>CM037871.1:3987042-6387042 GCA_021292105.1 Anadara kagoshimensis | reverse complement strand
TTTATTTTTCATCCCTTCCTTAGTCTCATTTTCTGTAAACTTAAGTTCCATTTTTCATCCCTTCAGTAACCTCATGTTTCATTATTCGATCTCCAAAACTTGGAAGTCTGTGTATCACAAGTACATTATAAAAAAGGATATTTCAACACATTTTATATAGTCTTTGAAATATTTATAATGATATGTATTTATATATATTTTAACCTGCCCCTTGTTAGCATTTTATTAAAAAACAGAAATTTTAGCAATCATTTAAAAATTTATTTACCGCCGATGCATTATAAATATTAGCTCTAAAAATAATTTCAAAAATCCTCTGTTTGAATAATTTATTGCAAACACAAATTTTTCAGAAAGAATGAAATCAAATTGAAAGAATTTATTCTGTATTTTTTAACAAATTGGGTTTAAGGTAAATCAGGTTGTTACATGATGTTTTAGTTTAAATTATTTTGTTTTTGAACAAAAAAAAAAAAACAATTAACTAAGGAACATTTATCTTGGTCTAGTTGCATTGTTTAAATGAAGTTAATGATTAATTAAACTATAATTAGCTCAACAATAATTGATTTGTTAATTATAGTGTAATTAATGATTATTTTGCTTAGTGCAACTAGGACGTGTTCGCTGATTTAGTGGGAAGGAATTTTTTGTAAGGGAGATAACTCTTTGTCTACAAGTGGTTGATGCTCATTTGAAATTCATTTATAATCTTTCTCATCCACATATTTACAAATATTTTTATATAAAGCATCTTCTTGCAATAGCATAATAGATGCAGATCTTTATATAAATGGATTTGATATTTTTATACTGTTCAGAATAATAAATCTCTTAACATAACAATATACAATCTGTTTTCTTGTTTTTTTCTTTGTTTCACAGTTGTATTCACAGTTGTGAGCATCCTCTGTAGTGGCCAAAGGTGACACACCATTTTTCGAACTCAACAGAGGTGTCTTTAGTGTGCACCATGACACAGAACCTCAGTTTTGAGTCCCATCCGAAAGACGTGTAGTACGGTATTGAGCTTTTTATAGAGGTGTCGTTAGCATGCACCGAGACACAGGACCTCAGGGGTTGAGTCTTATCTACTCCAGTATTGAGCTTTTTACAGCTACAGAATGGGCAGGAGATGGAAATCATTCCAGAAAATTTCCAAGTCCAGAGTGAGGTTCGAACTCATAACCCTTGACTTTGAAAGCCAGTGAAAGAACCACTCGGCCATGTCCACCTGTATTGATAGATTGATTGAATGAATGAATTGATGGATGGATTGGGGCTTTACATCCAAGTTAAGATCACATTTGTATAAATGATGAAACAAGTTGCAGCTGAATTAATATACTTGTATACTTATTGCATTGTAAAACAAGAGCTTTCAAACCTACTGAAAAAACCCCAAAATAAGTGGTACCACTTAAACTAAATGTTGTGAGACATCCTAACATGTTGAATTCAAGTGATGAGATCAAAGTAATTATGGAAGGCCCTGACCATTGCATTTATTTTATAGCCAATGACAAGCTTGTACATGAATGTTATTCTCTTGTCATAGAATCCAAAAATTGTAAGGGGGTTTCTTAACATATTCTGCTCAAAACATTAACTTTTTTTTTATACCTGGACCAGCATGGTCACAAAACTATATGACGGTGAAATCATGTTTTCACAGTTGTCAATATGTTCTTTTGTCCCTCACTGGGTGAAAAAAAATATTTGAAAGACAAAATGCAGCTAAATAAGGTGTACTTGACAAATTAGCCAGAGACACCAAGAACATGTACCAACAAAATACCATAAGAACAAGATGATCACATATTTACACTGCTCATGACAATTAGTCTGGTATAGTATTTTGTCATCCAATTTCACAAAATGAAACATTACCATACTGGTTCATGTTCAAATGCAATCCCAAACCCAATAATAAAGCTTTGAAAACTGACAAATACAGTCATGCGTGTGAACTTCCACCGGGGAAGTGAGGCCTTGTGCTGCAGAAGGGTAATCTCCTTCTGCCTTACCACACCTGTCATGTGTATAATAAAAATTGAGGATGAACAGAAAATAGAACTTTTGGATATCAAATATCCAGGGTTATCTTGGTCACAGAGACATCAAATTTATAAACAATATTGTGATGCCAACAATAAAACTTTATGAATGTCCTGATATTGAATTAAAGATATCTGTATTTGCATTAGATACATCTCTTAATCAAGTTTGAAATAGCTGTGATATTGTTCATTTCATATGATTTATATATCTGATTCAATTACACATATCTCTGGCCCCAGTTTCACAATCATTCCTTAGCTAAGATTTTCCTTAACTTAAATTAAGCAATTTTTTGTAATCCCTTTTTGAAAATACTGCTGAATATTTTCGTCAAAACTAAATGCAAATGTTTTAATCTAGAAGTGATCTTAAAAATAACACCTTAAACTCCTCAAGATCTTGAAAATTAGGAAAATTATAAAGGTTTGACATTTTGCACGATTTAAGTTAAGGAAAATCTTAGCTAAGGAATGATTGTGTTCATTATATACATAAATAGATTGGATTTATTATTGAGAGGTTGTTCTGAAATAATTGGCTAAAAGATATCTCTAATCCAATGAGTTCTAGATATCTCTAATCCAATGAGTTCTAGATATCTCTAATCCAATGAGTTCTAGATATCTCTGATCCAATTGTCTCTAGATATCTCTAATCAAATTGTCTAGATATCTCTAATCAAATTAGTTCTAGATATCTCTAATCTAATTGTCTCTAGATATCTCTAATCCATCTGTCTCTAGATATTGTAATCCAATTGTATCTAGATATCTCTAATCCAATTAGCTCTAGGAATCTTTAATATCTCTAATCCAATTGTCTCTAGATATTTCTAATCTAATTAGCTCTAGGAATCTCTAATATCTCTAATCCAATTGTCTCTAGATATCTCTAATCCAATTAGCTCTAGGAATCTCTAATATCTCTAATCCAATTGTCTCTAGATATCTGTAATCCACTTGTCTCTAGATATCTCTAATCCAATTGTCTCTAGATATCTCTAATCTAATTGTCTCTAGTTATCTCTGATCTTATTGTCTCTAGATATCTCTTATCCAATTAGCTCTAGATATCTCTAATCCAATTGTCTCTAGATATCTCTAATCTAATTGTCTCTAGTTATCTCTGATCTTATTGTATCTAGATATCTCTAATCCAATTAGCTCTAGGTATCTCTAATCCAATTAGCTCTAGATATCTCTAATCTAATTTATCTAGATATCTCTAATCTAATTTATCTAGATATCTCTAATCCAATTAGCTCTAGGTATCTCTAATATCTCTGATCTTATTGTATCTAGATATCTCTAATCCAATTAGCTCTAGATATCTCTAATCCAATTAGCTCTAGATATCTCTAATCTAATTTATCTAGATATCTCTAATCTAATTTATCTAGATATCTCTAATCTAATTTATCTAGATATCTCTAATCCAATTAGCTCTAGGTATCTCTAATATCTCTGATCTTATTGTATCTAGATATCTATAATCCAGTTATCTCTAATCTAATTGTATCTAGATATCTATAATCCAGTTATCTCTAATCTAATTGTATCTAGATATCTATAATCCAGTTAGCTCTAGGTATCTCTAATATCAAATCTAGTTAGCTCTAGGTATCTCTAGACCTGAAATTGTCCGAATATAAAAGCCGTTACAAGAGCCTTGAATTTCAGGTCTATAGGTATCTCTAATATCTCTTAGTCTTGTTATATTCTGTGCATTTCAATATATTTTGGTTTTGAATTATAATATTTAATTGAAAGTTACACATGACAACAGAGTGTATTGGGAATGTTCATCACCTTTAAATTTTTAAACTTTACATTTAAGTTACTGACTACAATATTCCAGTCGCGAATAGCTCTAGTAGCTATAAGTTGGAAAATGGTTGCTCCCTGTCTGACCGACGAGGAGGCTCGATACGAGGACTGAAAATGGCGATTCAAGGTACCCGAATCAAAATCAAAACCGAATGAATTTGTGATCCAAATCAAAATTATGGATGTAAAAGAAATCGGGAATTTCATAACTAAGGTAAAAACATTTAAATCAATAGTTGATAATGCATGTTAAGCACGGAACACCCATGAATTCATCTTGTAACGCCTCGACTATAACCATTTATCGACAGTAGTGCGCCCACTGGCAATACACAAAATACATCGGTAGTGTATTGCCTTCTACGAGTAATCGTGACCGGGTTTCATAGATATGTTAATAAAACTGATGCAGTCAGACTTATTCAAACTGTTTTTCAGTGCTTAAGTAATTTAAATTAGGGTTGATCTGTACAAATTTATTGATAATTTTGGTGAATACTTAAACGGGAAATGGAATGTAGGTCATTTCAGCTGATGGCGGGAGTACCTGTCAATCAACCTAATTGGAGGGAGCATTCATTGTATCTATATTTTCAAAGGATTTTATCAATATTATTTAAATTAAGTTTCATCATCAGTCATTATTTAAAAAAATTAAACATTGAAATAGAAATCTTTAAAATACATACTTATGTAACAGTTATATTTTAACTCATAATATTTTCTTGTGAGATTTGTTCATGTATAATATTTTATATGTATATATGTTCCATGGACAATATTTTACAGACTAAGCAATGACATTTATTCTGACGGATAGGTTTTACCATGAAATTCTATCCTCTGGGACACATTTTCATACAAATAAAATTATTAACTACACCTATATATTTCAAAGTACATGTGTCTCGCTATACAATGTACTATCCAAACTCCCTTTAGTATCCAGCACCAACACAAAATATAATTTATAACTTTTCAACATGGACTTATACAAAACTTGTTATTGGTAGGCCAGTTATACTTTACACTACCAGTAATTTCTGACACTATTTATTGTATAACAATCTGGGATTTTTAAGCCTATTCAAGGAAGATGTTTTTATTTGATATGCAAATATAAATAGTAAAAATATAAGTTATAACCGCAAGAAAAAAGTTGAAGAGCAGGGGAGACAACTTACATTGCAATAGTACAATGAATGAATTGATAACATCTTTGTATGGTATGAACCTTATCAGTTTTTCTTTTGCAGATTGCTGAAGCAGAAGTTATATTTCAAGGCTTGGCTAATTATGACAAAGAAGAGGCGTATAAAGTCATCTTGTCATTCTGTAGACGGTGTGAACAAATTCTTTCCACTAGGACACCATCATCAGATTTTACAGATTACAAAACCAAAACAGCCTCAGAATCAGACCAATATATAATAGATCAGTTTTATACACCAAAGTTAATAATACAAAGTTTACTGTATGATATTGTAGAAAAAGCTGTTAAACAGTCAGAAGAGAAAACTTCAGAATGTCCGACTCATCACCTACGGCAACGTAAATCGTCTATGCAGATACAACACAATTCAGACATTGATTATGGTTCTGATGATGATACAGATGAATATGATGCTGAAATCAGCAGTGTAAGTCGGAAGCGCAAACAAACAAACCCAAGAAGAGCTGTGGGTTCTAGTTTGATAGGGAAAAATAAGAAAAGACGATTAACAGGGTCAAAGGTTAAAAGAAAAGATAACTCTAAACAAGATGGGCCAAATTCAGATGTTACTGAACATATGCGAACCAGACGTTCTGTTGTTATTGAAAATGTTTCAGAACCCATTCAGACAAGAAGTTCTGCAGTTCTTGACCATTCTACATCACAACCTGTTAAAACAAGACAACGGTTAGTCCTACATATCACCAAACAGAAAAATCGAGGACAGCCTTCTGTAAGGCAAGTGTATTCCTGTGAGAAATGTGTGGAGACTTTCACTTATAAACAGTCTTTATATATACACTGTCAGACTGAACATGATGACAGTCCTAGAAGTTGTAAACGGTGTAAGCGCGAGTTTTTTTCTGACGAGAGTTTAACACACACAAATGTATACAAGCTAGGCGGGAGATTAATGAGGGACCACATGTATGTAGGTTGTGTGGGCAGGTACTACAGACTAAAAAACTACTTAATGTACATATGAAACAGAACCACCCAAAACCACCTAAAAACGATCAAAACAAAGATGGCACACAGGCAATTCGTCACTTTTGTAAATTTTGTGATAAGGGCTTTGTTAAGAAACTCTCATTACACAAACATTATTCAGAACATGCCAATGGCAAATTGGTTTGTACCAAGTGTGGAGAGTTTAGTGATAATGCAGAACAACACGATAAACACATGTTGGAACACAACAAAGGGGCACAATTCTTCTGTACAAAGTGTGGCATGCATTTCCACGGAAGTCGCCAATATGAACAACACTTGGATGCTCATACACGTCATGATTGTCCAGTCTGTGGCAAAAGATTACCAACACATAAACTTCTAGTGAAACATTGTAAAAATGTTCATGGTCAACTTTTAACACCAGAGGAGAGAATATGGTACTCTTGTGAACACTGTGATAAAAAGTTTGGTAGACCAAACTTACTGGAAGTCCATATGAGGATTCACACAGGTAAACAGATTTATGATAATCAGTTATCAACCTTCAAGATTGTTTAAAATTTTACCAATGTCAAAGTTAAACTTGCAGGCAGTTTTCCTTGTAATAAACAGCACATTTTGGACCTACCGGTAGATGTTTTCAACATTCATGTACTATTTGAACCTCAGCCTGTGTATATACTATATAGATCACTTGCTCATTATAACTCTTGGTTTATCGTTTTGGTAGGTTTGATTGTAATTTTATGTTTAGAACTTTATAATCAAAACTATAGGCAGATGAAAAATATTACCTAGGGCTGTTGAGCACACTAGTGTCAAAGCATATATGCTACCCCAAAGAAGAAAATGATGATAATTTATCTGCTGATTTGGAAGATGCCGTTCAATTATTTTGAGATAGGTCGTGTTCAGTTGTTTTGTGAGGGGACACTTTATAATAATATGATTGTATTTCCAGGTGAAAAGCCAGTAGAATGTAGCATTTGTAAGATCTTCTTTAGAACAACGAAAGCCTTAGCCAAGCACAGACAGACTTACACACATACAATAAAAGCTGGAGAAAAACCAACAGACAGAAAGTTTTTATGTTCAGAGTGTGGAAAGGCATACTTCAGGTAGTAAAACTAATGTGATTTATTAAGAAAGAAAAAAAGCAGTACTCTCTCTCTCTCTCTCTCTGTGAGGTCTTCAGTTGCCATCTCTCTGTGTGGGGTCTTCAGTGGCCATCTCTCTCTCTCTCTCTCTCTCTCTCTCTCTCTCTGATCTTTAGTAGCCAAGTGGTTTAAAGTACACCCTTAGGGATCTTAGCACCTCTCACTGCCTGGGTTCAGATCCCTGTTGGCCAGATTCTAGTGGAAGAACATTCTGTCAGTTCACTTGTTGCAGGTTGGTTGTTTTCTCCAGGTACTACAGCTTCCTCCACCTTTCATATAAGTGAAAAAAACTTAACCATTTGCCACTTTGCTTAAGGTCATTGGTTTTCTCTATGTACTCCAGTTTCTGCCATCATCTCAGAACTGAATGCCTTGATATCAGTAAAAGAATGTTGAGTTGGGCATAAAATACTGAGTACTCTACTCCAATGTCATGGTCCATCAGTGGCATCCCAGTAATCATTGTATGTTGTATTTTCAGGAAACATGCTTTACAGCGTCACATGAGGTACCACACTGGTGACAAGCCACACATGTGTCAATATTGTGGATATAAATGTCGAGAAGTCAACAATTTAAAGCGACACATGTCCCTTCACTTTGAAGGAGAACGTAATTTTGTTTGTGAAGTTTGTGGGTCGGCATTCCATGCAAAGAAAACGTTAGAAATGCATCATGCCTATAAACACAGTGAAGAACGTAATTTTGCCTGTAGTGAATGTATGCTGACTTTTAAGGCCAAGAATGCACTTAAACGGCATATGAAAGTACACACGTGTGAAAAAGATCATAAATGTTGGTGCGGTACAGCATTTAAACGGATGTATAATTTACGCAGACACTTAAAAGCTGTACATGGTACTGACGACCTACTACCACCCGTAAGACGAGTTCAAACCTTAGATAAAGTGACCAAAGAACCAGTCCCAAAACCAGAAAAAGTACAACAACCTAATTTACAGTCCCAAAACCTAAAAAGAGAAATAGAAAATTTAATAACAGAAACATCCAGCTTGAGTCGGAATGAGGAAGAAAAGGGATCCATATCAAATGAAACTTTGACATATGTACCACAACCAGAGGACCAACCGCAACAGCTTCATCCGGAACCACACACACAGATCCACATACCTGTACAGGTGACACCTGTCCCAGTCACATCACCACATCAACAGATGATCCAGCGGCCACCAACTCCTCCACAATCCAGACAAGCACCATCAGATGTACGACAACATTCGACAGATCTACGACTTCCCATAGGTGACATCCGTCAACATACAACAGAACATGTTTACACAGAGGACATCAACAATCACAGAATGAGATATACTCCCTCAGAACCCCCAACAATGATGTATACTACCCTCCCACTGATGGAAAGACAACCAGCACACACACAGTCAAATACTCACCCCATGGAACAGACAGGTGATCCTTACATGCAAATAGGAAGTAGTTCCAGCTTTATACCACAAGCTGTAGCTTATTCGACCATTTTGAGAGAATATGGGTCCCAGTTTCCGTTTATGCCTGATGGAGGAGGCTCTACAGGGGGAACATATCCAAGTTTTGTGAAATAATTCTTGTTACACTCCAATTGTCAATCTTTAGTGCTCTAGTACCCTGAAATGGCAAAACTATAGTAAGAATTTCACAGATAAAAGTTAAACTGTTTTGTAGCCTTTTTCCAAAAGTTTTTAATCTGTTCATAACCTTTACTTGATTAGATAACAGTTGCAATATTTAATATGGATATTTTATGTAAAATGCAACTTGTCTAAACTGAAATCTTAAGTAAACAAAAAACCTTCAAAACTGAACCATTAACATTATTTGGACCACTAGCCTGTACAAACAAGTACCCATCTAACCCATTACTAAGTATTTAATCATATCAAGCATATATACAAGTACCAAAGACTTTCTACGTGTATTTTGTTGTTCCAAAGGAATGTTGTCTTGAAGGAAAAATTTTAAATTTTAGTCCCAGAGCTTTTCAGTTTAGACAGGTTCTACTGTAATTGTAAAAGACCATATGCATTCACTTTTAAATGTGGACTGTAAACTGAAACATAGATGCATTTTGATAAACTATTATTGTAGCCATAGCTGTTATATTTATATTGCTCCAAGTCCCAGTGGTAAATATGTTTCTTTGATGGATGCTAAATCAACAAGAAAAAAGATGTGAAAATTTAGAATTCATCTGTATCTATGATTAGTTATTACTGTAAACATATATTTATTTTTGCGGTGTACTAATTTTCACTTATTTCGCGGTTGTTTGTTTTGCACGAAAATTAATACAAAGCAAAAATTATATTATACTTATTATGTAATAGAGCATATGTCTAAATATCCTATACCGCGAAATTAAATACGTTTACAGTATTATGTTTCCCATACTAAGTAGGGGGGGGGGGGCATATAGTGTTTACTCTATTTCTTCCACCAACATCTTCCCCGACACTTTTTCCGAAAACAAATTTTTTGAAACTTCAAATGAACAATCAATGGGTAGAATAGAATAAATGTGCCCTTGTCTTTTCCTGTTTAAAACGAGATTTAATGTATAACACATTCAAGATCAAGTGCTTTAAATTTTAATTAGATATTTATGTTATATACTACAAATGTTTTCATTCATTTTATTGTTATACATGTATATATAGGGTACACATGTCTGTTATTTAGTATACAGTATATGTATACATGTATTATTTGTTGGTGTAAATGCCTGTTTGTTAATGTGTTTACATAATCAGATATGAATGTCACTTTACATGTGCATGCAGTGTACATGTATCTCTGCTGATGGTTTCATATGAATTTCTGTTAATGTGTTAACCATCCACTTCATGCAGTGTACATGTATCTCTGCTGATGGTTTCATATGAATTTCTGTTAATGTGTTAACCATCCACTTCATGCAGTGTACATGTATCTCTGCTGATGGTTTCATATGCATTTCTGTTAATGTGTTAACCATCCACTTCATGCAGTGTACATGTATCTCTGCTGATGGTTTCATATGAATTTCTGTTAATGTGTTAACCATCCACTTCATGCAGTGTACATGTATCTCTGCTGATGGTTTCATATGAATTTCTGTTAATGTGTTAACCATCCACTTCATGCAGTGTACATGTATCTCTGCTGATGGTTTCATATGAATTTCTGTTAATGTGTTAACCATCCACTTCATGCAGTGTACATGTATCTCTGCTGATGGTTTCATATGAATTTCTGTTAATGTGTTAACCAACCACTTCATGCAGTGTACATGTATCTCTGCTGATGGTTTCATATGAATTTCTGTTAATGTGTTAACCATCCACTTCATGCAGTGTACATGTATCTCTGCTGATGGTTTCATATGAATTTCTGTTAATGTGTTGACCATCCACTTCATGCAGTGTACATGTATCTCTGCTGATGGTTTCATATGAATTTCTGTTAATGTGTTGACCATCCACTTCATGCAGTGTACATGTATCTCTGCTGATGGTTTCATATGAATTTCTGTTAATGTGTTGACCATCCACTTCATGCAGTGTACATGTATCTCTGCTGATGGTTTCATATGAATTTCTGTTAATGTGTTAACCATCCACTTCATGCAGTGTACATGTATCTCTGCTGATGGTTTCATATGAATTTCTGTTAATGTGTTGACCATCCACTTCATGCAGTGTACATGTATCTCTGCTGATGGTTTCATATGAATTTCTGTTAATGTGTTAACCATCCACTTCATGCAGTGTACATGTATCTCTGCTGATGGTTTCATATGAATTTCTGTTAATGTGTTGACCATCCACTTCATGCAGTGTACATGTATCTCTGCTGATGGTTTCATATGAATTTCTGTTAATGTGTTAATCATCCACTTCATGCAGTGTACATGTATCTCTGCTGATGGTTTCATATGAATTTCTGTTAATGTGTTAACACATAATGGCATTGTTTCTGTGTGTTCGGCATTTTCACATGTATTGACATTGTACATGTCTTCGTTGATGTGTTTACATGTAATGGCATTTGGCATGTATGTTACTGACAGTCATATACATGTATTTACATGCAATGGAATTATATATGTTTACATTCTTCTAAAATGTTTACATATACTAGCAAAATTTGTGTGTTCCTTTTAAATATTTACACATACTGGAATTGCACATTCATGTTTTACATTGTACATGTATTTTTGTTGATGTGTTTACATGTACTGTCATTATACATGTATGCTTGTTATAATTTACATGTACTGTTATTGTAACGGAAACATTGAACCCAGATACAACTTTGATCTACCAGTACAGTAAAACCTCGATTCATTGCCACCATTTGTTCAGTCAAATTTTGGCGTTATAAAGGGGTTTGGCAATAAATCGAGGGAGGCCCATAAAGAAAAACATAAAGAAAATGGTTTTTGGGACTTCAAAATAGTGTGGCAATAAGCAAGGTGGCAAAGTTATCGAGGGGCATTATAACGAGGTTTTACTGTAGTTGTTTTAATCTTTTAACTGTGATATGTGTAGTATGTTATGTATTTATGCAACATATTAATGTAGGTTTACACATTACACTGCAAGTGCTTGTTAGAAGATAATTTTTAAGAATTAAATGTGCCATTTATCTTAGAGTGCATTTTGATATTGTGATATACAGTCAAAATCATTTAATCACATATTCGCATATATCCGATAATTGTATAGGATTTTAAAATCCAAATACCATTCCCTATATACATGTATAAAAGAATTTATTGTTTGTATTACCATTTTTGTGACAATAAATTTTGCAAATAAGTCCGAGAAAATTATATAAATTTGAATTTAACTTAAAATTGCTATGTACAACCTTGATTTACATAAAATGTCTCTGTAGAGAGAACATCTCCATATAAGTGTACTCATGTACTTGTAACTGAGTGACACTCTTCCATTTAATATTATCTGTGATTTATTTATAAAAGTCACTGTCACAAACATGGTGATACAGACAGTAGAATGTTTTAAGTATCACAAACTAGTTATTTTATATACATTTTAAATGTATGTTTGTTTATTTGCTTGGTTATTTCACTTAATGTAGGTAAGCTTATAGGCTGTAAAAAATTCATCTGTTTATTTCACTTATTGTAGGTAAGCCTATAGGCTGTAAAAAATTCATCTGTTTATTTCACTTAATATAAAACTATAAGATATAACAAATTTTGTATCCAGTTCCTCAAATTTTTGGATAATTTTAAGACAAAACTGTTGAAGATCTGTCATACTCGTTATTATTGCCATTTATGTATAACTGTCGTTGCAAGTTTCATTTATAGTTACCAGGTATAGTAACACCTAGATCCATTGCCTTCCCACAATTTGTTCAGTAACATTTTGGTGTTGTAAAGGGTTTTGGTTTGCACCTAGATCAAATGCCTTCCCACAATTTGTTCAGTAACATTTTGGTGTTGTAAAGGGTTTTGGTTTGCACCTAGATCAAATGCCTTCCCACAATTTGTTCAGTAACATTTTGGTGTTGTAAAGGGTTTTGGTTTGCACCTAGATCCAATGCCTTCCCACAATTTGTTCAGTAACATTTTGGTGTTGTAAAGGGTTTTGGTGTTCATCCATTTCTTCCGTGTTTGGGCAGAATTTTTAGTCAAAACTGTTGAAGATGTCATTTATGTATAATTGATGTTGCTGGTTTCATTTATAATTTTAGTAAAACTAGATCCATTGCCTTCCCACTATTTGTTCAGTAAAATTTTGATGTTGTGAAGGGTTTTGGTTTGCATTCATTTCTTTGGCTATTAGGATAATTTTAAGACAAAACTGTTGAAGATCTAACATACATGTTATCATTGCCATTTATGTATAACTGACATTGCTAGTTTCGTTTATTACTGGATTACCAGGTATAGTAAAACCTAGATCCAATGCCTTTCTACAGTTTGTTCAGAAAAATTTTGGTGTTGTAAATGGTTTTGGTTTGCATTCATGTCTTTGGCTCTTAGGATAATTTTCAGGTGAAACTTTGAAAAAAGGTCTGTCATGTTTGTTATTGCCATTCGTGTATAAATCAAGTTGCTAGTTTATGTATAATTACAGTAAAACCTTGAATCATTGTTACCACTTGATTCAGTAAAATTTTGGCATTGTGAAGGGGTTTGTTTGGCCATAAATCAAGGGTGGAATATCTAGAAAAACATACATGCAAAAGACTGTGGAACTTCATAAGCAAAGTGGTAAAATTATGAAGATGCATTTTAACAAGGGTTTACTGTTTTTGGCATAAATAAGAAAAGAATGGTGGGGTTGCTAGATTTAACATTGCTATTTAGTGGTTTTGGATTTAAGAATTAAAATGTTATGGTAATTGAATGTCAGTTTTGATGACAGTGTTTATAATATAAAGGGTCTATGTTTTTACAAGCTAGTAATTATGATTTATAGGGTACCATACATCAAATGGGGGTTGTAAATTTTTAAGTTTTCATGTTAAGTTTGTATAATTTACTAGTCTTCCAGATGAAATAGTCAACGTTTTTAAATAATTTCTCTTTAAGACAAATGTGGTACATTGTTGAAAACTGCATTAGCTATATAATGACCTTCATCTGATTCATGTTGTTTGCAATTTTTAGTACAGGGTAAAAAATAATTTTTGAGAGATTTTCATTGTCCAATACAAACCTATCATATCTTGTATGTTAATAAGAACATAACACATGTGACATTCATGAAAGGTTACCATGAAATATGCTTGAATTTTTTTTACAAAACTGAAGATTTTGTGTGTCCCAGCAGGAAAGGTTTTAAAAGGGTAAAAATCTGGGACATATGGAATTTATGAAACATAAACTCCGTGAATTACGATCTCCTGCCTGCAGAATTTTTTTTTTTTTGATTTGCAGGAAAATGAGCAAACAAACTCAGGTTAACAATATGCACATCTTTTAGCAATGTTGATGCTTTGCACCAAGTTTCCTGAAATAATGCTTCATAGTTTTGGAGAATTTGTGCAGATAAGAATTTCGGACAGAAGAAGGACGGACGAAAATTTTTCTTTAAATGGCAGGGAATAAAAAAAAAACAAAAACATAACCAACAAAACATCACCAGTCTATTTCATCCGGAAGACCAGTTGTGTACCAAGTAAACCTAGACATGTATTTCTGTAGCATTTGTGTTATTGTTATATTTATTATACTTTATGTGCTTTTATTATTTTACATTATTTTAAAGCTTTATATCCATTGCATGTAGTATTATGTTATGGAGATATATCCAGTGCTATGTATGGAGTATTTTGTTATAGTATACACATATTTTATATAGAATGTTTTAGTATTTATTATGTATTTGTTCATTATTTTACAACTATTTAGTCTATACATACAATAAACAATCATTTATACCGAAAATAGAATTGTTGCCATTACTTTTACTATTACCAATCTCTGACATTTAGAAAAATTAAATTTACAGGGACTTTTGAATGGAATGACTTGACTTACTTGACTTAATCCTCTGTACCCCTGAAGGGGCATAGGGCCTCAACAATAGCTCTCCATCTGTCCCGGTCATGTGCAGCTCATTTGGCCTTTCTCCATGACATTCGGATCAACCTCAGATGGTTATCTAATGTTCTCCACTATGTTGTTACTGGGCACCCTCTCTTCCTCTTTCCCTGTGGATTCCAGTCCAGAGCATGCTTCGTGATGTTTCCCTGTTCTCGTCTTGGGATGTGTCCAATCCATCGCCATTTTCTTTTCTTTTCTTTTGATTGGAATTGTTAACCAAATTCTCCATGTCATAGAAGGAGTAGAGTAGAGTTATAGAGATTAATGCCCTAGTCCAGATTCTTTCACTGATATCAGAGCAGTCAGTTTATAGATGGTGAAGCAAACTGGAGTGTCCAGAGAAAACCACCTACCTTCACCAATTGCACTGACAAACTTTCACGAACTATGATCCTTCTTGAGTAAAATTGGAACTTAAGCAGTGATAGGGACTTTGTACATTTTAGACAACTTGAACACCAAGTTACTAAAAGTATAAGTTTTACACAGTATAATAATATTTACTGCCAATCTATTTGAGCCAGTGCATGCGAAAACCTACAACTTGGCAATTACGTCACAATTGAGAAAAATCGCGAACGTCACAAACACGGAAGTCAACTGCAAGTATTGTGCGTCAATTTACAAGTTTGACATTTTAACTTTTAGAACGAGTTGAAGTTAAAACTGATATTAACAGAGTGATTTTAATGTTGGGGTTGTAAGATATGGTAACTGAAGGGGAGACAGATGAGGTTGAGTTTTTTAATTCATCCATATGTTTTTACAGCATTTATACGGGCTTAAAGTAGATGTGGACGAGCACTCATTTTCGGTCATGTATTTTGGAGTATGGAGATGGTTGTATTAAAAATATTTCGAAACTGATATTGGTCACGTTTTATAAATATTTATATCAATATTAATAATATAATACAAAATTATAATAAATACAAACATCTTTCCATTCTTTTCCTAAATAAGAGAGAGAGAGAGACACGGGAAGATTATGTGTGTATCACCCGGGGAATAACATACAACATGTTTAATAAAATGTGTCTAACTATTTTATATGTCTTTTCAACGAAAATGTAGCGACTCAATTAAATATTATCGGTAACAAGATCCAGCAACAGTACCGCGAGAACGTCTGTGAATGTAAACAAATGAAGAGTTACTGGCCTTAGCGGTGACATAACACATTTTATACATTGTATAACATTATGTGGTGGTCGTGGTGTAGTGGATGCGACTTTGGGCTTATGCTTTTAATCAAACACAGGCTCTGGGAGTTCGAATCCCTCTGGCGTTTTTTATTTTTTATTTTTTTATTTTTTTTTTTTTAATAATTATTTTAATTAATTACCGGAGGTTGCATGATAGGGTCCATTAATATGAAGTACCGGTATAAGACAACCAAAGAAAACGAGGAGAAAGACTGAATTAGCACCATAATTATGATTCCCCACCACCGAAGGTGGGGAATCATATTGTTTTCGTTCTGTTTCTTCTTCTTATTATGATTCCCCACCACCGAAGGTGGGGAATCATATTGTTTTCGTTCTGTTTCTTCTTATTATTATTATTATTATGATTCCCCACCACCGAAGGTGGGGAATCATATTGTTTTCGTTCTGTTTCTTATTATTATTATTTTTTTTATTATTCTTATTATTCTTCTTCTCTCAAGACCATATGCTGACGCATATCTCGGAACGGCTTGATGGATTTAGATGAAATTTGCTACCAATAATCTGTTGTCTGTGTAGATAATCAAGACGCGTTCATTTTCGTTATCTTGAAGGTGGGTGGGTGGGTGTAAATAAATACGTAGTTAAATACCCGGGGAAACCAATTCTGAATGGACATAAGCTGGTTACGACACCTTAATTATACCAAGCCAATGCTTTCACCTATGAGTTAATCCGATTAGTGACCGTTAAAAACTTGGCGATTTTTAAAACCACAGCTTGTCACGTCACACGCCTGTACTTAAAACCTTACACAATGAGATGAATGGTGTATACAATTTGCCTTGATAGATCAAATGGCTTGGGGTTTTCTGTTAATCACTGACTGTGGAAGTAGAAGACTGCCCACTTTTTTAAGTTTACACCAATGAAATGTCTCCTTTTACTGACTGACACTTTCCTAATGACCGGTATGTCGAGTACAAAAATTTGTAGTTTTAGTCGGAAATGAATCTTCCGAGTAAGCCGCCACTCTGTTACTATTAACACTTTTCAAATAAGAGATGGACAATTATTTCAGGTATTGTTCAAGTTTAAGATAAAATATTTTTGTGTCTTTTTTATTCGATTTAAACATTGGAATTTTCGTAATTTGGACTGAAAGTTCACTTCGATTTAAACATGGGAATTTTCGTAATATTTCGTAATTTGGACTGAAAATTCGCTTCAAATTCGGCATATCGAATTAACTAACAAATTTACATAGAAATACATAGCGATCTGACGGGACCATTTGTATCATTTCGATTTAAGCGAAATTTCGATTCAACCGATTTCGAATTAACGAGAGTCGACTTTATTTCTTTTGCATCAAAAACACCTAAATAATCTATAGAGCAATGAAGATCTGAGTCTTTTAGATGCTGGAAATAACAATATGAGATTTATTCCGTATAATACACCTAAACTAATATGTACCTCAACGTGTTGAAAAGTACGTTTTTTTCAATAGAGGGGGTCTTTTAAATCGGACTATATACAGCGTCGATCTATTTCAACACACTATACACAGAGTTAACATACATGCTTCATATAAAAATGTCCGTCTTTTACTATTTTGACTGAGTAGATGTATCGTTATGATCATGAACCTCAAACATATAGGAATAACCGATATAAGTCGCGTAATTAAAATACAAACAGATGGCCTCCTATGATGTGTATTGCGCATTGAATCACGATTATTAATCAATAAACTTTTTAGAAAAATATTAAATAAACATCACAAAGGGTAACTTTTATTATATTTTATTTTGGATTTTACAATAATTCCGAGTCCATCGGTGTTTATACTGTCTGACGACATCGGGAGGGCACCTGGGTATATCCTCAGGCAGTGTCGACACGCTCCAATATTACTTGGATCTACCTGCCCATCATTAGAAGGTCTTACATTCGCACCTAAGACAACGATCTTAATCAACTCAGTCGTTAATTACTGTGTTTATTCAGTGACACTCGCCAATCCGTCACTGGCTTCAATGTGTTATCACCTGTTAATTACTGGTGACCAAGATACCGGTGAACTTTGAAAACTTGTGGCCAGAAAAATCGCAAAGCGCCGTGTTTTGTCGCAAGTTAAAGAAAAAAATCGCAGTTAACGATGCCCAGCGCAAACCCTCCCATACGTGTTCATTCATTGTAACACGCGGCGACGCCAAATCAGAGGCCTGAGAGGGGTTCTACGAGTTTCTTATTCAATAAAATTCATTGAAAACGTCACTTCCTATGCCGAGAAGGCCTTCCAATGTACGATTTTTCTCAACCGAAAACTTTAATTCAAATCTACTTTAACTTTCAAAGAAATTTTAAAAAGCAATCAAGGTATGATTTTTTTAGTTTACCAGGTCGGCGCGGTACAAATGTACTTTATACACAACTGCCTTTAAAATGTAATTGTTCATCAAGGCAATATATACACAACATTAAAAACGCATGTGACGTGAAAATCACAAGATTTACCCTTTTTGGCGACACAGTAATGAAATTGGCAACAAAATTTTACAACTGGCGATTTCCTTGACGACAGACTTTTACAACCCAGCGCTAACCCTGCTAGGGTCTTTTCACCAGATATATGCCATAAATTATTTATGGATGGTGGGGAATCATACGTAACTGGTATCCCAGTTACAATCTCTAGTTATTCTTATTATTCTTCTTCTCAAGACCATATGCTGCAGCATATCTCGGGAACGGCTTGATGGATTTAGATGAAATTTGCTACCAATAATCTGTTGTCTGTGTAGATAATCAAGACGCGTTTATTTTCGTTATCTTGAAGGTGGGTGGGTGGGTGTAAATCAATACGTAGTTAAATACCCGGGGAAACCAATTCTGAATGGACATAAGCTGGTTACGACACCTTAATTATACAAAGCCAATGCTTTCACCTATGAGTTAATCCGATTAGTGACCGTTAAAAACTTGGCGATTTTTAAAACCACAGCTTGTCACGTCACACGCCTGTACATAAAACCTTACACAATGAGATGAATGGTGTATACAATTTGCCTTGATAGATCAAATGGCTTGGGGGTTTTCTGTTAATCACTGACTGTGGAAGTAGAAGACTGCCCACTTTTTTAAGTTTACACCATTGAAATGTCTCCTTTTACTGACTGACACTTTCCTAATGACCGGTATGTCGAGTACAAAAATTTGTAGTTATAGTCGGAAATGAATCTTCCGAGTAAGCCGCCACTCTGTTACTATTAACACTTTTCAAATAAGAGATGGACAATTATTTCAGGTATTGTTCAAGTTTAAGATAAAATATTTTTGTGTCTTTTTTATTCGATTTAAACATAGGAATTTTCGTAATTTGGACTGAAAGTTCACTTCGATTTAAACATGGGAATTTTCGTAATACCGTATAGCGGGTTATTTTGGCGGGGCTAAATTTTGGCGTTTTTGACCAAAAAAAGTCAGTTGTAAATTTTGGCGTATTTATTTTAGCGATTAAAACATTACAAGTTTTTATTTTGACGATTTTTATTACAATAGAAAACTGCTGTTAGATTCACAATAATATCTCGAAGTTTTCAAACTTCGTTTGTAAATAAAATGTTGAACTTCGAACAGCAAATCTATCGATATGGACAGTTCATTTGAATTTAATAAATTTGGTTGAAAGTGAAAGTAAATAACAACAACTGATGATATAACTGTATAAAATAAACTTACTTTATTTTCGTTATAATACAGAGCACATGGCCGGTTATTAATAATCACCGGAACTGCCGGTAATACACATTGCCGCGCGCATTCCCATGACATGTAAATAACAGAATATGAATATTTAATGATGAGATAAAAAGTTAATCATCTGGTGTGGACTCAGGTGTTTTACCGATCACGCAACTGTGGGTTGTAATCGGATTAATAGATTACTGAACTGATCATGGTTAATTACTAATCTTGAGTAACACTCGATGTTCCAGGCGAGTTATTTCGTTTCGCTCTATTACTTTCGGTGAAATCTGTATCATGGCTTCAGCTTGTGTTTTGTTTACATTGACTGACCACATGTCATTCTGATAAAATTGTATTCGAGCGAAAGAAGCTGAATTTTCACCAAATTTACACCTCCGAAAATTATTTATTGTTCAAACGAGCGGGGGTATTCGAGCTATTGTAGTTCGAGCGATCGAGGTTTATTTACATATGATTTAATAGGGATTTGGACGGGACCGGCAGATAACTTATCCGGAGTATTCAGGGCATCGTCGTTCGAGCGATCGAATTTCTACTGTATTTACTTTGTCACAGTGTAAGATATTGTTGAGGTAATAAATTTTGACTGTTCCATTTTTTGGCGATAAATGTTTTGGCGATTTTAATGCTACCGCCAAAATACGCCAAAATTTACACTCCGCGAAAATAACCCGCTATACGGTATTTCGTAATTTGGACTGAAAATTTGCTTCAAATTCGGCATATCGAATTAACTAACAAATTTACATAGAAATACATAGCGATCTGACGGGACCATTTGTATCATTTCGATTTGAGTAGATGTATCGTTATGATCATGAACCTCAAACATATAGGAATAACCGATATAAGTCGCGTAATTAAAATACAAACAGATGGCCTCCTATGATGTGTATTGCGCATTGAATCACGATTATTAATCAATAAACTTTTTAGAAAAAATATTAAATAAACATCACAAAGGGTAACTTTTATTATATTTTATTTTGGATTTTACAATAATTCCGAGTCCATGGGTGTTTATACTGTCTGACGACATCGGGAGGGCACCTGGGTATATCCTCAGGCAGTGTCGACACGCTCCAATATTACTTGGATCTACCTGCCCATCATTAGAAGGTCTTACATTCGGACCTAAGACAATGATCTTAACTCAGTCGTTAATTACTGTGTTTATTCAGTGACACTTGCCAATCCGTCACTGGCTTCAATGTGTATCCACCTGTTAATTACTGGTGACCAAGATACCGGTGAACTTTGAAAACTTGTGGCCAGAAAAATCGCAAAGCGCCGGGTTTTGTCGCTAGTTAAAGAAAAAAATCGCAGTAAGCGATGCCCAGCGCAATCCCTCCCATACGTGTTCATTCATTGTAACACGCGGCGACGCCAAATCAGAGGCCTGAGATTTCTTATTCAATAAAATTCATTGAAAACGTCACTTCCTATGCCGAGAAGGCCTTCCAATGTACGATTTTTCTCAACCGAAAACTTTAATTCAAATCTACTTTAACTTTCAAAGAAATTTAAAAAAACAATCAAGGTATGATTTTTTTTAGTTTATTAGGTCGGCGCGGTACAAATGTTCTTTATACACATCTGCCTTTAAAATGTAATTGTTCATCAAGGCAATATATACACAACATTAAAAACGCATGTGACGTGAAAATCACAAGATTTACCCTTTTTGGCGACACAGTAATGAAATTGGCAACAAAATTTTACAACTGGCGATTTCCTTGACGACAGACTTTTACAACCCAGCGCAAACCCTGCTAGGGTCTTTTCACCAGATAATTTAAGGATGGTGGGGAATCATACGTAACTGGTATCCCAGTTACAATCTCTAGTTTCACTTAAAAACGTACAGTAATTTGTCGGGTAGTATTTGAGATTAAGCTTCATTATCTGTCATGTGAAGAATAATTTAAATGATACAAGAACACATGGGAATAGGGTTAAAAAACCTCATAATGACTTCTTTATTAATGGCTTAGTTGGTTGATTGTTGCTTCACGTCGCATCAACAATTTTTCACCTATTCGCGACGAGAACTATTTTATTAATCCCTATGGATTAATCTATGAACAATTTCGTGTTTGCATGTGAAGTGCGAGTATGTTGTATGGTCTGTCTTGTACTAGCGTGCACTCAGGGCGACTTTTAAGGTGCTAGCTCACAGAGTACGCCGCAGCCAAGCGTACCATTCCCCCAGTCCATTAAACTGATACCAGGTTAACCAGTAAAGGCCAACAGCAAGGAAAATTTACTTTCCCACATGTGGTCTAAACGGGACTCGAACTCACAGCGGTGAGAGGCCTGACGTCTTCTCCATTAGGCCACCGCGGCCTCTTAATCAATATTAATGGTGTTGAAATAATTGTGAATTGCATATTATTAATTATGCAGATGAGAACGAGGTGCCATCTCCTTCCCAGTACAAAAGTTAGAGGTCAATTTATGAATTATATCAGAAAACGTGTTTTGCTAAAGGATAAAGGGCCATTTGCCTATGTTATTCATAATTGTTGTTTAAATTTTATTTGTTTAATTATAAACTATTTTTTTAAATACCACATGTATATGTACTTTGTATCGGCGAAAAAAAACCTGGTCACTTGCGCATGCTATGCTAAGAAATGCATTAGTGCGTTTTGAACATTCCTTGACCAAACACCCAAAGAGCCCATACATGTATCATTCTGTATGTTTTGATTTTAATTTTGGATATGATGTATGATGGGCAAAACAGAAGGAATACAGCTTTTCTAACAAAGAATTTCCGTTTCATTTTTAGCTCACCTGACCGAAGGTCATGTGAGCTTATGGCATAGCGCAGCGTGTGTATGTGCGTGCGTGCGTGTGTGCGTGCGTCGTTAACACCTATTTTCGACTTCTCCTCTGAAACTACTGGACAGTTTTTAATGAAACTTTGTCAGAAGTATATATGGGCCTGTGCAATTCAGATTTGTTCGTGGCGTTGCTATGGCTACCATAACTAGGTCAAGGTGACCTAGGGGTGCAAAAATCTTAAAAAATCTTTTTCTCCGAAACTACTGATTGGAGAAAAAATCTGATGTGATATTTGGCTTCTCTAGGGACTTAAGCCTATAGTTTGTTCATTTTGTGAAATTCGGAAAAAAAATAGGTTACGCGTTTTTGCGTTTTAATTTTCAAAAAATCGTAAAATAGCTTCAAATTGTTATATCTTGACTATTTGACCAGATAATGACATGGGTTTTCAGTTTTGACATCTACTCGTTAGTATCTTTAAAATGAGGTCAAGGTCAATTGTGAAGGTCGTGACCTAATTTTTTTACCTCTGATTATAATTGTTATCTCGAAAACTATAAACTTTTTGTATAGGCATGTATATTAGAATGTTGTAGGTATTGATACTACGATCATTTTGATGTATAGAAAAAGGTCATGGGTTCAAAGGTGAAGGTCACAGATGTGAAACATTACCGAAATGGTTAATTATCTCGAAAACTATAAACTTTTTGTGTAGGCATGTATATTAGAATGTTGTAGGTATTGATACAACGATCATTTTGATGTATGGAGAAAGGTCATGGGTTCAAAGGTCAAGGTCACAGATGCGAATCAATACCGAAATGGTTAATTATCTCGAAAACTATAAACTTTTTGTATAGGCTTATATATTCGAATGTTGTAGGTATTGATACAACGATCATTTTGATGTATAGAAAAAAGGTCATGGGTTCAAAGGTCAAGGTCACATATGCGAAACAATATCGAAATGGGTAATTATCTCGAAAACTATAAACTTTTTGTATAGGCATGTATATTAGAATGTTGTAGGTATTGATACAACAATCATTTTGATGTATAGAAAAAGGTTATTGGTTTAAAGGTCAAGGTCACATATGCGAAACAATACCGAAATGTTTTATTATCTCGAAAACTATAAACTTTTTGTATAGGCTTGTATATTACAATGTTGTTGGTATCGATACATCGATCATTTTAATGTATAGAAAAGGTCATGGGTTCAAAGGTCAAGGTCACAGATGTGAAACAATACTGAAATGGTTAATTATCTTGAAAACTATTAACTTTTTGTATAGGCATGTATATTAGAATGTTGTAGGTATTGATACAATGGTTATCAAGATGTAAAGAAAAAAGTCATTGGGGTTTAGTATTTATGTTTTCTTTAAATCTATCAGCTAGCCATTAGTTATCGGGTGAGCGTATCAGGCCCATGGGCCTCTTGTTTCCTCAAGTTTTTAAGACCTGTCTTAAAAAGACACAAGAAGAACTATCCAAAATCTTAATACCAAGTGTACCAGTTGCGCCTTTGTACCAAAACAAAATTTTACTTTTGACTTCGCACAGAATGTACATGTATGTAAACAACGGTAGCTTAATTGGTAGAATGCACGCTTCTTATGTGAGAGGTCGTGGGTTCGATTTCAGACAGGGTCTGACAAAAACTTGAAAAAGTTCGCCAAGCATTCGGCATTTAGAAATGAAAGTCACAGAGCCCTTCGGAAGAGCCCTTAAACACCGATTCCCCGTGTCATCGCAGGCATCGTTAAAAATCCTCCCTGTTCATTGCACTTGGCAATTCAATTCAAACTGTTTTCAATCTAAACCACTGGAGATGGTACAAGGGGTATATTTTTCATATAACATACACACTACAAAGGTAAAATAATATTCTACTACTTCACTTATAGCTGGAGACGTCCTCGATATAAGTGGAATATTCTTGACTAGGACGTAGATCGCCTTTCAATCAATCGATCAATAAACCATATTTTGATAGACAGATGGGTGCACTTTATTTTCTGACACCCCGTAAAATCCAGATTGTTTATGTACGATTATCTGAATCACTTAATGGACGAGAAACAGGCACTGGATGAAGATGGCAAACAATACCGAACTCGTCTGTATTTTTAAAAAATGTATTCATTCCGATGTCTTAGATTGATACTGTCGAATTCGAAATATACAGCAGTTTGTGTGCTATTACGAAAATTTAGAATATTTTACAAGACAGAACAAAAATATATATACAATGACTTATTTCAAATTTTGGCAGGGCTCAACACTGCAGTCACTTTTTTAATAAATGCAGATTGCAGGACATGCACGATGCTTCATAGACAGGAGTTCTATAAGATTTGCGAAATTAAAGCGCCAATACTGTCGGATCGATGTTGGCACTCTTGGATATCAGTACTGTTACAAAATCTGAATATAACAATAAAAAACATTGCATACAGTGTTTATGGACCCAGAAACCGGGAACTGAAAGACGGGAAATCATTTTAATCAGCTTATTTCTGATTGGTCCTGTATAATTTTGGATCATTTTATCAGCACATTTAATAAGCTATAAAATTTAACTGAGATAAAAAAAAGATCAAAATATCAAATCAATAGCATGTTTATTGGAATGCACAAGCACCAGTCATTTAAGAAGTTTATTTATTTATTTATTTATTTATTTATTTTTAAATCTAGAATTATAATGCACGCGCTTCATTTAAATGACCACATAAGTCAAGAATTATAAAATAGAATGGGTTTCAAAAATTGTAAACAAAATGTTTTTAATAATTGAAACTACTTTTCTTGTAAATATAACTAAACTTTGTGGTGGGTGTCGGCATAATATTGAGTTTGTAGGGAGATTAAAAAAGGCAATAAAATTTATCTGTAATAAATATTCTGAATTTTTATACAGAAACATCCAATACATTTAAGATTTCCAAGTATAGAACCCCATAATTTTTTTTAAAGATCAGGGACCGTAAAATCGATGGTTCTGAGACTACCTTTACACTGTTGATCATGTACCTTTACGGATCGACCAGATCAAGTCGCTACAAGTCGATAAAGCAGAGACCGACAAAAATTTAAAAATACTGATTAAACTCAGTTACACCATGTCAGGTTAATGTATCAAGATATCACATGTCCAGCGCCGTCGGAAGGGTGACAATAATTTTGTTCGAGTATTAAAAATTGAGTGCAAAATTGAAAGCACACATGAACACTTGACCAATAAATTGTGACGTCATCCAAGTTTTTATGACGTCATTTTTACATTTTAGGATTTGTGTTTTACTTTAAAAATTTGTTTACATGTATAAAACATTATGGACTTTCATAATATGTAAAAATCTCAATTTTGAAAATTTTGACCAAGTTGTAGGTTTTCGCATGCACCGGCTCATTTTAATATTGAATAGGGTGGTTGTAATCAATCGCAAACACGCTGCTCAATGTTCAAATCACAATCCAAAAACAAGGTAAAAACTTTGAAAACCTGCAAATTTAGCCTAAACATGTGAATTTCTACCAGGGAAGCGAGGCCAGGTAGTATAAATAAATTGTGAGAATGTGATTTACACACTTGCAACCGGTTCCTGTAGTTTAGACTCACCAGTGTTAATAAATACTATGCTATCAAATTGTGAACAAACTTGAGCCTAGCAGTCATAGCTTTGTATACATACCTCACCTTTAGCTGGTGATATCATGATCGAAGTGAAATAATCTTGACTATTATCTAAAACTGTTCATTCACTCTTCCATTTTAGTCTTAGTATTTTCATGTCTGCTGATAATTGACGTATCTCCAGCCACGGCCACAATGTTCCGTCAAATGGCTGGATGCTTGATTTACACGCAAAAAGAATGAAAACTCGGCCTGAAAAGCGCCATTTAATGACGTCACTGACACTAGTATGTCATTAGTTGCCGTGACACTGCTTTGGTACCGTGATGGCGGCCAGTAACGGAACATTGTGGGCGTGGTCGGCGATACATCAATTGCAAGTACAATGTATCTCTCATTCAAGTGCCACAATCTGCTGCAGTAAAACATTTAAACATTTGCCAATAATGAAAAGATGAGGGAAGTGGATTGTTTCACTTGTATTAAGGCCTTCAGTTCTGGGATGGATGAGGAAACAGTATACCTTGAGAAAACCACTAACCATTGGTAAGCAAACTGGCAAACTTTAACCACTAACCATTGGTAAGCAAACTGACAAACTTTAACCACTAACCATTTGTAAGCAAACTGACAAACTTTAACCACTAACCATTGGTAAGCAAACTGACAAACTTTTACCACTAACCATTGGTAAGCAAACTGACAAACTTTAACCACTAATCATTGGTAAGCAAACTGACAAACTTTAACCACTAACCATTGGTAAGCAAACTGACAAACTTTAACCACTAATCATTGGTAAGCAAACTGACAAACTTTAACCACTAACCATTGGTAAGCAAACTGACAAACTTTTACCACTAACCATTGGTAAGCAAACTGACAAACTTTAACCACTAACCATTGGTAAGCAAACTGACAAACTTTAACCACTAACCATTTGTAAGCAAACTGGCAAACTTTAACCACTAACCATTGGTAAGCAAACTGACAAACATTAACCACTCACCATTGGTAAGCAAACTGACAAACTTTAACCACTAACCATTGGTAAGCAAACTGACAAACTTTAACCACTAACCATTGGTAAGCAAACTGACAAACTTTAACCACTAACCATTTGTAAGTAAACTGGCAAACTTTAACCACTAACCATTGGTAAGCAAACTGACAAACATTAACCACTAACCATTGGTAAGCAAACTGACAAACTTTAACCACTAACCATTGGTAAGCAAACTGACATTGGTAAGCAAACTGACAAACTTTAACCACTAACCATTGGTAAGCAAACTGACAAACTTTAACCACTAACCATTGGTAAGCAAACTGGCAAACTTTAACCACTAACCATTGGTAAGCAAACTGACAAACATTAACCACTAACCATTGGTAAGCAAACTGACAAACTTTAACCACTAACCATTGGTAAGCAAACTGACAAACTTTAACCACTAACCATTGGTAAGCAAACTGACAAACTTTAACCACTAACCATTGGTAAGCAAACTGACAAACATTAACCACTAACCATTGGTAAGCAAACTGACAAACTTTAACCACTAACCATTGGTAAGCAAACTGACAAACTTTAACCACTAATCATTGGTAAGCAAACTGACATTGGTAAGCAAACTGACAAACTTTAACCACTAACCATTGGTAAGCAAACTGACAAACTTTAACCACTAACCATTGGTAAGCAAACTGACATTGGTAAGCAAACTGACAAACTTTAACCACTAACCATTGGTAAGCAAACTGACAAACTTTAACCACTAACCATTGGTAAGCAAACTGACATTGGTAAGCAAACTGACAAACTTTAACCACTAACCATTGGTAAGCAAACTGACAAACTTTAACCACTAACCATTGGTAAGCAAACTGACAAACTTTAACCACTAACCATTGGTAAGCAAACTGACATTGGTAAGCAAACTGACAAACTTTAACCACTAACCATTGGTAAGCAAACTGACAAACTTTAACCACTAACCATTGGTAAGCAAACTGACATTGGTAAGCAAACTGACAAACTTTAACCACTAACCATTGGTAAGCAAACTGACATTGGTAAGCAAACTGGCAAACTTTAACCACTAACCATTGGTAAGCAAACTGACAAACTTTAACCACTAATCATTGGTAAGCAAACTGACAAACTTTAACCACTACCCATTGGTAAGCAAACTGACAAACTTTAACCACTACCCATTGGTAAGCAAACTGACAAACATTAACCACTAACCATTGGTAAGCAAACTGACAAACTTTAACCACTAACCATTGGTAAGCAAACTGACAAACTTTAACCACTAACCATTGGTAAGCAAACTGACAAACTTTAACCACTAACCATTGGTAAGCAAACTGACAAACTTTAACCACTAACCATTGGTAAGCAAACTGACAAACATTAACCACTAACTATTGGTAAGCAAACTGACAAACTTTCTTGCACTTAGATCTACCATAAAGTATGGAATGATGAATGATGTTTTACATCCCCCGTTAAGAGTCTTTGACTTATATTGAGACAGTTAGAGGATGATGAAGGATACTACAGTGTCCCAAGAAAACCACTCACGTTTGGTATACAAACTGATACTTTCACACACTAGAAGTTGAAATGAGTAATAGTGTTTTTACGCCTCAGTCGAAGATTCTTCATTTTATATTGAGGTGGTCATTTCTGTGATGGCAAGCAAACAGATAAACCTCACAATAAGATCTGCACAAGAGGATTTGAACCTAGCCATTGAGAGTAAAAGGCACTGTATTTGTTAGCCACCACTTTAGATCACTTGTCAACCAAGTCCCCAAAATTGACATTCAGAATTTTCCAAGTAGAATTCAGAGGTGAGAGGCTCAAACCAGCAAAAAATCAGTCAAAAAACTGCAATTTCTTGAAAATGTAAATATACAATAATAACAAAATCCACAGTTATTTGATAATAATAAATTTAATAGAAAGCATAATTTTAATTATCAACAAAATATGGAATTAACCAAATGCACAATTCAATCTGCATCAACAATAATAGCCACCAAACCATATGCTAGAAATAACAATCTATATAAATCAACCAGAGCTTCTTTGTTAACATACACAATAACATAAAGCTGATGTGTCAATATACATGTATATATATATAACACTATATATATGAGGTGCTGTTCTTGTATTTTTTCCCCTATTTTTACATATGCCTAAATCATTTTTTACATATACATAAGTTTTTTAGAGGAAAATTCTGGTACGGGGGTTTATTACTTTACCGCATGATCAATACAACTTATTGAAATATTGTCCCGAGTTGACTCACATTTGCATAAGCTTGCGAGTGCAAATTTCGAGTCAACTAGGGACAATATTTCACAATATCAGTTCAATAACCCTTTTATTATATAGCAAAATACATTTTGTTTACTTCCGACAAGCATTTCATCTAAAATTCTATTTTGTCATACAAAACATAAATATTACACTACTGAACAGTAGTTCTTGTAAATGGATATAAGAACTAGAGCAATATGACAACAACACAGCAATGATGACGTCGACAACAATTGTATGACGTCATAAATGACAGCGTCATGTGACAAAGCGTGCAGTATGAAAAAACTGATTCGGGAAACCTCTGATTGGAACAAAGTTAGCATGCAAATATCGATATTTATTGCACACCAACACCTCGGGATTTATTGTATAATTTCTATGCGAAGCATATACATGTATTGCTATATAATAAAATTACATATTGAACTGAAGTAATTGTTCTACACAAACATTGGGGTATATCACATGGTACAGTATCAAACCCCATTTATGCATATGTCAAATCTGATTTTTACCAATGAAACTTTATTTTCAGGGATTTAAAAATAATTTGTACATATGTAAAAATAGTCAAAATACATATAGATACAGTGCCCCATATTATAGACATTTCATCATTTAGAATATTTTGTACCATGCCTTTTTGTTTCATGTTCTGGCCATTTTGTACCAAATTTCTTTAAGATCCCAACTTGAACCATAGGATTATTTTTGAATGTGTGTACACAAATGATTTATATTTTGTGTTGTTGATGAGTGAAAGTTTTAGGATATATTACCAGTAATAATCCGATTGATGAAATAAATGTACATGAATTCATGAAGTCTTATTCTATGACTGCATTTATTGATAAATAGAAATTTCTTGAACTCCCAAGTGAAAATTATGGGATATATTCAGCATCAGATACAGAATCCAACAAGTTAATTCACTGAATTAGGATCCCCCATCAGCAGTTACTTTTACGTGATTTTCAGTAAATGTCAAAGGGCCATAACTCTCAGGAAATGAGCAAACCAACTTGGGTTAATGATATACACATCTCCTATCAATGTTAATGATTTGCACTAACATTTGTAAAATAGTGCTTTATAGTTTTGGAGAATTAGTTCAGACAAGAAGTGTCTGGACAGACGGAAGGATAAAAGTTCCCAATTTAATACCCACTACTTCTTTGAAAGGATGGGGATAAAAAGTTAATTCTTGGAAGAAAAGGGTACCATATATATATATACAAAATGTCCAGAGCATGAGACCAAAAAGCCCAGCATAAGGTTCAAAATGTTCAATCTGAATAAATGTCCTGTACCCAATAACTTACAGGTGCTGAATACAACCTGTACAACGTAGGATGGAGTATTTGTAAAATAATAACTTTAAATATAGGAAAAATAAATAATAAATATACATTTACAATGGCACATATACATATATACACATACAACAATGCCTTAAAACATGTTATAAATTATACAGCAATAAATATTAGCAGAATTTAAACAAAAACGTAAAAAAAAATAAAAACACAATAATTTGAGTCAGGCTGTGAGTAAACTGTTTACCTTTTTAGGCTCTATCTGTGTTTGTAAAATAATATGTCACACTTTGGAATATATCATGGAATTTGTAAATTCTTTTACATATATTTAATATTGTTTGTAAGGAATATCAAATTATAGTTATTGTACTTTTTGTTCACTATCCACATATATTACCGGTACTCATTTTTTAGCTACAGTATTGGGTAGGGGGATAAAACCAAGGTTGTCACAGTGACATACTGCATCTTGTTTCCTCCATTCCTGGTAGCCAAAATCACTAGCTACTAATATCTGAGAAATGCTTTTTAAAAGTAACCTATTTTAGCAAATTTGTGGACAAATACTTAAATAACTAAGAATGTTACTGGTTGTACAGTTATCTACAACCTAATAATGTAAAAGAAAAGACTGACTTTTATATTATTATTTAACTGATAAAATTCCGATGACATGGTGAAATTAAAAGCTATTTAAAACGAGTTTTGAAAAAATTAATGATGATAAGCATATTTTGGCATGTCAAAAAAAAAAAAAAAATAAAAAAATCTATAATAGCATTATGTACTGTTATGTAATTGTAACTGTTTTTATGTAAATGCCCATAAACAAGTTGATAACTTTGATGAATTTAAAACCTGCTGACAAACAAACCAAAATTTAATCCTGAGACAAGATAATAAAGCAGATGTTTTATAATTTCAACAATTTAAATTAGATGCCAAAGCCACTAGAACAAAAGAACAATCCAAGCTTTAAACAAACAGCCCCAGTATCACGATCATTCCTAAACTTCCATTTTAAATTTGAAACCATTTTGCCAATCTGTAAGATATTTTATAATTCAAGGTGTCATTTTTAAGATCACTTCCAGCTTATAACATTTACATTTAGTTTTGTAACATTTGGTTGAAATTTCTTGGATATATTACGGTTTACCATGTCCGTGTTTTGAATATATTACAGTTTACCATGTCTGTGTTTTGTTGTTTCTCAAAGCAATAATATGTCTAGGCAGTAGATACAGTTAAGAATTTTTTAAATACATACCAGTATTTAAATCCAAATCTCATGTCTAGGAAATTTTTAGAAATGAAGTCAAAATTCAAAACAAAAATAATTAAATTATATATCTAGATTTATTGGAATCACAAGCACATGTATTTTTAATGAGAAGCCTCAATTTTAACGGGAAGGATAACAGACCTGGGTCATTTAATTACCAAGGTAATCAAATATGTTTAACACACTGATTTTTCTACAGAAATTTTGATATAACGATGTTATAATTTCTATGGATTCGGCAGTTTTTCAGGACAATTAAATTGACCTTCATGGCAACTAAATGATCCAGTCAGAAGATTTATTTGCACCAAATATCCGTAATTGTATATCATTGTGTGTTACATGAAATAATCAACATGGGCTCAAGGTACATATAAAAATGATAAAACTATAAATTACAACCAAAGTTTCAAAAAGGAAAAGGATATGGTTTTAAGACAATTTACAATGTTGACATGACAATTTTTATACACCAATTCTAATAAAACACTGTAGCATTGACAAATCTCAGGGACATCTCTAGCTATATATATCCCTCCAAATATTACTATTCTAAAACATTTTAGATTTAACAATAATATCATAATAAATTTATTAAATGAAAACAATCTCTTGTTCCTATGCTGCCAATATGATAAACATTCAAATTTATATCAGTTCCTTTTAAGTCATATCTTCAAGTATTTATCAACTTGAAACTACATACATTTTAGGGATATGGTATTGTTTGATCTAGTACATATGTAGATGTTCAACAGGAACCATCAATCACAACTCATTTTACTGGTAATCTCAAAACTCCAAATGAATTAATAGGTGACTTTATTTTCAAAGTTGACCTTCAGATCATCCAAGGTCAAGCATATATTTAAGGACACCATGTCTGGTTTTCAAAGTCATTTTTATATAAGATGTTTGTTTCTGTTCTTAGTCACTTGTATATAAAATTATTAATGTCACTTCTTTGGGGTTGTCAAGGTCATCTGTATATAAAGGTTACAACGTTTGGTTTTTCAAGGTCGTCTGTATATAAAGGTTACGTTTGGTTTTTCAAGGTCATCTGTATATAAAGGTAACAACGTTTGGTTTTTCAAGGTCACCTGTATATAAAGGTTACAACATTTGTTTTTTCAAGGTCGTCTGTATATAAAGGTTACAACATTTGATCTTTCAAGGTCATCTATATATAAAGATCAATATATCTGATAATCAAGGACACCTGTGTATACGGGCAATACTTCTGGTTCTTAAGGTCGTCTGAATATAATGGACAGTATTTTTGGTTTCACAGGCAACCTTTATATTTACTATACATATATCTTATAGGAACATAAAATCTCTTCACCAATATGGACTTAAAAGAAACAGATATTAATTTGAAGATTTAAATGCATATATCTAGTTAGTTGCATGGCTGTTGAATATTTTATACCAATCTGAGGTAGCTGTTTACATTCTGTGCAACAACTAAACGAAGAACTGGAATCCCAGCCTACAACACATGTACACACAGTGTTATCTGTGAAACAAACAGTGAACATGAACATTGGCCTTAGAAACTAGTATACATGGACATTCTGTGAAACAGTTAATTCGATACTTGGTCTGAGAGACACCTACACAGGAATATTCTGAGAAACAATTAAATATAAACACAGAATTGGAAATTTAGCTGCAGACATGTGAAAACAGGAAGACATCTTGAGTCATACTGATATCCTAATATAGTAAAATACACTGGTAATATACAACTTGAGTGTAAACTGGTCTTACTAAATATAATCTGGTTTTAAACACTCGATATTAACACAGCCCTGAATGAAGTAGAAATATGTTTTGATATAAACTGTACAAGTATTCCAGAGAATATGAATAATTAGATTCCCTGCTAATATCATGAGTGGCAAATCCCATTACCAAATATTACCTAGCTGCTTAGGTTTAACCTACAACCTTGGGTTAGTGCCCTTAACACTCGGGCATGTTTCAACATCAAAATTAAGTTTTATATAAATGTTGTTGTAATTAACCCTGTAAGGTATCAAAAGGCAACAATAAGGTTTTTAAAATTTTAAATTCCACTTTTGCTTTATCTTCAAAAATCTTTCTATTTCTATGGCATTTGGATGTTAATTGTGAAACTATCTTAATACAAATGTATCTATTTTTACCAACAACAGTAAAATGATTAGAATTAAATGATTACCTTGTCAAAATGATTCAGATTGACTCTACAAGATCAATAAATGATTACCTGTACTTATAAATAATTGAAAAAATAACTTTACTAAACAGTATATATTGGAACCTGTCATTCATATGATATAGGCAAACAACTTTGACCTGTCGGCTTGACCTTTCATTTAAATATTTATCAGGGACCAAGTACATTAGTGTATAGGTAACACAGGTGTTTATTCTGTATATTCAACTCATAGAGTACACCTGTGTACTGTATATGTATTAATTTGGATCTTAACACTTCCCATTTATTGGGTAGACCCTCCTATATGAATATTCCTAATGAAAGGTCAAATGGACAGGTCAAAATTGTTTGCCTATATTTCTTGATCCATACACACAATAAATTACTTGCACTGCTTAAATTTCTGATAAACTTACAATATAATAGTACATTTACTAGTATATTTTAACCAAGATGTTGGAAAAATACATATTTATAATTCTAGACAACCAAGGCATAATCACTGTGCAACCTGTCACCATGGACATATAATACATATATCACATGTATATGTGTCACTGGTGTCACTAACAATAATTTGTATGTCACTGGTGTCACTAACAATAATTTGTATGTCACTGGTGTCACTAACAATAATTTGTGAAACAGAGATTGGTGTTTAAGTACAAAAGTATTTGGCTATGATACATAATCAAAAAAGTATTCCTACCTCTAGACAATCAATGATAAATGTGCAACCTGTCACTAGGGGCATATAATACATACATCACATGTATATGTCACTAACAATAATTTGATACACAGAATGGTGTACATATATAAAAGTATTTTGGCTACCTGTACACTATATACCAGGGGTACCAATAATTACTGTCTATCTGTGTTCATCATATTCTAAGGTTTCATCTATCTTACATTTTTCACCATGCTTTATTCCAAATGAAGCTTATTGCACATCATCAATTTTAATGCCCTTATCACTCCATACCATCCAATCCTATTGTACTAATATAACCAGAAGGATAAAAATACAGGGTACGAGCAGGGTTCAAACCTGGGACCTTCCACACTATAGCACTGAGTGCTCTACTAACTGAGCTACCCATACTGATACACTTACAACCTTTTGACCACACACACACACACACACACACACACACACACACACATGTGATATCTACTTGATATTATTGATATTACCAGAAGCCAATTATATATATATATTACATAAATGTATATATGTTAAATTTCAATAATACATACCATTTAAAATAAATAAATTCTTACAAATAAGTGTTTGTTCACTTTATTTCTTAAAAAATGGAACTCTAGGACGCTAAATGTATTGAAGGCGAAAATTGATATCATACTTATAAATAATACTTTAATTATGACATTCAAAATTGTATGTGCCTTCATGCCCCCATGCTTGTAGTATCCTTGCGTCAACAATTTATATGTAAGCACCTTGCTTCGTTGTGTAAAGTTTCAGTATTGAGACGATACGGTATTATTACGATAGCTCTTCTATCCCGTATATGTAACGCCAATATTTTCCGACCACTGTTGAAACTTGTATTTGATTATAATTTTATATCGTTTATGTGTTTTTTTCTACCATTGGTCAAGCATGATATTTTAAATATAAAATTATGTACTTTTCTCTATTATGACGTTGCTTGATGTAATTTAAAAAAAAAACAACAATTAAAGGTGCATGGAAAATCTAGTTTCAAACCTTTCTATTCAGTATTCTCTTTCAAATTAATCAATCACACCAACCACAAGCAAACGGGTACATGTTAAAATCAAAATCTGAAAGCAAAGTAAAAATTTTGGAAACCGGAAAATCAAATAGATCTCAGTTAATTTCTAACCTGGAAGATGGGCAATAAATAAATAAAGCTATTAAGCTATCAAGACCCTTGAAACGTTGGCAAAAATGATACCAGAAGCGAATGCAATATTGCAAATATGATACTATACGAATGTTCTGATTTAGCAAGTATACAAAGACGTTACAAGAAGCAGAAAGGATTAAAGCGTTACATAAACACCTTACGTTTAAACTATATAATGGATATGTAAACGTGCTGTGTGTTCAAAATTGATTAATAGTGACATTATAAGCGTATTTTCAATTCCTAAGTATCTAGAATTTTTATTAATTCATAATCAGTTCGAAATTGTAGTTACTGTAAAATTAATTCGGGAGAAATGGCGGCGGAGAATGCGGACCAGCTCGCCGACCAGATTCTTGAGGCCCCTGGCCAAACACAGCAGGAGACCAGAAATAGTGATACTGTGGTCATGGAACAAATGCATGCTTTTTTGCAGCAGAAAACTTCAGAAATAGTGAAGGAACAATTACAATTGTTGTTAGCTGCACCAAGCAGGCAAACATTGACAAAAATGTGCATGTGAATGCAGACACAGCTGCACCAGCAGAAAGTAGGCGGGGCACAAAACGGAGTCATCCTGATGATCATAATGAAAATGGGTCATTGGGTATTGCACAAGGTCACAAAGATGACACCTCGGAATATTATAATTTACTATCAGATTCCGATGATGAGTCCGACGAAGGCGGAGCTTCAGATAATGACATTGATATTGACAGTTTAATGTCCGAAGTGTCGGAGTTATTTAACGATGAAGAGAACATTAAAAAGAACGTTTTCGATAAGCTTGCTACCAATGTGAATCTGTGTTTTCGGAAGAAATTGCCCAAAGAGAAAAGGAAGGCCTTAATGCAAAAATACGGTAGGCCAGGGAATTGTCATAATTTAACAGTCCCAAAAGTAAATAATGTTATTTGGGAAAGTGCAAAATCATTTGCCAAATCCAAAGATTTACAAATTTCAAAAACACAAAAACTGCTTATTAAAGGAGTTATTCCAATTATAGAAACGGCTCAACTACTTTTTGAAAGTAAACAAGCAAGCCTACAGATGTAAAAGAAGTAAAAGAGCTGTACAAGTCGGCTATACCAAAATGCATGGACGCCATCGTTATGATTGGTGAAGTGTTCACTGATCTGGGTCAAAAACGAAAAGATTCCCTTAAGCACGGCATTTCTGCCAGTTATAAAAAACTGTGTCGCCCATCGAATGAAACATCAAAGGATTGGTTGCTGGGCGATGACATACAAAAACAAATTAAAGAATTGAATGAGGCCAAATCTCTCGAAAAGCAACTAGAAAAAGAAGAGACTGAGAGAAAAAGGAACGTCGGAAATTCACACCGCGGCAGCAGCATGCCTATTAATAGATACAATGTTCATTATACTACACCAAAAGGCGGGAAAGGCGGAATCAAAAACAATTACGGGAAGTCTTTTTTATTCAAAGGCCAAAAATTCCGGAGAGACAAGTTCAAGTAACAAAGCATTGTTCAAGTCAAAATGCAGATCAGGTAAGGCAACCGTGTATACAAACACTAGTTTTTAGAAACACGCCAAACAATTTTGTTGCGGGTAAAATTCGCCAATGTGTGGACTCTTGGAAATTAATAACATCCGATCCATGGGTGTTAAGCACTGTGAAAGGACTCAGAATTCCTTTTAAGGAAACCCCGTATCAGAATTTTTTCCCAAGTCAGATAAGTTTTAGTGACGATGAAGTACATCTTATCCAAATAGAAATTAACAAATTACTTGAAAAAAGAATCATTTCAAAGGTGCATGATCAGTATACCGGGTTTATTTCGAACATTTTTACTCGTCAAAAGAAAGATGGAACTATTAGGCTTATTTTAAATCTCCAGAAACTAAATGAATTTGTAGACACTGCTCATTTTAAAATGGAGACTCTAAAATCGGCTATTAGCTTAATTACACCACAATGTTATTTCGCAAGTTGTGATTTAAAAGACGCTTATTATAGCTTACCCATTAGTACAGATCATAAAAAATATTTGAGATTTATATGGCAACAAAATATTTATGAGTTTTGCGCGTTACCAAATGGATTAGCAATTGGACCACGGGTTTTTAGTAAACTATTAAAATGTGTGTTTGCTGAGTTGCGAAAACGCGGGTTTGTCAATACAGGTTATATTGATGATTCTCTGCTTCAAGGTGACACTTATTTTGAATGCGAGGAAAATGTTATGCAAACTACACAATTATTTGATAATTTAGGTTTTACTGTGCATCCAGAAAAGTCTGTTTTTGTTCCTACTCAAGAAATTGAATTCCTTGGTTTTATTTTAAATTCAGTCGATATGACTGTTAAGTTAACATATGAAAAAGCTTCAAAAATCAAACAACTTTGTGAAAAACTTTTACATCGAAAAGTTTGCTCAATTCGAACACTAGCAGAAATTATAGGAAAACTGGTTGCGACTTCCCCTGGGGTACCTCATGGTACCGTGTTTTACAAACGATTAGAAATATTTAAGACCGAATCATTACAAATTTGTAAGGGCAATTATGATGCTACTGTCAATTTATCTACAGACTGTCTAGATGCCAAGATATAATGTGACTTGGAATGTTAATAGCGTTTTGAATTACTTAGATACTATTAATTGCTCATCAGCCGTAAATTTGAAATCATTGACTTTGAAAGTAGTTGTGCTTTTATGTTTATTGTCTGGTCAGCGAGTTCAATCTATTCATCTCATAGACATAAGAAACACTGAATTCAGTGACAGATTTGTTAAAATACGAATAGGCGATTTATTGAAACAAACTAGGCCAGGTTTTCATTTACCCGAAATTGTGTTTGAAAAATATACACCTAATGCAAATATGTGTATTGTCACACTTTTAAAGCAATATCTTCAGAGAACAACCGATCTCCGGAAAAATGAAACATGTCTTTTCATTAGTTATTGCCGCCCTTATCACAGCGTTACCAAGGACACTATTGCGCGATGGGTCAAAACTGTTCTTCGTTTGTCAGGTGTAAATCTTGAGATATTTAAACCACATAGTGTACGTTCTGCATCAGTTTCAAATGTATATAGTAAGTGTAAAGTTCCTCTTGCAACAATTATGAGAACGGCCGGTTGGACAGCAGAGTCAACATTCCGTACATATTACCGAAAACCAGTTACTGTTGATACCTCTTTTGCTGCAGCAATATTAAATCAGAATTGAAAAAAAAAAAAAGAATAAATGTAAATATTGTAAATAGATAAAGTGTTTTATTTTTATTCATTATTTATTCAACAACTGCCTGGATGTCTCTCACGTGACTACTTCAGTACCATATTTGATGAAATGGAATCATCAAATTATACGAAATTTATTGAAGTATGATTTCAATTCCATGAAATCATATATGGTACTGAGGTAGTTACGTGCCCAACCCACCCGACCCTTTGGTTGGAAATCCAGGCATTTGTGTGCTCTGAAGTCTGATGGGAAACAAGCTGACGTCATCTCACGTAACTACCTCAGTACCATATATGATTTCATGGAATTGAAATCATACTTCAATAAATTTCGTATAATTTGATGATTCCAATGCCAAATGTGTATTATTTAGGTGATCCAGAAAAGGCGGGAACTATAAAAAATGATACATGTATTATTAGAACGGAAACCGAAAGTGAAAGTAGAATAGTATTTACATCACAACATACATAGTTACCAGATTATATGAATTAAGTCACACTTATATATGACATTCAAAAAAGCAGTACTTTTCACGACATATATTCAGTTTGTGATAAAGAACAAACATGGAAGCCTTTTATGTTAATTTATGGATAGCACTTAGTCAATTAATTGGCACTGAAGAACAGGTACAACTACGACGTCGAGTTTTTGAATTGTTGGTAAAATTATGGGATCCAGAACAAATAAAAATAATATGTACCGGTAGTCGAGCTGAAGGCCTTGCTTTAGAAGGAAGCGACTATGACATGATGTATGCATATTGTGATCTTCTCGTGTGCATGTCGACATTTTGGCAAGATCATGGAAACAGATTATATTAAACCAGGGTTTGTAAGAATACGTTGTAAAGACACGACCAAAACAATTGAAGAACTTATACCATCGTTGGTTCAGACAAATGATGGTTTATTCCTTTCTAGTTCATTTTTCCGTGATAATATCGTACATATAATTAATAAAAAATTGCCAGGAGCTGTGCCTCATGGGCCTTGTGCATCTTCATCCTGTGCCATTTTCGGATATGTTTTAGAATGTGATATCATGTATTGTTTACCCAGTAGTTCTTGGCCTGCATCTGAATGGAAACACAGAACAAGAAATAACGGTTGGCCATCACGTGCTCTCATCGAAGATATTATTCAGGAAGGATGTTTCTTAGTACCAATTGGTAATAGACATTCTAACAATAGCTTCATGGAATGGAGAATTTCTTTTTCTTTAGCAGAGAAGAGGCTTGTCCACTCGTTTAACCACACCCAGCTACTTTGTTACGGTTTATTAAAACTGTACTTGAAGCATGTGATAAATTCAAATATTGAAGTTAAAGACTTGCTGTGTTCCTATTTTCTGAAGACAAGCTTGTTTTACTGCATTGAAGAAGAAAACATCTCTTGGTGTAGAGAGAATGTCTTTGATTGCTTTTGGTTATGTTTTATAAGGCTGTTGAAATGGGTCCAGCAAGGATACTGTCCGAACTATTTCATCAAAGAAAATAATATGATAGAAGGAAAGATATGTGGGTCAAATCAAAGAATATTGCTTCGGTACCTAAGTAAGCTCCATGCTGAAGGGCATGATAGTCTACGAAGAATCCCGTGTTTGTCAGGAACTGTTTTAAGTGTTCCAAAAGGGATACCTAGGGGAATTCATCTTCGAAAAAATGAACTTCTTTTTGATAAAGAATTCACTCTGTATTTATTGGGAGGTATAACCAAGAGTAGGAATGAAAATAGCAGGAGACTTAGAATATTGGTGAATATGAAACAAGAAGCTACCATGGACATTGATAAAAGAATCTTACAAGTCTGGCACGGTAACTGTAAGATTTTTCTGCTACAGCAGTTACACAAAGGCATATTGGAAAATGGATCAGACAAAACACATTACAAGAACCTGGAAGGAATAAAACGATGCATAAAAACGAATTCTATGAACCTTGATGGATGTACACAGATGTTGATGCTGGCGACTTTATGTTACCTGAATGAAGAATATAAGGATGTAGTATCAATTGTTGAGGAATTACTGAAAATTTACGACAGATTTTTGACTATGATATGTAACGATCAGCTATACATGGATGAGATCTGTGGTCAGGGATACACACTTCAACAAAAGATGGACTTGGGAGTTTTCTCATATACGTTTTTTTTCATACTTGAATGTGGTTTTTATCCGAAAGAAATAGAACCAGAGCTTATACAGTGTCAAAGCTATGGCAGTACATTCGTTCCAGCAATAATATATTCAAATGTTCTGTTAGTCTTATCTTATCATCATATGAAACTCACACAGAACATGAATTTTGCCCTTAAAGAACTGTCTTTAGCAGCCTATGGACATTTATATTCTGTATATGACAATATCAAATCAATTATCCTTCTACATAAATGCATTGAAATAACTAAGTCGCATCAAGAAAACATCTAAAAAGTCACACTAATGTGTCGCTCATTATTGTTTTGATACCCTGGATATCCCTCTCATACAAGGAACACCATTATAGATCTGTCATATGCTACTTTTGAATTTTTATGAAATAATATAATTCAAAAGAATTGTCATGTGCTACTTTTGAATTATATTATTTCATAAAAATTCAAAAGTAGCATATGACAGATCTGTATAATTAAGTGCAGATAATATGGAGTTATTTTTACACAGTACTCACATCTATGATAGTATGAGGGCTGCCATGTGACATTTTGAACGACTTTAACTCAGAACTTTGTCTTTTGAATTTTGTATATCAGTGTCTAAGTCAGAAAAGTCGGTGATTGTAGGTTTATTTGCACAATTAAACGTTTTGATTTTAAAAGAGCATTTATTTTGTTTTATTAATCAGTCGAATGGTTCCAGTTTTGTTGATTCAGCTGCATTTGAAAAACATTTCAATGATCTCAGTGGTCATTCTACATAAATTCTTCCACCATATAAAAAGTGTTTTGAATTTTGTACTTTTGAAATATCATGTTGTCAATATATATCTGTTGTCCTTCTAACATCAGATGATTTATGACTATCCATTATGAGTATAAGTTTATCGTGTGTGTTATATACGTTCACTCGTTTGTTGTATTGTGTTATTGATTACCTTGACTGCAGCCTTTTACCCGACTCTCAGCTTCAAGTTCATAGAACACAGATATACTTGAGCCTATTATAAAATATATCATTTATAATGTACACTTACGTAAAACTAATAACTTTGAATATGACGATTTAATAATTATTGAAGAGCACATGTAGCAATGATTGATTATTTGATGTCTAGCTGGTTCTTATTCTTATGAGTGTTGATAAAATGTTTTCTTGGTGGGTTTGGTTATAGCAAGATTTATACCATCCAGCGTAAACTTGTAACGATAGTATCTGGAAGTCTACACCAAAATCTTTGATTTCGTACCCATATATGTAAATCTAAATAATACTGGCTACATCATTAGTATTATAGACACTATATAAATTCTGATTGTATAATACATGCATTCTAACAAGACCAATGGCTCGTGGTTTTTGTTTTGATTGTTTACTTAATCATTTAGGAACTTTCGGCCCGGGTACCATCTTGTTTTAAATTTAATATCTAAAACCAAAAAATACAACACCCCACCCTTATAAAATTATTATTATTTATTTAAAAAATATATAGTGGCACGATGATATTGTCATGTGCTACTTTTGAATTTTTATGAAATAATATAATTCAAAAGTAACACATGACAATAAATTGCCAAACATGCCACCGGACAATGCAAATAACTGTAAATAACTTCAGGAGGCTATTCTTAAGCGGTGCCAATTGACCGAGGAGGGTTTTAGGCATAAATTTAGAAACCTAGTGCTGAACAAGGAAAGTCCATGATTCAGTTTACTGATAGAGAGTTAGACTTTATTTATCGAGATGGACAGATTTGGCCAAATGTGAAAAGACATTCTAGAGACTGGAAGATTTATTAGTTAGAGAACAAGTTATTCCAATGAGATGACATTGCATTTACGAGAACGGGCACCAAAAGATGTGGACAAGTTGGTTATGTAAGGAGAAAGATATTAAGAAGCTCATGGTGGTACAATAAGCAGAGGCAAGCCAACAAAACGACCAGACTCACATAGCGTACCAGCTTGAATAACGTCACGTCCTGTTAACGCTACTTCAATACAACCGTTGCCAGCTCACAGAAATCATCTTGAGTCGTCACATCGGGACAGAGAGTGTTTTATATTTCACAAAAGGGGGTATATAGCAACTGATTGTAGACAGCAGTAACAGCCTGGAAGAACTTCAAGGATTGCTGCAGGGTTGCAGAATAGAAATAGGTCGACAGCTTGGACAAGTGGTAGTGGACCCGAAAGTGGAGATAGGGAGAACTGGAGAAAACGAGAATTGTCGAATGTTGCGGATTGACAGTTACAGATGACATGCTCGTCAAGATTACTGCTTTATGTCAAGATATTGATGAAGTCAAAGCAACTGTTCAAGATTATATTGAAGATAGCATGTTGAAGTTTGCTAGCGGAAAATCAGTGCCAGTTATAAGTGGAGCATGTGATGGTTATAGGAAGTTGCCTGTAGATCACAATATGCCAGTTTGTGAAGGGTTCGTTGGCAGTAACATGGTAAAGATGTAACGTGACACAGTAGCAGTGCAGCAGTGAAGCAGTGTTAAGTCAGTCTAGACCAAACGACAGGAAGAGAACATCTTTGTGTGTTGAAAGATGGTTCGCTTCATAGGTACTCCTTTTAATACTGGGGAGATAAAAGCCATGTGTATGAATGAGCCGATATATGATCTTATACCGGATGTTCCTGACTCACCAGATATTAATTGGACAATGGTTAATAACAGTAACAAACATGGTTCTATAACGTTGAAGTTAAATAGCAACTAATGCATTTCCTTGTCATTCTGTTCATAATTTTAAAATTATACGAAATTTTATATTGAAGTATGATTTCAATTTCATGAAATCATATATGGTACTGAGGTAGTTACGTGAGATGACGTCAGCAAGTTTCCCATCAGTATTTAGAGACGAAATGTCTGGATTATATATAGCCCAACGGGAGGGTGGGCCGGGCACGTAACTACCTCAGTACCATATATGATTTCATGAAATTGAAATCATACTTCAATATAAAATTTCGTATAATTTTAAAATTTCATTTCATCAAATATAGTACTGAAGTAGTCACGTGAGAGTTTTAGAGACATCCAAAAATTTCTACAAAACAAATACCCAATAATATTACAATATGTACATAATTTATTTACTTTATTTATTTAAAATACTGTTTGCAAATGATGTATCAGTTGAAATTGGTTTATCATAAAATTTTCGAAAAGTAGACTCCTTTGTCCATCCGGCTGTTCCCATAATAGTAAACAGTGGTACATTAAGTCTAGATTTAGCTTTGGACACTGATGCACTCGGAACACTTGTGTGGTGCAAATATACTAAGATCAATCCCAGCTTGACGCAAAACACATTTGACCCAGCGGGCTATTGTGTCTTTTGTAACAGGTTATATGGTCGACAAAAACTAATAAATAACCTTGTTTCATTTTTCCGTAAAACATTTGTACTGTCAAGATACAACTTTAATAATTGGACTATGCATAATCTAGAATTTTGAGTATATTGTTCAAACACAAACTCTGAAATATGTACACCTGGTCTTGTATGTTTTAATGGATCGCCGATCCGTATTTTAACATACTCGCCTTCAAAACGAATGTTTCTAACATCTAAATAATGTAGCGATTGTACACGCTGACCGGTCAATTAGACATTAACATAACTACTTTCAATGTCAATGATTTATGATCCGTATCAATAGAATCTAAACTAACTAAATAATCTAACACTTTATTTACATCCCAAGTTACATTATATTTCGGGAGGGCTGGTCTAAAAGTAAACACGCCCCTCATAAATCTTCTGACAAGATACAATTTACTCACATTTAATCCACATTCTTGTGTATTGAAAAATGAACTTAAGGCTGATCTTGCAGTGTTTAAGGCGCTATAATCGAGACCAGAATGAAACAGAAAGGCTAGGAAAGCCAAAATAGTGTTCATATTTGGTGAAAAGGAATCAATGTTTTTTTATTCTGAAAAACACATCCATCTTTTGATATTACTCCAATATTGGGATTTGGTATTATTTTTCCATGAGTGCAGTATGATCTCGATAGAGTCTGAAGAAATTCCTTGGGGTGCGAGTGATTTCCTGATATTCTGAAAACAGCAAGGTGTAATTTGTGCAGCATTGGATGATTAGTTTCTATTGTCAGAAGATCTTCTGTGACTGGTAGAAGATAGGGACAATGCACAATCATTTTTAACAGTTTCGGAAACCACACCTGGGTTGGCCAAACCGGGTAACCAATATTCCTTCCGCTCTGTCTTTCTCTATTTTCTGTAATACCATACCCAGTAAACTGAAAGGAGGAAAAAGATAAGATAAACCACATGTCCAGGTTTGTTTAAAATCATCTATAGCAAATGCCTCTGGATCAGGTCTCCAGGAAATGTATTTTTGAACCTGTTTATTTATACGCGAGGCAAACAAGTCTATATCTGGTAAACCAAGCAGATCTGCTAACTTATTCTCAGGCCCCGGAACATGTTCTGCCGATAGCCAAATGTGTCAGTCTATAGCAAACAACCATATCTGCCTGATCATTTCATTAAGATACTGTTTATTAGATCCTTGCTTGTTTACGGAAATCACAGAAACAGCATTGTCACTTCGAACACGGATGTAACAATCGCGCATGCCCTTACAAAACGATTGTAGTGTAGTAAAATTGCCTTCAATTCTAAATAATTGATATGTTTTTCACGGTCAATTGAATCCCAAAGACCTCCAGTAGAAACCCCGTTATAAACTCCGCCCCAGCCGAGCAGACTTGAATCGGAATAAATCTCAATATCAAAAGCGGGGTCGTAAATTGATTTATAGACTTGACCAACATTGTCCAGCCACAAAGTTAAATCTTGTATACAATCTTGATTTAATGCGATAATGGCCTCGTAATCACCTCGTGATAACTTTAATGAATCGGTTATAAAAATCTCCAACCGTTTATAAAATAGAGTTGCGTGAGGCACCGCTGGGGAAGTGGCCACAAATTTTCCTAAAAGTTCTGCCAATGCGCGTATAGAGCATTTTGGTTTACGTAGTAGTGAAACACACTGTAATTTTAGTTTTTTCTGATTTTTCGGTTGTAAGCCTAACTGTCATAGATACAGAATTAATAACAAAACCTAAAAATTCTATTTCCTGACATGGTTTGAAAACCGATTTTTCGGGATGAACTGTAAAACCATGTTCGTCAAAAAGTTTTGCTGTTTGCAAAATATTTTTTTCGCATTCTTCATAGGTATCACCTTGAAGCAAAGAATCGTCGATGTAACCCACAGGGGCCAGTTTCAAAATACCCCCAAGTATATAAACAAGAGGCCCATGGGCCTGATACGCTCACCTGATAACTAATGGCTAGCTGATAGATTTAAAGACAACATAAATACTAAACCCCAATGACTTTCTTCTTTACATCATGATAACTTTTGTTTTAATACCTACAACATTCTAGTATACATGGCTATACAAAAAGTTAATAGTTTTCAAGATAATTAACCATTTCAGTATTGTTTCACATCTGTGACCTTGACCTTTGAACCCATGACCTTTTTCTATACATCAAAATGATCTTGTATCAATACCTACAACATTGTAATATAGATGCCTATACAAAAAGTTTGTAGTTTTCGAGATAATTAACCATTTCGGTATTGCTTCACATCTGTAACCTTGACCTTTGAACCCATGACCTTTTTCTATACATCAAAATGACCGTTGTATTAATACCTACAAGATTCTAATATACATGCCTATACAAAAAGTTTATAGTTTTCGAGATAATTAACCATTTCGGTATTGTTTTACATCTGTGACCTTGACCTTTGAACCCCTGACCTTTTTCTATACATCAAAATGATCGATGTATCAATACCTACAACATTCTAATATACATGCCTATACAAAAAGTTTATAGTTTTGGAGATAATTAACCATTTCGGTATTGTTTCACATCTGTGACCTTGACCTTTGAACCCCTGACCTTTTTCTATACATCAAAATGATCATTGTATCAATACCTACAACATTCTAATATACATGCCTATACAAAAAGTTTATAGTTTTGGAGATAATTAACCATTTCGGTATTGTTTCACATCTGTGACCTTCATCTTTGAACCCATGACCTTTTCCTATACATCAAAATGATTGTTGTATCAATACCTACAACATTCTAATATACATGCCTATACAAAATGTTTTTAGTTTTCGAGATAATTAACCATTTCGGTATTGTTTTGCATCTGTGACCTTGACCTTTGAACCCATGACCTTTTTCTATACATCAAAATGATCGTTGTATCAATACCTACAACATTCTAATATACATGCCTATACAAAATGTTTATAGTTTTCGAGATAAATAACCATTTGTGTATTGTTTCGCATCTGTGACCTTGACCTTTGAACCCATGACCTTTTTCTATACATCAAAATGATCGTTGTATCAATACCTACAACATTCTTATATACATGCCTATACAAAAAGTTTATAGTTTTCGAGATAATTAACCATTTCGGTATTGTTTCACATCTGTGACCTTGACCTTTGAACCCATGACCTTTTTCTATACATAAAAATGATCGTTGTATCAATACCTACAACATTCTAATATACATGCCTATACAAAAAGTTTATAGTTTTCGAGATAATTAACCATTTCGGTATTGTTTCACATCTGTGACCTTGACCTTTGAACCCATGACCTTTTTCTATACATCAAAATGATCGTTGTATCAATACCTACAACATTCTAATATACATGCCTATACAAAAAGTTTATAGTTTTCGAGATAATTAACCATTTCGGTATTGTTTCACATCTGTGACCTTGACCTTTAAACCCATGACCTTTTTCTATACATCAAAATGATCGTTGTATCAATACCTACAACATTCCAATATACATGCCAATATAATATGTTTATAGTTTTCGAGATAATTAACCATTTCGGTATTGTTTTGCATCTGTGACCTTGACCTTTGAACCCATGACCTTTTTCTATACATCAAAATGATCGTTGTATCAATACCTACAACATTCTAATATACATGCCTACACAAAATGTTTATAGTTTTTGAGATAATTAACCATTTGAGTATTGTTCCGCATCTGTGACCTTGACCTTTGAACCCATGACCTTTTTCTATACATCAAAATGATCGTTGTATCAATATCTACAACATTCTAATATATATGCCTATACAAAAAGTTTATAGTTTTCAAGATAATATATAATCAGAGGTAAAAAAAATTAGGTCACGACCTTCACAATTAACCTTGACCTCATTTTGAAGATACTAACAAGAAAATGTCAAAACTGAAAACCCCATGGCATTATCTGGTCAAATAGTCAAGTTATAACAATTTGAAGCTATTTTACGATTTTTTTCAAAATTAAACGCAAAAACGCGTTACCTATTTTTTATCCGAATTTCACAAAATGAACAAATTATAGGCTTAAGACCCTAGAAAAGCCAAATATCACATTAGAATTTTTCTCCAATCAGTACTTTCGGAGAAGAAGATTTTTAAAGATTTTTGCACCCCTAGGTCACCTTGACCTAGTTATGGTAGCCATGGCAACGCCACGAACAAATCTGAATTGCACCGGCCCATATATACTTCTGACAAAGTTTCACTAAAAACTGTCCGGTAGTTTCAAAAGAGAAGTCGAAAATAGGTGTTAACGACGCACGCACGCACGCACACACGCACACACGCACGCACGCACACACGCACATACACACGCTGCGCTATGCCATAAGCTCACATGACCTTCGGTCAGGTGAGCTAAAAAGAGTAAAGGGGAACAACGAATCGGATCTTTCAAGTGTAGGTGCTCCGACAAATCTCTACATTACTTTTTTAATTTGTGTCCGATCATCGTGATCTTGGTGTCATTTTGTTCCCAGATAAATATTCTTTAAGTTGGCATTCAATTTTTGGACATAATTTAAAATCTAAATAAAATGTTCAAACGGAAAACGCAGAAAAACAGTGTAATTTTGCCCGATGTAGCCAAGCCCGTCCATGTAAAAGTAGCTTAAAATTCGCATTACGATCATGTTTTTTACTATCGGCGTCCGTGTCAACTACAAATGCTGATGTGGCTCGAAGAACTAGATAAAAAGCAATAAATTTCAAAGGTAACCGTTACTCACTGATCTTTTCCAATTTGGCTAATCTCAGTGAACGCAGAACCAAGCAATACTAATGTGTCCACGTGTTTTCTCATTGCAACTTTGTCGGTCCACGTGTTTTCTCATTGCAACTTTGTCGGTTTCTCTCTTTTCTTTTTCTTTTTTATCTTTATTGCTGTCATATAACGACTGAGCGTTCTTAATGATCGGGATCGCAGCTTTGCCCAATAGTTTTTGCACTTGTGACAACCTTAAATCACGGGACCTCGTGTTAGGTTTAGTTATATCCCAAACTACACTGTTAATTTTGGGTATATATAAGTTCTTGCTGTTTTGCGGGCGCCCATAATTACTTATTAATGTTTTTCTCTGTTCCCTTGATAACCTCTTGCGAAAACAGAGATTAACGTTGTCCGCCAGTTTTGTAAATACATCTTTCTTTACATTGTCCTCATCTGCATATAAGTCACCGACACTTTCCAATATGTCATCTATGGCCCCGCCTTCTTCAGTATCTTCGTCGGATTCCGAATCCGATAGAAGGTCATAAGACACAGCAGGAGACCTTTCATTAGAATCAGTTATCTGAACTTTGGAGGTGCCTGGACATGCATTGTCAGGAGCAGGACGCTTTTGTCCACGCCCACTTTCGTCCGAGCGATTTTGCTGCAAAATTGCATGCGTTTGAAATGATGCAGCTTGCGATTGCAATAATGTATCACAAATTGCTTGCACATAGTTTGCATTGCTGCTTGCATGTCCTGCATTGTAACTGGAATGTCTATTTCCACGCCCTCATTCGGTCCTGCAGACAAATTGTCGGCGCTGTCCGCCATATTATCGGAATTATTACCCGACATTTTTTCGCCCTTTTTTGGCTGCTTTGACGGTTGGTTTGTAATTTTCTCAAAAATGTTACCAACAATACCAGCAACGTCATTACTGGTTTTTTCAGGAGCTTTTCCTTGATCGTGCATACTCGAAACCTGGCTCTTCGAGTTCATAACGGTTTATATGAGTACGCTATGACTTTTAAAGTCACGTTTTAATATGTTTTTCAGCATATACAGTCAAAAGTTAGTTCTTAAAACCATCAAAAATTATATTAATATCCACGTATCACATATAACAATAAAATATATCCATAAACACTAAATTAAACTAAATAAATAAATATACAATCCACAAGTAGAATAAAATAGCTGAACTTAACAGTAGGGAAACCAAAGACGCACTGATGGGAAACTTGCTGACGTCATCTCACGTGACTACTTCAGTACCATATTTGATGAAATGAAATTATTATGTTCCTCAAACTAAGTAGGGCGGGGGCATATAGTGTTTACTCTATTTCTTCCACCAACATCTTGCTTGACACTTATTCCGAAAACAAATTTATTTAAACTTCAAATGAACAATCAATGGGTAGAATAGATGTGCCATTGTCCTGTCCTATTTAAAACGAGATTTAATGTATAACACATTTAAGATCAAGTGCTTTAAATTTTAATTAGATATTTATGTTATATACTACAAATGTTTTCATTCACTTTGTTGTTATATATATAGGGTACACGCATGTCTATTATTTAGTATACAGTATATGTATACATGTATTATTTGTTAGCATAAATGTCTGTTTGTTAATGTGTTTACATGATCAGATATGAATGTCACTTTACATGTGCATGCAGTGTACATGTATCTCTGCTGATGGTTTCATATGAATTTCTGTTAATATGTTAACCATCCACTTCATGCAGTGTACATGTATCTCTGCTGATGGTTTCATATGAATTTCTGTTAATGTGTTAACACATAATGGCATTGTTTCTGTGTGTTCGGCATTTTCACATGTATTGACATTGTACATGTCTTCGTTGATGTGTTTACATGTAATGGTATTTGGCTTGTATGTTACTGGCAGTCATATATTTACATGTAATGAAATTATATATGTATACATTCTTCTAAAATGTTTACATATACTAGCAAAATTTGTGTATGCCTTTTAAATATTTACACATGCTGGAATTGCACATTCATGTTTCACATTTTACATGTATTTTTGTTGATGTGTTTACATGTACTGTCGTTATACATGTATGCTTGTTATAATTTACATGTACTGTCATTGTAATGGAAACATTGAACCCAGATACAACTTTGATCTAGCAGTACATGTAGTTGTTATGATCTTTTAACTGTGGTATGTGTAATACTTTATGTATTTATGCAACATATTAATGTAGGTTTACACATTTTTACACTGCAAGTGCTTGTTAGAATTAGATAATATTTTAAGAATTAAATGTGCCATTTATCTTAGAGTGCATTTTAATATTGTGATATACAGTCAAACCCACTTAATCACATATTCACATATATCCGATAATCGTATAGGATTTTAAAATCCAAATACCATTTCCTATATACATGTATTAAAGAATTTACTGTTTGTGTTACCATTTTGTGACACTGAATTTTGCAAATAAATCCGAGAAAATTATATAAATTTGAATTTAACTTAAAATTGCTATGTACAACCTTGATTTACATAAAATGTATCTGTAGAGAGAACATCTCCATATAAGTGTACTCATGTACTTGTAACTGAGTGACACTCTTCCACTTAATATTATCTGTGATTTATTTATAAAAGTCACTGTCACAAACATGGTGATACAGACAGTAGAATGTTTTAAGTATCACACACTAGTTATTTTATATACATTTTAAATGTATGTTTGTTTATTTGCTTGTTTATTTCACTTAATGTAGGTAAGCTTTAGGCTGTAAAAAATTCATCTGTTTATTTCACTTAATGTAGGTAAGCCTATAGGCTGTAAAAAATTCATCTGTTTATTTCACTTAATATAAAACTATAAGATATAACAAATTTTGCATCCAGTTCCTCAACTTTTTGGATAATTTTAAGACAAAACTGTTGAAGATCTATCATACTCGTTATTATTGCCATTTATGTATAACTGTCGTTGGTAGTTTCATTTATAGTTACCAGGTATAGTAACACCTAGATCCATTGCCTTCCCACAATTTGTTCAGTAACATTTAGGTGTTGTAAAGGGTTTTGGTTTGCACCTAGATCAAATGCCTTCCCACAATTTGTTCAGTAACATTTTGGTGTTTTAAAGGGTTTTGGTTTGCACCTAGATCCAATGCCTTCCCACAGTTTGTTCAGTAACATTTTGGTGTTGTAAAGGGTTTTGGTTTGTACCTAGATCTAATGCCTTCCCACAGTTTGTTCAGTAACATTTTGGTGTTGTAAAGGGTTTTGGTTTGCACCTAGATCCAATGCCTTCCCACAATTTGTTCAGTAACATTTTGGTGTTGTAAAGGGTTTTGGTTTGCATCCATTTCTTCCATTTTTGGGATAATTTTCAGACAAAACTGTTGAAGATATCATTTATGTATAATTGATTTGCTGGTTTCATTTATAATTTTAGTAAACCTAGATCCATTGTGTTCCCACAATTTGTTCAGTAAAATTTTGATGTTGTGAAGGGTTTTGGTTTGCATTTATTTCTTTGGCTATTAGGATAATTTTCAGATGAAACTGTGAAAGAAGATCTATCATTAATGTATAACTGAAGTTGCTAGTTTATGCATAATTACAGTAAAACCTTGAATCATTGTTGCCACTTGATTCAGTAAAATTTTGGCATTGTTTTCAGCCATAAATCAAGGGTGGAATATCTAGAAAAACATACATGTTAAAAGACTGTGAAACTTCATCAGCAAAGTGGGAAAATTATGAAGAGGCATTTTAACAAGGTTTTACAGTATTTGGCATAAATAAGAAAAGAATGGTGGGGTTGCTAGATTTAGCATTGTTATTTAGTGGTTTTGGATTTAAGAATTAAAATGTTATGGTAATCGAATGCCAGTTTTGATGACAGTGTTTATAATATAAAGGGTCCATGTTTTTACAAGCTAGTAATTATGATTTATAGGGTACCATACATCAAATGGGAGTTGTAAATTTTTAAGTTTTCATGTTAAGTTTGTATAATTTACTGGTCTTCTAGATGAAATAGTCAGTGTTTTTAAATTATTTCTTTTTAAGACAAATGTGGTACATAGTTGAAAACTGCATTAGCTATATAATGACCTTCATCTGCAATTTTTAGTACAGGGTAAAAAATAATTTTTGAGAGATTTTCATTGTCCACTACAAACCTATCGTGTCTTGTATGTTAATAAGAACATAACACATGTGACATTCATGAAAGGTTACCATAAAATGTGCTTGAATTTTTTTTATAAAACTATGAAGCTTTTGTGTGTCCCAGCAGGAAAGGTTTTAAAAGGGTAAAAATCTGGGACATATGGAATTTATGAAACATAAATTCCGTGAATTACGATCCCCTGCCAGCAGAATTTTTTTTTGATTTGCAGGAAAATGAACAAACGAACTCAGGTTAACAATATGCACATCTTTTAGCAATGTTGATGCTTTGCACCAAGTTTCCTGAAATAATGCTTCATAGTTTTGGAGAATTTGCGCAGATAAGAATTTCGGACAGAAGAAGGACAGACGAAAAATTTAATATCCTCCTCTTTCTTTAAAAGGCGGGGAATAAAAACAAAAAACAAAAACATAACCAACAAAACATCACCAGTCTATTTCATCCGGAAGACCAGTTGTGTACCAAGTAAACCTAGACATGTATTTCCGTAGCATTTGTGTTATTGTTATATTTATTATACTTTATGTGCTTTTATTATTTTACATTATTTTAAAGCTTTATATCCATTGCATGCAGTATTATGTTACGGAGATATATCCAGTGCTATGTATGGAGTATTTTGTTATAGTATACACATATTTTATATAGAATGTTTCAGTATTTATTATGTATTTGTTCATCATTTTACAACTATTTAGTCTATACATACAATAAACAATCAATTATACTGAAAATAGAATTGTTGGTTGTCATTAGTACCTTGTTGTTTACTGCCATTACTTTTACTATTACCAATCGCTGACATTTACAAAAAATTAAATTTACAGGGACTTTTGAATGGAATTGTTAACCAAATTCTCTATGTCATAGAAGAAATGGAGTAGAGATTAATGCCCTAGTCCAGATTCTTTCACTGATATCAGAGCAGTCAGTTTATAGATGGTGAAACAAACTGGAAAGCCCATAGAAAACCACCTACCTTCAGCAATTGCACTGACAAACTTTCTCGAACTATGATCCTTCTTGAGTAGAATTGGAACTTAAGCAGTGATAGGCACTTTGTACATTTTAGACAACTTGGACACCAAGTTAATAAAAGTATAAGTTTTACACAGTATAACAATATTTACTACCAATCTATTTTAATATTGAATAGGGTGGTTGTAATTAATCACAAACACGCTGCTCAATGTTCAAATCACATTAAAAAAAACAAGGTAAAAACTTTGAAAACCTGCATGTGAATTTCTACCAGGGAAGCCAGGCCAGGTAGTATAAATAAATTGTGAGAATGTGATTTACACACTTGCAACCGATTCCTGTAGTTTAGACTCGCCAGTGTTTATAAATACTATGCTATCAAATTGTGAACAAACTTGAGCCTAGCAGTTATAGCTTTGTATACATACTTCACCTTTAGCTGGTGATGTCATGATTGAAGTGAAATAATCTTGACTATTATCTAAACTATCACTCTTCCATTTTAGTCTTAGTATTTTCATGTCTGCTGATAATTGACGTATCTCCAGCCACGGCCACAATGTTCCGTCAAATGGCCGGATGCTTGATTTACATGCAAAAAGAATGAAAACTTGGCCTGAAAAGCGCCATTTAATGACGTCACTGACACTAGTATGTCATTAGTTGCCGTGACGCTGCTTTGGTACCGTGATGGCGGCCAGTGTCGGAACATTGTGGGCGTGGTCGGCGATATGTCAATTGCAAGTACAATGTATCTCTCATTCAAGTGCCACAATCTGCTGCAGTAAAACATTAAAACATCTGCCAATAATGAACAGATGAGGGAAGTGGATTGTTTCACTTATATTTAGGCCTTCAGTTCTGAAGATATGGATGAGGAAACTGTATACCTTGAGAAAACCACCAACCATTGGTAAGCAAACTGACAAACATTAACCATTAACCATTGGTAAGCAAACTGACAAACTTTAACCATTAACCATTGGTAAGCAAACTGACAAACTTTTACCACTAACCATTGGTAAGCAAACTGACAAACTTTAACCACTACCCATTGGTAAGCAAACTGACAAACTTTAACCACTAACCATTGGTAAGCAAACTGACAAACTTTAACCATTAACCATTGGTAAGCAAACTGACAAATTTTTACCACTAACCATTGGTAAGCAAACTGACAAAATTTAACCACTAACCATTGGTAAGCAAACTGTCACACTTTAACCACTAATCATTGGTAAGCAAACTGACAAACTTTAACCACTAACCATTGGTAAGCAAACTGACAAACTTTAACCATTAACCATTGGTAAGCAAACTGACAAACTTTTACCACTAACCATTGGTAAGCAAACTGACAAACTTTAACCACTACCCATTGGTAAGCAAACTGACAAACTTTAACCACTAACCATTGGTAAGCAAACTGACAAACTTTAACCATTAACCATTGGTAAGCAAACTGACAAACTTTTACCACTAACCATTGGTAAGCAAACTGACAAAATTTAACCACTAACCATTGGTAAGCAAACTGTCACACTTTAACCACTAATCATTGGTAAGCAAACTGACAAACTTTAACCACTAATCATTGGTAAGCAAACTGACAAACTTTAACCACTAACCATTGGTAAGCAAACTGACAAACTTTAACCACTAACCATTGGTAAGCAAACTGACAAACTTTAACCACTAACCATTGGTAAGCAAACTGACAAACTTTCTTGCACTCAGATCTACCATAAAGTATGGAATGATTAATGATGTTTTACACACCTGTTAAGAGTCTTTCATTTATATTGAGACAGTTAGAGGATGATGAAGGATACTACAGTGTCCCAAGAAAACAACTCACTTTTGTTATAGTAACTGATACTTTCACACACAAGGAGTTGAAATGAGTAATAGTGTTTTTATGCCTCAGTTAAGATTCTTCATTTTATATTGAGGTGGTCATTTCTGTGATGGCAAGCAAACAGATAAACCTCACACCAGGATCTGCACAAGAGGATTCAAACCTAGCCATTGAGAGTAAAAGGCACTGTATCTGTAACCCACCACTTTAGATCATCCCCAAAATTGAAATTCAGAATTTTCCAAGAAGAATTCAGAGGTGAGAGGCTTAAACCAGCAAAGAACTATTAAAAACAGCAATTTCTTGAAAATGTAAATATACAACAATAACAAAATCCACAATTATTTGATAATAATAAATTTAATAGAAAGCATAATTTTAATTATCAACAAAATATGGAATTAACCAAATGCACAATTCAATCTGCATCAACAATAATAGCCACCAAACCATATGCTAGAAATAACAATCTATATAAATCAACCAGAGCTTCCTTGTTAACATACACAATAACATAAAGCTGATGTGTCAATATACATGTACATGTATATATATATATAACACTACATATATGAGGTGCTGTTCGTGTATTTTTCCCCCTATTTTTACATATGCCTAAATCATTTTTTACATATACATAAGTTTTTTAGAGGAAAATTCTGGTACTGGGGTTACTTTACCGCATGATCAATACACCCTATTACTATATAGCAATATATGCTTCGCATAGAAATTATACGATAAATTCTGAGGGTGTTAGCGTGAAATATTGTCCTGAGTTTACTCACATTTGCACGAGCTTGCCAGTGCAAATTTCGAGTCAACTAGGGACAATGTTTCACAATATCAGTTCAATAACCCTTTTATTATATAGCAAAACAAATTTTGTTTACTTCAATCAAGTATTTCATCTAAAATACTATTTTGTCATACAAAAAATAAATATTACACTAGTTCTTGTAAATGGATATAAGAACTAGTGCAATATGACGATGATGTCGACAACAATCGTATGACGTCATAAATGACAGCGTAATGTGACAAAGCATGCAGTATGAAAAAATTGATTCGGGAAAGCTCTGACTGGAACAAAGTTAGCGTGCAAATATCGGGATTTATCGTATAATTTCTATGTGAAGCATATATTGCTATATAATAAAATTACATATTGAACTGAAGTCATTGTTCTACACAAACATTAGGGTATATCACATTGTACAGTATCAAACCCCATTTATGCATATGTCAAATCTTTTTTTTACCAATGTAAATTTATTTTCAGGTATTTAAAAATAATTTCTACATATGTAAATATAGTAAAAATACGTATAGATACAGTGCCCCATATTATAAACATTTCATCATTTAGAATATTTTGTACCATGCCTTTTTGTTTCATGTCCTGGCCATTTTGTACCAAATTTCTTTAAGATCCCAACTTGAACCATAGGATTATTTTTGAATGTGTGTACACAAATGATTTATATTTTGTGTTGTTGATGAGTGAAAGTTTTAGGATATATTACCAGTAATAATCCGATTGATGAAATAAATGTACATGAATTCCTGAAGTCTTATTCTATGACTGCAATTATTGATAAATAGAAATTTCTTGAACTCCCAAGTGAAAATTATGGGATATATTCAGCATCAGATACAGAATCCAACAAGTTAATTCACCGAATTAGGATCCCCCATCAGCAGTTACTTTTACGTGATTTTCAGTTAATGTCAAAGGGCCATAACTCTCAGGAAATGAGCAAACCAACTTGGATTAATGATATACACATCTCCTATCAATGTTAATGATTTGCACTAACATTTGTAAATTAGTGCTTTATAGTTTTGGAACATTAGTTCAGACAAGAAGTGTCTGGACAGACGGAAGGATAAAAGTTCCCAATTTAATACCCACTACTTCTTTGAAATGATGGGGATAAAAAGTTAATTCTTGGAAGTATATATATAATATTATATATATATATATATATATATATATATATATATATATATATATACAAAATGTCCAGAGCATGAGACCAAAAAGCCCAGTATAAGGTTCAAAATGTTCAATCTGAATAAATGTCCTGTACCCAATAACTTACAGGTGCTGAATACAACCTGTACAACGTAGGATGGAGTATTTGTAAAATAATAACTTTAAATATAGGAAAAATAAATAATAAATATACATTTACAATGGCACATATACATATATACACATACAACAATGACTTAAAACACCTTATAAATTATACAGCAATAAATATTAGCAGAATTAAACAAAAACGTAAAAATAAAAACACAATAATTTGAGTCAGGCTGTGAGTAAACTGTTTACTTCTTTAGGCTCTATCTGTGTTTGTAAAATAAAATGTCACATTTTGGAATATATCATGGAATTTGTAAATTCTTTCACATATATTTAATATTGTTTGTAAGGAATATCAATTACTAAAACTATGGTTATTGTACTTTTTGGTCACTATCCAAATATATTACTCATTTTTTAGAGTATTGGGTAAGCGGATAAAATTGTTTGTCCCCCCGACATACTGCATCCTGTTTCCTCCATTCCTGGTAGCCAAAATCACCATTAGCTACTACTATCTGAGAAATGCTTTTAAAAAGTAACCTATTTTAGCAAATTTGTGGACAAAAAACTTAAATAACTAAGAATGTCACTGGTTGTACAGATGTCTAGAACCTAATAATGTAAAAGAAAAGGCTGACTTTTATTATATTATACAACTGATAAAATTCTGATTTTCTATATGACATGGTGAAATTAAAAGCTATTTAAAACGAGTTTTGAAAAAATTAATGATAATAGGCATATTTTGGCATGTCAAAAAAAAAATAAAAATCTATAATAGCATTATGTACTGTTGAGTAATTGTAACTGTTTTTATGAAATACCCATAAACAAGTTGATAACTTTGATGAATTTAAAATCTGCAAACAAACCAAAATTTGATCCTGAGACAAGATAATAAAGCAGATGTTTTATAATTTCAACAATTTAAATTAGATGCCAAAGCCACTAAAACAATAGAACAATCCAAGCATTACACAAACAGCCCCAGTATCACGATCACTTCTTAACTCCGATTTCAAATTTGAAATCTTAACCATTTTGCCAATCTGTAAGATATTTTCAAAATTCAAGGTGTCATTTTCAGATCACTTCCGGCTTATAACATTTGTATTGTTTTGTAACATTTGGTTGAAATTCCTTGGATATATAACAGTTTACCATGTCCGTGTTTTGGATATATTACGGTTTACCATGTCCGTGACCACGTCCGTGTTTTGGATATATTACAGTTTACCATGTCTGTGTTTTGTTGTATAGTTAAGTACTACATATTTATATGAAACATTTTTCTGACTGATATTTTATTCTGAAATCTTTCTCAAAGCAATAATTTGTCAAATTCAGTAGATACAGTTAAGAATTTTTTAAATACATACCGGTATTTAAATCGAAATCTAATGTCTGGAAAATTTTTAGGAATGAAGTCGGAATTCAAAACAAAAATAATTAAATTATATACATGTATCCAGATCTATTAGAATCATAAGTACATGTATTTTTTAATGAGAAGCCTTTATCTGGGAAGGATAATAGGACTTGGTCATTTAATTACCAAGGTAATCAAATACATTTAACACACTAATTGTTTTACAGAAATTTTGACATAAAGATATTATAATTTCTATGGATTCGGCAGTTTTTTCAGAAAAATTAAACTGACCTTCATGGCAACTAAATGATCCGGTCAGAAGATTAATTTGCACCAAATATCCGTAATTGTATATCATTGTATATCAAGGTTCATATAAAAATGATAAAACTATAAATTACAACCAAAGTTTCAAAACAGAAAAGGATATGGTTTTAAGACAATTTACAATGTTGACATGACAATTTTTATACACCAATTCTAATAAAACACTGTAGCATTGACAAATCTCAGGGACATATATTTCTAGCTATATATATATCCCTCCAAATATTACTATTCTAAAACATTTTAGATTTAACAATAATATCATAATAAATTTATTAAATGAAAACAATCTCTTGTTCCTATGCTGCCAATATGATAAACATTCAAATTTATATCAGTTCCTTCTAAGTCATATCTTCATGTATTATTTATGAACTTGAAACAACAGTACATACATTTTCAGGGATATGGCATTGTTTGATCTAGTACATATGTAGATGTTAAATAGAAACCATCAATCACAACTCATTTTAATTTTAAAAATCCAAATGAATTAATAGGTGACTTTATTTTCAAAGTTGACCTTCAGATCATCCAAGGTCAAGCATATATTTAAGGACACCATGCCTGGTTTTCAAAGTCAATTTTATATAAGATGTTTGTTTCTGTTCTTAGTCACTTGTATATAAAATTATTAATGTCACTTCTTTGGGGTTGTCAAGGTCATCTGTATATAAAGGTTACAACGTTTGGTTTTTCAAGGTCGTCTGTATATAAAGGTTACGTTTGGTTTTTCAAGGTCATCTGTATATGAAGGTTACAACATTTGGTTTTTCAAGGTCACCTGTATATAAAGGTTACAACGTTTGTTTTTTCAAGGTCGTCTGTATATAAAGGTTACAACATTTGATCTTTCAAGGTCATCTATATATAAAGATCAATATATCTGATAATCAAGGTCACCTGTGTATACGGGCAATACTTCTGGTTCTTAAGGTCGTCTGAATATAATGGACAGTATTTTTGGTTTCAAAGGCAACCTTTATATTTACTATACATATATCTTATAGGAACATAAAATCTCTTCACCAATATGGACTTAAAAGGAACAGATATTAATTTGAAGATTTAAATGCATATATCTAGTTAGTTGCATGGCTGTTGAATATTTTATACCAATCTGAGGTAGCTGTTTACATTCTGTGCAACAACTAAACGGTGAACTGGAATCCCAGCCTACAACACATGTACACACAGTGTTATCTGTGAAACAAACAGTGATCTGGAACATTGGCCTTAGATACTAGTATACATGGACATTCTGTGAAACAGTTAATTCGATACTTGGTCTGAGAGACACCTACACAGGAATATTCTGAGAAACAATTAAATATAAACACAGAATTGAAAATTTAGCTGCAGACATGTGAAAACAGGAAGACATCTTGAGTCATACTGATATCCTAATATAGTAAAATACACTGGTAATATACAACTTGAGTGTAAACTGGTTTTACTAAATATAATCTGGTTTTAAACACTCAATATTAATGCAGCCCTGAATGAAGTGGAAATATGTTTTGATATAAACTGTACAAGTATTCCAGAGAATATGAATAATTGGATTCGCTGCTATATCACGAGCGGCAAATCCCATTACCAAATATTACCTAGTTGCTTAGGCTTAACCTACAACCCTGGGTTAGTGCCCTTAACACTCGGGCATGTATCAACATCAAAACTAATTTTTATATAAATGTTGTTGTAATTAACCCTGTAAGGTATCAAAAGGCAACAATAAGGTTTTTAAATTTTAAATTCCACTTTTGTTTTATCTTCACATATCTTTTTCTATTTCTATGGCATTTAGATTTTAATTGTGAAACTATCTTAATACAAATGTATCTATTTTTACCAACAACAGTAAAATGATTAGAATTAAATGATTACCTTGTCAAAATGATTCAGATTGACTCTACAAGATCAATAAATGATTACCTGTACTTATAAATAATTGAAAAAATAACTTTACTAAACAGTATATATTGGAACCTGTCATTCATATGATATAGGCAAACAACTTTGACCTGTCCGCTTGACCTTTCATTTAAATATTTATCAGGGACCAAGTACATAAGTGTATAGGTAACACAGGTGTTTATTCTGTATACTTAACTCATAGAGTACACCTGTGTACTGTATATGTACTAATCTAATTGGACCTTAACACTACCCATTTATTGGGTGGACCCTCCTATATGAATATTCCTAATGAAAGGTCAAACGGACAGGTCAATGTTGTTTACCTATACTTCTTGATCCACACACACAATAAATTACTTGCACTGCTTAAATTTCTGATAAACTTACAATATAATAGTACATTTACTAGTATATTTTAACCAAGATGTTGGAAAAATACATATTTATAATTCTAAACAACCAAGGCATAATCACTGTGCAACCTGTCACCATGGACATGTAATACATATATCACATGTATATATGTCACTGGTGTCACTAACAATAACTTGTGAAACAGAGATTGGTGTTTAAGTACAAAAGTATTTGGCTACTGATACATAATTAAAAAAGTATTCCTACATCTAGACAATCAATGACAAATGTGCAACCTGTCACTAGGGGCATATAATACATACATCACATGTATATGTCACTCACAATAGTTTGTTACACAGAATGGTGTACATATATAAAAGTATTTTGGTTACCTGTACACTACATACCGGGGGTACCAATAATTACTGTCTATCTGTGTTCATCATATTCTAAGGTTTCATCTATCTTACATTTTTTAACCATGCTTTATTCCAAATGAAGCTTATTGCACATCATCAATTTTAATGCCCTTATCATTAAATACCTTGTGAAATTAAATGCAGCCCTACACACAACAAAATATCTTAGGATCAAACAAGGACATAGAAACTTCATGGCCAAACATATACTGATTTAATACTGTCTAATTTTTTCAAATTATTGTTTAATAATTATTCATTATTTATTTCAAAACAATACATTCAAAATGGTGATTTCTGAAAAGGACACCTGCTTTAAATAGTCAAACACAATAAATGGTTTAGTATATGAATTCAATATATTACCCTCTTATGCAAATAATGAATAAAACTTCACAGATTCACATTTGAGATAAATATCTTATGAAATGTTAAACTGTCATGTATTTGGAATAGGAAACATTTCAGACAAGAGGCCAATGGGCCTTACCGCTCACCTGTGGATATGTCACATATTCCCTGTCATGTATCAGAATAGGAAACATCTCAAGAGAAAAAGTAAACTTACCCCCTCCCATTCCATTCTAATGTGCAAAGTCATGCATTAATGCTAGCACCTAACTGAAATATTTAAAATCCTGAAGCTAAAAACACAAAATTAAAACAATCAGCTATATTACACTGGTCATAAAGGTCTATATACATCTATATTATACATATATATTTCATAGTAACAATCACTAATGCTATAAGTACACACTAACATAACCATGGTAACTGTATCTATATACTTTCTACAGATAATAAAAATCAACTTTGGGATTTTACATTTTATCACATTTCAGAAGTAAAGGGACACAACTCATGTCAGAAGTAAAGGGACATAACTCAATCATGGGAACAATAAAAGAGCACCTTATGGATATAAAATTTGACTAGGTAATAATTGACCTGAATTGGATGCTGGAATAGAAAATAGTGACATAAAAAATCTTTACATTTTAACAGTAAATTAACATTTTCATTTATGAAGGAATTATACTCTAAATTTTCAAACACAAGTATAGGCAAAAAAATACTGACCAGTCTGCTCGACCTTTCCTTTGAAATATTCAAATGAGAGGATCCACTCATTACATAGCTAGTCTCAAGATTTGTAGTTAATACATACATAATGCACATGTTACCTTTCTTAAAACATGTAGAAGAAATAAATAGATGTATGTTACCTATACATAAATATACTTGTCCATAATAAATGCTTTAATTAAAGGTCAAGTGGACAGATCAATGTTGTTTGCCTATGCGTATAGTAATTAATTGTGTTAACACCAACAAAAAAATTCATGGCAGAACTATATATGCAACACAAAGCTCATATCATGTACAGTAAAACCTGCTTTAGCAACCACTTGTGTATTAAATGCACACATGTTTAAAGGTCCTTTTGCTTCTTTTTCAACCATAAAGAATCTCTTTTTAAAGTTTGTATTTATTAGGTCCTGTAGGGGGTCGTTATGTATAGGTTTTACTGCACATGTACAGAAGTCCTGTAGGTGGTCTTTATATACAGGTTTTATTGCAGATTTTAGAAGACCTGTGTCTGGTCTTTATATACAGGTTTTACTGCACTGTATAGAATGTAGATTGGCTTTACATTTATTCCAATGTGGAAAAGAAATAAGATTAAACTAGAACTGTCTCTTGAGAGCCAAATATCCCCCCTACAATGACCTCCTGACCTTGAACTTTGACCTATGCACACAAATTTGGTATGCGACACATTGTCTCATGTTGGTTTACATTTGTGCTAAGTTTGATCAAAATCCATCCATAGACATGGAAGATATGAAGCAGACACAATATTGTGATGGACAGACAGACAGACATGGTGATTCCTATATACCCCCCCTCCCTAAACTTTGTCTGAGGGGGTATAAATTAAAGCTATTATATCACTAGTCACATGCATAATTAATGACAAAAAATACAATTACAGCAGAAAAATGTACAAAAAATAAATAAATTTAAAATCAAATAAGATATGTTTGTAGATCTGGACGCAATAGAACAACATTTATCAACAAAAATGGATTTAAACAAATTAACGTATGTTTTACATATAGCTAAATTAATTCATCATGTTTTTTATTTGTAAGTTTTATAAAAGTTGAAATTTTTATTATAAAAGATTAACATTTTTTAACAGCTTTTGTTACAGCTGTTCTAAGCACTATGCTATTGTACAAGAAACTACCATGCTAATTTTCAAAGTTCAAATACAAAATGGTTAATTTTCTATTTTTGGGAGAAATTTTAAAGTTGCCATGGCTATATTTCTATCTAGTCTAAATTTCTATAAAGTCAAGTGTATTAAAATATACATTGTATTGTAAATGAATTTTACAGATTTTAAGGAATATTTTTTTAGTTTGAAATAAAAGTATCTGTATTTTGTTACCATAGTAACCTAGTTATTAAGATGAATGTTTACTATACAATATACAAGAATAAATAATAAATTTTAAAACAAGAGGCCCATGGGCCTTAACGCTCACCTGAGGAAGAGTACATATCTTATGCAGAGGTTCAATGGTCAATGACATTAATAAAAGAGAATAGCAAATTAATTATAATAATTATTGTATAAGTATGCTATATATAACATATTTAAAGTCTAGCTACAATATATTATTTATAAACAGCTAAAACATCTGTATATTAAAATGTGCATTATGCCAATACCTACAATATTCCAATATACATGCCTATACAAAGAGTTTATAGTTTCTAAGATAATTAACCATTTAAGTATTCGTTCGCGTCTATGACCTTGACCTTTGAACCTATGACCTTCATTCATATATCAAAATGATAGTTAGGCAAATATCTACAATATTCCAATATACATGCCTATACAAAAAAGTTATAGTTTTTGAGATAATTAACCGTTTAAGTATTCATTTGCATCTATGACCTTGACCTATTGAACCTATGACCTTCATTCATATATCAAAATGATCATTAGGCCAATACCTACAATATCCTAATATACATGCCTATACAAAAAATTTTAGTTTCTGAGATAATTAACCATTTAAGTATTAGTTTGCATCTATGACCTTGACCTTTGAACCTATGAACTTCAGTCATATATCAAAATGATCGTTGTGCAAATGCCTACGATATTCTAATATACATGCCTATACAAAAAGTTAATAGTTTTTGAGATAATTAACCATTTAAATATTCATTCGCAGCTATGACCTTGACCTTTGAACCTATGACCTTCATTCATATATAAAATAATCGTTAGGCCAATATCTACAATATTCCAATATACATGCCTATACAAAGAAGTTATAGTTTTTGAGATAATTAACCATTTAAGTATTCGTTTAATTCTATGACCTTGACCTTTGAACCTATGACCTTCATTCATATATCAAAATGATCGTTAGGCCAATACCTACAATATTCCTATATACATGCCTATACAAAAAGTTTATAGTTTTTGAGATAATTAACCATTTAAATATTTGTTTGTGTCTATGACCTTGACCTTTGAACCTATGACCTTCATTTATATATCAAAATGATCGTTAGGCCAATACCTACAATATTCTAATATACAAGCCTATACAAAAAGTTATTAGTTTTTGAGATAATTAACCATTTAAATATTCATTCGCAGCTATGACCTTGACCTTTGAACCTATGACCTTCATTCATATATCAAAATAATCGTTAGGCCAATATCTACAATATTCCAATGTACATGCCTATACAAAAAATTTATAGTTTTTGAGATAATTAACCATTTAAGTATTCGTTTAATTCTATGACCTTGACCTTTGAACCTATGACCTTCATTCATATATCAAAATGATCGTTAGGCCAATACCTACAATATTCCTATATACATGCCTATACAAAAAGTTTATAGTTTTTGAGATAATTTACCATTTAAATATTTGTTTGTGTCTATGACCTTGACCTTTGAACCTATGACCTTCATCCATATATCAAAATGATTGTTAGGCCAATACCTACAATATTCTAATACACATGCCTATACAAAAAGTTTAGAGTTTTTGAGATAATTAACCATTTCAGTACTTGTTTACATCTGTGACCTTGACCTTTGAACCCATGACCTTTATTCATATATCAAAATGACCATTGTGCCATTACCTACAATATTCTGATATACATGCCTATACAAAAAATTCATAGTTTTGCAGATAATTAACTATTTTGGTATTCTTGGACATCTGTGACCTTGACCTTTGAACCCATGACCCTGATCTATGTATCAAAATGATTGTCATGTCAATACCTACAAATAACTGAAAATCCTACACCATTATCACAAGAAATGTTAAAAAAATAGCATTTTTTATCAAAGGTCAAAAACTGGGACATGACCTTGACCTTCGACCTTGACATCAATTGGAAGAAAATTGCAAGACAAGATCAACAGTGAAAACTCCATACAATTATCTTTAGCCATTATGAAGTTATAACAATAAATGTCTCATTTTAAAAATTACGTAACTTTACGCAAAAAACGCGTAACCTATTTTTCGTCTAATTTTCATGAAAAACACAATTTTGATGTTCCCAGGTATGCTGAATCCAAATATCCAATTAAAATTTGCCTGCACCTTTTGGTTTCAGAGAAGAAGATTTTTTTGTCTTTTTGCTATTTTTAGTAACAGCGGCCATCTTGTTGGGCGTGGCCAAACCCCGAACACAATTTTGAAAGGCTGTTACCTAGGCATGATAGTCATTAAGTTTCATCAAATATGGCCCAGTAGTTTTGGAGGAGAAGATTAAAATGTAAAGTTTATACACGACGGACGACGGACGGTGATAGATTGCAATAGCTCATCTGAGCCTTTGGCTCAGGTGAGCTAAAAAGAACAGATATCTACAATTAACCATAAACATACATCAACATAAAAGTGATTTATAACCTCAGAAAAAGATTAAAAATTTTTATTTTGTGTTGACTTCATACCATCCCAACCCTATTGTACTAATATAACCAGAAGGATAAAAATACAGGGTACGAGCAGGGTTCAAACCTGGGACCTTCCACACTATAGCACTGAGTGCTCTACTAACTGAGCTACCCATACTGCTACACTTACAACCTTTTGATGACACAAAACCACAACCACACACACACACACACACACACACACACACACACACACACACACACACACCTGTCAGACTGCTGTGTTTTAAAATTTATCAAAAACCACTAACAACAAATTGCATCATAAGTACAGTTTTACGTCAAAACCTGTGATAGATATAAAATAAACCAAAGCATGACATAATAGTCAATCATGTCCTTATCATTACATGTGTCAACACCATCTAAAACTTGGGAGTTGGTTTCTTTAAATAAAGTTTGTGATTGACAAATCTCTTTCAGTTAAGACAGTAATGAGTAATATCATGTATAAGTACAGATATCGCTGACTTCAAGTCAAAATATTTGACAGTACTTAAAAAGGCAAGATTTCATTGGCAGATACTTACAATGAAGCTTGGAAGAAAAAAGCAACTAGCTGCCAAGATGTGAGGGGTAGAGGGGCCAGGTTACGCTGAATTAAATACTTAGTACCCTGACGCTGTAGTTAAAAATAACAATAATACTATATTACAATCTAAAGACATCAATACTATTTAGATGTATACAAAGAAACCAACGCTTCAGGTTCTACCATTTACCAGGTGTTCAACAAAGAATTTCATAAAGTAGCTTACTCACTAACCAACAAAAAAGTCAATTTAATAACTGAATCCAACATACCCTAATTCATGTAAAACAACAAACAATTTTGTACACTAGGTAAATTAACAACAAAAATTGCATAATGTGAAGAACAGTAATATTTTCCGGTTTTTACTCTTAAAGGCGCTGAAATAGCACTAACTTCGTACAATATATCAACCTAGCCTGGTTAATAAAGACTTATTCACATATGTACACATGGTATGGTAGCCATAAAATGACTTTTTATCACTAAATGTAAAACCAATAAAAACAGTAAACTAATTTTTATACAATGTAACAGAATTTTGAACAATCATGTGTACTGTTAAGTTGTTTAATTCTGCGGAGATATAATTTTCGTGGTTCAGACACTTAAACTTATTCACGGTTATAATATTTTGCAGTGTAGTTGCCAGTGTAAACATTTTTCTGTATGCTTTATCTAAGTTTAATGAATGCTACATGAAAACATTCACTTGGTATTTAATTTCGCACTATAAAGTCAAATCGCTAATAAATGTATAGCCAAATTAAATCCCCAATCGTATGCTGTACTTATTCTTATAAAATACATGTATCAATTTTAAGATTTATGGAGCTCAAAAAAGTACATAAATATATACCAGAAAAGGCCTAACTTTAATCAGGAAATATACATACTAAATGTAAGTCCTTCAAAGACCTATTCCCAGTTATTATCTTTAGCAATTCTCTAGCCAAAACCAATTTGTGACATTTATTTCCGTTTAATTAACAATAGCTGAATATTTGGTATAGATAATAGCATTTTTTTAAACAAGTTCACTGCAATTAGCTTACCTGTTTGTTTTGTCCTTGCAAAACATGCAAATATTAATCTCATGCAAATCAAAAGTGGTTTACAGAATATGAAATGATGTTTTATTAGTATTTTTTGCTACCATACCATGTGCAACATTACTTCTACCTAGAACCATCTAAACAGGGACCTAGTTTCTACTACACATTGTCTTAACTTTTACAATTTTCTCACTAAAACCACATCTTTCTAGGTTTAACATTGCATTTTGCAATATGAGGTTAAATTCTTAAAATTCTTAAGTTATTAAAGTACAAAAGTTTGAACTACATGTAAGGCCACATTTAGTAGTTCCACATAACATAACCAATTTAGCACTTATGTCTGTTAAAACATATATACATACATACAAAAGAGATTTCTTAGATTGCAAATATGTTTTAGAGAACATTATATTTGAATCTGCAATCTGCATTAAATTGCCGAAATTGCTTTGGGGATAAGGTTTCACATATTTTCAATTCCAATTTTTATATGATGTTGTTCCAAAATTCTCAAAAATCAAGCTCAACCTCATGTTAAACAAAATTACAAGTACACTTAATATGACAAAATTAACTACATGTAGTTACAATTAATACAATAATAAACATGTACAAAACAGACAAGTGTATACATTTAATATCACAATCTCGTTTTCTGTTGAGATTCACTACTCTGACGTTGCTTAGATTTATAACATGCTGAACATAAATTATCAGTTGAGGCACTGCCATAGAAATCACAACCAGGATTTCTACATATCAATGGTGTAGTTGTAGAACCAGCTGGAATTGTGTTGGGCGGTGGCATGCTTCCTTCTTTATTTGCATCTTTTGGGAAAGCTGGAAGATTATTCTTGGTATACTCTACGTTGTCATAATCAGGTGATGGTGTTCTGTTCCGTGTTCCAAATGAATGTGCTCTGTTTCGTGTCTGTGGGTCACTAGACTGAAGGATATTTCTGTCACTTTGGGATGAGGTGACTAAATGTTGGACTGGTACAGGCTTTGATGCTGGGATGGAGGACAAATATTGATCGTCACTCTCCTCATTACCAACGTAAAACTTGGATTTTCCGTAGGTCTGTACATCATCCGGACATCTATATCCCCGGCCTGGATATGTCTCGTATTTACCTAAACTGTTCTGCTTTTGTAATAACTGTTGTTTTTGTTCAGAAAAGCATTTAGAACATAAATAAGAAGTTTCTGGCTTACCATACATTTTACAACCTGTTGTTACACATGGAACATTCTTAAAATCTCCAAAATTTTCAACAGAGCGTCTACGTATCTCTTCCCCTTGAGCTTTCCAGATAGCTCGATCTTCTTCAAATCTATGTTTCGTGTCTTGTAGATAATTATCAATCATCTTGACTTGAGTATCAGCTTTCTTTGTTATGATTTTAGCACACCATACGTAATTCTGTTCCTGCTCTGCTATGGCTGCTATAGTCAGTGGCAGCTTGGTGCTTTGTGTTAAACCACTCCCTATCGAAGATCGTCTGCTCTTACCATTATCTGGACCCATGGCTTTAAGAGCTTTACCAACACTACCAAAATTCTTTTTTATTTTTTTACCCATACTTTTTCCTAGACTTCCAAATTGTTTGGACATGTTCTGTATTTGTTGAGTAACTTTCCCCTCCCTCTTTTTATCTTTTGAAATACATGCAACATTGTCGTCAGACTCGTATGAACCGCTGGACTTTCTATCAATGTCACTATCATTATCAGAGTCTAAACCAGTAATCAACAGTTTCTCCATATCTAGGTATTTTTTCAGTAAATTAAGTTTAGCATCCACTGTAGAATTAGTCTGTACCTGTGGACCAGATTTATTTAAGGTCCAGTCATAGTTAACTCCTGGGTCCACATCAAAGTGAAGTGGCAAAAAAATCAGGTCTGGACCAACCACTGGTATTGCAACTGAAAAAGATGTCAACAAGAGTGTCATAGTTAAATCACTAAGATACCAAGTGGAGTGGATAGAGCAATGGTGTTTTACAACCCCAGTCAAGATACATACACTTATATCAAAGCAATCAGTTCTGGGATGGTGGAGTAAACCTGAGTGCCCAGAAACCTTCAGCGAGTGAACTGACAAACTCACTCACAGGAGGATCTGCCCAAATAGGATTCGAACCTAGGCAATGAGATGCAATGTGATCTGTAAGCATCTACTTTAGACCACTCATGTATTGAGCCCCCCCCCCCCCCCCCCATTTCTTTATAAAAATTTTTAATATCAATTGATACAGCAGGTATCAAATGGAATCATTTACACATTTGTGAAGATATCAAAATCTGTAAACTAATGTGAACAAGCAAGTTCAGTGAATTAAGATCTACTGTCAGTAAGTACTTTTTGTGATTTGCATTTATGTTAAGACAGCCTGATTCTCAGAAAAATGAGCAAACCAATTCATGTAAATGCTATGCCAATCTCCTATCAATGTTGATACTTTGTACCAAGTTTGGTAAAATATTACCATAGTTTTGGAGAATTATTCCGGACAATAAGTGTCTGGACAGACAGAGGGATAGCAGATCGGAAATTCAAAATTTTCTTAGAAAGGTGGGTGATAACATATAGTGGCATTGAACTAAGGTATTTCCATACTAATACAGTAAAACCTCGTTATTACGCCCCTCGATAACTTTGCCACCTCGCTTATCGCCACACTATTTTGAAGTCCAAAAATCCATTTTGTTTATGTTTTTCTTTCTGGGCCTCCCTCAATTTTTTGCCAAACCCCTTTATAACGCCAAAATTTGACTGAACAAATGGTGGCGATGAATCGAGGATTGTATTCAAAATCTTATGACATATTATACAGCTATACCTGGAAGACTAATCCTATCATCAATGAATGGTTTTACATCCATAGGCACTAAAGCGGAAAAATGAGCAGCATCATATGTCAGCAGTAACGGAGATCTGTAACAGTTTCTTGGGTTAATTTCCAAAGGGAGATAAATCCCACCAAATGGTATTGGAGCCAGCGCTTCACCACTACAGTCCTTTAAAATTGTATCAGCCACAACAATTATGACACGTTGTAAAACATGGGCTAATACAAACACATGAAATTCTTCTAAACTTTCATAAACCACGGGAGATGAATTCTTATCACTGTAATATAACAAAATACAGCAGAACATCAACATTTTAAACAGTATTTCCTTATTTTATTGATATTGAAATATTGTTTTAAGTTTTGTGTCAAGAACAGATGCAACTTGTAGTGTCTGATCTAGGTGGGGTCCTTGCACCATTGACCTGATATATAATGGAGTTTTCTCATTTATATTTTTTCTTTGACTTAGTACCGTTCTTTTAAATTCCAATGACTGGAACCCTTAAATAAAAGTCAAAAGCAGTTCAACTCATCAAAGTTATGATGTATTTTAGTAAACAGTTGTCATACCTTTGAGTAACTGGACTATCACAACAACCACTACTTCGACGATTTGTGATACCAGGAAGAGATCTGGGTGTCGTGGAAGCTAACTTTAATATACCATTCCAGTCTGTCTGCCATTCATCTTCTGATAATATCAACCCAGACTAGAATACATAATAATAATAACAATTACAATAACAAGTTATAACTAAAATAGGATGCCATTTCACAAGTGTCCCTGGAAATAACCCCAATTGGGAAATCTATGTTTTCCAACCATGTATATGATCAAAATATGATTAGCCAATGGCACATCTACTTGTACTCCACCCAAAGATTGTTCCAAAGATCTGTTACAAAGTAAATAGTTTTTGAGAAAAGAGACAGAAAAATTTTTGTGAAAAAATAAAGTAAAGACTTTAAATAAATAATGACAAAATTATCTGTATTCAAAGGCAAAACACCAGAAAGTCGAAGGTGTTTTATAGGAATAGCACGAACATGTTTCGTCCTACTAAACATGATGTTGCCTCCCTTTGTAACATACTAATTTTACCATTAATGAGATACTACTGAATACCTTACAGTTTCCACCAATAAGATTCTACCATACATTTAACCCTGAGAAGTCTGTTACCATCTTTTCAGCTATAATATTTACATAGTTTACCTGTTGATTCACTAAAGTTTGTTGAAATCTCCATCTTCTGTATAAAGCCATTCTGTAACTTTTGTTTGTCAATGTGTCAAACAGTGCTTTCCTTAACATGAGCTGTCTGTCATGTATACCCAACATAGCTGTAGAAACAAATAAAAAGTTATGTCAATTCTCTATCATATGACCACCAGGAAATTTCTTGGCAAAAGAACATTCTACAGGACAAAATTTGCATGAAGAACCCATTGATAACTTGACAAATTGTTTGTCCTCTGACATGTAAAGTGTAAAACATAAATTATTGTAGGCAAATATTCAAAGATCTCATAAGACACTTGCAGATCATATTTACGAATTTTAACCTCGATACAAGGTGTTAGTGTTTAAGGTCTCTTCCAAAGGATCCATTTCTAAATGCTGAGTGCTTTGTAAACTTCAACAACTCACATGTGCATCAAGCACTCTACAAACTGAGCTACCGTAATGGTTCTCCCTTACAGAAATAACTAGAGTTATGATTCTGGCTACTCTAATACATATACATATTCCAATAAGTTGTCTGGGAACTATGACAAAATATATGCTTTTTACAATAGCATGATTTCCTTTGGACGTATTCTGCTGATACATGTATGTACATAAAAAGACTCATCCAATATTCAATAGGATTTTACAATAAACAAATCATAAGGTTCAAATACACACAAGACTGGAAACATAGATCTAACAAACTCATCCCTTTAGTATAATGGGGACCTCAGGGGCAGAGTGGTCTAAAACATGTACTTATGGACCACAGTGCCTCTCACTGCCTAGGTTAGAATCCTACTTGGGACAGATACTAATGTGAAAAAGTTTGTCAGTCCGCTTGACATAGGTCATGGCTTTGTACACTTCAATCCCCCCTCCCCCATATCTATGAACTGCCTGGCTATAAGTGAAAATTTTTTGACTAAAGTGTAAAATTCCATGACTCTATTCCACTCCTTAAATATGATACTAAACTGTTTGGATGGGAGAGACTGTGAATTAAAATGGTATAAGAGATTTTTAGATAAAGGCTATACAAGAATTAAAGGTTTGAAAAAGTGTGTTGCCACTGACATTAAGACAAAAGAATATGAAGGAGACGGAAATATAAAAAGATCATATGTCCTGTTACTAGTATTTCAAAACCATGTAGAGAATTTTAAACAGGATACTATATTACACTATCCAATAAAACCAAATCTTATATGTGAAGCAAGACAAAAATTCTTGAATTATAACAAGACAGATCATTTTAAAATTTTCCTACCGCACATACATGTACTGGCAATGACATTTTTCAGGTTTTGAGTATTGCAAAGAGAAAAGTGCAAATAGGTACCGGTAAGTGTTTGTTTTGAATTTGTCATCTTACCACCATTTAAATTTTCACACTGCAAATATTGATAAAGTCACACCTGCCTTAAAGGCCACCTCTATATAAGGGCCACTTGCAAATAAAGGCCAATAGAATTGTGAGTAGAATAATATATGTCAAGTTTCAGGATTTAGTATTGAAAGAGAAGAGTACAAGTGTGTTTGTGTTGGTTTTTCCCACATTCCAGTTATACTCACATCAAGTTTCAATTTTCGAATCTTATATAACCTGTCAAATACATAAATATCAAACACTGTCACCCTTCAAAACAATTCTTGCATTGGGATTGGTTAACTTGCCCGGGTACATGTGCATAAATCTGCCAGGTTACATACACACATACAACGCTTAGCAGTAAAAGGGAATTAACTCACACATCTTGGAACCAAGTCCAGTTATGAAAAACAAATACGGCTACAAGGTACACACGTCATACAGAATATGGAATATAAGTTATAAAGACCAAACTAGTGCTGCTTTGAAAGGCAACAAAACCATAATACAGGTTTTTGACAGAGTACATCGGGCTGTGTTACCTGTCAAAAGCCTATATAACTTAAAAAAATAAATATTCACCAAATATCAACGGTAATGATATGATCAGAAATGATGTAAAATGAGTATCTTCATAGCTTACCTAAAGAAGCAGCATGAAGTAAACAATTACCATCTCCAGTTGTTGCCATTGGTAACAGCCTCTGACAGATTCCCATCTCAGCCCACCAATTCAAACGACCTTAAAATTAATATGTATGATGCAAAATCAATAAATAACAAGCAAATTCAGTGAATTAAGATTCCCCACCAGCAGGTTCTCTTTTATGATTTGCACTTATGTTGAAAGGGTAAAGACTCCAAAGAAAATGAACAAACCAACTCAGGTTAATGATATGCACATCTCCTCTCTATGTTGATGCTTTGCACCAAGTTTCATGAAATTTTGCTTCATAGTTTTGGACAATTTGTGCAGACAAAAATTTGAGATGGACAGACGGAAGGACAGAAACTCGAATTTAATACCCCCTCTTTCTGTAAAAGGCAAGGATAATTATTATTATTACACAAAATATGAGTTTTATTATCTCCACTGTGGTGAAAACGCCATAATTTTTTTTTAATCTTTTTTTTTGTTTCTCAATGAAAAAAATTTCTAGGCAAATAAAACAATCATAACCAATGATATTTGCCAGTGTACCACATGATCAATGCCATTAATGTGTGTGAAGAATGTTTTTGAAAATGTTTATGTCACAAGTTTCGAGAACAATGTTTTATCCAACATTAGACTAGTTTTCCTGTCTGATTTGGTGAAATACAAGTTTTATCGAACACACACGATACAGAATCTTGCATCACCACACTGTGGTGATACAACATTGGCGGTAAAGTACACATGCACTTTCTCATTGTGACGTCATTTGGGAATCTCTGATTTGTCAAATGTAAATAATGTCGCCATTACTACAGAACATATCATAACATAGCTCAGTGTTTTTCTGTGATAAAATATAATTTTTTCATATAAAGTGTTGTTTTTTATTAGCTTGGATAGCCTAGTTGGAAATGTTAGATAAAAATATCATATACACAGTGTGCATATAATATGTATGTATTTATGGAAAAACATCAGCTGATATTGTTGCATATTCAATGGAAAAAATTGTTTCACACAAATATTAAAAGGCACCACATGGTACAGAGGCTAAATTCCATTTGCCAAAAACTTGAAATGGTTGTGTTCTTTAAAATTAAAACAGTTTAAGGTCACTTACCAGTAACTTAATACAATCAGGCCTGTCAATAGTGGTCAGCTGCTGGGCCAGGACAATGTGACCACTATAGACAGGTGGCCACCATGGACAGGTTTTACACTGTCAGGCATTATCTCCCATTGTATCTAGTATGAATACATGTATAATGAAATCTTTACCAGAACACCTTACTGGATCCATCTGAAGATATTTTCAACCCCACCTTATCAACCTTAAGGCATTGGGACACTACTTAAACAACATTTATGATATGTCTCAAAAAATTGTTAAGTGTAACAAATTTTCAGTTTAAATACTCAACATTCATTATTTACACTTTAAATTGTAGTTGAACTGAACATGTAATTAAGATTGCTAGTTTAAACTAGAACTGTCTCTTGAGAGCCAACACCCCCCCCCCCCCCCTCTACAAGAATTTAATGTTTTCCCGCAACCTTGACCTTTCTGATTTGATCTGAGGTCAAGGTCATGACACACCTTTGGACAATGAAGATTATTCTTATGAAGTTTTATGACAGTTGTCCAAAGGAATTATGAGATATGTCCTGACATAATTTTACACAGACATACCTAGAAATTCCTATATACCCCTCAAAATAGTATGTGGGGTATAATAATAAGATACCTGCTTGTTCCAAAGACACAAGAGTAGAGGTTTCTATCAAGTCTTTTTCCAGAAAAGCTCTGTAATCAGCTGAGTATATGGTTAGATCAGGTAATATAAATGTCTGTGTATATATGTTGTCATGGTGATCTTCCTCTATGTCATGTAACAAGTCTGACCTGGCTGCACTAACTAAGGATTCATTCTCCACTATCTTAGATATACCTCTCTTTAACAGCCTTGGAGCTAAAAATACATATATAAACAAAATCTTTCGTAAAAAGTTGAGTTACACTGTTTGATAAAAACTTTAATACTTGAAGGTTTTAAATTGTGTATAAATAACAAGTCACATGTCTGTCTATATCCATGAACATCTCGATATAAGAGAAACATAATTGGGGTGTAAAACTCCATTTTTCAACTCCATTTCATTTACAGTCTAAATAGATAAAGTTTATATAAGCAAGTTATTTTAAATTAATAGTCGCAAGCAAATCTGAACTTACAGCATAATATTCATTAATGTAAACATTACATATATACTTACAGGATGGACCACTGGGTTTAGTCGTAGCACTACCAGCAGAATTCAAGGAGTGGGAGGAGCCGTCCACTTTATCCCCGGAGTCTGTCCCTGCAGAGGACACAGACACTGTTGTCCTGATTGGATCTTTTTGTTTTATATCATTACTTAAGTTCTGTTCTCTTTGTGCTGGTGGCATTGATGAAGGATGACTACCTACTGTACGTGAAAACTGTGACACAGGAAACTTTGCTACTGGTCCTTCTTGTTTCACTGTAACTCCTCCCTGTTTTATTGGCACTCCCTCTAGTCTAATAGGCACTCCCTCATGTCTGATAGGAACTTGAGTTTTGAATGGTTGAGAGTAATTCCCCTGTGGATTTGTTCTTGAAAATTCTGACACTTTTGGTTTATTGTCCCCAACTGATCTTAGCGAGGATATATCACTCAGGGGTCTATTGGCAGGAGTAACTGGATTTGGTCTACCATCCACATGAATGGGTATGATCCGTTCTACAGGTTTTCCTGCTTGTCCTCCCCCAGCTGGGTTACCCCAATGCCCTGGAACTCGATCGTGTATGGTATGGTTAGGAAATGCATGTGATGTCCTGTTAGTGGGCTTGAAACTGTTGATCTGACCAGCTTTGTGTAACTGATGGAATAACTGGTCAGCTCTCCCTATATCCCATCCACTTTCTGAAATATAAGACATGTATCATAATAAAATTCAATTATGTGTCAGTTCAATGTAAATCAATGGTAGTGTAAAAGTACTGATTATTTTATATAAAAATACTGTGCATGTTCCAAGTAAGCAATTGTCATTATAATAAAGAACAAAATGTTAGTACTTCATATAAGATATTAGTATGGATACTAACATGACTATGTTTCCATTCCTGGTAGCCATAATCGCCATTGGCTACTAATTTCTGGGGAATTCTTTCAAAAAGTAACATATTTTAGCAAATTTGTGGAAAAATACTTTAAAAAGGACTATATTTTCACAAATTTTGGAAATTTGGCTACTAATTATTTCAAATTTGTGGAAATCTAGACATGACAGCAGGGATTTATCAGGGTCTTTTGGGAAAAGGCCCTAAACTACAAATTGGGAAAATCGATCAACTTTTTGCTCATTTTGGGAGAACTTCGACATGCCATTTATGATTAAATCTAATGCTTTTAGTTTATTGAGTTTATTGCAAATTGAGAAAAGCAGCCACATTCATGGGCCGACTTCAGCTCTGAATCAGAATAATCTTTTTCTGCTAAGTGTTTATCAGTTTTTAATTTAACTTGATGTTCTAGTTTGTTATCATCACATTTTGACGCATTTTCACATAATTTACTTTCGTTTTTGTATAAAAACAACACAATTTTCTAATTGGGAATTTCCTCAGCTGATTTTGGGAAAAAATCAATGTTTTTTCCATTGGGAATGGGGCCGAATTTCGGCCCTAAATAGGCCCTTGATAAATCCCTGGACAGTATGAGAATACGGTATGCAATATTCAATTTAGATTCCAGACATGTAGTTAGTTGGGCCATCTTGAACCCCTGGCCTAGTAAATATAGGAGTCATCTTTTCAAAACTTGGGTCCATATTTAAACACATCTCAGATCAATTTTGTGTTGATGTTTGGAAACCATACAATCAACCATACTTATACATGTGTATATATCATAAGGAAAATTTTGAACAAGAGGCACTGTGATCTGTATTGGCAACAATAGGAGTTAAACGATTATATATGTACAGAAAAGCAATAGACTATAGTATGAATATATGAGTAGGTAAGGATAAAATATACGATAAACATCAACGCTATAACACAGAGTACAGGTATGTAAAAGTACAAACCAATAAGTATTTCTGCTGCATCACTGGAGGTAAGCCCATTTTCTGAGCAAACTGTTGTAACACACGCTGTCTGTCCATGTCAGACTACCTGCTCCTCCTAACTCTTCTTTATAAATGATGCCTTATAGGACTGAAGCATCAAATTACCTGGAAGAAATTAAGTTTCTTATAAATGAAAAATAAAATAATGCAACTTATATTTAACATTTAAATCAATAAGCCATTTACTAACATGAGCAAAGTCACTGCTTTAAGTGCTTAAAATCCTGATTTCAATATAAACCATGCATTGCATTTCCTTTAAGGCACTAAAATATATTTTGAGTAGAGCATCAGGTCAAATAGTCCCCGTTCCTTGCAATAATGCCCCATCCCCCACTATCAAAATCACCCTAACTTTTAAAAAGAAATTGTCCCTTTTTGAAATGACAATGATGCTCAATATTGAGATTTCAAAAGTACACAGTTGATGTTTTTGGGGACTTCAGATTTGCCTTTAACTGCACATATTTTGTGTTACTGTTTGTAAATATGTACTAGTATATTGTTTGTATTGCAATGTATTTTGTAGAGCATTCATAGAATGTATTGACTTAAAAAGAAAATATTTATTGTTTATAAAAAGATAATATTAGAGATTTGATAGGTTGAATGGTTGGGGGAAACAATTAAACAAACATCATTTTAAACATTCCAGGTGCTCATTACAAAACCATTTCTATGTTCCTGGTAACATCCCTGAAATGCATTATTCATTTGAATGCTTTTACTACGGTAATTCTGAAATAAAATTGATTTTGTCAAAGCAATACTATCGGCTGATGTTTTAAAAAAATTATCAATTGGAAAATAACATATAAACAAATCATGGGTTAAAAATCTATAAAACAACCCAATTCCACCACCTATCACAAAAATAAATCTGTTCTTAGACAACAATAACCTACATAAATAGTCAACTCTTCCATTGTCACTACAGAAATAGGATGTTGTGGGAGTAGGGCCCCAAGACTTGAAAGTGGGTAATGACTGTTATTTTACCAATACAACTACCCTCCCCCTTTAATTTTGTCAAACCTTTTACCTTTGTAAGCACCCACCCAAATTGTGATTTCACACATAGGATGATAAATAAAGCAAAGATGGATAAAAAACAAGGATTTTAATCAATGACTCTGGTCATGTAAGTAACTTAATTATAGATTTGTACTCATCCTACTGAAATATCACAGGTGCACAGGGAATGGATTTTAAAAATTCAATTAAAAAATAGTGTATCACATATATAAAAAGAGTATGTGATAAACTATTTTTTTTTATTAATGCTTAAAATCCATTCCCGGGTATCTGTGTAAAATATTTGCATTTTTGTTTTTGCTCAAGTAGGGTAAACATAATATACAGTAAGGATGAAAATCATCACTTTATCAATTCGACAACTGAACAATGATACTGACATTCATAATTTGTACCAGCTATACTGGAAGACTATTCTCAATGCGTAACTATCATGTCTTTTTCATGTGATCATGATTCACACTTTGGCAAAAATGAATTCATTTTGAGGACTAAACTTTCATAATTTTAGTCTGAAGTCACATCAAAGATTCATTCATTTTATCCAAGAATTGATGAGATCTGACGACGAGGATATAGACTGGGTGAGAATAGGTAAAACACCTCGTAGTAGGAGCGGTTCACTTTAATATCCGGCTTCACATCACTGCAAATCAAGTCAAGAGGCTGAACACTTTCACCGACGAGGGTTGACGTTGACTCATTAATTTTTATGGATCAATGTAACTTTCAATACTTTTTGGATTTCTTACGTGCACTGTTAACTGTTTACCTTTTTGCATACTGTTAAATTGTCATAACATCCACCAATTTTTAAATTACAGGGAAATTCGCACACTTCGATTATTTTTCTAAGTATGCAAATTAATAAACCGGATACGGTAACATTTCACAGTACGCATGTTAGTTTTAACCCGAAAGGAGAAAGTCGATATAAACATACTTGGAATATACCTATTTGCACAACAAGTCGTGTACATAATTAAAGTGCAACGTACAGCACCTATAACAAACGCATAGCCACCACCATTTTTTTCAGTAACCCCATCGTCATCACCCAATCATCATTGTAAAATAAATGAGGTCCATGTCACGATAAAGAACCCTGTTGTATAATGCCATCAGTGCAATGCACAGGAAATTTTCACCACCTTTGCCTATGGCTGGCAATGCCTCAATACAAGTTAAATATTCTTGACTGGGACGTTAAACACCATTACCAACTCTCAACCCATGTAAAAAACCTGTTTTAAATCATCAGTCTAGAGCCTACAGTAATGGTTATCAAGCTAGTTTAATGATCATCAGTCTTCATCATAAATCACAATCACCAAGCAATAATTTACTAATTTCATGACTAATGCTATGTGATAAAACAAATGTCGGAAATAATAACAAATGTCGGAAATAATAAACGTCTGTTAATTCCTCATCTAACAGTGCTAAAAACACCTTTGAGCAAGCTCCCACTTATGCAGCAAAGCTCTTTTAACAGAGGTTGGCTTATCCATCAAATGTCATGAAGAGTGGAGTGAAGTAATGATGATTTACACCACAGTCAAGATGGTTTCACTTGACAACTTCCAGCAAGTGAACTGACAAACATTCTCCCACTAGGATCTGTCCCAAGAGGAATTAAAACCTGGGAAATAAGAGGTGCTGTGATCTGTAAGAGCATGTGCTTTAGACCACTCAGTCACTGAAGAACCTGTATATGGAGAGCTCATTAAAATCTTTAATCACAAACTTTTACACTGTATACTGGTGCTTATAAAGTTCTTTGGTATTTCATACATGGGCGGACATGACAGAATGGTACTGTCACTGGTTTTCTAAGTCAAGGGTTGTGGGTTCAAACCTCACTTGGGACTTGGAAATTTTCTTAGATGATTTTCATCTCCTGCCCATACTAGAGCTGTTAAAAGCTTGTTACTGTCTTTTGGATGAGACTCAAAAACTGAGTTTTTAGGTCTCAATGCACACTAAAGACACTTCTGTAGAGTTTGAAAAAGAGTAGGCCACCTGTGGCCGCTACAGAGGACACTTACAATTAGAAGTAATTGAAACAGAGTGAGCAGTAACACAAACATACAGACATATAAACTAAATAATAAACAAAATACTGTTGACTGTTAATCTGTTTATTGTCAAACAATAATCCAGTATTAATCTAGAACATCATAAATAACATGCACATTACTGAAATATTAAAATCACTTATCAACTTACAAACACGACAGTATTTTAACAGCTGAGTAACAGTAAACTGTAATATGTTCATTAACTACAAATTATTATTACTATGAATGTTACTAATTTGTTTTTGACAACTGTATCAAAATGACTATGCTGAATCAAAATGGTGAAAACAATGACTAGATATTTTAGTCTGGAAAGGTTTTCTATAAAATTTGGACTTTTATCTAACAGTGAAAGAACATCATTTTCCCCATTGTAATACAATAAAATACCAATGTTTCTATTCCATTATTGTCTACTGATTTAGAAATTACTTTAAAAAAGTACTCTTTTTTAACAATGTTATGAAAAAAATACTTTCAAATGGACAATATTTTTAAAGTTTTAGAAATTTGACTGCTATCAATTTTAAATCTGTAGAAACCTACAATAATATTTTTTATGTTGATAAACTCATATGTCAACCTCATCCAAAGTCAATCATTTTATCTAACATTAGACTAGTTTTTCTATCTGATTTGACGAAATACAAGTTTTATCAAACTCACATGATACAGAATCTTTGGCGGTAAAGTTCACGTCAGATTTCTTATTGTGACGTCATTAGTGAATCTCCCATTTGTCAAATGTAAATAATGACGTCATTACTACAGAACAAATGTCATAACATAGTTCAGTGTTTTTCTGTGGTAAAATATATTTTTTTCACATAAAGTGTTGTTTTTATTATTTTAAATAACCTAGTTGGAAATGTTAGATAAAAATATTACATACACATTGTGTATATAATATGTATGTATAATGTTGGTTAATCAAGATTTAATGCTTTTAACACCTAATCAGGTCAAGATTATTTTCGCTTTTAACATCTAATTGGCAAAATATTATACCAGTTTTGTAGGTCAATATTCCTAGTCAATACTGCGGATGAAATTTTGACGAGGTTTATTTTGCAGAAAACTACTTGTTCACATTAATTGTGAAATCAAAACCCCAGTGAAAATAAACTGCTTTATAGTATGTAGCCGAGTACTTTTCCTGTTTGATGATGAATTTGAACACTCCATGGTATAAAAAATCATAAATAAATAACACTTTTATTCACTTAACTGGTTTTGGTATTACCTTAAGGAATCATTTCAGAAACACAAATCCTCATAAACATAACAAATCACACAAGTTTGGTCCATTTTTTATGCCATATCACAGATTCACAAACGATTAACTACAAGTATTGAAATATAATATAGCAGTGAAAAAAACAAGAAGTGTCAGTTTTAAAAATGTCCATCTCCAAATATCAGATCTAAAGCTGCTTGTAAATCGCCACCAGTGGCCTGTAAGGCTCGCCGTGCTAATGCCTCGTCATGGATACCCATATCTCGAAGCTGCTCAATCTGGGTCTGAAAAAGAAACATGATACTTTTACTGATTTTAAAGGAACTTTACTGAACTAAACAATCAACCACATTTATATACTATTTATGCATTAGTTACTTATGCAGAAGGCACTATCAAGATTTACGGACTGCCCGAGGGCGAGTATTCGGACCAACATTTTGATATGGCCCGAGCCGCAGGCCGCAGTCCTCATGGACCGCTCGGTCGTGTATGGACCGGTCCATACACCGTGTATGGACCGTATGGTCTTGTACACTGTATTATTTTCATCATTTTCTCAGCTTTCGACCAATCAAATTAACTGTTACAGGTGTGATATGCAATAATACAATATTATTGATATTTTCAAAGGACCATAACACCAAGGAAAATGAGCAAACCAACTTGGGTTAATGATATGCATATCTCCTATCTATGTTGAAACAATGCACCAAGTTTTGTGAAAATGTGCTTCATAGTTTTGGAGAATAAGCACAGAAAGAACTTCCAATGGACAGAAGGTTGGAAAGAAGGAAGGACGGAAACTTCGGACGGACAGAAGGTTGGAAAGAAGGAAGGACAGAAACTCGGATTTAATATTCCCCTCTTTCTTTGAAAGGCGGGGGATAGGTATTATATCTCTGTATTACAAATAACCCCATTGTGCCGCATTCCTTTTATTCTCAATTCTTATTTTACATGTTGATTTCATACGTGGCAAGGGTAGCTTGCCAGACAGGAGATGTTTATCCTTCTTATCTCACTTCTCTGGTGGAAGTCCACATGTTTAACTTAATTTGTCATTTTTCAAAGTTTTTACTTTGCTTTTTGGGAGCGGATTTAAATATGGACCAGTATGTTTGTGTTTGATTTCACAATCATGGTGGGGAACTCCCATTTATATGGTAAAAAGAAAATGCAAGTTTTGATGTAAGTAAATGCCATTATTCTGTAATATCACACAGGTAATTGAGGAGAGAAAACATAGAATTTAAATACTAACATCACTGGTTGCTGATTGTGCTTGTCTAATGGCCTGTTGGAAAAAGTCTGTTGTTATACCCGAGGCTGGATCTCCAGAACCAATTAAATTAGAGGCACCCTGAAAACATAATAAATGACAAGCCATATAAACCAGGCAAATCTGAGTACATCTGTATATATAACAGTCTAACAGAAGATATAATATAATTGTTGTTTTGATTTCTTCCTGTACTAGTCAATAGTGTACTGTAGATTACAATATTATACAATTCATTTATCTTATCTCTCTCTATCTCTATCACACACACACATATACACCAATATTAGATCCAGAACATGTGGAGACATTTCAATAGATGCTGTTAAGAGGCATACCTAAAGCTTTTATTAGAACATACCCATCCTCTCTCTCTCTCTCTCTCTCTCTCTCTCTGAATTACCACGATGCTCTCTCTCTCTCTCTCTCCTCTCTCTCTCTCTCTCTCTCTGAATGACCATGATGCTCTCTCTCTCTCTCTCTCTCTCTCTCTCTCTCTCTCTCTCTCACTCACTCACTTGTTAGTGGAGACATTTCTGTAGATGATGCTAGAGCAACTGCTTATTAGCATGCTGTTATACCAGAACATAAACTGTCTTCCTGTTCCTCTCCTCCTTTCTCATCTCTCTCTCTCACACACATATATACAAATACGCTCATCTCTCTTGCACCTACCCCAGTGTCTCCAGAACTTGTTTGTGGTGACATTCCTGTGGCTGCTGCGAGAGCCGCTGCTAACTGTGAAGCTGTTATACCAGAACCACCAACTGTGTTGTTAGACTAGAAATAGAATGTGGAATGTTGGTTAAACATTTATAAAACACTAACTGGAATTATTACCTTAACTGTTTAGGCCTATATGCAGTACTAGATGTACTGTATAATACAGTCAAACCTGCCTTAACGATCATTTCTTTATAAGTGCCACCTGCTTATAAAGGCCTGTAAACGTGTATCCCAAATTCTTTTTACTCATATTCATATTATTTGAATATGTACATATAAGGACCACCTGCCCATAAAGCCACATTTATTGGTTCCCTTGTGTGGCTGTTGTGGACAAGTTTGACTGTAATTAAATTTGTTTTATCATTCTACAAGAAATGTCAATAAAGTCAGTAAATTGAACATAAGCTTTGTGTGATTCAATCACTGTAATTTACACATAAATGTGTTTTTCCATTAGAAATTAATTTATTCCCATTAAAAGATCATTTAAGGAACACAACATGCTAAGGCAGCAACACTAAATTACAATCAAGAAATACAAGAAATTTGATAAGAAAACTTTTGTTTACACTGCATAGTGTATAAAAACAAGTTGATGTTTATGCATTTTTAAGACAGGGCAAGGTTTTATTGAATTTCTTAGAAACAGCTATACTTCCAGTAAAATTAGTCCCATATCTGAATTTTCCAAAATGTATTTTGAATGTAATAAATACATTCAAATCAAAACTTATTCAAATTAAACCCAAAATTAAATAAAGAACATACTGTGGATGGTTGTCCAGATCTGTTTGGCATTACATCTTCTTCATCTGACATTTGATCCATAGAATATGTACCTAATATAAAAGATAACATTATTAACTATTAAAACAGGAATTAAACAATACAATTATAAGTTTAATTTTTAATGAGTTTAAAGGTTTGAAGCTTGAAAAAGGGACTAACTTTTGAAAATGAGAGTGAAGTTTAATTATAATAAGCATTATACATCTAGTTGAAATTTTAAATACATGTACTAGTAATACTTACACTTGAGAATCAATTAATGCATCACTTAAAAGCAAATGCCCTGTCTCCATCTAATTTAGATTGCCGTGGCAACATAATTAGTGGCCTGTTCGTTTGTAAGCTTCACTTTGGCGAACTTGCCATCAAACTGATGGTTCAACAGCAGTCAATGGTGAAAGGGGTTTGCCTTAGATTCAAGATGTTGTTCCAAAAATATACATTGAAGAGATGGTGCTAACAGATTCTGAAACCAGGTGTTGGCAACATGTATTTTTGTTTGTATATCAGTGCAAGTGTATTATATAGTTCTGAATTGGGTATGAATGATGAATGAATGATAAAATGAATTCAAACTTAAGTGTAGATTACCAATATAAGCTTTTTTTTGGCATTTGTAATCCAGTCAGTGCCTGTGTCAAAATCTAAGATATAAAGCATCTGGATGATTAAGGTGACCCAAAGGCAATATTAATGTTTGCTGGCATTCAATAAAAACACAAAGTATTCAGGCAGAAACTTAGGAAAGCAGAAGCATAGATGAACAGGTCTCTGATTTCTCTTACCAGTTGAAGCCCTGTCTCCCTCTAATTTAGAACCCTCATTGCTGACTGCTGCTGCAACTAATGTAGCTGTATTACTAAATGCTGGATGTCTTTGAACAACTCTAAAAAATATTACACATTTACTGGATTAAAATTTTATTATTATCAACTGATTGATTGGAAATGGAAAAATGACATCTTTTAATTACCGTACATCAAGATGTGTTCTTTTATTATTACATGTGTAGAATGGCCTGTGCTATGATGTGATATCAAATAAATTCAGTTTTAATATATTCATCGTCACACAAAACCATGTTTATAAGATCTCATTCAAAAAAATGTATGACCTTCATTCCTTTATGCTGTGTAATGAGAGAAAGAGAGAAAGAGACTGTCAAAATGGTCACAAAGAACGTGTGGTTTCCAGTTTTCACAAGAAACAAGACTCAGGTATTAAAAGTAACTTTAGAATGCAAAAGTATGACCATGTAAGTAACTTTAGCTTGAGGTAAACTTTAGCATCTAATTATATACCAAGATGTACTGACCTTTGTATGTTACCAGGATGAGCTAGTATCGCCAACAACTCTGGGTCTTGTAGCATTGCTAAAATATAACATACAATAAAGTTTTTATTGTACAATTAAATCTGACAAATTTCTAATGCTGCACATCCACTCCATATCATGTATATTGATATCAAATTTTAAAGCTTTATCTAAACATTTTAGAAGATCTATATAATCATAATAATAGCACAGCAAAGTGAACAGCTGTGTAGACAGACACACAGGGTCATTCCTATACACAATGAATAAGATCCTTCCCCCAACTTTGTATGGTATGGAAGTAAATGGAGTAATGGTGTTAATGTTACAGCTGTGTAGACAGACACACAGGGCCATTCCTATTAAGAATTGACTGTCATTTTTTCCTGGTTCATCAAGTAATGAACCAGATTTTAAAACTAGCAAATCTGATGAACTGCAAAGCAGTTCATTTTAGATTTGCTAGTTTTAAAATCTGGTTCATTACTTGATGAACCAGGAAAAAATGACAGTCAATTCTTATATTTACAATTTATTCTTTCTTACGAGAGCAAAATTGCAAATTCCGTTGAATGAAATAAATTCAAATGTTTTGAAAAAGAATTTTTAATGGCGGACGTGACCTGGACATGGAACAGCTGTTCAGAAACATTAAGCCCCGCCCATTTGACGTCATGTCTGGAAGAAACAAAATAGGTCATCAATCTTGGATAATATTTCAAACAAATTTTATTTCAGTCAATGACAAAAAATTACATATTCATATTTATGGTCAAGTTACAGTTATTGAAGGTAGAGCTTGTTAAAAAAACAGACTTTATAGACGATAGAGTGCTCGACATCTGAACTTGCAGATTGGTATTCGACTCGGGAGTATTGGTAATCATGCGAGATGTAAAAAAACGAGGTTTATGCGAATCTTGAAAAAAGAAATCAAACTGGGTTCAGCGTAGAAGTTATTTTTCTATTGTAAATATTACACAATGAATAAGATCCTTCCCCCAACTTTGTATGGTATGGAAGTAAATGGAGTAATGGTGTTAATGCCTTTCATTTGAAGCGATGTGGTCTGTTCTAAGACAGTGGAAGAAACTGGAGTGGCAAAAAAAAAAAAAAAAAAAAAAACCACAGACCTTTGGCAAACTAACTGACAAACTTTCTAACACTATGATCTGTCCCAAGAAGGATTCAACCCTAAGTGGTGAGAGGCTCTATGATCTGTTAGCAGAAACTTTAGACTACCTGGATACTGAGGCCATGGTTGCAATGGGTATTAAAATCTTAACAATGACTTGATATAAGATCTTACATCCTTTATACAGCTAAATTAAAATACTCACCAAAGTACTGTTATTTATAAAATATAAACACACATTATTATTCATTTATACTGACCTATAGAGACAGGATCATTTTCCAGACCCGGAGTAGCAGCCATTATATTTTCTATTGCTTCTGGGTTATTAAGCATCTTTTCCACCTGCATACAGAGTATAAACACAGCTATGTGTAAGAATGTAATATTTACTGTAGTAACATTATAAATTCATAGTTATTGGTCCTTGTTGCACATTGTTTTGCATCATATCAGCAATTATTCAGACATTGGTACTAACAAAGATACACACATCATTCAGCTCACTTTTAACAGTAACATGGTGTGATATCCACATTGTTTTATCTACAATGATTTCATCATAAATCTGCCTGGAACAAGCAGTCATTCAGTGTAAACTAATGTTATGATCAACGCATGAAACCCAATGTTTTGGTGTCTCAAGATCATCTTCAGAGATGGCAAGTTTTAGGCAAAATATTGTTTGACAGTAAACAAGAGGCCCATGGGCCTGATACGCTCACCTGACAACTAATGGCTAGCTGATAGATTTAAAGAAAACATAAATACTAAACCCCAATGACTTTTTTCTTTAAATCATGATAACTGTTGTATCAATACCTACAACATTCTAATATAAATGCCTATACAAAAAGTTAATAGTTTCAAGATAGTTAACCATTTCAGTATTGTTTCACATCTGTGACCTTGACCTTTGAACTCATGACCTTTTTCTATACATCAATATGATCGTTGTATCAATACCTACAACATTCTAATATACATGCCTATACAAAAAGTTTATAGTTTTTGAGATAATTAACCATTTCGGTATTGTTTCGCATATGTGACCTTGACCTTTAAACCCATAACCTTTTTCTATACATCAAAATGATTGTTGTATCAATATCTACAACATTCTAATATACATGCATATACAAAAAGTTTATAGTTTTCGAGATAATTAACCATTACGGTATTGTTTCGCATCTGTGACCTTGACCTTTGAACCCATAACCTTTTTCTATACATCAAAATGATCGTTGTATCAATACTTACAACATTCTAATATACATGCCTATACAAAAAGTTTATAGTTTTTGAGATAATTAACCATTTGGGTATTGTTTTGCATCTGTGACCTTGACCTTTGAACCCATGACCTTTTTCTATACATCAAAATGATCGTTGTATCAATACTTACAACATTCTATATACATGCCTATACAAAAAGTTTATAGTTTTCGAGATAATTAACCATTTCGGTATTGTTTCGCATCTGTGACCTTGACCTTTGAACCTATGACCTTTTTCTATACATCAAAATGATTGTTGTATCAATACCTACAACATTCTAGTATACATGCCTATACAAAAAAATTTATAGTTTTCGAGATAATTAACCATTTCGGTATTGTTTTACATCTGTGACTTTGACCTTTGAACCCATGACCTTTTTCTATACATCAAAATGATTGTGTATCAATACCTACAACATTCTAATATACATGCCTATACAAAAAGTTTATAGTTTTCGAGATAATTAACCATTTCAGTATTGTTTCGCATATGTGACCTTGACCTTTGAACCTATGACCTTTTTCTATACATCAAAATCATTGTTGTATCAATACCTACAACATTCTAATATACATGCCTATACAAAAAATTTATAGTTTTCGAGATAATTAACCATTTTGGTATTGTTTCACATCTGTGACCTTGACCTTTGAACCCATGACCTTTTTCTATACATCAAAATGATCATTGTATCAATACCTACAACATTCTAATATACATGCCTATACAAAATGTTAATAGTTTTCGAGATAATTAACCATTTCTGTATTGTTTCGCATCTGTGACCTTGACCTTTGAACCCATGACCTTTTTCTATACATCAAAATGATCGTTGTATCAATACCTACAACATTCTAATATACATGCCTATACAAAAAGTTTATAGTTTTCGAGATAATTAACCATTTTGGTATTGTTTCGCATCTGTGACCTTGACCTTTGAACCCATGACCTTTTTCTATACATCAAAATGATCGTTGTATCAATACCTACAACATTCTAATATACATGCCTATACAAAATGTTTATAGTTTTCGAGATAATTAACCATTTGGGTATTGTTTCGCATCTGTGACCTTGACCTTTAAACCCATGACCTTTTTCTATACATCAAAATGATCGTTGTATCAATACCTACAACATTCTAATATACATGCCTATACAAAAAGTTTATAGTTTTCAAGATAATTAACCATTTCGGTATTGTTTCACATCTGTGACCTTGACCTTTGAACCCATGACCTTTTTCTATACATCAAAATGATCGTTGTATCAATACCTACAACATTCTAATATACATGCCTATACAAAAAGTTTATAGTTTTCGAGATAATAATTATAATCAGAGGTAAAAAAAATTAGGTCACGACCTTCACAATTGACCTTGACCTCAATTTGAAGATACTAACAAGAAGATGTCAAAACTGAAAACCCCATGTCATTATCTGGTCAAATAGTCAAGTTATAACAATTTGAAGCTATTTTACGATTTTTTCAAAATTAAACGCAAAAACGCGTAACCTATTTTTTATCCGAATTTCACAAAATGAACAAACTATAGGCTTAAGACCCTAGAGAAGCCAAATATCACATCAGATTTTTTCTCCAATCAGTACTTTCGGAGAAGAAGATTTTTTAAGATTTTTGCACCCCTAGGTCACCTTGACCTAGTTATGGTAGCCATGGCAACGCCACGAACAAATCTGAATTGCACCGGCCCATATATGCTTCTGACAAAGTTTCATTAAAAACTGTCCAGTAGTTTCAGAGGAGAAGTCGAAAATAGGTGTTAACGACGCACACACGCACACACGCACACACGCACATACACACGCTGCGCTATGCCATAAGCTCACATGACCTTCGGTCAGGTGAGCTAAAAATATACTAAACATTTAAATTTGGTACACAAATCTGAAACAATATAAATATATTTATAAATTTATGAAGCAGTCATTTTTTGCTGTAAATTTCAGTCATGACTTACTATTATGGTAAATCTAACTTATCACAAAACAAACAAAACCTTAATGTTGTCATTTAAATAAATAGGTATAAAACACTGGGTGACTGTGGTAACACATAAGTGACATGACATAAACTCCTCATACTTACTACCGCCAGCCTTGAAAGTAACCATGACAACTTTTTAAGTGCTAAAAATTTTCATATACCATTATATACTTACAATCTGTCTATAAGCTGGATTAAGTAATGCAGTCTGTAATGTAGAGACTAATCTTCTCCATCCTAAATCTGATGGACTTTCTGAAATCAGAAAGTTGCAGCATGGCATTAAACTATACCTAATACTGATGTAACTTGAAGCATTTTTCTCAATTACCATAGAGACTTGATGTCAAATATATAGTTTTTGTATGTTGCTATTTTGAGTATGAACACTCCAACTCATGGACATATAACTCAGTTAAAAGCACATTGACTCATCAAAGTTTTGATTCAAATATGCATATATACATACATTTACATGTTTAAATGCTTAGCCAAGTTGAGTGGAGTAAGGAGTTTTATGCCCAAGCCAAAATTCTTTAACTTCTATTGAGGCAGCCAGTCATGATAAAACCAAAACTTATGACCTGTACTGAAACTGACAATATGAATTTTAATTTAATTAGCTTAACTTTCTAAAAAGCAAAATAAGACAGTATTATTGGTATTATAAACATATGATAGACAATACAGATATTATACCTGGTTTTTTAGTCTCCTGTGGTTCAGTTATATGTTTCTTTAAGGCAAATACAGTGCATCCTGGTTTTAGTCCATAACTATCAACTACTTTATCATCCTGTAGTTTTTGTCCACAATAAATCAACTCTGAAATATAATTACAGCATTAAATAACAATGAAAATGGTTAATTTTTCATTCCTGATTGCTAAAATTGTCATTGGCTACTAATTTCTGAAAATTTCTTGCAAAAAGTAAAAGTATTTTAGTAAATTTGTGAAAAATACTTTAAAAAGGACTAAATTGTTATGAAATTCAGAAATTTGGCTACAAATAATTTTAGACCCTTGGAATCCTAGAAATGGTATGTGTTTATATTGAACAATTCAACTGGTACAAGTTTACAGTATAACTTGTATATAATTCACTAAATATAAACATTATCCATGAGAACTGATACTTGGTCCTTATTGTGTTTTATAATAAGGTTCAATGTTGGTCAAATATTAGGCAATAGGACATCCAAATAAATTACAAAATTAGAGAAATATGAACAGTATTTGGTTAAAGAGACACACATTTGAACACTGTTTAGGTCGGAAAGAACACTCAGTCTAAACACAAACAGAACAAACTGTCAGTATATTATTTTGGTTGGACACAATGAAAGCTTTTTGAAAGCTTAAGTGTTGGACAAAGTAGAAACTGAACAATGTTTTGATGAGTCAGAACACAGTCTGAACACTAAAATGGTGAGGCAGAACATTCTGAACACTGCATTGGTGAGGCAGAACACATTCTGAACACTGAATTAGTGAGGCAGAATGGTCTGAACACTACATTGGTGAGGCAAAACAAACAGTCTGAACACTGCATTGGTGAAACAGAACACACAGTCTGAACCCTGAATTGGTGAGACAGAACAGAGTCTGAACACTACTTTGGTGAGATAGAACACAGTCTGAACACTGCATTGGTTAGACAGAACACACAGTCTGAACACTGCTTTAGTGAGACAGACCACACAGTTTGAACACTACTTTAGTGAGACAAAACATATAGTCTGAACACTGCTTTTTTAAACAGAACAAAGTCTAAAAAACACTGCTTTATTGAGACAGAACAGTGTCTTAATGCTGTTTTGCTAAGACGAACACAGTCTGACTACTGCTTTGGTAAGACAGAGCACACAGTCTAAACATACTTTGGTGAGATAAAACAAAGTCTAAACACTGCTTTGGTGAGATAGAACAGAGTCTGGACACTACTTTGGTAAGACAGAACATACAGTCTGAACACTGTTTTGTTGAGACAGAATAAAATCTTAACACTGCTTTGGCAAGACAGAACACAAGAAACAGCCTGAATACTTCTTTGGTGAGACAGACCACACAGTCTGAACACTGCTTTATTGAGACAGAATACACAGTTTGAACACTGCATTGGTATGACAGAACAAAGTCTTAATAAAACTGCTTTATTGAGACAGAACAGCGTCCTAATGCAGTTTTGATAAGACAGAACACAATCTGAACACTGCTTTGGTAAGACACAACACAGTATTGACACTACTTTGGTGAGACAGAACACAGTCTAAACACTGCTTTGGTGACAGAACACAGTCTGAACACATCTTTTGTGACAGAATACATGGTCCGAACACTGATTTTGTAAGGCAGAACACACAGTCTAAACACTGCTTTGTTGAGACAGAACAGTCTGAACACTGCTTTGGCAAGACAGAACACACAGCCTAAACATTACTTTGTTGAGACAGAACACAGCCTGAACACTGCTTTAGTAATTGAGAACAGTCTAGACACTGCTTTAGTAAGACAGAACACAGTCTAAACACTACTTTGGTTAGACAGAACACACAGTCTAAACACTTCTTTGTTGAGACAGAACACACAGTCTGAATGCAGTTTTGGTGGCAGAACACATGGTCTGAACACTGCTTTGGTGACAGACCATATGGTCTGAATGCTGCTTTGATGGCAGAACACATTGTCTGAATGCAGTTTTGGTGGCAGAACACATGGTCTGAACACTGCTTTGGTGACAGACCATATGGTCTGAATGCTGCTTTGATGGCAGAACACATGGTCTGAACACTGATTTTGAAACAGAACATATGGTCTAAATGCTGCTTTGGTGGCAGAACACATGGTTTTGAACACTGATTTGGTGACAGAATACACAATTTAAACAATGCTAAATGGTGACTGAACACACAGTCTGAACACTGCTTTGGTGACAGAACATATGGTCTAAACAAGTTGCTTTGGTAAGACAGAACAGAGTCTGGACACTACTTTGGTGAGACAGAACACAGTCTAAACACTGTTTTGGTGAGACAGAACACACAGTCTAAAGACTGATTTGGTGAGACAGAACATGCAGTCTAAATGCTACTTTGATGACAGAACACATCATCTGAACACTGCTTTGGTGACAGTGTACACGGTCCAAACAATGCTAAATGGTGACAAAAAGCACAGTCTGAAAACTGCTTTGGTGACAGAACATATGGTCTGAACACTGTTTGGTAAGACAGAACACACAGTCTGGAAAATATTTTGGTGAGACAGAACACACAGTCTGAAAACTGCATTGGTGAGACAAAACACACATCTGAACACTGCTTTTGGTTAGACAGAACACGGTCTGAACATTGTTTAGCACTTTTGGTCAGGCACAACACTAACACAGTATAAACACTATGTCTCTGGGGGTTTCAGATAGAAATTATACAACAATAGTCAAAAGATTGTTCTTTTCAGACAGAACGTCAGCGACAAAGATCTATAAATTCTGGATATTAATATTTTGCTGACAGTTTGTCAGACTAGACGCCAATATTTATCTCTTTTGTCCCACAACAAGTATTTACCAATATCTCCTGGTGGCAAATTTATGTGCTTGGATATCTCATTCTTTAAACTTTTCACGTTGGCTTTGAAATTTACGAAATTTAGTCCGCTTCTTTCTGATTTTCCACGGATAGTTCGGTTACAAACTGTGATCGACATTTTGTTTTGCTTTGTTTTGAAGTAAGATGTGTAACGACTAAAATACAAGTTAATGTAATTATCTGCCCTTTATATGGATGTGTTCGGTATTTCGTTCTAACAATTCTGTGATGGTTTGCTGAGAATGCCATGTATATCAGCAACTCTTTCAACAAGGAGTAATCCTTTTACTAATAATTATTTTAATAACAACATAAAAAAATCAAATGTTGCTTATAATAATAATAATAATAATAATAATAATAATAATAATAATAATAATAACAACAATAATAATAATAATCTGAAATAAAATGTGTCTATCCTTTCGGAACACCCGGTCTCACTTAGCTGTTTTGTTTTTGTTTTATAATTTGGACATGGGTTGGTATGTTTTATTTATTTATATATTTATATATTTATTTATTTGAGTAATGGGGTTGTTACCGTTAGTAAAGAAATAAAAGGTATCATCAATACTGAACAATATGACGCGGCATACAATTTTTAAGCGATAGAACCATGACGCCGGCACACTAAACCGAATTATTGCTTGTCCACGCTAAAGTCATAATGTGCTTGCGCGAAAGCTTTCAGGGCTACATTTGAAACTGTAAACGTGATGACTTCAACTTTCCTATTCACGTTCAGCTGTCCCCGTTTTCTATGCAACAATTTACCTGTTTCAAGGCTTCTGCTTATGGTTTATTTGTTTCCCAATACGCTCTGGTAGAGCTTGTTCCCACTACGGGAACTTTATACAACGAAGCAAGCTGTTTACAAATAAATTGTTGACCAAGGGATATTTTGTAATCCTAGGCCTTATCACAGCTGTATCATGGCATTCAAAAGTTTTATGGCTGTCATCACAGTGATGTTGATAAGTATAATTTTCTGTGTCCAGGATTGTCCTGGATATATTTCACCTCCCATAGTCCCATGTTCCAAGTTCGTCCAAATTGGATTATACACTGTAGCTAACTATAATCAGAAGGTGCCCTTCCGCAGCATCCGACCTCACTAGCTTCACACGTTTCACCTAATTTGTAAGTTTTAAAGTTGTTGCTTTGCTTCTGGATTTTTATTTGGACATGAATTAGTATGTTTGTTTTAATATATAAATACATATATTAGTCAGAAAAAACTTCTTAATCAAAGCTTTTACTACGGCCTTGATCAGAATTTGCGTATTCATATACACATTTATGCATACACACACATATGGCTGTAAATTCATATTCAGTTTGCACATTTTTTTGGACTCGTATAATATGACGTTTACTACTATATTTTCTGAATTCTATAACTGTAACTCAGTCTGGACTGTTAATGTTAAACATTCTGTGATATTTTGTGGATTAAATGCTCAGTCTTCTCACAATGTTAGAGTTGGAAAATATATATTTATATCCTAAATTTGGAAAAAATGTCGATAAAGTAATAAGTTTTCAGTGGCGTAGCAAGGTATTATATAACGTGTTTGAAGAGACACACTCGAACGCTCCCTACTTTCATTTTCGAACGTGATTTTGCGCATGTGCGTAATTTAACCGCGAAACACAAGAAAACAACACTGAAGGCAAAGTAAACATCAGAGATGAAATAAGTGCTGCTGAAAAATCGTACCATTTGTGTGTTTTTGGTGAGTTTACACGTATTCATACCATTAACAATCCGATGATATCAAAGATTGCCAGGTTCCTATGTCGAGTAGCGCTTTTAGCTCGCCCTCATATTTTCTTGCCCATTTGGTCTCTTACCAGCTTACTGTACTCATCCTGGTCGCCATCAACAAACTGAAGACTTTGTCAGTTTGGTGGACTGTATACATATTTCTTTGACCACAAGTGTAATTAGATTTGGACTTGGTCTTTTCGCGCATGTACAGATCGCATATATTATCTATCCCATTGCAAACAGCTGTACCGTAATAAGAAGAGTGACGGACCACTGCAGGTGTGAATAAACCATAAAGTCACATTTAAATGGGAAAGGTATAAATTTTTTACTATACAGTGAATGTTTCTAGATGATGCTATTTATTGGAATTTTTATTTTGGAAATTTTAAACACCATTTAAACAAGGTTTTTTAGCTCAAGATAATCCACCACTAGTACTGTTGGCTAGCTATATGTGTATTCCAATCATAAGCCCATGGGGTGTTGATTGCTGTGTTGTGTATAAGACACTAGTTAATATATCCACCTGTAATTAATCACATTTATGCTTAAATAAATATCACTTATAGTGATACTGAACTAACATGCACCAGTGTACCGGTTATACATTTTTTCATTATAAACAGGAAGTTGCTACATGACAATTTTAAAAATTACGTTTAATAATATATTATAAAATAAGACAAAAGTGGTATCTGAATGCACGTTTTTTAATCCTTGATTTAGGGCCAAAATTGGCACCATTCCTTATCGCAAAAACATTAATATTTTACCAAATTATTGAGCTATTTTTCACTATTATCTTTAGGTACCTTACTTTTTACAGTAATAAGCTCATCCAAAGTACTATTATACAATATAAATTCACATTCACAGTATTTACTTGATCTTTTAAATTGCACAATTTTATTTACATTTTTTATTACATAAATTTATATGCATTGCTTTAGACATGATAAATAAAAAAAGCTTGATTGTTAAATTTGAAATTCCGGATTTGCATGGACTTAAGTGGGCTAAATTTCCAAAGTTTTTGAAAGTCTTTTAAAAAAATAAGAGAAGGGCAGACGTTTGTTGTGTCCTGTAAACTTTTTAAGCCTAAGTGCTTTTGGATATTGTTAATTCTTCATCTGAGGCAATGATGATTTAGCAAATGTGTCCAGTTTTAATACCAGCTAGAATTTTGCAGATATGTAATCTGTGGGCGCTGATTAGTTGAAACTTGTTTTACTATATGTGTATCCATCGTATTCTGGGATATGTATTTCTTAGATTGCTGGATATGCATCCGTACTGGCATTAGGTTGTTGGACATGTGTCCGTGTATCCGTTAGGTTGTTGGATATGTGTCTGTGTATCCGTTAAGTTGTCGGATATGTGTCCATTGTACACACTATATTAGTACTTGCAAAGTATTTGATTGTTTGCAATATCCTGGAGATCATACAAATATTAACCAGTGACCCAGATAATAAACTCTCCCAATAACATAGGGATGATAGCGAGGATAATTGGATCCTCAAATTGAAAAGCTCAAACCTTAGGGGATGAATGACAGGCTCTCAGTTAGGCGACAACAATCTATAGTATAATTGAATTCACTTTTTAAAAGTCAGACATTGACATTGTTTGAAAGATTTGGTTCTAGAATATGCTATGATTGTTCCATCGAAATTTGATAATAAATATTTACTGTAATTGCCCTCTAGGTACTGGTATATGTGGTACACTTCATCTCCACGCATTTGCATTTCATATCTGCAAATTAGCATTTCATCTGTACAAATAAATTTGTTCATCTCGCCAATAAAATTTTATCATCTCTGTGAATAATAATCTTCATTCCCACAAGTAGGTATAGTTCAACACCACAAATGATATTGATTATCAAAATATACTCCATATCTTTGTTTTTCACTTTTACAACGGCTAAGTCATTCTGATCAGTGACAATGCCAGCCTTGCATGTTTTTGTTCACCAAACATCAACAGTCCTGTGTGAGTTATCTCCCTTGTACCGAGTTGTCACCAGATGACAATAGTACAATATTATTGAATGAGAGGTCTCCACACATGCTGACAGTAATTTTATGGGAAATATTTCATTTGTTACATGTCATGTGACTTGAAAACATCCAATAAAATGTGTTTTAATATTATATATGCATATTTTATTTTGTATTAAGAACAAATTGAGGAAATAAATTTAAAAAAAAAACTGCTTGTCTCTGTTCCTTACACATACCAGTATATAATATCAGAAGTTTATTAAATATTTCACAAATATTATTCTGACTTCTGACAATGTGTATAGTATAATGAAATAACAAGAAAACTAGTTTTATGAAACATACAGTTAGTGTTTATAAAATTCATGTAAAAATTAATTTTGAAAGAAACAGTTCTAAAATATATGTAAATATAATTTATAACTACATCAAACAACAGCAAGTTTCATTTGTCTGTTTTAGAGTTTTGTAACAGTAATGGTTTTTTTTTAATTTTCACAATCTAGGCTAGTTTTATACACAACACTGCTAACAGGGATGAGGCTTAACTATTTTGAGTAAGGGGCCCAGCTCACTTCAGAAAGGAAGCACGTGGCCTAGTGGTTAAGGCGTTGGACTCATGATTCGAAGAGTGTTGTGTCCTTGAGCAAGACACTTAATTTCACGTTGTTCCAGTTCACTCAGCTGAAAAATAAATGAGTACCAGCAAAATGCTGGGGGTTAACCCTGCGATGGACCGGCGTCCCATTCTGGGGAGAGTCTTGTACTCTCAGTCGCTTAACGCCACGGAAACCGGGATAAGCTCCGGCCTGATGGGCCTAATGGCTCGGGACAGACTTTAACTTTTTAACTCACTTCAGAAAAGAAGTTTTAATAGTAATAAATAGCTAAAATGTTTAAACATTTAGGGGCCTAAACTGATTTCAGAAACCATTGGCTACTGGGCCACTGCTAATTTTCATCCTTGTGCTAATTTTGACGATTACAAGGGCCTTTAACCCATTCAGAAATAATTTATAGATCTTTTATAGCCTTGGAATCACTTCACTCATTCAAAACATATTTTCAATTTTTGTACAGCGTTCACGATAGTGAACGCGTGTACTATGCTATCGCTTTCTTCCAAGATATCGAGCTTCTTTGCTATGAAATTATAAGATATGAGTACACCTGGAAATAGTGCGCCTGGTAAATGAGCGTAAAAGAAGTATATCTGTTTTATCGTGAGATATGTATTCTGAGACGGGTAATGCATTTGGTTACATATGCACATTTGGAATAAATTTTCGGAATACACTTCGGAATCTAGTAAAATATTGCGACGGGATGCATCTAATAATTTCTGCAATTTGGCGAACTGATCTCATGTTTACAATAAAAAGTAGTTCAAGAAGTTTGCGTCCTACGATGTAAAATCATAACTTTTTATGAAATGAACAGCAACGGCAGGTTGTTTAATTAATTCTTCATGAAATCTACGGAAATTCAAATTTATTTTGAAGGTTTTGATAACGTATTTTGATGTTGAGGCAATTGTGTCATATTTTAAAACTGTTTATCGATTAGATTTTACTTTAGTGAAAGGGAGATAATTCGTACAGTTTTGTGTGCAAATTTTAAATACAGTCGTTTTACCAGTTCCGAACAGGGTTTCATATAAGCGCTGCTGCAGACGTCATCCACAAGCAGAGGAAATAAAATTTATGTGGTGTAATAATACAAATGTTTACTGATTCCAAAATATTGACACCTGTCCTCAAAAACACGTGGTAGTATGTTTTCTTGAAAAAAGTATTTCCGTGATCACGATTTGTTTACATCGTTAAACTAGGTCACCAACAATCTGTCGACCTGTCCTGCACATACATTTAGGAACTAAATAGGAAGCGGTTGAAGTTTATATTATTTAAACAATTAATGCCCATACATTCAAGTAGAAGCAAATTTAGAAAGTTGTTTTGCGATTCCTTTAATTGAACGGGATTGAAATTTTAGATTATTCGGTAATAAAAATTCGGAACTGGTAAAACAACTGTACTTCACCATTAACATGAAACGGGAATATTGTGAGTGATAATCAGCAGTTAATTAAAACCCAGATTAACAGCAAATGATCCAGTTACATACAACCGCTAGAATGTACCCCCTCATAGCGACGGTAGGATCTGCAAAACTCTACTTTCTCTCTATCCGAAATGACACAACGATCGGGTACAACTTTTTTAAATTTTAATTACCGATTGTCTTTTTCATATATTTATGAAATTATTATTTTCTACCATTTAATTCAGCAATACATAGTTTGGTACATTGTTTCCTTTTCCAAAAAAAAACCATCCGTCGGACTATGCATAGATCGAACCCCCACCCCCCCCCCCCCCCCCCCACCCCCACCCCGAATTTTCGGTTATATTCTGTCTTGCCACAACACAATTTTCCCAACTACGCTGTACAACAGCACGACAGTGCTATGTTTCTATCAAACTGTAATACACTTGACTACTAGATAAATGACTGCTCAGAAAAATAAAATAAATTACAAAACCACAAAAATGTGCCTAGATAGATTAATTGCATCACAGGCGGGGGAGAAGGTAATCAATCATTTATAATGTCCAAAAATGCCCATTTTAGCATATCATAGTCTTCGGGACAAGAATTTTAATTTGGACGTATTCTAAATTTTGGGTCACAAAAGAGAAAATATAGCAGTGTGGGGTTGTGATTTTTATTTAAATCTATGCTGAAAGAAATTAGTCAAGTACAGTAGTTTACTTGAGTATTAGTAGCTCTGGCTCTCAAAAGATAAGTCAGTTTTAAAATTTAAGAGTCAACTTACCGTAATCCTTCTATATATTCGGACCCTCTATGTTTTCGGACACCCCAATTTTGAAATTTCAATAATTTTCAAATTTCCTCTAATTTCGGACGGCATTTTTTTGCCTCTAAATCCCGACGCGATTTTGTTGGAATTCACCCGTAACAAGCAATACATATTGCTTATAATTAATATTGAATAAAAACAAGAAGAAATGTTGTTGTTTTGTTGTTAATTTACATTAAAATTTGTTATTTTTATGTGTTTGTTGCGTTGTGTATTTGCGTGATGAAGTCATGATTGTAACTTTGAGGACAAGTATTTTACGATGTATTTACGTTTTTAATGTAAGCTGAATATAGCCATACCTGTATTAAGTGTTTTAATATTCTTTGAAAGTGGAAGTTGATTGAAATTAAAAATCGTGGGTAAGAAACATCGTACGAGACCAGAAGTTCTGTCGGCACACAAATCCAACATCAAAGACATTTTTTCAGGAAGTGACGTTATCAATGAATTTCATTGAATACTAGTCAACTCGTTCCAATTCCAACTCGTTCCAACTGATTTTTGCCAACTCGTTCCACTTTTGAATACCAACTCGTTCCAACTGAATTACCAACTCGTTCCAACTTTTTTGCCAACTCATTCCAACTACCATCTCGTACCAAATGTCTCAATTAAGTTGAATAAATCTACATGCGTTTTATTTTATTTTATTTATTTTATTTATTTTATTTTATTTTATTTTATTTTATTTTATTTTATTTTATTTTATTTTCAATAGATAAATACTCCCCATAGTTTCCTTTATTTTAAGTGACAAACACGCATTAAACCTGACGTACTAAGCATAGCATATAGATAAACAATTAAATTAACAAATAAATTATATAACAGATAAATAAATAATAATATCATGTATGGTGATCACAATTAATTGCTGTGTCTTTGTTTATCAAGACTGTCGGAACTATTCGGTAGATCGGCACCATAAACAGGTAAACGGATAGTTTGTCCGGTTAACAACCGCATTATATAATTAACAGCGTATTCTTTATTTTAAAAGAATTTTAGTTTCGCAAATAAACCCTTTACTTGTTTTGTAAATGTAGCGGGTTTTAAAGCTGTTATAAATTATTAAAACTCGGAGCCGTTGATATTTCTTTCTGTCAATTTATTGTTTTTATTTCCATCCCTAATTAAATAAAACAAATACAATACATTTACTAACATGATACACAAATGACATACACGATATTCACCTATACATAAAAATAGAACAGTCCCGATGCTCACGTCACCAATGGATCACGTGACCAGTGAAAAATCAACATAACCTGGTTTATTTCAAACCGGTAATTTATAAAGTTGGAGTTTTAGCACTTATATCATAAACTAGGAACAGGACATTTATGAAATAATAGTTCCACGGAACAAAACATCATGTTGGGAATATACTTATAAAATACTATGCTATAAAGTGGTGATATAAGTGAAATATAGCTATTATAAATAAGCAGGTATAGCAATCACGTGACGGTAAAGGAATGTCACGGGGTAATCAAGGAACGGCAAGAACATGTAAAAATGCTTGCAACTTATATATTTTAATACAGGGGTAAATATATTATATAACATACCCAAAATATGCTTTTAAGGACTCCTGGAAGAATAAATAATGGCGGGACAAGATGGCGTTTCCGACCTAAGGGAATAAACAAAAAGGGAGTATAAACAAAGGGTTTACATGATGTATTCATCCTTACAATCACTTATACAACTTTATTTACATTCATTCCAATATACTTTTACTGAAACTTGATATAATAATAAATGTATAAAAATGCAAAATAACATCACGATCGCGGGAAATAAAACGCGTATTTAATGGGATGAAATAGTGATCTAAATATCACTTTATTTAGGGTAAATACTCTCATTCAGATCTCTCACTCCAGATTAAAATATTAATGGTGAGTTAAAATACAAAGTATTTGAAATGGAGAAGTGAAATAAGAGAAGAAAAAGGCAGATGGAAAATATGGATAAATAAGGAGGCTGTTAAATGTAGGTGTAATGAATGCAATAATTACCTGAAATTACATGGTGCTGTGATCAGAAGAAAAGCAGAATATCTCTATGTGAAGAAACAACAACCAACACTGTCAAGCTCTAAGATCAATATGTCTGACCAGTGTCCAGAAAAGATTTGAATTATAATGTCCAACCAATCAGAATGCAGATAGAAAACAATAGACCTAAGACAGACAACTCTGAGCAACTACAAAGTGTAACAACACACCAAACAACTACATATTACAAAACCAAGAGACAAACAACTGCAATAAAGACAAATTGACATTATACAAAATTACACATTAAACACCTACAAAACAAGACAATTAAAATTAATAAATATAATTAAAATATAGTAATAATAATAATAATAATTATAAATCTTACCTTAGTAAAAATACAAGACTACCACATAAACATTAGAGTGCGATTGAAAATTAGGTTGTTTTTCCTCGTTTTACCGACAGATGTGCGTGAAAAATACACTTAAATTGTTTTAAAAACACAAAGTATTCTTAAACAAGATCAAATGAACTTTTTAAAAACAAACTACTCACGATAACAGTAAAAAATAACAACGAATCAATCAGAATGAATAAAACAATAAACACAATAAGAAAAGAAATGAAGAAAGATACCAAAGAAATAAAAAAGAAAAGAAAAAAAAAAGAAAATATAAAAAAATATATAACGTTAAAAAATCTCTGCAATATATATCTTTGGAACTTTGGACAATTATGGCTCTTAAAGAGGATACCTCCACCTGGTTAGAGCTGGGCAACGTGTTAAATAATTAAAAATTAGGAGATCCTTGATTTTTAAACCATATTATATTAAATTAATTATTTAATTATGTTTAAAGTTGGAACAAGTTGGTAACGGCTAAAATCATTAAAAATTCTTACATTTGGAATAAGTTAGTGAAAAAGTTGGAACGAGTTGGTAATTTAGTTGGAACGAGTTGGTAATTTAGTTGGAACGAGTTGGTAATTAAAACACAGGTGTAAAAACTCTGCATAAAAAAGTGGAACTAGTTAAAAAAAGTTGGAACGAGTTGGTAAAAATCAGTTGGAACGAGTTGGAATTGGAACGAGTTGACCAGATACCATTTCTTGTGGAATCCCTTCTGATTCAGTGCATGTCAACTATGGGAATTCCCGATCCTCTGATACTTTCATTTGTCTAAAAACGGGAAGATGGACATTACGATGTATTTATTGTTTTTCCTAAGATTAAAATTGTTTGAAACGTGAGTTAAAACAATGTATTTGTAAACTATTGTGTTCTGTGAGTGATAACATCGATTTTTAAACAAAAGCTATATTGATCACGGCGAACCCCATTCATACATGTCCTGGTTCTTAATCGTACAAAATGTGGAATTTCTTGACAAAAAAAATTCTTGACCATTATTAATTATAAAAATTTTGACCGTAGACAGTGACAGAAGACGAAGTGGGGTAACGGTGAACCTAAAACGGTGGGAACTACTGACAAAAATCACGCGATTTGCTTACAAAAAATGGCGTCCTTCGATGTGTATTACACATTGGATCATGATTATTGGTCAACAAACACTTCAAAAAACGATTTTTTTGTGAAATAAACAACACAAAAGGTAATTTCAACATGAACTTTATTTGAAAATTGATACTATAGATGATATCCATGTGCGTATCGTCGTTGATAGTGTCTTGCATTACCGGGAGGGCAGCGATCGGCTCCTAAATATCGGACAACTCTAAATATTCGGACACCCCCATTTTTCCAAGTGTATAATTTTCATATTTCCTCTAAATTCCCAGACACTTGAAAATGAAATTATTAAAATTCGTCCGAATACATAGAAGGATTACGGTATATGATAAGGAACCAGTAAAACTAAGAAACTGAAACTAAGGAATGTTTCAAATTTGATTCTTCCAACCTACTGCAGTTTTCAAGCAAGAAATTTAGCTAGTGTGGGGGGCTTTGTGACCCAGGCCTTTAAAAAAAATGGGACTATGCAGCCCATGGTTTCAAAAATGGGGTCGGCGTAATAACTTTTGTTTTATTTTGAATTTTTGAGAGGTAAGTATTGAAATATTCACATTACTTCATTAAGCATGTTGTATTATGTCTTGCAACCTTAATTATAGCCAGTTGGTTTAAGAGACAATTATACAATGGAATGCAAAAAAATAATAAAAAAGCATAGCCAAAATATTAGCCAAAAGCTATTTTTTATAGCCAGAATTAAAGAAAAATTAGCACTTGGCTAAATTGGGAATGACAGAGGCTGCAGAGTTAACCCTGGTATTTGGACTGGTGAGTACTAAGGTCCTTAGACTCTGAGGCATGTTTCTAACCAGCATAACCATAGTTGAAAATAGAAAATAAACAAGGTGTAATAAACTACATGTATTTTATAGTTAAAATGAATAAGGTTATGGTGTTTTAATTTATCGTTGATTTTATATTTCCACAACTGCTTACCTGTGGCAAGCAAACTGAGAATGTTTCTAACGTGTGTTTCGTTAGTCTGACCAAATATAAATGAACCTTCTATTTAAATATGAAAAATATAGAAAAGCAGTGTTTAAAAATGAAAATGTGGTAAAATAAAAACATAAAAATTTTATTTTTTATACAGATGTAATAAAATGAATTAAAAATCAAATAAAAAATATTTTGCATAAAAAGAATTGAGCAAATACACATGCACATCCACAACCATCCCAACCCCACCTATCCCACTCATCCCCACCTCACATCTTTTGTGTAAAATAAATAGTAAAAATATAAAAATGAAATAGTATTAATAATAATAATTAGTAATAATAATAATATTAATATTGAATTATAAGAGATATTTGTAAACAAATAGCAATAAACCCCCACCCACCCACCCATGCACCCCCACCCCCACACACACTAACCCATGCACCCCTTCCCTTTAAATAAGTATGGTGAAATTTTCCCCATTAGTTCAGTACTGTCAGTACTTTGATCATTAACTGTAAATAATTTGTCAGCCACCTAAATTATTTGTTTACTTAACCAGGTTAAATCAAGCATGTATATTTTGGCATTATTACAAAAACATCATCACACTTTAGTAAACAAAACAGGAAGAGAAGCTTGACCATTGGCTATTTGATCTCCACATGATTCACAGCTATAGGTCAGTATGACCTAGAATAATCGCACAACTAAAATTGGATTTGTATATATACCAGTATGTACTAATTTTGTAGCTGGATATAAATCAATTTTTCCAGGAATATACTGACCAGTCATATAAAGTAGCCAGTGGTCAGTTAGTTGTATATATTAATATACAAGTGTTTGAAGAGGATGTTGTAAATTTATTCTAATTAACAGATTTTAGTTTCTATAGAAATTGACCAATATCAGATTTAATTGTTATCCTGACTGACCGGTGGTCAATTTATGTATGATCTTATGTATAAGTCAAAATAATTTTGAAAATTTAGTTGAGTGATTTTACTGTGTTAGGATAATGGCAGAGAGTACAAACATGCTTAAAAAGTAAGTGATGCTTGTCTAAATATATACATGTATATACATCTGATATGAACATCACAGATGACTGGACATAGCCACACACAAACACACACACAATCATTTACAATAAGTCTTCATGAAGGGGATGAAAAGTTTTATTTTTGTTAAAACTGTTTTGTCAGTGATTAGTTGTTAATTGTTGGAAAAGGGCCATCTGTAAAGAGTGAATAGTAAACTTTGAATTTTCATTCTACCTACCTTAAAATGATTTATTTATAACATATAGAATGATTTATGAAAACAGTTTAGTTTGACAAGTAAACCAACACTATTTTTAATTTTAAATTTAGTATTTATTTTTTTTTAATTTTAAAAATCTGAATGAGACTGTGTGGCCAGAATTATACCAAATAAATTCAACTTTATATATAAGTTTGCGGACTTGTCTAGTGTTTACCATACTAAATTTTTGTTACATTATTACCAGTAAGTGTACCAGTGTAAAATCTAGAAGGGGCCCTTATAGCATCAGCCCCGGAATCATAAATATTTTCCCACAAAAATATTATCTAAGGGCCTGCAACCTTGGTCCATCTTTTTATACTCCACCTTTTGAAGAAAGGGGGGAATATTAAAATCAAGTTTCCTTCTGCCTTCCTTCCATCTGTCCGAAATTCTTGTCTGTGCTAATTCTCCAAAACTATGAAGCAATATTTCACAAGCGAAACTTAACACTGATAGGAGATGCACATGTTGTTAACCTGAATTGACTAGGCGATATTGCCGTTTGAACATAAGTGCAAATCACAAAAAAAAAAAAAAAAAAAAAAAAAAAAAAAAAAAAAAAAAAAACTGATAGGGAGGATCCTAATTCATTGAATTTGCTTGTCAATCTTAATTTTGAGTAAATCTGGAATGACTGGTATATTATAGCTTTCTATGATACCACAAGACACATGAGATGCATGGATAAAAAGGTGTGGATGTTTGAATATTGATTGTCTCAAAATAAAATTCACAAGTGCATCAAATTATGTCATTTTAGTCCCTATTTTTGAAAACATGGATCTAGGATTTGCCAGGCCCTGGCCAGAATGACCCCACAAAATACATTTTTGGATTGACATTGCCTATTGTAAATGTATTACTGTATCTAAATTAATTTTGATGAAATTTTTACCACTATCAACACGTTGATCTATGGTAGATAAATTAAAATTATTGTTTAGCTTCTCTGCACAAAAGCTAAAGCTGGCATACCCTTCTTGTTATCAGTCAGCTTTGGCATTCACATCCAATTTTAAGTTTATGGGCAACCTATATAAAATACTGAATCCTTACAGATGAGCTATCTTCTTACAATGTGGATATTTGGAGTTCATATTTATCACAAGTTTAAAAATTCAAAGTAACTAATGTTTAACATATTTATAGAATTGTCCGTCAAATAACGAATGGATTCTCTAAATCAAATATGCAAAATAGTCTATTCTCATCACTGTTCCTCCTGATCAATGGAGCCCGAGATGGAAACCATTTCACACTTATCACTTATTTTCAGAATGCTCTATCATAAACCAATTTTGTTATGGTATTTTCTCGATTTTCCTGAAAACTAGCAAGGATTAGCTCATAGAAAGATGTAATTTTAGGCACTCATAATAAGAAGGACACTTAATACTGTACTGGTTTTAGTAAAAGTTCTCTTCTTTGTTTGCAAATGTAGCTCTTAAAAAAAACCAGTTAACTTTGATTTAGATTTATTTATATGGAAAAGGAAAATGACAATTTTACAGTTCCTGGTATTACTTGATAAATGGTCAATGTATCCTGAACTATTTTTAAAATGACATTGTATGTTTTTGTTTTCTTCTCTCATAAAATAATGAATGTGTGCCTGTGAGTGAAAGGGACATTATGCATTATTTGAAAATTGGTAATAGAAAATAATATATTTGTAATAGAAATAATTTGGTTTAAAAAAAAAGTTAAACCTGTGTTTTCGAGAGAGGGTATAAAATGTGTAGGCGGGCTGGCAAAATCGTACACCCAATTTTCAATGATCTATATTTCAATAATTGTCCATTGGATTCTTATAATATTTACACATAACATCGGGCATGATCTCAATTTTTTAAATATATTTTTGATTTTAAAAAATATTAGATATGTTTTAAGTTATTACAAAAAACATGGGCTACACTTTTTCCAAACGGTCAAAATTCATCCGAGGCAGGATAACAAAATTTTACCACCCAATTTTCATTGATCTATATTTCAATAAATATCTATTGGATTTTTATAATATTTTTTATATAATATCGGGCATGACCTAAATTGTTTAAATATATTTTTTATTTTAAGAAATATTTGATATTTTTGAAGTTATTAAAGAAAATACGGGCTACACTTTTTCCAATTGGTCAAAATTCATGCGAGGTAGGACGAGTGAGGTTTGAACATTGATCGATATCTCTCCACATAATTATGCTTGCCTATTAAATTTTTCAACAAATACGCGGTGGATATATATCTTTAATAGCAACAAAGGGTATTTACTATAATGGAGTGGTTTTTTTTTTATAAACGATTGTTTGTGACAGTTTATTGTTCTTTAATTGCGATAAGTACGCCGCCATCTTTGATCAAGGCACGACAGGTTCACTATTACACAGGAGGGATTTACAGAAAAATAACTTATGGCGTCGTACTTATAGAACAATCAAATGTCACAAACAATCGGTTATAAAAAGAAAACCACTGCATTATAGGAAGTACCATTTGGTGGTATCAAAGATACATATTCACCGCGTATTTGTTGCAAATTTTAATAGGCAAGCATAATCATGTGAAGAGATATCGATCAATGTTCAAAGCTTACCCGTCCTGTCTCGGGTGAATTTTGACCGATTGGAAAAAGTGTAGCCCGCATTTTCTTTAATAACTTCAAAAATATTAAATATTTTTTAAAATAAAAAATATATTTAAAAAATTTAGGTCATGCCGGATATTATGTCAAAATACTATATAAATCCAATAGATATTTATGGAAATATAGATAATTGAAAATTGGGTTGTAAAATTTTGTTATCCTGTCTCGGATGAATTTTGACCGATTGAAAAAAGTGTAGCCCATGTTTTTTGTAATAACTTCAAAAATATCAAATATTTTTTTAAAATTAAAATATATTTTAAAAATTGAGATTATGCCCAATATTGTGTGAAAATATTATAAAAATCCAACGGATATTTATTGAAATATAGATCATTGAAAATTGGGTGTAAGATTTTGCCAGCCCGCCTACACATTTTATACCCCTTCTGTTTTCGACAACATGATAAAAAAAATTATAAATCTCTGAAAAAAACTAAAAAAAAAAAAAACTAAAATAAGGGTGTCAAAATTTGGAAATTTAGTTGGAATCGGTAAGATCCATCATTTTGAAACATGTAACTGAAAAATTTAAAGTTAATTAAAAATGAAAAGTAAATGGTATTTAATTTGACAAGAAAATTAAATCACAAAAATTTGTATTAAAGTGACATACTGGTAATCATTGTCATATTGGGGCCTAGGGGACCTCAGTGACTGAGTGGTCTAAAGCACCTGCTTTCGGACCACCAAGGTTCGAATCTCACTTGGGACAGATCCTAATGTGAGAGAGTTTGTCAGTTTGGCTTTCCAAAGTTTGTTTTTGTTTTCTCTTGACACCAGTTTCCTCCACAATCTGTGAGTTAGCCACCTTGATATTTATAAGTTAAAAAATCTTGACTTGGGCATAAATCGCAGTTACTTTCATTAGAGCTGAAACAAATACCAATTTTAGCATTAAAATAACGCCCAAATTCTATTTGAAATCAAATATTTGAACATTTGTTTCAGTTCTAACTTCAACTCCACTCTTCTCTACATTGAGGTCTAATATTGTACACGTTTAACCTTAACCAACTAGAAGGCTTACTGTATATTTGTTTAATTCTAGGGGGGTGGGGGGTGGGGGGATTTCCCGGTTCAGACTCTGGAACTTATTTACGGGTACAAAATTCTTTGTTGTAGTTGCCAGTGTAAACAATTTTCTGTACAGGTTTACGTTTCATGAATGATACATGTAAATATTCACTATGTATTAAATTTTGCGGTATAAAGTCAAACCGAAATTAAATCCCCAGTGAATAAAAGCAACTATACAGAAATTCATTATAGATTTTGAAAACATTACCATCTGACATTAACCTTTTGTATTGTGTATTTACAGTTTATTAAAGAGGAAGATGGAGTCTGTAGATTTAGAAATGAATGATATCTTTGGTGATGATAATGTGGATGATGATGATGACTTCCCGACTGTCGGACCCTTACCAGATTTACCCACGCAGGAAGAACCGGAAAATGAGGAAGATGCAGGTAAGATCATGTATAAGTCACGTTTATGATGAAATAGGAAAAGATCCAGAAATTACATATCAGTATTAAAACTACTGACTTTTGAGAGGTACTGATTAGGGCTGTGTATTGGAGGGGCAGTTCAATACTTTGCCTATCACGATATGCCTAGAGCTGTATGCGATATGACTTTAGAGAGGTACTGATTAGGGCTGTGTATTGGAGGGGCAGTTCAATACTTTGCCTATCACGATATGCCTAGAGCGGTATGCGATATGACTTTGGAGAGGTACTGATTAGGGCTGTGTATTGGAGGGGCAGTTCAATACTTTGCCTATCACGATATGCCTAGAGCGGTATGCGATATGACTTTAGAGAGGTACTGATTAGGGCTGTGTATTGGAGGGGCAGTTCAATACTTTGCCTATCACGATATGCCTAGAGCGGTATGCGATATGACTTTGGAGAGGTACTGATTAGGGCTGTGTATTGGAGGGGCAGTTCAATACTTTGCCTATCACGATATGCCTAGAGCGGTATGCGATATGACTTTGGAGAGGTTCTGATTAGGGCTGTGTATTGGAGGGGCAGTTCCAATACAGTACCTATCACATTATGCCTAGAGCGAATTGCAATACGACTTTGGAGAGGTACTGATTAGGGCTGTGTATTGGAGGGGCAGTTTCAATTCAGTATCTATCACGATATGCCTAGATACATATTGACAGTATAGATATATTTTATTTTGTGTTTTACATTAAATTAAATTGTTTTAATCTTTTATTTGATACTGCCTTAATCCTGATACACAGAGATAAGGCAATATCACTACTAAGATAGAAATGGTTTTGTAACTTCTGTTTAGATCCAGCAAAGTGATATTTATGCGGACGTACATTTATTTCTGACAACTTTCAAAGCGATTTGTTTTCAATGTAACTGAATAATTTAACAAGAAATAGGAGCAATGAAAAAATACCGATTTCTGACAACTTTCAAAACGATTTGTTTTCAATGTAACTGAATAATTTAACAAGAAATAGGAGCAATAAAAATACAAATATGACGATATTTAAGTAAAAACAATATCAATACTTGTATCTGTTTAAAATACGGGTACATATCGGTATATCTATATATCTTTACAGCCTTAGTACTGATCATGATGCATGCATTTTTATGGTTGTCTCGCATAATATTAGAACTAATGATCACACAGTAGACACACTGAAATTCAATTAAGCTTGGAAGTTATCTGCTTTCTTCTAGGGAAGTAAGTTTGTCCAGAAACGGTACTAGCCATTTCAGTATTTATCCTAGCTTTAGTGACATAAAAAGGGTGAGATAACAAAACTCCTAATTTGATGGAATGTCAAATATTGTTGTGTAATGGGAGTAATGTGAAGCCTGAGGATAAATATGCTTGGCTAAAGGGCATTCCTTGTATTGGGCTTGGTCAGCTATATTCCATCCACCTGTTCAATAGTCAAGAAGCTGTGCATTATTTAATCAGAAAAGAATGAATTATGATTGGTTTTGTTGTGTCATTTAACAAGATTTCTAAACGAGTCAATGTTTTTTTACCTGGAAATCTTAAATTCACAGTCATTACTAATAAACCCTACACTAATATGGGTTTGTAACATCGAGTTTAGATTGGTCAGCTGATTTTCTAATTAGCTGATTGACTGGCAGCATGGTTTTAGGTTGAATGATTGAATAGGGTCTGATGTCCCTTACTTATATCAAGACATCTCCAGCTATAGGTGAAGTGACAGAAATTTTTACCTTTGTAGTGTACAAATGGCAATGTTCAGGGGGGGTTCTTTATAGTGCCATGCCTGTCGTGACATGGGGCATCAGTCTTTAAGGTATCTTTCAAAAGCCTCTCAACTTTCAATTCTAAATGCCAAGAGCTTAAAAAACCATTTACTTCCTATTTTCAAGTCTTGTTCAGACCCTGGATTTAGTTTGGTTGGCTCATTGGCAGCATGGGTTTTGGTTGGCAGTATGAATTTAGATTGGCTGAATGATTGGAAGCATGGTTTCTGATTGGCTGACTAATGTGATTTTAGATTGGCTGACTGATTGGAAGCATTATGCTGCATGGTTTTACATTGGTTGATTGGAAGCAAAGTATTAGATCAACCGGCTGATTTAAAGTTTGGTTTACTAAATGGTTGAAAGCATGGCTTAAAATAAACTTATTAGAAACATGGTTTTAGACAGACAGACTGATATTTAGTGCTGTAGTCAATGAGACCTGTACATAATATTCAGAACAATAAGTCAATATTCATTAAGAATTTTGAATTATAAATGTAAATTGATTGATTTTTCTGCTGTCAGTTTTATGTCTGTTTGTCTGATACAATTACTGGCCACTGGGTCATTTTAGATTATGACTGACATCAAATATGGATTTTATTTACTTTGGACACTCCAGGTGAGGTCATGTAGGTCATTTGATAACACAACTGTCACCAAATACGGATTAACATGGATTTACACAGATTTAACCATGGATTTAATAGAGTTTGTGTTTGTCAGATTAAATTTTATTGATTAAATATTAAAAATGTTGTGTACGTGATGAATTTATGTGCATCATCGCATCAACACATTTATCTGTTGAGACTGAGTGTGCCCCTCCCTTTTCACAGGTTTGTGTAAGAAAACATTGAATTGTTCAATAAATGTGTAAATGATGTTTGCTTTCCTATTGTAACATTTTACAAATTTGTTTATATAAGATTAAATCAACCCCATACAATTCATTTTAAGAATGAAGTAGATAAACTATACAAGCAGGCAGGTAGATAAGTAATGGTCAATTTTAGCTCACCGATTAACAGAATAATTATTTTAGTAAGACAGGATCCTGAGGACTTGCAATCAAATGTAAAAATCTTTTTAGTTAATGAACTTTTAAAACTTATTTTAAAATGTTAAAGTTTAATGTTAAATAAAAAAAAAATAAAGAATTTTTTTTAGCTCACTGGTATAGTAATTTTTTGCTCACCTGTACAACTGGTTCACTAGATGTCCACCACTGCGGTAGCTCAGTTGGTAGAGTGCTCGCTCTGTAAGTGGGAGGTTGTGGGTTCGATCCCCGGCCGGGTCTGACTCAAGACTTGAAAGTGGGTAGTGACTGATCTTTCGCCAAGCACTCGGCATTACGAAATGAAAGTCACGATTCTTTCGGATGGGAACTTAAAATAAACGAGGTCCTGTGTCATGGTGGGCTTGGCACGCTAAAGAACCCTGCTGTATAATGCCATCAGAGCAACGCACAGGCAAAATTTCTGCACCTTCGCATATAGCTGGTGACCAGAGGTCCGGAAACGGTCATATTTGCCGGACATGTCCGACAAAAAATTATTTTGACCGACGTGAAAAATCGCCAGTCGGACATTTTTTGTTTTCGGACATTTTCAATTTTACAACAGAAATATTAAACGGACAAATCAGTTTTCGGTCCGACAAAAGTAAACTACCGCTAATCTGTCTGTCGGTCTTTTAAACTCTACCTGACTTCCATACCTGTCAAGTCACACGCATTGCGCGTGTGACACACGCATTTAAGGAGTAAATCACGCTCACACGCTAAACATTAATAAACACACGCATAATAGAAGTATCTGGAAAATGAAAAAATGAAACCCTATATTAAAATGATAAAATGTAGGGGTTTAGTTACCGGCAGTTAAAATTACCATGTTTAATCAACGATGATAAAGATAATTTCAGCTGCTGGTAACTCACAAATCCTAGTTTCCTGTAGCTAGTGAAAACTACATAAAAACAAGATTTACTTACTTGGTAAAGGATATTCCTCAAATTCTTGGAGAACTTTTGGAAACTACGTAACGACAACATGATCGTAGTAAAGAAGACACGAGATAAAAATATGAAATGGCGGAAAATAAACCCCATGTGGGCGGGTAGTTGACTTTGGTTCTATAAGAGAATTTAATGCTCTCAAATGCAAGAAAATGCAGGATTTTGTATCATAATTTCAAAAATTTTCCGGGGGAGCATGCCCCCGGACCCCCCTAGCGACGTATCATCACACGCATGACTCCATAAGGACCTTGACAGGTATGGACTTCACTAAGTGTATTGTCCTTACCACGCGTTTACCTGTCAACAACAGTAAGATCTAATAATCAGGTGATTGTTTATTAATCAGTAAATACCGGTAGACTTAAGTAGTCGCGTGCCGCGTGTCTTTTTCTTTTGTTTCCCAGTCCGAATCATTATAACTTTCTTTAAACGTGTGTTTGTTTAAAAATAAGTGCATGGTCGTACCTGTGTTGATTACGGAAGCCATAACGAGTGTCAGTCAAGGGTGAAGGTTTGTCATCAAAGAGGTACCACGCGGGGTGTTGAAAATTACCTACTACGCACTTTGTGACTGTTTCTTTATTAATAAATAAAGAAACGCGATTAAATTTTATTTTAATAAAAGTTTCGGCATTAATATCTTTCATTCACATAAATATATTGGAACCTCGTCAAGCAGTTCTCGTTATATCGTGATTCGTGATACCTGAATATTTTCTAAATTTAGAACCTCTAATTACAATTCGTGTATCTTCGGAATACGAAAATTCCCGATTGTTAGTAAACAATATGGCAGACGTGCAATATCAAGCATCGTGGACAGTAACGAATACTGATAATAACAGCATATCGCGGAAGCTTAGAAAAGCAGTAAACATCTTAGTCTTGTAACAACGCACATGGATTAAAATTGGCAATCGCGGTAGCTCAAAAAAATAGGTTGGTTTGTTTGTCAAAATAAAATAATCCACAACATGCACTGCACGCAAACAACCGACGACCTTTTTTAAAGCATCAGCCATGCTGAATGCTTTATAGCGATCGTTGGATTTTTTCGTATTTAGCGCCGCTCTCATTTCACCTTGACAGCCAATCAAATCCTTCGTTTCGACTGAAATTACGGGAATTTCCATATACGGTATCCCAGGTATGTATAAACTCTAATCTGAGTGATTGGGTCTCCCGGAAAGTTACGAAAACAATGTTTTCATCATGTGCCGATCTGAAATGTATTCATACGCGTATTAGTCCGTAATTGTTTTTGCTGGATATATATTTTAATTCTTCACTTTTGTATAAAAACCATAAAAATCCATGAAGTATACGCCCCTCGGAAAGCCCAACAAAAATGACGATCTTGTCAGTTCGCGACGACGTTCTTCTTTTTGACCTACAGTGCTGTACATGTGGTTGTTTTACAGTCGCCGCCATATTGGATTTTTTTAATTTACGCAAAGTGACATAGATAAATAAACACAAAGTATGCTCATTAAACAGTTTTTAAGTTAAATAACTCCAAACATGGATCACATTTGATGATAAAATATATTTTTTTTAAAAAATTCATTGTCAATAACATTTCGTGTTTGGGATATCCCGACCTGGTTCATTAATATTCATCATAACGTCACGAGGATTTTCCCGCTTTCATTGGGTATTAAAATTCATTCCTGTCAGTTTGCCGGTAGCGAAATTATGCATAACAAAAAAGTAGAAATCAAAGATTATTCCCAAAAATGTGATACGAAACTGAAAGAAGAAGTTTATTTACAAGTTATTGGCTATGTTGATAAATCGTTTGTGACTCGTGAAGTTGTGTACAGGATATTCGATACCGTAGTTCGTATGCAAATTAGCCATGTGTTTGGGGGCATGGCATTTGACACCCGATGCCCCTGCTTAAATGTATTCACATAGCGTAGTGACTGACCTTTTTAGTCCAGTACACCCTTGCCCCTTTTAAAATGATCATGACACCCTGTCCTTTTCAGTTATCAGTTTAATATAAAAACGACATGCTTTATTCTCGAATCTCTGCTACATACTTCCGATCTTCCGCACACACTCCACTTCTCACCATATGTCTCCGAAGACAGACAATTTCATCATCAATGTTCATTTAAATACCCTTTCCAGTTGTTTATTTTGAAACAGCAAAATAAATCGCAAGAAGGAACATCTTGAAATCAAAATCTAAACAAAACTGGAAAAAAACGATGTTTTAAAAATTTCAGATAAAATTTATTTACCTTGTTACAAGTCCTTATTAGATCATTTTACTGTGGATATCCGATTAAAGTTGTTGTCAGTAGTTTAATCCATGGTTTTTACAACCTTTAATTTCCTTTAATGAAGCCATATTACTTTATTTCACATAAAATGTGGCCACGGGACATGGAGGAAAACTTATTGTGCTTTCTTAAGTTCTTCCGATTTCTAGAGCACCGTTGGTGAAGTAGAACAGAAACTAAGGGCGGGGAAAATATGGTACCAATCTTGTGAACTCAACTCCTCTTACAGTTTTCAACCAAAAACCTTGAAACTTCACAAAATGTTTCTATATATATTGAGGATTTGCACCTGACTTTATGGAAATATTTCAAGATTTTTTCCCCATTTTTCAAGACTTTGAAACTTAGTCACTTTTTAGCAAGTATTTGAATGGGGGTACCTACTTTGTGAACTCAACTCCTCTTACAGATTTCAACCAAAAACCTTGAAACTTCACAGAATGTTAATATATATATTGAGGATGTGCACCTGACTTTATGGAAATATTTCAAGATTTTTTCCCCATTTTTCCAGACTTTAAAACTTAGTCACTTTTTAGCAAGTATTTGAATGGGGGTACCTACTTTGTGAACTCAACTCCTCTTACAGTTTTCAACCAAAAGCCTTGAAACTTCACAGAATGTTTATATGTATATTGAAGATGTGCACCTGACTTTATGGAAATATTTCAAGATTTTTTCTCCATTTTTCCAGACTTTGAAACTTAGTCATTTTTAGCAAGTACTAGAATGGGGGTACCTACTTTGTGAACTCAACTCCTCTTACAGTTTCTCTTAAATTCAAAGTAATTTTATTGTAACATTTTAGTTGTCTAAATAATAATCAAATTATTTTCAATTAATCCTAATCAGAAATATTTCCCCCTTTTGTACTCAATTCTTGTCAACGAACTTTTTTTGAAAGAGACAGTTGCCTGGACAACTTCTGCAATTGGGAGGTACAGATTATTAGCTTATTGTGTCAGGATGGTTTATACCAATTCAGGCTTTTGAAGCTCACTTGGACAATTTATATATATTCAACAATAATTTTAAATACATTTAAATTATTTCTAAAACAAAGGTTTTATTTTTATTTTTTTTCAAATTAATTGTGAATTCAATGAATAAAATCAATGACTTCAACAATGGTTAATCTGTCAGTTGCAAGTCAAGGGAAATAGCTGGTCATGGTGAAAGTTTTTTGTTTGTGATGATGACACTATGGCGATGATGATGTGGCATGATGATGATAGATCTGGTGAAGATGATGACAATAATAATGATGATGATGACATTCAGTTCTGCTGCTGCCGATGATGATGATGTCACCATGATGATGATGATATGACATGAGGAGATATAATGATGATGATGATGATGATGTCACCATGATGATGATGTGACACGAGAAGATATGATAATGATGTTGATGATGGTGATGACATGAGTTCTGTTGATGCCGATGATGATAATGATTATCGTGATGAAGAAGATGATAGTGATGGTGGTGATGAAAATAAGCTCTGCTGCTATGAGTGATGATGGTGATGATGACGATGTGACTTGACGAACTATGATGATGATTATGATGGTGACATGAGTTCTGTTGCTACCGATGATGATGATTGTGGCAATGATGACATTCAGTACTGCTGAGCACTGCCCATAGTATGATGATGATGATGATGATGATGATGATGATGAAGATGGTGATGATGATGATGGTGGCAATGATGACATTCAGTACTGCTGAGCACTGCCCATAGTATGATGATGATGATGAAGATGGTGGTGATGATGATGGTGGTGGTGGTGATGACATTCAGTTCTGCTGCTGTCGATGATAATAATAATTCACGATGATGATGATGATGATGATAACAAAGCCAATGTGTTCATGCTGATGATGTGACATGATGATGACATTCAGTACTGCTGCTGCTGATAATGATGATGATTATGTGACACGAAGAGCTATGATGATGATGTAACCATATTAATGATGTAACATGAGGATTTCTGAAAATAATTAATATAATGGTGGTGGTGATTGTCATGGCATGGGTTCTACTGCTGCTGCTAATGACGACGATGATGATGATGATGATATCTTCATGCTGATGATCAAAATGTGATGTGAGGAGTGATAATGATGATGATGGTGGTGATTATAGATCCAGTTTTGGTTTTCTTCCATTCAACTGCGTTTTAGTGGAGTTATGCCCCTTTTACTTTGTGAATTTTTTCAAAATGATGGTTTCTCTAAACTTTTTTCCGTTACGCTTGAGATATTTCACTCAGATTTGGGGTCGGGTCTTTAGTAGCCTCTCTTGGTTTTTGAAAAATTGAAAATTTATATTTATGCGAATTACTTAGTTTACTCAATTGATAAACATTGCGTGTCATGTCCATTTTGACCATTGTAACATATTTATACGTTAGAACCTAACAACTTGCATAAAAAGCAGACTTGTTGTTAGAAGCTTCCCGATCACAGTATCTATTATTTGCATGATTTTCATTTGTTACTGATTCATTAGACAAATCTCAGTTTCAAGTGCACATTTTTTTTATCAAATTGCTCAGTTTAGCTGATGCTTCAGTACCTTCAGTACTTTGATTTTTTTTTTTTTTTTGCTTGTACAAAATGTCCGACACGCCGGACTTAAATTTCCGAAGCCCTGCTGGTGACGTCTCGATATAAGTGAAATATTCTTGACTGGGATGTTAAACACCATTACTTACTCGCTCATTAGATGTCCATATAATGTGACTTAGGAGTGTATGCTTTTCTGTGGTATACTGACTTAGTGAGCACCTTAAATTTGCCTTGCCTGCACACTAGTACAAGGCAGATCATAAAACACTATCAAGAACATCTCGCGCATACAGAAACCTGTACTTAGTTATATCCTTAGATGTATTGCTTGAATGGGGTTTTATGTCCCGTTCAAGAGAATCTCATTTATATGGAGATGCCACAGCTAAAAGTAAAGTGGCAAAGATTTTGACCTTTGCAGTACGCTTAGGGCAATGTGCAGGGAGTGTTCTTACATGCCATGCATGCCTTGATATGGGGCATCAGCTTTTAAGGTCTTTACTATATGACCCTGTGACTTTCATTTTTAAATTCTGAGTGCTTGCAAAAAGAACAATCACTGCCTATTTCCAAGTCTTGGTCAGACCCAACCAGGGTTTTAACCCACAGCCTCTCACATACTGAGTGAGCACTCTACCAACTTAGCTACCCAAGTGGTCTAATCAATCCCAAGAGATTAATAGATTAAATCACTTAAATAACACAGTACTGAGTGGTCTTTCAGAATAAATGCAGTTTAGTCTGTTTCTGCATAGTGAAGACTTTGTTTCTGAAAAAACTGTTACACATTTCTCTTATGCCCGTTTTCAAAAGAAGGGAAATATTTAGCGTTTAAATGTTGATGGAATTTTATAACACGCAAAATTAGCCAAAATTAACATAAAAATTTCCTGATATAGGATAGTAATAAAAGCAAATAGAACAATAAATACTTGATATAAGAATAACATGTATATTCAATATATTTGGCTTATAGATATAAAGGATAAACAGGAATGTTCATATAGATGTGTGAAAAAAAGTTATACTTTGAAGAATACTAGAAATGTCTTTCTCAGTAGAAATGAAAGAAGGATACCTGTGGCATATAACAACGTTACATATAGTTTTACTGTAATACTGTAAATCAGAAAATTTTATGCATCCATATTATTTTCCCATTAATTCATGAGAGTAATTAGATGTGAAAATAAACTTTCATAAATGTTTTATCTAAAGCAAAGGTTCGTGAATAAATTGCATTGTCAGTTCTAGTGGAAATTAATAGATTTACAATAAATTGAGATGGTGTCTTCCCACTTAGCCAACATTTTAAAATTTCCTATTCCCACTTAGCCAACATTGTTAAATAAACATTTAAGATTTCACCTGGAAAGTTTTTGGTATAGTCTTTTTCAGCAAAATTGTTGTGGTGCTGAATATTTTAAGTAGAATATCATTCTACAATTAGTTCAAAATTAAATATTTTGTGGTGCTGAATATTTTAATTAAATATATGTGTCTGTAGAGGTTTAGTCAATTTAGACATCTCATATTTTAGGATTTGTATTATTTTTTCCGCTTTGTTTAAAAAATCTTTAACAATCTTTCTTTACTAAACGCTGAACAAAATATCATACACAATAAATAAACTTGCAAATATATCAATGAACAAAAACATTATATGGCATGTATGTATTAAACCTTTATTTCATTTCTGTGTAAATATTCCAAGTTTTAAAGCAACATTTTAAATTCATTTTTTTAATTAATTGAAATATGCACGTTTGCCTGTTTCAATAAGTTAAACAATTAAAAAGTAATACAACTGAGTTTTTTCCCCAAAACAATTAATTTTATAAAATCTTTTTATTATTATTCTTTCTTAAATATGATAATAGCTTTGTTGCGAATATTTTTCTCTCAAATTTTAATTTAATGTACCTAAAGCTTCATAACTTCTTAACAAACGAGAGAGAGAGAGAGAGAGAGAGAGAGAGAGAGAGTCTAGTATGGTTCATCAGCAGAGGAATTATTTGATGATCTCAAACACATGATCAAATCCTCTTATGGACTTAAGGAATATCATTTAATGCAATATTAAAATTCATTTAAGTTTTCTTTTGTCACATAGTTGGTTTTTATGGTGGAAAAATGGTAAATTTATATCATCTTTTTGTACACAAAATCAAGTGTGAATTAAAAAAAGAACAAACAAAAAACCTTAAAAACCTTAAAACCTTAATATGTGTGAATTTCTAACAAGTTATTTTATTGATATATTTCTTAATTCTGTAAAATAATTTCACAACTAATTTAAAGAAATATTTTTATTCAGATTTTGAAACTTTGTTATTGATTTTCTGAAACAGACTTTACCCTCACCTGTAATTAATACCTATTGTCTTTGCTAATCCTACAATGTACACCAATTCCCACTTAGCCAACATTTAAAATCTTACCTATGGGTACAAAATTTCAAAATGTTGGCTAAGTGGGAATGAACCATTGAGATAAGGTGGTCATTATTGAATGTTGCTGTAAATTGTTGATATAAGGTGGTCATTATTGAAATGTTGCTGTAAATTGTTGATATAAGGCGGTCATTATTGAAATGTTGCTGTAAATTGTTGAGATAAGGTGGTCTTAATTTACAGGTTTAGCTGTAGATGTGTTTGATTTCTCTGAAATTTTTATACATACATTGTATTTTGTAGAAAACAGTGAAGTTTTATCAAAATTGAAGGATTTGTCTAAAGGAGCAGCAAAGAAAGTCATAAGACATCCTCAGCCTAAATTAGATGGAACCAGGTGAGAATTTTATATTTATATTTAGTCAGAAGTCAGAGAAAAAGAGAAAGGACATGTAGTTGTAAATGGTTTAGTCTAGGGCAAGTCATTTTCTATAGTCAGTTTGCCATAGATATGAAATAAATCTTTGTCAGGAGGTTTGTCGTTTGTTGGTCCATAACAAAGTATAACAGGATGAATACATCAAGGACTGTATAAAGAGTTTATTTAGAAAGATTTACATTTGCACTCCTCACCAAAATTTATTTTTATGTGAGAAAAAAATAGATTCTCCTTTTCATTTTAATGGTTGGGATCACAAAAGGAAAGATGCGAAGGTGTAGGAGTGACGTTTTATACTATTTCGTTTATTCACTTTGATACATGTATTTGTTGTGTTTCCATAAACATATGTTTGTTATAAATTACCGTGTTTTTCCATTACACTCTATATGGAATTATTAATCTCCTGCCAGTAATTGATTGCAACAAAATTGGGACTTTTACATGTACCCAATAGGGGAGGGAAAGGAGATTTCAATGTGCTGAAAAAATATTAAAAATTTGGTTGCATTGCAATGGAAGGTTTTCAAATTTTTAAAATTTGAAAACCTTCCATTGCAATGCAACCAAAATAGAGATCAAAATAGGAGATAGACATCATATTGTAAATTCTGGTATGGTGAAATAAACGCAACTTAAGTGAAGATCGGTATGGTGAAATGAACTAAACTTAGGTATGCAGTCACAATTCAACCCAAAATGGAGACCCAGAGTTGAAGCAACACTTCATATTATAAATACTGGTACTGGCCCCAGTTTCACAATTACTCCTTAGCTAAGATTTTCCTTAACTTAAATTTTAAATTTAAGTTAAGGAAAATCTTAGCTAAGGAGTAATTATTTAGCAAATTTTTGTAACCTCTTTTTGGAACTACTGATGAATATTTTTGTCAAAACTAATGCAAATGTTATTATCTAGAAGTGATCTTAAAAATAACACCTTAAATTTCTCAATATCTTGAAAATTAACAAAATTATAAAGATTTGAAATTTTGCAAGATTTAAGTTTAAAAAATCTTAGCTAAGGAATGATTGTGAAACCCTGGCCTGGTATGGTGAAATGAATTAAATTTGGGTTCACAGTCACAATATAACCCAAAGTAGAGACCAGCTTTGGAGCAACACTACTTATTGTAAATACTGGTATGGTGAAATGAACTAAATTTGGGCCCCCAGTCATAATGCAACCCAAAAAGGAGACCAAAGTTTGAGCTTAAAATGGGACTTTGCATGTGTGTAGGTCACCATTTTCATTCATGATTCACCAAATGACATTTCAGACCAAAGTTTGAGCTAAAATTGAACTAATATTGAATATACAGTGTCAAAATAGGGATTCTGCTTGTGTTTTGGTCACCATTTTCATTCCTGATTCACTGAATAACACTTCAGAACAAAAATTGAACTAAAATTGAGTTTACAGTGTCAAAGTGTGTGTTGGTCACCATTTTCATTCATGACTAATATATAGTACCAGTATCTACACATCCTAGAGGGCACTTACTGCCTAACTTAATACATTGACTGACCAGTAGATCTAGGTCAGCTGTACTTGTAATATACAGATCTATTAATAATTCACAACAAGGTCATGATTATGTAATAAATTTAGAATGTTATTTATCTAGGTCATTGGCTGATTAATAATATAAATAACATTAATGTACTGAAGGACAAATAATCTGATACTGGTAGTAAACAAGTATAAAATACTTAGTACAGTCAGACTTGTATATAAAGGACATCTAAATAATCTGATACTGGTAGTAAACAAGTATAAAATACTTACAAATACAGTCAAATGTTTTTTTAGCTCACCTGAGCCAAAGGCAAAGCTATTGCAATCTATCACAATCCGTAGTGTGTCGTGCGTCGTGTGCAACTTTACATTTTAATCTTCTCCTTCAAAACTACTGAGCCAAATTTGATGAAACTTGGTGATTATCATGCCTGGGTAACAGTCTTTCAAAATTGTGTTCGGGGTTTGGCCATGCCCAACAAGATGGCCACTGTTAACTAAAAATAACAAAAAGACAAAAAAAGTCTTCTTTTCTGAAACCAAAAGGTGCAGGCAAATTTTGATTAAATATTTGGATTCAGCATACCTGGGAACATTAAAATTGTGTTTTTCATGAAAATTGAACAAAAAATAGGTTACACGTTTTTTTGCGTAAAATTACGTAATTTTTAAAATGAGCCATTTATTGTTATAACTTCATAATGGCTGAAGATAATTTCATGGAGTTTTCACTGTTGATCTTGTCTTGCTATTTTCTTCCAATTGATGTCAAGGTCAAAGGTCAAGGTCATGTCCCAGTTTTTGACCTTTGATAAAAAATGCTATTTTTAATTATCTTGAAAACTATGGTTAATTAGAGGGCTTTGATTATTCACTCGTCCACTTGTCCTGACGAGTGAAATGTGTACTGGGACGAGTGATGTTGTTATTGCACTCGCCACGGTGCCGAGTTAAATTTATCAGACATACACATCATGGGTTTATTACAATTAATGAACAACAGACAATTTAGTGTAGGTCGGGAAAATCGTGTTTAAGGAGGTCAATTGTAAAGATCCGGGCCCCTTTGTAAAAATCTTGCCGTTCTGTTACAAGCATGAATCAACAAAAGCATTTGAACGTTTGCATCATATGTGCAAACCCTTTCGCATTCGGAAGTCACTTAGTATAACGTAAAATCCAACCAATGTTCCGAGTGTTTATATATTTATCAGTCGTCTGTAAAAGTACAATATTATCTTTTACACTTGTGGTGACTGTGCCAAGTTAAATTTCAAAGTGCCGATTGGTTTTCTTATTCAACTAGGCACTGTGCCAAGTGGAATAAAAAATTCTATCTAAGGCCTGAATTATCTTGAAAACTATTAACTTTTTGTATATGCATGTATATGAATGAAAATTATGGGTTCAAAGGTCAAAGTCACAGATGTGAACAAGTTCTGAAATGATGATTAATCTCAAAAACTATAAACTTTGTGTATAGACATGTATATTAGAATATTTAGGTGTTATCCCAATGATCATTTTGATATATGAATGAACACTTCAAAGGTCAAGGTCACAGATGCGAACAAATACCTTAATTGTTAATTTTCTTGAAAACTATTAACTTTTTGTATAGGCATGTATATTAGAATATTGTTGGTACTGGCACAATGGCCATTTTGATATATGAATGAAGGGCATGGGTTCAAATGTCAAGGTCACAGGTACAAACAAGTAATGAAATGATTATTTATCTAAAAACTATAAACTTTTTGTATAGGCATGTATATTAGAATATTGGCTTAATTATCATTTGATATTTGAATGAAGCTCATGGGTTCAAAGGTCAAGGTCACAGGTGAGCATTAAGTCCCATGGGCCTCTTGTTTATAAAGGGCAGTACACTGCCATCCGTATGTTTAAAACTAGTAAGAAAATCTTCACAAATTAAATTGTTGAAGACAAAATCATTCTGCTAAAAGCTGAGGGTTTTCCGGCTAAAAAAGAGTTTTTATTAAAGCATCAGCCATGCTGAATGCTTTATAGCGATCGTTGGATTTTTTCGTATTTAGCGCCGCTCTCATTTCACCTTGACAGCCAATCAAATCCTTCGTTTCGACTGAAATTACGGGAATTTCCATATACGGTATCCCAGGTATGTATAAAGTCTAATCTGAGTGATTGGGTCTCCCGGAAAGTTACGAAAGCAATGTTTTCATCATGTACACATGTGCCGATCTGAAATGTATTCATACGCGTATTATTCCGTTATTGTTTTTGCTGGATATATATTTTAATTCTTCACTTTTGTATGATGATTTTAAGATAAAAACCATAAAAATCCATTAAGTATACGCCCCTCGGAAAACCCAACAAAAATGACGATCTTGTCAGTTCGCGCCGACGTTCTTCTTTTTGACCTACAGTGCTGTACATGTAGTTGTTTTACAGTCGCCGCCATATTGAATTTTTTTAATTTACGCAAAGTGACATCGATAAATAAACACAAAGTATGCCCATTAAACAGTTTTTAAGTTAAATAACTTTAAACATGGATCACATTTGATGATAAATTATATATATTTTTTTAAAAATTGATTGTCAATAATATTTCGTGTATGGGATATCCCGACCTGGTTCATTAATATTCATCATAACGTCACGAGGATTTTCCCGCTTTCATTGGGTATGTCAGTTTGCCGGTAGCGAAATTATGCATAACAAAAAAGTAGAAATCAAAGATTATTTCCAAAAATGTGATACGAAACTGAAAGAAGAAGTTTATTTACAAGTTATTGGCTATGTTGATAAATCGTTTGTGACTCGTGAAGTTTTGTGTAGGATATCGATACCGTAGTTCGTATGCAAATTAGCCATGTGTTTTGGGGCATGCCTGCATTTGACACCCGATGCCCCTGCTCAAATGTATTCACATAGCGTAGTGACTGACCTTTTTAGTCCAGTACACCCTTGCCCCTTTTAAAATGATCATGACACCCTGTCCTTTTCAGTTATCAGTTTAATATAAAAACGACATGCTTTATTCTCGAATCTCTGCTACATACTTCCGATCTTCCGCACACACTCCACTTCTCACCATATGTCTCCGAAGACAGACAATTTCATCATAAATGTTCATTTAAATACCTTTTCCAGTTGTTTATTTTGAATCAACAAAATAAATCGCAAGAAAGAACAACTTGAAATCAATATCTAAACAAAACTGGAAAAAAAAAACGATGTTTTAAAATTTTCAGATAAAATTTATTTACCTTGTTACAAGTCCTTATTCTCGGTTTCGGTGACGTCACAGGTGAAGATGGCGACTTAAGACACCTTGGAAACGGTGACACTAACCCCTTAGATACTATAGATTTATATAGTGATTCGTACAGATCAAAATTTAAAAATGGAATAAAAGTTATGTTTAGCAAGGTTATGTGACATGAAAGTTTCCACAAAAAATTAAATGACTTTTATAAATGATTAGAGACTTTCAAAATTTATCAAACAGTCAAAAATATTAAATTTATAAGCTGTATATTTGGCGATTCAGGCGGGATAAAAAATGACCACGGAGCATGGGGAACATTCTTTGAATTTGTTCCGTAAAATTTTTTTAAAAAATATTACAGTATTGAATTATTAGTATTCATTAATTATTTCATATATTTTTTTCCGATTGTGTATTTCTGATAAGTAAAATATGGATGAAATTGTAATTTAGCGGTACCTCTAATTCTCATTCTCTGTATCTTCAATTCTGTCGTAATTCATTTTCTCATCCTGCTATAACTCTAATTTCAATATTTCCATGATATCGTCATAAAACATTTTTAAAATTTAAAATTTATAAATAATTCAAAATTATAATAACTTAGAAATCGTCTCTATTTAGGTGTATTTTAAATAACATAAAAACCAATATCGGTTAAAACATCCCGGGATCCATGTAACACCAACTGAAAAAAAAACTTGGAATAAAAATTCTTTTATGTTTTTCACGAAATATTTATTTGACCTCAATTTATTAAAAGTAGAATTTACATCCGATTCTCACATACCGGTAATTAAGAGATTATTAATAAACTTCAGTATCAGTAGATCCTGTTTATTAGACATTCCATCGCCGGTAATCGGAGGTAGATCTACCTTACAATATACAAAATTGATTGACAGGTGTTAATATAGTGATAAAGTCTTCACGATGTCCCACATTAAATGTTAGTTGGAAAGATGTGTTAACATGGATTTATATTTTATTTTTTTATTTTTAATGTATTTAGTGATGGACCGAGTGATCGATTAAACTTATTTAAATTCACGAAATGTCGCTATTTGTAATTCAGTTTAATCATTTAAAATCTCAAAAATGATTATTTTACTTATTAAGTTTCTCGTGTCATTTACACACACAAAAAAAATAAATAAATAAATAAATAAATAAATAAATAAATAAAGTCAAAATACGACCAAGTTCGTGACCATTATGAACGCTGACAGACAAATCTGTCCTTTTAAAAATATGTATGAATTTACATTTAAAATAATTTTTTTTCATTCCATCCATATGACAATGTTAACAAATAGACTTGACTGCAAATTTGATGAAAATCGCTTAAAGACTAAAATAAAGTATAATGTCCGTGGTAAATGATAGTACATTTCTATTATTTACTATGCTATATAACGGTATGTTGTCACCGTATCTAAGGCGATCGATAACATCTTTACCTGAAATGCCTGGATGTCCGGAACCGAGAATTAGATCGTTTTTACAGTGGATATCCGATTAAAGTTGTTGTCAGTAGTTCAATCCATGGTTTTTACAACCTTTAATTTCTTTTCATGAAGCCGTATTACTTTATTTCACATAAAATGTGGCCCCTGGACATGCAGGAAATCAATTGTGCTTTCTTAAGTTCTTCCGATTTCTAGAGCACCGTTGGGTGAAGTAGAACAGAAACTAAGGACAGGGAAAATATGGTACCAATCTTGTGAACTCAACTCCTCTTACAGTTTTCAACCAAAAACATTGAAACTTCACAGAATGTATATATATATTGAAGATGTGCACCTGACTTTATGGAAATATTTCAAGATTTTTTTCCCCATTTTTCCAGACTTTAAAACTTAGTCGCTTTTTAGCAAGTATTTGAATGGGGGTACCTACTTTGTGAACTTAACTCCTCTTACAGTTTTCAACCAAAAGCCTTGAAACTTCACAGAATGTTTATATATATATTGAAGATGTGCACCTGACTTTATGGAAATATTTCAAGATTTTTTCTCCATTTTTCCAGACTTTAAAACTTAGTCACTTTTTAGCAAGTATTAGAATGGGGTACCTACTTTGTGAACTCAACTCCTCTTACAGTTTCTCTTAAATTCAAAGTAATTTTATTGTAACATTTTAGTTGTCTAAATAATAATCAATTAATTTTCAATTAATCGTATTCAGAATTATTTACCCCTTTTGTACACAATTCTTGTCAACAAACTTTTTTTTGAAAGAGACAGTTCCCTGGACAACTTCTGTAATTGGGAGGTACAGATTATTAGCTTATTGTGTCAGGATGGTTTATACCAATTCAGGCTTTTGAAACTCACTTTGACAATTTATATATATTCAACAATAATTTTAAATACATTTAAATTATTTCTAAAACAAAGGTTTTATTTTTATTTTTATTTTTTTTCAAATTAATTGTGAATTCAATGAATAAAATTAATGACTTCAACAATGGTTAATCTGTCAATTGCAAGTCAAGGGAAATAGCTGGTCATGGTGAAAGTTTTTTTGTGATGATGACACTTTGTCGATGATGATGTGGCATGATGATCTGGTGAAGATGATGACAATAATGATGATGATGACATTCAGTTCTGCTGCTGCCGATGATGATGATGATGTCACCATGATGATGATGATATGACATGAGGAGATATATTGATGATGATGATGATGATGATGATGATGATGATGTGACATGAGGAGATATGATGATAATGTGACACGAGGAGATATGATAATGATGTTGATGATGGTGATGACATGAGTTCTGTTGATGCCGATTATGATAATGATTATCGTGATGAAGAAGATGATAGTGATGGTGGTGATGAAAATAAGCTCTGCTGCTATGAATGATGATGGTGATGATGACGATGTGACTTGACGAACTATGATGATGATTATGATGGTGACATGAGTTCTGTTGCTACCGATGATGATGGCAATGATAACATTCAGTACTGCTGAGCACTGCCGATAGTATGATGATGATGATGATGATGATGATGATGATGATGATGATGATGATGATGAAGATGGTGGTGATGATGATGATGATGGTGGTGATGACATTCAGTTCTGCTGCTGTCAATGATGATAATAATTCACGATGATGATGATGATAACAAAGCCAATGTCTTCATGCTGATGATGTGACATGATGATGATGATGATGATGATGATGACATTCAGTACTGCTGCTGCTGATAATGATGATGATTATGTGACACGAAGAGCTATGATGATGATGTGACCATATTAATGATGTAACATGAGGATTTCTGAAAATGATTAATATAATGGTGGTGGTGGTCGTCATGGCATGGGTTCTACTGCTGCTGCTAATGATGACGATGATGATGATAATGATGATATCTTCATGTTGATGATCAAAATGTGATATGAGGAGTGATAATGATGATGATGATGGTGATTACAGATCCAGTTTGGGTTTTCTTCCAGTCAACTGCGTTTAGTGGAGTTATGCCCCTTTCACTTTGTGAATTTTATCAAAATGATGGTTTCTCTGGACTTTTTTCAGTTACGCTTGAGATATTTCACTCAGATTTGGGGCCTCTCTTGGTTTTTGAAAAATTGAAAATTTATATTTATGCGAATTACTTAGTTTACTCAATTGATAAACATTCTGTGGCATGTCCATTTTGACTATTGTAACATATTTATATGTTAGAACCTAACAACTTGCATAAAAAGCAGACTTGTTGTTAGAAGCTTCCTGATCACAGTATCTATTATTTGCATGATTTTCATTTGTTACTGATTCATTAGACAAATCTCAGTTTCAAGTGCACATTTTTTTTATCAAATTGCTCAGTTTAGCTGATGCTTCAGTACCTTCAGTACTTTGATTTTGAAAAATATATTTTCCCAAATTTTTTACATTTTCTTATATTTACAAAATTGTATTTGAAGAAAAATAACTTTGTTGCATGCATTTGAAATTGTATCATTAATTAAGTTAATTGTTTTTGTCCCTAAATGTACAGAAAAACATCATTCATTGGAAAAGACTTTTTTTTTAAATTGTTTAATTGATATTATGATTGAATTGATTGGAAAATGGAGTCAAGATTAAAACTGGTAGCCATTCCAAATTTAATTCTGGACTAATTTAGTTCCAATTTGACATATAGAAAGTAGATGTAACAGGTTTTTCTGAAATTTTCCATTGACCTAGAGTACCAGTAGCTAGCAAGGCGTTATTTTAGTCAAGTCTTTCAAAAATCTTCTCTTCTGGACCAACTGGACCAAATTTTTGAATGGTCATTGATTTGAAATTGTGTCTGGCATAGCTGTCTGAAATTCAAATGCAAATGTTGCTGTTTGAGCAATATTCAGGTCCTGTTGGTTTTCTTGTTATTGTGATATAAATATCCCTTTCAAGTGTCTGGTAACCTTGAGATCCTTGGTTAATGCCTATTTAAATATGTTCAAATGCAGTGCTAGATGAACAATACTGACCTTAGCTATTAGGCCAGTTGTTATCAAAGTAAAACTTAATATATTTAATATTGAAACTTTCTCCTATCCAAGTGTGTAACTTTGATATTAATCTCCTCACTTATATTTACAAAGTACCGTACGGACCCGTCAAAAGTTTAACACTAGGCTAAAGAATAAATTCTGAATCAGCAGCTGGCCTCGGTCCCTTGCTAGCTATATCTCAATAGCATTTCAACAGGTGCTTGGCAGCTGGCCTGGGTCCCTTGTTAGCTATATCAATAGCATTTCAACAGGTGCTTGGCAGTTGGCCTCGGCCCCTTGCTAGCTATATCTCAATACCATTTCAACAGGTGCTTGGCAGCTGGCCTTGGTCCCTTGTTAGCTATATCTCAATACCATTTCAACAGGTGCTTGGCAGCTGGCCTTGGTCCCTTGTTAGCTATATCAATAGCATTTCAACAGGTGCTTGGCAGTTGGCCTCGGCCCCTTGCTAGCTATATCTCAATACCATTTCAACAGGTGCTTGGCAGCTGGCCTTGGTCCCTTGTTAGCTATATCTCAATAGCATTTCAACAGGTGCTTGGCAGTTGGCCTTGGACCCTTGTTAGCTATATCTCAATAGCATTTCAAAAGGTGCTTGGCATTTGGCCTTGGTCCCTTGTTAGCTATATCTCAATAGCATTTCAACAGGTGCTTGGCATTTGGCCTTGGTCCCTTGTTAGCTATATCTCAATAGCATTTCAACAAGTGCTTGGCATTTGGCCTTGGTCCCTTGTTAGCTATATCTCAATAGCATTTCATTAGGTGCTTGGCATTTGGCCTTGGTCCCTTGTTAGCTATATCTCAATAGCATTTCAACAGGTGCTTGGCATTTGGCCTTGGTCCCTTGTTAGGTATATCTCAATAGCATTTCAACAAGTGCTTGGCAGCTGGCCTTGGTCCCTTGTTAGCTATATTTTAATAGCATTTCAACAAGTGCTTGGCATTTGGCCTTGGTCCCTTGTTAGCTATATCTCAATAGCATTTCAACAAGTGCTTGGCATTTGGCCTTGGTCCCTTGTTAGCTATATCTCAATAGCATTTCAACAGGTGCTTGGCAGCTGGCCTTGGTTTCTTGTTAGTATATCTCAATAGCATTTCAACAGGTGCTTGGCAGCTGGCCTTGGTCCTGTGTTAGCTATATCTCAATAGCATTTCAACAGGTGCTTGGCAGCTGGCCTTGGTCCCTTGTTAGCTATATCTCAATAGCATTTCAACAGGTGCTTGGCAGCTGGCCTTGGTCCCTTGTTAGCTATATCTCAATAGCATTTCAACAGGTGCTTGGCAGCTGGCCTCAGTCCCTTAGTTATATCTCAGTAGCATTTCAACAGGTGCTTGGCAGCTGGCCTTGGTCCCTTGTTAGCTAGATCTCAATATCATTGATAACATTTATATGAATTCTCAAATGTTAAGTTATTAGAATATATAATTTTACCCAATTTAAAAAGAATTCTCATATCTCGATAGCAGAACTTCTACTTGTTTGTTAGCTGAGTGTTAAACTTTGGCCAGGCCTGTACTGTACATGAAGTATGGTCTGGAATTGATTTTATATGTGACATCAATAACTTATATTTATTTCCTTAGTAAGTTAAGCTTTTAGAACATCAAACAAATGTATACTTATTAATTAATATAATCTCCTTCCTGAACGGCTTTAATCAGGGATGAGTTTCACTTTGATCATGTACTGGTATACATCTCTCTTTAGTCAGATTAGGAACAATATATAACATTATCTGGTAGAGAACTGAGGTTTTATGACAGTTCTGGTAGGGCTATAAAGACAATGGTATAAAATTTTGAAGGTCACAGTTGTCTGATGATAATAAATTTATGAATAATATAGGATCATTAATATTTGTGGGTTTGAAATTTAATGCTTTAGTAACATTAAAATATTTTTGCGAGTAAATTCTATGGACTTGGTAATTTAATGTTTTCATTGACATTAAATATTGTAAATATTGGGTAACTCTTAACAAATAGCAAAATTAAAATTTTCCCTTTTTCTTGACAACTTCTAGTGATCTACTCTATGTCATCTTTCCCTCTATCTATCCTGGTAGGTTCTTCTCGACAACTTCTAGTGATCTACTCTATGTCATCTTTCCCTCTATCTATCCTGGTAGGTTCTTCTCGACAACTTCTAGTGATCTACTCTATGTCATCTTTCCCTCTATCTATCCTGGTAGGTTCTTCTCGACAACTTCTAGTGATCTGCTCTATGTCATCTTTCCCTCTATCTATCCTGGTAGGTTCTTCTCGACAACTTCGAGTGTTCTACTCTATGTCATCTTTCCCTCTATCTATCCTGGTAGGTTCTTCTCGACAACTTCTAGTGATCTACTCTATGTCATCTTTCCCTCTATCTATCCTGGTAGGTTCTTCTCGACAACTTCGAGTGATCTACTCTATGTCATCTTTCCCTCTATCTATCCTGGTAGGTTCTTCTCGACAACTTCTAGTGATCTGCTCTATGTCATCTTTCCCTCTATCTATCCTGGTAGGTTCTTCTCGACAACTTCTAGTGATCTGCTCTATGTCATCTTTCCCTCTATCTTTTCGCTTATGTTGCTGTTATAATTACATCAAAGTTTTTCTGTTGCCACTTAAATCAGGTTATAATACAATTGTAGAGTCAGATCTGTTTTGAAGGCCACCTCTATGATAGGGCCAGTTAAATTTTATATGTATTGCTCTTTATTTATATTATTTGAACCTGTATACAAGGGCCACATGCTCATAAAAACCATGTTAACTAGTTTCTTTTGGTGACCTTTAAAGACAGGTTTGACTGTTTTTGTATTGTATCTATCATTTGTAGACTGACAGGTGATAGAGGTATACCAATTTTACCTAAAGTATTTGAGAATGTCAAGTTTAAAGGAAGAGGCCATGAGGTAAGTCAGGTGTTAGGTTTTAGTGTTGACATTGAAAGTAAATGTTTAAAAAAGTTACTAAATTATGTGATTAAATTTAAGGTTTGATTGTCAAGTAAGGTGTTAGGGACTGTCATCTGCTAAATCCAGGTATTGTATTAAAAGTAAAGGACCCTCCTAGTATCTGCCAACCTACTTCAGTAAAAGTGAAACACTTAGTCAGCAGTGGGTGTCATAATGAACCCAACACTATTTTAAAATATCAAAATCAAACAAAAATATACTGGTCCATGTCCAAATAGCATTCCTATGTAAACAAAGTAAATACTTTGGAAACTGGCAAATTAAGTTTAACATTTGAACTTTCACCAGGAGTCTAAAAATCTCTTAAACTTAGTTATCAGTCTGTCTGTATTTTCACCACATTTGACATATATTTAAGAAATAATCAACATCTACCCATGAATTATAATTTACAGGCTTTGGTTTACATAACAAAGCAAGACCAACATGACATAAATCAAGAGCATTAAAATAAACACTGGCCACTGCAAACTCTTAATTCTGAAGCACATTTTACTATTTATTTGCAAAAAGGTTCACTAAAACAATTCAGCTGTTAAAATTACCTCCATTAAAATAAATCAGGGATTTTTATGACCTTTTTGGGAAAAGGACCTTGGGATGAAATTGGGAAAATGCTCAACAAAAATGTAATTTTGGGAAAAAACACAACATATTAGAAATTTTAGACCACTAGAATACTGGTAATTGAACAAATTATATCAGTTTAATAGCATAATAGTGCTGTCTCTTTTGTCTCTATATAAATCATTCAGCAAAATGTGGGTTAATATAGATTGAAATTGTTATCAGAACTGAGATATCCTCCGAATATGATGTTGATGATCTTGTAAAAAAAAATTTTCACAAAAAATTGATAAACATAGCTAATTGGGAATTTTTTACTACAGAATTGGGAAAAATATGGTTTTTTTTTGCATTGGGAATGGGTCCCTTTACCGGACCCTGTGGATACCCAGAAAAATCCCTGTAAATTATTTTGTGAATGAAAATACGGTAACGTCACTAACATTATTCACATGTTAGAATTATCTCTACATTCATTTCAAGAATAACGCTATAGCAGATGATATTTTGATTTAAATTATCAATGTTTTGGCAACTTCATAAGATGGTGGTGATGTGATGTCAGTTTTGCATCAAATATTCAAAATAAATATTTAACATCACCCATACCTGTTGATAGTTGAATAATGACTTTAAGAAAAAACTAATAATATTAAAAATAAGTAAATATTGTTCATTTCTGTTTCATTCTAGGCAGAGGATTTACGGATAGTTATGAGGTATTTGGAACATTGGACACACAGATTGTTTCCTAAAATGCCATTTGACGAAGTACTGGAGAGAATTGAACGTCTTGGTACAAAGAGAGAAGTACAGGTAATATATAATATAATTATATGTTTAATGCTTATTAAGAAACTAAATCAAACTCTTTTTATATGTTTACACTTTCCATTTCTTTTGATTGAGTAGAATGCTTGCTTTGTTAATTGGAGGACTGGGTTCATTTCTTAGCCAGGTCAGAACCAAAAATGGAATGTTATTTGTTCTTTTGCCAAGTGATCAGCTAGGCCTTCAAGTAAATGCCAAATTAAATTAAATTATACTTGTTTTCATGTCTTGTAAGGACAGGGTAAATATTAGTTATTCATTATTTTGAATGACTGATTGATTGATAGGTTTTAGGCCTCAGTGAAAATATTTCACTCATATCAGGACATCGCCAACTACAGGTGAAGTAGCAGAAATGTTTGCCTTTTCAGTACACTATGACACTAGAGGAATATGCAGGGAGAGTTCTTTAGTGTGTGCCAAGCCTACTCTGACATGGGGCATCAGTTTTAAAGGTCTCATTTTAAGGACCTGTAACTTTCACTTTTAAATGTTGTAAGTGCTTGGGAAATAAACAATCACTACCAATTTTCAAGTCAAGTTCAGACCTGGCCATGGTTTAAAACCCCAATCTCCCCTCAAATTGGAAGTGAATACTTTACTAACTGAGCTGCTGTAGTGGTCCTTTTGAGATACTGGTTATTTTGTATTTTTAGACCTGTATTTTGAGATGCTGGATATTATATATTTTCAGACCTGTTTTTTGATATGCTGGGTATTTTGTATTGTCATACATGTATTTTGAGATCCTGGGAAGAGATCCTTCCTTATTTTGTATTTTCAAGACCTGTATTTTGTGATCCTTGGTATTTTGTGTTTTCAAACTTATATTTTGAGATCCTGGGTATTATGTATTTTCAGACCTGTATTTTGAGTTCTGGGTATTTTGCATTTTCAGACCTGTATTTGAGATACTGGGTATTTTGTATTTTCAGACCTGTATTTTGAGATGTTGGATATTTTGTATTTTCAGACCTGTATTTTGAGATGTTGGTTATTTTGTATTTTCAAACCTGTATTTTGAGATACTGGGTATTTTGTATTTTCAGACCTGTATTTTGAGATGTTGGTTATTTTGTATTTTCAGACATGTATCAAGAAGATGAGACTGGATATGCCGTTATTAAATGACGAATTTGTAGGCAATGACAACAGTGATGATGAAGGCAACAAGTCTCAGGATAAAAGCAATGGAGGTGATCAGGTAAACATGACAATAACAGTAACAAACACATGTATGTTTGTATAGGCAAACAACATTGACCTGTCTGTTTGACCTTTAACCTTTAATTTAAATATTTATTATTGCCCAGTACAGTTATGTATAGGGAGCACAGGTGTTTATTTTGTCCACATCATGGGGAACACATTTTGATGCAAAACCTAACGATATATCCATGTATTAGATGGATCATCATATATGAATACACTGAATAAAGTGTCAAGTGGACAGGTCAATGTTGTTTGCCTATACATCTGGTTAAACCGACTGGTTTTAAAGTCTCATTTAACAGAATCCCTGGTACTTGTTATGTACTTTTTACAATTCTATTGTGAAAAGATAATCATTTACCACTTGGTCCGATAACATTTGTCTTTATTAAATTTTTTAGTGCTGATAGTTTATGAAGAATATTTCTCCATTGAAATTGGAATCTAATTTACAAACAGTAACAGTAATTGTCGATAAAATTATCCTGCGGTTAAGGAAATCTAATTTAAATTTATAATGTGTTGATAATGAGTGATTGCTTCAAGACATGTGTATTGATCAAATATCTATATAGATCTACATTGCATATAGATATACATTGTTCAATCTAGGATTTTTGATGAATTGTTCATGTTCAACAGTGTTTTCCATAAGAGGCGGCAACAGGCATATTTGACTGCCTAATACTCTAAATTGGCCTCAGAAGACCTGAAAATCCTTTTGGTCTAGGAGGCTCCCTAGCCTGTTGGATTTGTCAATCTACCTCCTTCTACTAATTTTAGGGAAATCACCGATTCAAAACCTTTCCTCTAAAACACCATAACATCAATATTTTTGCATTCATGACTCGTTAAATATAGCCCACTAATGTCTTTACATAAAGAGTTCATTCCATGTAGCCATTGGTCCCCTATATTGCCAAATAACTCCATTGTTTCATGTATAATGTTAATATGCCAAATTTAATCCTCTGCATTATTTAAATGTTGCCAAGTGTGCTTTTAGGCATAAATTGATGGGCTGGACAATTAAATTATTTTAAATGGTATGCCATGGTGGCAGTCAAAATTTACAGATATTGGGCTTCCTCATATTACTGAGTTGACATAAATAGCTTATAAATACACTAGTCATACATAGAAGTTAACAGAAAATAATAAAATAATAATGAACAAATTAGTAATTTAATATTAACTTAACAAATACATGGACTGTCATTATTTTATTATAACTTCCTAGGATGGAATAGATGTCGACACGGAAGAAATTTGGGATGAAATTATGAAAGAAGAATACGAAAGACAAAAATCACAGAGTCAGATGCAAGCAAAATCACCAACACATATTACACAGCAACTATTGGAGGCTAATACTCCTGTACAAAGTCGGACACCATCTCAAACACTGCCTCAATCTTGTGTAAGTATGTCAGATGCAACCAAAATCACCCACATTAAGGTGAAACGATTTCTTAATTTTAGAAAGCAAGACATTACTTGATGTGCCTTTGACTTCCTGATCAAGGATGCATATTCATTCTTTCACCTTATAAATATAAGATGGAAAGACCCGTTCCTCTTCATTTTGTATCCTACAATATGTTTATGTTGGTTGAAATTCTGTTCAGTGGTTACATACCAGCTTTACACATGTATGATAAAAGATGTTTTCAAAACGATAAGTGTTCAGGACTTTGTGAAGAACATCCTTTTTCTCAACTGAAAAATGCAAATTGTCATAAGAGAAATGTTGATAATGTTGTATAAAACTTTAAATTTGGATAACTAAGTAATTTAGTATGTATACTCCACAACAATTACATTGATGACCAAGTGGTCTTTGGCATGCAGTGTCTGACATAGGCCGCCATCACGGTACCAAAGCAGTGTCACATCAACTAATGAGGTACTAGTGTCAGTGATGTCATTAAATGGTACAATTACCGAGTTTTCATTCTTTTTGCGTGCAATTCAAACATGCGAGGCCTTTGTTGGTCAGCGACCCTCAATTATTATCACATTTGAGGTGATCCTTATATTAAATTGTTTATCAGTTTGCTTGTCAAAGTTTGGTGGTTTTCCCTAGTATTCCAGTTTCCTCAACCATCCTAGAACAAAGTGAAATAATCTTAATCAAGATGTAAAGCACCAGTATTCTACATCACTTCCATATATAGCCTTTATTATTGAACAGTCTATTATGTCTACTCCTGTTTTTCTGTCTCTCCTTCACACAGTGGTTATAAATGATAACGTTCATTGTCTTCAGCAGATATAATTTGCTGATTTTCTATTTGAATACTGAGAGAACTGACCGAAATTGAGATGGATTTTGCTTGTGCCATGATGGTAGAAATTAAAAATGTACTTTTTTACATTGCAGTCTTGTTACAATGGACAGTATATATGTATGTGATATTAATCCTATTGTTGCCAACCATCAATTGAATATTATACATTTATTGCCTTTGTGTGAGGGAGATATGAACATTTGTTCACCCGCAACGAGTCATATTTCCCGAGGGCGAAGCCCGAGGGAAATGTGACTTGTTAAGGGTGAACATTGTTTATTATACCGAAAGATAACCATGGCAATAAGAAAGACAGAAAGAAAGAAAATATTTAAAAAAAGACAGTCTGAAAACATCAATCCTTCGCCGATTCGTTGTTTTTTCTCCTATCGGAACTCATCGGAGGCAAACGCTAGAACGTCAAGACCGATTCTCCATCGATGACGTCATACCATTGTGACGTCACGGTGTGTTCCGAAAAGGTGGGATATGATGTTTTCAGAGGGATACACGATGTTTTCTCCACCCTGATCACATGATCCAACGATCCAATCAAATTACAGATAGCATCGTATTTTTCTAATGAGGTATAATAAATTTATTTATCCATTTTCAGGGTTTAACACCTGAACAGCTTGAGAGAATTGAAAGAAATAAACGAATGGCTCTGGAGAAAAAAGCTGCCAAAAACCGTTTTTCTTCACCAGGTATGTATATTCAGTACATGTAGTTTAACACTGGTGATACACAAGGTGCTTCTTTACCAAGAGAGTGACTGAGTGATCTTAAACCACATACGGTACTTACTGATCACAGTTCCAATCACTGCCTCAGTCTAAATACTGCTCTGGCAGATCGGTGAGGGAAACAATTTGTCAGTTTGTTTGCTGAATGTCTGTGGTTTTCTCTGGGTACTCCTGTATCCTCCACCATCCTAGAACTGACTGTTGTAATATAAGTGATGATATAAAACATGATTACAACTCAAACAAACCTATTCAACCTGTACAAATACTTAAATAATGTAAAAACATTAAGGTTCTTGTTGTCTGATTTATACCAGGTAATCACAATTGATCAGTTATTTTGTATGATTGGTTACAAGAAAAACAGACAAATATTAAAAGATTTCTGATGGATGAATGTCAAGATAATCTAAATACAGCAAATGTGCTTATTTTCATGTGGTGAAAATTTTCGCTATTTCTGGAATTGTAAAACATTGCGAAAATACCCCCTTTACTAATTATTAAAGATAAGATCTTGTTATCGACACAAAAATGAGTAAAATCACAAAAATACCCCCCACGCGAAAAAACAACAACACAAACATGTTTACAGTATCCATACTCAATTTCTGAAACTGAATCTAAACATCAGTAGTTCCCCCTGCTTTTGATTGTCATAAACATGTTTTTCAGATATAGAATTTTGTAACTCAGCTAAAACTGGAGAGCTCTGCTCATGCTCATTGTTTTGCTTTAATTTAAAACATTTACTTGTGTCTGGACTATGTAGCTCTTAATAATATTATTAACTGTGTAACTTTAAAATATTATCTATTGTTTAATTTTAGGTTTCCATTCACAACAGATTCTAGCATCACAACAAATGCCACCTCCACGGTCACCCATCGTACCAAGAGTACGGAGAAACTCACCCCAGAAATCATCTACAATTACATTATCACCAGGAGCAGCTAACAGCTTGTCACAGGGAATCTCGTTAAGTAATGGGTCACCACATAAATCCTTTATACAGAATTCTCCTTTTAAACAACCCAGTGAAACCTCTCAAAATGGTGAAAGTTGCCTTTCTCAAAATACACCAATAATTAATGGACTGAACAGTAATGATATTTTATCTCTGGGTGATAGTGCAGCTAATGAAATGAGTGAAGTGATACCTGTGATTACGAATGGTAATAATGGTAGAATAAACACTAGTCAAAATGGTGAAATGAACATTACTGAGAATGGTGAAATCAGTCAAAATGGTGAAATGAACACTGGTAAGAATGGTGAAATCAGTCAGAATGGTGAAATAGACACAAAAATTCAGAACAGCGAAATGAGTGAAGTGATACCGATTATAAACAAAACAGTAAATATAGACAGTTCTGCCGACATGAGCGAGGTTATACTGCCAATACAAGACACAGTGTCATAATGATTATATTTCTAAATTTTGATTTTAATTCTTATATTCATATTTCGGATTTTTCCCATTTTATTGCTCTAACGTCATTGATGTTTCATATGGTTCATTATTTTCTCAATTTATTATGTTTCCCAGATGAAATGTGGGGGATATATTGTGTTTACATTGTTTCTTATTATTTCATCGTGCATTTAAGATAGTAAATTATTTAATTACATATTATAGTGCTAAGACTTCAGAAAATGATGTTAAGAATAATAAACCTAATAACTAGTCATTAGAGACCAAATCATTTTTATGAAGTCTTTTATAATACCTTACCTTTGAGCCAGGGATTTTTCTGTCCGTTTTGGTAAAAGGGGCCTTGAAATAAAATTGTATTGTATTGTATTGTAATAATAAAGCTAGGAAATAAAATACCATAAATAAATTGTCATTTCATGATGGATATAACATTGTGAAATGAAATTTAAATGACATGAAATAGTTTTTTTGGTTCTAATTAAATTTAAAATTAGTTGTTGCATAATTGGGGGAAAAAAAATACTTGTAAAGTTTGCTGAGAAATATCATATTGATGGCGAATTCATGTCTAAAAAAATATACTGTTGTATATTGTTTCCATTTTAATTATGTACTTATCTAATTTGCCCTAAGGGAACATACATGTAAGGAAATTTAAATTATATAAAAAAAACCACTCTCAAGGCAGATTCCAAGAACAACATAAATTTTGCACATAAAAGAAAAAGTAAGAAATTCTATATCCAAAGAACAAATGTTCACAGATCAATGTTACACAGAGGGATCCCAATTACATACACAGATGGAGATTTTCATTTTTCTTTTACATGTATTTTTAAAATTGAAATAAACTTCTTATACCCCAACTAGTTTGAGGGTATGTAGGAATCACCATGTCTGTCCTTGTAAAATCGTGTCCAGGTCTTATCCCATCAATGCTTTTGACGACTCATGAAACATCACATGAATAATCTTCATTGTCCAAAGGTGTGTCATGACCTTGAACCAAGTTCATATTGGAAAGGTCAAGGTCACAGGAAAACTTTAATGTTGGGGGTGGGGAGTATTTGGCTCTCAAGAGACAGTTGTAGTTATTTCACCCATAATAGAGGTGTAAGCCTTATTGAATGATTCAATGTATGATGTTTTAAATATAAGTTGTTTATTATTGAACTATATGTATGTATAATATATGTGAATTTTAATATATATATATAAACATGTATAACCTTAATGGGAGATAGATTATTATTGTTGATATGTAAAATACAAAATAATATTTCCTTGGCCTAAAAAATGTGTTTCTGCTAACCTGACCAATGCTAAATTTTATCTTAAAATTTTATGACAATATTTTGACAATCACTGTCAATGTTGGTATTCTTGCCCAATATAGTCATTGTGAAAAACAATTAAAATTTGCCTGCCTACCAACCCTAATATTTCTTCGAGTGTTAGTGAAATCACATTTTTTTGGCCTCATTTCATTCTGCAAATAAAACCCTTATTCATGTGATTGATATAAAATAAATCATGTGTATATAGATTTGTTAGTTTATTTTGTTGCTGTTGAATGATAATCTGATCTTTAATCTCTGATATGGTAAATTGAAAATAACTTAATTTACGATAAGCAACATTTCAAGTTAATGTAAATCAGCTTTTTTATGTGCATGTGGTATTGTTTATATCAAATATTTAGCTATAGTCAATATCACAAAAGTTAATGTTCACGAGATGATTTTGCCAGAGAATCCCCAAAGTTAATATTTGCAAATTATAGTTGTTTTACAGTAAAAATATGTTAACCTTTTAAGCTGAAAGCTAGTGATGAACAACTTTGTTATTACACCCCAATCACAGTTAGGGGGTCTAAAAGAATTTTAACAACACAACTGTTATATATATTGAAGGTCAGTTGCTTTAAATACAGTAGTAAGAATAATTTGGCCAATTATAAGGTTTTTACTTTGGTTTTTGGATTGTAGTTTGAACAGATTGGTAAGTTTTTGTTTGGGATTGTGATTTGGACATGGATTGGTATGTTTGTGTTTGGGATTGTGATTTGGACATGGATTGATATGTTTGTGTTTGGGATTGTGATTTGAACAGATTGGTATGTTTGTGTTTGGGATTGTAATTGGGACATGGATTGGTAAGTTTGTGTTTGGGATTGTGATTGGGACATGGATTGGTAAGTTTGTGTTTGGGATTGTGATTTGAACAAATTGGTAAGTTTGTGTTTGGGATTGTGATTTGAACAAATTGGTAAGTTTGTGTTTGGGATTGTGATTGGAACAGATTGGTAAGTTTGTGTTTGGGATTGTGATTGGAACAGATTGGTAAGTTTGTGTTTGGGATAGTGATTGGAACAGATTGGTAAGTTTGTGTTTGGGATTGTGATTGGAACAGATTGGTAAGTTTGTGTTTGGGATTGTAGTTTGAACAGATTGGTAAGTTTGTGTTTGGGATTGTGATTGGAACAGATTGGTCAGTTTGTGTTTGGGATTGTGATTGGGACATGGATTGGTAAGTTTGTGTTTGGGATTGTGATTTGAACAGATTGGTAAGTTTGTGTTTGGGATTGTGATTGGAACAGATTGGTCAGTTTGTGTTTGGGATTGTGATTGGGACATGGATTGGTAAGTTTGTGTTTGGGATTGTGATTTGAACAGATTGGTAAGTTTGTGTTTGGGATTGTGATTGGAACAGATTGGTCAGTTTGTGTTTGGGATTGTGATTGGGACATGGATTGGTAAGTTTGTGTTTGGGATTGTGATTTGAACAGATTGGTAAGTTTGTGTTTGGGATTGTGATTGGAACAGATTGGTCAGTTTGTGTTTGGGATTGTGATTGGGACATGGATTGGTAAGTTTGTGTTTGGGATTGTGATTTGAACAGATTGGTAAGTTTGTGTTTGGGATTGTGATTGGAACAGATTGGTCAGTTTGTGTTTGGGATTGTGATTGGGACATGGATTGGTAAGTTTGTGTTTGGGATTGTGATTTGAACAGATTGGTAAGTTTGTGTTTGGAATTGTGATTTGAACAGATTGGTAAGTTTGTGTTTGGGATTGTGATTGGAACATGGATTGGTAAGTTTGTGTTTGGGATTGTGATTGGGACATGGATTGGTAAGTTTGTGTTTGGGATTGTGATTTGAACAGATTGGTAAGTTTGTGTTTGGGATTGTGATTGGAACATGGATTGGTATGTTTGTGTTTGGGATTGTGATTTGGACATGTATTGGTATGTTTGTGTTTGATTAGCATCTTAATTCCGTGAATTGTACATAAGAAAATCTTGAAGCCTTGTTTGTAGAAGCAGGGCATGAAACCATACTAAGTTTGTAAAGCTAGTTGACTTAGATCTTCAATCAAGATCAAATAAATCTTAAGGGCTCATTTTGACCCCAAAAACTGAATAAGGATATTCCAAATACAGCTTAACCTGTACATATAATAAAACATCATCCAGGAAAACATCTACATAGGCTTTTGCCATACACATGATTTGCAGCAACTAATGATTGTTTACAATCTGACTTTAACGAGAAAGTTGCTGTTGTACAGATGCAAACTGTATGTTTATATAATTTAAAAAAGGGGTCAATTTGATTAAAAGTCCCAGCTTGGTTAGTGAAAACTTTTGCATCGGTCCAATACACAAGGCTGTTAAACAATTTCAAAATTTAAATTTAAAACATTCAGTTCAAGTTATAGAAATACCAATACATCACTGTAAAACCTTTGTCACTGAAGAGTCTTGACTGAGTGGTTTAAAGTGTGCACTAATCTCGAGCCACCATTTGAATCCTGCTTGGAGCAGATCCTAATGCGTGAGATTTTATCTAAATGTTTGCTAACAGTTTGTGGCTTTTTCTGGGCACTGGCTTTCTCCACCATCCTAGAACTATCTGCCTCAATATAAGTGAAAGAATCTTGACTAATGCGAAAACACTATCACTTGACTCCACCCATTGCTAAATATTTTAAAAACTTGATAACATTTCATATTTTCACTGAACATTTGGTTAAATACTTTGAACAAATAGGGCTTGGTCTTCATAAAAAGAAGACCTTTATATAGAGGCTCAGGTGTATTGTGCTTAACTGGTAAAGATGAAAATATTTTATGGATTTTGATGCCATTTTGTTTTACAATTTTCAGTTACATGATTTGACTCGCTGCAAATGCTGACCATATGCAGTTGAGAAAAATTATTTATCATAAAAAATATAAGCTTTGTTCTAATTTTTGTGCCGATACTTTCCAAAGGAAATTCTTCCAAAAATTTGATTCTGAATTGTAAAATGGGCTTTAAAATCTAATCAGCAATGAAATTTTGTCAAAATGTATTGAGCAACTCAAATTAATCCATAAATGGAATATCATTTATGTTGTACTTGAAATGCATATGTGCTCCACCTAAAATTATAACAAGCAGGTGTACTGTATAAAGAGTAACCCTTTTTTTGTGCTGAATAAACTAACGGTAAAACTGAAATGGTTCAAAACAGTGGCATATTAAATGCTAGTTTACAATATGTGCCATAAGTGACAGTTATTGCATTAAAATGAACTATTACAACCATAAGAAAAGAAAGACTTGTATATCAAATAAAACACTACTGAGAGTATGACTTGGGCTTGTATTGGCACAACTTAATAATTTGCTTCGTGGTACTAGTGTTAGCCAGATCACACAAGGCTACCTAGCGACCATGACTGACAGTGTATATAATGTGCATGGCTGCTTTTGTACTATTGCACATTCGGGACAACTTTTCGATACTAGCTCACAGAGACAGCAGTTGCAAAGGTTGCAGTCCTACCAGTCAATTATCCTGACACAGGGTAAGGCAGCAGCAATGTGAAATGAAGTAACTTGCTAAAGGTGGGGATTGGAACCTAATATCTTTAGAACTGGAGTCCAATGCTCTACCAACTGAGATACACGCTACCACTTTTAACTCTTCAAGTTAAGCATTTAGATTGCTGTAGTCATAGGAGGAAAAACCACTGCGGTAGCTCAGCTGGTAGAATGCTCGCTCTGTAAGTGGGAGGTCGTAGGTTTGAACCCGACCGGGTCTGACCCAAAATTTGAAAGTGGGTAGTGACTGTTTTTTTTTTTGCCAAACTCTCAGCATTATGAAATGAAAGTCACGGTTCTTACTGATGGGAACATAAAATAAACGAGGTCCCGTGTCACAGCAGGCTCAGCACAACGGACAGGCAAAATTTTGGCACCTTCGCCAGCTTTGGCTTCTTCGCCTATAGCTGGCGATGTCTTCATATATGTGAAATATTTTTGACTGGGACGTAAAATCCCATTACTCAACTCAACTCATAGGAGGAAAACAAAATGCTTTATATATACAAGTACTGTAATTTTAATGATGTCCATATATTTCAGCAAAAATCACATGATGAATAGAAACTATGTCACAGATATGTCCAGATTAAATATTGAATAATTATTGTCCAATGTAGTTCACATATAATATTGTGCTTAAAATGTGGTCACCATGACAACAGTATGTGCTTGTCACTATAATGCAGCATCACTTTTTCAGTCCATCTACAACATGCTGTAACCATGGTAACAGAATGAGTTTATCACTATAATTCAGCGTCACTATCTGTCAGTCCATCTATCTCATCTTCATCTCCACCTATAGCTTTCCAAAATGATATGGCAACCTAGAAACATCAACAAAATCGTTTTAATGTACTTCTAGCTTAATTTTTCAATGCATGAAATACTTCTGAATCTGTATCTGTACAGAGTGGTGCAATATATATTCGGTCACTTTGTAAAATCCTTCTTCTGTATATGTACTTTTCTAACTGATGATGCATCCGGCCTCACTTCTTTGGTGGAAGTTTTTAACTCAATTTGCCAGTTTTCAAAGTTTTTACTTTTTTGGGATTGTGATTTGAACATTGATTGGTACGTTTTTCTTTGATATTATGTGTATGTTTAAAAGGTATTTGTCGGAGCAAAATCCCTGCTGAAAAGATAAGGAAAGTGAAAAATTTTCTTTTTGTTGTAGTGAAAAATTTCCTTTTTGTTTTACCAATTAAAGCAGTAGAGATTTGGTTGATAGACCATATCTATAATGTATTTGTTGAACATAGATTTTCAGTAATTATTTTTTTTTTTGGTGCAAGAAATAAATCAATCATTCATCATAAACATAAATACTGGTAATACCAGTAATGTACACATTGTCACATGTTAATTATTATTTTAACCAAGTTTCATAAAAATCCAATAAGCTGTTTAAAAGAACTCAAAATATTTGAAGTTAATGGTAATCTACAAAGAGAAGTAATTCTGTAAAATAAAATATACATGAGTGGGAACAGGTTAATAACAGGCATATTACAAGTTCATGTTGCCAAATTTCTCAATTTCAATGCATAGTTATATTAATGCTAGCTTTAAACATTGAGACACTCAATTAATAAATATTTGAAAATATTTTCCATTATACCTTTTCTGCATATGCTTTTCTTTCATCTGGTGGTAAATGTTCTGCTTTTTCTGAAAAGAGAAAAATCCAGAGTTAAATTCCCAAAATGACATAACTTGGATCATCAAACTTTCATTACGTCTTTTATGCAATTCGAGACAGCCCATTATACTTTGCAAGTTCATAAAGACATTGGAAATTTATCTTATTTCTTAAATAAAGAAATATCCCACATGAAAATGAATAGACTTACCTTTCATGAGTCTGAACTTCTCAAATAATTGTTCAAATGATTCACCTTCTGGGTCGTCAGAACACAGAGCTCCAAACATGGCATTATCATCCATAGGTAATAACGAATCTGTAATTGGACAGTATAAATGACAATCAGAATATTATTTGCTGTTACAAAGATGTTTAACATCACTATTCATGATGAGATCAAGTTTCTTAATTTCTAAGCATTAATGTAAGAACAGGATCATGTATGCATGACATGTGCAAGTGTGTTTAATGTCTACCATGTACTAGCTGGCACTCAGTGTAACTTTTACATGCTAGCTCAAAGAGTCATTATGTAACAGACAAGCATATCATAACCTCCTAAAACCAAGTGCCAGGCGAGTAAGCAGTATCTCAAATGTTAAAGTCTTATGAAAAGCCTAGCTGGGGTTGGAACCCACAACCTCATGTCCATAATGTGGATGGTCTACCACATACCCACTAAGACATTCTAAGGAAAGTTTCATTTCACTAAATATAGGGCATTAAATGATACCACAACACCCTGTAGAGCAATAAATTGATGCACATAACAACACCTATAATAGTAACAAACTCTAAACAAAGACCACCTGTCCATTGAGATCACTTTTAAGATCTCTTTGCTTCATATTTCAACCAAAAATAACCTCTATATAAAAACAACCAGACTGTTTGTGACAGTGAAATAAACTTTATATCCATAGAAAAAAAAAATATAATTTCATCCGTGATTGTCATACAGTATGTCTGTAGAAAAAAGGAAAATGTTGGCGTTATGGAGATTTTACATGGCGAAAATGGTGAAGTTTACACTGGAAGTGATGTCCTTGGTGACGTTTTACGCCATATGCACAACAGAATCCGCCATTAGCCTGGTTTTTTAACATGTTAAATCCCCATAGCATCAACGTTTTACCCTGTGCAGATATATTCTAGGCTAATCGCAGATGCGCATACAGATTTCCTGTTGCGACTAGGTACAAGTGAAAAATATCAATCTTTATTGAAACTTATTTGATTTTTATGGAAGTGAAGAGTATTACACTGTCACAAACAGAGTGGTTCCTACAATACAAGGTATACATGTATTAGGTCCTGTGGGTGGTCTTAAAGGTTTTACTGTAATTGTATTTTCATAAATAACCCAAAGATCTAACTACCATACCTATAACATCTTCTTTCTTTGGTTTTTCTGCTTTCTGTGTTGTTTTTTGCTGTGGTCCTTCTTTTTTCTTAGTATCTATACTATCCTTGTTATCACTATTTGAATTACAACAAGTTTCACTCTGATTGGTTGCGGAATGTGGTAAAGTTAATTTTGATTGGTTATTATCAGTTAATGTATCACTACCATCTACACTGTTTTTACAGTCACGTGTATTAGAAGCACTGTTAGAAGCACCAACATTGTCCGAGTCTGAGTTTTGTTGTTTAGCATTAGCTTCTGCTTGTTCTTTCATCAACTGTCTCATATATGGACTACAGACATTTGGATTCTCTGTAAAATGTAAAATTATCAAATATTTTTGAGAGTTTTTTCTTGAAATTCTGAAAATACATTATTGCAAGTCTTGAACACTTAGAACATTCTGAATATTACAAGAGTACTGTGACTTCATCTGAATGCAGATACTGATTGATTGATTGATTGATTGAATGGGGTTTTACATCTTAGTCAAGAATATTTCACTTATATCGAGATGTCACCAGTTATAAGTGAAGTGACAGAAACTTTTACCTTTGTAGTGTGCTCAGGGCAATGTACAGGGAACATTTTTCAACCTGCCATACCTGTTTTTTTTTCAAAAGGACCCTGCAGCTTCCATTTCTAAATATGGGTTACTTGGTGAAAGAACAGTCACTTCCAATCTTGGTCATAAATGGGCTGGGGTTCAAACCCACAACCTCCAAAATATGAATTAAGAACTTAAATAACTGAGCTGCATTTTATCCACAAAATCTTATACACATATGTATTTCCTGTTACACTAAAAATAATTTGACCATATAAATATGAAAGTTCCAGAAAAAAATCTTGAATATTCAGAAAAAACTTGAACACTCGTATGTAAGGGTGTCTCAGAAACAGTTGTCAATATGTGTTGGAATTTCTCTTGTCAAATGAAAGATAATCTTTCTTGACAATTATTCTGAGGCAAAACATTCTCACCTTTTAATTTTAAGTTTGGCCATGTGTGGGCATGTAAAGCTTGTATTATTCTCGTTACTCCTGTTGTTTCTCCAAAATCATCTGAAATTTAAAACAAGTTATCAAATTATATAGGAATCAAAAAGATCGAGGATTACTGGTACATGTACCAATGTGGAAATGTATGATAAAAATGTGAAAAACTTACACACACACACACTTACTTAGCAACATTTCTACATTGCATCCCCCCTTTAGTCTCCCTTAAAACGTATCCTGCTGCTTTACAATAGTTTTACTTCATCATTTATACAACAGGACTGGTCATAGTCACTGATACTCATTATTGCATAGTTAACAAAAAAGTAATTTCTTTCATAAATATACCGTCACTATCACTTCTTCAGGTGAAAATTCCACTAACTTTGTAAAGAAAGAATGCCACTTCTTATATAACTAGGAGCCTTGGTGGCTAATGCCATGTCTTATATAACTAGGGGCCTTGGTGGCTAATGCCATGTCTTATATAACTAGGGGCCTTGGTGGCTAATGCCATGTCTTATATAACTAGGGGCCTTGGTGGCTAATGCCATGTCTTATATAACTAGGGGCCTTGGTGGCTAATGCCATGTCTTATATAACTAGGGGCCTTGGTGGCTAATGCCATGTCTTATATAACTAGGGGCCTTGGTGGCTAATGCCATGTCTTATATAACTAGGGGCCTTGGTGGCTAATGCCACGTCTTATATAACTAGGGGCCTTGGTGGCTAATGCCACGTCTTATATAACTAGGGGCCTTGGTGGCTAATGCCATGTCTTATATAACTAGGGGCCTTGGTGGCTAATGCCATGTCTTATATAACTAGGGGCCTTGGTGGCTAATGCCACTTCTTATATAACTAGGGGCCTTGGTGGCTAATGCCACTTCTTATATAACTAGGGGCCTTGGTGACTGAGTGATCTAAAACATGTTCATGGATCACAGTGGCTCTCACCATCAAGGTGTGAACCCCACTTGGCACAGAGCGTAGTCTGAGAAAGTTTGACAGTTTGCTAGCCGAAGGTTGGCAGTTTTTCCTTGGGAACTCTGGCTTCTTCCATCATCCATGAACTGCCTCCCCCAATATAAAGGAAAAAATCTTGACTGGGGCTTAAAACTCCATCACACCACTCCACTTAAATAAGTATACCTTCACTGTCACTATTCTCTTCTTCAGGTGATAATTCCACTAACTCAAACTCATTATCAATACACCAATTCTGTACTGTTAATCTATCAACAACTGAAATATTGGATTTATAATATGTTAATCTATCAACAACTGAAATGTTGGATTTATAATATGTTAATCTATCAACAACTGAAATGTTGGATTTATAATACTGTTAAACTATCAACAACTGAAATGTTGGATTTATAATACTGTTAATCTATCAACAACTGAAATGTTGGATTTAAAATCTGTTAATCTATCAACAACTGAAATGTTGGATTTATAATACTGTTAATCTATCAACAACTGAAATGTTGGATTTATAATACTGTTAATCTATCAACAACTCCAATGTTGGATTTATAATACTGTTAATCTATCAACAACTGAAATGTTGGATTTAAAATCTGTTAATCTATCAACAACTGAAATGTTGGATTTATAATACCGGTACTGTTAATCTATCAACAACTGAAATGTTGGATTTAAAATCCGTTAATCTATCAACAACTGAAATGTTGGATTTAAAATCTGTTAATCTATCAACAACTCCAATGTTGGATTTATAATACCGGTACTGTTAATCTATCAACAACTCCAATGTTGGATTTATAATACTGTTAATCTATCAACAACTGAAATGTTGGATTTAAAATCTGTTAATCTATCAACAACTGAAATGTTGGATTTAAAATCTGTTAATCTATCAACAACTGAAATGTTGGATTTATAATACTGTTAATCTATCAACAACTCCAATGTTGGATTTAAAATCTGTTAATCTATCAACAAGTCCAATGTTGGATTTATAATACTGTTAATCTATCAACAACTCCAATGTTGGATTTAAAATCTGTTAATCTATCAACAACTGAAATGTTGGATTTATAATACTGTTAATCTATCAACAACTCCAATGTTGGATTTAAAATCTGTTAATCTATCAACAACTGAAATGTTGGATTTATAATACTGTTAATCTATCAACAAACGAAATGTTTGGATTTAAAATCTGTTAATCTATCAACAACTGAAATGTTGGATTTATAATACTGTTAATCTATCAACAACTGAAATGTTGGATTTAAAATCGTTAATCTATCAACAACTGAAATGTTGGATTTATAATACTGTTAATCTATCAACAACTGAAATGTTGGATTTAAAATCTGTTAATCTATCAACAACTCCAATGTTGGATTTAAAATCTGTTAATCTATCAACAATTGCAATGTTGGATTTAAAATACTGTAGAATCAATAATAATTATGGAATTAAAGTTCACTGTTATTTAAAAAATGTTGAAATAAATAAAAAAATAAATTTTATTATAATGCCCCCCTCCACATTAATGCAACCTCACACATTACCATAAGTATTTTGAAGTTTCTTTATAAGCATTTTTTCAATTTATCACAAAGCCCCTTTATAATGCAAAAAATCTGATGGAACAAATGGTAGCAATGAATCAAGGTTATACTGTAAATAAATTGAAAAGCATTTAACCTATAGTATGAACAACCTTACCACTAGTTGGGGTACATTTATCACACACTAGTAACTGTACTGGAGGGCTCATTAACTTCAGAAATGACAGCCATGCCTTTACCAATTCAAAACTGTTCTTCTGAAAATATAAATAATATTTATGTGAGTCTAATTCATAATATTGAGTATAACATATGAAAGGAATTTCAAACAAAACTTGGTTTTGGACCTTTGGACGGGTAAAGTCTGGACAGTAGTAAAGCATCTTGCAAGTCTTAGACTTTTACATGGGGATAACGCCAGTTTCATATATGTGTGAGTGGAATCAGTTTCATACATATGTGTGGGTGTAACCAGTTTCATGCATACATGTGGGTATAGCCAGTTTCATGCATACATGGGGGTGGAGCCAGTTTCATGCATACATGTGGGTATAGCCAGTTTCATGCATACATGAGGGTGGAGCCAGTATCATGCATATGTGTGGGTGGGTGTTACTGACACATCAAATGTCAAATTCAATGAAAGCTTGGACTTTCATTAAACTCATATGTACCGGTACAACATTTTATGTTAACTAACCCGGTTTTAAGCGGTGTGTATGTTAACAGATATCGGGTAATGAATTGCTACCCAGGTACAGTCATTACCCTAACCATGAATGGATAACTAGGTACTCATCACATCCCTAGTGGGTGGAGCCAGTTTCATGCATATGAGTGGGAGGAGCCAGTTTCATGCATACATGTAGCTGAAGCCAGTTTCATGCTTATGTGTGGGTGGAGTCAGTTTCATGCATATGTGTAGGTGGAGCCAGTTTCATGTATGCATGTATGTGCAACAAGTTTCATGCATATGTGTTGGTGGAGACAGTTTTACATACTACAAGTTAGAGACTTAAAAACATTATTGCCAGAGATGTTCACTGTTGAATGACCAATATTAAATGCAAATTGCATGTCAAGTAATTCTATTTTTGCCATGCTATACAGGCCCTTGAACCTGTGTAAACCAAAAACTTCTGTGAACATCTGGTGTTATACAGTAAACAAGGCAGTAGAAAATTTGAGAGAAATAAACAAAGGGCATTAATTCTGTAAATAAAGAAGCAAGGCTTATAAACTTGTCTGATACAAAACCATTGTAAAACAACTTAAATTGAAAAATCATATACTGGTACATGTTCACATAAAGAAACTTACATCCTCAGGATCAAAGTACAATATAAATGCTTGAACTGAATCTGAAAAATCTTCATCACCAAATGTACGATGATTTGTGAATACATAATTGAATGTCACTTGTGTAGTATTTTGTTTCAATATGCCAATCAAAAGCTTCTACTTTTTCTATAACTGTTTTCCCCTTCTGGTAGTGTATCTACTGCTATATTTCTATAAAATATAAACAAAAAATTATATTTAACTGATTACTGTAGATATTTAGATTCATGAAGAATAAATCAATATCTCATTTTAATAAAATTCTTTCATATACTTCTATTATGTCAATTTATGTATGTATTTCTTAAAGCTTAGTGTGTGAGCTTTTTTTGATTCCGGAAATCTGTGTGCAGATCTGCAGAAGCTGAGCCCTCTATTCACATGGTTCAAGCTTTGCCAATCACAGGCAGTGCCTTCAATCATATGCTTTTTCCTGGAATCATAGACAGATCATAGAGTGTATTAAGTATTTCAATGTTTTCATATGCCTTCAACTAAATGTTAAAGGACATTTTACAAAGATCAGTGTCTATTTAAACAAATATGACTCGTATCTGGAGCTCTGTCCAAAGTTTTGAATGAAAATACCTACAGAGGTACGCCTCAAAACGAGGGAAATACCATAAGGCAGAGATCACCCCCTCCCACATATTCAAAAATGTAAATTATTGCTAATATGGACACAGTCGTGTCCAAATAAAATTCATCCTGTGATATATCGATTGTGCTTACGTTTGATAAGTTCTTTTGGGCAGTATGAATTAGTACACGATGAGAACAGGGCACTGGGCAGGTGTGTAACTTCCATAATTTTTAACCGGAAGTGCTTACTACGTCATCAGTTTTGGTTGTTTGATTTGTTGCTGGAGAAACACTGGCGGAAGAGCTGTTAGGTGGTGTTTGTAGACTTCAAAGTCAAATGATTTCTAATTAATCAGTAATTAGCAATTGACAAATTGCAGCATTGTCTGAATTTTATTGAAGAATGCCTATGATGACCGAAGTTGAAGCTCGTCCCGAGGAAGTCGGTCAAATATTGTTAAAGGTTAGTGCATTACTTGGCCATTGAATGGTGGATCAAGTTTCTCTTGTTTATGTTTACAAAACGTGTCTCCATTAAAATCATATTGAATAAATAAATAAGACCGATGTTTTTCATTGTGTTAGGTCGAGCCACAGGCACTTGTTTATGTGTTACTTGATAATGAATATATCAATTCTACCAATCTTTTGTATGGATTTGAACTTGATGACTTTAGATATCTTGATAGTAAAGCTGACACAGGATGATAATACCACTGATATATCAAAAACAAACATACCAGTCCATGTTCAAATCACAACCAAAAAATAAATCAAGTAAAAACTTTGAAAGCATGCAAATTCAGTTAAACCTGTGAACTTCCATCAGAAAAGTGAGACTATGTACTCAGGAAGGGTAAACACTCTGTATAGCTAGGAGGTACTAGCCTCAATATATATGATTTATATTATCAATCAATGTAATCTTTTTATTCTAGGTACAAGATGACCTAAGACAGCTGAGGGAAAAGCTGACACAGGGTGATGGCACAATTAATATATCAGATTTAGAAACTGCTCTTGCTAGAACAGAGGAAGGATTACAGGTATGTGACTGTGTATAATGTATATATAACATAGATAAGGAATTCCTCTACTAAAATTGAAATATTGACTCATTGTAAGCCCAAAATGACTGAATAAAGGTTTTTTCCGAATCCCATACAAAATCCTTTTTTTTTTTTTGGTAAATTAAATTAAATGTAAGGGCTGGGTTTGGTGTTTTATAGTGATATAAAAAGATATTCCTTCCATAATATCATCTTGTAAAAGTGCACTCAAAATGGTACTTTTAAGTCCTTATGCAGAAATTATTGACTGTTTGTTCTGAAATTATTAATCATGAAAATTGAAACAGTAGACTTTTTTTGATAGGGCTGTGGTATAAATCCGCACAAAAAAATTCCTACTGCAATAATTACCTGGTTTTAACATTTTGAAATCATTTAAAGCATCCTTAGTGTATTGTGACAAATTCAAAAACAAGTTTTACATTTTCTATTTCAGCATAAAACAGAACAAGTAATTAACCAGTACAATAACCAGATACAGACATTATCACATGCTGATGCTACTGGATTTAATTACGGGAATGTTGCCTTGGAATCAACATGGGACCTCAAGACACAAACAAAAACATCAGATGTACAGACCATCGGTGGAAACCAATACCTTACAAGGTATAGACATCAGTGTTGTTTTTTTTCTTTTATTTTGTAAAAATAACAGAATAACAATAAATATATAAATACAATTAAATGAATTAAATAATGATATGAATTAAATAATAATAATAATAATAATAATAGTAATAATAATAATAGTAATAAGACATGTGCTTTATTGAATGATAAGCAGAGCAGGTTAGGAGTGATTGGGTCATTCCCTACCTACAGTTCTCTGCAGTGCCTATCATCCAATAGAAGCTTGGTCATGAGGTTGAGTGAATTTTACAATAATAATAATAATAATAATAATAATAATAATTCCCAAGGGTAAGTGAATTTAATAATAATAATAATAATAATAGTAATAATAATAATAATAATAGTAATAATAATAATAATAATGATACTTATCATCCAATAGAATCAGCTTGATACAGGAATAATCATAATAATAATAATAATAATAATAATAATTCGACATTTGCTATGTTGAATGACAAGCAGAGCAGGTTCAATGGTGGTTAGTCGGTTTCTATGCCTACAGTCCCTGCAATGCTTATCATCCAAACAAAGCTATGTCTGGTGGTGTACATCAGTGTTGTTGATTTATAGAAAATATAGAAAAAAATCTTAGATAAGTAGAAATTGACAGTTAGTAAGAGGGTTTTTTTATTTTTTCTGGGAAAAAGTTTATTATGATAAAATATACCTGTATGTTAAAAACCTGCTGTAGTGGCCACCTTAATACAAAGTCAAGACCACCTGTCCATTAAGACCAGTGTATTAAGGCATCTTTGGTTGACTTTGTTTCATATTTCAACCACAGATACCCTCTATGTAAGATCACATGTACATGTATATAATGTTCTTGTTTCTTAGGCTCTTTGGCAAGCTTTATATACAAGTTTTACTGTATATTGAAATGAAAATCTGAGTTTTAAATCTCTCATTTATTATCATCATGACATGTGCATTTTAAGTTTTAAGATATTAACATACCTCAATGTAAAATATTCTTTTTACCAAGCGCTAAGTGATTTCCTAAATTAATGGAAGTTATTTTTCGTGATATTAATGTACACACTTTTCTGTATTTAAATAAGAGAGAAGTTACGGCAACCCAAACCACCAGGGACACTATTGCCAAAGAGACAGTCCATGCAGATAGGTGGTCCAACACCTGGACAACAGGTAACATTGTTATTTTTAACACTGATACACTCATTTGATTTTATCCATATTATGATGTAACCTTTTTTTCATATAAAATATAACATTCTTATAAGTGCACATGATGCATGGTTATCTCCCTTTCCCAAGGAATGTTTTACAACTTCAAAAGATATAAAAAACAAATTGAAATTCTTAAGAATAATTTAATTATTTTTCTTGTTAAATATTTTGGAATGGAGTGAAGTAATGGTGTTTAATACCCTAATCAAGATTTTTTTTACATTTATCGAGACAGCCAGTTCTGAAATTGTGGAGTTAACCAAATGACCCAGAGAACACTGACTTTCGGCAAGCGAACTGACAGACTTTTTCACTTTAGAATTATTCCAAACTTGGAATCAAACCCTGGCTGTGAGAGGTGCTGTGATTTGTATAATTGTGCACCTTACATCATTTGTCCTCCAAGGTCCCAGTACAATATTTTGATTTTGCACCTTACATCATTTGGCCACCAAGGTCCCAGTACAATATTTTGGCATTGTTGTGATAAAATGATAATTGTTATAGACTATATGATTGTTATAATTGTAAATTGTTTTTGTGTTGTAGTCGAAGCACATGCTGACGTTACGCCATGTTTTAAATCCACACAGTAAAGATAACAGACAGACATTAAATGATAATTTTAATATACAGTTACCACTCATACCACAAAAACAGGAATATAAGGTAAGTAGAATAGATAAATTAACTAGAGCTGTCTCTTGAAAGATAAATATCTTCTATCTCCAACATTGTTGAGTTGTTTCTAAGATTTGACCTTGTGACTTTGACTCTATACCTATGTACCTAAATTTGTTATGCAGCACATTGTCTTATGTTGGTGTACAATTGATTTGTTCCAAGTTTGATCAAAATCCTTCCATAGACATGGAAGATTTTAGGGGACATGATATTGGGATGGATGAACAGGATGATTCCTATATATCCCCTAAATTTGTTTGCAGGGGGTATAAAAATTGAATGTTTAGGAGAGCAATTTAAGTAAATGATATATTAAAATTTACAAAAATAAATATGATATGTGTTGTTCATTTTGTGATTATCCTATCAAACACATTCAAAATTATATCTGTGTTAATCTGCATACTTTACTTTGTTAGATGAATGCATGTATCCGGTAATTTAGATGTAAATGATGTACAACAGAATCATTCCATAACTCTTTCTATTGCTCTAGTCTATATTCTACTAGAGCTATGGGGCAACATTATCTTATGTTGAAATTATTGAATATTCAAATATTATATTGTAAACATATTAATTTTAGTTGTGTACTACGGTAATTTTAGTGATTGTATTATATGATACGGTTGTAACTTTTTTATTAATATTTTACAGCCATATTCCAAACCATTAATGGGTAGTACTATAGAACCACTTGCTGTTTTACCCAGAGCTAACAGAGTAGATCCCCAGGTATTGTAATATGAATATATTTATAGATACATGTAGTATAGTATTTTGTTTTAGAGGAGTGGAGCCGAGTAATGATTTTTTACACCCCAGCCAAAAGTATTTCACTTTTGTCAAGGGTGTCAGTTCAAGGGTGGTGGATGAAACAAGAGTACCCTTAGAAAACCACTGACCTTTTGGCAAGTCAACTGAAAAATTTTTTGCAGTTACACTTGGTCTGTCTAAATGGGATTTGAACCTAGGCAGTGGAAAGTGCTGTGGTCTGTTATTTGGCACTGTTTTGATTGAGATGTTGGATATGTAATTATTTTGTTTTTATTGCTTACCGGTATATTTTAGTCAACACAGATTATTTATTCTTCACACTTCTTTTTTATCTTATTGTTCTGTCATGACCAAAACTAAATGCACTCAAGTTACAGGTATGTAAATGTTGCTCACATAAGACAATTTTCCTGTTTGCATGTCACTGGTCATAGTTATTTTAAACATTCTGCAACAAATGCTTCAACTTAAATTTTGAGTTCAATTATTTCAAAACTTTTTTGTATTTTGTAAACTTAAATAAAATTGTTAATTTGTTGTTTTATATGTTGTTAACTTTGTTTTTATATAAATTTTTGTCAACATTTTTAAGCTTGCACCACCACCTATATCTGAAGAAGATGCCAGGAAAGGCATTCTTAGTCTGTTAGAGAGAGGACTTATACCTGCTGCTGCACACCTGACCCTTGACCCCTCACCAGTAAGACAAAAAATGGCACCACTGCATGATCCTAAAGTCAAGACAAAACCACCACAACAATCAGGTCTAGTGTATTTACTTAAAGTAGAAGTTTGATACATTTAACTCGACAACCACTGCTGTCAAGAGCTTAATCTGTCACTTCACCTATAGCTGGTGATGTCTTGATATAAGTGAAATATTCTTTATTGGTCGGCAGGCATGACATTTAAAGAACACCCTGCACATTGCCCTAAGTGCACAGTTAAGGGCAAAGTTTCTGCCACTTTACCTATAGCTGGTGATGTCTTGAAACCATTCAATCAATTCTTTATTTTGACTTTTTGCATATATTATTATTTTTAAACATTGTTTATGTGAAACAAACTAACTGAGAAAAGATTTGTCTTAGCATGTTTTAATTGTTTATTATTATTAATGGCATGACACATTTATTTTTCTATTTGAATTTAATTTATATACATACATGTAATGAAAACAATAAGTTCCATCTGCAAGTTATTTCTTTTTAAGAGAGCACCATTGTGTAGCTACACACTTTTTCACTCTTTTTGCTTTCTTGATGCATTTCATTTTTACACAAAAACCTATTGTATTTACTTCATTTTAAAGGCAACATTTAAAGACACAGCTTGCCATATTTAGAGACAACTGTTTATATGTACGATATATCAAATTTAAATGTTACAGAAATGAACCCCAGTCTTGCTGGTGTAAAACTTGATATATTAGCTAAGAAAGCCAGTGATGCGGACTCTGTGACTAATGTTCCTGTTGTTCCTCCACATCCCTCCTCTGCTGGGGGCACCACACACACTAGGACGCCATCTGCCAAAACACGAGCTACATCAGCCTCAGTACCTGTAATAAAGACTCCAGCTACTGTTAAAACTTATGAGATTGCACTTCAACCTTTGGTAAGTTTTATTAATTTATTATATCTAGAATTCTACATTCCAGAATTTATTTGATGACAAAGTTGAACATTCTGCTTGGTATTTAAACAAGAGGCCCATGGGCCTGATACGCTCACCTGATAACTAATGGCTAGCTGATAGATTTAAAGAACACATAAATACTAAACCCCAAGCCTTTTTTCTTTACATCATGATAACCAGTGTATCAATACCTACAACATTCTAATATACATGCCTATACAAAAATTTTATAGTATTCGAGATAATTAACCATTTTGGTATTGTTTTGCATGTGACCTTGACCTTTGAACCCATGACCTTTTTCTATACATCAAAATGATTCTTGTATTGATACCTACAACATTCTAATATACATTCCTATACAAAAAGTTTATAGTTTTCGAGATAATTAACCATTTCGGTATTGTTTCACATCAGTGACCTTGACCTTTGAACCCATGTCCTTTTTTGTATACATCAAAATGATCGTTGTATCGATACCTACAACATTCTAATATACATGCCTAAACAAAAAGTTTATAGTTTTCGAGATAATTAAACATTTCCGTATTGTTTTGCATATGTGACCTTGACCTTAGAACTCATAACCTTTTTCTATATATCAAAATGATTGTTGTATCAATACCTACAACATTCTAATATAAATGCCTATACAAAAAGTTTATAGTTTTCGAGATAATTAACCATTTCGATATTGTTTTGCATCTGTGACCTTGACCTTTGAACTCATGACCTTTTTCTATACATCAAAATGATCGTTGTATCAATACCTACAACATTCTAATATATATGCCTATACAAAAAGTTTATAGTTTTTGAGATAATTAACCATTTTGGTATTGTTTTGCATTTGTGACCTTGACCTTTGAACCCATGACCTTTTATACATCAAAATGATCGTTGTATCAATACCTACAACATTCTAATATACATGCCTATACAAAAAGTTTATAGTTTTTTAGATAATTAACCATTTCAGTATTGTTTCACATCTGTGACCTTGACCTTTGAACCCATGACCTTTTTCTATACATCGAAATGATTGCTGTGTCAATACCTACAACATTCTAATATACATGCCTATACAAAATGTTTATAGTTTTCGAGATAATTAACCATTTCGGTATTGTTTCACATCAGTGACCTTGACCTTTGAACCCATGTCCTTTTTCTATACATCAAAATGATCGTTGTATCGATACCTACAACATTCTAATATACATGCCTAAACAAAAAGTGTATAGTTTTCGAGATAATTAAACATTTCCGTATTGTTTCGCATATGTGACCTTGACCTTAGAACTCATAACCTTTTTCTATATATCAAAATGATTGATGTGTCAATACCTACAACATTCTAATATAAATGCCTATACAAAAAGTTTATAGTTTTCGAGATAATTAACCATTTCGATATTGTTTTGCATCTGTGACCTTGACCTTTGAACTCATGACCTTTTTCTATACATCAAAATGATCGTTGTATCAATACCTACAACATTCTAATATATGCCTATACAAAAAGTTTATAGTTTTTGAGATAATTAACCATTTTGGTATTGTTTCGCATCTGTGACCTTGACCTTTGAACCCATGACCTTTTTCTATACATCAAAATGATCGTTGTATCAATACCTACAACATTCTAATATACATGCCTATACAAAAAGTTTATAGTTTTTTAGATAATTAACCATTTCAGTATTGTTTCACATCTGTGACCTTGACCTTTGAACCCATGACCTTTTTCTATACATCGAAATGATTGCTGTGTCAATACCTACAACATTCTAATATACATGCCTATACAAAATGTTTATAGTTTTCGAGATAATTAACCATTTCGGTATTGTTTCGCATCTGTGACCTTGACCTTTGAACCCATGACCTTTTTCTAGACATCAAAATGATCGTTGTATCGATACCTACAACATTCTAATATACATGCCTATACAAAATGTTTATAGTTTTCGAGATAATTAACCATTTCGGTATTGTTTCGCATCTGTAACCTTGACCTTTGAACACATGACCTTTTTTTATACTTCAAAATGATCGTTGTATCAATACCTACAACATTCTAATGTACATGCCTATACAAAATGTTTATAGTTTTCGAGATAATTAACCATTTCGGTATTGTTTTGCATCTGTGACCTTGACCTTTGAACCCATGACCTTTTTCTATACATCAAAATGATCGTTGTATCAATACCTACAACATTCTAATATATATGCCTATACAAAATGTTTATAGTTTCCGAGATAATTAACCATTTCGGTATTGTTTCACATCTGTGACCTTGACCTTCGAACACATGACCTTTTTCTATACATCAAAATGATCGTTGTATCAATACCTACAACATTCTAATATACATGCCTATACAAAATGTTTATAGTTTTCGAGATAATTAACCATTTCGGTATTGTTTCGCATCTGTAACCTTGACCTTTGAACCCATGACCTTTTTCTATACATCAAAATGATCGTTGTATCAATACCTACAACATTCTAATGTACATGCCTATACAAAAAGATTATAGTTTTCGAGAAATTTAACCATTTCAGTATTGTTTCACATCCGTGACCTTGACCTTTGAACCCATGACCTTTTTCTATACATCAAAATGATCATTGTATCAATACCTACAACATTCTAATATACATGCCTATACAAAAAGTTTATAGTTTTCGAGATAATTAACCATTTAGGTATTGTTTCACATCTGTGACCTTGACCTTTGAACACATGACCTTTTTTATACATCAAAATGATCGTTGTATCAATACCTACAACATTCTAATATACATGCCTTTACAAAATGTTTATAGTTTCCGAGATAATTAACCATTTCGGTATTGTTTTGCATCTGTGACCTTGACCTTCGAACACATGACCTTTTTCTATACATCAAAATGATCGTTGTATCAATACCTACAACATTCTAATATATATGCCTATACAAAAAGTTTATAGTTTTTGAGATAATTAACCATTTTGGTATTGTTTCGCATCTGTGACCTTGACCTTTGAACCCATGACCTTTTTCTATACATCAAAATGATCGTTGTATCAATACCTACAACATTCTAATATACATGCCTATACAAAAAGTTTATAGTTTTTTAGATAATTAACCATTTCAGTATTGTTTCACATCTGTGACCTTGACCTTTGAACCCATGACCTTTTTCTATACATCGAAATGATTGCTGTGTCAATACCTACAACATTCTAATATACATGCCTATACAAAATGTTTATAGTTTTCGAGATAATTAACCATTTCGGTATTGTTTCGCATCTGTGACCTTGACCTTTGAACCCATGACCTTTTTCTAGACATCAAAATGATCGTTGTATCGATACCTACAACATTCTAATATACATGCCTATACAAAATGTTTATAGTTTTCGAAATAATTAACCATTTCGGTATTGTTTTGCATCTGTGACCTTGACCTTTGAACCCATGACCTTTTTCTATACATCAAAATGATCGTTGTATCAATACCTACAACATTCTAATGTACATGCCTATACAAAAAGATTATAGTTTTCGAGAAATTTAACCATTTCAGTATTGTTTCACATCCGTGACCTTGACCTTTGAACCCATGACCTTTTTCTATACATCAAAATGATCATTGTATCAATACCTACAACATTCTAATATACATGCCTATACAAAAAGTTTATAGTTTTCGAGATAATTAACCATTTAGGTATTGTTTCACATCTGTGACCTTGACCTTTGAACACATGACCTTTTTTTATACATCAAAATGATCGTTGTATCAATACCTACAACATTCTAATATACATGCCTATACAAAATGTTTATAGTTTCCGAGATAATTAACCATTTCGGTATTGTTTCACATCTGTGACCTTGACCTTCGAACACATGACCTTTTTCTATACATCAAAATGATCGTTGTATCAATACCTACAACATTCTAATATACATGCCTATACAAAATGTTTATAGTTTTCGAGATAATTAACCATTTCGGTATTGTTTCGCATCTGTAACCTTGACCTTTGAACCCATGACCTTTTTCTATACATCAAAATGATCGTTGTATAGATACCTACAACATTCTAATATACATGCCTATACAAAAAGTTTATAGTTTTCGAGATAATAATTATAATTAGAGGTAAAAAAAAATTAGGTCACGACCTTCACAATCGACCTTGACCTCATTTTGAAGATACTAACAAGAAGATGTCAAAACTGAAAACCCCATGTCATTATCTGGTCAAATAGTCAAGTTATAACAATTTGAAGCTATTTTACGATTTTTTCAAAATTAAACGCAAAAACGCGTAACCTATTTTTTATCCGAATTTCACAAAATGAACAAACTATAGGCTTAAGACCCTAGAGAAGCCAAATATCACATCAGATTTTTTCTCCAATCAGTACTTTCGGAGAAGAAGATTTTTTAAGATTTTTGCACCCCTAGGTCACCTTGACCTAGTTATGGTAGCCATAGCAACGCCACGAACAAATCTGAATTACACCGGCCCATATATACTTCTGACAAAGTTTCATCAAAAACTGTCCAGTAGTTTCAGAGGAGAAGTCGAAAATAGGTGTTAACGACGCACACACGCACACACGCACACACGCACATACACACGCTGCGCTATGCCATAAGCTCACATGACCTTCGGTCAGGTGAGCTAAAAAATTGATAAGAAAATTTTAAAGGTAATATCAGCCTATTGGTATTTACCAGTGTATTACTAAGAGGGAAGTCACAAAACTCGAAGGAAATCAGATTTAACAGAAAATTTGGAAATCATCTTTTTACAGAAAATTTTGGAAAAACAATTTTGTATTTATTTTGTTCTTTTATTCAAAACAAAAGGAGAGTACAGTTGTTTGAATGATAAATAAATATAAATGTGTTGTTATTTGCAGTTGCTTTGTTTTCAAATGTATGCAGTGAAGTGTTGTTGTTAGATGAACTTACTTAGTTTGTGACAAAATAAGTTTTTAAAACAATTTGATGATGTGAAATTAATGTTTGTATGATGTGTAATGAGTAATATATGGATATAGATCTAGAGAAGATCAAATTAGAATGCATGTAATTAATTTAGTTGTGTGTATATCATGATTATTTCAGGATCATTATTATGGGGTAAGGAACTTCCATTTGTCCCTGATTAGCACGCTATAATTGAACCAATCCTTTATCCTTTAATCCTTAACTTACCAAACCTTTCCTCTCTATAACTTTGACTTTAATAAAGATTAATTGACTCCGTCAGCATTTGATCTAATACTTTATAACCATTTCCGATACATGTATATATGTTTATCTACCACACTGTCAATGTTGTAAATTAAGATATAATAAGTACCTGGTATACATTCTAGGATTTTAAAAAAGGATCTATTTTTAAAAAAAATCCTTTGAAACACCATAACATCAATATTTCTCCATCCACATAATGTTACCCACTAAGGCCTTAATAATGGGATCATTTGGAAAATTCAGGGAATTATGGCCATATGACCACTTCTAGTGTAAACATGTTTAATTAATGTATAACTATTCATTCAAAATTAAGCTAAGAATTGTCTATCGTCAGAAAGGACTAGGTTCACGAAGGGGCATATTTGGCCTAATCTCGGATTTGGCCCGAATTCACTCTTATGATTTTTTAAGTAGTATAGAAACACAAAATGTATTTTATTCAGATAATTTTCCTCGTTGGTTACCATGGCAACCGATCAAAAACAGACCCCTTGTTTCAGGTAAAATCTGAACTTGGTGCTTTTGAAACAATGACATTTGCATACATATCATTGTTATATTTATAAAAATCGTTTTGAAGCAATCCAAAATTGCATGAATAGGATTAAACTTATTACTCAATCAAAAAAAAAAAAAAAAAAAAAACATAATTTGATAAAATAATATTTTTATTTGTTGTCATGGCAACCAAAATACTAGTTTCAGTACTATGAAACATCTTTGTTTTATTTTTCCAATGCCTTAACACGCACATAGTTTCATATCAATTTAGAGGACATGTTCTCAAAAAATCATTATTACAGAATTCTATGATAATGCGATTTCCTTTAAAAACAAAATACAACATTTTAGGTAAAAAAATAATACGTATCCATAGCAACGATGCGGGTGCAATATATTATAACCATGTTAATAATAAAGTTTGACTTTCGTTTTATTGGCATAGTGTGAGGTTTAAACAATATTACCAAGCATGCATATTCTTTTAACATTTTCTTTTTTTCTTTTGATGAAAAGGTCTTTTTAAATAAAACACTAGTTGCTATAGTAATAGCCACTAACCAATTTAAAACAAAAGGTCAATTTCGTCTGTCGGTTCGCGGATCACATTTATCCGGATACGCTGGTGTCTTACTTCATCCAGGTACTGATCGACATGGTGTAAATTAAAAACTGACTGTACATAAATACTGATATAATCATCCTATTTAAACTCCAGAATGTTCAATGTCCATAACGATTTAAACACAACGGTAGCTCATTCTATATGTGGGAGGTCGCGACCGGTAATGACAAAAACTTGAAGTATTTAGAGACCGTTATTTCGACAAACACTGGCATTTAAAAATGCAAGCCACACAGGGACCTTAACACCGATGCCTCGTGTCACTGTAGGCTTGACACGCCAAAGAACCATCACCCAGTACACTGCCCTGAGCACATTTCAAAAGTCACTTCACTTAAACCTAGTGATGTATCGATATAAGTGAATTATTCTTGACTGCGACGTTAAACCCACATTCAATCAATCCAAGAAATAGTAAACTTGGCAATAACGATAATATTTCATATGCAGTAGCAGCGGCATATGGATCCTTTGGCTCATCAAGTTTGACCCTGTCACTTGACCTTCAATTTAAATATTTATTAAGAATGCTTTTAAAAATGTTTCCAATATCTACACACTATACATATGTCGCAAAATTACTCAGTGTGACATTAACGCATCAAGAAGGTACTTGTACAAATATGTGACATGATCTGTAAGGGTACAACACTCGTTGGTGAGACACTTTTACCGAACGCTGTATTAACATTATTTTAAATGCCTTAACCGAGGGAAGTATATTTCATATTTGACTACTTATCCTATAAAATTAATGGAAATTTTAAAAGTAGGTATTTAATTCCCTTCCGGGGTTGGTTCAAAAATACCCTTTTTTCTAATAGTTTCATATTTAAAGGTACCCTCGCATAGTGAATATTTTACCAACCTTGCCAATTACGAGCTTTATATAATTAGCTTCCGATGTGAAAGAGTATATTTTAGTGTTATATAACAAAACCTAACTAGGAATATATAACCAAAACTTTTCATATGCGTCTGTGTCTTAGGAAATGTTGAATTATATATTTAAGTACATTTTGTCTAATTTACCAGCCGCGTGACTAAAACATTGAACAATTTAATACTGACAAACTTTAAATAAGTTGATCAATACGAGTTGGTATTTTAGTTGGAACAATTAATACTAGTCCGACTAATCAGCCCACTAAAGCCCCATTTTAATGTTTTGACTTTTTGGAGGTTTGTGGTCTGACAACTTCCATTATTGAATTCTTGAAATGTCTGGCGAAAACGGCAGAAACGAAAACACGCGTCGATAATTTCCAGTATTTCCTTACCTCGCTCTTGTTGACAACATGGAACGCTTCCTAAAACATTATTCTACGATCCATGCTTAATTTTTAATTAAAATCAATCGATATCGATAGAAATACAAGGTTTTCTGATGTCTCTTCAGCTCTCTGTCACTTTCACATCGTGAAGACATTACTAATTTGCATTGACCAATCAGATCGCGCGTTGCATTTGGATGGTGAAACTCTCAGTTCTATCTTTAGAAAGCACAGTACTTAATTTTGAGAAATTAGACAATTGCATAAAAAATTGAACAAGTTGGCAAAAAATATAAAACGAGTTGACAAAAGTCGGAACTGGACCGTATTGACATATTGATCAGTAGACACCGCGCGGGGATACTATGGGTCTACAGACGATGTCATAAACGTTTATTCACGATTTCGAAAACACAAAGTCTCGCGTCTACCGAAGTCTCGTTTAAGTCTCGTGGGGGGGCAAGTCCAACAGGTTGCTGAAGAAAGACTACATTGAGATGCGGTTACGCTGTTGAAAATTGTGAATTAGTAGTTCTTCGTTATCGTTTTCACCAACAATTATGACGAATAAAAGAAATAAAATAATACAGAGAGTGAAACAGTGTGTATTTGTCATTTATTTGTAGAAATTATTTAAATTACAGCAACCAAAAAGGAAACCGAAAGTTGACACGGCTGTTAAAAAAAAGATGTCTACGTTTGTAAATTTATCTGTAGTTGATATATCTTTCCTATGTGTCAAATAAAGTGGTATATAAATAAGTAAAAACCGTTATTAGTTAAGAGTAAAAACTAGTAATTGTTTCTATTTTAAACAAATAAATAAACCACTCACTTGCCATAGTACTATCGATAGGCCCCGCCGAGTAGCTGTCCGATTTACAGTAATTAAATTATGAAGGAACGTGAATAAAATAGTTGAAAAAGTATTTTTACCATTAAACCATCAAGTTTGTTATCATAAGTTATAAAAGATCGAAATAATCCCGTGCCTATGGTGTAAAAATTATTTTTATATCTGATGTCTTTCCTTCTATTTTTGTTTAAAAAATTGCCTTTATTTCACCCTTTTTCCTTATAGTATCCAAAATCTTGATTATGGTTACATTTTTCGACATTTGTTGTTTCTCAGGATATTTTTACATTTTTTTTATAAACGACTTTTTGCTTCCAATTTGCGTTAAAGATGACAAAATTCTAGGCCGGATTTTTACCGGTATTTCAAAAGTAACCGGCATATCGTTACAGAATTTACACCCAAAGTTTTCCGTTTTAGAAATTAAAGAATTTTATTTCATTAAAAAGTCTTTTTCACAAAAAATAATAATAGTAATAAAAATTAAAATTGAAAATCATTTTGAGAATACAGTTCAAACATCTATAATTGTAGCTGGTTCAACGTCACAGAATTTTATTTCATGTGCTCTTCAACAGTAAGTTTAGAATGAATGAATGAATGAATGAATGAATGAATGAATTTCTTTCTTTCTTTCTTTCTTTCTTTCTTTCTTTCTTTCTTTCTTTCTTTGAATACACAGTCATTAACTATACGAAGTCATGAAATTAGAAGTATTAATTCACGGCAGTTTCAAAACTGGTGTGGGTACTAGTAATTCAGAATCATAATATTCATCATAAATCAAGGTAATTAATTAATTAATCCGTTAATGAGATTAACACCATGTAGGTACATTTTCCACGTATAATATACTATCATCTGATCCAATGGGAATTTGGAATTTGCTTCCGTTATCAATAAGTTACCGCGTCTGTTGATAAGGTATGCAGATTATCAGCATTAATTAGCAACCTTTACCTGTGGGTAAAAATATGTAATATACACTTTCGTACAAGTCAAAACTATCACTTTTGAAATAAATAAATGAAATGACTGAATGATTCTCGGTTCCAGAAATTTTCTATTACAGAAGTTCTGACTTCGAGAAATATTTACAGAATGGAATTATGATAATAAAAAAAAATCAAAATAAAATTTTCAAAATGAAAAGTTAAAAATGTTTGTGCGGTTTAAATTTGTTAAATATATTGAGAACCTTTTGAAATGAAAAAAAAAGTTAAATAAGGAAGACGAAATGTGATATATATAATTAGCGACGTTGAACACAGAATACTTTAAAGACTCTATCAAATGTCACGGGCGTTGATCAAATTAAATATGAAGATTTTTAGAGTAAAGTTTCAATCTTTCGAAATTTTTTGTTCATTTTCCCTTAAAAAAGACTGACAAACTGATTTTAATACATTATAAAATATTAAATTTTACATTGGCCATACACAGATATAAGGAAAACAAAACTGATTATTTATAACCAGATTAAGAATTACATCACAGATTAAAAATTGAAATTGGACGTTATTCAAAAATAGAAAAAAAGATAAATTATGCACTAAATGTAATAGTAATTCTATAGAAGATGAAATTCATTTCTTGATATCTACTGTCCAGTAATTTTGACAGATGATAGAAAAAACTATTTCGGCTGTAATAAATACACCGAATAAATGTTTTAATAATCAAAACTCTTTGACAAATATTTTTGGATTATAAATTGTGAAGATTGTGATATACTTAAGACTTTTGTACAACCTGGGGTACAACAAAAGTCTTTTTTTCCCCGTTTCAATCGTCATATTCTACGCTGCAACTATACTGGACGGATGTAGCTTGCCCCCCCAAGCCTCGTTTTCGTTCATAGGTGTTATCTCCCCTGTCGTGTTTTCGAAATGGTCAATATGCGGTAGAAAAGTCGGTATGAAATAACAAAAAATTGTGAACATTGATGAGAACGGTTAACTAATTACATCCAAAAGAGAGAGAGAAAAAAAATAATGAGGTCGGTCGTGTCCGAACATCCATCCATCAAGTTTGAATGCCAACACGCTAACCATTGCACCATGTACAACATTACGCAACGCTGCTTTTAAAGCAACGCTGCTTTTAAAATTATCTTATTTTTGATACTGATAAATGGTCGTGTTTTTTGGCAATTTTTATATCTTTTTTGTTATTCTGTTAATTATTAAACTGTCGATAAAATGTCAACATGTAGTTGTTTCTTTCCAATCCATTTTTATTGGGGTTTATTTCAACATTGACTGTATTTTACGTTTTCACTGTGTCCGGGTCGCGCACTGTCTCATTGTACGAAATCATTATTTCCACATTGTGAGAAACATTAGGTAAATTTTCTAAAATTCTTTTATAACCTAAATTACACCAAGCAAAAAAAGACAGAAAGAACCATATTCGTATACATTTTGGCAACAGTTTAAATCCCGGTTTACGTCAGGGTTTGGAAGGTGCTCCAAAAGGAGGAAGGAGTTACCATGAAAAACGAAGCGTCGACGTGAAAATTGACAATTTTTCACACACTTTTGTTAAAATGAAGGGTGTGCGCAGCCATTAACCACAAAATGTTGTATATAGATCGAAAGATATTACAAAAACCATTTAATACTGAAAAAATGGTGGTGGTTAACGAATGCGCACATATTAAATTTTTGAAATGTGTGCAACAAAAATGCACATTTTCTCAATTTTGTGCGTTGCTAACCAACTTTATGGCGATTTATCATAATCCTGGGTAATATTTTGCTGAAAAAAAACACACAGGGTGCAAGTACTGATATTACTTAATATAAAACGAAAGATATTTTGGTGATTATTCTGTCATTATTTTTTACCAAAATTTAGGCCGATACAGGCGCAAAACGAATTTAGCATTGTAGCGAAGGACCTCCTAGGACTAGTTTGTATGTTTAAAACAATTAACTGTTTTGCCAATGAATTACATTACTCAGTATGATTGCCGATTAGAAGACTGATGTAATACTTGTATAGTGTATATAGCTGTATATTACTGTGATTGACCTTAATTAACGATGATTCCACTGACTGGGCAGGATAAGATATTTGGACAGGATAGTGTAGAGAGGATGGACAGACGAAATGGCTAATAAAATCGCTGACAACAACCTTCAATTCTTTGAAAAGATCTAAGTTGTAATCATACATATTTTACAGGCCGCGTACATATATTATTAAATTATAAATTAAATACTAAAAGATGGACAGAATCTTTTAGACCATAGCAGCTCTTTAGTTTGACCCGACCTTGACAGCAGAGATGTGTATCGATCGATAATACACATCACCACACCGCAGTGTGGGGCTAATTATATTCAGCCAATCAGAATGCAGAATTAGCCGATCACGTGGCTGGTCAGCTAGAGCAGGGGTATATAAGGAGGCAGAGAGCTGCAGAATTTCGCATTTGATGTTTGTGTTAAGTGCCAGCAGTATCTTACTGAATAAGAAGATATTGGCTTTAGGTAAGGGTGAATAACCTAGATTACCTGACAGATCGACAGCAGACTGTGGACAGTAGCTTCTCTGTGTGGCCAGACGGAGAAGAATACAAACCACTGGTATTGGCCGTGGTAATTCAATTTGTGAATTACGGTAAAATCGGCTGTGGGTTGACTGTGCGTCGTGACCGTGCGCTGGTCGTGCGCGGTGCATGCGTTGACCGTGCGCGGTGCGTGCGTCGTGGTCGTGCGCGGTCTATGCGTTGACCGTGCGCGGGGCGTGCGTTGACCGTGCGCTGCGCAGGGCTTGGTGGATTTCCAAGTGCCGTGCGTAAAGGAAAGCGAAGTGGTAATACACACAGCAGTCCAGTTGAAGTAACTTTGGTTTAGACCAGTGGCGTGCACAAGGTCCTGATCAGTGGCGTGCGCCAGATAACTGATCAGAGGAGTTGGCCAGGTACATTGGTTTTGGTACTGGCTAGTGGCGTGCACCAGGTCTAGGAAAGGCTTCGGGCTGTTGGTGAAATACACCAGGGAAAATCTCACGCTGTGGAGGCTTTAGTAATTGTGCCAGGTACATGTGAGGAGTGCGGTCTACTCTGACACGTGTTCTGTGGTCAATTGGTCAAGTAGCACAGTGGGTGTGAGAATTATTGGTGTACTTTCCATCCTGTCCAGTCAAGTGAAGTGTACATATCCAATCAACCAAATCATATGCCAGGCAGGCATACAATATTTATTAGTTTTATAATATAAATACTACGTGCCGGCGTCGACAGCACGGGTGTGCCCGCTGTTGTACTTCGGTTTTATTAAGAGTCTACGTCCACAGCGCCGTTTCCGCAGGGTTTGGTCGGACCCAGATCAGCCCGGCGGCGTTTACCTTGTAATTAGACTACGTCCACAGCGCCGTTACCGCAGGTGTGTCTTATTGTTTGGGCATTCCGGCGGCGCGCACAGCTACCAAATAAAGAGAATAATCGGCGACGTGAGGCGCGTTTAGTTTAAAGCAAGGGTAGCGGTGAGTGATACCCCCGGTCGCGTTACATAAAGATTGGTGGCAGCGGGGATTATCACCATAGAATAACGGTACCTACCAAAGTGCTGTTGTGTAAAGAGCCGCGTCTTAGTAAATATGGCTTCATCTGATGAAGGGGAAGTTTATTTTAAAGGCGAGATAGGAAGAATGGACTCAGCTGAAGCTAATATAGAAGAAACAATTAAGCTGTTGGGCGATAAATTAAATGCTACTCGTGCAAGGTTACAAGATATGCGACATGGTTTGCACGGGATTTCAAAACAACCGATACAGGGATAGGTGGAAGTTTGTCCAAAACATCACAATTGGTTAGCGGAGAGACTCAGCAGAGCGATACACAGAAGACTGTGAAAGAAGAAAATGACTTCGGGGATTTATCTGGATTTGATTATAAACATCCCCCGCGATATCATTCTACTCCAGCTATGTTGAGTGAACAAATACTTCGTAAACCACACGAATCTAGACTTGGATTTGAAATTGAAGACAGAATGCTGTTTTTCGAAGTGAAATGCAGGAACAGATCACTCAGCTGAAAGATACAGTTTGTACATTGATTTCTGATATTCGCCAGGAAATGACGGATAACATGGATTCAATGCACAATGATATTAGAAAAATGGCAGTAGAAAGCGCACCGAGAGAGAAGATAGAGAAGAAGGTCAGTATAGCCGAATCAGTACCTCCTGAAATATTTGACAGTGGTACAGATTATGAGAGTCCCAGAACACCGGGAACGGACACAGACTACACAAGTGAAGATAAAACAGAGCAGGACAGGAGAGAAAGAGCATTCAACGATGAAATTAGGTATCTCAGAGAGAGCTGGAATCCAGAAGAAGCCTTACGTGCAGAAAATGAAGCATTGAGGCATGAATTACATGCGTGCACAAGGCGTGAAAAAGATTACACTACAGAGGTATCTAGAGTCACCGAAGCTAAAGACAAGGCGTATATGCAAGAAATTGAGTTACTGAAGTCGGAATTAAGAATGCGTTATGAGGAAAGAGAAGAAATGGACAGACAGTTACACCTTGTGCGCAAGGACAAAGAAGATTTATACAGAGTGTTAGGGATATGAAAAGTTTATTGGCAGATACACCGCGTAGCCAAGCAGACGTTCAGGAGAAGCATGTGTCTTTAGACAAAGGGAAATTGGACACTGAACGGACAGAGGCGCGCACACGGGGAAAGATAAATTTGGTATTGAGCGGGACCGGGTTGGACAAAGTGTGTATAGACAACCGGAAACGTTGCCGCCAAGGGCAAACTTAATGAGAAATTTAAGGGATGAGACAGACATGACATCGACTCGAGAGAAAGACTTCTGCAGGAAATTATAAATTGCGGAGATATGCACGCATTACAGTCACAAATGGAGTTAATAAAGCCGGAGTAAAGCACGTAAGTACCTTTGCATAAAGTGGACCAACGCGACAGGTCATTATCACCTAAAAGTAGTATAAGAACACCTCGACATCGTTTCACGAGTGTGGGTGACCAAGCAAAGCCAGATAGCTATGACACGCAAAAGACAAAACCAACTGAAGGTAGACACCGTGTAAAACCTGATAAATTTGACGGTAAAAACTCCTGGATTGACTATAAGACACATTTCGAGTTGTGCGCAGCGACTAACAGATGGGATGATACAGAAAAAGGTCTACAACTGGCCGTGGCATTACGAGGCCAAGCACAGAGTGTACTAGGCAATATGAAAGCAGGGACAGGCAAGATTATAAAGCGCTGGTGAAGACATTAGAAGAGAGATTTGCTCCGCCAAATCAGACAGAGTTGTATAGGGCAGAATTAAAAGACAGAGAGCAAAGACCCGGTGAGAGTCTACCAGAACTTGGACAAGCTATATTGAGATTAGTATGTCAGACGTATCCTACGGCGTCAACAGATGTCCAAGAAACACTGGCTAAACAAAGTTTTATAGATGCTTTGCAAGACAGAGAAATTAGGCTGAGGGTTCAGCAGACGCGACCAACTAATTTAACAGATGCTGTTAGACAAGCGGTAGAATTGGAAGCGCTATTTCGGGCAGAACGAAGACGACGACGGGAAGAAGGGGCATTTAGAGGTGTGCACTGGTCAAACCGCGATAATAACAGTAAGAGACGGAATGTTCCAAGACCCGAGAATGCTGATAATCTGAAAGGGGAAATAGCTAGAATGCACCGCGAAGTTACCGAGCTGAAACGACAGCTTAAACAACAGAACCAATGTTGGAAGTTCAACAAGTAGCCGGTGGTCAAATACCATCAGAAGCTAGTAAACAGACCATTCCTCAAAATAAGAGAGCCAAATGGGTCAAGTGTTACCTCTGCCAGAAGACTGGTCATTATAAGAGTGACTGTCCACAAAGAAGTGAGAATGACCAAAATATGATTCCGGAAAATACAGAAACGTTTCAAAAGGAACCAAGTAGTAACACAAATGGGACAGCCGGAACAAACACTTCTACTCCAGGTCACAACAGACAATTTAACACAAAGGACAAAATCTCCATAAACTCAAACGCGAATGCCGTTGAAGGTGGTATTTATGTAGATGCCAAAGTACAAGGGGTAAAATGCAGACTTTTAATAGACACGGGCGCCACGGTAACCCTTCTGTCAAAGAAACTAATAGACAAAGTCGCTGAAGAATCGTCCAAGAATACGCCATGCAAAACAAGACATTGTTGCAGCCGGAGGAAATCTCCTCTCCCTCTATGGACTTGGAGACTTTAGTTTACAGTTAGGAGAGAAGATCTATTCGTGGACTATGATAATAGCAGACATCAGTATAGATGGAGTGATAGGGTTAGATTTTCTTAAGAAGAGAAATTGCCAAGTAGACGTAACGGCAGAAGTTTTGACAATTGATGGGAAACACATCCCTTTGTTTTTGCAAGGACCACTAGGTTGCTTTAGGAATGCCGATGCGTTGAGTCGAATACCATGCACCCAGTGCGCTATATATCAAGACTGGGAAGTACATGATACGACGGGAATGCACCATATAGCCAAGGTACATGGCGGTTAAAAGATTCCGAGTTAAAGAAGCTACAGCACGAAGACATTGACATCAAGATGGTCTTCGAGTGGCTGGAACAAAAGAAAGCACCTTCTTATACAGAAATAGCAAACTGTAACAGAACAATTAAGAGTCTGTGGAACCAGTTCGGTCAATTGGAATTAGTTGATGGGTTGATTTTCAGGAAGGTTCAAAACAACAAGACAGGCGATGAAACAAGACAACTTCTTGTACCTTTAAATATCAGGGAGGAGGTTGTAAGACATCTTCATGATGGAGTATCTGGAGGACATTTGGGTGTCCATAAAACTATAGAGAAAATTAGAAATAAATATTACTGGCCCGGTCTGAGGCAAGATGTAGACTTATATGTAAAGGGTTGCTTACAGTGTAATAGACGGAAGAATCCCCCGAGAAAACTAAAAGCACCCTTGCAATCAATGCCAGTAGGAGAACCAATGCAAAGGATTGCAATCGACATAATGGGACCGCTGCCAGTAACAAAAAGGGAAATAAGTACATTGTTGTAGTAGCGGACTATTACACGAAATGGACGGAGGCGTTCCCTGTTAATAACATAGAGGCCATAACGATGGCAGAACTTGTGGTTGAACAAGTAATAGCTAGGTTTGGTGTACCAGCAATCATACACAGTGATCAAGGAAGTCAGTTTGAAGCTGAGGTATTCCGTGGAATGTGTGATTTGTTAGGAATAAGGAAGACTCGTACGTCTCCCTACCATCCTCAGTGTGATGGGCTAGTGGAGCGGTTTAATAGAACTCTAGAAGCAATTTTAGCCAAATACGTAGGGGATTACCATGATGAATGGGATTTGTATTTACCATATGCTCTAATGGCTTATAGGAGTGCTGTCCATGAAACGACTGATTTTTCTCCTAATATGCTCATGTTAGGAAGGGAGGTTGCGACACCTTTGGATATCCAGTATCCACTTCCGGGAGCGGAGAGGCCTAGGCATGAGTGGGTAAAGGAACTACGAGAGCGGCTGGAAATGGCTCACTATGTTGTGAGAGAAAATGTGAACACGGAGATGCGTCGTCAGAAGTGTTTACATGATACTAAGGCTTCTGTTTATGATTTGAAGCCGGGAGATAGAGTTCTAGTTTATTTTCCGAGAGTTCCGATAGGCGGTACATCGAAACTTTCTAGTTTTTGGAAAGGTCCTTTCAAGGTTTTGAAGAGAACGGGACCGGTTAATTTTGAGATTGATTGTGGGCGATACGGAACAACCCAGGTCATTCATCTGGACAGGTTAAGCCATGTCCAGAGAGACAATTGTGGGACAGCGTGAAGGATCAACTTGAAGAAGAGGCACCGGTCCAAGATGGAAACGCTGCACAATTTGAAGATGTCGAGGAAGAGGTATCACTGACACTGCCAAAGGCGATAGAGGTTGAATCGCGTGAAACGCTTGCGCAAAACCCGAAGAGAAATAGACCGCAGCGCGAACGCAAACGACCTGCCTGGCTAGGTGATTATCTTGACCCCGATCTTGTAATATAAAAGCACATAAATTCTCCTATGTTTGTCCAAGATGAACACCAGTGACACGACTAGACATGCAGACAGCTTATTTAATTTATGTTTGCTAAAGTCAGATTATAAGTGTTATTTTTAATTTCAGCAATCTGGCGAGAATAAAGTTTTCAAGAAGAATGGAGATGTTCAAATGTCCTGTTTGTAAGAGAGATTATTCGGATGGAGACCAGATGAGGGAACATTTTCGGCGGTGCCTGAAAGATTATGATTATGAAAGCAAACCGTATAAATGCAGGGAATGTTCATATCGGGCTTCGCGACCAAGAGATGTTTCCCGGCACGAGTATCGTGTGCACGGAGATTCTCTTGGTTTTTCGTCAAGCGCATCCAAGCGAGATAATATAAGCAAACCTAAATCAAAGTCAGTTGAAAGCACAGAGGCCAGAGTCACAGATTCGGTACAGTCCCCATGGTTAGGTCAGGATCCAGGGAATTTAGAGTCGATCTTTGGGACCATGGCGGACCCGACAAGCCGGAAACCAACGCGACCGACTATTCCACTGACACCAAAGCGCAAAACGTCTGAGGATGCAGGACAAGTTTCGAAGCAAGCTAGGATGGACGAGGGTCATCAAAATTTAGAGAGTAGTGACAGTGCTAATGTTGAAATAGACTTGCTTTTATCTGATGTTGAATCGATTTCGGAGGCCGTTTTTGATAGCACCGTGGAGAAGGTTGTACCAGAAAAGGTTGTAACAACAACGCCTACTGAAACCGCTACCTGTAGTGCGCTAAGTACAGGTACGCAAACAGCAGAAATAAGCAATCCGGACATTGTCAATACTAAAACAACACATTTCAGAGGTGAAACAAACTATGAACCCGATTTATCAGCTATCAAGAAAAATGAAATTCTACGGTTTAGAGAAAGGAAGAGCGAATGGGTAGAGGCAGGAAGGAACGTCAAAGAAACAGATTGCTGGTGGTGGAAAGAGGACAAGAAATAGGATGAATAAGACTGACTGTGCCGAAGGATTGTGTATATATTGTATATAGTGTATAAGCATTTGTGTGATAACTGGAACGTTGTCAAGACGTCAGTACAATAATTCTTGATTGTGATATAGTGTTTATTTGTGATAAGCTGACTGTGATTATCATGATTCAAGGATGATTTCAGTGTTTGTGTGTCTTGTAAATAGTCTCGTCCTGTGCGTCTATAAAAGGAAAAACCGTAAAAAAAAATATATAAAAATATGGAAAACGTCAGAAAAGAACTATTGATTTATATATGTTAAATGTTTGTGATGTCTACAGTAGAGCAAAATGCGGGACGCATTTTTGGAGGAAGGGGGTGGTGTAGCGAAGGACCTCCTAGGACTAGTTTGTATGTGAACAATTAACTGTTTTGCCAATGAATTACATTACTCAGTATGATTGCCGATTAGAAGACTGATGTAATACTTGTATAGTGTATATAGCTGTATATTACTGTGATTGACCTTAATTAACGATGATTCCACTGACTGGGCAGGATAAGATATTTGGACAGGATAGTGTAGAGAGGATGGACAGACGAAATGGCTGGATGAACTGACCGGATGAAATATGGCTAATAAAATCGCTGACAACAACCTTCAATTCTTTGAAAAGATCTAAGTTGTAATCATACATATTTTACAGGCCGCGTACATATATTTTCTTCCGGGCAGATTAAATTATAAATTAAATACTAAAAGATGGACAGAATCTTTTAGACCATAGCAGCTCTTTAGTTTGACCCGACCTTGACAGCAGAGATGTGTATCGATCGATAATACACATCACCACACCGCAGTGTGGGGCTAATTATATTCAGCCAATCAGAATGCAGAATTAGCCGATCACGTGGCTGGTCAGCTAGAGCAGGGGTATATAAGGAGGCAGAGAGCTGCAGAATTTCGCATTTGATGTTTGTGTTAAGTGCCAGCAGTATCTTACTGAATAAGAAGATATTGGCTTTAGGTAAGGGTGAATAACCTAGATTACCTGACAGATCGACAGAGACTGTGGACAGTAGCTTCTCTGTGTGGTCCAGACGGAAAGTACAAACCACTGGTATTGGCCGTGGTAATTCACTTTGTGAATTGCGGTAAAATCGGCTGTGGGTTGACCGTGCGTCGTGACCGTGCGCTGGTCGTGCGCGGTGCATGCGTTGACCGTGCGCGGTGCGTGCGTCGTGGTCGTGCGCGGTCCATGCGTTGACCGTGCGCGGGGCGTGCGTTGACCGTGCGCTGCGCAGGGCTTGGTGGATTTCCAAGTGCCGTGCGTAAAGGAGAGCGAAGTGGTAATACACACAGCAGTCCAGTTGAAGTAACTTTGGTTTAGACCAGTGGCGTGCACAAGGTCCTGATCAGTGGCGTGCGCCAGATAACTGATCAGAGGAGTTGGCCAGGTACATTGGTTTTGGTACTGGCTAGTGGCGTGCACCAGGTCCTAGGAAAGGCTTCGGGCTGTTGGTGAAATACACCAGGGAAAATCTCACGCTGTGGAGGCTTTAGTAATTGTGCCAGGTACATGTGAGGAGTGCGGTCTACTCTGACACGTGTTCTGTGGTCAATTGGTCAAGTAGCACAGTGGATGTGAGAATTATTGGTGTACTATCCATCCTGTCCAGTCAAGTGAAGTGTACATATCCAATCAACCAAATCATATGCCAGGCAGGCATACAATATTTATTAGTTTTATAATATAAATACTACGTGCCGGCGTCGACAGCACGGGTGTGCCCCGCTGTTGTACTTCGGTTTTATTAAGAGTCTACGTCCACAGCGCCGTTTCCGCAGGGTTTGGTCGGACCCAGATCAGCCCGGCGGCGTTTACCTTGTAATTAGACTACGTCCACAGCGCCGTTACCGCAGGTGTGTCTTATTGTTTGGGCATTCCGGCGGCGCGCACAGCTACCAAATAAAGAGAATAATCGGCGACGTGAGGCGCGTTTAGTTTAAAGCAAGGGTACGCGGTGAGTGATACCCCCGGTCGCGTTACAGCATCAGTCTAGGGTCAACTTCCAGTATAATTTTAAACTGTTTTGACAGACTACATTTACAGGCAAGCTACCTGGTATACTTTACCCTTGACAGCCTAGATGTCACCATCATGTGCAGACATGCTATATGCTGTTCTTTTCATGAACAACTTTTGTTTGTTTCACAAATGCATAACTCAATCCAAATGTAATATATCGTCAACTCAATCCAAATCTATTATATCGTCAACTCAATCCAACTGTATTATATTGTCAACTCAATCCAAATGTATTATATCGTCAACTCAATCCAACTGTATTATATTGTCAACTCAATCCAAATCTATTATATCGTCAACTCAATCCAACTGTATTATATTGTCAACTCAATCCAAATCTATTATATCGTCAACTCAATCCAACTGTATTATATTGTCAACTCAATCCAAATGTATTATATCGTCAACTCAATCTAAATGTATTATATCAAACACTCAACTTTTCACATTTGTTTTAACATGTTTATATCAGTACACAAATCTCATTTTATCTGTTTGTATCTCCTTCCTTGGAGAGTCCTATAATAATTGCTAATACATATTGAACACTAAATCTCTGCTCATCATTAACAGATTAAACAAAATTGTCTTGAATACATGTATGATGACATGTATTACATAAAGCCATGAATAAAGATGAATTTTTGTCTGTCAATTAATTAGTGTAAATTTTTAAGAGCCTTATTAGGGAGTAACTATATATGATATAGTAGAGAGATTTACCTCACAAACATATACAAAACTGTTCTTGCCATGCTTCCATTTTATGCCTTTAGGCTAAAGGTTAAGGTAATTATGTTCTGTAATGTCGATAGTACAAATGTACCCAAACAGTCTATCATTATGATGTCATCATGTCTGCTTGAAGAAGCTTTAATCTGTGTGCAGTGTTGATGATTTGTTGGTTTAACTAAAATATCAAAAGTTAACTATACATTTTAACAAAAGTACAATGGAACCTGTAAAAACTGACACCTTGCTAAACTAAAAAGCATGGGTATGCTAAACTGAACTATTTCATAAGGATATGCCATTTATACAATTGACGTATCGCCGGGCACACCTTTTATGTTCTGACATTGGCTGCCATCATAGTACCAAAGCAGCGTCATGGCAACTAATGACATATTAGTGTCAGTGATGTCATTAAAAGGCCCAATTCAGGCTGAGTTTTCATTCTATTTATTTCAACATGTTGGCTTTTCGACAGAACATTGTAGGCGTGGTCTGCGATTCGTCATTTGGGAAACTAACCTGTATAAACAAAATACAGTAAACCTTGATTCACTGCCACTATTTTTTTCATTCAAATTTTGGCATTATAAAGGGCTTGGGTAAAATGTTGAGAGAGGGTTATGAACAAGAACATTGAATAAATATATTTTTGGACATCAAAATACTTTGGGAATAAGTGATGTGACAGGGTTATTGAGGGCCATTACATGTATATGGAGGTTTTACTGTACCTGTCAAATTCAAACAAATAAATAAATTTGGTCTGGTGAGTGATCAGTTTAGACAGGTTTCACTGTATTGGGATCTTTATATATTTTGTTTGTTATAAATACAAATACGAAAGGTACAAACTTTTATGTGTAGTTTTGTAATAAACTTTTGTGTTTATAATTTATCAGCCACCACCAACAACCCCGGCCAGTGGAGACATTAAGCAGCTGTCGCATAGATTTGCTATACAGAATGGTAAAGTCCGAGAGACATCATCAGAGTTCCTGGCCTTCAAACAACATTACTGTTTGACATGGGGAAGGTGAGATTTTATGAGAATACTTTTATTTTTGTATAAATTTACTTTAACATTTATTTTACTTTTATTGCTTGGTATTTCAATCAAATCAAATTTAGGTCTTTTATTTGCTAAAATGATAAGATCTATATCTGTATAAATACATGACAGGTTTTAAATTTGAAATGAAAAAGTAAATAGTACATTAAATTACATTAAAACAATCCATTGCCTCCATTTGTTCAGACAAATTTTGGTGTTATAAAGGGTTTGGCGATAACTTGAGGGAGGTTTCTCAGGAAAACATCAAAGAAAAAGATTTTGGCACTGCAAAATACTAGTAGTCCAGTGATAAGTGAGAGTGCAAAGTTCTAATTTTTATTAATTTGAAGATTATGAATATAAAACTAACACATCATAATAATTTACAAATAAAATTGTTTTTAGTATTTGTAGAGCATTGATGTATATGTACCGATTTTATATTTCCAGTATTGTGACAATAATGAAATATTTAGAGAAGATGTTAGCAGATTATATTGTACCTATAGCTTTTATAAATGGAGACAAGTAAGTAGAGACCATAATAAACGTATCAGTAATACTTATTGTGTGCAGTATTGGGGTATATTTAATAGACAATATTTACAATTGGAATTGACCTTCTTTAGATGAACCTATTTGTTTTATCTGGCATTCAATTGCTCTTGAATACAGTGTGGAGTCATGACCTCTGATTACGTAATGTTTAACTATTCGTTTACGTCACAGAATGACATCTATTACGTCACGCATCGTTTGATTGGTCAGCATCCATGTCTACTCGCGACGTAACTTTCCTTATTTGGAGCAAGGCTTTCCATCAATCCCGTATGTTTGTCGGAATCTTGAATGAAATAAATTATTGTAGCGATAATTTTACATTTCGGACATGATATCAATGTTTTTTATGATTGTAAATATAAGAAATAACATTCTATTTGAGTGTATTCATTCAGTATTATGAATGAGAGTCAGGAATAGCATATTTAACATGAACTGCTTTGCAGTTCATTGAATATGCTGTTCCTGACTCTCATTCATAGTACCGAATGAATACACTCAAATAGAATGTTATTTCTTAATTGTTAGATGTGAAATGTCAAAATTGTACAAAGAATGGGGTTTACCACTGTACCACATGATCAACAGCCCTTTACATTTGTGCTGGATGTTTTGGAAAACATTTACATTGCAAATTTCTCGGAATTATGTTGGTTTTATGGAAAAATGTGAACTGACATAATTTTATAGCCAATAGAAACGATTGTTTGCATCAATAATAGAGTGGTACATGTAGAGTGGTGAACTCCATTGTAACACACTTTGTTATGGAAGACAAATGGAGTCTCAATGCAGAATGAATTCAAAAATTGTTTTCTTTTTTGTATAAAGATTCTAATAATTTTGAAGAAAAAAATCCATTTTATACTCTTAGTTTTTTGTAAAGCTTAGTAGTAATTTTTTTACATATAAAATATGATGTTCTATAACAATTTAATCTGACCCATTTTATGATGTATTTTAGACTTGCTGACTTGTCGTTGGAGTTTGAGTTAGAACAACCACCGACTTACGATGATTTACTGACGTGTGTCGTAAACCGAGACGATGTGGAAAGTCTTATGAGGAGACCTGTAAGTTATTGTTATAGTGGTCACCAGTGTACCAGCTGATACCCATAAACTTGTTTACTGATCAGTTATTTACATTAGATATGGAATTGTGCAAGACAGATATCCCGGGTCTTGCAATTATAACCTTTTCCATATTGTTCCAAACAAAAACAAAGTTACCCAGTCCCCTGATACACCATAATGATTGTGTGGACACAGGTACTTAGATCTTGAATTGCCTAAGGTGGCAGCTTTCTGTAAAAATTAATTAAAATTAAAATTTAATCTTGTATTTTGCAACCTTAACCTTTTCCATGTCATTCCACACAAATGTTAAGAGATATATTGATCACGTGGTACGATGGCAAACTCCATTATACATTATTATCCACTGAAAAAGACCAGATCAAAGTTCTTTTTCTATTTTTTTTTGTATTGAAAGCCATGTTAGTTTCAAATGTAATGTGTTAAATACAACCCAATCAATGAAAAGACTTGATGTCTATAAGAGGGATGATAAACTTATAGCTACCAGTTAGAGGGGCAATGCATTTTTAACTTGAGGATATTTGATCCAGTTTTTGTTAAAATTTATTTGTTATTGATTTAAGATACACTTGTAATTTCAAAATATATCATGGTTATCCTGTCACAGACTGATTTTCGTATCTATATCATAATAAGTAGAGTAGAGTACTGGGATGGGGAGGGGGTATAATGGTGTTTAACTCAGCAATCAATATTCGTTCACTTATTTTTTGAGGCAGTAATTTCTGGAATGGTGGAGAAAATGAGAGAGCTGAAACCTTTAGTGAGTAAATCTAATATGTAAGTGGGAGTCTGAAAATATTATTATTCAACAGTTGTAAAATTGTAAATATGTACATTTTTGTTTTACAGGGAAGAAGATACAAAGGTCCAAATGGAAAAGAGGTCGCTGCTACACATATCCAGGCTTCATGGAGGATGTTTAGAGATCGTTCTGACTACCTAGAATACAGACGCAGAAAGTGGGCGGCGGGTGTAATAGCCATATCATGGATCATGCACATCAAAATGGCTAAAGTTAGACTACAACTTAAAACTGCACGAGATGATCATCTGGAAGGCTTCAGAAGAAGAGCTAAGGTTTGATATGAAGCTATTGCTTTTATTCTCATTAAAACAAAATTTGGATATGTTTTTGTAACAGTTATCAATGTATTTCATATTTGATGTCCAATTTCGTTACAGGAAGTGCTTACCATTCCAGAGCACCTGTCTGCATGTCTGCACTTCCCAGTTTAACTTAACTTGCCTTTTTTCAAAGTTTTTGCTTTGCTTTTGGAATTGTGATTGAGACATGAACATTTTAAAATTGCAAACTGGTGCCATAAATTTTGTATTTAAAATTCAAAACCCTGTCTAATCAAAAACATTCTGAAAAGTGTTTGATTAGACAGTTTACTACTGTATTAAAATATCAGTCTTAGATTAGATTAAACAGTTTGGTTGAATTTTTTCAGTCATTTGTCAAATTGTTGGTGCAGAACTTTGTAATTTTGACATGTGCATGTGATAAATGCATTCCAAGAGTTTTACAACATACATTTATCACATTTTCAATTTTTCCTGATTTCAGAAATTTGCAATGTCCTGGGACCGTATAAAGAACTCTAAGAGAGTTGTCATACACTTACCATCATTAGGATTATCACAGGAAATCAGGGACAGTATTCACGAGTTTGGTATCAGACAGAACACACAGATGGCGAGATTATGTGATATTAGAGGTAAGTAGTACAAACATTATAGTAGCCAGTTGTAAGTCCTTGGGCAAGTAGTACAATTATAGTGGAGTAATAGATTTTTACACCCCAGTTAAGGTTCGTTCACTTATATGTAAGTGGTCAGTTAAGGGATGATGAAGGAATTTGTAGTGTTCCGGAGAAAACTACTGACCTTTGGCAGGCTAACTGATGACAAACTTTCCATGCTAGGATCTGTCCTGAGTGGGATTTCAACTTCCACTCAGGCAGTGAGGTAAGAGCACTCTTTAGACCACTTGACACATTGAGGCCCCATCTTTAAGCAAGTTATTTAATTCAACATTGCTCTTGTACATCCAGTGGATAAAGAGTTGCTAGCAGATGTTCTTGATTAAGCTAAATTAGACATGAGTTGGATTGGTGTCCTTCCCAAGGAAGAGCCCTTCTAGCAGGGTTAGTTTTGACTCTTCAAAAACAGGAGCCAAAAATTGAACCAACTTTAAAAATTTAAGAGCTAGTGGTAAAGATCTGGTAAGACTCAGAAACAAATAACAATAAAAAACTTCTACATAGTTCTTCTAATCTTCTGTATAAATTTCTGTTTTCTTCATATCTTTTTTCATACTTTTTCTGCCTTAAAATAAAATCGATGATTTTTTTCAGCAAAAATATTAGCAATATTTATAAAAATTAGTATTTTGCTAAATTGGAGAATGGCAGCACAACCCTTGTCCTAGTTTGGGTTTTACTTTGACCGTTGAAACATAACATAACAATGCAATGATGAGATTGTCGTATTTTCTTGAAACTATACCAAAACAATTCTTTGATTTCTGTTTTGGTAGTAATCATATAATATTTTTTCGGAACTGTACCATAAAACTTGTTTTGATGATAGTGCTATTATATTATTTCAGATCCAAATGTTGATGTGATATTTATTTCTCCTGTACCACTCAGTGAGGAAACCCGTCAGTATTATTCTAAGTTACTTGGTCTGAAGGCAGCAATAGACTCAGGAAATGTTGACGATCAGGATGAAACTATGAGTGAAAGATATAAAATAATCACACCAGATGCAATAAAAAGCTTCCCAGTAAGTTGATATTAAACTTTTTATCAAAATTAGTGTTTGAGAGAGAGAGAGAGAGAGAGAGAGAGAGAGAGAGGAAAAGAGAGAGAGAGACAGACAGACAGATGAACGACAGAGAGAGAGAGAGAGAGAGAGAGAGAGTGGAGTAATAGTCATTTATGTTCAAGTCAAGACTTCTGCAAATATAGTAAGAAAGTCAGGTCTAGGATGGTGGAAGAAACTAGAACATCCAGTAAAAACCATTGACCACTGGCAAGCAAACTTCTAAAAGAGGAGTTGGAGTAATAGTGTTTTAGGCTCCATTAAAGATTCTTTCATTTATATTTAGATGTTCAGTTCTGGGATGGTGGAGGAATCTAGATCACCCAGAGGTAGAGAAAGAGAGAGTGAGTGTATGAGAGTGAGTGAGAGAGAGAGAGGGAGAGAAATGGATACATCTACTAAAGAGATTACATTTGATTATTTACCTGACCAGTATTAATCAGTAGCTTTTTTATACACAACAGATAAAAGTTGTTTTTTTAGATGTTATAAAACCTTTTTATTTCCATTTTACAGACTCACAGAATGTGTTTATCTACCTTACTAAAGTACAGTCCTCGTACAATGACCAGGCTAAAACACTTATTAAAGGGCCGAGAGGCGTACATTGTGTCCAGTGTTCCACATAAAGACGACTTAGCTATAGCAGATATGTTAGATGTACCAATCTTATCACCAGAACCAGAGGTCGCTCACCTTTACTCTACAAAGTCTGGGTGTAAGAGAATATTTGCCAGTGCTAATGTTGAGGTACCACCCAGTGAATACGATGTCTACAGTTTAGGACAGGTATGTACACTATTTGTGGAAAAAAGTTATCGAAGTAAAAATTTAAATAGAATAATAAATACAATTTCCAAATATTATCAGTGAGAATGTATCTTAACTTGAACCTTAAAATATACCAAAAACTAGACTTGTTTATATCCCTGAACTGATTCTAAAAATTTAGACTTGTCTCTCAAATACTTCTATCTAGAGTTACTGACCCTCTTCTGGAACTTAACTGATCTAAGTATGGATGCCCTATATTTTTGTCATTTGTCAATGTGAGGTTTCATGTAATGGTATTGCTTATATCTACAAATGTTTTATATAATTTTGATATTTATTTCAGCTTCATGAATGCCTGGCACAGTTGGTAACAGAAAACTTACTTGTGACAAGATGGTTGTTTAAACTGGATGACGAGTTTGATGGTCGAGGAATTGCTTATTGTGACATATCTAAACATCTGCCGTGTTATAACTGGGCATTGAAAGAGTGTAGAAGATATGGGGAAAAGTGGAGTAAAAAGTGGGCTCAGGTACAACTGTACAAACTGTAGAGAAATAATGTCATACATGTATATGTGTTGTTTTATTTGCCACTATAAGTGAAAACTTTGTTTCTCTACAATGAAGGTTTAGATGCAAGGAAAAGATTTTGCACTGTATGTGGGAGGTTTTGGTTTAAACCCTGTCTGGTGTCTGACTTGAAAAAAGGCAATAAATGTTCTTTAGCCAAGCACTTGGAAATGAAGGGGTCCTTTGGAAGTGACCTTAAAACATGATGTCCTGTGTCACGACAGGCCCAGTATGTTAAAGGACCCTCCCTGCATATTGTCTTGAGTGTACTGCAAAATTAAACATTTCTGTCGCATCATCAATAGCTGGTGAAATTTCATTACAAGTGAAATATTCTTTACCAGGACATAGAACCCCATTCAATCAATCAATCTTACTTAAAACATTTTGTTTTATATCCATTGGAAAGCATTGCAACAGGTGTAATATGTTTACTTCTTTTATTATGTTTCAAGTCTGTAACAGACTTTACTTTATTTACAAATTTTTTATTCAAATAAATGTTTTTTTAAATAACTGTACATTCTTTAGGAAGCAGCATATATAAAGATACATGCACAGATACCAGATGTGTTAGCTGAACATGCCATGCCAGTACACACTGATTTATATCCAACATGGGAAAAATTCCTGGATGCCTTCCTTAGCCAAGGTATGGATTAAGGATTAATTGCAATTCATACATCAACATGAATATAGACATGTTAGAGTAAACTAAAGTTAACCATCTGAAGTATTTCATCATTTACTCATTTCTTCTGTTTCAAAAAAATTGCAATTTATTTTTAAAAAATGAAAGAAACCATGAAAATCATTAAAATTAAAATATTAAATTCACGTTAAAGGCAATTTTATGGATATTCTATGGAAAATAAATTTGTTTTTCAATTACTTTCAAATTTTCAGTATTTTACTAATAAAGAGTATCAAATTAGGATTTTTTTGCCTTGTAAAATCATTCAACATACATGTATAAAAAACAAACCTTATAATGACATACAAATATATACTCAGAAAAAAAGTCCTTGAGCTCATGGTTTATACCACTGCATGTTATTCTTTGTAAAAGTTATGACTTTTGACCTTTACCTATTACTGATGTTATGGTTCATTTACAGGTGGAGTCATTGAAGCGTGTCCTCCATCAGACAGTATCACAACACTAACAGTAGACATGTTAATAGAACCAAATGGAAAATACAATATACTAAGTCTTGGAGATCAAATCCACGCTGAAACACCGTTCAGTTGCTGGGGTGTGTCAATACCACAATCTTCCGTGGAACCAGAAACATTAAATACAGCTTGTAATAAAGTCGCTGAAGCGTGTAAATCCCGAGGAATCATCGGCTACTTTGCCATTGATTTTGTCACCTTCATCGATTCTAAATCTGTAAGTTGTGACTAAAATTTTGAGTTGAGAGTATAGGATGGGACTATGTAGGGTGGGGTGTGGTGTGGTGGGGAAATGAGGTATTAGATTTTTGGATCAAATATTAATTACTGTAACACTGTCAGAATGTAAAATCTCTTGGCAATAATGGCTTATTTCGTTAATTTGATTGGTTACTATGGAATAAAATAAAAACATATAAAATGTCATCAGTAGTGGAAAATAACAGCTTAGCAATATAGTGGCAATGATTTAAAATCCATGATAAATAAGTCAATGAAGTGATGAGAATACAAAAGGGTGATATAACAATTATATCAAATTGCAATAATTTGAATGTTCTAAAGTGGAAAAAGGGAATTTGAAGTGGGTGAAAAAACAAGGAACCCTATTTGAGGTTCAACAAGTTTAAATGCAGAAATTGAATTCTTGTTTTCTTCAGATGGAGCAGAAGTTATGGGCCTTAGATTTAAGCCTCCATTATAGCGATAGTTTAGCTATGTTCCAGTTAATGTCATATGTAAGCAATGGCAAACTTGATATTCAAACACACGAGTTCCATGTACCAAAACCACAACAGGAGCGTAGACCAAGGAGAAGACGGTTAGCAGGACAAGCAGAAGAGGTAAATAGTCAAATTTTATATGCGAAATATAGTAATTTTAATAGTAAAACCAAACATTTTAGATAACTCTTCAATGAAAAAACAGAGCTTTATCACATTGACTTGCACATATCTCATATTATTAGTTTACTGCTCATTGACCAGGTTATTCGATGAGGATTCTGCTATTTTTGGTATGAACAATTAGCTTCTATCTTATACAAATGTCAGACAAGATTGATGAATTTGATAATAAACCTAGCTGGTTGCATGTATTGCTCAGGGAAATTTCTGATAGATCCAAAAAAAAATAAATATTCCTGATATTGTGTTTTGTGTAAAAATTACAAAAAATTTTATCATTCACTTCCGTTTTGTAAAACTTTATGAAATGCTTTCACTAAATGGTTTACCATTCAAAACCTATTTATTTTTATTTCAGCAACCTCCCAATACAAACAGATTTGGTGTTATGAGTACACAGTTACTTCATACAAACTTAGCTGTCGTACATTACAGTGTGTTCTTCCAGATGTGTAGAGCTCATGGTATTGGATATGATATCAAGGTATTGAAGCCTATCTTTTAGAACTTTAAATTGCTTTTTATGAACTACCTGTATGTTGTATGATATACTGAAAATCCTACATGAACCAGTAATATGTTTTCAATTTGTACAAATTACTGATGTACAGTGGCCAAGTGGTTAAAGTGTCTCATACATGTAGATATGGTCAACTACAAATGGGAATTGGGGTTTCTTTTGTGGTTTGCTTGGAACATGTACAAGTATAATAGATTGAGTGCTTTGTTGGCAAATGTACTAGCACACAAAAATTTGCCATGTGCTCATCTTTGTACATGTACAACATTTGCACAAAACTAATGCTCGAAAGGAAACTGTGTTTAAATTAATCTTTGAAACTTGCTGATGTGATGTAACACAACATTCAACCAACCAACAAACCAGCCATCTAAAGTTATAGTTATACTATGCTATATTGAAAATGTCAAATGACATAAAACCACAGCGTTAGCTTAATTGGTAGAGTGCTCACACTGTAAGTAGGTCTACTAGGAGGTTGTGGGTTCGAACCCCAACCGGGTCTGACCCAAGACTTAAAAGTTGGTAGTGACTGCTCTTTTGCCAAGCACTCGGTATTATGAAATGAAAGTCTTGGTTCTTTCAGATGGAAACTAAATATATACTATAAAGGAGATCCCGTGTCACAACGGGCTTGGCACAATAAAAAACCCTGCTGTATAATGCCATCAGCACAACACACAAGCAAAATTTCTGCACCTTGGCCCATAGCTGGCGACATCTCGGTATAAGTGAAATATTCTTGACTGGGGTGTTAAACACCATTACTCAACTGACTCAAATGACATAAATTACATAACATAAAAAATGTGTGTTATCTTGTACATGTTGTAATGCAAGTACATGTGTGAGTTTTCAATATGTTGACTTTGTATATGTTTTTGTTTAGTAAGCCTGCACTACATGTAGTTCACCCATTTTATATTTTTCTATTACAGGAAAAACAGGGTAGTGTTTTCACATTAATTGATAGTTTTAACAGAGAAAGACTTGGAATGTTGTAAGTACTGAAATCACATTTGTGAAAAACATGGTGATTTTTTATGTTGTTTTAATTTAGCTTCTTTGTATAAGCATTTACATATACATTTACATGTATTTTTAAGGAAAATTAGGAGTGATGTGACAATAATGACCATGTTGTTCACCTCACATTTCTCTTTTCTTGTACAAAAGAATGAAATGTGTACAGCATTGAAGGCATAGAAGAAAAAATGTATATTTCCCTTCAAAGTGTAAAGATGCAGCTTAACGCTTAATTATTGTGCATACTTATCTTGTTTGATATACAGTTTGGCATTACTGTGTCATCCTCTTATAAAAGGCAGCTGGTTCATGCTATAAACTTTATAATGGTTGATCTTGTACATGTTTTGCCTTTCAACATGTTTCTTGGACCCATATGTAGACTACCTGCTTATAAAGACCACTTTTTAAAGGTTCTTATACATGGTAGCCTGTTTATGGGTTGGACTGTGCCTAACAAATTATTAGATCATCCATGTATATGTTTTTTTTTCAGGACTATTGGTGATAATTTACAAGGTGCATTAGCTACATTTGCCAGGAATTTATCTGTCATACATCAAGAAATATCAGCTCCTAACATGCAGGGAGAAACTAACTTCAAGGTATGTATTGTGTTAAAAGTGTTACATGAAGACTAGACTGTATCATCCACCATCAGGGATAAATGCTAATGGAGTTGATTCATTGTTTGTATGTTATATCAGAGAGCACTGGCTTTTCTGATACAGATGTTTAAGTGTTTGCTGGCACATGATTTGTTACGAGTAACAGATTTGTAACTTGTATAATTCTGATACAGGGGACGCAGTAGCCAAGTGGTCTAAAGCGGTCTGCGCTTACGGATCACCGTGTCTCTAGCCAATCCCTTTTTGAGACAGATCCTAGAAAAGTTTCGAGTGTGTTTGGTTAACAACATAACAAACTTAATAAGTTCAATATTTCATGAACGCAAAAGTAATATTCTCAATATATTGCATTTTGTTTTATAAGCAAGAGATAAGTGGATTTTGTAAATGTTCTTCTCATTGTTAGTTTTATATTTCAAATAAAACTATGTCTTTAAGAGTACATACATGTGTTAAAGAGTTATAAAACCCTAAAACTAATACTTATATCATTGTTGTTTCTATTACAGAATGCTATAGAGGATGTTGAAGGTATCCTGGGTACTACAATACAAAACGCTGAGGAGGCAGACGAGGAAGGACCTTAAACTGGTCTAGTTTATGTCAAATAAGAAAATCATATTGTTTTGTGCTTACTTTATTGACAATCATCTATGTCTAAGGACAAAAGCCATATTGCGCTTAACAAAACAAGCAACAACTTGAATGATGATGGCAGTGAAAAGTGCTCCCAATACACTTGTACAAAACTATAAATGTAACCATAGCAACTATCATCCCTGTTATGCATAATACGTCAATACTAATCATGGAATAAATATTTCATTATTTATTGTTGTAAGATGAAGAAACTCATGCTCATGAATCATGTTGTATTCACACTGTGAAAGAAAAAACTTCCTTATTCATCCAACATACTTATGATGCACCTCATTTTATTTGTATACTGAGAAAGTAGCAGTGCAGTGGGATACTAAAGAGGATATATTGCATATGAGAATCCTTGTGCCTTCAAAATAATATGTACAGTAATATATTGGACACTTGATGATATTTAAGTAGCTGATATTTGTCATGGTGTTGTTTTATCCAGTGCACATAGATGGCTAGGATTTTCAATCTCTATGAAGTAATTACATGTAGGTTGTTAACTAAAATCATTTATATGTCAAAACTGTTGATGATGCAATCATTCAAGGAACATGTGATATTCCATTGAAAAAGTAACTCAATATTTATACAAAAAGGCATATACAATACAGTCCTGTGGAAAGTTTAACACTGAACTAAGGAAAAGAAGTTGAAGTTCTGCTGTCTAGTAGCCAAGAATCATATGGATAGTTAGTGGCAGAAATGCTGCAGTAAAAGTTGTCGGGATTTAAAGTTACGAGGAACTGAGATGGGGTGCCGATTCCCCACTAATGTGTTAGCTTAGTGTTAAGTTTTCAACAGGCCTGTTCTTTATGTTGGTGTATAATTTTAATGTGTCACGGATACACATTTTAATTCGACTGCGACAGTAGGCTGATATTTGGGATTTAGGAATGAGGAAAGATTTTTACGTCATTCTGTTGCATTTGTATATACTTGTAATATGCCTTAACTATATAATGATTTATTGAATACATTTTATAAACCAGGACCCAGTTGTTCAAACTTCCATTAGCCTAACCATGTGGTTAGTGAAATTTTGTATCTTGCGTAGAATGTGATATTTTTAATTTTTGTTCAAAAGTATATGCATACAGTTGATATCATCAATTAGTAGTGAATTAAGTCAAAATTGTATAATTTTAATAACATTTTGAATATTTACTAACAGTTTGGTTAAGATAGCGGAGATTTGAACAACCATATTCAGTAAATGTTTCAATATGGTCAGTGATGACTGAAGAGTGATATTTCTATAAGGCAATTGTTTTGATGGTACACAATGTACTTCTCGGAGATGTATACATATTTAGTGTTTGATTGTTGCTGTATAAATCTGCCTTACTTGGTTTCATGAAATGAAAATATATTCTTATAATGTGAGATTCTATTTTCAGAAGTAAATTTTTAATGTCTATTATGTATAATGTAAATTTACAAATGCCATAATTGATGGATCGCCGACCACGCCCACAATATTCCGACACTGGCCGCCATCGTGATACCAAAGCAGCGTCATGGCAACTAATGATGTTCTAGTGTCAGTGAAGTCATTAAATTGCACAATTCAGAGTGAGTTTTCATTCTTTTTGTCAGCACGCCAGGCCTTTATCGGAACATTGTGGGCGTGGCTGGCGATCTGTCAATTTGTATAGACACTCCAGTACATTCCTGAGTACATCTGCACTTATTTTGCAGGTTACCATGGTAACAGTGGTATTATATAAATATAATTTGCATGGTGCTTGATATGCAATACAGAAATATTTATATTAAACTGTCATTTATGTTTTTGTTTTGTTTTATGATATGAATGTGCCTTTCCTGCAGTTAGCAGCAAGTTTAACTTTGTAGGTTGTATTAGATATAGAAACAAACTTAGACTGTGATACTAGTAATCTTATTTGTTGATTTAATTTTTGTTATTTGTTTCTTGTACATATATTATAAAGGAAAAAATTACTGAATGCAAGTTCAGTTTTCATCCGTGGTAAGAAATGATGGCAGACATGGTTTAAACATAGATTGTCAAGATTTAATGGTTATCTCCCTTTAAAATTTTAAACCATTGTTTTTGGGTAGTATATTTTAAACAATAACAACATGATGTGTACAGAACAATAAAAGAGAAATGTTAAAGTTAGATCACAACCGTCCTTCACATTTACCTTAAGATATATGAAAAATTCATAAAACTTTACACACGATTCACTTGTGATGTGAAAATTTTATTTGTTTTGGTTTATTTTTACAAACTTTTGTTTTTATTCTTGATGTTTGTTATTTTTGTACAGTTGTTATAGATTAAATGCTTTATAACTATACTGCTGATCTACAGGTTTAGAAGCTTCCTAGCTCCAATACTTAGTGATAGGCAAAGAGCTAAAATTACTGCTGTAACTAGAGCTGGTCACCCTGTGCCTTATATAATGGTCCCAACCAGTTTATTTCAGGTTGACCAGTCAAATTTAAGTATTTATCCAGATCGGTACCTCTTTAGTTTGCATGGTTGCCATTTAGGTCCTGTTATATTGTTAAGAGTTTGATTTTGGTACAGTTACCATACATAAAGTCCAAATTTTTGTATTTTTTATTAAAAAACCCATCAAAATGGGAAAAATATGTCTAATTTGACTTTTCTTTTTATGTGTCAGTTATCCGTTTTTATGGTACAAATCTGTCAAAAACGGATAAATCCGTTGAATTGATCAGCATCTGTTATTTTCTTGTGTCCTAAATCCTATGCTGCTTGTTAACTTCAATATCCATTGCCGAGTGTGAGGCATGGTCACTGGTTGTTAACTCTCATTTTGATTGCCGAGTGTCAGGCATGATATGACTTTCTTTGTTATCTATCTGATTAACATCAAAATTGTGACTCCCACCATGCTCAGATATGGCATTCGTTCTGAAGCATCATACAAGAAACTGTTCTTTCAATACCTAGCTGATTGTTGATTTATAACTATTTATACAGTTAAACCTAAGTTTTATCAAATGTATCAACATTTCATTTTTAAAACTAAATTATCCACCTACAAGTCTGGTAAAATTGAAATTTTAAGCAGTTGCTATCCTTTATCAAATATTCTAAATATTCCGTCCATATTTATTTATTATTTACACAGGTACATGTATGAATCAACAGGTTATTTTTTAATTTAAATTTTTCACCAATTGAGTTTAAAATTTTCAGCTGTTGCCATCCATCAGTCCATATTAGATTTACCTACCCAGTATTATTTTGAAGAGCCCAACATTTACAGGTACTGTAGTCATTTTCTGTGGTTAAATGTTTTATATTTTCACATTGATATTTCCTACCAAAACCAAAATAATTCATGTATCGCCGACCACGCCCACAATGTTCTGACACCGGCCGCCATCATGATATCAAAGCAGTGTCAAGGCAACTAATGACGTACTAGTAAGTAATGTTATTAAACAGCGTAATTCAGACTGTGTTTTCATTCTTTTAGCCTATAACTCAACATGCCGGGCCTTTGGCGGGACATTGTGGGCTTGCCCGGCAATCTGTCAATTACCCCTGTGACATGAACTGTATTGATTTTTTTTTCACCTTCAATGGGGCCTTTTTAATAAGAAAAGTGTTGTAATAAAGGAGGGTGACTGCTTACATAGACCAAGTTAGTTAAATTAATACAGGTACATGCACATGTCTACCTTTAATATTAATGCACAACTATATACAAATCTATATCCGTATGTAGAACCTTATTTACACATGGTATGTGTACAATCATGTTCTTGTGGTAAATTTTGTTTTTTGCTGTTTTAAACATTCCGTCCATATTGTTTTTATTTGTTAAAATTTAATGTATATTATTTACATAAATATATATAAATATATTTAACTATATCATTGATCTGTGATGATGATGTTATATTGTTAAAATGCTACAATTTTAAAATAAATTGGTATTAAACTATATATATTTGTTTTTATATATAGTGATAGTTTAATTCTAGTTTAACATCTTCTAGCTTGCTTATAGATGGCGAAGAATTTGAAGTATCTTGCTAATGGGCGGTCATGGCAAAGTGATACTGTCACTGGCTTTAGAAGTCAAGAACCTCACTTTTGAGTTTGAATTTTTCTGAGATGATCTTCTATCCAAAATCATCTCCTGCCCATAATGAAGCTATTAAAACTCTTTCTAGAGTTATCTTATGGACATGGTTCAAAACTGAGATCCCATGTTTTGGTGCTGAATGAAAGACACCTATTCAGAGTTTGAATCGGATTACCCCCGTGTGAAAGAGAACATTTACAACCAAAGGCTCAGCAAGATTAAATAAGGAGATGAGTGCGAGACATTGGCAGTATCCTGCTTTTGGGAATTGGCACATGTAATTGAACTGGTAGAACTCTGATTATGTTTGATATAAAATTTGTTATACTTTTCTGATAAATGGCAGAAAATTTGGTAAAAGTTTGTTTATAAATGACCAGCAGTACAGTGCTTACAAATGATGTGGAATTGATAATACACTGCTTATGAAAGGGGAGAAAATGATTTTTGGGAAATATTATCTTATTTGTTCTCTAGTTTATTTCTGACCCCAATATATACAGTACAGACTTGGCGAAAGTTAAACACTAAGCTAAAGAATTACTCAATTAGTGATGGATCAGCGAAAAATATCTTCCTAGCTATATATATCAGCAGCTGCCACTATCTATCCCTTGACAGCTTTTTGGACACTAGCTATTAACATATCAGTCACCTGGAAGGTGAATGTCGACTTCTTTTCGTTACTTTAGTGTTTAACTTTTGACAGGTCTGTACTGTATTTCATATATTTCTGTCATTTTAATAAACATGCAAAGAAAGATGGTCTGACCATGGTAAAACAATCCATATAGAAGGTGTGGATAGTTTGTCAAGTAATAAGATATATGATCCAGCTTACAGATCACATCATAACATTGCCTATATTCAAATTCCACTCTAGGCAAAGCCCAGAGCATGAAAGCTTGTCACATTGCTTGCTGAAGATCTGTGGTTCTCTCCAGGTGTATGAAAACTTGTCAGATTGCTTGCTGAAGATCTGTGGTTTTCTCCAGGTGTATGAAAACTTGTCAGATTGCTTGTTGAAGATCTGTGGTTCTCTCCAGGTGTATGTAAACTTGTCACATTGCTTGCTGAAGATCTGTGGTTCTCTCCAGGTGTATGTAAACTTGTCACATTGCTTGTTGAAGATCTGTGGTTCTCTCCAGGTGTATGTAAACTTGTCACATTGCTTGCTGACGATCTGTGGTTCTCTCCAGGTGTATGAAAACTTGTCAGATTGCAGATGTATGAAAACTAGTCAGATTGCTTGCTGAAGATCTGTGGTTCTCTCCAGGTGTATGAAAACTTGTCAGATTGCTTGTTGAAGATCTGTGGTTCTCTCCAGGTGTATGTAAACTTGTCACATTGCTTGCTGAAGATCTGTGGTTTTGTACAGGTGCATGTAAACTTGTCACATTGCTTGCTGAAGATCTGTGGTTCTCTTCAGGTGCATGAAAACTTGTCACATTGCTTGCTGAAGATCTGTGGTTTTCTACAGGTGCATGAAAACTTGTCACATTGCTTGCTGAAGATCTGTGGTTTTGTACAGGTGCATGAAAGCTTGTCAGATTGCTTGCTGAAGATCTGTGGTTTTCTCTAGGTGCATGAAAGTTTGTCACATTGCTTGCTGAAGCTCTGTGGTTCTCTACAGGTGCATGAAAGGTTGTCACATTGCTTGCTGAAGCTCTGTGATTTTCTACAGGTGCATGAAAGTTTGTCACATTGCTTGCTGAAGCTCTGTGGTTTTCTACAGGTGCATGAAAGCTTGTCACATTGCTTGCTGAAGATCTGTGGTTTTCTACAGGTGCATGAAAGTTTGTCACATTGCTTGCTGAAGATCTGTGGTTTTCTACAGGTGCATGAAAGCTTGTCACATTGCCTGCTGAAGATCTGTGGTAATCTACAGGTGTATGAAAACTTGTCAGATTGCTTGTTGAAGATCTGTGGTTCTCTCCAGGTGTATGTAAACTTGTCACATTGCTTGCTGAAGATCTGTGGTTTTGTACAGGTGCATGTAAACTTGTCACATTGCTTGCTGAAGATCTGTGGTTCTCTTCAGGTGCATGAAAACTTGTCACATTGCTTGCTGAAGATCTGTGGTTTTCTACAGGTGCATGAAAACTTGTCACATTGCTTGCTGAAGATCTGTGGTTTTGTACAGGTGCATGAAAGCTTGTCAGATTGCTTGCTGAAGATCTGTGGTTTTGTACAGGTGCATGAAAACTTGTCGCATTGCTTGCTGAAGATCTGTGGTTTTGTACAGGTGCATGAAAGGTTGTCACATTGCTTGCTGAAGCTCTGTGGTTTTCTACAGGTGCATGAAAGTTTGTCACATTGCTTGCTGAAGATCTGTGGTTTTCTACAGGTGCATGAAAGTTTGTCACATTGCTTGCTGAAGCTCTGTGGTTTTCTACAGGTGCATGAAAGGTTGTCACATTGCTTGCTGAAGCTCTGTGGTTTTCTACAGGTGCATGAAAGTTTGTCACATTGCTTGCTGAAGCTCTGTGGTTTTCTACAGGTGCATGAAAGCTTGTCACATTGCTTGCTGAAGATCTGTGGTTTTCTACAGATGCATGAAAGTTTGTCACATTGCTTGCTGAAGATCTGTGGTTTTCTACAGGTGCATAAAAGCTTGTCACATTGCTTGCTGAAGATCTGTGGTTTTCTACAGGTGCATTAGTTTGTCACATTGCTTGCTGAAGCTCTGTGGTTTTCTACAGGTGTATGAAAGCTTGTCACATTGCTTACTGAAGATCTGTGATTTTCTACAGGTGCTTGTAACTTCTTAGTGAAATAATCTGGAGTAGAATATGTATACTTTATTTAAGATTTACATTCCATTTTAATGTATTTAATTATTTAGGTATTATGTATTAGAGTCAGGAATAACAAATTTAATGAACTCTGGTGCAGTTATTTGTTGTTAACCTTTTTAAATTACAAAACCACAAAATTTTAAGACTATGAATATTTATTATTCTACAGTTATAAGGATTATTATTATTTTATAAGTGTTTTCTGTGTACTTTTTTATGTTTTAACCTCCGTGCATGTATTTCAATTTCAATTTTTTTTATAAATTAATGTTTTAAGTGTATTGTCATTGAACTGCCTGGCTTTGTTCTTCAAATCTGAAATAAAACTTTTAAATACAAATTGTTTATGTTAACTACATATCTAGTTCACTGCAAGGACTAAATATTTACTGCTACTCCTCCAGAGCATACATGAACTTATAATATACTTTCACAAACAGGTATTTATTTTTTAACATTTGTTTTGATAATAGACCAATACTTAACAACGGTAATTTATGATGATTGGTGGTCCAGTCAGATAAAACTGAACATGTCACATTCTCTCACAGACAGTGAGGCTTTGGTGGTCTAGTGGTCTAAATCAGGGGCTTATGGATCAGTGCCACTCAATGTCTAGGTCTGAATCCAACCTCAGCGCAGATACCAGTGTCTTAGATAAAAGGGAACAAATCACGCCTCTTGGTCGAGTTGTCTGAACCACAGGCTAACAGATCACAGTGCCCCTCAATGTCTAGGTTCCAAATCCCACTAGCAGAAGATCCTAGTAGTGTGAGTTTGTCAGTTAGCTAGCCAAAGATTGGTTTGATCTGGATACTCCAGTTTCCTCTATCACCCCAGAACTGACAGACTTGATATAAGTAAAAGAATCTTGACCGGGTTATAAAATTCCATATCTCCAGTCTCACAAACAATTACTTCAACAACCTTAGAATATATAAATTTATTGAAAAGCTGTAATTTTTGTTTGCTCTATATGTTTTTTATAGTGTAACAAATAACATTTCATCAACAATGTAATTATATCAAACAACCACATGTACTATGAATTCATTGATTTTCATGGTATCTAATTTTTGCGGTTCTAAGACAAAATACCATTTAGTGGTGTAATAAATTCATGGTTTGTTGTTATCACACTAGGTAAGTTTGTAAGATACTCTAAATGTATTTATTTTCGTGGTGTACTGATTTTGGCTTATTTCGGGGTTGTTTGTTTTGCACGAAAATTACAGTAATACAGTGCGAAATTATATTATGCTTTTTGTGTTATAGTGCATATTCAAAACATGCAAAAATTTAACTAGGCAGATATGTCTTGATTTCATACACCTCAAAAATAAATACACATGAAATTAAATATATGTTTACAGTATTTCATTGACATGTAAATTTTATGAGTCATGGTTTTCTAAAAACAACTGAAATTGTGGCACTGCAAAAAAGAATGATTTCACTGTATGTAACATATGGGTACTCATGACAACTAGTATTTAATAATCATGAATTTATAATTATGGTGGGACTTCCTTTTGTTTCTCCCATCCATTAAACCCAAGTGAAACTTTTGAAAAATTATTTTTCACAAAAGTGTTCAAATTAAATTCATTCCATAAATTTTAGGGTTTTTCAACCAAAATTTAAATTTTAGTGGAGTGTACAAATGGAAGTCCTTCCATAATAAATCCAAATCCATCAGATGTCATTTTCAGTCACTTTACACAGACACTGGAACAAAACATATAAAATCTCAATCATATCCCCACCCTATTACAGATCCTTCAGTTAAACATTCTAGGCCTCGGTGCTAGAGTGTCTATAGAACTGTTCCACCTTTAACATGTTGACAGTATTATTCTTTAATCAAGCTTTCAACTGAACATTCATCTCAATAAATCCTATAGGTAGTCAAGGGTATACAATCTTTTAATTTGTACTAGACACAGAAATGTTTTACCTATGATGACATCAGGCAACCAATTTTGCCATCAGTTTATGTCAAGCGATTTACTGTTCAGTGAAGTTTGAAGTTTCTAAATCACAATTATTTTAGCTACCTAGCAAGATAAGGCTTTTTGGTCACATTTGACAGACATCATACTTGTAAGTACATGTACCCTCAGTGTTGAATTTAACATTAACAAAACTATTTTCTAGATTTCCATTTGGACTGTTGACTTGTCTAATTTTTAATCACGTATAAATAGTCAGCTGTTGCCATGGTGACAGTTTTCATTTTTTCTAAGCTTCCATTTTGGCCTCTACTGAATTAGATGGTTGACTCGTCTGGTTTTATAATCTATAAATGGTCAGTCATTGCCATGGTGACAGTTTCCAGCTTTCTAAGTTTCCATTTTGTCTTCTGCTACTGAATTGGACAGTTGACTCATCTGGTTTTCATCATGTATAAATAGTCAGTTGTTGCCATGGTGACAGTTTTCAGCTTTCTAAGTTTCCATTTTGTCTTCTGCTACTGAATTGGACGGTTGACTCGTCTGGTTTTCATCATGTATAAATTTGCAGTCATCGCCATGGAGACAGTTTCCAGCTTTAAAGTATTTACACGGATATTTCTTCTCTTTTGGTGCATCATCATCCTGTACAAAAATAGAAATATGATATATAAAGTAAAGAATTAAGAAGTGCTATGACAAAACAGTGATTTTGCTTGCCTAAAGTTACTGCCAAATAAAGGTATTTTCCAATGCGGGAACATGACTAAATTTCCCCAATTTGATCACTAAAATTTCCATAACAACAGTGATATACTAGCAAATTAAATCAAGCTGCCCACTAATTGTTAGATATTGTCACAATATAAGATCTTTGTATTGAGGTGTTCCTAAGCCATTGTAAGCATGTCATAATGCAGTTTACTGTATTCCAGAACTTCAAATTTCCCCAATTTATAAGGAATAAGATAGTTATTGAAAAATGTAACAAAATAACTGCAAAATTTATCCAAGAAATAGTTGGGTTCACCAGCATACCATGTTACAATGAGGGACATTTGGTTCAAATTAATCTTAGGACTAAAGTATAATCAGAAATGGATTACACTCAATTTTATGAATTTTTCTCAAAAAACCAGTTGAAGATGTGAAACAGAAATTTGGCTATGTATATAACAAGACCCGGCCTAATTTACCATAATGGTTTGAGTTTTTCATCACTTTGGACTTTGCCTCTGTATAGTATAAATTTTTGTCAAAAATGTTCAACCTGAAAAAATCTAAGTTTTTGACTCCACCTCTTATAACAAACCCAACCCTTTTTACTATGGGTTCCATTCAAAGTGTAATAGGTGTCACAGATGATTGACTTAAAGACTGGACAGCAGTTTGATGACAACACAATTAGGCCAAGGGAAAATAAACACCTGTGTATATGATTATGGAGAGATTAAAAATGATTCAACAATTGTCAAGTAAGTTGCAAAATTCCTTGCATTTGAAGTAAATACAATTTATACATGTTTATTTCTTTTTAAATGTTTGCCTTGTTAATTTTAAGAACACAAGCATATCACTGACATTTGTTAATCCATTGCTCAATTAAGCTACGAGTAGTACAAATGTTAGGTTTAAGAATACATGTATAACACAACTGTACATATTTCTGAAAATAAATGCAAATGTAAATTCCAGATACATACTTAAAGCCTCTCACCCATGTGAGTCGATCTGAATTCTATCGCAAATACCCTCAGAAGGCATTGTGATGGAAGAACATTAAGCAGAACATAATTTGGTTTTGCCTATACATAGGACACAGCACATGGTTGATTAGTCTTTCTTGCATAATAAACAGGTTCAATGAAGAAAAAAGGTCATGGCATATCATTGTGCCTTACATGGTAAAAAAGGCAGAGTAAATAGACTTTGTTAATTTTTCATCATTGCAGAAATTGCCAAATTTTTCTCAGTAAAGCTGGATTATTGCAAAATATTAGGCCGATTGATTATAAATATATTTTATCAAGAAAAAATCAAATATTTTTAATAATAAAAGTTTTATAGACAAATAATTGAGTGTAATCCATTTCTGTTTATACTTTAGGTTGTTTAATTGTCACAGAGTTCAGCTTATGTTTCCTAAAAACCTGCTGAATCTATAGAAATTATGACATCATTATGTCAAAATTTCTGTAGAAACCTTCTTTTACTGCAAAAATGTACATTTAGTGAATTATGATCCCGTTGTTCTTAGTTTTTGAATGTTTCTTAATGTGTGAAACAATTATTTCCATTAGATATGGAATCACATCAATATCTTCCAAGATGTTTTACAACATGTTAAGGGATATTGATCATATGATTCACTGGTGAATATGATTCTTAGGTACTAGTAATCCATAAGTAGTAAGAAAATTACTAAGACCAAAAGTCCAATTAAATAAGTCTTGTTAGTATTACACAAGGACAGTGCTGCTGCATTAATGGCATGGAAATATTGATTTAGTTATTCAATGAGATTTAACTAGCCAGTACATATTTACAGTTATTGATAAGTCACGGAAATTTATACCTACAATGTATTTGCCTTAAAGTCCAGTAAAATTATATCCTAATTGCAATTGATTCATATTATTTGAACCTATATACAAGAGCCACCTGTCCATGAAGGCCACTTTTTAATAATTATCCTAGGTGCCATTTAAAGATAGATTTAACTGTAGTTCACTGCACAGGGGATGTTTAGGTTTCTTTATCATGCAACATCTTCCATGACACATTTCATTTCTCAATTCCATTATTTGTTACTAGTACACATGGCTGCAATGTTGTGGATTAACACGTCAGATCAATATGCCCATTATAATTGTACTTAGCCAACAGTAAGAGTTGAGTTAAGAAATGGTGTTTAACGTCCTAGTCAAAAATATTTCACTTATATTGAGCTATAGGTGAAGGTGCAGAAATTTTTCCTGTGTGTTGCGCTAATGGCATTATACAGCAGGGTTCTTTATCGTGCCATGCCTACCGTGACACGGGAACTCATTTATTTGAAGTTCCCATCAGAAAGGACTGAGACTTTCATTTGGTAATGCCGAGTGTTTAGCGAAAGAACTATCACTACTCACTTTCCAGTCTTGGGTCAGACCTGGTCGGGGTTCAAACCCACAACCTCCCACATACGGAGCAAGCACTCTACCAACTGAGCAACCGTAGTGGTCCAACAGTAAGAGCCTCACAAAAACCAAAACACAAGCTTCCTCACATAAGAATGTTTCCATGATACATTTTGTAAATGAAAAATCCACAAAGTGACTTGAGAGAGGTCACTCAGACAGTCACAACTTCTATATCCCCTTGCTGATTCTGTCTGAGAAAATTAACATTACATGTATGTATTTACCTGATCACTTTTCTTATTTTTCCGTTTTCCTTGATTCCTTATTTTTTTCTGTGAATTATCGTCAGCTGTTGCACCACGCTTTGGCAAGGATTTTGGTCCCCAGTCTTTTTCTGGATTTGGTTGCCATCGTAATAATTTATCCTGACGAGACTTGGGATTGGCATCTGGATGCTCATCAAAACAAACATTTATAGTTGGTTCTTTAGATAGTATTCTTTCTGTCACAGAACCTGGAATCATTCTTTTCTGTGTAACTGGATGAAGTTTAACCCAACATCTAAATATGTCCTACAATTACAATGTTAAAGCCAAACAGTTACTAGGTCTCCAGTTATAAAATCATTTCCAAAATTTATCAAAATATTGCTCTTTTTAAAAGTATTTTTTCAATATTGTAAAAGTAGTGGTAGGTTACTTTGTAAAAGACTTTTTCAAAAATTAGAAACCAATGGTAATTTTGGCTACCAGGAATGAAAACATAGATTTAACTGCAGTTATTTTAAGAGGGAGTGCTACCAATTAAATTGGTCTACCCCATACCACAAATGAGGCAGACTGTGTAACCTCTGTGTAAAGTAAATAAAAAAACATACATACTAATCCATGTTCAAATCACAATCCAAAAGCAAACTAAAAACTTGGAAAGTGGCATGTGACATTCCTTTAGGAAAGATAGCCCAGGTGTTCCAGAAGGGTAAGCACCTTCTGTTTAGCTACACCTTGGACGGTGTAATTTAAATTATTTTTATGGTGCTTTCAAATACCCATGTACCAGTATTCATTAAATCCTATATAAGGTAAAAATTTTGGATATGAATCATCTGGATCTATACCAGATTGATTGAATGGGGTTTTATATCCAAGTCAAGAATATTTCACTTATATCAAGACATTATCAGCTATAGGTAAAGTGGCAGAGATTGTTACCTATTGCAGTATGCTTAGGGCATGCAGGGTTCTTTAAAGTGCCATGCCTGCCGTTACACGGGACATATGTTTTTAAAGTCTCCCTCTCGAAGCACCCCGTGACTTTCATTCCTAAATGTCTATGGCTTGGCAAAAGAACTGTTACTTCCTATTTTCAAGTCTTGGTCAGACCTGACCAGTGTTCAAATCCAGAACCTCCCACATATGGAGTGAGCACTCTACCACTGAGCTACCTAGTGGTGAATCTTTCCCAGATATACATGTATATGGTTAGTATTTTCCCAAAATTTGCCTCCTAAAAGTGAGTTGTATAATGTCTGTCTATGCAGTCTGATAGTAAATAGAATATATTTAAGAGACGTACCCAGATAACATTCATTGGTGCATCTGTCTTTGCAGAAGTTTTAGCAGCATGTGACATGGATACTCTGTAACCAGCATTCAACAGAGCTGACCTGAAAATAAATTCAAACTAACAATGTGACAATACAAATCATAAACAATCATAACAATCGATGTCTAAATCACAATCCCAAAAACACAGTAAAGACTTTAAAATCTGGCAAAATAAGTTAAACATTGGAACTTTCATCGGGGAGGTGAGGCCAGGTGCTCTGGAAGGGTAAGTGCCTCCTGTTTAGAAAGATACACTCACAACATGTACAATAACACTGTAACAATTAAAACTTACACCAGGGGTTTAAATATTTCTGTAGAAAGGAAAGTGTTGCCCCTATGGGGATTTTACATGTTGACAATAGAAGTGATGCATTACATCGTAAGTGCAAAGGGATCTGCTATTCACCTGAATTTTCAACATGCAAAATCCCCATAGTAGCAATGCGTTACTCTGTGCAGAAATATTCAACATATGTAAAGAAAATTTGGATATGCATTTTCTTGTGACATCTGGGTTCAAATTTACAAGTGACAAACAGGTGCTATTTGTTCAAGGCATTTTTTTGAGATTTCTGTTAACTTGAAAGAAAGTCAAGGTCAACCATATGCACAAACTTGATGGCCTGTCATGCATTTAAAATGTATAGACTCATGGACATAATTCTCAAAAAAATAATTTTTTAAAATAACACAGTTAAAGATACAAGCTTCTCAAAGTGAGTCAATATAAAATGTTATTTCTTAAATGAAGGTCAATGTGACCTTGAATGAAGGTCAAAGTCAAACAATTTCAAAAAGTTGTACTGTAAGGCATAGGCCAAGAGACATTACAGTCAAGACAAGCTTCACTATAATTTATTGGTTTTAGAGAAAAGTTGAAAATGTGATAATGTTGAGTTGCAAGCCAGATGGAATGCACTAGCCAAAGACAGCAATAGGTCACCTTGAGGTCAAGTGACTTAAAATATCATTACCAATGTTTTGAAAAGTACATAATTTATGCACCAATTGTTGCTCTACTCTATTTGTGCAAATGAATAAAATTATTAGTAATGGAAAAACATACCAGTATATTTTCTACCTATAAATTCCTAATTTTTTCATACTTGACCCCAGATCATGTGACCTTATGTAGGCTTAGAAATGACATTAAGATTTTGTCTAGCATCTTACCTCTACAATGACACAAAGCATTATGGTCAAATTGACAAATGAGTTTGTGTATATATTAATATTTCCTTGGATATGGAAGAGTCAAAACATGTACGAAACATCTAATAGACTTTTAAAACTCTTAGATTTTATAATAAAGAAACAGAAACAAGATAAAAGTTTAATTTAAAGACTAATTATTGATAAAACTATGGTACATGTTACGACAAATTGACAATTAAAGCTTCAAAAACATTATTATGAAAACTTGAATGCATGTATTTAGGCAAACAGCACTGACATGTCAGCTTGACCTTTGTTTGAAATATTTGTTATAAACAAGTACATTGGTGTATAGGGACCATCTAGGTTGGTGCTTATTTTCTTTTCTTTTGGTCTACATCATGTGGAACACTTATTTTATGTAGAATCAATGCTCAAGGGTTTAAGACAGTAAGGAAAATATTAATCTGGCATAGGTAAAGTAAGTGCATTTTGTATGTATTAACTGAAATCCCTAACACTACCCATGAATTGAGTGAACCCTCCTATATGAGAATTCCTAATGAAAGGTCAAGTGGACAGGTCAATGTTGTCTGCCGATACAATTTACTTAAGAGACAGCTAAGAATAATTTCCATGTTTATATTTTATTACAACTATTTTGGACTGTAGTTATATTAATCACCTAAGTTCCCTTGACCTTAATTCCACACCTGTAAATTAAATTAATCAGGTAGTCCCTTGTCTTAAATACATTTCATGGTTTATGATTTAGTATGATTATAATTCACAGTCTACTGACTACTGACCACACAAATGTTGAAGTAAGTCCTAACTTACAGATTATACTTTGATTTAATAAGATAAAGGTCAGTTTTTGATTTTCTTTGACATTATTATTCAATAAAACATAGTTTGGTTTCTCCTTTCATACATGTATGATGTAAAATCACAAGTTACTTTTTAGTTTTCGTTTATAATTTTGGAAGCAGTCTTTAAGTATATCTCTGAACAGGTTAGTATGTTATCTAAAATACTCGATTTTCACTATTATAAAATTATTACCCATTAGGACTAAAGAGCGAAGATTTTCCGAAATTTGTGAAAATATACAATAGTCTTTTTTTTTTTTTTTTTTTTTTAAATATTTTTAATAAATTTCCTAAAATAATTTACTTTTTAAAAGAATTTCACAGAAATCAGTAGCCAATGGTGATTTTGGCTATCTGGAATGGAAACACAGGTTATATATATCATTATATTACGTGTAGGTCTGAAAGTTAGTGGTATACCCAAGTATGGAAAGAAAACTGAACAAGCTGCGTACTAGAAGGGCCCATAAAGAAAAGAATGCATACAGTAATATAATCAGGAGATTTCATCGTAAAAACTCTAGTAGATGTAGGTAAGTCTGTTTACTTTATATACATGGCATAAATTTTAAAGTTGAAAGTTAAAGGCCACATCTATAGAAAGACAACCTCACCAGACAGTCCTTTTATAAAGGACACAGAATTTTTATCTTGTATCATACATATTGCATAGACATGTACATGTACATGTAACAGTGAGCTACATTACTGTATATTGGTAATTTTTTACATCAACTCAATGCTTCAAATTTACACTTTTTTTGTGTCACAACAAAGCATACCTGTTCTAGGAATGACAAGCAGATTCAGCGAATTAGGATCCCCGTCAGCAGGTTTTTTTTTATTTGAACTTATGTCCTTATGTTCAAAGGGCTATAACTCTAAGGAAATGAGCAAACCAACTCAGGCTAATTATATACCCATCTCCAATCTATATTGATACTTTGCACCAAGTTTCGTGAAATAGTGCTTCATAGTTTTGGAGAATTAGCTCAGACATGAATTTAGGACGGATTGACGGAAGGGAGAACGGAAACTTGAATTCAATATATCCTCTCTTTCTTTGAAGGGAGGGGGGATAAACATGGCCTCTGCAATACATATGATAGTTCTTACCTGAACTTGATGCTTGGTATTGTATTACAGCGTAACAAAGAAGACAACTGATCCAGTATATAATATAGAGGGACATCCGGTAATTCTTCCGTCATCAGTGTTAGCATACCTATAATTCTTGGACCTGTTTTCAGTCGGTCACATTGCACACCTTTAATTACTCTTTTGATAAAATCCATATTGTACATCGATTCAGCCCAGATTGGTCCTCCAACCCTATGCTTAGACCCACAATGTTCACATTCTATATTGACAGGAGGTCCAGAGGGTGGGGTGTATTTAAAATTATTGTCCCTTTTAGGTATTGCAATTCCAAGTGGTTGAAGAGTGTATGTTCCACATCCAACACAACTATAAACAGTAGCCATCTTACTAACTGACCTCTTGACCTTTCCTTGTCCAGTGTGTACTTTAATAAAAAGTCTGATATAAAAGTCTGCACTTACTGCTAGTAATGGCTCTGTGTATCTGGAGTACCTATTTGCATGTGCTTCTATGCACTGTAAAACAATTCTAAGAGCCATTTCATGACAATACTGTTCTTTCAGTGACATTGCTCTGTATTTAGAGTAACAGGTTTCCCCAGCGATTCCACAAAGTACTGCCATATCAGTACAAGTTATACACAGTAGTCCGTCATCTTTAACTGCCTGTACAGCGGCATCTAAGAATTGTGATGGACTTCCATATGGATCTAAATCAATCACATCAAATCTTTTTCTATGATCTTTGTTTTGATACATCACCATGGCAGCGTCGCCGTAATTAGATTTTACAAGACCCTGTAATTTATTTCTTTCTATATTCTTTTCAATAAATTCAACAGCAGTCTGATCAAAGTCATTAGCTATGACTTCCTTTACTCCTGGTATCTCTAATCCAAATCGAACAGAACGTAATCCAGATGCTGATAATCCTTCAAGAATCCTTATTCCATTTTCATGTGACTTTCCTGGCATCATTTCTTTAAAAATATCAAATTCTTCAGCTTCTTTGATCCCTTCTTCAGCACTTGTTTGCTGGTTGTCAGTTGTTGTATTGTTGGTATTATCAACTGTATCATTTTCTTTTGTTTTATTGGTATTGTCCCCTGCATTCTGACTGCCAAATTTATCTTTTACATACTGTGTTATAACGGCTATAGTCAAGTCTCTATTAAACTCCTGTACTGGGTTATAAAACACTGATTTTGGAAGTATGATGTGGGCGTTTCCTTCTTTCACTTCTTGATGAGGTTTTTCTTCATCCATGTTTTCCTGTACTACACCAGAACTGCTATGACAGACTTGGATTATTTGTCCAATATGTAGACGACTCTTACTGATTTGTCTGCTTATTACAAATGAAATCACCCTCCCTCCATTTACGGGCATTTTTGATATTCCATTCTTATTCTGCAAAGACAAAAATATAAACATTTATATTGTGTATTTTCAAAGTGTAATTTTTACACTTTAAGTACTATCTCTTTTTTTCATTTAGGATAAGACATTAGTATACAAATCCAGGGTCTCTTACCGCTGTGAATTCAAATTCCACTCAGGCCACGTGTGGGAAAGTGAATTTTTCTTGTCAATGGCCTTCACTGGTTCACCTGGTGTCAGTATAATGTGACTGGGGGAGTGGTATGCTTGTCTGTGGTGTACTGACCCGTTGAGATAGCACCTTAAAGTTGGTCTGAGTGTGCACTTGTACAACGCAGACCCTTAAACACACTCACACTTCACATGCATACACAAACTTGTTCTTAGATTAATCCATAGAGATTAATAAAGTAGTTCAACATTCAACAACATTCTCTATTGCATTTACACATAATCATTAAATTTTTTCAGGGTTTAATGGAAGGTCCTGGACTTTTGCCTTTATTTTTGACAGGTCCAAAATAAAGTTTTGAAAGTCCAATATCACCATTGAAAGGTCCAAGTGCAATAATGTTATCATATAGAAAAATCAGTTATCCTGTCAAAAATGGCAGGTCCATCAAGCATTTTTAGTTTAAATATCAAGGGTCCAAATGTAGAATCAATACCCCATCAACTTGCTCCTAATTATGCCAGGGTTTGAAAATTCAACAAAAATCATTGAAGCTTTGTCTAGCAGTGTGAGACATGTCAGGTATGTTATGAAAGCAAGTCGATTCACCCTTACAAGTTATGAAAGTTCTAGAGCAAAACAACTCACTTTCTGTTTCAGGCGTTTCACTAGCATTATGGCCAAACAACCTGTTACCCTTTTTCAGTAAAAAAGTGGAAGCGTGTGGCCTAGTGGTTAAGGCGTTGGACTCATGATTCGAAGTTCGTGGGTTCGATCCCTGGACCGGGCAATGTGTTGTGTCCTTGAGCAAGACACTTAATTTCACGTTGCTCCAGTTCACTCAGCTGAAAAATAAATGAGTACCAGCAAAATGCTGGGGGTTAACCCTGCGATGGACCGGCGTCCCATTCAGGGGAGAGTCTTGTACTCTCAGTCGCTTAACGCCACCGAAACCGGGATAAGCTCCGGCCTGATGTGCCTAATGGCTCGGGACAGACTTTAACTTTAACTTTATGACAGTGGAAGACATTGCAAGAAACCCAGAGAAAACAATACTTTGGCAATTAAAGTTCAAACTAAGAACTTACTCTGCAATGATCTGTCTGAGTCAAGGCAGTCCAGTACTGGAGAGTTGGATCAGAAGATTTTACCAATCACTTCAGTAAAGAAAAATGTCATTTTTCATTACACACATCTGTTGATTGCAGTTATGCCACTGACTATTACCCTGTAATTTAAGTAATTAAATTACCGTTTCTAAAATATAACATGTCACACAAATTTATTACTTTTAGTTTCATCATGCAGATACCCCCCCCCCCCCCCCCCTTTATTTTTTTTTTACATTGGGATGCAAAATAAATAATCACTGTGACACTCATTTCTACTGCTATTAATATTGATTTTAATTAGACAGAGATATAACTAATAAGTTGAAACTTATACAAATTTAATCGCAAATATTATTACTGGCATATGATAATATTAAGCTTACCTTAGGTCAAACCTCGTGTTTACTTTTTCTGTTATAAGTAACCCGCATGATTGCGACGGATGCGTCATTCTCTTTTTACAATTAGTTCATGAGTAGAAATCAGGGGAAGTAACAATACGGAGCAGGTTCCCGTTATTGCCAATATTATTGATAGATGGCGCTGTGATTATGGATACAGAAACTGCACAAACTGATGCTAGGTATTCACTAAAATGTACTTAAATACACATCGATCATTCACTTACTTTAAGATAATTACATGTTAAGGAAAGGAACAATATTAACCTTAATTATTCCGTATAAACCAAATCAATTTTGACAACCAAACGATATAAACACTTCCTTCATAACTAGACACTGCTTCATGAATAATTTCTTATTTTTTCAATTTTGGTATCTAGATTGAATAACTGTAACATTATATCTTATATAGGAATAATAATACTGATTTTTTACAAACCGTTTTTTTTGTAGTTCTAAAATCAATTAGAGAAATTCTTATGAGCAACAAGTTGGATCATGTAGCCTTAAATAATGGTGTATTATTGTCAGAAATATGCTGTTAGTTAAAATTTGAAATTCTTCAATAATTAAGTTATACTCCCTCATGCAAAGTACTTCCTTAAATATATTTTGGTCCTTTTTGGTATCTTTTCAACATCTTGAAAACAATTTTTGTTTCATAATTTTGGTCCAAGCACTACTGATGAGGAATTGTATTTCGAAACAGCTGTCTAGTGCTGTAAAATTAAAACTGGTAAAATATGTAATAAGCACTCATTTCTGTTCTTGACTTTCATTAAACAGGAGTTAACAAGTTAAGCATGCTCATTTCTGCCTTTGCCAGGTATGACATTCTTACCTTGATAAAGTTTAAGCTATGTGTGTTTACTTTGACTGGCGACCTTTTTTGGAAATATCTTGTCAGGAAAAACTTAGTAAGCAGTTTGGTTTTGAATTCCAGACCCCACTGTATCGCATGATTAACACCCTTTATCGTATGTGCAGGCTGTTTTGGAAAATGTTTGCATGGAGAATACCCTAAATAACATCACTTTTACGGAAAACATAAACTTACTGTATATGATTCCAATGGAAATACAGTAATTAAATTATTCTACATACTAATTTTGTTGTTAGGGGCATCACATGGTAGTGACGAAAACTATCACTTACCGTGCAGGCGTGCACACTACCAGCTCATCTCACTATGATGCCATGACCACATTAATTTACTAGACTCATAATACATTATTATGCCTAAATGTGTTTAAAATTATTATACACACATACATGCACAGACATACATAAGTGTGTGTGTGTGTGTGTGTGTGTGTGTGTGTGTGTGTGATAATTATATATATTTGTATTTTCTGTTCTGTTTTATAGTGAAAGAGAATGTGACAAACTGCTCTCAAGAGTTACAGAAGAATCATCCAACGGTCAACGTTATGTCAACAATACAGAAAATAGCCAATCACCACAGCATGTTACCGGTCACTCTGCTGGAAATATCCAGGGGGATCACATGAGTACTACCTCACAGAGTACAAAACAATCTGACTTCCAGCAGCTGAGAATAGTTGAGGTTTATGTTTTATTCAATTCTTCGCTTATTGAAAATTTAAATACCTATATAAGCTTTAATAGTCTGTATCTGGACTGACTGCTTATGATTTTGAATGAACCAAATTATCATTTATGTAGTCTATGTTTCGCAATAATTTGAAAGTCTTCTTTTCTAAAACTAAAACCAAATTGAATATAGCTTAATTTGTTGTCTGATTTTCTTTTACTGATAACGTTAAGGTTTCCATTAGGCTTAGTTGCAAAGAATACAACTATTTGAACAATACAGGCCCTTTTATGCCTCTTGTTCAGATAATGCTTGGGTACTTCATTGTGTGGACACCTACAAAAAAACCAATGTTATATCGTATATGAAAGATTTTTTTGATACCTGATATGTAAAACAACATTTGAATGGTATGTATGTTGCTGGTTATTGATTGTCAAATATGACCAAGATATTATCAGATACTCATCTAACACTTTGTAGACATAAAATGTACCATAAACAAGATGGCAGTTAAACCTCTGTTTATTCAGTATATATGTCAACCAGACAACCACTGCGGTAGGTCAGTTGGTAGAGTGCTTGCTCTGTAAGTGGGAGGTCATGGGTTCGAACCCAAAATGGGTCTGACCAAGGACTTGAAAGTGGAAAGTGATTGTTCTTTCACCAAGCACTCAGTATTACGAAATTAAAGTCACGGTTCTTTTGGATGTGAACTTAAAATAAATAAGGTCCCATGTCGTGGTGGGCTTGGCACGCTAAAGAATCCTGCTGTATTATGCCATCAGCACAACACACAGGCAAAATTTCTGCACCTTTGCCTATAGGTGACGATGTCTTGATATAAGTGAAATATTCTTGACTGGGATGTTAAACACCATTACTCATCTCAACTCTATATATGTCATACACTCCAACTCATACATAGGTCGTTTACAAGATTTAATGTTATGTAATATACAGACTGAATATGATTCCCGAAGAAGCGATATTATGACAACTGTATACTGTAAATCAACTTTTATTCTCGGATATTAAGTTTCGTGATTCTTTTACCAAAACCATTTCACGAATATTCATTTTCACGATATGGACTTTAGCTGAATATTTGGTATATATAAAACCAAATTCGGAAACAAATTCGCGACGATTAACTTCGCGATTATTTTGTCCTCGCTCAAAACGCGAAAGTTAATCGCATGCAAATAAAAGTTGGTTTACAGTAATATTACAACTGAATTTGATAAGAGATATTTCACATGAGAGTTATCTCACAACTTTATGTTCAGTGTTGTTTTTAATTTCTGTTTGTTTAAATTTCAGGGAGCACATACACAATCAAGTGAGAAAACATCAAATATAAAGAGGAAAATCTTAAAGTTTGCTGTGTCCTTCATGTTTTTATTGATGGCCGTTGGAGTCATTGCAATATGGACATTTCATGATGGTGGTAAAGTTACAAAACAGACTAAATTTTTCAGTTTTGACGAGGATGACTTGTTAATTAATGTAGAAGTTGTGAGCGAGTATAATACTTTAAAGACGTTGTCCGGAACACTAGGTGGCGTTGTGTTTACCGGTAACGCTGGTACACCTCGCCAACCTGAATTATGCAAAAGGAAAGTGAAAAAAGGTTACAATCATTGTTTATACTGGGATGAAGGAACAATGCTTAAGGTTGAATTGTTAAAGTTTGAAAATGGAGCTCAGTGTTACTCGTTTTATTGGACAAACATTTCCATTATCATTCCACAAGACTGTTACATTTTAAAATACTCAGACTGGTACGGCATGCTGAGTTTTTCCTCACCCATGTGGCCTATAAATAATAATATCTCTACCTCAGTATATAGTCCTGGACTTAACAGAAAGCGTGGAAATGTACCCCAGTATTATTGGCTGTCAACTGGCGGTTCAGCAATATATATCACACAAGACAGTCCAGTGCAGTTAAGTTGGAACAGTTCTGAAAATAACAAACAGTTATGTTTATCTCCCTTTGTTAATAATTACCGGGACTCGCTGTCGTCATTCAACTACTCTGTCTGTCAGGGTATGACTATGAAAGAAGCTCATGAATCTGTTACCAAGAAATTTTTCTCTCATCTACCGACCGGTTCAAATCGCACATTAGGGAATATTACCACATTTGATCCTAACTGGAAGTTTAGTAATAGAAACAGTGCTTTTAATAAAACTGATTTGAAGCAATTTGTAGCAAAATTGAACCAAAATGGCTTTCATTCTGGTACAATACAGATTGAGTCTCGTTTAGAGCAGGAATATGGTGATTTAATTTTCAAAAGCTTTGTAGATAAGTCCAATTTCACTGATTTGTCAAATGTTTTAAAAGACTTTAAATCTGCTATTTCTATTAGACCAGTTTGCTCAATGTTTTCAGATGCATTTAATTATGGTATTAAAAATGAAATGTTTATAAAAGATTCTGGAAAAATGTCGTAAAATTGATAAAGTTTGATGAATCAACTGTTGCATTATGGGATATATTTAACATAACTACAAGGGAATGGCTCAAAAGTTCAATTTTAAATTTAACAGATAAAATGTCTGTCAAAAATTTAAAACTTGTTGCCATAGATACGTCATTACTTACTGTAGATGACCAAATGACAAGCATTGGTAGTAGATTTTATCAGCAGTGGTCAATACTGTTATCAGAAATAACGGATATGCCCATTCTTCAGTCAACCTTCAGATCTCAGAATATTCCGTCTTATATAGAAGTAAACACACATATTGTTGGAACTGATAAACAATGTGTGGTTAATACGATACCAGCCACGCTTACATATGGACTGTTTGGTTATTCCTTCATCATATCAAACTTGGATGTTAAGTCAAATGTAAGTGATGAGTTATTGATCAGATGGTTCCAAATGTCTGTGTTTTTATCCACTTTTACCATTCCTTCAGATTTCCTGGATCGGAAACAGAACACAGTCGACTATATCAGAAATATCTCAGATTTCCATCAGGAGATGATTTATCCCAGATTACAGAATCTTGTTCCAGATGTGTCCGAATCTAACCCTCTTATCAAACCTTTGTGGTGGATTGATGACAAAGATGAAGAGACATACAGTATCAATGATGAGTTTCTGTATGGTGAGGATATGCTCGTAGCTCCAGTACTTTGCTCAGGATTACGAGCTCGTGATATATATCTCCCCGATGGTATGTGGTTACATACAAGTACCAATAATATCTATCCTGGTAAACAGTGGTTAAAGGATTTCCCTGTAGGTTTATATGAAATTGCTTATTTTATTTTACAAGACCAGGGAAATGGTAAAAATGGGAATTATTACATATAATAACTAGCTTTCTACAAATATATAATTAATAGTAGCCAAATTTCTCCAAAATTTATGAAAATTTAGACCTTTTAAAAATATTTTTCTCAAATTTTCTGAAATAGTTTATACTTTTTTATTTAAGTTTTTGAAAGAATTTACCAGAAATTAGAAGCCAATTGTGCTTTTGACTACCAGGAAAAGATACCGGTAGTGATAAAAATAAAATTAAAAATTAGCCCAATTTTCAAACTTTACAAAAATAAAGTCATTTTAAAAGATTTTTTCCTCAAATTCGCTGAAAAAAGTTACTTTTTTGAACATGTCTCAAAAAATTAAATTTGTAGACAATGGCAATTTTGGCTACCAAGATGGAAATATATCTGTGATGATAGATGGTAGGTTGGGTTGTACAACTTGTCTAAATTTGAATATCTTGATATATTTAACTTTATTGCCCCGGAAATTCATTTATTGGCTACATGTTATTTCAAGGTCTTTAGTGATTATGTGTGCATTACCATTAGGTACGTTTTGTTTTATGAATCTCTCTAGTTTGTGAATCTTGTGTGTAGTTATGTTTATAGACCCTGTATGTACTTATGAAGAGGGTTAGAGGAATATCTATGTTCACACTTAAATTGTTTCGATATTTATTTTTATGAAATTTTAAATAGAACCTAGTCATATTAGACTGTTTGTTATAAAGTACATTTTCTTTTACATAACTATGTAAATACATTTTCAGCACTTGAGTGATATTTATTGTTTTAACTTAAATTCTTTAGAACTTGTTTTTAACATGTGAATCTCTATATAGTGTGTGTGATATATCTGTTTTTTATCTTCATGTTCTTTGGTCTAGTCGTAATTGTGGTAGTTCTTATGAATATTGTACCAAGAATCCTGCACATTCACCATGCTATAGATAACTTCTTTTTCCTTTTAACATCCAATTTTTAGCTTCAAAAACTCTACTGCTTAAAAAAAAATTGTACTGTATTTTTTTTAGAAACAAAGGTTGTCAATAATACTTTTCTAACATTCCATAACCCTTGCCTTTTATTAGTTATTTGACAAATCAGATGAACATCTCCAATATTTTCCCATATTTGCAATTGTTACATATAAGATTGTTTGTTTTTTGTGTGATATAAGGGTCTCAAGACACTGAGATTTTGACAAAAAATTCCTTACAATGTTGATTTCATTTGTGCACCTGACCTACCACATATGCTCTCTAAATATTTACGGCATACAGTAAAACTTGTTTATAAAGACCACCCTTTGGACCTAAGAAATATAGACTTTATGGATAGTTGGCCTCTATATAGAGGTTCATTTTGGCTAAATTAAAGGCTGTTAACATACTGATCTTAATGGACAAGTGGTCTTTATAAAGAGATGGTCACTATAGCAGGTTTTACGGTTTATTTAATTATGTCACCAATCCTAGGTCTTACTATAAATATGTTTGTGTATAAAATTAGTAATTTTGTCACATGTATAAGTAAAATGTAAATTTTATACATGCGTGTATATAAAACATTTATAAAGTCACACTGGTCACATGTAAATTTTATGTAGGTCACTCGTACACTGGTCACATGTAAATTTTATATAGGCACCTTTTACATGTAAAAGTTATGTAGGTCACTTATCACACTTGTCACATGTAAATGTTATGTAGGTTGCTCATCACACTTTTCACAGTGGTGTAGAAGTGAAACATTTGGTATGTTAAATTTTTGCATTGCTTGTGTATAAAATTTTTACATTCTTGCATGTTTACTTATCACACTGGTCACATGTAAATGTTATGTAGGTCACTTGTCACACTGGTCACATGTAAATGTTATGTAGGTCACTTGTCACACTGGTCACATTTACCAGTAAATGTTATGGAGGTCACCTGTCACATTAAAATTTTATGTAGGTCACTTGCCACACTAAACAGATAAATGTTATGTAGGTCACTTGCCACACTAAACACAGATAAATGTTATGTAGGTCACTTGCCACACTAAACACAGATAAATGTTATATAGGTCATTCATCACACTTGTAACAGTGATGTAGAAATTGGAAGATATGGTTTGTTAAAGTTTTTGCAATAAATTATTGTTGTATTTACTTGTTTTTAAGAAGTTTTATACTACATTTGTATATATAATATGTAATATACTTTGTACTTAAATAATTTATGATCTCAAACCAACTTTTTTTACACTTAGAATTTTCTCAATGTGTGTGTGTGTGTGTGTGTGTGTGTGTGTGTGTGTGTGTGTGTGTGTATTAGCAGTTAATGATTAGGTACTAGAGTTTGTAGTGAAACCTAGTCATTCAATTTTTACTTTGAATATAAATTCACTCATATGCAGAATTGATACTAATATAGTATGGATATCAGTGCTCATTACTAAAGGTTAAGATTAACATTTTTTGATAGATTAGATGTACAGGTGAGCTACAATGTTCTAACTTCTGACAGGTTTTGTACATCTTGTGAACATAAAGGTTGAATGGCCAGGTTACACATTTAAACTTTACAGCTGGCTTGTTATGATAATACATTATCAATGTAACTAATGTATCTATATAGTCTATATAGTTTGACAGAGTAAACTGATGGCACAAAAATCTGACACAGTAAACTGACGACACAAAAATCTGACACAGTAAACTGATGACACAAAAACCCTGTATGTATATTCACATTGTATAAGTACAGTAAGTTTATCGCCCCCATTTGTTAAGTCAGATTTTGGTGTTATAAAGGGATTGGTTGTAAATTTAGGGAGATTTATAAAGAAAAAGGTTAAGGAAAACGACTTTGGGACTTCAAAACACTGTGGCTATAAGTGAGATGGCTAAGTTATGAAGTGGTATTAAATCAAGTTTTAACTGTATTGATATTAACTGACTGAAATTATATTATTAATAGTGAATTGTATTATACAAAATTTTTGTGTGTGATTGTGATAGAAAAGAATCTTGAAGCATTCAGAATATGGTAGATACAAGTAGATCAGGGGTTTTCCTGGTTAGATGTATGACCTAATCTTAGTTTACACATTAAAAATTACACAATATATCTTGCACAAAAATTTAAGAAACATGAAATTTCCTGATTTACGGTACATGTTTGTTTAAAAAATGTCACATTGTCTTGCTGTCTTTGAATTTATTGAAGAAATACTCATACATTAATTTTTTGTTTTGTGTGACATTAATAATATTCTTTTAATTTTACTTTGATTTTTAGAAATATTTTTATTTAAAACTACAGTAATAATTATTTTACACTATATCACTTTTTACTTTTTTTACCCAAGAAAATCCATTATAATTATGAAAATTTGTATGTTAATACCTGTGTTTGTCACGTTTGTATCGTTCACCAGTGAAATCAATTCCAAACAGTGTAAAGTCAAGAAATCTCCATACCTTGATTTAATGTATATTTTTTTGAACCTGCATACATACAGATACATTCCTATATAATTTAACCCGGTAGATGAAGGTAATATATAGGCAAACAAGATAGACCTGTCAACTTGACCTCTCATTAGGAATATTCATATAAGGTGATCCACCGGTTTACATGGGTAGTGTAAGAATTCAAAGTTAATACATGAACAAAATATGTTTCCCATAATGTAGACAAAATAAAACCTGTTACCCTACCTAGTATATATACTATATATACAGTCAAACCTGTCTATAAAGGCCACTCTAGGGAACCAGTAAAAGTGGCCTTTATATTGGCAGGTGGTCTTTGTATACAAGTTCAAGTAACATGAATAAAGAACAATTGGGATACAACTCTACTGGCCTTTATAAGCAGGTGGCCCTTATATAGAGGGGGCCTTGAAGACAGGTTGGACTGTAAATGTACTGATCCATAATGAATACCTAGTATTTAAATTAAAGGTAAAGTGGATAGGTCAATGTTGTTTGACTATACTGTGGGTTTATATATTTAAGTGTGTTATGTAAATATCAAATTAATAATAAAAAAATAATATATTCCATCACATGCATTACAAGAGTACCTGGTACATGGATTGTGTTTTACCATCTGTTATTTGCCATGTTCATCTGTCGATCTATCATACTTTGGCTCCAAACAATAACTTATCATCAACAGTAAAAACTTAATAATTCATTGCTAAATTTTGGCATTATAAAGGGATTTTGGGATAAATTGAGAGGTTCGTAGAAGAAACAATTTTGGGACTAAAAAATATTGTGGCAATAAGTGAGGTGACCAAGTTATAGAGGACATTATAATGAGGTAACACTGTGGTGTCTGGCTATGTGACAGAGTTGTCAAGGGGCATTATAAAAAGGTTTTACTGTATATTGATAACATACAGATTAAGTTTCAATTTGAGAATGTTTTATGGAACAGTTCTGAATGTATGAAAAATACCACAATGGGGTATTTGGCATAATAAGCAACACATGTTTTATAGTGCCTGTTGTGAAAATATAAGCTGTAAAGCACTTCATCTATTTTAGACAATCAATTAAGTCAAGTTATGTAAATCATTTTACAGGTAAAACATACCATTGATTCAAATACAAGAAAAGCACAATGAATTCTTTTATATTTTCCCATCCATTGTGCCAATGGTAAGTAAAATCAGACAGGCCTTATGATAGACACATAGTTGATTTCATTAGACCTGAAATAGAATCTGTGCCATAACTTCTTACTCACAAGCCAGGCACAATTTTTGTCATCAAATTATTGAAGGTTAAGACTTGTTGGCATAGTCAACGCATTATATCATAAAATGTTAACAGGTTTATCTAACAACTGCAATAATATTATAAGTGTCTCAAAAGTCATAGAACTACACCAAATTTGTAACTAATTAAATACATGTACACTGAATATGCCCCCACACACTGTAAACCATCTCAATTTTTTGTTTTTTGTTTTTGTTTTTTGAGAGTTTCTACAATGTTTTCTTTTTTGTAATGCATTTTCCTGCAATTAACTTCTTTTTTAACCTTGACTGCTGTTTATTCAAGATTAATGGGAATTTCAAGGTTAGCAAAATTTTAAAACTATTAGTAGCCAAATTTTCAAAATTTATGTAAATATAGTACTTTTCGAAGTATTTTTTCACAAATTTGCTTAAATAGGTAACTTTTTTAGAGGATTTCTGAGAAATTAGTAGCCAATGGTAATTTTGGCTACTAAAAATGGAAACATAGAATTTTGTGATTATTTTGAAAATAACACTTGCAAAAAATGCTGATGTACAGTGTGTACAATGAAAATGTTAAACTTTGTATACACTGGTTGTGTTAAATTTTTCATGTCGTTTTATTTTTAGCGTTATCATTATTGAGATTTTACAGATGATTTTTTCTACATTTGTTAAAATTTATTGGAGAGTTTTTGATTGATCGTTGTTATTATATGCATGAGTTTGCAGCACATAGTGTAAATATTGTATTCTAGGGAATGAATTTTATCAATTTACACATTTAATAAACACGTTAGCAATCTTAAACTGATGTTTTTTTTCTTTTGTTAACTAATGTAAGACAAAAGCGTAAAAGACAAGACCAAGCCATGGATTGAACCTAGAACCGTTCACATTATAGTTATGTGTATACCAGACCTAGTTGTAGTAAGCACTTAGGGCAACGGAATTTAAATTAAATCTTTAGATTGATTGATTGATTGAATAGGGTTTTATGTTTGGGTTGAGGATATTTAAACTTTTATCAAGACATCACCAGCTATAGGTGAAGTGGTAGAAATTTTCACATTTGCAGTGCCCTCAGGGCCATGTGTAGTGAGGGCTTTTTCTTGTGCCATGTCTATTGTGACATGGGCATCAGTTTTTAAGGTCACTTCTTGAAGGACCCAGTGACTCTCATTTCTGAATGCTGAATGCTTGTCAAAAGGACAGTCACTATCTATTTTTACGTCTTAGTCAGACCCGGCCAGGTTTTGAACCCATGACCTCCCACATACGTAGCAAGCACTCTACCAATGCCTGTACTTGCTGCTACCAGAGACTTGAAACCTAGGGTATTCCGTATAAATATTGATAATACATGTACATAACTTACATCTAGTAGTGGTGGAGAAGAAACCATGTGGTCGGGAATGCAAGATTAAAGTAGAGTGGAGTAATAATGTTATGCATCCCAGTAAAATTATTTCAACTACACATGTATATGAAGACTGTCAGTTCTGGAATGACAGAGAAGTTCATGTAGAAAACCAACAACTTTAAACAACTGAACTGAAAAAGTTTAATACAAGGATGTACAACAGTGGAATAATTTTTTAAACTTATCAATAAATGATAAATGTAGACAATTTTACATGTTTAAGTGATAAATTTAATATGTGTAATATCATTATCAAATGTAATGTTTACAAAATAAAACTTGTATTTCATTCTGGTTCAGATTCAATAAAACAAAACTTAACAATATTTTATTGTACCTCATTCTAAACATTTTATACTTTGTACTATTTGACAAGATATAAATAAAACCAGATCATGTGATTTGAATCATGTGATCTATCCCTCATGAGAAAAAAAAGTGTGAATTTATTCTGGAGAAGTTTGCCTGAATTTTGTGTGAAGAGTTCTGAATTTTTGATGTTTTTTTTTTCATTTGTAGAATGAATTCAGAATTTTCAGGCAAAATTCAGAATGTGGATAAAAGTGTTAAAAAAATTCAGACACTAATTTTTGATGCAAGAAATATACAGATACAAAATTTTGGTTTTCATGAGGGACCTCACACCATCTCAAGAAATGACCAAACCTGAAGTTTAACTTCATGTCTGTTAAAGTTTGTCAGGGGCATTGAAACCTAGCAAATTAAAAGCATTCTAGAAGCAAAAAAAAACCATACTAAGTGTGTGGTGTAATTGTCATGGATTAAATATAGATTACCCATCAGTATTATAATACATGTAACACACTCTTAAAAGAACATAAAAAGCAAAATGGAACATACAGATTTGAATGATAACAACACACTAATGCAGATAATTTCAATGAAAAAATAGGCCTGATTTTATTTTAACAGTTAGAATACCAGATAACTGAATACTACAAAATGAATTAAATATTGTCTTTGAAAAACTGAACACATGAAAACAAATTGAAATTTGTTTTATAATATTTTATTACTGTACATCATAATGAGTTGAAAATTGCTTTGTTCGATAAATCTAACTACAATTTCTTTGAAGGCATCTTCTAACTGCCTGCTGTTTCTATCAAATGTTCTAATTATGTGTCATTTTAAATCATGTTGTAAATATTTAATGAAAAGACTAATTCAAAAACAACAAAAATGAATAATTTTACATAAAGTTCTTGATGCAATTAAAAATCATTGCATGACTACTACCGGTAAAAATTTTAACATAGAACACACAATCAAACCAGTTATAGTACCACAAGTTTGAGCTGGCAATCTGAACATCTATATAGTTCAGCTAGTAGATGATGTGTGCTTGGAAAATAGTAACATCAAAGTTGATACCAGTTCAATTTACAATAATAGGTCGGAGAAAGATTAACATGTCCATTTCACATCATTTACACAACAGAATGATTTTCTCCAATATACAAATGTATATTAAAGTTTTGATCACCAGAATATATATGCTGAACTATAGTCATGAAAGACATCTCATTTTTGACACATTTAAATTACAAACCAGAATCTGGTTACATAAAGCTTAATCAGAGTTAATTATTAATTAATGCATTTATATTTAACAAAGGCCCAGTAGTTGAAAGCTCTGTTAGATTAAACAAATGGCTCGTAAATATTCAAAATATTATTTTAATATTAAAATATTTGATATAAAAAACTGTTTTTACTTTTACTGCTTCTATTTGGTAATAAAAATTGTGTACAAAACTTTTGTGCAGAAATTTCAGAAATATTGCCAAAAACACTAAATACAAATGTTGGCTAAACAACTGGTTACATTAACAGAACTTTGAACAACCAGACCATGACAGATAGTGATTCCTTAAACAAAATGTAATTAAGAATTAGCTTTGAGTAAGATTTATGTACAGAGACCCTCGGAGTATTACTCAATGTCACATATACAAATACATGTTCAAATAAAACAAATCACACAGCAACAAATCTTAACATAGAAAATAATAAAACACAACTCCACATAGTAAAAGCTTCTTAAAGCTAAATAATTACCGGTATGATATCTCTGATAACAGTAGCCATAAAGAGACAACCAATACTTCTACCATGGTTCTGGTAGAACAATCCATATACACACCACTAGTTTTATCATTACTGTATAACTATTATGTTGGATGCAATGGAGAATTTATCTTCACAATACCTTCTGTTTTGTTATTAACTTAAAAATGTGAAAATATAAGAATGTTGGTATACAATAATTAACAATTTAACTTGCTAATAACTAAAACTGAAAAAGAAAATATGATTTAAATCCATGTGAAGTAGACTTGAATACTTTTGTATAATTTATACAGATATATGTGTACTAGTTATTCACAAAACCTTTACAAGATTATAAATCAGTAAAAATCAATGTAATAAGCACTTATGCATCACCAGGTTGTTTTATTTTAACATAAATATTAGAGTTCCTCCCAAAACTTTTCTATTTGAGTGTCGGTGTTACATATTTATTATTAGCTTGCAATATAACAAGAAAAGAGGGTACAACATTCTTGTAACATCATACATCATATAGGGTTTACAACATTCTTGTAACATCATACTTCATACATCATATAGGGCTTATCAAAACCATACTCCCTTTCTCTCAATGCTGCCTCAACAAAATGAAATCAAATAAATAAATAAAATATTGTTAACAACCATTTACCCAATTAAGGCATTTATGTGTATAGAGCACATAACAAAAAATAAATTATGGAACTACTAGGAACTGACCCATGACCCGTGTTGCCAAGAACATTCAGAAAAGTAGGCACAGTAACATGTAACCACAGTGACACCATTAGCAAGCAGGAGTTCCAACTTATGACTCGTGTTGCTAAAAACATTCAGAAATGTAAGCACAGTGACATGAATGACAACCAAGAATTCTAATCAATGACCTGTGTTGCCAAGAACATTAAAAAGTGTAAACACAGTAACAAAATTGACACGAAGAAAATCTGAATGGTGAAAAGTCATCATCAATAAGCAAATTTTACTTCTATGTGTGGACATCATGTTTCAATGTGTGGGCTGCAGTGGAAAAAAATTGTTATCCACATGTTGATACCAAAAACCACAACAGACAACTTAAAAGCCTGAAAACTTGATTTTTCAGAAAATTTGGGAAAAAATACCAGGTACCCATTTAACAGAATCACTAAATTTAACCCTACATAGTTGTGGCACTCGGTAAGGAAAATTTGCCATAATTACCACTACCATGTCAACAGAATACTAATCAAGTTTTGAACTATCGTGCCCAAGGTACTGAACGGTGAAAGGACTTAAAAATAAGACAAACTGTGCTGACAAAATATGAAATATGGACTGCACAAACAGATCAATGAAACCAAAAATAAAATAAAAAGATTTGATTAAGCATATGGTATTTTATGGAAAAAATCAACATTTGACACTAAAAGAATCAAGAAATAGAGAAAGTATTATGCTATGCTACTGGACTACAAATATTACAGAGATCATATAACTAAAAGTGCAATCACTTGTTATGAAAAATAAAATTTAACTAGAGCTATGCATAGTGGTGAATTAAACTTCCAGGGCATGTTTGTCAACATACAGATTTTGTGATGTATTAATCAACTGAACACAGTATTACTGTGCACACAAGCAGCAGTTTAATTGTGGTGTTTGTGAACACTTATGTCCCTGATGTCCTCCCACTCTGAACATCTCAATATGACAAACACTGAAAATTGAACTTAATCTCCCATACCAAGCAGGCATGAAAAATGTGAAAATGACTCTTGACTCTCCATGCATCACAATCTTATATTTATGGCAAGAAAAAAAGGGAAGCAAATATCTGAAAATTGAAAACATCTAAACAAACATTCCCAAATTATGAATATTTTCAACTATAAAAAAGGCATTAATAGACAAAAAGCAGATATAAATGATAAATTCCAGAAGGATTTCTAAACTAAAGGTACATTAAACTAGGTATTTAAAATTGAAATAATCAAATGTAATCGTATGATGATATGATGCGAGTTTAAAAATTCTTACAAGACATAAAAAATCTTTAATGACTACATTTATCTTCAAAACTAAAATATTGAAACCATATAATACCAAATGATAAGATATGGCTGTTACATTTACCTCCTTATGACATACAAATAAAAAAAATTCAACATGTGATATCATATGATATTTCATGGCTGTTACATTTACCTAATTTGATCTGTAATTCAGACATGATTTAACATTCTGTATACATTACTTATATGAAAGAGAAAACAGTTGGAATATTGTGACATTAATTATTATTTTCTCACAAAATGATTCATTTTAATGGAAATCATAGTATAAGGGATATATGTTGCAAAAGTCGGCAAAGTCATTTTGTAACAGTAGGTCATAGACTTCAGCAGCTACATGTCTGTATCAGAGTTATTTGACCTTGTCCGATTTATATTGGCCTAGTAGTGCTATGAAAATAGTTTGAATTAAAGTACAATATTAATAGATGGGCTGAACACATGTATGCATGCAGGAATTTGGCTCTGCTTATAGCTATTACTTAAACAGCCCAAAATAATGAAAGTCAAGTTTGACCAAGCTTCTAATTTGAAATTCAGAGCATTTTTTCCATGTTTATTACCCCAAGTGTTAAGTGAACAGTAGACAGCATACAAGCATCTTGTATGATTCTCATGATTGAAGATCTTAACTTGAGTAACAATAATACTGACATCAGACTTATATCCTTGAGAAACATGTGATAACCACTGACGCCATCTATAATCCAGAATTACTCTGATTAATCTGATAAAACCATGACAACATATCAGCCAGACTTCGTATTAGTTACCACCATAATCCAGCATAGTTTCCCCAGAGTCCAGCAGGCAATGGACCACCAGCAGTGAACAGTCGTGTTCCACTTAGGTCGTACTCGTGGGTGTAAATAGCATTCGGGTAATTATTATCCATAAAATATTCCCGGTAGTTCTCATCATGTAACTGAAATAAAAAGTGATTAATAATTATGTACGCTACAGTTGAAATCAATTCAAAATATTTAGCAAAAGGCATAATGACTTCCAAACCCCTCCCCAAATACACACATGCTGAATTTATGAAAACTATATAGGTTTAGTGTCTAAAGATAATTCCACCATATATAAAATTGCAAAAAGTTATAAATACATTTTTGTTCAAAGCCCAAGGTGATGCAATGCATGTATGTTTTGGGGTGGATGGGTTATTTTTGTTTAAAGTCCACTGTGACACAGGATTTTGAAGAACTTATACAAAGTAGCCTCTAGTTTTCAATTCTAAAATACATAATTTTTCATATTCTTGTTTCTGGTCTGGTGGAATCAAACCCTCAACTTACCAAGTAAGCACCTTACTTACAGAGCTACCAAAATTATAACTGTAGGTCAAGGGTTATTTATTACTTTATCACATTATATTTACAATTGCAATATCTTTGCTTCAATAAAGTATTTGACATTGGCTATACTTTGTCACTTCCTAGAGACAATGCTACACGTGCTGACATGATGACGTCAGATGTCAAATGCTCTCCTTGACTGATAGGAAATGACCCATTTTTATGAGAAGGTGCACCAACATTGTATCTAAAAATTGTTTTCAAATTAACATGGAAAATGTGAGACGGCAATAAAATTAATTATTATAAATGTTGTAAATATAAGAAAATATCAATATTATCATTATTATGTTGTAAATTTTGATCTGTGTAAATTTGAGTTTGAGTTTAAGTGAGAGAGTTGATAATAAAATTTTCATGAATATTTTATCTTGCTATAATTCAAATGCATTTCTACTGACTATCATGAGATAACATGTAAACAAAAATATGGAAATACCCTGAAATGATGATTCTCACTTAATTTAACTGATGTGAAAATTTCCAGAGTATTTTTAACCAACAAGATATCAAAAGTACCTGAAATCATTCCATTAATTTAAAATCAGCAGAAATGGGCAACCCAGATTCTTGTCGGATGTCAAATACCATACATGAAAATAAAATACCTACCAACCATCCATGTCCAACATTAAGTGTACAAGCATGTCCACAATTACAATCGAAATATTTTCCAGCTTTAATGTCAAAAAATAAAACATGTCCAACTCCAGTCCCTATGGTTAAAACATCTTCTTTGAAAGACAGTGACCTTATACCTAAAACACAGACGTAAGTTGTTATTTCAATGTTATAACAAATCAAATATAATGCATTTCTTACCAACAATTACGTCATTTACCAACAATTACATCATTGCAAAATAGGTAATATCAGAACCAGGGTTCGTACGGACATTTGGACTCCAAATTTAAGGACTTTTTAAGGTCTTTTCAAGGGTCTTATTTGCAAATTTAAGGCCTAATCAGAGGGACAGTTTTAGCAAAAACAAAATATTGGTGCAAAGGCAGTTAAATCAATAAAACAATAATGTGTCCATAGTAACGACACTTGAAATGAAGGTTGAAGTTTGGCATTCAGAAGGGCCAGGTACCTTTAGATTGCTCATTTAAACACAACTTTTTATTTAATTTATTTATGCATTAGTTACTTATGCAAAGGGCACTATCAAGATTTACGGACTGCCCGAGGGCGAGTATTCGGACCAACATTTTGATATGACCCTCGCCTGCGACTCGGGCCATATCCAAATGTTGGTTCGAATACTCGCCCCGAAGGCAGTCCGTAAATCTTGATAGTGCCCTCTACATAAGTAACTAAAGCTTTTATTGCATTGAACAAACAAAATTGCATATACTTAACATCAATACAAACATTGATAGACCCAATTTCTATATCCCTTCCAAATTGCCAACTTCGTTAAAGCAAAACATTAATATAACAACAATAAATTTAATGTTTAGTTTCTTTTTAAATACAACAACACAAATCTATATAAATATTAAATACAATATCCAATGTAAAGTTATAACTGTCATTTCACAACTCGTAACATTCAATACTGAATATGGACCGCTCCGTCGTGTATGGACCGGTCCATACACCGTGTATGGACTGTTCGGTCTTGTACACTGTATTATTTCCATCATTTTCTCAGCTTTCAACCAATCAAATTAATTGTTACAGATGTGATATGCAATAATTATATATATCAGTTTATTCTCAACTAATTAATATGAAAATACAGACACTCAGCTGGCCAAATTCAAGGGCTTTTTAAAGCCTTCAGGATAAATTCAAGGACATTTTAGGGTCAGACTTGTTTTAGGGTCTTTTTAGGGCAAACATCAAAATTTAAGGACTTTTCCAGGCCTGTACGAACCCCGAGAACTTCCATTTGATTCTTCACCTGTAGGGATACAATTTAATTTCTACAAATATCAGACTATATAAACACAAATGGTTCTATCTGAAAAACTGCAGTCAAAATCAAAAGTCTGAAGGGCAAGACAAAAGCCTTAAACATCATTTAAACTATGCCAATGTAAAGAATGAATTTTTGTGATTTGATTACCAACTTCACAGTGCACATTATAAAAAGCATAAATAATTAGTAAAACCTTACAAAAATGTTCCTATAAATTATCAATATGTTTGCTAGCAACTGGCATAACCTCATACATTTATTCATTTAACATCAACTTGTGCTAATGGTGCAACTTAGAATCAAATTGCTGGGTGATGTTATATTTCCCAACCACAGATGATGGATGAAATTTCACAACATCATCTTTGATAAAATTGGCAATGATAAACATTGTATACTTGGATAAGTCTCCTTTTAGCTTAAAATGGTCATGTTATGACACAAAAGTTGCAGTGAGAAATATTATCTGACATAGCTATTTGTGGGACATCAATTTTTTAGGTCAGTGGGTGTATAATAAAACATACAAACCTCCCCCTCTGTATCTTGATATGACAGTAGTTAATGTATTCGGTGACCTAGGGTCGACTAGATTAATGTGTGATTGAGATCCAACAGCATATAAAACTTTATCTTTACAGCAGGTCATACAAACATTTTCTCTGGTGTGTGGTAGTTTTCTACATTGTTTCTGAAACATAAATATAAACAGTTGACGGCAACACTTGTTCTCTAATTGATATTTAAAAGAGCTCTAAAAATTTAATGTTTAGTTTAATTCTTCACTGTTTCTGAATGATATATTAACAGTTGAAAGTTACACATGTGATTCTTTTGAATTGATATTTTTTATCTATTTTTTTAAAAATCCTAATCATTTTAAATTTTAAACTTTTAGCATCCAAAGAAAACCAGTCCTTACTAAACTACAATTTTAATTGTTCCAAAGACAAATTAACTTGATAAATAAAGCCTTATATACATACATATTATTTATATCTTATGTATGTACAGGATTTGTTTCAGAGTCGAGTCTTGTTCCCATGACGATATCACGACTAGCTGCTGTGCAACGAGATGTGATTTGTCATGGGGACCAGACAAGACTGATACAAATCCTGTACATACAAAAGATATACATGTAAATGATATTTTTATCTTACAATGTTTACAAATTTAGGAAAAATCTATTATTTTTAATCAAAGTTAAACATAATACGTACTATTTCTTTTTTAGGATGAATATCTTGGGTGTATACAGTATAAAGTATACAAGTAAGTGAATGATAGCAATTTTTACCGTTTTATTTTCGGATAAAGATAAACATTTTTATGATTTATCGTAGTTTTTAACTGCATTCATTTGTCTTGACATGCCAGAATCTAGGGGAAACCACCGATCTTTGTTTACATTACAATCCAATCTGATGATGTCATTACTACAAATCTGAAGTAGTCCACAAACAAACGCACGCGACTTTGTATCAGGCATATAACTGATACAGAATCTTGTATCAGAACACCTTTGTATCAATTAAAGAATTAACAAATTGAAACAAAACACATATCACTTGTAAGATAAATGTAATTATTCATACTATGAATAATATTTATACTTGTTGTCAGGCAAGACAAGTATGGTTTCCATTGGGAAGTAAAATGAAGAAAATAAGAATGACTATATAACAAATCACCATGGCAACAAAAAATAACTTACAGAACTAAATGTCTCTATGTCCCATATATGGAAGTATGAGTTGAGTGATAACACTGCTAGTTCCTACAAAATACAGATAATTAGGCAATCATTCCCTAAATACTTAATAAGGGGGCATTCCATTTCAGAATTAGACTTCCGTCAGCATCAAGTTATCAGATATTCAGTACTGTACTTAATGTTACTGTACTCAGTATACTATATTCAGTACTGTTCTACAAGTATTTGATGTTCTTGAATATTCCAAATATAGAATAATCCAGTTTCCTGTTACAGATAAAATAAAGGCAATTCATTTTATCTTAATTTGTAAATCATGAACACACACTTAACTAGTACTGGTTACAGCAATATTTTACAAAACAGAAAATTGTGTGTGGAGTGTATAAGAGCTATGGTGTTTCACACCCCTAGGCAATATTCTTTCACTTATACTGATGTGGTCAGTTCTTGGATGGTGGAGGAAACCAAAGTGCCTGGAGAAAACCAACCGCCTTTAGCTTCTGGCTAGTGAACTGACATTTTCTCACACTAGCACCTAATTAGTGGCATTACGAGTTATTGTGTTTTGTAAGTGTGAAGTTTAGAACACATGACCACCAAGGCCAAAATACTAGTATTAAACAGAATTGGATATTATTTTGAGCTTTAAATTCCTTAAATATAGTATAATCATTAACTATATTGTAAACATCACTAGTTCTTACCTCTCTCTCATCATTATAAGACAATGCTCGACATTTCTGAGCTTTATCACATAATTTTGATATTTCTGGTTTTTTGATGCTATATTCTGGTATTTGTAAACTTAACATCCCTGATATATCACTGTTTTCAACTTCATCTACTTTCCATAATGAAAGTTTACTGTCTCTAGATGCTGTAACAAAAACAAAAGTTTCCTTAAATACAGAACACTTAATATCTGTAAACCAAGAATTCATTTATTTCCAATTGCAAAAAGAATTTTTTTATAATTTAAGAATAAAAAATCTCTCTGAAATGATATTTATAACTGTAAAAAAGCATTAAGGAACAATCTTAATTTATATGTGATTTTTCTTTCCCATTGTAAGAAAAATATTTGCATGTCATAGATATTTTGAGTTTTTATTTTGAATAGAAAAATCTTTAAAAATTTTAAATCACAATGGTTTAACACTGGAACAAGTGAAAACTAAATCTCGAGTGTCACAAAACTCTAAATTGAACTACTGTACTCTTTTGGCACATTGTATTAATATTTTCTGGTAAATAAACTTTTTTAATTCTAATACCTGTCTAAACTGAACAAAAACTTTGGTCTGGAAGTTCTTGTTTTCGGTTTTATCAGACAGGTTTTACTGTATAAAGTTGAATAAGTGTCATAATACACTTTTACATGAACATTTCACTAAATCTTACCCGTAACAATAAATTCATCATCTAACCACTTCATGTCAAATATCCAGTCACTGTGTCCTCCCTGGGGATAAAATAAAGGACATGGATTAAATGGTTCCTTAAATGATCAAAATTAAAAGCAGAAAAGTAAAGAGCTTCTCAGGAATAAAGTACTGGTAGCTATAAATACAAATCCATTTAACAATTTAACTGAATAAAGTCTGACAATGCCTTGTGTTTAGATTTATTTGCATAGTATGGAAATTATAGTACAATAAATGCCATTTTCAGAAAAAGAATTTTTTTCACATGCATGTACAGTCTAATAAAATTGGATTTATACAGAGATGTCAGGTTTGGCTGTTAGGAATTTACTGGCATGATAGTTCTTCTTTATCTTACAACCCAAACATCTGAAGATAAAATATGTGTAGCTTTATTTATCAAAAGTTAATTGGTGTCCTCAAATCCAGCAACTAACAATGACTGGTTAATGACACAATGTTTGGAACTAAAAAAAGTTGAAAATGTCAACAATGTAACCAGTGAATACAATTTATTTTAACATACACTGAACAGAAAACTGACAGTTTTTTCTCACCTCTCCAACCATAACAGGATCAAAGGTAGGTAATTTATAGACAGCCAGATCATTGGTGTTTTCAGCTCCGGTGGCTAACAGAGTCCGAGATGGATTAATGTCAATACTGTGTATACCACATGGACATTCACTGGGATAACTTTTATCACTACTCTTCAGAGATGGAATGTTTAGTATTCTTCCTGTGTTCACATCTAGGATGAGTAACTGAAAAATAAAGTTTTTTTAAACGTAAAGCTGCAATAACAAAAATCCTATGAAACTAACAGAACTTTGAAGAATAAAGGAATCAAGGGAAAAACCTGTATTAAGAAATATGGCAAGAAAAAATAAATTCATAAGGGGCCTCAATTACAGATTGGTCTACAGCGTATGCTAAATGATTACAGCATCTCTCACAAGTTAGCTTCAAATCCCACTCAGGAAAGATCCTAGTGTGAAAAAATTGTCAGTCCGCTTGCCAAAGGTTAGTAGTTTCTTCGGACATTCCAATTTCTTCCCCATTCTTGAACTGACCAACTCCATCAAAGTGAAAGATTCTAAACTCAGATGGGAACTCCATAACCTGAATGACTCTTGCTCATCATAAATAAAATTTGTATCCAGTAATTGGAATTGCCTAATTTGAACTATTACAAATTTTACAAAACGAGAAGATCATGACTTCATAAAATCAATTTTGAGTACAAAAATTTCTGGATCATTTTTCAAACATAAAAATGTACATATTATACAATGAGGTTCTTAGCTGTATCATGTGATCAACACTCCTAAACCTTTGTGTGGGGTGTTTTGGAGAAATTTACAACAGAAATTCCTGGAATAACTCTGTTTTTATGGGAAAAACTTGAACCAATATGATCTTATATCTAAATGGTATTTTTCCTCAAAAGTGTATGATGTGTATAGTGGCGAACCCCATTGATAAAAAAATAAATTGCATCCACAACTTTAACATCTATATGCACTGCTCATTACACACACATTCATTCTAGTATCGTGGAGCTTTTTACCTTGTTACATTTTGTCCCTATAGCTATTTGATTATTGTTCAACCATTTGGCAGAGAATATTTTGTTGATTTTTCCCATGTTGTACTCTTTTTCTTCCAAGAGTCCTGGTATTTGTTGTGTAACAAAGTCATACACAATTTTTTCTGGAACAGGTGTCTGTTGGTTTCTTTGACTGCCATATTGTCTATTTTGTAAATATTTGAACACTTGGGTGGGAGGATGTTTTCCAATACACTGGTGCTCGGTACTAGCAGAGACACACTTAGTTTTACATCCTACAAAATAAAAAATACATACATGTATACAAAAAGATTACTCATGCATACATTAGATTTTTTTAAAAATTAAAAATTATTAGCGTCCAATTTGTGAAAATACATGTATAGCCCTTTTCTAAAAAAAAAATTCAAAAAAATTGCTTAAAAATGAAACTTTTTGAAAGCATTTCACAGAAATTAATAGCCAATGACAATTTTGGCTACAGAATTGGATACATAGATACATGTACATTATTATCAAGAAACTGTAACATTTTTAATACCTGGCCAGATGAAAAAAAATGTAATATAAACAAGATGAAATCTAGCATGTTCTGTAGTTATAGGGTTTATTAAGTAGACAAAACCGACCAATAGCAGCATCATAAATTTTATAAGAAATAACAAAATCAAAGGACAAACTAATACTACAAAAGTTATAATCTGGAAACAATCAACAATCAAACTGTAGTATAATCATCAATTATGTATGTATTCTTCATATCTCAAATTTAGCAAAGGTACTTTATAATAAACATACTGACCAAGTTTCCCCAGAATCCAATAAATATTGCAAAAACAAGCTTCAGGTGACACAAAAAAATCACATGTTGTGAAATAGTGACTAATGTCTTCAACAAACTGTCATTACAGTTTTGTGTATATTTCCCTCCATCCCCATTAACCATTCAAAGTCATGCATATGTAAGAGGAGAGAGGAAACACCTGAAAAAATCCACATCCTCAGCCAGTACCTTGGCTGATAACAGAACCTGGTCCTCCTGGGTGAAATGTGAAGGTTCTATCAATAGGCTAAAAGATCTGGACCAGAAAGTCTCACAATCTGGCAGTAAATCACTATATTTGTATCTATGATACACAAAACTACATTATAACATCACCAGAATCCTACATTATAAATAACAATGATCTAGCTCTTTGTTTTGTTATAAAATATTGTTGTCTAATTTACAGACAATGACTCAGTTGTAATGCCCCTTATAATTATGAAATTCAGCATGGTAAAACAAGGAAATTACTTCCTATAATTTATAATAAATAAAAAATAATTATTCAAATGAAAACATTTACATTAAATACTGAAAGAAATTACATTATTTATGATCAAACATGTAATATTTAATTTTAATTAATAAAATGACTCATAATTTAGTATGTTTACCATTAATTATCAGCAAGAATGTACAACTTAGACAAATTACTTCATGCAATATACTGTACATAAATTACTTTGCTGATAGCCATTGTAAATAAATTCACAAAATTAGAATGTTAATTTTGTTGATTTAAATGAAACATATGATCCTTAAAAAAGAACATGAAAAAAAATCCAATTCAGATTGGAGCCTTATTTTGCCCCCCCCCCTCCCCCCCCCCCACCAATTAGCCAAACCTAGCCTAAATGAAAAGATAGACAGGGGCCTTTTATTTAGAACTCTATAACCAAGATCTTTAAAGTTTCAGTGAACCTGTCTTCATTTTATTAGAAGGAGCACAAGGAACAACGACTCAATGCATTTGTTGCGTCAAAGTACCATTAATAGGCATTATTATCATTATTATTATCCCTATTACGTTCGCTACTGTAAATATTAGTTTTTGGATTCATAACCTTGTGTAAGCTAATTGACATATCGCTGGCCACACCCACAATGTTCCGACAAAGGCCTCCATCATGGTACCAAAACAGCGTCATTGCAACTAATGATGTATTTCATTCTTTTTGCATCGGAACATTGTGGGCGTGGTCAGCGATCTGTCAATTATCTGTCTAAACTTAACAAATTCTTTTGTCTGCCTTACACAAGTTCTTCTGTAAATTTTACTGCACATGCCTAAAAATGTTATACATAATTAAATGATACAACTTAGGTCTAATACATGTAACTGCCTAGACAAAGACAACACATGATTCATCAACACCAAGGTTGAGGATTTGGGTCACACATTACTTCGGAAAGGTTTATCTGTTTGCTTCAACACTGTATGTGGTTCTACCAGCTTCAAAGTTGCTGGGTATTCCTCCACTATTAATTAACAAATTGACTGTTGAATAAAAAAGTGAACTAATAGTAACTGTGGTGTTAAACACTGTAACTTTCAACAAAACATGGATCACAACATACTTGATTCAATTGATATAAATATTATAATGGCAATGCACAGATTTGACTGAAATGAGGACTGATAGCTTAGATCACACCAGAAAAAGTACCTGTCCCATTGGAAATCTACAATATACTGGTATAAGCGTTTTTGCTTTATCTGAAATATGGTTAACAACAGTCCGGTCTTGTGGAACCACCGATCATTAACTGCTACCTAGGGAATCCAAAACAATGGATTTGACATAAAAAACCATCACAGATGTTAGCTGATCATGTGTTTTAGGTACTGTGATAACACTCAAGATTATACTCTTTCCACACTTGATGGCCATTCTCATTATGGTTTAATGACTAAATGAGTAGAAAGGGTTCATTATCTGTTGTGATGCCTGATGGGCTCTGTTTCGTTTCCTCAAGGGTCATCGTTTGTTTTACATTTCATCAGTGCTCTGTTTTATGTAGTTTACATGCTCAGCCTCTTTACATTCTGTCATTAGCCCACAGGCTGACCGATAAATTCTATTAATTTATCCGGAATGATACATTTTTAATGAGCAAACCATAATTTTGGTACATTTATAACGCGCAATGTTATTATGTAAGTACATAACTATATTTTATATCTGTTTTTGGCATACATATTAACATATCCGTCGAAAACAGAAAAATCTGTCGATGGTCAGCCTGAGCCCATGAGGTTTTGTGTTCTGTGCAAGATACAAAGATTGTCTTGTCTCCTAAATAACAGCTGTAAATGGTTTTACCGCTTTCATTATCATTTTGTAATTTTTTTTTTTAAATCTGATTTTTCAGTTATTTAAAATGTCAGATAGGATACAGTATTTCTTATATATTGAAATTCGATATCTTGAATTTGCCAAAAAGAAACGCAATTTGTTTACATGTATGCATAGATCTGGACTCCACATCATCACCTACCCTTCCAAAAACTCATGCTAAAAACCTCGAATACACCACGAATCGCTTTCTTTGCATTGCATACGGTATCTATAACAGTGTATTCTTTTTAAGAAACAAGTAATTCACAAGGTAATTTTGTGAAACACCAGTTTTTCAGAACTTTCTTTTTATCCCAACTCAAGATGTTATTTCTGTTTATAACGGAAACGAGTAACCCTAGCGACATCTAGCACTTCTGCACGGTAGATAACTCTGCAAAACAAAAATACATCAAAGCACTGTTGGTACTGAACAACAATCACCCTTCCACAAAGATTGGTTGATTGGTTAAATGTCATTTTACCCCTAGTCAAGAATAATTCATTTATATCGAGACTTCACCAATTTTAGGCGAAGTAGTAAAAATGTTTTTCTTTGCAGTGTGCCCCTAGGCAATTGGCACAGGGATATTCTTGACTTAAGCCAGCGTGACAAGGTACCGTCAGATTTACGATGCCGAAGGTCTCTTTAAAAGGTCCCCTGATTGGATTCCTAAACACCGGGTAATTAGCGAAAGTGCAATCGCTGTCTATTTTCAAGTTTTCAGACCTGATCTAAAAATGCCGATTTATCTATACAAAGATGGAATATTTTTTTAAGTTTTTGAAAAACACAAATTATAGAACTTTGTATATCAAATGTGGTTGTATTGGCTATTCGTCGCGTTAAGTATTGTGATGTATTAGATAATATTGACGTCAACACAGTGATTAACAAATGGCATATCCATTGGAAATAAAAGTTCCGCACTGAACGTTAAAATCCCCAGCGTGACACAGCTGCGAATCCCATTCCCGTGAATGTCTTTTGCGCGTACCATTTTGGAAAAACGTTTACGTCGCAAATTTCCAGAATAACGTCATTTAGAATTCGGGGAAACGTCAATTGGCCAGTGTGATTTCAAATTTGATCCGTAACAACGCTCGGACTGCGCGGCCTACACGTCGTACGCTTGTGATGCCCATTGGCAACTATTTACAAAACATTAAAAGTTAGTGTAAGTGAACGTACAGTTGTCACCAATTCTGATACGGTCATCCGGATATGGTTACAAAATGCTGTGCAGTTTAACGGTATGGTTTAAACACTTAGTATAAACGATATTTATTCTCACGAATTACACATGGATAAATTAAGTTTAAAAAACAAATGTGATTCTAAAACAAGATCAAGCTCTTATATAAATAAATCTCTCAATACAAATAAATATTATATAAAGTGAAGTTTTCAAACACTTATTTAATACGGCGACCCATAACCTGCAGATATCTATAACGTCCGCTAGTGGCATAAACAATTACTCACTTGACGAAGTAGACGCAAATATTCATAGAGCACACAACATGCACGTGTAGTAAAAAAAAAATGATAAAGAAACCAAACCGCTAAAAATCCAATTTTCTGACATCCGTGCTTCTTCTTGGTCACTTTAATTCATAAATAACACAATACAACCTGTGTATTAAACGTCTTAGCGGCTCAAGACCTTTACGGTAAATCAAAAGTTCATGGATACTGTAACGGACTACTGGGTAAATGCAAAATTGTCTCCATTTGTTGTTTAGAATATGGAAATTATACCGTTTAAATTTGATTTATCTCTTTGCTTGTCCAACTTTTGAACTTAAACATCTTAAAAAGTACATACCTGTTGAAAGCTTAACGAAATGCGCGGAATTTCGGCTGCTTAAATATGGAGAGCTAATGACCGACCGAAATATTGAGAGCTAGTGGCCGACTGATGAGATAGTGTTCGAAAAGCTGCCGAGAGATAGATAGGTCTAGGAACTGCCAAAAAGTTGTCGAGGTAAAACTAACGAGAGGCCGATATGAGCTCCTGATTCGGCACGGATTCGTTAGTATCAGTGTTAAACTTTTGACAGGTGTGTACTTTACGTGTAAATAAAACTGACATGCATATTTTAATTAATCATGACCGGTACCACCTCGGAGATATTTAAATGTCATTTTACTAACAAGCTGCATGTAGATAATTTATTGTAATAAATATTTCTATTAATATTTAATGAAAAATAGCCCAGACAGCAAGAAAAGGCAGTTGTGTGTGACAGGTCATTTTTCATTTACAGACCAAGGTAAATAAAAATAAAACGTGCTATATTTTATATTTAGATTTAATAGTTTAAGTTTAATAGTTCAATTAAATAATAATTTTCTTCCAGCATTGGCATTATAACATTAATTATTTATATATTTACCTATTATACAATATTGCTCATGTTTTGCGTCATAAGGTTGTACAAACAATTATGTATTAGGAATTTATTCCAAGGACAGTTGGATAAGGAAGACTGTAATATGTATTAAACTAGTATAATGAACTCAAAATGATTTATTATATTACTTGTCTTGTAAACGACAGGTGAAACAGTGTTACAGGACTTCTCTAAAGCAATACAAAATCAATGTCAGAACAAAATACAGTTACAAGATATATAATAAAGAGTTAGTAAAATTGCACTATATCATGGGTTATCATCTATTCTAAACAATCAAAAACAAACATACTAATCCATTTCCGAATCACAATCCATAAGCAAAGTAAAAACTTTGGAACTGACAAGTTAGGTTAGACACGTGAACTTCCACCAGGGAAGTGAGGCCGGATGCTCCGGAAGGGTAAGCACCTCCTGATTAGCTAGCTACACCCGCCACGTGTGTAATCAAAATTGTGTGAAAGGAACATGGAACTATGAGACGTCAAATATATCCAAGGCAATCCTGGACACAGAGACGTCAAACTTATCAACAATACTGTGATGACGGCCATAAAACTTTTTGAGGGCCTTGACAAGCCTAGGCTTGCAATATCCCTGAGTCAACAATCTATTTGCAAGCAGCCTACTTCGTTGTACACAGTCCCCGTAGTGGGAACAAGCTCTACCATAGCGTATTAGTTGGGAAACAAATACACCATAAGCAGGAGAAGCAGGTATATTGCTGCATAAAAAAGGAAAATTGACAATATAAAAATTGAAGTCATCACGTTTGTCATAAAGTTTCAAATGCAGCCTTTCCTGTGCGTCATAATTCAGGTATAAGTCTAAATATGAAGCAGAACTTGAGGAATCAGTCGTGTCTTTTATTTCAAGCTCACTAGGATAGATGACATTTACATAGTCTCCAAATTTAGGATTGTTAAGAGACAGAACGTCATCTATATATCTGTATGTTGAGTTGAATGATTTGGCGACAGTTTTCTCTCCAGATTTAACAAGGTTCTGCATAAATTCTGCTTCGTAAGAATAAAGAAACAAATCAGCAAGCAATGGTGAACAGGTTGTACCCATTGGTATACCGATTGTTTGCTGAAAAACTATATTACCAAACACAACAAATATGTTATCTATAAAAAACTCCAACATTTTGTTGATGGTATCTTCAGTATATTTTTGTTTGGAATATGATTCGCGCCTGCCCGCAAAATGCTAATTGACGAAACATATATCTCAATGTTTTTTGCTTTGTCTGTCGAAATGGTCTTGAAGAATGACGAAACATACCTCAATGTTTTTTGTTTTGTTTGTTCAAATAGTCATGAATGGCAAAACATACCTCAATGTTTCTTTTGTTTAATCCAAATCATAATGTTGAATGGTGATATGTACCTTAAGGTTAATTTGTCCAAACATTCTTGCAAAATGGCGAAACGTATGTAAATAATTTTTGCTTTGCCTGTCTAAATAGTCTTGCTGTCTCACTTACAAGTATATATTGTAAAATGTAAAAAAATATTAAAATAAATAAATAAATAAATAGTCTTGCTGAATACCTAAACCTCAATGGTTTTGTTTTGTTTGTCTAAATAGTCCTGAAAAATGGCGAAACACATGGTTATGTTTTTTGTTATATGTTTCCAAATCGACTTGCAGAATGGTGAAATATACCTCTATGTATTTTGTTATGTTTTGTCTGTTCACCATTTCTATATCGAGAAGGTTAACTGGAAATAATGTAAATAGTATGGGTTGAGTTTTTCCCCTTTATACATAACATGCAAATACATTCAAATGGAAAATATGCCATTTGAGCTTTCCTTGAATGTGTCCTATTACTATTTCAAATCAACTTAAAGACTCGTGTTGTTAAACAACAACAACAACAACAATAATAATATATTGGGCATGGAATTCTGAATTACAGTACCCATCACATACTGCACATCATTATCCTCCTCCTCCTCCTCATTAATTTATTTATTTTGTATATTAGGGATTTTGAAGTGCACAGTTCAGTACATGTTTTCACTGCATCGCCAAGAAAAAGTATCTACCAGTGCAGAACAAGGAAATTGCAAATAGAAAAGTCAGAAATATTCGGCATCTGTTTTTCTGTTTGTCATTCCTTTATTATTACATCTAAAACCAAGCAACCATTATTTATTGCATTCGATTGTAAAGATACTGACAACTTAATTACATCTTCATGTGATGGATGATCTGCAATTTGGTCAATTTTACAAATAGATTAACTGCTTAAACATTTTCTATAATAGCAATATACTAGTAGCTGATGAACAGAAGTACAAATATGATTGGAGAAGTAATTGAATATTGTATTCAATTCAATAAGTTGTTTTACAAGTAATGGTCCACTGTTTTCCCTGTAATTTGTCAAAATTAAATACATTTATACAAAGTCGCGATAGCCAGAATCAGGATGGAAGCACTGCGTCAGAAATATGAGACACTGACGGGATTGATTATTGGCTGCAGTTGAGTGGAGTGTTCTTAACAACAGTCAGGATAAAAAAATGAAACAAAGGTCAAACAAAAGTCATCAACCATCGAATGTCAGAGCGTTACACAGACAATATGTATTGCGAAAAATGACACGGGACTGTCTAAAACTTGTTTCAAAAACAGTGGAGCGGGGTTAGACAGTATCAATCGGGGATATTGCAAACCTAGGCTAATCAAGGACCTCAACAAGTTTTATGGCTGTCATCACAATATTGTCGATAAGTATGGTGGTTCTGTATCCTAAAATACACGTAGTTCCATGTTTTTTTTTCATTTCCATCTCGCACGTAGCGGATGTAGCTACCAAAACAGGAGGTGCTTACCCTTCCGGAGCACCCGGCTTCACTTCTCTTGTTTAACTTAATTTGTCAGTTTTAATGTATTTACTTTGCTTTTGTTTTTTTTGTTTTGGACATGTATTCGTATGTTTGTTTATCATTCTTGTAAATCGAAAAATAAAATCAAAACAATAAAAAGTAAGCTATGTTTATTAACAACTAATCGACCACACTGTTCCCTTGATTGCAAAATTACTTGACGGTCGGGTAAAATTTCATTAAGTTATCAAAATGAGATCAATGATCTTTGAATCTTTTTAGACGACCTATGCTAGCGTGTTTAACAGACTAAGTATATTGTATGGTTAAACGAAATCAATTTGAAAAAACAAAACAATGGATGTAATTTTACGACCGAACATGTTTCCACCACCCATTTGCAGATGTATGTGACTTCATTCAGGTACTATTTGTTTCGGATGCCATGTTTATCATAACGCTTATCTATTGTACTTCCATCTACTCGAAATGTTTGATAATAAACTAAGGTTTCTAGAACATTTACGACAAGTGTAAATAAATTGAGAATTCTCTAATATGAGTTTCGCGTCCCATCTTGCCTAGTTAACGTGAGGGACTTCAGTGGATGAGTGGTCTGTGAATCACAATGACTTTACCGTCGCACAAGTTAGTCAATCACAAGTGAGATGCCCGCTGTATAGCATTCCACCACAGCCAATGTCAGCTTTGCTTACATGGCAGACGCATTAAACGATTGGATACTCCTTTCAAATGAGTTATGGTAGTATGCTCAACACATATTTATGTTCAAATGAAATCAATTTATAACAAAAATAAATGTAATCGCCTAATTTTTCAGTTTCACGACCGAATATTTTTCCACCATCCATTTACAGATGTGTGTGATTTCACTCAGGTACTATTTGTTTCGGATGACGCTAATCTATTGTATTTCCATCTACTCGAAATGTTTGATAATAAACAAACGTTTCTAGAACATTTACGATAAGTGTTTTATAAAATCATGGAATGAAAATTAACTTGACATTGAATTTATTTAATTAACCAGACTATAACATAATGGAGATGTTTTATCATCAACATACACCGGGCTACAGTCCTCTAATATGTGCTCCACGTACACTTGCCTAGCTAACGGGATGGATCCTTTCAAATGAATCATGCTATTTAGTGTATGGTAAAATGAAATCAATTTGAGTACAAATGAATGTAATAGCCCAGTTTTTTTTTAATTAAACGACCAAACAATTTTTTCATGATTCATTCACAGATATACATGTATATGGCTTCATTCAGGTACTATTTGTTTCGGATGCCAGATTTTATTTAAAATACTAATCTATTCTTCTCCCATCTACTTGAAATGTTTAATAACAAACAAACGTTTCTAGAACATTTACGACAAGTGTTTTAGTAAATCATTGAATGCTAATTAACTTCACATTGGGTTTATTTATTTAACCAGCCTATTACGTAATGAAAATGTTTTATCATCAACACCACTATTTACAATAATTACAATGACAAACACAGATTCTGAACTTATTTTTGTCATAATTGCATTCTGGTAAAGTGCTTTTTTATGAAATTTAATTTGATCTGGAACAAAACATTTTATTTAAACTTGATACTGTTGCTAGAATTTTTTCTTAACAAACACCCTGCAAAAGTCTATAAAAATATTATATAGCAATATATGCTTCGCATAGAAATTATACGATGAATCCCGAGGTGTTAGCGTGCAATAAATATCGACATTTGCACGTTAACTTTGTTCCAGTCCGAGCGTTCCCGTTTTTCATACTGCACGCTTTGTCAGATGACGCTGTCATTTCTGACGTCATACGGTTGTTGTCGACGCCATCGCAGTGTTGTTGTCATATTGCACTAGTTCTTATATCCAATTACAAGGACTAGCGTAATATTTATGTTTTGTACGACGAAATGGCATTTAAGATGAAATACTTGACGGGAGTAAACGAAATTTATTTTGCTATATAATAATAGGGTCTTGTTGACTCGACATTTGCACTCGCAAGCTCGTGCAAAATATCGAGTCAACGCGGGACAATATTTCACAATATCAGTTCAATAACCCTATATAATTACTAAAGCACTAACAACATCCGTGGAAATGAACTTTGTTTTTGGAGTTTTTATATTAAATTTGTGATTCAAGATGCTGGAAACATGCTCCTCTTTATTGAACAGTTTACAGCCGAATAATTTCCACCATCCATTTGCAAATATATGTGACTTTACTCAGGTAATATTTGTTTCGAATGCTAGATTAATCTTGTCATCTACTCGAAATGTTTATTAACAAGCAATCGTTTCTAGAACATTTACGGCAAGTGTTTTACTAAATCATTGATTGCTAATTTATTTGACATTGGTATTATTTATTTAACCAGTCTATTACGTAATGGAGATGTTTTATCATCAACACAACTATTTACAATAATTACAATGACAAACACAGATTCTGAACTTATTTATGTCATAATTGGTTTCTGGTAAAGTGCGATTTTTATAAAATTCAATTTGCTTCATATTGTATTTAAAGTTGATATTTTTGCTAATTTATTAACAAACAGCCCACAAACGTCTATAAAAGAAATCATTACTAAACCACTAACGACATCTGTGAAATTGAACTTTGTTTTTGGGGTTATTATATTAGTGGTTCAAGATGCTGGAAACATTCTCCTCTTCATTGAACAGTTTACAGCCGAACAATTTCCACCATCCAATTTTTAGATATATGTGACACTACCCAGGTAATATTTGTTTCAGATGCTAGAAATGTTTTATAATAAACAAACTTTTTAGAACATTAACGACAAGTGTTTTACTAAATCATTGATTGTTAATTTATTTGACATTGGTATTATTTGATTAACCAGTCTATTACGTAATGGAGATGTTGTATCATTAACACAACTATTTACAATAATTACAATGACAAACACAGATTCTGAACTTATTTATGTCATAATTGGTTTCTGGTAAAGTGCAATTTTTATAAATTTCAATTTGCTTAAACCTGGTGCAAATATATTGTATTTAAAGTTGATATTGTTGCTAATTTCTTAACAAACAGCCTACAAAAGTCTATAAAAGAAATCATTACTAAGGCAATAACAACACTCGTGGAAGTGAACTTTGTTTTTGGGGTTTTTATATTAAATTTGTGATTCAAGATGCTGGAAACATGCCCCTCTTTATTGAACAGTTTACAGCCGAACAATTTCCACCATCCATTTGCAGATATATGTGACACCACTCAGGTAATATTTGTTTCGGATGCTAGATTAATCTATTTATCTACTCGAAATGTTTGATAATAAACAAACGTTTCTAGAACATTTACGACAAGTGTTTTACTAAATCATTGATTGTTAATTTATTTGACATTGTTTTTATTTATTTAACCAGTCTATTACGTAATGGAGATGTTTTATCATCAACACAACTATTTACAATAATTACAATGACAAACACAGATTCTGAACTTATTTATGCCATAATTGATGTCATAATTGCATTCTTGTGAAGTGCTATTTTTATAAAATTTAATTTGCTTAAACCTGGTACAAAAACATTTTATTTAAAGTTAATATTGTTGCTAGAGAATTCTTTAAACAAACATCCCTTGAAAATCTATAAAAGAAATCATTACTAAAGCAATGACATCCGATTGAATTTTCTTTTTTCATTTTTTAAATTATTTTTTAAGATGCTGGAAACATGCTACTCTTTTTAATAGATTTACCTTAACAAACACTGAAAGGTTAAATTAAGTGCGTTGTATGCAAGTCAAGTAGTACATTGCTTATAAATCAAACACGAAGACAACGGTCCATATTCAAATTGCAATTAAAAAAGTATAAACTTTGAAGACTTGACAAAATAAGTCAAACAAGTAAAATTTCACCGAGGAAGTGAGGCCGGGTGCTCCAGAAGGACAGGCACCTCCTGTTAGCCACATCCATCCCTGTTAAATCAAGTTTAGAATGAAAGGAAAATGTATATATCGGGAAATTTTGGATACAGAGATATCATTAAGATCAACAATATTGTGATGACGACCATAAAAACGTTTTTAAAATAAGTTTTAAAAGACACCTTGCAATGTGCCCGAGTTACACGGCAATAGAAAATCAACGTTACTATAGACCTTTCAAGTATATACACAAGTCGCCTTTTTTCGAGAAATAGGAAGGACTTCAACTTATTCAAGCATGGCTTTAAAATTGTATATTATAATCCATAAGCTAAAAAAGAGGTGCTTGCCCTTCCGGAGCACCGGCCTCACCTTCCAGATGGAAGCTCACGTGTTTAACCTAACTTGTCAGTTCCAAAGTTTATACTTTGCTTCTGAATTGTGATTCGGACATGAATTAGTATGTTTAAAATGACATATTGTAATTTGCTGTGTACGTATACCGTGATTTTGACTTCAATTATCTCGCCAAGACTCTTTTGAGATACGAGCCTACGTTATTCAATGATAAATCAGGGGTTTTTATTTCTGTAAACCTGCTTTGTTATCATATTTTCTGTTTGTTAATTAGTTGTGTAGCTTTACCATGCGTCATTAAAGATACGTTGGTATTATTTAACATGTTCGGTTATTGCCTCTGATTACTTTATCAAAACCACCGGAGATTTTTTCATTGATGTCAACAAATGTTTGATTTATGATGTCACTGAGTGTGTTTCATTCTTCATAAATGAAATGAAACCCGTAAATGCATAGAGTCAATTAGATGATTGAAATAATTGCACAAAAAACTTGTGTGTTTCACCAATTTGATAAATTACGTAAAAATGTATATGGATGCACTACTATTGCTTAATATATTGATAATCCTCGAGGATGTAATCCACATATACTGGCTTAGCTACTGTATAGAGATTTCGGTGGCCGGGTGGTCTAAGCTGTCGGCTTACTGATCACAGCGTCTTTAACTGTCAAGTGTCCACATCATAGATCATAGTGTAAGAAAGTTTGTCAGCTGGCTTGCCAAAGGTTGGCGCTTTTCTACAAGCACTCCTATTTCCTCTATAATGGTTTTGCTCGTCACAAGTTAGGCGCCACTACAAGATGGCAATGCCCGCCACAGCATTCCGTCACATCAAAATGGAAATGCCCGTTGCAATATTTCGTCATATCAAGATAGGTGATGCCCGCCGCAGCATTCCGTGACATGAAGATGGTAATGTCCCTCGCAGCATTTCGTTACATGAAGATGGTAATGCCCCTCCCATCATTTCGTTACATGAAGATATTAATGCCCCTCGCAGCATTTTATTACATCAAAATAGTAATGTCCATCGCAATATTCCGTCATATCAAGATAGACGATGCCCGCCGCAGCATTCCGTAACACAAAATGGGTAATACCCATCCCAGTATTCTGTCACATGAAGATGGTAATGCCCACTGCAGTATTCCGTCATATCAAGACTGTACTAGTGCACGCCGCAGCATTCCGTGACATCAAGAGAGCTTTAGCATTCCGTCACATCAAGATGGCAATGCCCGCCTTAGCATTCCGTCACATCAAGATGACAATGTCCGCCTCAGCATTCCGTCACATCAAGATGGCAATGCCCGCTTTAGCATTCCGTCACATCAAGATGGTAATGGCCACCGCAGTATTCCGTCATATAAAGATGGTAATTACCGTTATATCAAGTCGGTAATACCCACTGCAAGATTCCGGCACAGAAAGTCAGTCAGACGTAAAGTGATATCCGTTACAGCATTCCGACACAAGGCACAATGGTTTTGCTTGACGCAGCATTCCGTCACATCAAGTCACATTGGTTATGCTCGCCGCAGTATTCCGTCACATCAAGTCACATTAGTTTTGCTTGACGCAGCATTCCGTCACATCAAGTCACATCAGGTTTGCTTGACGCAGTATTCCGTCACATCAAGTCACAATGGTTTTGCTTGACGCAGCATTCCGTCACATCGAGTCACAATGGTTTTGCTTGACGCGGCATTCTGTCACATCAAGTCACAATAGTTTTGCTTGACGCAGCATTCCGTCACATCAAGTCACAACGGTTTTGCTTGACGCAGCATTCTGTCACATCAAGTCACAATGGTTTTGCTTGACGCGGCATTCCGTCACATCAAGTCACAATAGTTTTGCTTGACGCAGCATTCTGTCACATCAAGTCACAATGGTTTTGCTTGACGCAGCATTCTGTCACATCAAGTCACAATGGTTTTGCTTGACGCAGCATTCCGTCACATCAAGTCACAATAGTTTTGCTTGACGCAGCATTCTGTCACATCAAGTCATAATGGTTTTGCTTGACGCAGCATTCTGTCACATCAAGTCACAATGGTTTTGCTTGACGCAGTATTCCGTCACATCAAGTCACAATAGTTATGCCCGCCGCAGTATTCCGTCACATCAAGTCATAAGGCACAATGAAAATGCTTGCTGCAGTATTCCGTCACAGAAATGTAGTCAGACATAACGGGTTTTACAGAAACAGTTTTTTTTGTTTATAATCGTAAAAATAAATAATTGATGATGTATTTTGTATCGATATATTGACAAAGCAATAATACTTGACTATCCCGTGCTGTACCTTACACATCAATCCTTATCATAACCATATGTTCTACTTGTGTAACAGTATAAAAGATAGCATGGTGGGTAGCTGTATGTGTAAATAAACAATGTTACTCACAGGGTGACATAATCAATGTAAAACACAAAAAGGAAACTAAATCGATAGGCGGAATTGAATAGATAAACAATATTGATGTCCAAAAGTCGGAATATATCCTGTATATCCAGATCTATATTGAGAAGACGAATACCTAAAGGTAAGTTTTAGTTAGAAAATATAAGTTTATATAAATGCCTTACTTAACTAAACATTGATTTTAGCATCGCTGGTATTTCCGTATTATAATGTAGATTATTTTCGTTAATTCGGGCAAGTAAATGATTTAAATGGGACTTAACATCGAAAGTGACAAAAAACCTTTGTTATAGATCAATAAAAAAGCTGTATACATTTTCTTCTCTGTGTGTTTTGTTCTGGTTTATATCTACTGTAATTATAACGTTATACATACATATACGCCATTTAAAATTAACCATCATAGCTACTTTTGTGAAATACCTGGTTTTTTTTTAACAATTACTACTTTGTTATTATGAAAGCGTCAATCTCCTGGAACCATTCAATTATATGAATTATAAAAAATCACCATTCACCAAGTGTAAACAAGTTTTTATGACAAGATAGCAAGGGCGCGTGTGTATTAGGATCATCCCGAACTAAAATTGTTCATTCACGTTTATCCATTTGAAAAATCACTCTTCACACTTCTCCAACATTGGATTTACACACAATTGATCTGTAGTGTGGTCAGGTAGTTTCTCCTACCAGAATAAAAGTTCCATTAATTAAAAAGTATGAAATAAGTCTAAAATAACTGAAAGTCTAAAATAATTGAAATTATAAAAACCTTACCTTAACCTTAATGCTCTCCTCCAAAGAAGACGCATAAGGCTGTAACGATATCTTTCCATTTTTGCCTGTCCTTCGCTGCTGCTTTTGCTCTGTTCCAGATGGTCCATCCGGCGGCGTTTCTTCCCTTTTCAGTCGTTCTCCTTCGTGTGGACTTATGTCTTCTCCTTTTTCTTTTCCCCTCTGGTTGCCACCCCAGTGCTGTCTTGCAGTCATTTGTTCCCTCTTTCCTCAGTGTGTGCTCAAGCCAGTTCCATTTTCTTCTTTTGATCTCACAGCTTATGTTGTTCTGTCCAGCTTTTTTTAAAAATATTTTTTCCATTTTTGACTTTCTGCCACTTTGTTCTTAATATCCTTCTAAGGCATTTTGTTTGGAAGGTGTCTATAAGGTGTTCATCTTTCTTTGTTATTTTCCACGTTTCACTTCCATAAAGCAGTACTGGTCTTACCAAGGTCATAAATAGATGTATCTTTGTATTTCTTCCAATATTCCTGGTGTTCCAAATCCTTCTAAGTCTATAAAATGATCTCCCTGTTGTCTGCAACTTGTTCTTTATATTTATATCTCCTCTTCAATCTCGATCTACTAAAGCACCTAGGTAAATAAATTCATTTACATCTTATACAGACTCGTTGTTGATTGTTATAAAATGAATATGTTAAATTTTAGAAATTAAAAGTTTTATTTCCTGCCTTTATAAAATCAAATAAAGTTATGTTTTTAAAAAAATATTTATTTTTTATTAAGAATTAAAAATAAGTCTAAATACAAAATAAATATGTCAATTTCTAGTAATTAAAAAATATTACTTACCTTAATTAAATTTTGATAAAGTTATGTTTTGACCAATAAATATTAATTTCTTTCCTAATTAATTCCTTAATTTATTCTTTCATATACCGGTAAGGTCCATCATGGGTTGATAAGAGGTTGGGTTGATTGAGAAATTGATTATACGGTATTGCTTAATCATTTGAATGTCAATATGTTTATATTTTTAAAAATTATTTGATAGTGGTTTTAAAAAATGATGTTTTTGTTGAAAATACTTGTTTGATGCTATAACTGAATGGAAAAAATAAAGACTCTTAGTGACATACATAATTACTGATGATTTTCTTTAATTAATCAAAAACAAACATACTAATCCGTGTCCGAATCACAATCCAGAATCAAAGTAAAAACTTTGGAACTGACAAGTTAGGCTAGCCACGTGGACTTCCACCAGGGAAGTGAGACCGGATGCTCCAGAAGGGTAAGCACCTCCTGTTTAGCTAGCTACACCCGCCACGTGTGTAATCAAAATTATGTGAAAGGAACATGAAAATATGAGACGTCAAATATATTCAGGGCAATCCTGGACACAGTATTTAACTCCACCCATATGGAGTAACATCGACGTTGTGGTTATATACAATGGCACAGCGCCTGACATAGCCTGACTTCAATTCTAACTGGGGGCAGATCATAGGATGAGAGCTAAAGGTCGTTTGTTTTTCCAGGCATTATGGTTTCCTCCATCATCCATGAGCTGACTGCCTCGATATTAGTGAACGATTTTTTTACTGGGCCGTTAAAGCCATTACTCCACACCACTCTACTTAACTCAACCTTAAATATGCTCTTATACCACATGTTCGACTCATCTGCAAATTTGGTGGAATACATTTTGCAAGGCATAGATACTGGAAATACATATACCATAGTTCAATGGGTATGAGAAAAGTTTGAAGGCCTCGAATTAATTACCGCTATCGACGAGACTTCTTTTTGTACCCCTGACATATTTAATTCATTTTGAAATTTCAAGTAAAGTAAAAACATAAAAAATGGATTTTTGTCACAGGCTTGATTCCGTCCTTTTATAATTTTCAGTCGAAATAAAAAAATAAGTGGAAAGTACAATGAGAAATTTCCCCCGTGGTCATCTCCGAATTCGTTAAAAGTGTTGATATAATTGTTTATCTATGAAATTAAATCGCCATTGCTGCTCAAGTTAAATTAATTACTTTTAACCAGAAATCTTTATTGATTTCGTTGAAAATGAATCAGATCTATATTTAAAAATAATAGTTTTTAGGTAAAAAACAATTTCTCATATTAAAAGATTAATCAGAGACACAGCCTTTGGTCTCGATGGTATTCCTATGGTATTCTATATTAATGTATAAGAATTAATCCATCATCACTAGCAGTACCCATGGGACAATTAATACGGAGATAAAGCAACAGGGTTAAAATATACGGCGATGGTTAAATAAATGATGTTATTGTATCAGACCGCCTTCAAAGAAGGGCACAGACCTGTCGAAAGTTAAATATTTAGCTAACGAAAAGAATACAAGGCTCTGCTGCCGGACGAAAGAGTGAAAAGTAGTTAAAAGTTACCGCGAGATAGATAGCAACTGCGGAAAAAATGTCGAGATATAGGCAACACGGGGGTGGAGATAAACTGTCGATTTGACACCAAGCCATAAGCTAAACTTTAGACAGGCCTATACCGTAATTATGTCTAAGGTATATTGCTCAATGTGTTTAATTATATGATTCATGGATTAATAATTGATAACGGCCACTGATGTGAACCACTCAAATAAGATAAAACGTTTTTTATAATCAAGATTAACCATTTTTGTTTGGTTTTCACTTCGTTCCCCGGCTGGTGTCATAATCACTTATTGATATTAATCGCAATGCTAGCTGTTACAACAAAGGAATTTTCGTATTATCATAGACTGGTTGTCAAGTTTTAAATTTGGCAATTTCTTTATAACGTGATTGTTGAGTTTCAATTTCTCTATAACGTGATTGTCGAGTTTTAGTGACAATTTCTCTATAACGTGATTGTCGAGTTTCAGTGACAATTTCTCTATAACGTGATTGTCGAGTTTTAGTGACAATTTCTCAATACCGTAATTGTTGAGTTTTAGTGACAATTTTTTTATAACGTGATTGTCGAGTTTCAGTGACAATTTCTCTATAACGCGATTATTGAGGTTCAGTGACAATTTCTCTATAACTTGATTGTTGAGTTTTAGTGACAATTTCTCTATAACGTGATTGTTGAGTTTTAGTGACAATTTCTCTATAACGTGATTTTTTGAGTTTTAGTGACAATTTCTTTATAACGTGATTGTTGAGTTTCAGTGACAATTTCTCTATAACGTGATTGTTGAGCTATAACGTGATTGCTGAGTTTGAGTGACAATTTCTCTATAACGCGATTGTTGAGTTTGAGTGACAATTTGTCTATAACGCGATTATTGAGGTTCAGTGACAATTTCTCTATAACGTGATTGTTGAATTTTAGTGACAATTTCTCTATAACGTGATTGTTGAGTATCAATGACAATTTCTCTATAACGTGATTGTTGAGTTTGAGTGACAATTTGTCTATAACGCGATTATTGAGGTTCAGTGACAATTTCTCTATAACGTGATTGTTGAGTTTGAGTGACAATTTGTCTATAACGCGATTATTGAGTTTTAGTGACAATTTCTCTATAACGTGATTGTTGAGTTTTAGTGACAATTTCTCTATAACGTGATTGTTGAGTTTTAGTGACAATTTCTCTATAACGTGATTTTTTGAGTTTTAGTGACAATTTCTTTATAACGTGATTGTTGAGTTTCAGTGACAATTTCTCTATAACGTGATTTTTTGAGTTTTAGTGACAATTTCTTTATAACGTGATTGTTGAGTTTCAGTGACAATTTCTCTATAACGTGATTGTTGAGTTTCAGTGACAATTTCTCTATAACGTGATTGTTGAGTTTTAGTGACAATTTCTCTATAACGTGATTTTTTGAGTTTTAGTGACAATTTCTTTATAACGTGATTGTTGAGTTTTAGTGACAATTTCTCTATAACGTGATTTTTTGAGTTTTAGTGACAATTTCTTTATAACGTGATTGTTGAGTTTCAGTGACAATTTCTCTATAACGTGATTGTTGAGCTATAACGTGATTGCTGAGTTTTAGTGACAATTTCTTTATAACGTGATTGTTGAGTTTCAGTGACAATTTCTCTATAACGTGATTGTTGAGCTATAACGTGATTGTTGAGTTTTAGTGACAATTTCTCTATAACGTGATTTTTTGAGTTTTAGTGACAATTTCTCTATAACGTGATTGTTGAGTTTTAGTGACAATTTCTTTATAAAATGATTGTTGAGTTTTAGTGACAATTTCTCTGTACGTGATTGTAGAATTTCAGTGACAATTTCTCTATAACGTGATTGTTGAGTTTCATTGACAATTTCTTTATACTGTGATTGTTGAGTTTTAGTGAAAATTCATTCTAGGTATATTTCCATAAAGTGGTGGCATGCTTGAAGGTAATTATGATAATCAAATAATTAAAAGAAAAAGTATTTTTTACGGCGAATGAGTTGTGCCATTTCGCTTTTTTGCATTTACAACACGAAAAGTACCAAAGCGAAACACTACACAACAAAGCGAAATTTTCATTCAACGTCGCACTTAAAACATGGTTGTCCCGCTTTTTCGTGTTTAAATATCCCATTTTTTGGCGCTTTTTGCGTTTTTGAAGGTAAAAAATCGAAATGGCACCAGTGAGCCAACTTACACTTTTAAAATATTGTATGAACTTTGACCCATGTTCTGGTTCTATCAAGAGGTCATCTTTTCTTAAATTAACACGTCAAAGTTGCGACTTTTATAACTGTTTACCTCTGTGTGACTTTAATGTGGCAGGTTAACACTTTACGAGGCATGGAAGGCATTTATACATTGTTTGTACATATAATGCACTATAACCCTAATGTTATGCATTTCTTGTAGACTTTACTATTAATGTCGTATCTTACACTAATAAGCTTCTAATATTTATAAAACACTGACATAGGGATTTTAATTGGTCTTTTAAATTTCTTATCGAGTTTACAGATCCATGTTTTTTAAAAAAATAGGTGGGGTGGCGGAGCCGCTATCAAATAGTACTATAACAGTGGCACTTGATAGATTTTTGCCGTTAAATCCAGCGTCCGTCCGAAACTGATTGTTTTATTATCCCTACTGTGGTTGTCATTTCTTGTATTGTTGGCCATTGCACTGGTATTGTTTCGTTCACAAACCTTTATTGTTTTAAAATATATATGTCATATTGGTCGTTGCCAAGTGCCTGCTTTTGAGTTGTAAATTTTTATGGATATGAAATTGAAATCCTTGACGACAAACTGTACGTATAAAATGCCTCGTATGACGGGTAGCTGGTGGCTTAGTTGGTATTGCTCACTTTGTATGCACTCGCTCACTCACTCACTCACTTACTCACTCACTCACTCACTCACTCACTCACTCACTCACTCAATCAATCAATCAATCAATCAATCAATCAATCAATCAATCAATCAATCAATCAATCAATCAATCAATCAATTGTATGACGGATTACCAGGCATATTCATGGTACCTAATGCAATATTTTTAATCTTCAGTAAATGCTTGATAACAGCAGATATATTGTTGATCAAAATTTTGATGATAGTTTTGAGTATGTTTTTTTTCCTTTCCCACGCACCCGTCTTTGGAGAGAAATATTGTAAATTTTAGGATTATCCTTTCCAAAAACCGGTGTCGTACAGACTTTAAATTCGTCATCAAACACAAACATACCGATCCATGTATAATGTTCTGTAAAGACCTTTGTATTATCCCCCCTTCGTCCCTTCGACCTGAACGCGAAGAAGCGAAAACAAGGTGTTCTGTTCGAACTAAATTTGCACCATTGCTTCTTCGCCCCTTTCAAACTAAACGCGAAGAAGCAAAGGAGAGAAAACAATATGGTGATCTGTTACAGCCAAATTTGCATTATTTCTTCTACGCATTTCGACCTGAACGTGAAGAAGCAAAAGAGCGAAAACAATGTGGTGATCTGTTACAGCCAAATTTGCACTATTGCTTTTTCGCCCTTTCGACCTTAACGCGAAGAAGCAAATATGGTGTTCTGTTAGAGCCAAATCACTACCGCTCCTTCGGTCCTACGCGTTTAAGTCGAAGGGGTGATGGAGCGATAATGCAAATTTGGCACCAACAAAACACAATAATCCATGTCCATATAAAAATATTGAGTCGTCATTCTTTTCAGAGATGACTAATTGTGCATGTAATGCATGTGTACGTATGTTATGTACAGCGTGGGTATAAACATGTGACCCGGATCAATCACGTACCAGTTTGATACATTATAATATAAAAGAGTCATATAGCGGTTAATTTCTATAATAACAAAATGATAAATGATCACATGTCTCAGATGTAATTACATCAATGTGCTCGTGTATTATACGCTCACAATGGGATCCTGTCCCATTGTAAAGTACAGACCTGTCAAAAGCTAAACATTAAGCTAACGAATTAGTGCCGAATCGGCGGTCCATTTGACCTATCATTAGCTCTTTGTCAGCTGCTATCTATCTTTGGCTACCTTTTTGCCACTAGCTATCCATATACGAGACTCGACATCATTCCGTTAGCTCAGTGTTGAACTTTTGGCAGATACAGTACAGCTCTGTTGAAAGTTTAACACTAAGCTAACGAATTAGTGACAGCTCAACGCTTTATTTCGACACTTTATCTACATTTCCTATCTATCTCTCGGCAGCTTTTCGGTCATTAGCTATCTATGTGTTAGCTACTCGACAGCCGAGCTTTGAGTTCTTTCCGTTAGCTGAGTGTTAAACTTTCGACAGGCCCGTACTGTATGTACTGTTTCTAGACTATCCCCATCAGTATTCCATCATGTCAAAATGCGCAAACAATACATCATACAACTTTTTATATGTTTATGTTTTGTTACCGCTATAGGCAAAATAATTTAATGAAATGAATTATTCAAATACGAGTGAAAACGACACCAACAAACTCATAATTAATGCCAGTTAGTACATTTGTACTTTATTAACAGTTCCACAACCGTAAACAAGTTACAAACTTGTATCACTTACCCTTCCGGATCACCCAATACCCACTTTAAGTGGGACTTCATATGTTTCTTTAATTTACTAGTTTTCAAAGTTTTTACTTTGCTTTTTAGATTGTGATTTGAAAATGGATCGATGTGTTTGTGGTTGATAAGTTAAATTTTACCTAAATGAATAAACAAAATAGCAAAAATTTCCGATATTTTTAAAAACCGATCAGTCTTGTTCACAATAAGTTTTGAATCAATTTCAAGCTAGCCATATTGTAAATATTATTGTCCTCATCACTATAACTCGTCAAGCAAAATATCATTTTCAAAAATGGTATATGACATGTTGTCACACTAGTCATATATTATAATTTACAATTTTGGGGTTTTTGGGAATGTATCAATCGAATTTTTTCATCTTTCATTCGATATTCTACTTGCTGCGTTAAAAGAAAAACAGTGGTGCGTATTGAGTATCATTTATCCACCGATACTAGATTATAGCCCTCCTATTAGGTTTTCATTGAAATTCACTTACATCATACATACAATTTTTGTATTTGATGGTTTTTTTGTCACCAGATCTAATTGTTGTTTTTGTAATTTGTACATTTTGCGTCGTCAAATGTAATGGATTCAATGAGAAACTGTATCTTTCTGGTAATATAGGATAACTCGAATTTTTTTTTTACTCATGTTCAAAGGTATTTTTTTAGTTTGAAAATCATCTGTATTTCCCCAAAGATAAGTTTAATTCGATCTAGATGCGTAAAATAGCCATCTATGAAAGGACACACAGAGGATTAGTAATGACAGATACGATCGCACCACAGCATGATGAAATTTAATTGGTTATTATGCAAACCCGTAAAAACTGGAAGACTATCCTCAGAGAGGTAGATACAATTTCAATTTCCGTACATGTTGTCTTGTTTTAAACTTATCAAGTTTCAAATCTATATCATGACAAAACTAGTTAAAATACGTTTTTTGCCACATGTATAATAATTTGTACGCCGTTTTCAGTTTGAAATTAGATGTTTTGTAAGCAATTGGCTTATTCCAACCGTTTAAAGTTGTTTTGAAACCAAATAAAATCAAACTGAAAATTATCTATTGTAAAACGGATTTATCACTGACCAGAACTTACAAGAGAAAATTAAAACAGCATGGTTGTTGTATGAGTTCTTGTTGTTATTATGTTTATGGTGCAGAACAAGAGAAAGAACAAGCACGATTACTTTGTTTTATTATATATATATATATTAAAACTACTCCACGGGATGATGTCATTGCCCGTCACTGGATGTTGTTAAGTTTGTCTCTAGTCATTGATAAGTACTTATTATTCAACATAAATTTTGTTTTTTTTAAATCATTCCTATTTTATTTATTTCATCTGAGAGCCGGTTGTTCAAAACCCCGCTAGCTTAATCAGCTGGTTTACGAAAATTGGTCTCTTTCACACGTGGCGGGTGTAACTAGCTTAATAGGATGTGCTTACCCTTCCGGAGCACCCGGCCTCACTTCTCTGGTGGAAGTTCACGTGTCTAACCTGACTTGTCAGTTCAAAAGTTTTTACTTTGTTTCTGGCTTGTGATTCGGACATGGATTAGTATGTTTGTTTTTGATTAATATAAAAAGCGATTTCAACCAACACTTTATATCTATAACAAATATTTTTTAATTTCTTTAACCATTTGGTTACGCTACGGAGATCTTTGAACAACAGGAACCAGGTAAATAATTTGAGCCGGAAAAGACGCATTTGTTGGTTGTTAATTTCCCAAATTATGAAGGGTTTTTTCTCTTTTGGATATTGATTTTAACCGTGATTGATTCCACTCAATAAGCACACACAAAAGTTAAATATTAATTTTGCTTTTTTTTATTAATCAAGTTAATTACGTAACCTATTGTCCAAAACCCCCTCTTTATTAAATCCATACATTGCCTTTCATCACTATTGATATCTAAAGTATTTTTTGTTCAACTGAAATGTGAGAATTTGTTTGGTTTTTTTAAAATTTGAGAAAACGCAATAATTGAATAGATTAGAACTCTAGATAGGTTTACACATGCTATACAATAATTTAAATGAAAATAATTGAAATTAGAAAATGTTCAATTGCATGAATGTACCAAAAAAGGATTTCTGAAAATATAAAATTTAATTTGACAAAACGATTTGAATTGGCTTAAATTAATTAAGTTTACCGCCTCCAATAGCACGTCATAAGATTTTGCATGCAGTTTGAAATGGGAAGTTACTTGTAGTGCCGAGGTTTGCGCGACATTGTTAGCAAAGATAGATAACAATTGGCAACTACGACTTAAACATTATTATAAATGGACGTTCAATATTTAAGTCGATTGATCTAGCTTCAGTTTCACGATCATTCTTTAACTTAGATTTTCCTTAACTTCATTCTGGCAACTTTTGGCATTATTATGCAATTTTTATAGTACTTTGGGTAAGATAAAAAACTTCGAAAAGCTACAAAAGTAGAATATAGATAAAATAATGAGCTTTAGATTTGACAGATTTAAGTTAAGTAAAATCTTAGTCCAGAAATGATCGTGAAACTGGGGTCTACTAGGATCGGAACTAAGAAAAACCGTAAATTATTTCATATCCAGCAATAAAAGACTTATGAGACACTTTTAGAGAAGCCTCATTCTGTACTATCAAAATTACATGCATGGATATTAAAATCACCAGACTGTAATTATATCACATGCTACATTAAAGTACTTACGAGACACTTTTAGATAATCTTACAAACCAACATGTATAGAATGTTAACATTATCAGCCTTTTATTTTTATGTAGCATCAAAAATGTTAAAATTATCAGCTTGTAAATTATTTCATATTCAGCATTAAAGAACCATTTTGTGCTAAAAACATGTATCGACCATTAAAAATTCCAAGCTGTAAATGATTTCTTATCTCAGAGAAATTGGAGAATATTCTCGTTAGTCGCATGTCTGATCAAATGTCCAACAATCAATTGCAACCAGAGCACTGACATTTAAATTCAATTAGTTTGCTTTAACTTTGAACTAATTTTTTTTGAGAAACTAGATTAATTGTAGGTAAAATATTTATTACTAAATCATTAGCGTCACTTCATTCAAAAGAAGGATTTTTTTGCAGAACAAGGAATGATGTGTATATACACATTAAATTTAAGCACCGCTATATGTGTTGATATTATTAAACATTGTATTGAGACTAAACGTTGGATACAAAAAACCTTAGCAATGCTTAATCATTAAAGTTTTTCCTTAGATGGATTTTGTAAAATAAATTTTGCTACTCTTCTTACTTCATCATCTGAAAAAAAAATTTTTGATTTCTACAATTTTGGTCAGAGCACTACAGATGAGGAGTTTTATTTTCAAACGTTTGGTGAAATTTTAACCAAGTAGGGTTCTGATGAACAACAATGAGTGATTTATAAACATGAACTTTAGACACCACTAAATTCTGTGTTGATATCGCTATATATTGACTTGTGACTGAAACATTGGATACTTTAGTGACACCTCATCCAAGTATACTACTACTAGTAGTTCTTATGTACTGTCGATTTTTCGTGTCGATAATGAAACAAGCTATTTGACAGCACTGCAAGGTATAGTTTATAACACGAACTTAAAGCACCAATGTGTTGAACATTTACTTGAGACCAAAATACTGGACGCATGTAAGTGACACTTCGACCATGTATGGACCTGATGCACATCATGTAATGGTGCATAATTACTAATTTAGAGCACTGCTATCTGCGTTGATATCTTTAAGTTTTAACTTGAGACCAAAACATTGGATGCATTAGTGATATTTCAACCAAGTATGGTTCTGATGCACAGCAAGGAGTGGTTTATAAACAGGAACTTTAACCATCACTATAGACCTGTGTTGATATTGCGAAATATTTACTGGAGACTGAAATATTGGATACTTTAGTCACACATCATCCAAATATAGTTCTTATGCACTGTCGTCATATACCATTTTTGTGTCGATATTGGAGAAAATTAATTAAATGGTATTTGGCAACACTGCAAGAAATGGTTTTTAAACATTAACTTTAAGACCACTATTTGTGTTGATATAGTTTAATATTGACTTGTGACTAAAACAATGGGTACATTAGACGGTGGCACTTCATCCATGTATAGTTCTGATGCACAACTAGGAATGGTTTTTTTAACATTAAATTTAAGGACCATTATCTGTGTTTATATCGTTAAGTATTGACTTGTGACTAAAACATTGGGTGCATAAGTGACACTTCATCCAAGTATGTTTTTGATGCACAACTAGGAATGGTTTTTGTAACAATGACCTGTTAAGGACCACTATTTGTATTGATATCGTTAAGTATTGACTTGTGACTAAAACATTGGGTACATAAGTGACACTTCATCCAAGTATGTTTTTGATGCACAACTAGGAATGGTTTTTGTAACAATGACCTGTTAAGGACCACTATTTGTATTGATAACGTTAAATATTGACTTTTGACTAAAACATTTGGTACATAAGTGACACTTTACCCAAGTATGTTTCTGATGCACAACTAGGAATGGTTTATGAACACGAACTTTAGGACCACTATCTGTGTTGATAACGTTAAATATTGACTTGAGATCTGAATCCTATAGATAATATCGTATTGTTTGCTGGCGATTATCATTCTATTGATCAGTTGATAAATGTATGTGTACAGTCAGTTTCTGGTACGGCAGTTAATATATAAATTAAAAATGTAGAAATTACAAATTTATGTGTTTATTTCCTAGATTTGGACTTTGTGGAAGGAGAAATCTAATATTAATATAGGACCACATACGAGAGATACATCATTAATTAACTTGCTGTTTGTTTACATTTAGAATACAGTGATTTAAGAAAAACAATGAAGTTTGTGTTATCGGGTTTTCTGATACTGGAGCTTTTATCAGGTATGTATGTTCATTGTCATGTTAATGTTTAAAATTAAATGCGAGTATACTAATAGATTATCAGACATAACGAACAAATTCTGAATTCTTTTGAACAGTTCAAAATTGCAGAAATCAGAAAAATGTAAAATTGATCTAAACACCTGAAATATTTGTATATTTTTTTTTACAGTTTTAACGTAAATTGCATCTCTCTCTCTCATCGTCATCACCGATTGGATTATTGATAACCCAATTTTTTGGTGTAAATATAGTCTAGTTTAAGCATATCCACTATTTTTTAAAATTCATATTGCCATTTGAAGAATGTTTTAATTTTGTCAAAGAAATTTATTCAAATAGTTCCAACTTTTTTTTGTAAACTTAAAAAATCATATGACACTGCTCTGTGGTATTTGCAACCAATTAAACAAAAATTGTTGGACAAGGCACATCGTAATATAAACTCAGAGTAAGAAATTACAATTGTATACTTATATACATGTATGTACACATATAAAACTTTTTATATAAATAAAACCTATGCAGACAGTAGGCAAAATGACAAAATGTTATCCGGTGATGTGATTTATAGTTAATCTATAACTTTCTTAATATTATTAGTTGAGGGAAAAATCCATTTTAAAATAACAATATAATGGCAGCTCTTTGTCAATATTTTCAATAATTCGGCTATACATCTTTTATCAAGACACTTATAATTTAGTGTCCCACTACATGGTTCCTTTCACTTGCACACGTCAAAGGATAACTATTATAACTTTCACGTTAACACTTTCTGAAATGGTTGTGCAAGTGTAAGGAACCATGTAGTGGAGATCTGATTAACAAGTGTCTTGGTAAAGGCTGTATAGCCGAAATATTGACATAGAGCTGACTTTATTGTTATCTAATAGTTAATCAAGAAAGATTATACCATTCGAACAGTCACCTGATGTTGTTTTATTGCTTTAAGTTCACATTGTTCATCAAACATATATGCCATAATTTATGTTTGCTCTACAGATAATTTTTTAAAAAAAAATCCCATTTATTTTGAAAGATTATATGTATCATTTCTATACGGTCACCTGATATTGTTATATCGCTTTAACGTTCACATTGTCTATCAAACGTATATCTACTAGTAATTGTTATAATTTATGGTTGCTGTAAAGATAAAATACATAAACATTTATTTTTAAAGATCATATACTGGCAACATGTTTTTTTTGTGTAAATTTGACATAAAATACGATGTAATCAATAGTGATGTGATATAAAGTTGTTCTTATAGTTGCAGAAACAAACTGTGGTAGAAATGTGATAATAAGGTGGCACCGAACCCTTCACGGTTATAGAGTGCACATTGATTTTTACATAAAACTAATCGTCAAAACGATTAATCATACAAAGCAATACAGGGGAAACGCCAACCCGGCCTACGCATTGATTCATTAAACAAGTTTGCACGCGCAGAAGGGGTGAAAAAAATGGCCAAAAACGGCATACACGTGAGGCGTGGAAATAATGAAATATTTGTCTTACCGACTGTTATTACTGAAACACATGGCATTTTATTAAAATTTCTGGATAATTGTAATTGATTGAAGGGAGGTTTGCTCAAATTTGGTGGCAATTTTACCATTTAAATACCGATTGAATGTGAGACACTGGCCTAAAATCGAAAATTATTTTTTTGAAAAATGTGATCTCTTTCAATCATTTGCTCATGCACCAAAGATGTTTTAATATGAATGGAAAGAACTTTTTCCCGTGTTTATTTTGATGTATAATTCGACTGTTAAATTTTCTGGTACAAAAAACGTACAAGTTTTAAAGTCGAAAAAATCGATGAAAATGTCGGATATGTGATCATGGGTCGGTCCCTTTTCCGGCTCATTTGACCCATAAATAATGCAACGACAGCTTCCTCATGGTACACCATGTGTAAATTTGTACAGAGACGCTGCTTGGATTTATTTGCTGAAATAAAGTAAGTTTTACCATTTATATAGGGATTTTCTTCACACTTCAAGTCGATTTTGCCGGAATTTTGGGTCTACTTTCAGGCAGCCATCTTAGAAAAGTGCCGTCACCGCCTCAAAGTTATTTTTTGCATTCCCGAACGATCCTTTTGTATTGTGTACATGGCAGTCATGGTTTTTACACCATATAACATGCAGGATTGATTTGTGGTACCACTGAATATATGAAGTTTGCATGGATACCAATACACTGGCCTGCATGTACTCAGGACACATTGGCCTGTAGGCTTTGTAGGCCTTCAAATTATTTGGCTGCTAAATAACAATCAACTGTCTTATTTTATTTTATTTTATATTAAATACATGAGGGATGGGTTTACTCAAATATTTACCATTAACATTTGACCAGGAGTGTGGATTTCTACATGAAATATTCCTTAGATGAGGGACTTAAATTTAGCTCAATTCATGTACATTTTGAATTTCATCACAAGATTGGCACTACTGTAGTCTTAATTGTAAATTTTTTTCAAATTCTAATGTAATAAAAACCCCGGCTTCCTTACTTTGGTACAAAGCATGAATTCATGGGTTATTATACAGTCCCATTTAATTGTTTAATCAAATTTTAACAGAAAAAAATTAATTTGAAATCCTATACAAATTGAAAATTTGCATATAAACTGGACTCATAGTGATCTAAGCTACCCTGTAAACATAGAATGACACATGTGGTCCCATTATTGTTATTTTTATTGTTATTAGCTCTAGCATGTGCTACTATTGAATTTTAATAAAATTGTCATGTGCTGATTAAAGTGATTTTGAATTTTTATTAAAATAATGCATTCAAAGTCAGTACATTTGAATTATATTATTTTAGTAGCACATGACAGCTCTATTTTTTTGCTCTGAAACTTTAGAAGAGACAGCATCTTTTTGCTAATGTAATAATTGAAATTGCTAGATAATGAAATGACACTATAATTTATTTTAAACCATAAACAGATAGGTCTAAAATATTGCAAATTGTCCATTATAATCTTGATTCAACACCCACATTAAAGTCACTTTGACAGATTTGTTTAGATGCCAGTTACAGTCACATAGTCATACCATACCTGTCCATCATCTGATGTTGACTTAAAAGCCAGAGTATCTCAAATTTAAGCTAACATGGCCCAACATAAGTTGTCATTTAATTCAGATGATGAACAAGAAAGATCCCCCATACTGATTATTTCAATATGAAAAAATGATTTCACTTTTTGTGAAATTTGGACAGAAGTCCTGCAACTAGGGTGCATGATCAGTTGGCACATGCAATGTAAGGCACTTATTCAGCAACAAACACCTTATTTCACTTCTGGTATGTTATATTATTCCTTGCTGATTTTGTTTCAGTCCATGGATTTAACAAGTTTTCACTGATAACTCATGACTTGTGCATTTTTTCATTTATAATTATGATAAAACCCATTTTTTAGACTGGTAAAATTAGTATTAAAATTAAAACTATATAAAATAAACTAAATTGATGTGGAATTATAATAAGTTTTTGATGTAAATCTTATTTACACTTTCATTTGTTTAACATTCAACCTCAAATTAACTCTCATAAGTTGAAAATGACCAGGAAAGAATAAAATTCATGCTTGAACACTGAAATTACACATTAAACAACTAAAATATATACTAGTATGAAATTTTGTGATGAAATATTGAAGCAATGTCTAAAGATGTTAATCCACAGCTAAGCTCAAACCCAGGTTAATGAATATTGTTTTCACAAGCACTGCCTCAACATAATACAGTTTATGCTTTTCCCCTCATTAAAATGTCAAGTCCATGACTACTTCACATGTACAATTAATTTTGAAATTAAAAAAAATGAGATTTATCTTTGGTTAGTTTTAATGCAGCATTCTAATTATTTAATGTATGCATTCCATTTTCAATTTATAAATACTTTCTTGCACACCTCCATATTCTGGTGTTGGTTTGAAATAAGTCAAATATTGTGGTAGACTACTCATGTACATGTATATATCACATATGGCTTGTAATGGGTAAATCTGTTGCATAGTCATGCAGTATTAAAATTCTTCAAATCCTACCCTCCATAACACACATGTTCTCTCTCTCTCACTCTCACACACACACACACACACACACACACACACACACATTAATGCTGATTATTTGGACCAGCAAGACATATATTGCTTTGAGTGGAGGTCAACATCAGAGATCCTACCATTCCTATATTTTCCTACACAGTTAAACATGTCTATAAAGGCCACCCAAAGGAACCAGTAATTTTAAGTGGCCTTAATGGACAGGTGCCCTTTGTATACAGGTTCAAATAATATGAATAAAGAACAATTAGGATGCAATTATACTGGCCTTTATAGGCAGGTGACCATTATATAGATGTGGCCTTGAGGGCAGGTTGGACTGTATTTCCTATAAATTTTTTTACCCTTTTCTTGTATTTTCCTATATTTTTGTTACTGGAATTTAGAATGGGGACATTTTCTTACATTTAGTACATACATGAAACAACATTCACCAGTAAGTTTACATTGCAGCCAGTTGCCAATATTTTATGTTTGTTAGTAAAAGGGTGAACAGAAAATGCTGTAGGAGAGGCCATGGATGTATATTTTTGTGCAAATTATTTAAAAATATTCCTATAATTTTAGTGGAAACTCCTATAATTTTCTATAAAACCCCTATAATTTTTTTATAAAACTCCTATAATTTTAATGCCACATTCCTATTTTTTTCTATGTTGGACCTCAAAATGGTAGGATCCCTGCAACATGTAACGATTAGAAGTCAGCGCAATATGTAAACATGCTGGGCAGCTGACAGTGCATGTAGGTAGAAAAATCGATAATGCATGCAACAGTCATGACTGTGTGATGAAGCGAAGCACGATATTGACGTCACTACGTCAGACGTATGTACAATGTATGAGTACATTGAAGGTCACGGCCATATTTGTTTTTATTGACGACAAATGAAGGCTCTTGGTTTTTTGCTTTTTTCGGATATTGACACCGCATGCACCAGGTATAATACTTTGTTAAAATAAATTACAATAATATTGTAATATTATGTCAAAATTTCAAAGAGAAAAGACCATGGTATAAAAAACGTACAAGTTTTAAAAATCGAGTCGAGTTTCATGCTGAATAGGCTACAGTGATTTTTAAGAGAAATCAGGTGCCGTCAGAAAATAGAGTTTTTTTGTAAGTATGCATGTCATCCAGGATTTTTTCATGCATGCGTAATTTTAAGTTCATAACAAATCTGCTAATAATGCGTTTACACCCATAAATGTAAATTTTACCGTTAAAATACGACACTGGATTTAGTGTACACTGAAGCTCGCGGCCATATTTGTTTTTATTGACGACGAATGAAGGATCTTGGTTTTTTGCTTTTTTCAGATATCCACACCTTATGCACCAGGTATAATATTTTAAGAAAATAAATTTCACTGATATTGTAATATTATGTCCAAATTTCAAAGAGAAATACTCATGGTACAAAAAACGTACAAGTTTTAAAAATTGAGTCGTGCTGATTAACAGTGATTTTCAAGAGAAACCAGGTGCCGTCAGAAAATCGCGAATTTTTTGTTTGTATGCATGTCATCTGGGATTTTTTCATACATGCGAAATTTTAGGTTCATGACAAATCTGCTGATAATGGTTTACACCCATAAATGCAAATTTTAACGTTAAAATACGACACTGAATTTACTGTACACTGAAGCTCGCGGCCATTTTTGTTTTCATTGACGACGAATGGAGGCTCATGGTTTTTTGCTTTTTTCAGATATCTACACCTTATGCACCAGGTATAATATTTTAAGAAAATAAATTTCACTGATATTGTAATATTGTGTCCAAATTTCAAAGAGAAATATTCATGGTACAAAAAACGTACAAGTTTTAAAAATCGAGTTGAATTTCGTGCTGATTTTCAAGAGAAATCGGGTGCCGTCAGAAAATCGCAATTTTTTTTATAAGTATGATATGTTATCTAAGATTTTATAATACATACGAAATTTTAAGTTTATGATACATGTGCTTTTATTGCGTTTTCACCTAAACATGCAACTTTTACCGTTGAAATAGGAAACTGAATGTGACCGATTGTTTTCCGGTTTCGGACACTTGACAAAAAATAATCCCGTTTTTTCGACCGCGGAAGGTTTCAAAAAACAAAACCGAAACACAATTTGCTCTTGGCGTTTCCCCTGATATGAAAATTGCAGATATTTTGAAATATCGTCCTCAATATTTTAGTGTTCAAATAAAAATATTCACGATTTGAAACTGTTACAGTTGCTACTCACAATAGAAACATTGAGAATTATACATATAATAATACCACCAATGCCAATACATATGAAGTGAATTATTAACACATTGATTCCTCAAATGTATGGCTTTACCACCATACACTTACGGTACATACCTGTCGAAAGTTTAACACTAAGTTTACGAATTGGTGCCGAATTGACGGTTCCTCGTTAGCTATATCCGGGCAGTTATTTTACAGTCACTAACTGTCTATAACTTCAACTTCTTTTCGTAAGTTCAGTGTCAAACTTTCGACAGGTCTGTAATCTATAAATTGTGTATTAATGCCACAACTTATGGTGTACTAATGGACCCATTTTTTCTGTTTTATATTCAGGATGTCACAGCCAGCTCCTTGATAATTTAACAAGCCTTTTATTCACACACTATGAAAGTTCAGTCCGTCCCCAGTGTAAAACAGGTGAAACAGTTAACGTCGCTATACAGATAGCCCTACGTCAGATAGTAGAATTGGTATGTATATCAATGTAAATTATATAACTAAATTATACATGTACAGAATAGACAGTTCAAAGTTTAATCATTGGCCAACACAATCTCGACTGCAGAATGGCCGAGATATCCATGGATGGCTATATAGCTAGAGACCGAAAAAGCTTTATAGCAGCGGCTGAAAATGAATAGTAGAGAACTGACGAAAGTTTGGTCAACGAAATCTCGGCTGCAGAGTTGCCGAGATATCCATGGTTGGTTAGAGACCAAAAAAGCTTTTTAGCAGTTGCTGTTAATGAACAGTAGAGAACAGTAAAAAATTTAACACTACGCCAACGAAATCTCGGCTGCAGAGTAGCTGAGATATGGATAGCTAATGACCGGTAAAGCTGCCTATCAATATATATCAATTGTTGAAAAACTTTTGAGATATATGTAACGAGGGACCGAGATGAACTGCTTATTTGACATCAGTTCGTTAGCTTATGTTACACTTTCGACATGCCTGGCAAGGTGATGGCCACAGTAATTTAGGACGCAAAAGGTGTTATTATGTTGGCTTTTTTACCAAAAAAATATCAATTGAGAACGCCGCGAAAAACGCCGAGGTAAACTATCTAAAATGCGTTTTCCTGCAACAGGAGGGTCCACACTTGCAAAGTTGCAATGGGCGCTGTAGAGCGAAACGAGTATGCATTAATACCACATTGTTCCTTTTCGCCTGACGTAGCTCCTAGCAACTTCTTTCTATTCCCAAAATTGAAAAATGATGTAATAACGTCATATCATGTCTGACGAAGAAGTCGTGAAGACAGTTGAGGAGCGGGTCAATAGAAAGGACCTTGACTTTTTCGGTTCTAGACTGATGACACTTAAACTTGTTGATCTAAGTGCATCACACTACAGGGCAACTAAATAAAAAAAGAGGCGGATTTCAACCGGAAATAAGAGGCTGGTTACTTGGCTCGCCAATCGGTAATCGAAAGTCTAATAGTTTTCGTTAGCTTAGTGTTCAATTTTCAACATGTCTGTACCGTATAATACCCCTGTGTTTTAGTAATGACAATCATCTGTCATTGATGTTTGAACAAACTAACCTGGCATAATTCTCATATAATGAAGTGTATATTACACTCGTATATTGTTATACAAAAATGTAAGTCAATATCCTGAAACATCTGGGGATGTGAAATAATCCTGAAAAAACAGTCTAATATAGTTCTGCTTCGTATTCGTTAAGCTCAGGTGATCATGTATGCGCCGTATATCACCCTTGTGTTTTAATGACAATAATGTGTCATAGGTATATTATACCTATTATATGTTTGAACGAACTAACATTCTACATTTTCACATAATGGAAAGAGTTACATTTTTCCTTTCGTTACATATATCGCGGCAGCTTTTTCAGCAGCTACCATATATATCTCAGCAGTCTTTGGTCACTAGATACATATATATTCATATCTCAGCCTATCGTTAGTCCAGCGTCAAATACTTTTCTTAAGCTCAGTGTTTAACTTTCTACATGTCTTTACCGTATAATACCCCTGTGTTTTAATGACAATCATCTGTCATTGATGTTTGAACAAACTAACCTGGCATACTTTTCATATAATAAAATAGAATTACATATCATATTATACAAAAATGTATGTTTTATCTCGAAACATCTGGGGATGTGAAATAATCCTGAAAAAACCCGTATAATTTCCACATTGTCCCGTATAGTTAGTTATACTTTTGGAAACATCTGTCCATTAGAAAACATCCTGGAATGAAAGAAAAATGCACGATTCGATAATTTATTGTTGACATTGTCATGTGTTGTAATAACATTACACGTGTGTCATCATAAAAAATTGTAAAAAGGTTGATAAGTTGTGTCTACATTTATATATTTTGTAACATCTGGACACGAAGTGATAATATATATATAATTCTCTGTATCATCTATGCTCTTGTTTCTATATATGGCAGTACATTGTAGCTTCTACTCCTTTGAGTAAGCTCAGTGTTAAACTTTCGACAGGTCTGTCCTGAATATATTGAAACATAAAATTTGCAAACATTTGATAAGTTAAATGTAATGTACAGTTATAAAATTATATATAGCTATAAATTATATATCCCGAAACATCTGGACACAAAGTATTCTCTGTTACATCTATAGTTTTGTTTTTTATATGGCAATATATTGTATCTGGTGTATACAGTCATAAAACATTTGGTTACTATGATATTGTTCTTTTATTTTGTTGATAGATGTTAGGTATCTAACATAAAAACACTTGGCAACATAAAAGAAAAAAGTTATTCTGAATTTACAATATAAAAACTAAATATATTATAGCTTTCACAGACACACGACTGAAAGAATAAAAACACTCCCAGTTTAAGTTTATATTATGTAAAAACATTTTAGATCTTTTGAAATGTCATTTAGGTCATATATATATATATATATATATATATATATATATATATATATATATATATATATAACCCAATTTTGTGTTACACGTGGTGGTTATAGAAGATAGCTACACAGGAGGCGCTAACCTTTCTGGGCACCAAATCATTAATTCCCCGTTCGAAGTTAACGTGTTTAAATTAATTTGTAGCTAGCTAGACAGAAAGTGCTTACCTTCCTGAAATATACGGCCTCGCCTCTGGCTGGTGGTTGTGCACGGGTTTTCCCCCATTGGCCAGTTTTCAAAGTTTTTACTTTGCTTTTGGGATTTTGATTTGGGCATCGACCGGTATGTTTGTGATTAATTGCTCATATTTGACTATGATTCAACATGAGTAAATTATTGCATGTTTTAAATTAATAACGCCCGAAATGAACTCGTCAAGAGAGAAGTCTGTGTCCTGACAGTTGTAATATAATGGTTTATCAATGGCAAACTGCGTGGTCACATTATTGACATCACAAACATAAAATAAATTAATTAGTACCGCCACACATTTATTGATGTTTGAATATCTAGAATAAAAATGCGTTCTCGACATTGTCTACAATATTCTGTAAATGTTGTGGTTATAAAGCGTTTTACTGGACATTCGGGATGTTTAATTTAGTAAATCGCAGGATGTAACATCAGGGTTTGTTTGTCAAACACTCCCATTACTGTCGAACTCTGGACGTACAGTACTGACATGTCGAAAGTTCAATATTAACCAATTTCAGTCGAATCGGCATCTCATCTGGGCCCCTCGTTAGCAGGTTTTCAACAAGAAGCCGTTTTCTATCTCTTCCGGCAGCTGTTTGGTCACTGCCTTTCCATAACATACAAGCTTCGACTCCCTTTCGATACAGCTCGGCGTTGAAGGTTCGACAGGTCTTCAAGTAATTGTATACCGTAGGTTTGTTACGGGTCAATGCCATCTATTTCAGTTTTATTTTGGCTTCTCATTACAGAAGTTTTATTAGAGTCAACACAGATGTGGTATTAAGTTTGTTTGTTTATACTGTTCAGTTGTTGTTTGGTATTCCATTTTTACAGCCAAAACTCCACTCTTTGGCGTTTTATTTCAAAACTGTAAATATTAAAGTCCTTTTTATTAGGATAAGCAAGCTAATACTCAAAAACAAACATACTAATCCATGTCTGAATCACAATCCAGAAGCAAAGTAAAAACTTTGGAACTGACAAGTCAGGTTAGACACGTAAACTTCTACCAGAGATGATTGCAATATGTGTTGTGGCCGCTATTGCAATAATTAACATTGTTGATACGTATTATGTCTCTGTATCCTAAACTGATACTGGGTATATTTGACATTTCCATGTTTCTTTCATTCTCAGTTTCGTTTTCAATATTGACAATTGTAGCTAACTAGACAGGAGGTGCGTTACCTTTCGAAAAACCTCATTTCACTGGTAAAATGTTATTTGCCTCTTTTCAAAATACGGCGTACATACAACTATAGTTGCGTTTAGATGCCTAGTAGTGGCCTTGATATATTAACTACAAACATCAGTTTGGTCAACATAATAAGCATTGTTTAATGATAATAGCATCTGGGGTTAGTAAAAAGATCTTCCGTATTATATAATCAGATGAAAGGTTTATATATGGGACTCAAATATATTGATTTCAAATATATACAAATATAATATAATACCAAAACGTGATGAAAGTGACTTTTTGTTCATTAAGTATCCTCATTTAAAACAGTTATCAAGATTAAATAAATCATCTGATTTGTTTATACAATCAATTTTTTCATATAGTATTAGGGTATTTATTACATTAATTTAGTAAGTTGCCAACAAGGCAAGGCAACACAAACAATATAGCCATGTAGTGAGTTCGACACATGCGTAAATGCCTGTGATAGTGCAGGCACGTGTATTATTTTAAATGATTTATTCGAGAAATTATGAGAATTATTTTTGAAATACATATATAAATCTTTCTGTTCGGTTTTGAGCATGCTGTCGAATATTGTATTGTTAAGTAAAAAAAATGTGAATTTTTAATGCATAAATCATATGAATTGATTTAAAATCATCTAGCAGATCAAGGGATGTGAGCAATATGTCTCAGACAATACCTTATATCATTTATATCATTTATGTAAGATTAAATTATGCCATATCAAATTAAAGTCCAGAGACTACAAACCTCTATACACGTTGTTATGTTAACAATTTTTCCTGCACACTAGCTCCGTCAGAACATTTTAGCACATGAAATAACGATAACCATGGTAACCATTTAGTACTCATACACTTTGACAGGAAAATGATATGGTCCAGCTGGTTGTCATTTCTGAATTTATAATTACTTTTTTTCACCTATATGTCTTTACAGACACTTTTGTCAAGAACAGATGACGGATGACGCTGTGTTTGATTTCAGGATTAATGATTCAATTATGTGATTTTGTATCTATTTATAACTGTCCTAATCAAAACTATCTCTATCCGTTTGAAAAGTAGATGGGACAACAAAAAATGACACATATCTTAGATAAAGAATTTTAATATTAAGAAGCACTTTTATTTTTCTTAATACTGATGTTAATATCGTCAAAGAAGAAAGTTCTAAACCAAAGTACTTTCTGTGAATTATTTTATTCCTATTATCACATTATGTCATGTTAGGATGAAAACAAAACCGGATTGCTTCGTTTGATTTGTTTTGTTGTTTCAAGTACATTTTACGAAAAGAACAAACTATATTCGAGGAACATTTAAATCCAGGATGATGCAAGATTATTTTCTTTACTCGATCATTCAATAAAGTGCAATTAAAAAAGAATAGAGAAAAACATGAAAAATATATCTTGATGCTTTGAATGAATGGTCTACTGAACACTCCGGTAAACCTAAATTTAAAATTTGTTTGAACAGGTTACTTGATTTTAATATTTTTTATTGCATTATTTCAGGATGAACCAAAGCAGCTGCTGAATCTTAATTTGTGGCTAAGACTGGTATGTATTTCAAGTGGGGAATTATTTCTACAAGGTAGTTTGCATCTGAATAGAGAGAGAGAGAGAGAGAGAGAGAGAGAGCAAATAGCGTAATGTGAGGATATATGTACAGCATTGTTTATCCTTTCAACAGTGGAAAAAGGCATGCATGTCATTATTCAACAATTAAAGTACCATTGTTATGAATTTGTACTAACATAATGAAAAAAGTTTTCAGTTTCTGTTTAATCTAACAAATTATCTCACTGTCATGTACTATTTAAAAAAAATTATGACAAAATTAGAAAAATTATTTATGACGTCATTATAATAAAGTTATTCTTTGGCAAGGGAATGCCTCTTAATCTCGACATTATTATAATTTGTCAGATTGTTTTTCAGCAATGGCACGACTGTCGCCTTACTTGGAACGCATCAAAATTCCAAGGAATCGATCGCTTTATTATTCCACAGAAGAGAGTATGGATACCAGATATGACGTTATACGACAAGTTAGTATTGATATGACTAACTATCTCGTTTTAAAGTAACATCTTACTTATAATAATAATATGGCAAAGTAAAACTCAGCAAACTTGTACATGTAGTTGAACACGTGGACTTCCAACAGGTGAGACAGGGTGTTTGGGAAGGTTAAGCACATCAAGTTTAACTTGCTCAGTTGCAACGTGTGGAATACTAATAATTAGAGGCACATAGACTACGAAAGCATTGCCGTTCATACAACAAAATCATAAATACATATGGCATACATAAATACAAATGAACTTATAATATTTAAATGTGTTTTTTTTCTTGAAATTAAGTTTAAGATCATGACAACATTAAAATGTATTAGAAACTGATATTATTGAACCATTACTTTACTTTTTTATAATTATTTTGTGTATTCAATCACCACAATGGGTTTTGACAACAAATCATAAGGTACCGTTGCTATTTGAAATTGCAAGTTTTACTCGTCAGCAGGTACCAAATCAAACACAAACATACTGGTTCAAATCAAAAACACAAGACCAAAAGCAAAGTACAAACTGGCAAACTAAGTTTAACACGTGGACTTCCTTCAAGACAGTGAGGTGCTGCGGAAGGGAAATATAAGTAATACAAGTACTTTTTATCTGCACTTGCCTTATGTCAAATCAATATTAAGACTGAAAGGTACATGGAACTATGTCGAAAGAATGGCGTTTAAGTGAAGTAGTTTTCCTTTTAAAACGATTCACCAAAGACATATAAATTATCGATATAAATGAAGATTTTACAGTTTTCCATAATCTTTATTTCAGCAGTGCTGCGCATTCACTTCCGGGCATGAAGGATTACAACGTTAAAGTATCCAATGACGGAAAAATGCAATACAACTTCCCTACAGTAATAACAAGTCTTTGTGCAATCAATGTTAAATTTTTTCCCTTTGATTACCAGAAATGTGGTTTGACGTTTGGTTCCTGGGCATACCCTGGATCTGATATAAACATTACATCAGAGGTCTCGGATACAGGGTCGTACGTACGAAACACGGAGTGGGAAGTTTTAGGAATTCCATATGAAAGAAAAGAAAATTTTTTTCCTTCCTTGAATGAGTCCTATCCGACAATAACCTACTTTATGAATCTAAAGAGAAAGCCATTGTTTTACGTTATGAATATGGTGTTTCCTTGTTTACTCATTACATTTGTGGCAACATTTGGTTTTATGTTACCACCGGATTCTGGTGAGAAGGTCAACCTCTCTATAACAGTATTACTGTCATTAGCCGTGTTCCAGTTAATTGTGCTAGAAACCATTCCTGCTTCCGGCGACTCGGCACCATTTTTAGGTAAAGTGGATTTTATTTTATGTTTTTTTGGCATATACGAAATGCCAATTTTCAATAAAATTGTCGTTGAAAAAGTCGTGCACACGACAAAATCAAACCCAAAGTATTGAAGAACAAATCGAAAAAAAGGATAAGATACACAAATAATATTAGGGATTTTTAGTATTGTCACGTGACGAACGTTTAATTGCGCGATTTCCGGTTGCATGTACAATAACAATAGGCGTGGTTACAAAATCCTTTCAAATGGCGTCACCAACTAATGATTTATTTTGTCGCAACAACGGCGACATCTGTTTTGATCTGAAATTGTGAGGAAAATTTCCATACTTGGGTACAGAATCAAAAATATTTCAAAGATTTACAAACTTTATTTATAATTTTTAGAAACACCCACATAACTCTTCTCAAAGCATTTCTCAATCAACACAAGACGCAAGCGATTTGGATAAAATTGAGAGATTGCGTTCTTATGGTTAAATCTGCTAACGTTTTACCATTGCAATAAATTTGGTGTTTATGCAAAGTGGTAAGAAAATACACTATTATTACATTACTTCGCTAAAATGAAAAACTGCATCAGACATAAAACAATCATCAAATGCATGGAGGGTTTGTAACTTGAACGCAATTTGTAATGCAGTTTTGTCCTTATCTTAAAATCTTACATGCCTTCTAAGTGACTTATTTATGTTTTTAATATGAATTGCATATGATTATTTTCGTTAAGCTCTCAAAGTGTTATATTACATATGAAATGCTATTTTTCGGGAAATTAAATATCTAAATGACATGGAGCATTTACAAAATTACTAATTATGCCATTAAAAATTCATCGTACATACAAATTTAGTGGATAATGTAAAGTATCCTATTAAAGCATGTTTGTCACGCACACACATGACAACCCCATTATAGACAATTTAGTAACATTGCATTGTAAATGCCATCAATTATTTAAGATCATTTATGCCTCCTTGTTGTCAGCTTAAGTTATAAGTTGTCGTCTTTGTCTTTTATTTTTTTAAAGTGTCAAAACTTTGTAAATATTTTAATTTGTAATTGTTTTAGCGAATCTGTTATAATAGAAAAACATTGACCAGGATGGGAACCTCAGCCTCAGTAAACAACACTTACCGTCGTAACTGTTAAAATAACTTTAAGTTACTAAATTCAAATTAATAGTTATTTTGTTGCTGTTATCTAGTTAGCAATATACAATTTTAAACTTTAGTGGGTGGAAAATGCTCAGATATGAACTGGAAAAATAAATATTGCCCGAGTCAATATCAGTGCGTGACCACCCACTAGAAACTCCACAATTGTTTTATATAGAGAATAATACATGGTGAAATTCATATCATATGCCATATATACCTGATATTGGGTTCTCGGTCTGATATGGCATATGATATGAATTTCACCATGTTTTATTCTGTTTATCATATACTTAAACTTTCACCATGTAGAACAAATACATGTATAACAGGCACAAAAATGACAAAATTGGCCGAATTGGACTTACAAGAAAGTTACTTTTGAACTGATATAACTGTTGTGTAAGGGTTTTCTTGCTACTCTGGTTTTCTCAATCTTTCATGACTGATATGAAATGTCTAATTCCTTGTTCATCTAGTCAGTCATGGATACCAGTAAAGTAACATACTGTTTATGATATCAATATAATTTCACATATAGCAACTATACTTCATTACTAACCACCTGGGTGGCTCAGTGTTAGTGTTTGGTTCATGTATCCATGACTGACTAGATTAACAAGGAAGATTCTTTTCAAACAATATGTTTATTTCTTCTTGGGTGATAGGATTTGCCTGTTTAGTTCTATTTCCTTTCCCCTGTTGTCTGAGACACTTCCGTTTTGACGCTAACACTTCTCTTGAGTGTGAGAATTCTCGGTCTTCCATTATATCTATCACATATCCTTTCTGCTTCAAATAACGACCGATACTAGTTTGCATAGATTTCATAGTATCAGGCTCGTATTCGCTGCCATCGTTCTTCACAGCCGTCATGAAAAATGTTGCTAACTGCATGTCTAGTTCAGGTGCGCTCAATTCTTCGATTTCCCTGGTTTCATTTCTTGTTGCAAGCCAGGTACGGAATTTGTTTATGTCCGAATTTGTTTTCCTTACTGTGTTGGGGTTTGCCATTTTTTCTACAAATTCATGCGTGCTTCTGTCAGGCGTTTCTCTGTCCATGGTCTGTCGTTCTATTAAGCCGTCCAAATCTAGCAATCTATTTGCGACTCTCTCGCTCCCTTTCACTGTTTACAAAGCTAGGCGAACCGTTATGAACATTAATGATGCCGTCCGAGGAGTTTCGAAACGATAAAGTAATTTGTTCCGAGTAGGCGGTCTGATATGCATATCAGACCATGGCCAGCGGTGATATGGCTTTTCCGACCGGGCACGTGCGGTCGGCGATACGGATCACGTCATTTTAGCCGTATCGGGGTATGCAGAAACAACGTAATTAGTACTAAGTAATAAAAAATAGATATAGAATATCTATTGAAGTTTATTTATTCTTAATTTTGAATTTACACATGATCGATGTAGCAAATACCCCTCTGGGACAGTAAGACATAGACCTACAGACTTTTTGGAAGTTCACGTATTTTACATGATTTTTAAGATTTTACTTTTTGGAATTATGATTCTAACATTGTTGGATATGTGTATGGAGACCAAACGCAAACATACCGATTCATAATGAAAGTGTGTAGCAAAATATCTTTTATAAAAAACCTTCAATATTAAAAATTCAATAAGTAAAAATTAATATGCAAAATATGCATTATATGTCATTTGTAAAATATCCATAATATATCATTTGTAAAAAGTAGTTCCCCAATGCTAAAAAGTAAAAAATAATATGTAAAATATGCATTATATGTCATTTGTAAAATATCCATAATATATCATTTGTAAAAAGTAGTTCCCCAGTGCTAAAAAGTCAACATCTAAGTCTTGAAACTGGCAAAGAATACTAAAATTTAAATCTGCATCAGAAAATGTTCATGAATGACAAAAAATAACAAAGCACTAAGATAAGTACTAAATCATGACATTAACCTTTAAATTGTGCCCAATAGATTTGGATCGGTGTAATCAACCTGGGCACGCTCATACACACGATGATCTATGTCACTAGATCGCATGGCCCTGTAAGCTCACATGACCTTTGATCAGGTGAATTAAAATTAGATGAACAAAGACTATTGATTTTTTTCGTGCTTTGCAATAATCAATGCAACCAAAACACACAAAAAAGACACACAAAGAAAATAAAATAATCATGCTTTTCACAAAAAAAATTCATTCAAAACATAGATAAGATAAGGTGCGCTGTAACATATTGTATTGTCATTTATATATGAAATCGGTTACTATCTTTATTAACTTCAATTGTGTTTAATATTTGATGTTTATGGTTCTCCGTTGGGATTATAAGCCAATAAAATGTTTACACAATGTTACACAATGCTGTTAAATTTAGTAACTCCTACATTTTCTCATAATTTTAAATGAACATTGTAAATTAATAATAACATTAAAGAGCATTTTTTGATAAATTGTTTTGAAATGTTTACTCAGAACAAGGTTTATCAAATATAATAAAATATGGTGGCTGGTGCCCCGAGGATATCACCAACTCAGTAGGCAATAATTTCGTATTATTGTCAGAAATATACTATAATTGTCTAAATTTCCTGCAAGTTAAAATTTGAAATTTCTCAAAAACTAAGGTATACTCCCTCATGCAAAGTATTTCCTTAGCTTAATTTGGTAAAATATATTTTGGTCCTTTGGGTAGCTTTTCAACATCTTCAAAATAATTTTGGTTTCATAATTTTGATCCAAGCACTACTGATGAGGAATTGTATTCCGAAACGGCCGTCTAGTGCTGTAAAATTAAAAGTGGTATAATATGTAATTTAAACCCCTGAGCCGATATCTCTGCTGGTGGCTGGTGCCCCGAGGATATCACCAACTCGGTAGGCAATAATTTCGTATTATTGTCAGAAATATACTATAATTGTCTAAATTTCCTGCAAGTTAAAATTTGAAATTTCTCAAAAACTAAGGTATACTCCCTCATGCAAAGTATTTCCTTAGCTTAATTTGGTAAAATATATTTTGGTCCTTTGGGTAGCTTTTCAACATCTTCAAAATAATTTTGGTTTCATAATTTTGATCCAAGCACTACTGATGAGGAATTGTATTCCGAAACGGCCGTCTAGTGCTGTAAAATTAAAAGTGGTATAATATGTAATTTAATATTGATATTCAAAAACAAACATACTGTGAAATCATTAATTTTCGTTGGGGCTCAATTTTCGTGGTTTTAGTGGACAGCCTGAACCACGAATTTACGACCACAACGAAATATTACCCACAAGTAAAAAGACAAAATAACTACCCGGTAATGGACATGTACCATATTTAATCGCATTCATAAATTACAACTAGCGTAACTCACATTTTCACACCAATAAAAACTTTTTAGGAGGTGAAGATGTTTGGATGTCTTAATCTAATTGTGAAAATTATTTAAGTAAATATACTATGTTTAATAAAATAAATATTTATATTTAAAAAAAGTTTATTTTTAATTGGGAACTGGTCGGGACGAATAGGGACAGACAGGTTTCTAGCTGTAGCTTTCATCATCAATTACGGCATGTCTCATTTAAATTGAAATTCGATTAACTAAATAAACATTTCAACAATCTATCAACTAACATCCTTTATATTTAATATAACTCAATCAACTGTTTGTCTTGTAAAAACCGCACCTTCTTCCGAAATTATACAGTATCGGTAAGAGCCGCCATTGTTACTCTCATAAACAGCTGATTGAGTCATCAGAGGTCAATAATTAAAAATTTTAAAAAGTTGCCGATATCAAAGAAAAAAACTGTTTTGCTTAAAGGGATAATGAACCACATTCTGATTGATGTGATATGAGTGAACTTATAAATCTGAATTAATTGCCGCTTAATTATCTAATGTAACAGGTAGATTTACTCAGGCCAGGTATCACGTCGTGTATGAAGTCAATTGTTACTGATATACTAATCACAGGTACAAACGCCTACCCTAGACTTGGTCTTTAATCCTCGTCTCTAGATCTGTCACGGTCTATGGCTTTGGTAATCTATAATTACTCATCCTATAACTGCCGATTAACAAACAAATCATCACTTTCTACCCATTATCAATGTTCAAAGGACAAACTAGTTTTTGACATTTCAGTAAAACCACGAATTTACGTCCCAACGAAATGTTATTTTTTACCGATTCCACGAAAATTGGGCCCCACGAAAATAAAACCATTAACAGTACTAATCCATGTCCGAATCATATTTAAAATAACTAAATATGTTATAAAAGGTTTGTAAATTATTTATAAAGTATAAAATTTTGTTACATCAAGCCCTCAAATACGAACTTATATTTTTTCTCCAAATTATTTTACATCTACAAGGACCCGAAAAACTGTAATAAATGTAAATAGCGAATAAATTATTAAAGTTCATTAATATTGAAAATGTTACAAATGCATTATTTTTAATTTATCTGGGTCCCAATATGTCTTTGTCTTTGTCATCTTGTATTGTTGCATATTTCATTTACTTGCTTTTTGTCGTATTTGTGGATGGATTTGCCGTTACCAAGAGCCAGTTTTTTAGATACAAAAATTTGTATCCAACATTTATACTTTTCAGTTGCAAATTTCTTTCTTCTGTAATGTTATATTGCAAACAGTCCTACCTGTCTTTAGGACCACCTCTATATAAGGATCACCTGCTTAATAAGACCAGTACAATTGTATCCCAATTGTTTATTTATTCATATTATTTAGATTTGTATATAAAGACCATCTGTTCCCTAGGGTGGCCTTTATAGACAGGTTTAACTGTATAGATATTTTAAGTGTAATCGGTAATCTTAAATGATATACGCATATTTTGATATTTTAATTAAATGATGAGTTGTTCATGTTTTTGTAATCAACAGGTAAATCCTTTATGTTTTTGTAATCAACAGGTAAATTCTTAATGTTTTTGTCATCAACAGGTAAATCCTTTATGTTTTTAAAATCAACAGGTAAATCCTTTCTGTTTTTGCAAACAACAGGTAAATCCTTCATGTCTTTTGTAATCAACAGGTAAATACTTCATGTTTTTTGTAATCAATAGGTAAATCCTTCAAGTTTTTGTAATCAACAGGTAAATGCTTCATGTTTTTTATAATCAACAGGTAAATACTTCATGTTTTGTGATCAATAGGTAAATCCTTCAAGTTTTTGTAATCAATAGGTAAATCCTTCAAGTTTTTGTAATCAACAGATAAATCCTTTATGTTTTTTTAATCAACAGGTATATTCTTCATGTTGTCAATGGTATTGGTTGGACTTTCATGTTTGATGACTGTAATTGTATTGAAAACCCATTACAAAGGAAACCATGGCTTGAAGATGCCTCGCTGGGTCAGACTGTTCGTAATGATACCTCTATCACGTGTAACTTGTGTAAAGATAGAACCTAAATCATTACATCGTCATCATACCAAGGAGGTAAGAACGTTTTAAAATTCGGAAAAGTATAACAGCTAAACATAACACGGCCACTAAAATTAGGGTTTGAATTTCTATCTTAAAATCATTTTACTTCAGATAATAAACGTTTCCGTCCGTTACGTCAAATGGTCTTATGCTACATGCTATCATTTAAAACAGCTTCTAACTATAAGTAAAATCAGAACTCCCCCAAAAAACGAAATGAAACCAAGACACACTATAGACAGATAATGAGAAGAACTTAATTCTAGCATTTTGGCAAACTGGTAACAATGGTTTAAGTGAGTTTGGCTAAGAATTCATACCTATTTTACATTATATAGTCTCATATTAACCACCTACAGCAATCGGGTAATCATATTTAAATACACAAGTAGACGCTTGGTTTAGCAGGATTACAAGAACACCATAAATATTTTTCGAAACAAACTTGTAAAAATGAGACTGAAAATTAGTGCTATCGTAACCACAAAATAATATTCATAGACACCTTTCTCAACTTCTGTCAAATCTCTGCGCGTTATATTTATTGTTAAGTGCTTGGTTGCTTCATTCATTGACAAAATGAATTGCATCTGCAAATTTCTACAATTCATTAAAATTTGAGAAGAAATTTAGAAAGTTTTGTTATGGTATATGAATTGTTATTGTTGAGGTATTTTGTTTATTAAGACAGATAAGATACACTACCTGTTGCTTATTTGGTTTGATTGGGATTGATCACGCAATTAAGTCGTTAATAATGTGTCTTTAAACACCCTAAACATTAACGCTATATTTAGTAATGTACGGTGTTTCATAATTTATCACATAATGGCAAAATAGAAACATGTTGTAATGAACTCTTCGTAGAAGCAGTACATGACGGAACGTTTATTTGTTTATTTTGTAGGTTCCAAAAGAGCGTTATACACATCAAAATGGCATGATAAATAACATTTCTTTCTCGGAAGTAAAACAACAAGAGGAAGTACCATCATCAGGCAATAATGGATCCAGTAAATTACAAAGTCAGATACAAATCCGGTTAGATTCAATAGCAGAATCTGTGAACGTCATTTCATCTTATGTTACGGAACAAGATGAACAATCGGAAGACGAGAGGGAATGGATAGTACTGGCTCAAGTCCTCGACAGACTTTTTGTTGTCATTTATTTATGCCTGAATCTTATTGCTTCCATAACAATTATGGTTCAAATTACAGATGATTCACTTGCCACGTGATAAGTTACACACATTGTGACGTGGGTATCTCCATGGTTATTGAATCACATTTCTAATTTACACACCAATAGATTATTTGTCTAGAAATGTATTGAAGCTGTCCGTATTCGTAGGCCTTTTACAAAAGAAAGGCTTATTAATTCAACATTAAAAAATATTCAAGCAGCATTGGAAATCAAAACCACCATTTGAAAAAAACACGATATTTTGTAGATCTAACACGTTTTCCTTGAAAGTCAGCCATCAATATACAGTTACATCATTACATTAATGATTATAGAAATGTGTTACAAACTACTCCTTAGTCAAATCAAAGAAATATAACTGTCTTCATTTCAGCTATAATTATGTTTAGCAGACAGTAAAGTGATAAAGATTATATATCTATGAAGTAGTTTTTTGCGAAAGCCATTTTTGCAGTTTTGTTGTAAGTTTTTTTGAAAGATTAAAGTGCGGTTAAGTATGTTGAGTTTTATTATATAGTTTGGAAATGTCAATCTTTTGATGATTTAATATTGCATTTTTTCAAATGTAATTTTATTGAATCTAAACGTTGCTAATCTTTAACAATAAAATACATTTTGATCCTTTGGATATTTTTTAAACCCCTTTGAAAAAAATTTGGTTTCACAATCTTGGTCGAAGCACTACTAATGACCAACTGTATTCCAAAACGGCCGTCTAGTAAAATTTAAACTGGTATAAAATGCAATTTAATATATTTTCAAAACTTTATTGGAATGACAATAAACATCAAGAAGATTACCAATTCTTTTTTATTTTTCAGTTTTATTGTTCTCATTATGACATATTGGAAGTACCTTTCACTGTAAAAAATAAATATATATATTAGGTGCAACTATTTTTGTGTTATTGTGTTATATATCTTAATTCACATATTTACAGATTTACTTCTTTTGTTTTGTATAATAGTCTTAACCAACTTTGTCATTCAGTTCGTTGTTTTTATTGTTTTATCACTTGAAATACCGATTTATATTGCCCTTCAGCCGTTGTTGGTCTTAATTGCATTTAAGATGAAATCACAAATTAACATATTTTACCCTGTTTTTGTAGTAAACTAACTAATTTGACTGATTAAAATTCTAACTTCAATATTAATTTCATTTTAACTCCAATTAATCGTCATCTTATTTGAATTTTCATTTTTCCAATTCATACACTACTTTTCCTCTGCGAAACATTTAAAGTCAGCTAGCTAGTGGTCATATTCTTCCTTAACTGTCTGAACAATATGTACAAAAAGGGGTTGTTTGTTTCATATCTTGATTTTGGTACAATGGAGCTTATATAGAAATTTTAAACGCATGAATGAACGACTGGTTGTAAAGTTATTGGGCGTTTGAAAGCCCTTTTCATAGTACAATAAACACAACATCGGTCGCTTAGTTCAGTTTCAGTAAAAAGCGGGAACTTCACAAACAATGGTCCCAATATAATTTTTTGTGGACTTTCTGGTATAACATTATTGGTGTTTCTATCGTTTGTTTTCTTTGTTGCGTTACCTGTTGGTAAGTGCACGTTTTAATTGGAAATGCTTTTTTTATCGAAATAGAAATGACCGATTTACCTTCCGCAAAACTTGCAGCATTACATTTAAATTATTTTAAATGAATTTTGTTAATTTGTATATGTGAAAGTATATTTAAATGATAAAACGAAACATACATACTAGTACTTTATCATAATTTTAGCTCCCGTTTTAAATCACATGGGGAACAAATGGCAGATAAAGACTGAAACATGATTTCAACAGGTGTGGTTTTACAAGTGTATTTATCTTTAGAGAATGTAAATGTTGAACATTGGCCCGCATGGTCTCATGCGATCTACTTGTAAAATGAAAATAAACAGATGTTACTGAAGCAATAAAACAGTAAACTATGTTTAATTGTCAATTGCCTTATCAAAATACATGTATATTTTTTATAGTTAATATTATCATTTTTTTCAATTTTTCCCAAATTTGCCTATTTACCTTTTCTAACCATTTGAATCTAATGTATAAAGAAATACGTGCATTCAATAAATTTATTGAAGATTTTATTGCGACTGAATAGATGATCATTTTATCTTTTTTATTATATTGGAGATGGTCACATTTTAATTTATCTGCTTTATAATCTACATCTCTGGTCCATTAGACATTTTTACATTCTTTTTATTATTGTATTACAATGTTTTCCTAGTTAAAAGTTGGATCAATAATATATCGATCAGTATTTCACTTAAGTGTGAGATTTTCTGTCTGAAGCTGGGCATGATTGTGCTCCTTTAAGGCGAGGCAATTTTATCTTTCTCTGATAGTGATACATAAGGTTGTTTTGTTGACATTATCAAACATTGAGCAAAATTGAAACCGTAACAATGGTAGGTATGTGAAAATCTTAAAACCACAATAAAAATAAAAAAATTACCACATTTAATCCAAAGACAGTGTATAAATTTTTGCAATTTTTTATAATATTTTTAGAATAAATTGAAACATAAAACAAAACATATATGGAATTTACGTCATCGATCAAAAGACCAATATCGACATCTGTTACAGATGTCTTAAATAATGTGTTAATCATTGATTGACAGGTCGGTCTGATCGATATCGATTTCACCTTCTGTTGACAAACGCACAAATACTTTTGCCATTCTTTTCATTGTAGTCCTAATAAATAACATAGATCAGTAAAGTTACAGTTTTTTTTCATTTTGATGTCTCTATGTCCAAAATTACCCTGGGTATACTCTACGACCCATAGCTCCATGTTCCTTTATATTTCCGTAGTTCCATGTTCATGTTCCCATATCAAGTTTTTAATACAACACGCGGTGGGTGGTGTGGCTAGTTAAACAGAAGTTGCTCACCCTTCTGGAGCACACGGCCTCATTTTCCTGTTAGAAGTTCCCGCGATTAACAAAATTTACAATCTTTTACTTTGCTTTGGTATTATGAGTTGGATATGGATTAGTGTGTTTATTTTGATTTGACTCAAATAGATCCTGGTCCTTGGAGGCGAAATAAAACATAAGTGGCAGAAAAACACGTGTAGGTGAAGATATAAATTTCTAGAAAATTTAATCCGAAATATTTACAATTGCATTATCTTTCCTTCAATAAAGTATTTTACATCGACTATACTTTACAACTTTATAAAAAGATTGCTCCAAACGCTTCATTATGTGCTTTCGTTGAATAATAGGAGCCGACCCATTTTAATGAGAAGGTGAACCAACATTGTATTTCAAAATTATTTTCAAATTAACATGGAAAATGTAAGGCGACAAAAGAATTTTTTAAAAACATATTGTAAATATAAGAAATAAGGTAAATTTCTAATGTCTTTTTGAACTTGCAAAGTATTATGAGCTGTCTAAAATTTTTCCATAAAAGGCACAAAGCCTTTTATGCAATTTGAAACCGCCCATTATATTTTGCAAGTTCATAAAAATACAGCATGGTTTGACAACAATCTGCCAACATTTACAAATCGCCAAACAATCATTTTATATTATCACCTCAGTTTAACATACATTTATCATGTACATTAAAGTTCCATAAAAAGGTCTTTGTATATAATGCAGGTGCAACTGTTGGTGCCTATTCCTAATAAATTGAATTGCATTAATAACAAAATGCTGTCTGAATTAAAATTGTACCATAGTTAAATCAAATTATTAAAAAAAAGTTATTATTGTACACTCCAACATTTGTTTCTAACACTAATAAACCGTGTATTTTATAGTGTTTTCTATTGACTTCATTTATTGTTAAATACTTAATTAATTATATTGATTAAAATTGTGTTAATATGATTTGTAATAAACATTACGATGCAGCTGCAAATTGTATTTGCGTTTTTGTTTATTAACGACATTTTACCTGTCATAGTTATAATTTGAGTTGACTTATAGATGTTAATTAACCTACATTCAAACATTAATGACGTAAGCAAACAGGTTTCCTCTTGTGTAACATACTTTATAATCAGAGAACATATTTACACAAACATTTTTTACGAATTTTATTACCAGAACTATTTTCAAATAATTTTTTTTATGATTTTACATGTATAATATATTATGATTTGCTATTGTAAATGGTTCATTTCATTCTGATGACTCTTCGCCACACGTATTTATTATATTGTGATTGTAAATGTGATAGTGGTTAGGTAATTTTATCATTCTATATCAAGGTTCTATAAACAAATTGGTCAAGTGAACAAAGTAGCTCATTTATAAATAGAAATCAAAACCTTGACTGAAAAAAGTACTATCAAAAAGCTTTGAAATCATTTCCAATTATTATAAAGCCTTGTAGCTCATGCATATTAACGTTAATAAATTTAAAATAGGCTTTATTCTACTACGATGAGTCCTTACTAAAGATTACAACAAATACATTTGTTTATATGTACAATAATAACGGTTTCAACTAAAACGTACAACATACGTTGCAACGAAGAACAAATACATTAGAACATCCAATACAGACATTACAAGTGAAAAATAGACAAACATATATTAGGATCACTGATCATTAATTTTCTGTGGTGTGGCTGCCGTACTATTGGAGAACAAAGTCCACTTTTTTCAAACCAGGGATCCGCATATACGCACATTTACACATAACAATTACCCATTAAGTCTCAACTACGCATTTCAACGCATTTTTTGCATGTACGTAAACCTAAAGCTAAAGTTTTGTTTTGCCAGTAAATTTCCTTAATATTTATCAGATTTTCACAAAAATGGTATCAAATGAAAATTCTATTAGGACTTAATTTTTGTGTTCTCAATTCGTTTTTTTTTCTTCGCTGCAAGACATTATAAATACGAAGTTATGTGCAATTCGAAGCTATCTTAACGTGTACTGTTACGGGTACTTTAATATGCTATGGTAGAGCTTGTTCCCACTACGGGGAGATTGTACAACGAAGCTAAATTGTGGTCTCTGGGATATTGTCCTTGATAGATTTGACGTCTCATAGTTCCATGTTCCGTTTACACAATTTTGATTACACACGTACCGGATGTAGCTAGCTAAACAGGAGGTGCTTACCCTTCCGATGCACCCGGCCTCACTTTCCTGTTGGACGGTCACGCGTCTAACTGACCTGTCAGTACCAAAGTTCTTACTTTGCTTCTGGATTGTGATTAGGACATGGATAAGTATGTTTGTTTTTTATTACACTTATGTGTTAGATTGGTGTTATGTATTTGTAACTGTAAGATAATCCTGGACAAAAATGGCACTTATCTTCAAATGATATTATGTATCAAACAATTATCATTTTTTGTCGTCATAAAAATATTGTTAAGTAAGATTTCTCTGCCAGCTAAACAGGAGGCGCTTACCGTTCAGTAGCATCATAGCCGCGAACAGCTGCAATAATGCTGATGCGGCTTTAAACAATAACTCACTCACTCACTCACTCACTCATTCAGTAGCATCCGATCTGACTTCTCTAGTGGAAGTTCACAAGTTTAACCTAATTTGACGCCAATTTCCTTTGCTTTAGGATTGTGATTTGGACATGAATTAGTATTTTTTTATTCATAACAATTCTTATGTTAATATTCAAAACCTCTGCAATCAATCAAAGTCATGTAACCTCAGACTGTTATGCCACAAGCACTGTCGATACTTATATATTTAATAATCAGTAGTTCTGATATGTTTATTGTTTTGTTGCTCTATCGTTGACACGTTGTTTCTTATGGTTGCGTTGGCGCACGTCAAGTACCTGTTACTCATTTATAAATTATTTCTTCTATCTGACTTATCGTACAGCGTGTGTTACAAGTCGTTCCATATCGGTAAATATTGTAATGTCAAAAACAAACATACTTATCCATGTCTGAATCACAATCCAGAAGCAAAGTAAAAACTTTGAAACTGACAAATCAGGTTAGACACGTGAATTTCCATTAGATTTGTGTATATTTGTCCATCATCAAACATTTCAATGAAATATGTGTATATGTGTTTACAATGCATGTATATGTATATGTGTTGCATGTTTACCAGTTGCACAAAACAAAAAATTACGAGAACATATCTTTGTAAAGAGAATTTCAACAAAAAATAATTTATCTGGATTAAGCAAAATCCTAGAAATTTAATGCGAATGATTTTAATTCATTGCTTGGTCTAATAAATATTTTTGAGAACCATTATTTTTCAATATTGTAACAATTTACAGCAATATCTAATTATAGCCGTTCCAGATTAGATCTCATGCATGATTAATAGCTTTTAGATTCATTTTAAGAAGAAGAATCAAATAATATTAGAACGCTTATTTGATATTGGCAATACAAACAATCACAGGCAATGCGATTTTTAATTGGAAAGTGTGAACAAAAATATTAAATATCAACAACAATTCATACATTCAATCAAAAAAGCAAATATAATTGATCAATCCACTTTTTGATTACTGTTTTAGGTTAATTGATATAAGCTTCATCTGATGGAAGGTATGTGTTGCCTTGTCTCTTACAATACATATTTGTGCGGATTCTGGGGCAATAGAAAAAACTCATCAGGATTACACGCATGGTTGATTAAATGATAATATATTGGTTATTTTCTGTTTTCCCTGCTGGTGGCACATATCCTCTTCAGGAAGTATGTTACGTTGATTTTTTCCTGTTTTGGATAAAATAATTCGAAATGAAAACAGATAATTCATCAATATCAATAAATAGAATACTTGTATAATATGTAAGTTGTTATAAATTTGCATTCAAGCAATATAATATTCTAAAAAATTGCTTTTATTATGTCGATTCTCCTGGGAGATCGGTTTCAACGCCTTCCGTGTTAGATTATTTTAATACATGTACTGTTAATAACTAAAATACCCATTTATTTTTGATTCAGTTTTTAATAACAAGTACATAAACAAGTTTCATATTACCTTTGACAAATGGCAGACAACTCGAGTAACGAAGTTACTATTTTGAAGTTTACTGCTACTTTTTGTAATTAAAATGGCTTTGTTCTATTTTAATATCAATATATCCATTGAGAATGATAAGAGTAGTACTGTTCACTTGTTTTTAATAAAAATGCACTAGCATACATTATATAGATATTTCCAATGATAAATAACAATAACATTTAATATACATACGGTGATATATAAACCAGAAAAAAGTACAAAAAATGTGGACAGCCTTGTTTAGAATGGTATTTCCATTTTTGTCTCATATCTAAAAGATGAGTTTGACTAATATAGATATTAAATCGAATTGCGGCTTTTTGATTTAACGTCAACACGGATACAATAAAAAAATAAAAAATAAAATAAAATAAAAATGAGTAAATGGGTCGGAAAAGTAGGGTATCCCTGGAAAGAGTTTGATCAATCAAACTGTATATTTATTAAAACAATATGCTCTTATCATCTTTATGATAAACAATCAAACAAAATAAAAATACTAGTGTGTGTTACATATATTCGTTATACATAAACATATACATGATTGATTAGGACTCGTTTGTTCGGATAAATTAAACATTATAAAAATTGTTCTTTACTTGTTTAAACAAAAATTAAACACGTACAAACCAAATTCTAGAAAAGAAACGTTTAAACTTGAATATGACATAGTTCAATTTTTTGAACAATTATGTTCATAAGCTCGCCGTTAGTTTATGTTATGTTTATTCTTTTGCTTTTGTTGTTTTGCGTTTAGTTGTAATGAGTATTTTCCAGGTATATGGTTCAAATGAAACGTGCATTATTTTTTAAAAACAAACAAACAAACATAATGGCCCATCTTCAAATCACAACCCCAAAATTTTAAAACTTTCAAATCAAAATCGCAAAACAAAATAAAAACTTTGAAACTGTCAAATTAAGTCAAACAAGTGAACTTTCACTAGGGGAGTGAGGCCGTGTGCTCTGGGAGTATAAGCACCTCCAGTATAGCAAGCTACACGCACCTAGTTTGAAATGGAAAATGAGAGTGAAAGAAGATGAGGCATCAAATATATACCTGATCTGAATAAATGATTTTAAATACCTTTGTGTTTACTTATATTATTATAATTGAGGAACTTTGTTCCTGTTTATACAGATTGAAACATGTACACTTTGATATCCTAAACAAGTAATGTGTAGTATTCTAGGTAACGTTCGCTGTTGTACTCGGTTACACATTTTTGTTTTCTATTTTAGACTGCTACGGTAGTTCAGTAGTAAGAGTGCTAATTTCGTAGGTTGGAACCCCGTTCAAGTCTGACCAAAACTTGAAGATAGTTATCGAGTCTTTTTAGCAAGCACTTGGGATTTAGAAATGAAAGCCATGAGGGCCTAGGAAAGAAACCTTCAAAACCAATGTCTCGTGAAATGGCAAGCGTAGCACGTTAAAGAATCATCCTTGCATTTTACATGAGGTAAACATTTCACTATAGCTGATTACATCTCAATATAAGTGAAATATTTGTGCATACAATCAACCAATCGATCATTTGATCAATCTATCGATCGTATTTTGACGTATCTAGAAAGAATCTCCAATCATAATATAACACTAGAAAAAGTAATATATCGGTAAATAATAAAAAGCAAATATTATAAAATTTAACTGTCGACAAATATAGAAACTATAATGTGAATCATATGATCGATTGTTTATACTGATCTTTGTTCTTAACTCTTAAAAACGTCTGTTCGAATCCCAGGGATGTATATACAAAGTACTAATGCACCAATTTTACGAGAACCATAAAACAATTATTGAGGCTTATAAAAACTTCAATTTTTTAATCTAAGTTCGAATATATTTCCTCCATTAGTGTTAAAAAAGCAGGGAAGTTTTTTTAATTAAAATCTTTTCAAATCTATATCAATGGATTAATCTGTAGCTAATTATTACGTTTAAAGCACTGAATGAGATGACAGAATGATTTTCTGTGACATAAGCTTTACAGGTTATGTTTTAGTAACCACGTAATCTTGAATCTAAAACATTCTGGTCCCTCTATTCAGGGAATTTAAAGTATGATAGGAATCATTTATGCACAATGATGTGTTATGATTTTAATTAATTTAATTGATTTTAACACGAGTTTTAATTAAACAAGCTTAATTAAGCAAGCAAGGTGCGTGCAATCGTAAACTGATAAAGGATAACTGTCAAAGTATGACGTCATTTTTTGTTTCATCACTTTTCTCTGAATTATCAATTTATCCCTCAAAAAATAATGACAACCCGAGTGTTAAGTAGTGCATATAATCTAATTAAGGAAATGCATTCTTTACTATAGGTTCAAATTAGATACAGTAATTATCAATTGAATACATAGTTCCGGACAATAATGTGAAGGGTGTAACAATAGAACATATAATGTATATAGTGTTAGGAACACAGAAGACTAATACATCTATTGGACAATGGAGCAACAACAACATGAAGACACCAGAAGCAACACCTACACCATAGCAACGAAATAATACAAACAAAACTGAATTACATTCTTAAATCTGCACTTTGACGAACCCTACTACAATTGTTTCAAATTCACCATGGGAAAAATAAATGTCTAATTATTGGCAGAAACCATGATGTCAAAACGAATTCACCGAAACCACACCACTTTAAAGCAATCTTAAGATTTACTCCAAAGTCGCATTTGGTTGCGTCATTACACGGTTATTAACATGAGTTAATTTTGATTATCTGATTTTGTTGATTTAGAGTGTCCTGTGTTTGGTGTTTTTCCGTTGCATGTTGACAGGAAATTGTTATTAAATCAAAAAGCGATACTTTTTTACAATTGCAAAAGTTTTGATAATCAACCAAAAGATAACAAACATTTTATTACAATTCACATGTTTTTTTTTGCTTAATTTGTTCATAATAATTACAAATTTAAACAAATACTTACAGCAGGAAAACAAAACTAAACAAATGATATATTTATATCATTTAAAACCATTATGCAAAGTCGATTTTTAAAAAATTTTAAGTTAAGTTAATCTTCCATTTCGGGATATAGACTTATTTCCATCTCCTGCAGCAGGAAAGCCAAACGTTAACAGCTTCTCTTTACTTTATTTTCAACGTCTATTTGTAATACTTATTTTACTGTAAAACTGCACGCATTGTGAAATATAATTATATAAAACACAAACGACAAAAACAGGAACCACATGCTGTAATGTTTAGCGTGATCGATACAAATAGGTTGTTAACAAACTGGTTACTATGGACATTGACGCAAGAATACAAATAGAGAAGGTAACAATAAATGGGACAATTACTCTCTAAATTTACTTAAGAAACTTAAATAAAATAATAATTAATCACCAAACAAATACGTAGACTTTGCTTCTCTTTATCCTTAGACAAATAATGATTAAAAGCTTAGAAGTGTAAGAACCCATTTGTCGAGTAGAGGCTGAAATGTATGCTCAAAACAATGACAATCTCTTGATGATACATTTCCTATTATCATCTAATATAATCTAGATAAATAATCTAAACAATTACAATCTCTTGATGGTAATAACAATATTTACATATACTCTCTGCAGGTGCTTGACCCAGACCTGAATATTCCCTCAACTCTAAATCAGGAGTTTTACAAGACCCTTAATCTATTATCTACTTAATTTTTAAATTAGAAATTAAAAGTCTAAACACTTAAAGTAAAAAATTAAAATATTGATATATCGTTTTTATTAGAACCGGAACCGGAAACACTCAAGAAGACGACAAATATTATGTTGCATAACCAGTTACAAGTACCTACTTTATGTGTTGGCAATAGGAACAAGATGGATCGAGATCAACTGAAAAATAAATACATTCTAGAATAAGTAAATTATTTACAGTAAAACCTCAATTTTGTGTCTCCATTTTACAGTCAGTTTTTGGCGTTATAAAGGAGACCCGTAATGAATTCAGGGGACTTATAAAAACTATAGAGAACGATGGATTAAGGGACTTTTAAATAAGGTGAAAATAAGGGAGGTGATAAAATTACTGAGGGGCATTATAAAGTTACCATATTGAAAACAAAGCAATGAAATTAAAAAAGCAATCCTTTGAAACAAACAGCTCAACACGAGAAAGGGCGTTGCGTAAGAAGACATTACATCGCGGGAGATTTCGACAGCAATGCGGAATGCAAACAAGAGAATTGAACGAGGAAAAACAATTATAATCCAATAAAATGTCAATTTATTATCTCAGGGAACATGTTAGGGTATTTCCGTCTAACACAAACAAGCATTTATTAAGATTTAATTGTTGAAAAAAGAAGAGGTCTCTTTTAGATTAATCAATTTTCAAAGTTCAAATAAAAGCTTATATATAGTCTTATACGTGTGGCAACATATAGAATTATACGTAAATAGCATAGTTAGCACCCCTAGAAAGATTTCAAATCATTATCACTGACATCAATATTATTAGCTTCATATTTCTTATATATAATTGAAATATGATACAAGAAATTCTGAGTTTTGATACATTCAAGTATATTTAATTAAGTAAAATAAAACCACGTGGTCTATAATTTACATGTAAATAAAGTCTTTATTTTGTTTGTGGTGTTATGGAGCTTATTTCTTTGTCATTGGGGTCCAGTCTCATAAAACTTTTACCTTAATTCGCGAAACAATAACCGTTCAACTAATTATGGTTAAATAAATGATTAACTCTGTGTACCCGAGTCCTGATTAATAGACATAAACAATTAACGCACAAAAAAGAAAGACACAAGATACAAATACTCATAATCCCTTAACTATAAAACATACGAACTGCGAATCCGGATACTACCGATGTAATGGGTGGATTCTCCTACATGAATATTTCTAATAAAAGGTCAAATGGACAGATAAATGTTGTTTGGATATACTCATAATCCCTTAACAAGAACTTGCACATTCAAAACATAACTGGTTTGTAAATAACGGCATGAACTTAGTTTAACAACAATCTCACTAGTCAGATGTAATGTACTGCATGATGTGATTGGTTTTAAAATTGCCTGGCTTATGTTTATGTCTCATTGATGAGTCTCTCATGGGTTTTGATAAATGTAAAAATCATCACACTCAATATTTCACTTTGACATTTTAGTAGATTTGATGAGTGAAAATAAAATTTATGTCAAGAAATGATGTCCAGAAAATTTTTGACCGAGCTTGGTTTGCTGGAAATGTATTGGTCGCAAACATTGTGTATAAATAGGCAGATTATAGGATTGATTATAAATCTAAAACTACGCATGGAATGTACGCAGTAATTATAAAAAAGGTACCTAAATGATAGGCTAGAGCAATAGATAAAAATGTAAAAATATATAAGAGACGGTGTAATTAGTGAATTCTATAGTATACATTACTTAATCTAAAATAAGACAAGTTTATCTACTTGATCTGATGAAATACAATTTTTATCGAACACGTATGATACAGAATCTTGTATCAATACAGTGTGGTGATACAATATTGGCAGTAAAGTACAAGTGAACTTTTAGTCGGATTTCTCATTGTGACGTCATTAGGGAATTTCCGATTAGTCAAATGTAAAACTTCAATACATATGTCATGACATAGTTCAGTGGTTTTGTGTGGTAAATGTAATTTTCCCATAAAGTATTGTTTTTTTTTAAATTTTTTAATAACATAATTGGAAATGTTAGCTAAAAATACCATATACACAGTGTGTATGTACAACCCTTTGTATCAGGTCTCGTTCTTTTTTCGTAGCCGTATTACTACTCGTCGCGCAAGCGAATAACTACAAGCACATTGCCTTGCAAGTCAAGCGGTATTTTACCTAAATACAATTATGCATTACATTCTTATCGCTTTCCTATTTATTATTAATGATACACGGAAACCCCGAAAAAAACTATACTGAGCAAAAAAACTATATCGAAGAGACAAATGGATTTTGACTGCAGACATGAAATAAAACAATGGATAATTTTGGATCAGTTAAGGGCCAAATCAGTTAACAAATTGCAAAAGATTGAAAAAATTCGAAAACATGATAAGGTTTCTTTTTAAAGTAAACCATTATATAAAAAATAAGAAAAGCTTCGTCGTTTGAATTTATTAAAATAAACATAATCTTGTTTAAAAATTGAATTGAAGTTTTTATAAAGTGGTTTTTTAGCGTGTTAAAAACTAAATTTAATATAATAACAAAATTATTTTTTAGATTTAGAAAACTAGAATTACGGCAATTACGACAATTACGGCATCAGCACATTACAATACAAACATTGTGTTTTAGATAACAATGATTCATTTCGAAACTATTTAATTAAATTCATAGAAATATCGTATTAGAAAATCGAAATTCTTCTTGGGTTGTTTGTATTTGAATAATTAATTTTATAAAAAATCAAAAAAAAAATAAAAATCAGCACCAGTAAATTGTGTCGTCAACTATTAAATCTCTGTTTGTTCTATGTAAACATTGTTAATAAATGTTCACGTTTTACAATCATGGATTTCAGGGATAGTCTGTATGTTATAGAAACACTGAAGTGGATTTTACCTTGCACATATACAAGGCGAATTCGTGTTTTCGACGACATTACAAAAGCATGTATCCCTGTTTTGCTATGATGTCATTTGATTGATAATCTAATATGATAGCTTATGACTGGTATTGTTTGTTTTTGTATATAAATTGTTTATCTATGTTCGTGTTTAATGACAACAGAGTCTGAAAATAACTATCGTAGTCTCAATTACATCAAAAACAAACATACTAATCCGTATCCGAATCACAATCCAGAAGAAAAGTAAAAACTGACAAGTTAGGTTAGAAACGTGAACTTCCACCAGGGAAGTGAGGCCGGGTGCTCCGAAAAGGTAAGCACCTCCTGTTTAGCTAGCTACAAAAATTCCTTTTCCTGAAAACTTGTCAACACGAAGTGTAATAGAATTTTATATAAAACAGTTTCAACGTACGATTCTTTAACAGCGACTAGTAACGCTAGAGAGAATGGCGGTTCTAATCCAAATATCTTTGAGGGTAACTGAATACGAACACCTCTTAGTTGAACTTTTCAAACAATTGTTCTCAACTAACATCTAAAATTGTTCATTTATGCTGTATGCTATCTAATCAAAAACAAACATACTTATCCGTTTCCGAATCACAATCCAGAAGCAAAGTAAAAACTTTGGAACTGACAAGTTAGGTTAGACACGTGAACTTCCACCAGGGACGTGAGGCTGGGTGCTCCGGAAGGGTAAGCACCTCCTGTTTAGCTAGCTACACCCGTCACGTGTGTAATCAAAATTGTGTGAAAGGAACATGGAACTATAGGACGTCAAATATATCCAAGGCAATCCTGGACACAGAGACATCAAACTTATCAACAATACTGTGATGACGGCCATAAAACTTTTTGAGGGCCTATCTTACATATATTTACATAAACATACCTGCTTCTACTTATATAGTGTTTACTTCGTAGAAGATAGTCACCAAATCACTCAACTCAACATTATAGGGTTATTGAACTGATATTGTGAAATATTGTCCGCAGTTCACTGGACATTTGCACGAGCAAAATAAATTCCGTATACTTTCATCTAAAATACTATTTTGTCATACAATACATAAATATCACACTAGTTCTTGTAAATGAGTGAAATATGACAACAACACAACGATGACGTCGACAACAATCATATGACGTCATCAACGACAGCGTCATGTGACAAAGCGTGCAGTATGAAAAAATTGATTTGGGAAACCTCGGACTGAAACAAAGTTAGCGTGCAAATATCAATATATATTGCACCCTAACACCTTGGGATTTATCGTTTAATTTCTATGCGAAGCATATATTGCTATATAATAAACAGATATCTGTCTCTGAACAATCCTAAATTTGGAGACTATGTGAATACCATCTATCCTAGTAAGCTTGAAATAAAAGATACGACTAATTTCTCAAGTTCTGCATAATATTTAGTCTTATACCTGAATTATGACGCCCAGGAAAGGCTATATTTGAAACGTTATGACTAACGTGATGACTTCAATTTTTCTATTGTCAACAGTCCTTTTCTATTCAGCAATATACCTGCTTCTCCTGCTTATATTTGTTTCCGAACTAACACGCTATGGTAGAGCAAGTTCCACCACGGGGACTTTGTACAACGCAGTAGGCTGTTTGCAAATAAATTTTTACTCAGGAATATTGCAAGCCTAGGCTTATCAAGGCCCTCAAAACATTTATGGCTGTCATCACAGTATTGTTTTGATGTCTGTGTTTATTTGACGTCCCATAGTTCCATGTTCCTTTCACACTATTTTGACTACACACGTGGCGGGTGTAGCTAGCCAAACAGGGGGCGCTTACATTTCTGGAGCACCCGGTCTCACTTCCCTAGTGGAAGTTCACGTGTCTTACCTGACTTGTCGGTTCGAAAGTTTTTACTTTGCTTCTTGATTGTAATTCGGACATGGATAAGTATGTTTTTGATTAATACGCTGTGGCAGAGCTTTTCATAATTCAAGCTTTTATACTGCAAAATAAGTTGCTCACTAATAAGTTGTTGACAATAATGCAAACCAAGACTTATCAAGGCCCTCGACATTTTGTGGTCATTGTCACAATGTTGATGAACCGTATGATGTCTATGTACTCAAAATTATCCTGTATATATTTCACTTTACATAGTTCTGTGTTACTTTCAGATTGAACTGAAACTAATGAAACAAGATGGATAACTGAACTGTCCATTTCATTTGTTCATCTACAGCATTGGTGTTGCCTATAGTTTATTTATTTGTCCGAAGGTGTTCAGAAAAGTGTTTAAGACATGTAAACTAGAATTCGTGCAGGGTTAAAATATGGACTGTTGCTTACCAGAAAAACAGAAATTTTCTTTAACTATGTCAAACTGCAAGATAAAAAAAACTTCAATTCTAAGCGGATGGAAGATCATTATTAGTAATTTTGGTTCAGCAAATGGGTATTAACAACGAATGTGTTGTAATTTGTCACAACATCTAATACTTTCTTATTTTTATAGTTTCATCAAATGCTTTCACAACCTTCCAATTGCTTTCTTACGGATTACGTGACAGAGAATGCCTTTTCATTGGTTACAGCATCTCTTATTTTATTTTATATATAGCTTAATGGTGTTTTTGCATTAGTATTTACAAATAAAACTGTTTAATAATAAATGACACACGCAATACAGTGATATTTAATGAAGACATAACTATTTTGGGATATTTTTAGACATGTATGTTTAAGTTGAATAATATTGCATCAAACCTAGTTTGCATTGATAATTAATGCCATATCTGGCTTGCTTGTTTTATCAAAATAAAACATGCCAATCCATATTCAATTCAAAAACCAAAAAACAAAGTAAAAACTATGGAAACTGGCAAAATATGTTATACATTATTATTTATCAATATTTTTAGAATCGCGACAAACTTGAACACGTGTGATTTCAATCTATATTAACAAAGGTAGAGGGGTCAGGGTAGGGTACTCGAAATATGAATAATTTCCACTGTAGTAACTGCTGTTACGTTTTAATGATAAATATAAAAATGTAATTTATTATTATTGCCATACGTTTGAATTTGAATTATGCATGGAAAGTAACGGCTGCATTTTGATATATCTTTGACGTAAAAGGATACATGTACGTATAATCTTTATAAACATACCGGTCTATGTTCAAATCACAATGCCAAAAGCTACAACTGACTTATTAAGTAAACAGGCGAACTTTCATCAGGCAAGAAAGTAAGGTACTCCGGAAGGTAAATGTGTCAATAGAAGCTGTTATTTGTCATATTTATATATTGCGTTTATGAAACAAATAAATAAATAAATGATATATTTGTAAGCATGTTCAAAGCAACTGGAATTTTACTTAATTTGTTTATTTCTCGCAAAGGTAGTAGAAATTGATACTTAAATAGCATGGTGAGTACATACGGTTGTAATAAAAATTGTATTGGTGGAATCATTAAACGAAGAGACTACAAAAACACACATGATTTTATGAAAGGTGATTTTTTTAGCACTATTCATGGATTTTTCTCTCAGTTAGACTCTGGAAGGACTTTATAATGTGCGTTTCATAGAATACTGACTCAAGAGTGGAGTGAATTTCACTTTAAAAATAGTGGCTTTGTCTTTAGTTAAAAAAAAGCTTTAGCTTCCAGTCGTAGATATGATCAACGTGCAATGTTAAAAATGGATAGCAATCTTTGTGATTTACAGTGAATGACGAGTTATACCAAGAAATTGTCGGAACAGTGGTTGTAATATTCGTGTTTATCAAATTTTCACAACCTTCTTTTTGAGTATTTTCACATTATGTGACAATGAATGCGTTGTAGTTTGTCACAGCATCTTGAATATTTTCTTATTTTAATATTTTCATCATTGTTGTAATTCGTTAAACGATTTTAAAGCATTTACTATAAGGTATTTAGTACTATTTACAGATTACGTGACAATGAATGTGCTGCAATTTGTCAAGTCATCTAATATTTTTTTTAATTTTCATAGTTTTATCATTAGTTGCAATTCCAATTCGTGAAATGTTTTCACAAACCTTCCTGTTAGGTTTTTACAGATAAATTGACAATGAATGTGTTGTGTTACATCTTATATATTTTTATTCTGTATAGTTTTGTCATTAGTCGTAATTCTGCTTCATATTTTTTCCACTATCTTACTATTAGTTATTTACAGATTACGTGACAATAAATGTCTTTTAATCCATCACATCTTCTGTTATTGTCTTATAGATAGGTTTATAATGCTGTTGCATAATTATTTACAAATAAAATTCTTTGATAATGAATGAAACACGCAATATTATTAATAACATCATTGTAAATAAATAATTAATCTATAGTTATTTAAGCATATTTTAACAAATGTATGTTTAAATGGAATAATGCATCAAAATTAAGAGAAGCTGCAAAATTAACTTGTACTTTCTTTTTAAGATCTGCTGAAATTGCAGGGTTAACGAAGGAAACGGATGGTTGCGTATGTGATTTGACGATTTCATAGTGGAAAACAGGTGTATTTACTTTAACAAGAGATTGTAAGAACAAAAGTTGTGTTTAATGTTCATCCAACATTTTCAGGACCTTATTGATATTGTGTTTTTACTGATTACGAGACCATATCTTTTATGTGACCATACCATCTCTTATTTTTTTATACGGTGTATAAATTTTAGTATTATTAACTACAAATATTTGTGTTGAATAATAAATGATGCACGCAATATTCAATGAGATTATAACTGTAATAAAATGCAAAACTGAACTATAGATATTTTTAGTCTGATAACATAAATGAAATTACATCGTGGCAGTGTTAAGTTTATATCCATAATTTATGTCACACCTGGGCTACTTTTTTATATTATTTATCGATTTAAAAAAAATCGGTATAAACTACAAAATATACAGGCACTAACTGTATGATTTGAAAGTGTACAGGCTATTTTTAAGAAACGTTGAGTGTCAAATATAGGCTATTCAACATATGAAAGTGTAAGCTATGAATGATCTTTATAATTACTACTGCAGTAACCGTCGTTGTTTGTTTTAGACGATAGAAACATATATTTTTGAAATGTATTTTGGTTCGTTATTGACCAAAAATATATTGACGATATAATGACGCACCGGAAACATTTCATTTAATGATAAGCTCTATTTATTTATTCTGATGAAACGTTGTGTTGTACAAGGACATTCTTGGCACGTGCAACTACAAATTTGAATCTTTGTCAGTTTTTGCACATTCCTGAAACCTGAACGAAATCTAAAAAGGCAAACTAAACTAAAGTGTAAAATATTCAACATGGCCATACATGCTTGCGTTGTAATTAGTTAGGACAGCTATATTGATGAACAAGTATTACAAGTTATCACAAGTTGATTTTCGTCCAAGTCAAAACTCTTTTTAATATATCGAAACGAACAGTTCTGGGGTGGTCTTCAGGACCCAGAGAAAAGCGCTGACCTTCGGCAAACAAACTAACAATTTTTTTCACAAAAGCCGTTCTTGAAAGAACATCAAATCATCAAAATGCATTCGGTGGAGGTATCAAATACAGCATCTGCAGTAATGTACAATCGCATACAATACAATACATAGGATGTAATATTAATATTAATCAATATTGTCCTTCATATTTTTATCTTTTTATCAGTTTTGGAAGTCAATGACTTAAATAATATGTTTCTGTGTAAAAATAAATTTGTTTCAACGCCTACTTATTGTTGACCCAGTGCATCATTGTCGCCACGTGGCTGTTCTCATTCTACATTGCGTGAGCATTGTGTATACTTTATATATAGTTATATAGCTTATCTAATAACTCCAAACAATGCTGTTTAACAATTCATGATGCACAAAAGTAGTCAATAATAATTAAACATAAAAATGCTTTATAATTATAGGCAAACAAATTGATCTGTCCGCTTGACCTTTCAGTGGGAATATTCATAAACGATGACCCACCCTAAACACGGGTTTTCATAGGATTCACATTTAATAAACAATGCACATTTCTATGATGCAAAAGGAATGACAAACACCTGTGTTCCCTGTACATAAATGCACTGGTCCATCATAAGTATTTAAATTTAAGGTCAATCGGGTAGGTCAATGTTGTTTATCTATAACTATATTTATGTTTGAATGGTGAATTCATTCAGGAGATTGTTTGCAATCCACAGCACACGTACAAACACAATAATATCTCCTTGTAATCGAGACCCCGTGACGTCATACCTGACCTGTCTTAACGCAGCAGTCGTTAGATGCAGAACTGACAATTATTTAATTAGATATTTTAAAATGCACGTTGAATACAACATGATAATAAGCTATATTTGCGTATAGGATGTACAAAACTTATAAGATTCTTAACGTTTTAAAGTTTTTGTAAAACTTAGTCATGCTTTATCTTTCAAAGTTATGATTTAGGTTGTTTTGGTAAATAAATTCCTTATATTTTTCTCATTTCAACATCTTAGATTATTTTTATTTCCAAAGTTTTGATTCAAGCACAAAAGATCAGGAACTGTTTTTTCGAAACGGTCGTCTAATGCTGCAAATAAACAGGTTTAGTAGTAATGTATTCTTTTGTTTTTCCATTTTCTTTGACATATCTGAAAAATATTTCTTAAATATGGCAAGGATTGTTAGTGATTTTAACCTTTATAATGATCTTATTAACTGTATGAAAAATTAAATACTTACGGCATGCGCAGTTTGAGTATGATAATTTCCAAAAAGGCAAATGATTCCAGCCAATATACGGACAAAACGGGAAAGGCCCAAACCACAACTCCAAAGCAAAGTGAAAACTTTGATTAAGTAAAACAAGCGAACTTCTACCAAAAAATTAAGCCGGGTGAATTGGACTGAGGTAAAGCATCTGAGCACCAAATGTGATTCTGCTTCATTAACCCTTGTTTTACGGTCATTGCCCTCTAATAATTTCGGTACATAATTATTTTTTAATTGTTTAATAAAATAGTATAATAAAACCGTAGAGTACATAAGTCTTGTATATAGTTCAGATATATATTTCATATAACAAAAATAAGTCATAAAAATGGTTATGTGTGTTAAATTTCTTTTATAGATAACATATGGATGTTGGTTTTATTTATTTTTTGTTTGATCTTCATGTTTATATATAAAAGTTAGAAACATGTGGGAAAATCATCCTATTATTACATACATGTACAAACATAATTAAATCAGTATTGTCTAAATAAGATGGTGTACAATAAATAGCTTATCATCTATAACTGTTCATCTATAAGTGTAGCATTTGCCATTTTTGTCTTATTTTATGGGCTTTTGTCGGTTCATACATTAATAAAAAGTAAATATCAACATTCTTATGGTATTTGAAAGTTTCAATAAAAGCTTGATAGGACGGGAGGGGGGGGGGGGTTCGCATTCTACAAAAATGAATATAATATTTTGCTATAATCAAACATTGATTAAAAGAGTCAGTTATCGGTGTTGATTCTGTTTGTAGACCGAACAAAATTATTTCATTTTTAAAATTAATTTTATCAGCATGGTTTTAAATATTGTTGGATGAAATGTGTGTGTGTGTGTGTGTGTGTGTGTGTGTGTGTGTGTGTGTGCAAATTGTGCAGTAAGTGGAACTGTTAGATCCTTTAAAATACCTAAACCCCACTATTGGACATCTTTTTGTCAAGAGTTCAAGTGTGTCATATGTCACGGCTATGTTTTCAGTTACAAGAGAATGTGTAAATCACCACCAGCAATAGGAGAGGGATCTAAGTAATAATGAACATCAAAACCAACAAAAATTTGACTGAATGGATTGAATGAAGCAATGGCAGAGGCTCTCGGAAACAAGATCGTCAAAGTTTCAATACCAAAGACATCTTGGTAACAATGACAACAGAAATACAATAACAGAGTGGTCTGGATAACTGGAAATACCATAGTCAAGAAAGTCTTTGTAGTGGAAATTCGGTATATTTTTAACCATGTCAGCGTTGACAAAATTACATCCTTATTCTCTAATCCGACTTTATCCTACTTTTCAAAGTTTATACTTTGTTTTTTTTTTTCTGGGGAGGGGCGGGGGTTGTGATTTAACAATGGACCAGTATGTTTTTTTTTACTACAATAGACATGACTGTGCAATAAGACTACCATCACACTGTCCTGTCTTAACTTGAATATCATTATCTAATGATGATGAAGACCATCCAACTTTACTTTCATAAATCAAAATGAATGGAATTCCAGAATTTACTTCGACTAGTCATAAATTCAGTTTCCAAATCGAATGAATAATACATAAAACTCGCAGCGATAAAATAATGAGTTAATGCTACATGTACTCGAGATAACGTCGAGATATCACAATTTTATTAGTTTGATGGTCATGGTTCATTAACCAGCATTTTCACAAACTTTCTTTATCATTATTTATTGTTGCACGTCATGCTTTTATTTATTTATTTATTTATTTATTTATTGCTCTAAACAAGGAAGCAAATCTGACAAATCTGACAAATAAACAAATTAATTTGAATGTTATACACCGTCTATCACTTCCATCATTAATAGGACCATGGTCCATGAAATCAGCAATCTTATCTTGGTGCCATCTTTACTTAAAACGTTAGAGTTCGGACATAAATGGAGCAAAACACTTAAACATTTATGGTACGTCAATTATTTTAATTACGATGGATAAAAGAAAACCATTTGTTTGCTATCAGTCAGCAATAATTTCCTGCTAAAGTTTGTAATCAGTAGAAACATGAAGATTTTAGAGATATGGAAACAAAAGGCAACAATTATATCACAATTATGTTTAGTACATATGTATTTCACCGGAAATTGGATCGTTCAGGAATTCTGGGTACATTCGGTACTATGTATTTCCAGAGGTAATCTCTATGACCATAATACTTGGTCAATTTTCCAATTATTGAAAAAAAATCTTATATCAATAATTTACAGTAATTTTACAATTTCCGATACTTTTCTACATTTTACAACTTCTTCAGCGTCGATAATTATACCAATCTTAAAAAATTTACCCCCACGCGATATCATAGTCCAGTATTTTTTAATCATATTGTAATGGGGCAATATAATGCGAGTCGGAACTTTTGAAACGAAAAACCATGACTATCATTTTGGCGTTTCTTATTTCAAGAATTATAACAGAGTTTAATTTAGTCATTCGTTGTTGTACAATAAGTCAGTAGTGAAAAAAAGTAATTCAAAATCAATTGTTTGTACGTGCCGGGCTTTTCTACAACTAACATGTTAAATTGCGAACACAAGTGTAAATAACAACAAACCGAATGCACGTGGTAATTCTGCCGTTGTAATTAAAATTATTCAAATTTAAATCTTGTATTTTAGACTTCGTTAAAGAGTGCACATAAGTGTTAACAAAACAAACAAAATACACGTGGGTAATTGTAAATCAAACAAATTTATTTTATTTTATTTTTCTGTTTCGCCGGGACAGAAGTAATTGATCATCATTCTGTTGGGAATCTGGCACAATGCGATTTAGCCTTTGTTTACCTACAATAATAATTAAGAAGCGCCACGGTTTGTAATAAAATATTAATATGATGCATACGAATCAGAGAGCTGCTCGTTATACAACTGTGTAGTAAGGTGTATCGAGGATAGAGCCACTGAGGATTTCTAGAATTGATTTTAAATGATGACAAGTCAAACATGATCAATCATGATGGTCTGTTATTGACGATAGAATGGGGAAAACAGTCATAAGAATAACGTGTAATTATAGTATATAGAATAATTGACAATCCACGCACGGTCTGTGAAACAAGCGGGGTAAAAAAACCAGTGCTAGTAGACATCAGCTGCCTGGGTAAAAAAACCAGTGTCAGTGGACATCGGCTGGCTAGTAAAAAACTAGTGTCATTGGACATCAGCTGGCAAGGAAAAAAAAAACACAGTGTCAGTGGACATCAACTGGCTAGCGAAAAAAACTAGTGTCAAGGACATCAGCGGACTGGAATTTCACAGATTTTATGATTTACTATTTATTGAAACATGTATTCGTGGATAGTGTATATAGTCGTATTAACTGTGATGTTCCTGGTTAATAAAAGTAAGTATATAATTATATGTATTTATTTATTATTTATTTATTTATTTATAAAAGTTTCGTAAAATTATGAAGTTTAATAATAATAATAATAATAATAATAATAATAATAATAAACTACACTAATGAAAATACAGATTTTAATGATTCAGTCATTATTGTTGCTTGTAATTTCTTGGTGCAGCAACTTTTACGATTTATAAAATATTAACGGTGTTGTTGATTGAATATAATAACAACAATAACAAACTTCTATATATGATGAGTAGTAATCATTATTAAACGATCAAACAATAATTCCAGATTCTATATTCATATTATAAGCACAGTTTTTTCATTTCTTCGATGTACTTTCCATTATCTAAAAATAAAAATTAATATTGATTTATGTTTCGCTTAAGTTCCAAGCACCAAACAGTTCAAATGATTCAACAGTCCTAAAAATTATTAAAGATTTAGGATTTCTTTCATATGACTTTCTTTTTATGGAAAAGAGTACCAGGGACATTAATTTATCTATATGCGACTGAGTATCCTTGATTCTTTTTGTTCTTTACAACTTAAAGGAAAACCAAAAACTAGATATTGCCTGGTCATTTTGTCCTAATACTGTGATTTGAATATAGCTCGGCATGTCTGTGCCTGATAGTTCTCTCATCACACCACTGGACAAAACATCATTTTTAATTGAATAGTTAAATTCAGTAAAAAAAATAGAACTTTTGTTTTTGTGGTTCCATTATGTGTTTGTCTTATCTTGGCTTGTTTCTTTTACTCATTTTTTAGTTTTGTCGTCTTGGTCGCATTTGCGATTGCAAATTACAGGTTTGTCATTTGCTGATTTTGAATTTTTATTTAAATAATGCATTCAACATGGCAACTGATTTTGAATGTATTATTTTAATAAAAATTCAAAATAGCAAATGACAGGTATATCAACTGATTCTTCTTTAATTTGAGATAAATATAATACGCATGTTTTCACTCGCTTTTAAATTTTCTAATTTCTGTTAGATGTAGAATTAGAAAAAAACCTCGGAAATTGGTAGTATTAGATGGCCCTTATTGTTGATCCTAAAAAGGTTGCCCTCTCTTGTCTTATTTTGATATTTGGATATCAGTTACTTGTGTAGTTAACATTAAACACTTTTTAGTCATTAGCAACACATGCAGTCGACATGTCTATAAAGACCACCCAAGGGAACCAGTAAAAGTGGCCTGTATGGAAGGTACCTTTATATACAAGTTCAAAAATATGAATAAAGAACAACTGGGATACAATTCTACTGGCTTTAAAAGCAAGTGGCTGTAATATAGAGGTGGCCTTTAGGGCAGGTTGGACTGTATTTACGGGTTCTTTTAAGACCTTATCATAAAGTAAAATGGTTTTGTCAACACCATCGAACTGTTTAAAGCTGATCACATTGAGTGATTTGATGGACTGTAAAATGTGTCATATATATCGATATAAAATTTATTACCAAGAATATAATTATTATGTTTTGCAAATATCCATTTTTTTACCGAAGTCAAGCTTAACGTTTACGTTTTAAAGAGTCACCTAATTTGATTCATTCAACAATTTTTACCTTTACATAAAAATACATTATCATAAAAACAACATGCGTTTACAAGTGTAACTTTTCTCCATGTCTCTAATTGTTCAGCTTCATGTGAAACACGATGACAGTCCACATCTGTTCCAACAAATATATAAAGATTAAAAAACAATGTATGACAATGTATATGTATTTCAATAAAGAAGATATACAGCGATGTTTTGTATTTAATATTTTCAAGTATCTATTTCATGTACCAATGACAAACTGTATAATTCTACTTGTATTACGTATAGATTATCACGAGACAGTTAACATTATTATTGAATTATGTTTGTTCTTTTAAACACTAATATAAAAAGCAAATTTAAGTTTCTTTTTCAATACTTTTCAGAACTTTTCTTTCTGATGATAGTATACTTAGTCGACAATTTGTTTTAGGTGTAATTGAAAGTCGGTGTTTTATTAAGGGTAGATTATGCTACAGCTTTGTATGTCCAGAAATTTCTGAAAATATTCCATGAACCCGTACCAAAATGTTAATCTATTTGATTGAAAATATTCATGTTTTCAGACACTAAGCCCAAGAATATTACATAACAAGAGACTAGACACTCCCTAGCCTTTTAGTAGCAGTGTTGGCGAAATCATAATCATAACAATTAATGTATCAAAATAAAAGATAGTTATTGGTAACAAATTAACTTAGCTAAATATTTAAAAGTTAAAATGTCAAATAGTGTGGCTGTAGTACACTTTAGGGAAATCTTTTATTATTGGAACATTATCAAGTTGAAAGGAAAATTTGCACTTCATAATAAGCTAAACTGTACATAGTACAAAATCATTTTAGTACTTGATGTTTTAAGATTACGTACACACTTTATTGTTTGATTTCAATAAATGTAACGCCAAAGAATTTTAACAGATCACAACGTCTTCCACAGCCTAGGTTCGAATCACACTCGCCAAGATCCTAATGTGACATTTGTGAGGTTGCTCAATGAAGATCGGTGCATGTCTCTGGTTTACTCCAAGAAGGCCTTGTTGCAACTCCTAATGAAGCCCAATGCATAATGTAGTCAAGATTCCATTAATCGTCTCGACGTCAAAATTACAGCGTCTGATTAAGTCCGAGTTAGGAGTTGCATCACGGCCTCGATATACTGAACAAATCTTGACAGGGGTGTAAGACACCATTGGTCCGCCCCATTCCACATAAGTGTATGTGTAGGTAGTACAAGTCAGCAAAGAGAGGAACATTTGTAACAAAAAACCCGTGTTTAGCCAACAGCCCACGCAACCAAGAACACGATACAATATAAGTTAATGACAGACACAGCCAAATAAGACAATAACAGACAGACACTGGGGGCACTGAGTGTGTAACTATGTAAATAGAATACACTCCAATTTATTGTAGATTTAAACTTTACAAATGTATTCTAATCTTTGCATACTGGTTCATTAGTTATATTATTGGTAACGTAATTATGAATAAATAAAGCTTAATTGGAAATTGATGTAATGCATTTAATGTTGATTGTTTAATTAGTGTTAATACTACGTCAATATATATCTAGACATGCTACTCATTATCTTGTAAGATTTTGTCATTTAAATGATTTAGATTAATCCGTATTTTAAGTTTTCTTCCTGTTTTTCCGGACAGTCGGTGCAATGTTAGTCTAAGCATTTTAGAACAAATTTTCTGTTGAAAACTTTTTTGGTAAATGGGGATTTTTACGTCATTAAAACCCTTTCACGTTTGTGTGTGACGTTTTGTGGTTGGTTTCTTAATACGAATGAATCTTAATCCACGCAAATTGCGTTAAAACTAGCACAATTTTACTTTTTAGAAGGATCCTTAACTTTATTGTTGGTAGAGGCCCGTTTTTTTCCTTCAAAATATGCATAATTCAATTTCTATCGAATAGTAGAAGAATAGCAATATTCAACAGATCTCCAATGAAACAACGCTATGGATTTTCGCTCGGGCCATATTTTCTTTACCAGTATATTCATTATTTCTGCACATCTTGTGATATATGGCTGGACGTCGCCAGTAATATTACAATGAACAATTCTCATACGTGAACATCTTTACGATAAGCACATTGAAAGTCATGGCAATAACAGGGCATTTGGTTTTTGAAGCAGCATGTCCTTGACAAACATAAAAGCAAAACAAGCCAAGGAACAAACAGCAATTCGTAACAATGAATACATTTTCAAATGAATAACCTTACGTAAATGCTATTAACTGTCAAAATATATTTTAATAAAACATGTCCTTGACGGACATAAATGCAACAGGCATAGGAATAAATTAACGGGTTAAGCGACGAAAACAACTTGTTATAATGAAACATTTCCAAATATAAACGACCTAAAATGCCACAACATTTTCTCCCAAAGATTGAGACAAAAATGCATTATTTAAGAGCATGTACAAATGTACTCTGCTATCATAAATCGGAAATATGTCAGAGTCATAGGAAGAGATTATTAGGCAAAACTTCAGAAGCGACAAAAACATTTGTCATGAACTTATAATTACAAAATTCGTATAAAAATACATATCCACAGAGCATTATAAATATCGTGGATGGTGCATCAGGCGAACCATCAGGAGGACATCATGTCACTTAAAAACATTTCCAAATATGAACGACCTAACGTAAAAAGACCATGAACTATTCACACCAAGATTGATGTCACTAAAACTCATATCCATAGAGCATAATGTTAATGCTGAATGGTGCGTTTGGAGCATTTTTATGATTGCAGTGCTCTATAACCATTAATAGAAAAGTGTAATGTCCTGATATTACCTTAGGTGACATGTCATGTTGATTGAAATACCAACACAACATTGGAAATGGAAAAAAAGAACATTAAAAAGTAATATACATGATGGCAGATCTGGGGTATACATAAAATGTAGGATAAGTGAAATAGTTAACATTATAAAGATAAAATTTATTACTCTACAAAACAGACCTGTTGTAGCTTTAACAATGAGCTAATGTAAAGGAGGCGAGGCTCAGCTGTCACGAGACCGAAATAGAGATAGGTATGGCAAAAAAGAGAAAAACTGCCGAGAGACAGATAGCACCTCCCAGGAGGAATCTGATAGATAGGTGACGAAGGACTAAATAAGTTGCCGATTTGACAAGAGTTCACAATTCATTAGCTTTAGACAGACCTGTACTGTATATATTTTGTAATTGTCATGAGACTTGAGTCTATACTGAATCATTATTCTCTAAATGTCTGCTTAATATAGGTTATCGATAAACATGGCTGTCTCAACTTAGTTAAGGTGACAATTCTGGGTTCAATCTCCGGTCAGGTCGGTTTCTCGATTCAATTATATAAAATGTAAACAATCAAATAGAATCTAATAAAGTTCAATAGTTTTCTCCTGGTACTCCGGTTTCCTCCACCAACCATGAACTGAACGCCTCGATGTAAGTGTAAAAATATTGGCTGGGCCGTAAAACCTAATTGTTTCACTCCAAAATCCACTTTAAAATGAATGTTATAATCGATACGTAGCCACTGCCTAGGTCATGTTATATCTTTATTATAGTGTAAAATAAAATTGCTCTAAGGTCATTGAGGAAAACAAACCAATTTTTCAAGATTAGATGTTTGCCCAGACACTTATACATATAGACTAATGACAACATATGGAATGACTTGATCAGTTCTATTATAAATTAGACAATGCCAGCTCAAAAAATCAAGTATTAGCTTAAATATGTTAAAACATCTTTATGTTTACAGTACTAATAAAATTATAAAAGTAGATACTTCACATCACATATGTTATTTCCTCTTGATTCTGACGTGTTTAAGTTTCTATGAAATAGCCTCACTTGGTGTTATTATATGGCTGACTACGTTATGTAGTACTGATCAATTCCTTTGTCTGAATTAAAGTACAAGCTAACAAAACTCCTGAAGAAGATCTCTAGATATTGACTTTTCTACAAAAACACTTATAATTATATAACTAAATTAAATATATCAATATAATAATGCTATTTATCAAATAAGTATAATTGATATTTCTGTTATGTAAGCCTCTAAATGTAAAATACATCGTTATTATAATTTGAATGAAATGTAAAAATAACTCTGAACAATATGACAATTTCTCAAGACTGTCGACCTGCTTTGTCACCTATAGCAGTATTAATAATATGTACTCGTATATTAATGTTTTTATTAAATGAAACAAAGTACATGAGATCAAACAGGAGTTAATCTTATATGTTCTTCTGTCAATTGTATGTGAATGAAATATGAGACATGGTTGTGCACAATGTTACCATTGTGTAGGTCCTCATCAGCCCATGCCTAGCAATAGTACGATATCAGCCCAAAGTACTCGAATATCGTGCCGCAAGGTATGCATTTAGAGTTTATATAATTAGCACGGGCCAAATGCTTTACATATCAGCCTTTATCTGCCAGTATAATGTAACAATAAAAGCAATGCTTCAACATTGCAAGTTACTGTGTTAGCCAATAGTAACCAATGTGTTAGTTATCATACATGTAAATAGTAACAGAAGAATAGAATTAAGAACAACAAAGTCGTCCCCTGTTCTTAGTTCTAACGACTGCTTTTAACAAACCAGCATTATTTTATCTAGTCTTTGTGATTCAGTATAAAAACTACCTCATCATTTTGATGCATCTTTAACCAAAGTAGAGCATGTCTACCAATATGGCACCAGTAAAAGTATACGTTACGTGACATAACAACATAATCTTATTGTATTGGATTAACATGTCAATGTCGTAACTGTCTTCCTTCTCTTTCTTTCTTTTGTGTATTGTTAGGTTTTAAATTTGGTTTAATCTTATCCTTTGAATCTTTTAATCTGAACTTGATCCAATTCTTAATCGGTCTAATGTAAAACTATTATCGATCATACGTCTGGAGAAAATCTTTGATTTCAGTACAAAACCAATTTATTTCAGTTAACTCTTTTTTCTAATTCTTTTAAGATCAAGAAATAAAAAAAAATCATTTTATTACACAGTCTATTCTAGCTTTTTGAAATTAATTATGTATACCGGATGAACTTTTACTTTTGGGAAATTCAAATACATTGATTCTAGACATTTTTAAAACCCTTAAGAATAATTACATGCTGTTTAATGAGACATTTAAATTTTTAACATCAATATAATACAAAAATCTTTTGTTGGAAACCAAGTATTCATGCTTCTAATTTCAGAAAAGATGAAAATGAATTGATTTGTAGTGTGTATGTATGCAGTTCGTGATGAAAGTAGTATTTAATCCTCTTGTTTAACGATTTTTATTTATTTTTTCAATCCTTAATTATCCTTTTTATTTCCAATAAATGACACAGATATAATAGAATAACTAATTTTCAAACACGAAGTACCCATCTATAATTCTATATATAATTGTTCTTCAGTGTACTGAACTGATAGATTGCTTTAAAATACCGATATTGGTTTCCATGCTTAAGAAAGCTCCAGGAATACTACAAGCATGTCGGAAGTAAAATACTAGTTAACAAGTCCATATCGAATCAGCAGTTAATCCAAACCCTTCGTTAGCTGTATCTTGACACCTGCTAACTGTTTTTTGGCCACAAGCTATATATATATCGGACACCTGCTAACTGTTTTTTGGCCACAAGCTATCTATATATCGGACACCTGCTAACTGTTTCTTGACCACAAGCTATCTATATATCGGACACCTGCTAACTGTTTCTTGGCCACACGCTATCTATATATCAGACACCCAGCAGTCAAGCTGCGATTCTTTTCCTTAGTTCAATGTTAAACTTTCGACAGGTCTGTACTGTATGGAACTTGTGCAAATTGTCCGTAAAAACCTATCTTCCCTCTCAATATTTTGCTTTTCACGATGAATATTACACCATATTTATCAGTTCAGTATAACCTGTTTTATTAAATCAATCTAGAAATACTGTGATTAAAACTCACCAAGGATCCCCCGGGCCCCCTGCTACGGATTTACGTCCAGTTTCTACTTTCTATATTTCAAATTTGAACAAAATTACTAGTAATTAATTTTACTCACTTAGGGATCGAAACAGAGTTAATTTTAAACTGACCCGTTTGTTTTACAGGAGAAGATTTTCAAAGAATTCATTTATTATTATTATACAATGTTCCATTTGCATTTGCAATTGGTCAACGAACTGTCTTTTTAAAAACCAGTGAAATATGTTAAATGCATCGCTATCTTCTTTCTATATTTAATATTGGAACGAAATCGGTTCGGTTAAAAATTTATTACACAATGGCTATTTTCATGGTTTAATCATTTATTGTAACGGCGGCCATCTTGGAAGTCCAAATGTAGGTCATGAATGTACATGGCACATCATCTTGTGTAAAAATATTCTAAATACCTTAAATAGAATTAAACTTAATTCAATTATTAATATAAGGATACTTTGTTTAGCTATGTTGCGGTGACGCTTTGATTCGTATTGCGAAAGGCGTCGCAAGGCATTTCACGTAATCAAGTTTAGGAATCAAACACAGACACAAACCCATATTCAAATCAAAATCCAAAAAGCAAAGTGAAAACTTTGAAAACTGGCAAATTAATTTAAAAACGTGAACTTCTACAAGGCAAGTGATGTCGGATGCTCCGAAAAGGTAAGCAACTACTGTCAAGCTAGTCACAACCGCCACATGCGAAATAAAGGAACATGGAACTATGGACGTCAATAATTTCCAAAATAATCATTCTTATTCATAGTTGCAGAATGATGTAAAACAATATCCTTTACATAATACATTAACACTATATGTTTACACTGAGTTTTATTAACATTATATTTAGTCAATAACAAGTATCCGGAGATTTAGATTTGAATATCAGAGTAATAAGTATCATTACAAGGGGATTGTATAACAATAAGTAATTCATAAAACGACCGTCCAAAATTCTCCTGGTAAATATAAAAATTACTTTTATGGTAATTTTAACATTTAGAAAAAGTTTTGAATGAATGTACACAATTGTTGTATATTACATTTGGTTGATCTTATATCGTACAATGAAAAACTTTTGTTTTTACATTTTTATTAAATAAGGAATGATATATTTATTAAAAAAAGTTAATACTTTTTCATCAATTGCATATTTTTTATAAAGCTTAATCCAGTAAGCTTTTTAAGTAACATGACTTTAGAATTAACGGAACCTTAAACTTATTCATGTCATATTTTCTTTTCGGTATTTTCTTTGTCGTTTTTTGTATACATTAAAATACATTAAAATGCCAAAAGAAAACCTTAGGTCTCTACAAGGAAGCAAAAGTGACGTGCAACATTTGAATATTAATATTTGCTTTTGGGATTGTGATTTGGATTTTGTTTATAAAAATTCAAAATGATCACGTGGGACTTTCGTATCTCACACATCTTTACTTATTTCGGAACTACGCGAAGTCACAAATTAAGTTTAAATTATTTTTGATACCAAAAAACTACACTTCTAAGTGATTGGGACATACAGCATTGAACGCAATAACCTTTCAAAACAGTGTGTGAGGAAAGTCAGATCTTTCAGGTCCATCAGACCCCGGGTAGTAATTACAATATCATCCGACGATACAAGATTAATGATGTAAACTGGCGGCGGATCATTAAACATTGCAATTTTATGAATAAAATAATATTAATAAGGTATCATTATATACTGAACTTTAGATATCATGTACATGTGTACTTTTCACAAATCATTTGTTCTTAAAGATAATGAACCTTTGTTTTCAAATTTATCCAGCTACTTTGTTTCAGTTCTCTATCTGGACAGGAAGTTCTTATCCTTTCGTAGCATCCGGTCAGGTCTAATTTTTCTGGTGGAAATTCATATCCTTTAATGACTTTCCTAGCTTTTCAAAGTTTTTACTTTGTGTTTGTGATAGTGATAGTAATATGGATAGACATGTTTGCGGTTGATTGCTTTAGACATTCGTAAGACTGAAAGGGCTTGCATTCCAGTTACACTTCCGACAACGCCTTCTAAGGATATAAATTTTACAATTAAAATATCGCTTAGAATACAAAGCAACAACTTAATGATTGATGGCTATGCCAAATATCCAACATAATAACGATTAACCGGAAATTAAAAACTAGCCTCTCATTAATGATTAGGATGTACCTGTCCTGTCAAAATAGGTATATCAACTGAAATAATTTCTGTAGGGACTATAATCAGTATGATCTTCCTATCTGGCAGGTACTGCCGTGATGTGATAGATCGTCTCAATCTGACAGGTACTGCTGTGATGTGATAGATCGTCTCAATCTGACAGGTACTGTCGTGATGGCTTCAATCACCTCAGCTGAACTGATTTCTCTATGAGCTACACATCAGGCATGCCCAACGGTTTTGGCAGGTGCTGCTGTGATGGGTTAGATCACCTCAATCTGGCATGTGCTGCTGTAATATGGAGTCGATCATCGCTTGAACTTTTAGGTTTATTTATTGATTTAGTACTTGATGATCCGTGTCGCCGATATCTGTGATAGTAACGATATTATCCACCATGTGCCAACAAGTTTAGCATCATTATACATATATAAATATATAATTATCTAGATTTTACTAACTGAAATAATGGTAAAAATAATTTGCTGAAGAACAAGGCAGGCTAGATGCAATGACCAAAAAAAAAAAAAAAAAAAAAAAAAAAAAAAAAAAAAAAACACACACACACACACACACACGAAAGAAAGAAAGAAATTTCATCATAATGTCAATCCTTCTCCTCATCCATCCCAGAACTGACCATCTGGATTAATCTAAAACAAACCTAATCATGTGAAATAATCTTGGCTGTGACGTAAAACTCCATCAATCCACTCTACTCCTATGTCATTGAGCTTTCTATTTTATGATACATCGAAAATGAAACAATGATAGTTTTGTTTAATGTTGCGTCATATAAACTTGTTAGCTATTCTCCAATTCCCAACGAGGCTCAAATTTTAAGATCACTTCGAAATTAATTGATACACACGTTTATGTTAAATGTGAGTTTGTACAAATATTTCTGATTTACTTCTGCATAGTTGTTGATTTTTAAAATGATATTCAATTTGTTCAAAATAGCGAGGATTTTGATCGGGACTTAGCGATAAAAATAATACAAATAGAAAATAAAAAATATAAAATATAAAATGATATATAAAACTGGCTTTCTTACGCTCTGAGATACAACGAAATCGTCTTGAATAGAGCACCTGGCATCACTTACAAGCGGGAGTTCACGTATTTAATTAATTTTGCCAGTTTTAACAGTTTTTATATATTTTTTTTACTTTTTATTTAGGATTGTGGTTTGAACATGGACCGGTATGTTTGAAATACGTTTAATTTTTCTCTTAAGTTTCCAGATTGGTTACATCATTATGTACCGAGTAGCCACAGTAGTTAGTGCATTGCTAGTGCATTAATTCTATCGTGTATTACGTTAATATTATATAATATAATGACGTGCTTTAATAGATCAGGAAAAAACAATAAACCTTTTACGATACATTAATTTGTAATTTTTTTGTCAGTGTTATCAGATGATTTAAACACCCAAGAGGGCTATAACTATTTTATGATACAGAAATTATATAACGCACCATGAAGCAATAATTACCTTATTGCAATAGCCGAGTTTATTTAATTACGTATCTATGATTCCAATTGATTTTAGTTAAGTCTTATTAAAAGAGAATTATCTGCTTTTTCAACTTTTCTTTATGATAAAATTCTTTCTTTAAAACTAAACCATGAAATGATAAAATAATGGGGTTCGCCACTGTACCACGTGATCAATACCTCTTTGCGTTTGCGCAGAAAGTTTTACCGGGAAAACTATAACGTCACAAATTTTCGTAATAACGTCATTCATACGGGAAAACGACATCTTTCACGATTTAATATTCATTGGAAAAAGTGTTCCGTACAAACGTTAGAGAGCATCACGTGATACAGAGTCGAATCCCATGTCCGCCAAACGAAGTGGGGGTATATCGTTTACTCCATCTCCTCCCAGAACATTTTGTCTACTACTTCTTTTCAAAACTATTAAATATATCTTTGTGATGAAAGTACACGGCAATAACCTTTAGGTGGAATAGATGTGCTATTGGCTATTCGTATTTTGATCATTCATATGGTTCATATTTCAAAGTTGGGGTTCTTTTGAGGGACACATTTAAAATGGCATCCAATTTCAGTTGATAACTTGTTTTATTAAGAGAACGTTTATATGAAGTAATTAACCTCGACCTCTTGCATAAGACATATACATCGTAGATGTGTTGTTAAATGCATGTCATTTTCGTGTAAATAATGATATTGCACTATTAATATTTGGTACTCGTTACGAAATATTCCATGGAGTACCTGTCATCATTCCCAATTTACTCTTTCTTTCCCCATAGTGGCGTGTACCAACCGGTGTTTGGTTTGTAATTATGTGTCGTGTGCCCTCGGTATCTGTTTTGTAGCTTATCTATCAGGTTTAAATTTAGTTTGTAGCTTGTCTAACAGGTTTAGTTTGTAGCTTGTCTCTAATGTGCGTGTCCTAGAACTGGGTTAGAATTTACCCAGTAAATACTAAAAGGTCATTACAGACCAACTAATAATTAACACCATACGTTCAAATAAATAAGTTTCTTTTAGTTGATAGAACCATTATTTGTAAGCGCAAAGGTAAACTTTTTTATTCCAATTAAACAGCACAATTAATATATTATATTTGTAAAGGGTGGGTATTGTTTAGTTAACGCTATGGTATAAGGATTAATAATATTAACTTATTAACCAGGGAATAGACAGGTCATTTGATGTCCGTTACTGGAGCATAACGCTCTTCCTTTTAAAATCATTTAAAAATGAGTACCCGTATAATCCAATGACACGTTGAACTAAGTATCCGATATATAATTAATCAAACAGATATGACAAAAAAATTCATTTATTTAAAGATTTTGATGCTGCAACTGAAAGGTTTTCGCGTTTTAGATTCTTTCAAGAAATACCTTTTTAAATTCCAAATAAAATTCGTTTTAAGACTCAACTGACATATATGGTAGTTAAGATAATTCTTAATATTTTAAAACAATTTCTATGTTTAACCTTGATTTAAAACGTCGCATCTGGCAATAAAATATTTAATTTTACTGCGACTAGCTTTAATGTCGCCAGATCATCAAAACACAAGTTTCTACAGCATCTAGACTATGTGTTTTCTAATAGGTGCGACGGTCCAACAATCTAATATTCTACTATAATAGAAACAAAACCGGGTACGAGAAAGTTTGTTATTTCATTTACCGGATGTCGCTAGTTTTTTTCAGGTAAATCCAGTTTTATCCAGTTTTCATCATGTATGCAAGAATAAGAATAAGCACATAGAAATACCATTGTAAAAGTTAATGATATATTGAAAAATTAATTGAAATTTAACATACGACAAAATGAATCCTGCAATATGATGTTTTGGATACTCTTTTAATGTTGCTGTAAATTCAGTGTTTTCGAGTTGATATTTTTTTCATTAAAATGTTTTCTTCATATTTATGAATTTAAAAATTAAATTTTATATTTATTGTAGTTTTCGAAATAAAGATTTATGTTTTCTTTCTATGCAATTTGTTCTTTATTTTCAAATTACAAAATGAAATAGCAACAAGTTACTGTACAACATGCAGTACACGTACATAAAATATCTAATAATAAAATAATAGTTTTCAGGAAAAAACTAGAATCTACAAATTTTATAACATGTACTTTAAGTGTATTTATTTTTTTATATTGTTGCACCGTATTTGAAATTTCCAGAAAAAGAATTTCGGAATTTTGAATTTTAACATTAAACACACACACACACACACACACACACACACACACACACACACTAAATAAATAAAATAAAATATGACATATGGTATGTGAAATTTAGTCTGGGCATTTTGAAACCTTCAATGTTTTACGGGCACCGAGTCGTTTTTTAATTACTATCAATATGAATGATAATGGCATGTTGTCTTTATGTCTGAAGAAATGAGAATTATTCTAAAATGTTCTAGGTCTCCTCCCTTATCAATGACACAATGATATCCAGTCAACGTGAAACAAGTGATATACACATGGCTTATCCGTTAAATAGCTAAACTGGATATAACCAGCTGAGCTGATGGCAGGATGAAGCGTTCATGCGTCCGTACTTTAACTTCATTCTTCTTCTCTTTACCCAAATGAAACCAAATTTGGTTTGGAAGGTGTCTGGGTGGAATAGAATGACGTTTGTGATTTTCAGTATACACAAGTACATAGATTATGACCTTTCTGTTTTTTTTATTTCAGGTTTTTGTGCCGAGGTTAATACATCGATTTTAGTCAACAAGTTATTTGGAAATTATCACGCCGATATCCGGCCTATGTGCGATACTTCCAAACCCGTGCAGGTAGCGCTAGGAATAGCTCTTAGACAAGTGATTGATCTGGTAGGTATTTGATATTGTTTTATAACTATAGTTTTATTTTTATCTCACGGCCAATAAAATTCTTGATTTAATTGCCATACTTTTTTTTGAATAGTAATTATGATGTGGGTATAAGAATTTAAAAACGAGACAAAAATATCACCCTGTTGCTCGATTCTTTTCCTTTAACTTCCGATTCTGATTCATTATCAAACTTCCAACAAAATATACATATTTAAAGATATGGAAACCACACTATTGAAAAAATCAATTTTTAGAATAAGAGTCTATGAATGTCTTCAAGCTTGATATGAAAGCCACACTATTGAAAAATTCATTTTTTCGATATAAGTGCCTATGCATGTCTTGAAGCTTTCTATAAGTCCTGTTTCCATCGGTTGCATGAACTATGTTCATAAAGTTTAGTAAATTTTGCTATCATTTTAAAGTTTTAAGAAAGAAGCGTTTGCATCTACAGAAAAGCTTCTAATCCTTCATTGGTGTGTAATATACGTCCCATTATGTCTAGTGTCTTAGGTAGGGATATCAAATTATCTTGACCTGGGCAAGTTAAACTAGCATTTCGTTTATCCAATAAAATACCTGTAAAAGAATAGGTAATATGAACCATATCTATGGCATCTGTTATGTTAATTGGCTAAATATTCAAGAAATTGGAAAGAGGCCTTAAGAACTCAATTCTGTAATGAACACGAAGTAATTTTCTTCATTTGTACATAGATCACAAAAAATAGCTTCTGGTTAATTTTTGAGGTGTATCATTAATTTATCTATACATCATGAAATTGAGATCTCTAAATACCTTAACAACAGATAACAATATGCAATGTCCCAGGTTACATAATACTGTCATAGTTATGTTATATATAAAAGTTAATGATTTTTAATATTTCATTAAAAATGGATATAAGTATGGATGCATCATTTTTTGACATTCCAATCATTATTTATTGTTAAATAACTCAAATGTCATGCTGAAACATGAGATTTGTAAATTGTGCTAATGAGTTGCATTGCAACGATTGGTTTTGATATTCTTCAGTTTTCGTACTTAACATATTGCATGTGCAAAAACATAACTACTTTTCATATATTGTCTATCTCTTATCGATTTAATTCACATCTGCGCCGTGTTGTAAATAATGAAAAACTTCTGAATTTGTCCTATTTATAGATACTTTGCCTGAAGGTTGACGTCATTTGGTAACAGCAGTTATATCTGTTTTTGTTTTCGCTGAAAGCCAATGTTTTTATTCGGGTATCTCTGACATTATATTGTTTTTATCTTCATGTAATTAGTCATAAATCTATTTGATTTTATCTTGCCTTTCATTTCTCTTTGTTGAGGTATTGTAGTGATATAGCGTTAATCTAAGTACATCTTTGGGATGTGCCCCATATCAAAACTAAGTTGAACTCATTTACTAGTATTCAGGTATTGTACTGGTGATATTACGGTTATCTCGGTACATCATTGATATTTGCTCAATTTCAAAACTGAGTTGAAATTCATTTTTTCATCAGCCTTTGTTAAGGTATGATAGTGGGCGATAATAAAATTATTTCAGTGCATATTTAAGATTTGCCCTATAACAAACATAGTTTATCCTTGATATTTGCTCCATATCAAACCTAGTTTATCCTTGATATTCGCCCCATATCAAACCTAGTTTATCCTTGACATTTGCCCCATATCAAACCTAGTTTATCCTTGATATTTGCCCCATATCAAACCTAGTTTATCCTTGACATTTGCCCCATATCAAACCTAGTTTATCCTTGACATTTGCCCCATATCAAACCTAGTTTATCCTTCAGACTTGACCCATATAAAAGGTAGCTGAAATAGATTCTTTCACTCACAACCACGGGGAAAAATAATTCATAAATACATTTTAAAAATCAATCAAGTGATAATTTTCGACATTTGACATTTTGCAATGCAATACGTTTTGGAAAAACTTAAGTAGCACATCTTGTGAAGTGTTTGGGTGTAAGTGATCTCATAAGCAAATAGTGATTGTTTGCAAACTACTAGTGATTTTGTTAGAACCTTTCATTTTTTATTTCATTTATCTCAATTAATTTCAATTAATTTGTAAGTTTATTGACCAATGTTATTAAAATAGATGAATCGGTAAGGATCTTCCAATAATTGTAACACTATTCCACTGTGAATAAACGGAAGTCACCATGAACAGAATCAGTTATCAGTGTTTTGTTTAGATGCGTCTTTCATCAACTTTTTGTGATTTTGTTCGCGATGGATGTTGCCAAATATTTGTTTTCCACTAAAAAATTACTATCAATTTTCCACTGAAAATTTCTTCATTTGCTTGCAAAATGTTTCATCATATTTACATTACCTGCACAAACTTGTATAATTCGTTAACTAATGGAAAAAAAACGAACATGGAAAAATATTTTCAAATGGCTTTTTTTTTATTTCAGAATGAGCCACGGCAGATTTTAGAGATAAATGCTTGGTTTAGAATGGTAAGTGTATGGTGTACCATACCAATGAAAAGAATAGATAAGTTAAAACGTGCTATTTCGTAAAAGGAAGACCATAAATAGATGAACATCTCCAATCGACTTGTTTTTAAGGTTTCTCATCAACCGAATATTAAATGTCCGATGACTTAAATAGTTGTTTCTGACTTCATCGACATTGGTGTATTAATAAAAAACAAACATACTTGTCCATGTCCGGATCACAATCCAGACGCAAAGTAAAAACTTTTGAACTGACAAGTTAGGTTAGACACGTGAAAATCCACCAGGGAAGTGAGATCGGGTTCTCCGGAAGGGTAAGCACCTCCTGTTTAGCTAGCTACACCACGTGTGTAATCAAAATTGTATGAAAGGAACATAGAACTATGAGACGTCAAATATATCCAGGACAATCCTGGATACAGAGACATCAAACTTGTCAACAATACTGTGATCACGGCTATAAAACTTTTTGAGGACCTTGATAAGCCTAGACTTGCAATATTCCTGAGTCAACAATTTATTTGCAAGCAACCTACTTCGTTGTACAACACTGTGAAAGCTGAAGTATCATTATGCATTTATGGTTATTTGTGGTTTTTAAAATTATAATACAAGACCAGAAGCCAATTCAACGCTTAAATATTCAAGATTCAAAAGTTTGTGACATAGGTTTGATTTTTATGTTTTGTATTTACGTTCATGTAAATGGGTTTGTAAGTATTTCTTTAGAAACTTATAAATAATATCTGATTATTTGAATTCTTTAATAGATAATATATATGTATATATTGCAGAAATGGAACGATTGTTTTTTAACATGGAATGCTTCAGAATATGATGGAATTTCTCATTTAATTGTCCCTTATAAGAAAATATGGGTTCCTGACATAACTCTGTATGACAAGTAAGTTTTTTAATACACTATTAAAGGGTTCATTGCATTTTAATTATTAAATGTTCATATTGCTGAAATTGAAGGGATGAGGGACCTCAGATGTACTGCAGCCACACCAATGGAATTTATACCAATATTCGTCTAGAGTCGGTAGATATATTTATTGGTCATAACTTGTTGTTTCTTTTGGTCTTGTTTGGCTGTTTATGTCATGAACATGAACCAAATCGCGCCCAGCCTGCTTTAACAGTTTACCTTAAGATGGATGATAAAAAAGTAATAGTCTATCCTTATATTTACAATCATGTAAGTGTTATTTTTGCAAATGATGATTTTAAAATAATACCATATTCATCAGAAGACATCAATTAGAAATGTCAATTTGGAATAATTGTGTAGTTTTTGCATTGTTACCTTTCACACGCTTTTACGGAACTATAACCACTAACTGTTCAAGTATATATTTCATCACTTTATATTATATCTTTTCTTTAACTGGACATTAAACAGTGCCGGAAATGAACTGGAGGGAATCAAAGATTACAGACCAAAAGTCTACTCTACAGGGGACGTAATCTACAATTTTCCAACTGTCATTTCAAGTTTGTGCAAGGTTGATGTGACCTACTTTCCATTTGACACTCAGATATGTCAATTAAAATTTGGATCTTGGGCATATCATGGATGGGAGTTGAATGTTACAAACAGCTCGACCGCTGGTGATTTAAGCTCATATGTTCAGAATGTGGAGTGGGATGTGGTCAGACTTCCGGTGATAAGACACGAGATCTCCTACGGATGCTGCCCGGAACCTTATCCTGACGCTACATTCTATATAGTTATGGAAAGAAAACCATTGTTTTACATGTTGAATCTTTTATTTCCTTGCATGCTGATTTCAACAGTGGCGTGTTTAGGATTTCTGCTGCCCCCCGATTCTGGAGAAAAGGTTTCTTTAGAAATAACAGTACTTTTATCATTAGCAGTGTTTCTACTAGTTGTATCAGAGACCATGCCTCCATCATCAGAAACATTTCCATATATCGGTAAGTACCCGCTGACGTGTTGTAATAATAAGACTTATTTCGGGGTAAATACTAGATTTTTAGAAAATATTGCTTGTTTAGATCAATGAACAAACAGTTCGGAGGTATCATTTAACACTGGAATAATTCACAATGGATAATGTGCATTGATGCTTAGGTTTAGTCCTGTGAAAAGTTGATTGAAGTTTAATAAAACAGTACCGCTGTTGGTAAAGTGCTCGCTCCGTAAGTGGGAGATCCCGGGTTCGATCCCCGGCCGGGTCTGACCCAAGACTTGAAAGTGGGGTTCAGTCGGATGGGAACTTAAAATAAACGAGGTCCCATTTCACGGTGGGCTCGGCATGATAAAGAACCCTGCTGTATTATGCCATCAGCATAACGCAAAGACAACATTTCCGCACCTTCGCCTATAGCTGGCGACGACTCGATATAAGTGAAAGATTATTGACTGGGACGTTAAACACCATTTCTCAACTCAACTCATAAAATAGTAAAAAAATGGTTACAGAGGCATTTGCAAAGAACACAAATTATTGAACATTAATCCAAGGGCGGGTATAACATTTCAAAGTAAACCATTCGCCAGCCAATTTGATATGTTAGGTTGAGATTGTTTGTTTAATTCCAGCTTTTTTGACCTGATACTTTGCTTTTGTATTTAACTCCGTGTTTTGAAATTGAAAGCGATCAACAATTTGTGGTTGATGTAAACATATAACTCTCAATCTACCAAATGCAAAAATGAATCCACTGCATATTATACCAGTGTTAATTTTTCAGCACTAGATACAGTTTCTCATCAGTATTGTACCTAAATTGTAAAACCACAATGTTTTGGGTTGAAAAAATATTCAAAGGAAAAAAAAAATTATTAATTAGGCTAACAAAATATAATGCATACGAGTGTATTTCTTGGTTTTTCAGGATTTAAGACAAATTTAGAAATTCGAAAAAGGGATACGGAAATCCTTTTGTGTATAACCAACAGTTCAGTTCTTGATTTGAATTGCAATCATTAAATTATCTAGAACAAAATTAACCAGGATGTAATAATTCATAAAATTTATTTGAATATTCAATATCGGTTTGTTATTCTTATTTTCAGGGATTTATTTTGCTTGTGCCATGCTCTTGGTGTCGTTTTCATGTTTAATGACAGTCATCGTGTTGAATCTGCATTTCAAAGGGAATCATGGCAAAGAAATGCCGCCCTGGGCACGGAATGTGTTCTTTGGTATCCTTGGAAAAATTGTTTGTGTGAAAGTTAGATCAAAATGCAAATCGTCGGTTTGTCCAACTTCGGTAAGTATGAAAATAGAGAAATGTAATTTGTATTTGTAAAACATGTACTTGGCAATATATTTAATCAGATACATAAACAAGCTAATGAACCAAGGCGATTAGACGTATATCGGAACCACTGATTATAAAACTAGCATGGCAACATTGGTAATACAAATGTCTAGATATGGATGTGTCGTAATATTGCTATTAATGTGTTTGTTGTAAAAATGTAACGCAACTGCAATGTACTAACTTATCATTTGTTACAGGAGGTGCTTACCCTTCCGGAGCACCCGGGCGTAAGCTTCCCGATAAAAATTCACGATTTTAATTTAATTTGCCATTTTCAAAAAAAATATTGCTTTGTTATAGGATTGTGATTTGACAATAGAGAGGTTTTGTGTTTGATTATATACTTAGAATATCTTGCATCTGATAATAAGGCACTTTGAAATAATTTAAGCAGAGATCAAAGTTTTTACTTTGCATTGGGGCCGTGATTTAAACATGGATTAGTATGTTTGGTTTTGATCGGCATTTTCGTGTTAGGTTATCGAGAAATATGTAAAATATGCGTCTACAAACACTTATGACAGATGACTACTGCATTGCAAGTTAAAACACGGAACTTGAGTCTTCATTGTATAAATATTAGGCTGCAATGAGTCAGGAAATCAAATACATTTCCGTAAACTAATATCGCAAAATGAATTTGTTCTATTACAGCAACATGTTTACACCAACGATATTCAAGAGTTTAATTTGGACAATCATGTCGGAAATGGTGCACTCGGTAAACACGACATGACAGAATTACATATCGACAGAAATGGTGGTTTAGACAGTTCATTTCCGGAAAATGGCAGAATTACAAACACAATAAAAGATGAAGGGATGTTTAACAGCAGTGAATTAATGCAGACCTTAAAGAAGACACTTGATTCAGTAAGAGCAGTTGAAAAATATATCAATGATCGGAAACGTCTTGAGGAAACAGTCGAAGAGTGGCAGCTTGTAGCTCAAGTGTTGGATAGATTGTTTCTGATCATGTTCATTCTGATTAGTGTCATATCAACTATGTCAATTCTTCTAAAAAGTTCACATAACTAAAACAATTATAATGTAAAGATATCATAAGTACTTTCATTAACATTAAAAAAACATTTCTATCAATTCATTTCACGCGTACCTTTAACAGCATTTCACAAAAGATCAAAATATATGAACCATTGTAACAGACTAGGCAGCTGGTTGAACTGTTATGTCAATATGCATAAAATGAGGTATTTGTACACGGTATAGACATTGCATACTTCATATGTGACTTTTTAAAACCCAAAATCCATCAGTAAGAGCATTCTGACATATATATAAAGATCAGTTAAATTTAAATCATTTTATATCATTACAAATAGTTAATAGAGTTGACAATGCATCGTTTCATTTGTATATATCATTATTTGTTTTACATGCATTTTACAATTCAATATAAAATAAATGTATGTAATAATGGTTTTATTTGAAATAAAAACGTTAAAAAGTTAATGAATTAGTTACTTTGTACTTATTATACATTTTAAAGTTATTGTTAAGTAGGTAAATTTCCAGTATTAACAGTCAAAGCAAAAAAGAATATAAACTGCGCATCCATAAATTAATATACATTGTACATGTAGATAATTCGTCATATCATTAAAGATTTAAAATCTAAACAAACACAACATTCTACTACGGCTTAGTTGTATGGCCGTCATCACAGTATTGTTGATAAGTTTGATGTCTCTGTGTCCAGGATTGCCCTAGATATATTTGACGTCTCATAGTTCCATGTTCCTTTCACACAATTTTGATTACACACGTGGCGGGTATAGCTTGCTAAACAGGAGGTGCTTACCCTTCCGGAGCACCCGGCCTCACTTCCCTGGTGGAAGTTCACGTGTCTAACCTAACTTGCCAGTTCAAAAAGTTTTCATTTTGCGTCTGGATTGTAATTCGGACATGGATTAGTATGTTTGTTTTTGATTTGTTTATTAGCTAAAATAGTCTTTTTTGTTGAAAAATATATTTGTTTCAAAAATTTCAAAAAATTGTTTTCATGAAAACAACTTTGTTGCATAAATTTAGATTAGGTTAAGGTATCCCGTTTAAATATTTCAAATCTGTGACGGATATTAGACACTGTGATAATAGCGTTAACCTATGGCAAATATTAATTTGTATAGTTTTTTGTTTTAAAAAACCCAAAGCTAAAAATTAATAGCTTAGTTTGTATGTTTTTTTTAAAATTTTGAATAAAAGAGATCCATGGATAATAAAGTTGGAAATGAGAATATCACATTAATAAGGCGCATCATTAAAATTGTTACAAAAGAGAACACATGGTCCAAAAACGAGTTGCAGGAAGGGACGTTCATTATGTAAGTTAATACGAGCGATGGAAAGATGAAAGTTTTTACGGCTTAGAAGCTTTTAAATAACATTCTATTCTTTCGAAAAACAATATCATATCGTGACCCAGAAGAAAACTATTCGGCATTCATATTCATTAGCAGACGTTAGGTCATACATGTGTTGATCCTTCATTCGAAGTTTTTGATCAGAGAGACGAAGGAAGCAATATGCAAATTGGAAATTTCATTTGTTGGTTATAAAGTATGATGTTAACATTTATACTTCAATCGCTTCATCAGATTGTACATTCCGCTTTACCAAACAGTGTCAGCGTTCTACTTGTTTTTGCCAGAAAAAAAAAAACTTTAAGACATATATAACTACAGCTGAGTCTGCCTTAAATGCTACATTCATATAAGGGTCATCAGGTTTAAAGGCCAGTGAAATATTATCCCAATCAATGTTTATTCAAATTAATGAAACCTATTTAGAAGGGACACCTGCCAATGTGGCCACCTTGCCGGTTCCCTTGGGTGGCCTTTATGTTTTATTATTGCTTTACTTTAAAGGCTAGAAGTTTTCAATAGAATACACTTATTTGCATAGAAATTTCGGAGTGACCGACTAGATAAACATCTGCAATCATACAAAATGTGATAAGCTATTCAGTATTCAATGACAAATGTCATGTGCTACTTCAGAATAACTTACAAATTCATAAATAGCACATAATATGTCTATAAAACGGTTTACAACATCCTTTAGAGCAGCGCATGATCATAGTAATCCATGTAAAACAGGGAAGTAACATGCTACATGTTAAATAATAAACCAAATTGTTTCTCAGGTGCATTAAAATCTATAAAATAGTAGAATTAATTTGAATCATATACTCGGTGATATTAAACGTATCCAAAATACGATAACCATATATGTAAAGTTGTCTATTATTAACCAAACGCAGACTACATATCCAAATTTCTGTAATTTGCACAATATATGAATATGGAGTTTTAATACTTTCATAGTAGTAGTAATTGAGTAATGTAGTTTAGATTCTTTCACTGGTATCGTGGCGGTCTGGAATGGTGGATGAAACCTGAGTTCAACCAGATACAACCACCGACTTTCGGCAAACGAACTGGCAAACTTTCTCACACTAAAAGCGTGGTCGAATCCAGGCGGAAATACTGATGTGGATAAATAAAAAAACAAAGATACTTATTCAGATGCCGGAGTTTTGGTTTATTATTTGATATAATAAGGATTGTTTTCTCCTTTTATTGTTCATAATTCCATTAAGTATTGTCACGAAACATGGTTTCATCCATTACATTATATCTTCTATTTGTAATTCATTAAATAAATGCAAATTCTGTATGTTTGACACGTGGAAAAGAACAAATCCTCTATCATCTAACCCGTTGGCTGTTGGGTTATATGCTCGTTGCAACTTCTGTATGGTTGACGAGTAAACAAGAACAAATTCTCTACCAGTTTAGCCTCGGTTGTGTGGTTATATGCTCGTAGACTATTTTGTATGGTTGACAAGTAGAAAAGAACAAAATCTCTATCAATTTACCCCTTGGTTGCGTGGTTATATTATGATCGTTGCGTATGTTAGGGTGATTCATCGCTTTTTGCCAGTTCGTTACGCACAATGTAATGTACATATTGATTTAATTTAAATGCTTTTGTTTTTTAATGACAAAATGGTAATTTACAAAATATTTTATTTTTTTATAAGTACGGAATGAACCCACATCGCCATGATACTTTGGAGAATTTCTTCTATTGGTTGTAGAAAAGTAGGTATGTGTTAGTTGTGTTTTGCAATGAGCAGAGAGTACGAGGCTTTTTCAATTTATAACGTAACACGTATCACCCGTTATTTTTTTCCTGTTTCACGCATTAAATCCATACAAAAGAATTTTGCTGTCGGATATATGACCGAGTGTTCAAGTACAAACACTTTCTGCATGATATTTGAAAATAGTTCAACGTTATAGAAGACATCGTTTTAGAGGTTTTGAAGTTGAACATGAGCTTGAGACAGATTGTAAACATGAGAAAGATATGAGCTGTAATATTTCCATTGCTTCTGTATATCAGATTAAACATCCCAAAGTTATTTCTCGCAATATAAACTAAATCAGTATGATCGACAAAAAGTTGAAGGTCGTTAAACGTGATGCCTTTACACACGGATTTATGTTTTGGGCTGGCGTCAGTTTTTATAGCAAAACCTCAGCGATTATCGTTAACAAAGGTATAAAAGTTAATTTGGACTATTACATAAGTTCTGTTCTTAAACCATTTCTTGACAAAGATGTTTCAAAATTGTTTAATAGCCATGAAATTGATTTGGTATTTCACTAGGACTCAGTCTCTAGTCATGCATCTAAAAAACATTGAATTTTTGAAAAAACGTAAAGTCAGTTATATTACATCGTCTGAGTGAATACCAAAAAGTCCCAATTGCGCTTCAATGGATTACGGTATCTGGGGAATTCTAAATTGCTGTCTTCAGAAACAAAAAATCTATACTTTATATGGTTTTATAAGAGCTGTCAAAGATGAATGGAAGAAACTGGAACAGAGCTACATAAATAAGACACTTTTAAGTGGGCAAAGTGTTGTAAATTGGTTTATTGCTGCCACCGTTCACAAATAGAGCATATGTTAAAGTGCAAACTGAATTACCGGGTATTTAAGATGATTTTGTAAATCAAAAGTGTTATGTTATAGATTGAAGTCTCGTACTATCACAAATAATATCAATGAACCAGATTTTACTTAATGCATGTAGAATAGAAGAGAGAAGAGCCAATGTAACCAAGAGCCCGAGACAAGGTAATGACAATAAGCCAAACTAGATGAAGAAATAGTGAAGTCAAACGCATGTCTGACCACGGATCACAAAATACAAAATAGGGCCTACTAGATGACCATTGAATTTCTGGAAAAACGTAAAGTCAGTTACATTACTCAAAGTCCCGATTGCGCTTCAATGGATTACGGTATCTGGAAAATCCTAAAATGTCGTCTTCATAAACGAAATATTTATACTTAACCTAGTCTTAAAAGAGCTGCCAAAGATGAATGGAAGAAACTGAAACAAAACAACATAAATAAAATACTTTCTAGTTGGCAAAGTGTTGTAGATGGTATTTAATTACCAAGGTTCACAAATAGAACATATGTTACAGTTAAATGATTTTGTAACTCAAAAGTGTTACGTTGTAAAGTAAACAGGTCTCGTACTTTATATCAATGATATATGACTGTAAAGAAGTAAACTTTTAATTGCAATTTAAAAAATTAGGCTTATTTGAAACAGTGAAAATTTTATATTGAAAAATAAAAACTGTGTTTGAAAAATTGATATTTTTAATTCTTGTTTCAAGTAGGTATTATTGAAATGCTTAAAATCTGTCCTTTAAGCACGAATAATGCCAATATATTATTTTCTTTAAGTTGTAACACATTTGCACAAACTAAAACAAATGCAATTTTTTTTTAAATTAGATACTCCATTATCTGTAATTTATGAACATCCAGATAAATATTGCAATATTGAATGCTTATGGAACACCTAATGGCAATCTTAATGCAACATGTCGTTTTAGGTTTAAAGCCATTCCTGTCGGGAAATGTCGATGACTTTCATGTACACTACAGAGAAATTTTTCGGTTTATATCGGTTTACAAATAGGCGAATAACATTTTTCCTCAGATTCTTTTGTTTTATTTTTATTTTTTAGTAAAAACATAAATAAATAAATAAATAAATAAACAAATAATAATAATTGCATCCTATCACGTGATTAGCTTGTTTTGGTAAACAAACGTCATTCAGAGGCGTTTTCACATGTGGCGAAAATACATCACTCTATCGACGGTACAATCATATGTATTATGGTATATTCGTAATTATATATAAAATACCGATGCTTGAAAGCGCGTCTTGTAAATATTAAGTGCTGAAATAAGATTTTTCCTGTCAAATCCTTAGTATTTTTTAACCTCAGATATTTCTATATTCGATTACAGTTTGTTTTTAAGATTTGTTAATCCATTTCGGCGAATTTCAACACTGTGTTTAAATTCTTGACAAGTGAAATGATGCATCGCTGGCTTTTATTCTTTTATTCAGCTATGTATTTTTATATGAGAAAATACACGGCATGCTTAAAATGTACTTACTGGATAAGAGGCAGTGTTTCGGCAAAGGGAAGACTATATAGATTGAATACTTACAGCCGACTCACACTCTTGTGTTTGGACATAGTCATTACACTCGTAGCGGATTTAGGAAATGTTTACCGTTCAAAAGAACCGGAACTCACTTTTCTGTTGGAAATTTACGTGTTTAATTTAAAAACTTTTTATTTCCTTTGACCAATTGTGATCCGGACATGGATCGGTTTGTCTGCCTCTCATTTGATAATAAAGAATATAAGTATATAAAAGTACACAGTTAAAATAAAAATAAAATAAAGGTTCTTTCGTCCTTAACAAGTATTATACCACATCACTATTGAGTGAAATGTGCATATTAAAATTTAATTTTGATATCTGGAGCATAATGGACGGAAACTGATGACGTGGATATCTAAAATAGTACGGAATGAGGCGTACAATTAATCAGAGGTCATTCACCCTTACCTAGAGTAATATCCGGTATCCTATGTTTTTTTAGTGAAAGGTTTGTACTAAAAGGGTACTGGACAGAAACAAAAAAGCGATCTGGTTGCCTGGGGCGTTGGATTAATCAAAGTTCATTCACCTTTACCGATTTGAACATGAATATTACAGAAGCGTTATAGAAATAGTACGGTTTAAGGGTGTTAGATTGATCGCTTTCATTTATACACAATGTCCTATTTTTTCACACAACAATTTTGATATCATAATCATAATGGACGGAAACTGATGACTTGGATATCTTAAAATAGTACGGATTGAGGCGTACTATTAATCACAAGTTCGATTATAATATTGAATACTATGATAGATTTAATAATTATTTTAGAGTGTCTATTTACATTTAATTAATATATTCAGCTAAATCTCTTAGACAGGTGCTTGCTATCGATTTCAATTAAGCTTTTATTGCAATTGAAGGTAAACATTACGCCTGTCAAACGACTACTTTTTTAATTCTCTAATTGTATTTACAGAAAAAATCGTACATTTATAAATGATGGTTCTCAGATGGATGCGTTTGAAGTTACGAGAACTAAACCACACATATGATAAATATAATCTCAAATGTGTCGTTAAAACTATCTATTATATCAATTTAGTTATGATTTTTTTTGTAATAACAATCTCTTGAATGTATCATATTTGTAATATTTTCAAATTGAATCATAACTGTATAATTGTACTCAAGTGAAAATTCAAAGTATGCCAATGATTTAGTTACACATTTCATATTAGATCATAGAAATAAACAATGGAAAACGACACTGCTCTGCTCACTGGTGAACGCCTTCGTAAATGATAAAAAATAATGAGAAATCGAGTGAAATCGTTGCTACAACAATGTAATACAACACTGATTGATAGTAATTGTGGTGGAAGACTATTACAAAGACAAATGTCATACCTAAATAATCGGTAAACGACTCCCTCTTGTAGAATCTATAGAATTACGAATTATTCTGTTTTTATGATTTTGAATCAGGATTAGTGTAAACAGATTAATTTTATCGGTTTTTTAATTGCTCTGGTCACACCTTAATTATTCACACATTTGATTCTATCATCTGCACTTTGTAAACCCTGACCTTAAGTAACTACAGCAAATGTAACCAAGGAGATGTTTCTCCACAAGGATCACGGAAGAAACGCATTCCAAAAAGGGCATGTAATCATCAATTGGCAAAAATGTGTACTTGAAATATTGATTTGTCTGTATTATTTTGTCACATATAAGTGCTTACTAAAATTAAATGTTTTGGAGTAAACTGGCCATTGGGACTTTAAAAACAGCAGCGTTAACGGAATCAAACTTTTGCCTGGCTAAGAAGAAAAGTTTTAAGCACTCACAACATGTACACACCATGTCATAATATAAGCTCAGCTTGTTTTAATCAATCTACGTCAAATTTAGTTTTAATTGTTTTTTTTCTGGAAAGGTTATTTTACGCAAACAATTACGTAATGCTATGCCATAAGTTCAGCTCATTCTAGTCAGTAAAGAGATTAAGTCGTAAAAATAAACCATTTATTTTGTCAATTTTGTAATTGCATATTTTTGCACTAACGGTTAAGAAAACATCACCAGTTGCAACTTCTAATATTTTGCAAGAAATTTCAGCTGGTAAACGTTTACTTGACAATAGTCAATACGACCAAGCACAAACAGCAATAAACATAAACAGCAACGAAAGAAAAAACAAACAAATATAAGGAGTGAAGTGGAGGAATGGCGTTTTATGTTCTTGTCCAGAGTGAGATACATCTTAGTCATCATTTTTTGTTGGAGAAAACCAGAATGTCTAAAGAAAACCTATGACATTTTGACAAGCAAAATAAAAAATGAATAAAAGCTAATAAATATTACAGAATTGCAAAAAAATTCGAATACTAATGTGAAATTTCTAGGCTATAGAAAATATCGAGCTTGAATCACAAGATACAATTCCCCTCAAAACATGTTTTCCTCGCTTATACCACAAAGTAACTTTAGTCTACTAGTATCAATCAAAAACAAACATACCAATCCACGACGAAGCAAAGTAATTACTTTGGAACTGACAAGTCAGGTTAGACACATGAACTTCCACAAGGGAAGTAAGGCCGGGTGCTCCGGAAGGATAAGTACCTCCTGGTAAGCTATTTACACCCGCCAAGTGTGAAATTGAAATTGTGTGAAATTTACATGGAACTATGAGACGTCAAATATATCGCAGGTAATTCAATTGTAAAATTCTTAAGTATCCTATAGAGTGGGCGACATGAAGAAAAAGATGTATTTCACATTCTAAAACAAAATCTGTTGTCGATGTTATCTATACAAGAATCAATATTGATGACAACATCATCTTACATGTCAACACGATATTTTAATATTGTAATCTTCTCTTTTAAAGTGTCCATCTCCAAAAAAAAAATCAATTTGGACACGAAATTTTTCAAAGTTCATAAAAACAAAACAAATAACATCATGGAAAGATAAAAGATCACTGTAATATAACATTACTTAATACACTATCCGATATGTTATCAAGTACTTATATAACATCTATAATCAGTCATTATTTGTTTTTGAATAGAAATGGGAAAGATAAGAAACTAGTCCAGGATCGTTATTTAAATAAGTCCGACCGATATACAGAGGGTGATAGTAATCAGACCTGAGTCGCCTACCGTTATGGATTACTACCCACCTCCGTATAACGTCATTGGTTCATTGATTCTCTCCAACGTGTGTCAATTTGCAAGAAAGGAAATCACTAAAAAAGAATATTGTTTAGGTTTTCCTACCATTGATAAAGTCTATATTATGAAACAGCATCATGCACCACATTTTCTAGAATAATGTTGGACCTGGGTTATAGTCCCGTTTGCAATTTGGTGTTGGGGGATTTCTCACTTGGTTTTAGTTATTGGGTCAATGGACACTATAAATCACGAACGTGCTTTTCTGCCACCACGCCACGAATGCCACTATGGCAAAATCAAATATGGCTGCTGTCGGCCATGATAAAAATCATTATTTATTCAATTTTGTTTTTTGCTTTATTTGTCTCATTTGTTATTTCTAACACTGTAAAATAGTGTAGAAAACAAATCATAGTCATGTTATTAATTCAACCTTGTATATCAGTGTCAGCTTCTTGTGATGAATATAAAACCAGAATAATATTTGTTATATCAGAAAATGCGGGAATGGTTATCGATGTAGCAAAATGGACTTGACATTGTCTAAAGAAGGTCATTATGACCCTAAACAGTCAAAACAACACCAGAGTTACTTCTATGCACACAAATGGGTAGGATTAGAGGTATTACACGGCCATCTACTAAAATTAATAAAACAAAAATAGATTTTCATCATGGCCGACGCCAGCCATATTTGATTTTGCCATAGTTGCATTCGTGGCGTGGTGGAAGAAAAGCACCTACTTCGGTGATTTATAGTGTCCATTGACCAAATAACTAGATCCAAGTGAGGAACCCCACTAACACCAAATTGCAATTGTGTTTATAGGCCAGGTACAGGACGAAGAAGTAACGAATCAAGTGAACAGACGTTTATAACTAGGAATTAGAATCGCAAAATTTACTTTGTAATTGTACTCGGTCTCACTTTCTTGTTAGAAGGTCACATGACAACAACAATATCACTTGTCTGCTTTTGTTAATATTTGTTTTTAATAATAAATTTCAGGAATGTATTGTTCAAATTCGGCATCAAAATTATTTAAAGTGTTTCTTACCTGTAGCTTATCTACTCAGGTGGCAAGATATAACGAGGCATTCATTTTTTCTAGTTTAAAATACTGCTTAACTTACAAGGTTATAAGGTGTCTAGTTGTTTGGTATTTCTAGCTACACCCGTCACGTGTGTAATTAGAATTGAGAAGATCGGAATGCAATTGCAACATAAAAACATGTACTTAGAAACAGGAAACGCAAACGGGAACACGGGGCAATATAAAACAGTCACATATAGCAATGCAAAAAAGGCTAGCATTAGATAGAACGTATATGATAAAACAACGATATTTTGACAGGCACTGTGGTAAATATTCATTGAACTTTTTTATTGGAAAAGCCCCAGTCACCAAACTTATTTTACAATTAGTGCTCGTAAAATGCGCATACTTTAAACAACACTTTTTATTTTGCAAAACTACAAAGCAACATAATAAATGTATTTGTCATTGTTTTCTCGAATCAAAGTTCAAAGTAAACCCAGAATTTCATAAACAGTATCCAGAGAAAACAACCAAGTCCATAAATTTTATCACCATTTATCCTTGGTGTACATTAAACGTCTATGACACATGCGTGAAGACGAAACCATTTTAGTTAACAAAGGATCATACGTGCGTCTTGTGCAAATTTCAAAGTGAATATCTAAGTACGTGTTTGTTAGACTACACTGGACGTTATTACCAGCCAAACCAAAACGGGGTCATGATAGTAAATGTTAAAAACATCAAGAAGTCAATTCCAAACATATTGTATATAAAAAACAAACACAGTTTTATATCAAAGGCAAACAAGCTAATATTATAACCTGGACAGATGCTGGCAGAATATGTTACAATTGAAACAAAAGCAAAGGACATCTGGTACAAGCTTAAGTTTTTCCTATTAACAGACATGAAACTGCTATGAAAAGAATGTACATTATCCTTAAATGATCAAGATGAATCCCCACAATTAAAAACACAATATGTTCAGAATTCTCACCTACAGCCACAAATAATTTTTAAAAAGTTGCTTTTGACTAACAAGACATAAGGTACCTAAACTAGATTTTGGAACTCTGTAAAGGATGCCTTAACTAAAAGAAACCAGAGAAACATCAAGAAACTAGTTAGGCTTTCTGCAGTTCTGCCTTTAGTGCCGTTACAAGACGTGGGAAATAGTTTGGTTCAATGGCCTGACAGAAAATGACAACGGAAGTGCAGAAGTGACACATTTCACGGACTATGTTGCAGTGGCATTTGAATTCTTGAATCATTATGACAAAATTGACAAAGAACGACAAACCGTTCTAATGGATTTCACACCAAATTGAACAGACTGGTCAAGAAAGCTCAGTCTAAATATAAATGAAATCGTTCAAGTAGTAGAGAATAACCAGTCAATCAATGAGACCAATATAATCCAAATCAACACAGGTGTCACCTAGAGACTTAAAATGGAAATATTTATGTCAGATATGAGCTACTTGGAGCAAAATTTGATTTGCCACAAATGACATTAACGTTCTATAATTTGTCTATACCTTACCACTTTATCATACCTTATCCATCTGAAATAGAAAAGTTTTATCCATGTTTGATGTTATCAACGTATTTGTCATCTTGTATCTTTGCATCATAATATATGGGATTGCAATCATAGCGTTTCCTGACTGAACATTAGGATTTCTTGTATTGATAAAAATTGACAACATAATATCAATTTTTCATGAACACGTTTTATCACGCAATTAATGTGTTGTATCATTTCGTTCAAAAGTATTGTGACTAGTCAATCTGTATTGTTGGAAATGTATGAATTAGTATATATTAATCTCATTATATAACATTTAAATGATTTTATTTATTTGTTTATTTAAATGCAAAAGTAGCATTTATGCATAAATTATGTAAATAATAATATTGAATTTTCAAGATGTTGTCATTACTATTTTTATTATATGTATAATTTTACACAGTAAATGGTCATTGTATGAAATTGTAATTATCTTATAAATTGTGATACAAATGTAGTAGATGTAATTAAAAATAATTTTTTAAAGCCAATTTTTCCTGAAACATGGATACTTTATCTTTGTCAATGAAACAAACACCAATTTCCTTTTTGCCCATATTTAGAACCTTACCTATAGGTACAGAGTTCAATATCTTAGCTAAGAGAGAATGATTTGGTGATGTCTTAAGCTAAGAAAAATCAAAAAGCTATTATATCGACAATACGTTATAGGTAATCTACCTTTACATATTATTATATATATATAACACTATTATCACTGCTATATTGGTTAAGTGCAAACAATGAGAGGACCACCATAAGGAAAAACACCTTCTCCATTCCAATCAACTGGATGTAAACGCCTTTAACACACGGTTATGGTGACTTTGCGTAAAGACATATTCAATGCTAATGCATTATGTATTAATTACATGTATGATGAGTTTCCAATGTAAAATTATATTAAATGTCATTATTATGACTGTTAGGTTTAAACCAACATATTTAATTCATCTCTTTTAATAGTACAAGGGGAACAACTCGTAAAGACATTCTTGTTGCGAGTTCAGTTTAATGGATAGTTTTGTGATTTCCAATGAGCCCCCTTGGATAAGATTTATAAAACAGTTTTGACGGTCGTTGTACTTTAAGCTTGTATACTATTCATTTATAATATAAAAGCTTTATGGCCGTCATCACAGTATTGTTGATAAGTTTGATGTCTCTGTGTCCAAGATTAACCTGGATATATTTGACATCCCATAGTTCCATGTTCCTTTCACACAGTTTCAACGTGGCGGTTGTAGCTAGCTGAACAGGAGGTGCTTACCCTTCCGGAGCACCCAGCCTCACTTCTGTCAGTTCCAAAGTGTTTTCTTTGCTTTTTGATTGTTTCGGACATAAATTAGTATGTTTGTTTTTTATATTCAAATAAACAATAAATAAAAAAGGTAAAAATTACTTTCTTGAAAAATGAACAAATGATGAGAAAATATTGAAAATTGCTATAAAATCAAAACGTATTTTGAAGTTCGATGTGATTAACAAGCAGTTTTGAAGACAAATATATCATTTTATCAGTGTCAAACCATTATGTGACAAAAAACTACGGTATTTAAAAATGGCATAAAACCCCAAAAAGTTTCATAGTATTAATGTACGTAGAAAAAGATGATTTGATGTTTTAGAACATATGCATTGTTCACAGTCTCTAAAAAAAATTCTTGCAAAAGATCAGCAAACGTTGCTGAAATGTATAATGGGAGATAAATGTCATTGGAAATTGTTTTCGTCAATTTTTTAGGTTTGATATAGTGGTATGTCACCTGTTAGATGAGTAAAAATATAAGAATCTCCATTGATAAAAGATGTTAAAATTTGTTATATATGACAAACTCGGGCATAGTTATAAATTTCATTTCTGGAGGTTTTTTGAACTTTCAGGTTGGACCTGTACATAGCTAATGAACTAATAAATATTACGTATAGAGAAAGATAAAATTGAAATATTCTATAACATAATTTAACGTTTATTTTAATCGACATTATACTTGCTGAAGTTTGAAAAATAATATATATAATGTAAGTTTTAATAATAGAATAAACCAAACACAAAAATACCGATCCATATCCAAAGTTAATATGATGGGCCGAATTAAGTATTAATTGAGACCTAAGTTCAGTGTATGATGGAACAAATTAAACAGAAGCTTGTAATGTAAATGAATGATGTTTATTGTAATCAATGATATCGCTCAAAATACAAACTTCAGAAAATTGAATAATAACATCTGAAAAAGTATAATAATTCGTTACTATATAAAGATAAAAGAAATCTTTGATAATAATTCAACTTTTTAGTCGTAAGAGTTATATTCTTTTAAATGTGATCTACCGTTAGAATATGTTAAAGTTACATCAGGATACACCACGCAATTACTGTTACTAATGTCTAATAAAAAAAAACAAACATTCAATGTCAAAATCACAATATGAATCCCAAAGAAAAGAGAAACAATGCAACTGGCAAACAGTTCAACTTCCACCACCTGGAGCTCTGGAAGGAAGGGTACACGCCTCCTGTGTAGCTAGCTACACCCACCACATGTGTAATCAAAATTTAGAATGAAAAGAACACGGAACTATGGGACCTCAGATACATCCAGGATTATTTTAGAAACAGAGACATCCTGCTTATCAACAATATTATGATGACGGCCATAGAACTTTTTGAGGGCCTTGATAATCATAGTCTTGCCTTATTCTTGTGTCTACAATTTATTTGTAAGCAATTTGCTTCGATGCATAATGTTCCCGTAGTGGTACATGTTTTACAATAAACTAACTGTTTAACAAGTACTCAATAAGCAGGAGAAACAGACACATCGCTGCAAAAAGGAAAGTTGACAAAAGAAAAATTGAATTCATCACATTTGTCATAAAGCTTTCGTTGTTTTCGTAATTGAGTTATAAGTCTAGATATGAGGCAAAACTTCAAACATGAGAATGACACTAAAAAAACCTCCAAATTAATGATTATCATCAGATAGAAAGTCACCTATATCAGCATGTTTAGTTGAATATAATAGCGATTATCTTCTCTCTAGATTGCACAAAGTTCCATATTAATTTTGCTTAATATGAATAAACACATCATAAAGTTTGTGCCTATTAGTTAACTGATTATTTATTTATTATTAAACAAATCATAAAGCAATGGTGCACAGTTTGTACCTATTGGTATACCGATTATTTATTGGAAAAATATGTTACCAAACACCACAAATAAGTTGTCTATTAAAAACATTTATATTGTTTTATTGTGTTGACTGTATATTCAGTATGGTTTCGTTTTTGGCACGTATGACGCTTGTTCAGCACTATATATTTGTATCTTGGTTTTTGCAAGATATAGAAGTAATTCTTTAGAACTTTTTAAATTTAAAAAAACCCACATTGGTTGATAGCAGATGTAGATTTTTCTTTTCTAACTAAAACTGAGGACGTACTAGACGATTGTTAAAATGTGTGTAAGAATCACTGATTATGATTAAGTATCACATTTAGAGGCACCTGCTTTATATCATTCCTTGTATTGATTGTGTAAAGCTCAGGAATTCAGTTCCTGTAAAGAAGGTCAAGTTATTCCTCTTTAAGATTGATTCCCCTATGGTTGGAAAGCATTTTAACTCTGGTAAAATTAGTGTTAGTATATGTAGGATTTTCTGCTATCTAAACCATCTCCTTAATAACATAACATATGAAACTGGGAATCACAGATATTTTTAGAAGGAACAATACTACTCAAACAAAAGCAATAACTTCTTAAGATTGAAAACAAAATATCTGGTGTTTTAACGATCTCTTCTAGCATTACGAGTTGTCTTTCTTGAAGCAAGATCTACAAGCCAGTTGAAAAACAAACTAAATGGCTATTAACCATTACAGAACTATAAAAGCTTTTGGTAATGAATTTCATGCCCAATATAGGATTCTCTCACTTATGAAGCAGAATTTATGCAGATGCTTGTTAAATCTCGAGAAAAGACTGTAGCCAAATTATTCAACTCAACATACAAATATATAGATGACGTTCTGTCCTGTCTCTTAACAATTCTTCCCTGGTGTCTAACCGAATTTGTCAGTTCCAAAGTTTTTACTTTGCTTCTGGATTGTGATTCGGACATGGATTAGTATGTTTGTTTTCGATTATATCAAGGTGGTCAGATAAAGGTCGATGTAATTCAGAAATCACATCCCAGTTCGTCAAGTTAACTGGTACATGTTCTCTTCACATCATCTGTATATATAAAGATATAAAAAAGAATAGCTTACGTAGATTAGAGACTTAGTCTGTTATGGAATATGAATACATATGTGACAATCTTGTCTTGCTTGTATGAGTGTATATTTGTAGCGTGAACAACTGAACCATTCGTCTTTACATGCATGTTACTTAAATGGTTCCAATTAAGAGTGTTTCTTTACAACACTACGGAATCTAAAAATCCTATAATAACAGTATTCAACTGAGGGCTTATTCGGCAACTGAACTGACTTTTGAAGAGCAACGTAGAGTTCTCGTTTCAAAAAGCCCAGTAAAACAATGTTGAGTGATAGAGTTATTTTGCTTAAAAGTAAACTTTAGGGAAAACGCCAACATTGATACACTGTGTCAATCCATTTCATTTACAAAACTTTTATGAAATTATTTTGATTAAAACTATTATACAGACACAAAAATGATTGAGAAACTTATGCAATCTTCAGTTGTCGTATCCTTGTCCCTTATACGCCGAACTACACCACTGGCGAGAACCGATGACCGAACGACATAAAAGCTCTACATAGGAGATACGGTCGAATTTATACAAATAGTATTCCTTCATTAGCTTTTGACTGGATGTAATGGACCCTTTCAAAAGCAACATAGACAACACTGTACATTAACTTCAGTGACAAAGTTTTGGCGTTGTAATCAGTCGACCCAATGTATACTAATCTCTCGTGTTTATGTGTTTCTTCTTTGCTGTTTTTAGTGTCGTTGAGTACATGTTCTTTTGCAATTCCACTTCTACATTTTCTGTATTGTAAACAGTACAGGAAATCTAAAACCTAATTTAGTATTTGCTTTAGTCCTTGTCTATCTGCTTGTTTTCTCCATTCTTCATTGAAAAGTACTCCATATCTTATATATAAAAACTGTAATACGGTCATTAAGTATATTTTTAACTTCCGCAGACTATTTTGGTAAGAACTTTGTTTGCAAAAATTAACAATCGCACGATCATAAATCTATTGCTTTATATTTTCTTCATGCTGATATTCTTACTATGAATTCAAAATATATAAATTGTATGTTTAGTTAAATTTAATTTGAATCGTTTAGGGTGTCTCATACTTATTGAATTGACCTGTATGAATTATATATTAATTTTAAAATAAAGTTTAAATCTGTTTGATAATCTTGGAAAACACAGCCAGTTAGATGATTTTCGACAGAGTGCAAGAATGTGAAAATGTCACCATGAATGACTGGATAATTTTATTTAATAATCGTGTTAATTATCAGATATTGTGCTAAATTCTTTTTTTCCTTCACCCTCTTGTACTTATTGTCAGTTTTTTTGAGATATATAATTCTATATATTAGGTTATGGCATTATAAGGCGTAAGACAACTTTACTAAATCAAATGTTAAACCAATATGCTTGACTCTTTAACTTAATTGAAATCCCATGTTTCCTAGAATTAACCTATTTAAGGCAAATTGGTATCTGTTTTTCGTAGTCTGGCACATTAAGCTTGGAAAATAAACTCATATTTCTTCAAGCTTAAAATGTTTGCCTTAATAAGCTTTTTTCTCCAAAAACTTGATTCCTAAAAGGTTTAATATGTTTCACCAAATCTTCATTCTGAGTCACTTCATCTTATTATATCTGTCTTTTAAACGTAAGAAAATCTGTTGATTCCTTGCTACTTAAGGATTTTACTTTAACTGTTCATTTCTACGCCAGTTATCTTATTATTATAATTTAATAAACATTCTAAGAAATTTAATTTACTGAAAATTGTATTGATTCAAATTTAGTTTCTTCTGTTTCAACGACCTTATACATTAAGACAAATTCATTATTAAATAGTCAGTTTAATCAGCCGTTTCTCGTAGCAGAAGCTTAAGATAATTCTGTTTCAATGATAAAATATGTTGTTTCAAAATTGATTCAGGCACATTAAATCAATATGTAGGACTCGATGATAAACAAAAAAAGTTAGTTAATTTTGTTTTTTAATTTCAAAATATAAACCTGTTTGAAAATAAGCATTGTTGATCTAAATTGTTGCTGATCATTCTTAAACTGTATATGTTATGATGTTTTCTTCGACGGTCTGCATATGCGTTGTTACATGTTTTTAGATTGTCGTTAGAGCTTATTCAATTATCTGAATTTGTATTTGCTTAGCTATTTGCCAGTTTTAAAGTATTTGCTTAGCTTTTAGGGTTGTAGTTTGGACATGAACCGGTATGTTTTGTTTAATTAGGTGATCAGAAATAGAGTCGATTTCAAATTATTTCATTGTTTTTCAGAGAAGGAGATTACTACATTTAACACTTTTTTCTCCCAACCGTGTTGTACATTTTCATTGACCGTACACAAATTTTGGTGTACTTTCTCTTCTCGGAGACTATCTGACTTGCCTGCAGTTTATTATACTATAGTGTTGAGGAATGTTTGGACATTTATAGCTACATTTTTTGTTAACAATACTATCAAATTTGAGGTGACTACTTTCTTGCCGTAAAAACGATTTCATGAGGACGAGTTAGACGAACATCTCAAATCAGGTTTTATTTACACTATTAGGTATGATTATAATTTTGTTTTATTTATGAACTTAGAAGAATTTGGGGATTTTCCTTTTGTTCGGAACTTGTTGTAGCATACTCTTAGATACCTTTCATTCAATATTTGTATTCTATTTTATCGATATTGCAAGCCTAGGCTTATCAAGGGAGTCAAAACATCACAGTATTGTTAGTATGATGTCTCTGTTTCTAAATTTAACCTAGAAAAAATTATGACTAAATTGTTCCATGTACCTTTCAGTTCCAATTTTGATTTCACATGCGTGTTCTTCCAGAACACCCGGTCTTTTTTAACTTTGCTTTTAGGATTGTGATTTAGACATACATAGGTATGTTAATCGTTTATACGAAAATTAAAGGAATATCACGAACATTATTAGCCATTTGGAAGTGTGTTTTTTAATTTAATTTTTTTTTAAATTCTTATTGTGAAAAATTAAAAAAGGAAGGACACTCATCTCTGATTGAGGGATTGGCACATTAAATTGATATGTGAAAATTGTAGTTAAATTAACTTAATTTTTTCTGTTCCTTTTGATTAAATTTATCCTGGTTTATGTCAACATAAAGCTTATCCATGTCAATGTTAATCCCGCGTTACTCAACTGTACAATCACTCTATCAAAACTAATTTTACAATTGTAAAGAAGGATGTTGGTATTGACAATACACTCAGACGGATATCTGCCATACACTGATCATAATCCAAACAATTATTAATGGTTACTCAATGTCACCGTTATCTTCTTACTGAAGCTTACAGAGCATCTGCTGTTATGCCAGCCCATGTCAGGAATCTGTTAATTTCAATATTATATTTTTCCAGTTTAATTTACAACGTCAACTGTTCAGTGATCAGATAGATAAACATCGTACTGGGAAAATCACCAGTGCATTGATTAAAACCAATGGCATTTAGGTTGTTCGCCATCATTTGTAATACATTTATTAACAATATCTTCACACACACTGACAGACCAACTGGCAGTTGTGAAGTAGTCATAAGGAATGAAATAGTTACAATTAAAATTTCAGTAGAAATAAATATCAAACATAAAAATCGAAGCAATCAAAACAAGATATCAATCCCAAAGAGAAGTAAAGACATGGCACATGTGAACTTTCTTCAGACAATGTGGTCAGAGTGCACCGTAAGGTAGACCACCTCCTGTTACGCTAGCTACACCCACCACGTGTGTAATCATAATTGAGAATGAAAGAAACATGAAATTAAGAATAAAAAACAAACATACTAAGCCATGTCCGAATCACAATCCAGAAGCAAAGTGAAAACTTTGGAACTGACAAGTTAGGTTAGACACGTGAACTTCCACCAGGGAAGTGAGGCCAGGTGCTCCGGAAGGGTAAGCACCTACTGTTTAGCTAGCTATACCCACCACGTGTGTAATTAAAATTGTGTGAAAGGAACATGGAATTATGAGACGTCAAATATCCAGGGCAATTCTTGACACAGAGACATTAAACTAATTTTAATAGAAACAAATACTGAAAACAAGAAAGTAATTGTTCATAGTCCGTAGTACTAGTACATACTAATAAAGAGTTTATTTATGACGTTACAACAGTGTTAACTAAACATTCTTGTAAATATTAGTATTAAATAGCATAAAAAGTCTTAATCCAACAACAGAACCACTATTTACAAAACAGATTTAATCAAAAGAGGCGTTTTCGGAAGAAGTTAAAAAAATTGTTATCCACTGTATCCGCTAAAAACCTCTTGCATTGGTGATCACCATTTGTAAAAGGAAAGTCAACATTATCCAAAATGTTCTGGACAAAATGTAGACTGACAAGGGACAGATTGGAGAGTTTATTCTAAATTGAATAGCAATAAATACATAAGCTACCATGGCAGATTCATAACGCCTCAGAACCTCACGCCTACTGCACTAGGACAAATGAAAATTACAGACATAAGGGCTAAATTGAATATGGTTGATGATGTAACGATTAGACGGCAGTTATCATTATATCACCAATAAAATGTAATATTTAAGCTAATACTGCTTTATATTTACCTTTTAAATTCAATATTATCCCAGTCAATCGATAAAATTGGATAATTGCATTACGTAAATCTAAATATATGTAATATAAGACATTTTTTAAGCAGAAGATAATCTTATCTTTTGTCTATTATGGACTGAAAACGAAATAAAGAATCGGAACATATAAAACGATTGAGGAGTAGATTCTGGAAAATTATGTTAATCAAAAGCAAATATTTCGGCCCATTTGAAATCAAAATAAAAAAGGTTGTTTTAAAAGAAAAAACCCTAATGAAAATAGTTAAACACGTCGACTTCTATTGTGGTAGTGAGGCCGGATGCCCCGGAAAAGTAAGCATCTCCTGTTTAGCTATCTACAGAAGAATCCACAACGTTTGTAATCAAAATTGAGAATGAAACTATACCAAAATAATGTACATAGATGTTTTACCGACATTATTGTATAGTCACTGACGAACGAGTTTCCATTACTGTGCACTAACACTAAGAACAATAAACACTTAACTAGTCATTTCAGGATTTATTTTCATTGAAATTATATATCCTTTCATTCTCAATTTTGATAACACACGGTATGGGCCCCCTGTAGATAGCTAAGAAGGAGATGCTTACTTTTCCGGAGCACCCGGCCTCACTACCACGATGGAAGTCGACGTGTTTAACTACATTTGCTAGTTTTTTTTTAAAATAGCTTTGTGAATCTGATTTGCAAACAGTCCAATTTGTTTGCTTTTGATTTACATTTAAATCCAGAATCCACTCATCAATCGTTTTATAAGATCCGACTTTGTATTTTGTTTTCAGTCCATAAAAGTCAAACCATCAGACAATCTACTGATTCAAACATTTCTCATATTACATATATGTAGATTTATGCTGTAACATTATCCAATTTTATCGATTCATTAGTATAATATTGGATTAAAAAGCCAAATCTAATGAAGAACAAGCTTAAATATAACATTTTTTAATGATATAATGCATACTGCCGTCTAATCGTTATTTCATCAGCTGTATTCAATTAAGTCCTTACGTCTGTCCCAGTGCAGTAGGCGTACTTGTTCTGTTCTGAGGCGTTATTGAATCTTCCACGGTAGCTAATGTATTTATAATATTGATTTTTAATTTTAACTTTCCTATATGTTTCTTGTAAGTTTACAATTTGGGACATTTGTCAGAACATTTTGCTGGATTTATTGACTTTGTACTTAAAGGGATATATTGTATTCAACAATGTTGTCAATGCACGATGTATTTAGTGGACAGTGGAGTGGACAGATCTGAAACTTCCACTGGGAAAACACTCCGTTGTTTTAACATGTTTGCAAATATTGGTTCTGTTGTCGGTTTAAAACTTTTATAATATTTTATACTAAAATGTACATAAAATGGTTTACCGACATTATTGTATAGTCACTGACGAAGGGTTTTCATTACTGTGTGCTAACACTAAGGACAATAAACACTTAAGTCGTTTAAGTATTATTTCCTTTCATTCTCAATTTTGATTACAAACGTTGTGGATTCTTCTGTAGATAGCTAAACAGGAGATTCTTACTTTTCCGGAGCATCCGGCCTCACTATCACGATGAAAGTCGACGTGTTTAACTATTTTTGTTAGGGCCTTACTTTTTTATTTTGATTTGAAAATGGGCCGGAATTTTTGCTTTTGATTAACATAATTTTCCAGAATCTACTTCTTAAACGTTTTATATGTTTTGACTCTTTATTTCGTTTTCAGTCCATAAAATACAAAAGATAAGATTATCTTCTAATTAAAAAAATCTCATATTACATATATGTAGATTTATGTAATGAAATTATCCAATTTTATAGATTAACGAGCATAATATTGAATTAAAAAGGTAAATCTTAAGCAGAATTAGCTAAAATAAACATTTTATTGGTCATGTAATTTTTTTTTTTGTAATTGATATTTTTTATTGGCCAGACTTAACTAATGGATGAATGATGCCAGGGTTGGAACCTGCCCTGGGTTCATCATACTTACAAATTTTAGCCACAAAATATTTTTAACAAAAATTTACATAATATTTGTATATATACTAGGTATATTTAACATATACATACTTAATATATTGTCAAATTTGGTACTTTACATTTTATATAGCATTTGGCAAATAAAGCTATTTCATGCAGTCTGGTTTTTTAAATTTGTTTTGGTATGCATGCATGTGTGTGTGTGTGTGTGTGTGTGTGTGTGTGTGTGTGTGTGTGTGTGTGTGTGTGTTCATGTTAGCATATGCATGTGTGTGTGTGTGTGTGTATATGTAAGATAAGATAGATAAAATGGAGATTGAGAGATAGGTTACCAGAAAGAATGACAGTGTAGCATAATAGCGAAAGAAAGGAGAAAATCTGGTAACAGGACTAGAAAACTAGACTAAGGGAAGGAGGAAAGGAAGAAGTACTTGTCATATATTTTGTGTTTGTTTATATGCATACATTATCAATATTAAGCACAAAAGATGGACAGTTCACAGCATTAATCTTAGAGTGACAAAAAAAGAGAAAAAAACATATCTCATAATTTAAATTCTGTTATTACAGTTGTATCTAACAAAGCTTGAACCATGGGAACCACAAAGTGTAAAATTCATCATAACGACAGTTTTTAAAAAGGATATAACGTTCTATTTCCAAATTCTTTTTTATTATGTTTTGAAGAGCAAAAATATTTAACTGATGCTTTTGTATTTTAGTTCTATATATATATTGTTTAATATTTAGTATTAGCCAGTTAAGCACTTTGTTTTGTTTATCTGTATATCCTAATAAAATTACTTTTTTACTTAATTCTATTTGTTCATTTTTTGTGTTAAAGATCCATCTTTGGATAGATTCCCATAGTTCGTACACTTTATAACAGTCATAGAACAGGTGTTCCAGTGTTTCAACTTCATTGTTACAAAATGTACACTTATCCGAGTCAACATAATTGATTTTATATAAGAATGAGTTTGTAGCTAAGATTCTATGCAGGATCCTGTACTGAAACCATTGGGAAGTTGTATTTTTTGTAATTTTGAATGGTAGAATATAGTAATTTCTCCATTCTAATTCAGAGATGTTATAGTTTAAATTTGCATATTTAGTCTGAGCTTTTGTAATGATAACTGCCGTCTAATAGTTACATCATCAACTATATTCAATTTAGCCCTTATGTCTGTGATTTACATTGTGCAGTGCAAAAGTCGTGAAAACACTTCTGTTCCGAGGCGTTATTGAATATGCCACGGTAGCTAATGTTTTTATTTATATTTAATTTGAATAAACTCCCCAATATGCCCCTTGTCGGTCTCTAATTTGTCTAGAGCAAATGCTGGGTTTTGTTGGTTTTGCATTTAAATGGATATATTGTATTAAACGTTTTATTCACAGGACAGCGAATTACAACTTTTAAACATTCATTGGAAAATCACTCCGTTGTTTTAACCTCTTCTGTAAATACTGGTTATGTTGTCGTTTTATCATCTTTATACTATTTTATACTAAAATCTACATAAATGGTTTACCGACATTATTGTATAGTCACTGACGAAGGAGTTTTCATGACTGTGTACTAACACTAAGGACAATAAACACTTTGAAACGACTAGTTAAGTGTTTATTGTCCTTAGTGTTAGTACACAGTAAAGAAAACTCGTTCGTCAGTGACTATACAATAATGTCGGTAAAACATATTTATGTGCAAGTAAGTATAAAATAGTTTAAAGGTGATAAAACGACAACATAACCGGTATTTACAGAAGAGGTTTAAACAACAGAGTGTTTTCCCAGTGGAAGTTTCAGAGTTGTTATATCCGCTGCCCACTAAATACATCTTGCATTGACAACAATGTTGAATACAATGTATCCCTTTAACTGCAAAGTCAACAAAAATCCAGAAAAATGTTCTGGACAAATTGTAGACTGATAAAGGAAGATATTGGAGGTATTATTCTAAAATAAATATCAATAAATATATTAGACACCGTGTCAGAGTCAATGACGCCTCGGAATAGAAGAATATCTTCACGCCTTCTGCACTGGAACAAATGTAAATCACAGACGTAAGGGCTGAATTGAATGTAGTTGATGATGCAACGATTAGACGACATTGATCATTATATCAACAATAAAGAGTTATATTTAAGCTTGTTCTGAAGTAGATTTACCTTTTTGATTCAGTATTAATCGATACAATTGGATAATTTTATAACATAAATCTCTACATATATGTAATATGAGGAATTTATTAATCACAGGATTATCTGATCGTTTGAACTTTACTGTCTGACGCCTAGATAAAAAGTCGGAATATATAACACGGTTGCTGTGACTAAATATTGAAATTTATTGTAAATCAAAAGCAAACATCCCGGTCCATTTTTAAATCAAAATAAAAAGCTTAATTCTATAAAAACAATGTTTACTACAATGTCAGGGCAAAGTCAACAAAAACCAGCAAAATGTTCTGGACAAATAGGTAGACTAACAAGGTACATATTGGAGAGTTTATTAAAATTAAATATCAATAAATACATTAGCTACCGTGGAAGACTCAATGCCACCTCAGACCAACAGAACAAGATCTTTACGCCTACTGCACTGGGACAAATGTAAATCACATACATAAGGGCTAAATTGAATATAGCTGATGATGTAACGATTGGACGGCAGTATGCATTAAATCACTAAACATTTTATATTCAAGCTTGTTGTGCTTTAGATTTGCCTTTTTAATTGAATATTATATTAATGAATGGATACAATAGGATAATTTCATAATCTAAAGCTACATATATGTAATATGAGAAATTTCTAAATTAGTAGATTATCTGATCGTTTGCTCTTTACTGTCTGGCAGATAAATAAAAAGTCGGGACATATAATACGATTGACATGAATAGAGTTTGAAATTGATTGCAAATCAAAAGCAAACATACCGGTCCATTTTCAAATCAAGATAATAAAGCTTAATACTATAAAAACAAAAATAACTAACAAATATAGTGGCATCCCCGATTGATATGAGACTAGGTGTTCCGTAAGGTTAGCGTTTCTCTTATGCTAACTAGAGTCAAATCTGCAACGTGTGAAATCTAAATTGAAAATGTAGGAAAATAAAATGAAACTATGAAGTGTCAATTATTATGACAACATATTTCACGAAACAACAGAAGGGAACAAGAAAACAAGAAGAAAAAACACATAAGGTTGACTGATTATAATACTCATGGCTTTAGACAGACACCTTATACATTGATTTAAGCAAGTATCGATGCTATTGTTACACAGATATATTAAAATGTCGTTAGTAAAGCAGATGTCATAAAATCAAACACAAACGTACCAATCCATATCCAAACCACAATCCCAAATTTGGAAGCAAAGTCAAAAAAACTGCGAAACTGGGAAATTAGGATTATCACGTGAACTTCCAACAGGAAAGTGATGCGGGGTGCTCCAGAAGCAATTACCTACCTCTTTTTAAATTGATAATTAAATACATTCAAATGATATATGACACAGTCATAATGTTACCAGCAAGTGCAAGTATTATTTCTTTTGTCGCATTTGTCATTGACTGTCGATTCATTTTATAACCTATAATTTCTAAATTATTAAACAATACAAACTCAATGCATACAAACTGTATGTGTTTATATAACCCCAAGCTAAGTGCAACATATTGAAGCCAATGTCGACAGCTATAAAAACTATAAAACTCTTTGCTTTATTTGCAGATAAAAATACCTTGGAGTTCATCTTCCACAGAAATCCTTTAATATAGATATATTCATTATTTATTAGATAACGTTTGATCTGTCCAGACACAATGAACGTGACTCATTTGTACTTAATCCAATAGTAAGGTTAGAAACACCATATCGAACTAATTTGATCATCACATGTTGTAATATAAAGTAATAAGGGGAGGCATGATGTGTAGGAAGACTATTCTTTTTTATTTATCACATTATACATACTAAACCACCCTCATATCGGGGATTGAAAATAAAGGATAAAACTTTAGCTTATAATGTTATGGCTGTCATTACAATATTGTTGTATGATGTCTCTTTACTCAAAATTACCCTGGATATTATAACTCACGTCTCAAAGTTCCATGTTCTTTTAATACTCAATTTTGATTTCACACGGCGTGTGTAGCTAGCTAGATAACCAGGATGTTAAATTACCCTTCCGGAACAACCGGCCTCACTTCCTATGTGGAAGTTCGCAAAATTCGATTTCTAGTTTTCAAATTTTTACTTTACTTTTTAAAATTGTGATATACATATAAAAGTTGTTTTATACATACATACATACATATCTAGACTTGATAAATGGTTACTTTATAATTATTGTGATGATTTTGAGTTTTAAGCATTAAATCAATTATAGCCATATACCAGAAACAATAAACAATTTTGATACTTAAATATTCAAAGTAATCATTGTTACAGACTTTGATTAGTGAACTAACGGGTATTATTGTGTTCGCATGAAGGCACACATTCAAATATCGTACATTTGACGTAATATGACTTGAATTGAACAAATAGTCCATGGACTGTGACTTTTAAATAAATTATGTACCAATAGAAAACTAATGATTTCCATATTCTTCATAGTTGCATAACAATAATTGGAGGAATAGGTTTTTTCATCCCTGACATTTCCCTGAAGTAAACCCCCGGTTTATTTGTTTATTAGAATAAGGATTGACTTCAAATGTTTTAATTTTCTAATGGTTTTAGATTGAAATATTTTTCATTATTAAGCGTAATGGCAAGGTAAAACAAATAACAAGCCTTTATATCATCACTGGAAATATCACAAGAGACACACAAAAACCAGGCTGTCTAAATCATGTGTTTTAGTTTCCAACCTTTATTTCGTTGCCCATTCACGGTTTTAAAATGTAAAAATATGTATTTAAATCTTGTTTAAATGTTTGTGTGATTAGATTTTAATATTTTATGGAGCTGCTACGGGACATTAAAATGTGTTTCCCAGTTTTCTACTACAGTCATAACATTAAAATCCTTTCAGATTCTGATTATGGTGAAGAAACCACACAGCGTGTTACCATTTAACTTGCAGGAAATGGCGTTTTATAATGCTATAACTTGCATTGCCGTGCAGATCAAACTGAGTAATGCGCTTTAGCCCTTATGGTTAGTTTGCCTTGCACGTTAATGGAATTTATAGCCCCATATCTAGGAATTTCAATGATTATATTTATATTTGGCATTTTTAAATTATATTTTTAATTTTTAATTAAGGACTGGTTTTTGTTTTAATCGGTCACAAGAGGTATGAATTATTACAAGAGACAATGGGGAAAACCCACGCATGTCATTCTTTAGATTTACAATAATGTGAAAATGCGAAATGAAACAGCTACTGCTCAACCCATCAGTTATTACTCAAGGAATAAAGCTTGTAAACAAGATGTTTATATAAACAATGATAGTTAGATTGTAAATATTCCGCAATGAAATGTAAAATACCCATGTCATTACATATATGTCATGTCAATGAAACAGACATTATAAATGCATAGCTCATATGAACACAAAGGCTCTCAAACAAGGTTTAATGGAAAACAAATTAGCATCTTGTTTATTTGCTATCCATTAGGTCTAGAACACAGGTAATGAAATTTCACACAACCAGACGCACATACGGACAATACGTCTAAGAGTAATTGGAAATGCGCCAGTACAAATTGACGTTATTACACCTATTACCGTTTACGAATGTTTATCACACTATACAGACAGCTTTGATTTACCTTTTTTAAAATATAATACTGTATATTAACGTGATACTATTCAGTAAACTGTCACCTAGTCATTATTCATGTCGACAATGGCTTTGTGAATCGGATACAAGTTACCAAAAAACGCATTGAAATGAATGAAAAAAGCTTAAAGACTACATTACATCGGAGAAAATGTATGTCTGTAAAATATTTAGCGTGGATAGATAAGGTTACAAATTAAAACTGATGCACGACATGTATTATCCTCCGACTGGTAAAAGTAAAATGTTGATATTTTTAATTACCGGATATTTACACCCGTGAAACTCATTATACATGATGCGGATGTTCAAGTGTATGTGGGAAGGGGATAAGATTAGTTAATTTATGGTGTTTTACGACCAATCAAAATCAACATTCTTTCGCTTATATCAATTCACGCAGTTTCGAAATGGTGTTGGACTTTGGATTGATTGAATACGGTTTTACGCCCCAGTCCTATATTGTGACGTCACCAGCTATAGGTAAAATGGTAGACACTTTTACCTTTGCACTTCTATCAGGGCAATTTGCAGTGAGGAATCTTTAGGAAGCCAAGTCTACCGTGACACGGGTTATCGGGTTGAAGGTCTCCTCCGAAGGACTCTTTACTTTCATTTCTAAGTACCGAGTGCTTGGCGAAAAATACGCCACTACTTTGGTTAGATGATAATCTTAGTAAGTACTGGCTAGGATTCCAACCCCGACATACAGAGCGAGCACTCTACCGACTGAGCTAACATAACGGTATTCGGAAAATACTTTGTTCTTGTTTATGAACAAAGTGTATGCTAGTTGTTACGACATCATCCACATTTCATGGATTTGTATATCAACTTTTCGTTCAATTTTGAAAAAGCATAGACTCACTAATCTTACGTCTCACGTTTAAAAATATGATAAGTTCTTTAGTTTAGTTCTTCTCTCCATTATAATTCTTCCCCTTTTCATAGGGAATGTATTTGGTTAGACTCCATCGAATCAAAACCACAATTAGTTAGGATTAACTACAGTACAGGGCTGTCAAAAGTTTAACACTAAGCTAACAAATAAGTCCTGAACTGACAGCTCTTGGCCTATCATTATATTACTATAGGTTAATTGTTCAGAAACAGCTATTTATCTCTTGGGTACATTTAGGTCACTTGCTTTCAATATTTCGGCCATTCGGCAGGTAAGTTCTGGTTCCTTTTTGTTAACTCAATATTAAACTTTCGACAGATCTGTCCTGAAGATTACACATGTTTATCAATATTCGATTTGGTACATTGATCTTTAAGTAATAGTAAGTTGTTTGTGAAAAAGTATATTATAAACAGGTATATTAAATCAAAATAAAAAAACAAACATACCAGTCCAAAGTAAAAACCATCCATCAAAGATAACGATATTAGCATGTATTTATGATTAAATGGTTTCCTTTGTTACATTATAGAAGTTTTAGTGACTATATCAATGGGCATTTACTAACTTTACACAGCTATAGTAGACTGCCACACGAGCCCAAAGTACGGCTAATTAACAGCTTTTCGGTAAACTACTAGAGCAGGATGTTACTACAATGTACAGAAAGCCATCAATAAGTGACACTATATGAAAGTCTCTGCCATGAAATAATACATATCAAACCCACGTCTTATTTTTATTTTAATAATAAACAGTCTAGTTACCGTTTATTATATAGATTACATATAGATTTCGAGTCGATGGATTAACTTCATTATTTAAGGAAATATTTTTTTTCGTTTTTTTATTATTAAACATGTATTTCAAGGATAACTGGTCGTTAAATAAATGCGATCATTTATATCCAAGAATTTTTTTTAACGACACCCTTGGATTTCTTTTTAAACGTTAAAAGTTTCGATAGAAAACATATTTTGTTGTGTTAGGCAATATAATTATATTCCAACATACAATCGGTATACAAATGAACTCTAACTGTGAACCCATTGCTTGCCGATGTTTTATTAATATGGAGCAGACTGCATGCAAACGAAGCGATATCGCCAAATCATTCTACTTTAGCTAACCAGAAAGAGCTTAGTTTTCCAGAAAATTCGGTCAAACCTCCTATGTGGAAGCTATCGTGTTTATGTTAATTTGCCCGTTTTCAGTTTTACGTTGCTTTTGTGATTTGGACATGAATCGATATATTTGTATTCGATTGATATATTTGACATTTCATTTTCCTTTCATGCTTAATTTTTATTTCACATGTAGTCGGTGTTTTTAGTATTACATAAAAGCTTACCTTTCTGGAGCACATGGACTTACTTCCTTTGTCCACTTGGTTTGCCAGATATTGCGATTTGGACATGGATTGGTATGCTTGTTTTTATTTCATCACTTGTAGCAATAACTAATCACAACTTTCACTCGTTTTGCACTGCGTAAATAATGCAAAAGAAATAATATGTGTATCATTTTCAATTTCAATTACAGAACACATTTGAAACAATCCGATTTTGCAACATAAAATTTGATCTATCACATTTGTCCTCTTATTGCAAAAATCGTTGCCATAGAAGTAAGGTGGTGATGAAATGTTCGATAAGAAAATCTTGTAATTAAACTAAATATGAAATAAAAGAATAACATTTAAATGTGATATGGAAATGTTTCGTCGATAGATATGCACTTGGCTAGATACATCACATGGACTAGGAAAAGTACAGTTATTTTGATCTCCACGATTCTTTTAATATTAAAACACGATACTGAAATGAAAATGAAACATTGATGAGTATAATCTAACATTATATGTTATTATTGAATGGCTAGCGTGTATTTGGTCAAATAAAAAACCTTTAGGTAATTTGTACTGCTAATGGTTTATGATAATACATTGAATTGCCATATAAGGATATATATATTGCATCATGTGTAAATTTATATATTATATTACAGAAGTTTGATGTGCCAAGCACGCACTTTTAATTATATTAAACCATATAGTGCTGTGTAAATTCTTGTATCAGTATAATTTATTAATATATACTCTACAGTACTTTGTCGCTGAAATGGGATTATTACATAATGCTAAAAATAAATACTTTATACAATACATCATGGCGTTTTATAGTTGTATTATTTTTAGGGTTTTATGATCATTGTTTTTGGCCGATTGCCTTTCCTTTGGTCGGATAGTTCACCATCTTTCTTACACTGGCTTAGTTTATTCAAGCCAGGAGGTCTGTTGGGGATTCAGAAACCATTGCCTCACGAATGACCTTTACTCAGTCCTTGAAGTTTAGAAGAAAACTAGAATACATTATCGTCATTGGTAACCATGTTATATAAATTATCGGATATATATTCATTATGTAATTCGAAGTTTATGAAAAATCCTAAAATTATAAATATTATTTTTATTTGATTTGCTCTTTTTCTTTGTGTGTCCTATATATTAGTGTTGCCGTAAAACCGAATTTTATTATGTTTCAAATATTTTGTATTTGGAGTGTTTAGATGTTTTTTTCAAATCTCGAGGGTGCGTTTGACCTGAAGTCTGTTACTTTTAGAGATTTTCAAATATAGAAATGTATCTTCTCTTATTAAGTTTTTATTTATTTATGTATCTTTAACAATATTATAGTTGTCACTGTTTTATTCATATATTTTAACCTTGTCTTGTTTGACCTATCAGTACTGGTTCCCTGGAAATTCACAGAAAACAATTATCGCACCTCTTCTGTCAGGTAACATATACAGCTTATTGAATCCAGCAAATTAAACTGTCTCCCGATGATTTAAGCATTCAAGATTCTTACAGCATGTAAGATGAGTGTCAAATGCACATGTAATACAATAATTGTTTCCTTCAAATGTAACATAAACTAATAAGGAAATAATTGTTGATGAATTGTTTATGGTGTAAATAGGAATATGAAAGCTGTCGGTATTTCCTTACATAAAAAATAAAGTTTGTAATATAAATCTTAATCTTTTCAGCAGACTTTCACAATTACTCGGTAAGTAAATCAGCAATATTTCAAACAATAAAAAGAAAATTGTAACTACAACTTGAAATTGACAACAAAAAACGTTTTTAAGAACATTACAAATTACAGGTTAGAAGATCGTCGAATCAAAATATGTCTTACTTTTAAGTACAGGAAAATCCAAATGACCTGTGCTGTGCTGAACGCGCGTCTTTAACGAAATACAATAAAAAAAAGAAACGCAAAACAAGATATTGTAAAACTTTTTGTATAAAAGTAATATTTGCTGTAATGCTTGTTCCAAGAATTGCATAACTATATCCAGGTTGCATATTTGCTATCCATTAGGTCTTGAACACGGACAATGAAATTTCACACAACCAGACGCACAGACAGACAATAGTCTAAGACTTATTGGAAATGCGCCAGCACAAATTAACGTTATTACACCAGTAACCGTTTACGAATGTTTATAACACTATACAGACAGCTTTAATTTACCTTTTTTACAATACTAAGGTTAATTGTATATGAACGTGAGACTGTTCAGTAAAACTGTTACTTATTCATTATTCGTTTCGACAATGGCTTTGTGAATCGGATTCAAGTTGCAAAAATCGCATTGAAATGAATGAAAAAAAGCTTAAACATCGGAGAAAATATATGTCTGTTTTAGCGTGGAAAGATAAGGTTACAAATTAAAGCTCTCCGGTGCACGACATGTATTATCCTCCAACTGGTAAAAGTAAAATGTTGATATTTTTAATTACCGGATATTTACACCCGTAAAATTCCTTATACATGATGCAGATGTTGAAGTATTTTTTATTTTAAAAATATTATTTATCAAATATTGTGTACCATAGGAAGGAGATAAGATAAGTTGAGTTATGATTTTTCAAGCCCAGTTAAGATCAATATTCTTTTACTTATATCGAGACACGCAGTTCCAGCATGGTGTTGGACATTGGGTTGATTGAATACGATTTTACGCCCAAGTCTTATATTGTGGCGTCACCAGCTATAGGTGAAATGAAAGAATTTTTTAGCTTTGCGCGTCTATTAAGACAAGGTATAGGGAGGAATCTTAAGCAAGCCAATTCTACCGTGACATGGGGTATCGGTTTGAAAATCTCTCCCGAAGGACTCTTTACTTTCATTTGTAAGTACCGAGTGCTTGGCGAAAAAAAAAACATTCACTACTTTGGTTAGATGATAGTATTAGTAAGTTCCGGCTAGAATTTCAACCCCAACCCCCGACATACTGAGCGGACACTCTACCGATTGAGCTAACATAATGATATTCGGAAAGTACTTTGTACTTGTTTATTAACAAAGCGCATGCTAGTTGTTACGACAGCATCCACATTTCACGATTTTTGTGCATTTGCCTCCTTTCAATATTGAAGATACATATACTCACTAATCACCTTACATCTACACATTAAATATCGTTTAAACATGTTAAAACGTTTCGATTTAGATCTTAAGCAATGTTTCTGGTCTATTATACAGTTGTTTCAGAACCTACTGTATTGGTAAAGTTTTTACATTTATTCATACATTCCTAAAAATGAGAATGTTTCTCTCTTTTTTCAGTTTTTTTTCATATGCAGTGTATTTGGTCTATTTAATACTATTTCATATTAAAGAATTTAAATAACTTATCACACCACAATTAGTAATGCTTGACTGCAGTACAGATCTGCCGAAAAGTTTGACACCAAGCTAACTGATAAGTGGCCAAACGGCAGCTCATCTTGACCTCTCATTATATTACTACAAATGTATATGTTAATGGCTCGGAAACTGCTATTTATCTCTTTGGTACATTTAGGCCACTAGCTTTCGATATTTCGGCCACTCTGCAGGTGAGTTTTGGTTCCTTTTCGTTAACTCAATGTTCAATTTTCGACAGGTCTGTACTGAAGATTACACATTCGATTTGGTACATTGATCTTTATATAATAGTAAGTCGGCTGTGAAAAAGTGAATGAAATGAATCGATATATTTGTATTCGATTGATATATTTGACATCTCATTATCCTTTCATGCTCAAGTTTTATTTCACATGTAGTCGGGATTTTAGCTGGGCATGAACGCTTACCTTTCTAGAGCACATGGACTTACTTCCTTTGTCCACGTAGTTTGCCAGATATTGCGATTTGGACATGGACTGGTATGCTTGTTTTTATTTTATCACTTGTAGCAATAACCAATCACAACCTTCACTCGTTTTGCACTGCGTAAATAATGCAAAAGGAATAATATGTGTATCATTTTCAATTTCAATTACAGAACACATTTGAAACAATCCGATTTTGCAACATAAAATTTGATCTATCACATTTGTCCTCTTATTGCAAAAATCGTTGCCATAGAAGTAAAGTGGTGATGAAATGTTCGAAAAGAAAGTCTTGTAATTAAACAAAATACGAAATAAAAGAATAGCATTTAAATGTGATATGGAAATGTTTCGTCGATAGATATGCACTTGGCTAGATACATCACATGGACTAGGAAAAGTACAGTTATTTTGATCTCCACGATTCTTTTAATATTAAAACACGATACTGAAATGAAAATGAAACATTGATGAGTATAATCTAACATTATATGTTATTATTGAATGGCTAGCGTGTATTTGGTCAAATAAAAAACCTTTAGGTAATATGTACTGCTAATAGTTTATGATAATACATTAAATTGCCATATAAGGATATATATATTGCATCATGTGTAAATTTATATATTATATTACAAAAGTTTGATGTGCCAAGCACGCACTTATAATTATATTAAACCATATAGTGCTGTGTAAATTCTTGTATCAGTATAATTTATTAATATATACTCTACAGTACTTTGTCGCTGAAATGGGATTATTACATAATGCTATAAATGAATACTTTATACAATACATCATGGCGTTTTATAGTTGTATTATTTTTAGGGTTTTATGATCATTGTTTTTGGCCGATTGCCTTTCCTTCGGTCGGATAGTTCACCATCTTTGTTACGCTGGCTTATTTTATTCAAGCCAGGAGGTCTATCGGGGATTCAGAAACCATTGTCTCACGAATGACCTTTATCCAGTCCTTGAAGTTTACAAGAAAACTAGAATGCATTATCATCATTGGTAACCATGTTATATTAACTATCGGGTATATTTTATTATGTAACTCGAAGTTTATGAAAAATCTTAAAATTATAAATATTTTTTTAAATTGATCTGCGGTTTTTTTTTGTGTCCTACAAATTAGTGTTGCCGTAAAACCGAATTTTATTATGTTTCAAATATTTTTTATTTGGAGTGTTTAGATGTTTTTTTTTTTTCAAATCTCCAAGGTGCGTTTGACCTGAAGTCTGTTACTTTTAGAGATTTTCAAATATAGAAATGTATCTTCTCTTATTAAGTTTTTATTTATTTATGTATCTTTAACAAAATTATAGTTGTTCCTGTTTTATTCACTTGTCTTGTTTGACCTATCTGTACTGGTTCCCTGGAAAGTCACAGAAAAGAGTTATCGCACCTCTTGTCAGGTAGCATATCCAGCTTTATTGAATCTAGCAAATTAAACTGTCTCGTGATGATTTAAGAATAATATGCAGCATGTTGGGTTGGAATAAAATGTACATGTAATTCAATCACGTTTTCTTTGAAATGTAGCATAGATTAATAAGGAAATGATTGTTGATGAATTGTTTATGGTGTAAATAGAAGTATGAAAGCTGTCGGTATTTCCTAACATAAAAAATAAAGCTTGTATTTTAAATCTTAATCTTTTTAGCAGACTTCCGCAATAAAACGGTAAGTGAATAAGCAATATTGAAAAAAGGAAAAGTATAACTACAACTTGAAAAACTTGAAATTGACAACAACAAACGTATTTAAGAACATGACAAATTACAGGTAAGAAGACCGTCGTATTAATATATGTCTTACTTTTAAGTACAGGAAAATCCAAATGACCTGTGCTGAACGCGCGTCTTTAACGAAATACAATAACCTTTTGAAATTTTTGACAAGACATGTAATTATAATATCGTATTGTTCAATTTTGATTGGTATAGCTAGCTAGGCAGATGATGCTTAGCCTTCCGAAGTACCCGGTCTCACTTCCCTGGTAGAAGTTAACGTGTTTAAGTCAGTTTTATTCTTCGCTTTTTGGATTGTAATTTGAACATGGGTTGGCATGTTTGTAATTTGATTTAAGCGATAGTGACATGTCAAACTGAGACATTGATATAGATGACGGATAGAATAATACTAATAATAATACTGGTAACATCGTTAATGACATTTGCATCATAAGTGAATGAAACAACCTAGTGCTCAAAAAGTCCCTCGTTAGTATTAAACCATGTCTTTACAAAGTCCGTTTTTAACATTAAATGACGTGATGATGAATATTGTAGATGTGACAGCGAAGTGTTATACCTTCTGAAAATTTGTAGATTGAAAAAAGTCTTGAGAATCCTTGGTGATGTTCGAAACAATGAAATTTAATTATGGTTTTTCTGAGTGTTGTGTAATATATAATTGACATAACTAGAAAAACATTTGCTAAATGTAAATCAATAATTAGGAAACAAGTATTTAAATGATGTTTTCAGCAAAATGTCATGAACTGGGAATAAACTACAATTGTTAAAAACATCATTATGATAAAGCTGAATGTTTTTCAGCTAAAATTGTGTTTTTATCTTAAAAGTGATATTTTTCAATTTTTTATATTTCCGCAACATTTCAGAAAATTCCAAGAAAATTAATTTTCAAGAAAAATAACTTATTACATACATTTAGATCTATAAAGTTAACATATCTTTTCAAATACAGGAAAACTTTAATACTTCAACTATATGAACAAAATTAGTTTTGATGATTATATTGTTTACCTAGGACAAAGATACATTTATAAACTTATTTATGGTAGGCATTATGTGTATTATCTTCACGAAACAAAAACAACAACGTAACGTTTACAATACAAAACACAAATTTACATAGGGGAAATTTATACAACGAAGCAAGATGCTTACAAATCAATTGTTGGCACAGGGATATTGCGAACCTCGGCTTATAATAGCCAGTTAAAAAGAGGCGATTACCCTTCCGGAGAACCTGGTCTCACTTTTTTGATTGACGTTCACATGTTTCACTTTTGTTATTTTTAATTTGTTTCATTTGGTTTTGGGATTGTGATTTGAACATGAACCATAATGTTAAAAGTAAGCGATAGTGGCACGTCAAAAGAAGTTATAGATGAAAGGTGGAATGATACTCATAGTAACTTCATTAATGACATTTGCATCATAAATGTGAATGAAACAATGGAGTAGTAAAAAATTCCCTAGTTTGTATAAACCATTCTTTGACATGTTTTAACAAAGTAAGCTTCTTAACATTAGATTACGGAACTGATGAAAATTATAGATGTGACGGCGAATTGTCATATCTTCTGAGAATTCGTAGATATAAAAAAAGTCTGGAAAATCCTTAGCGATGTTCGAAACAATGAAATTAAATAATGATTACTCTGAGTTTGTGTAATATGTAATTTGTTTAACTAGGAAAATGTTTGCTAAATGTAGATCAATAATTAAGATATTTAAATTGTGTTTTCAGCTGAATCACATTTAATGCAAATGGGCTGTTAGCTTCAAGAAAAAAATACAACAAAATGATTGAAATACAAAATAAACATACGAGAACATTATACAACGAAGTAAACTTCATGATCAAATAAATGGTTGATAAGGAATTTTGCAAGTCAGATTGTAGCTAGGAGATTACTACTCTTTCAGAGCGCATGCTTCAGTTACCTGATGGAAGTTCGAATGTTTAGCTTAAATTGCCATTTTAAACTTTTTACTTTGCCTTTGGATTGTGATTTGTACATAGATCGGTATGGGTATGTTTGTTATTGATGCCACTAAAATCGCTATCTAAGAACATTATAATGACTATGTACAGTTACATCTAAATATTTAAATTGCCGAGTAACACAAATCAGGAAAATATTAAACTATACAAAATAAGAAACAAAAAGACCAATAGACCAATCCCTCTTTATCTAGATGTAGGAATCACTAGAAATAGAATATATAAATGTTGGAGGTAGAGAATAAACGTTATTTTCTAAAATTTCTATTTCATTTACCATCGACTGGGCATTTGATGAGCTTATACTTGGTATCTTGAAGCTATTTGACAAGCATAAATACCTTACACCTATGTATTTAAAAAATCAAACATACAAATCAATGTCCGAATATCAATCGAGAAGCAAAGTATAAACATTGAAACTGACAAACTGGGTAAAACACGTAAACTTCCAACAGGAAAATAAGACCTGATGCTCCGGAAGGGCAAACACCTCCTGTTTAGCTAGCAACTCCCGGCAGGTGTGTAATTTAGTATTCGTAGCTTTTAATATACCTTTTAGTACCCAACTTTTGCAATATGTCTAGAACTTAATTTATTAGTTTTAAAAGTTTTCAGTTTGGTTTTGGATTGTGATTTTGAACAAGAATTTGTAGGTGTGTTATTATGAAACTACAGGTGAAATCATTGAAATTACTTGGTTTTTTGGTCATATAATATAAAGTTAATTATAAGGTGTTTGTTGGTATGTAATGTGACAAGAAGGCGGAATTGTCCTGATATAAGTGATCAGTAATTATATTTACTATTTTAAAGACTGATACACTGATTTACATTCTCCGTGTGGAATACAGACGAACAATTACTACGTAAATGACATCACAGGACTGACATTACATCAACCATTAATATATATAAACTTAAATGTGTAATTTAAAGGAGTAAAAGAACGCCTTCTACTGGAACAAAAATATATTATTAAGTTTTATCTGTCAAGAATAAATATCAAGAATTGTCCCTAATATAAATTTACGGGAAATTTGATTGGTTGAGAGAGCGCCTGGATGAGCATGATTCCAATTATTTGCCGGTTATTACCCAGTGAACGTTTTCTGTAGAAGTCAATATATCCTACGGAGCAAATAAAGTCTATATTCCGTTTCTCACGCCAAATCATCGCGTAGTACATTGATGCATTCAAGACTGGTGTTACAATTCCAGGATCAATACGTATATTGGCCATATCTGCCAGTCATATAGAGACTATTGTTACATCCTCTTACGTGTAAAGGTATTCTAACTCTATATAGGTATGTATAGTACCGGCTATACAACAGTGTTATAAGAGATACTCAAAGCAAAAAACTTGTATAAAATCGTAATGCTAACATACACATTTATAATGGCTTCTGATAACAGTATTAAAATGATTTTAAAGAATTTCCTAGAAGCAAATTGAATTTTTCTGATTTTCATACACAGAATTACCAATTTGTAATTGATTTGTAACAATGAATGGGAAAGTATGGCATCCGAATCATCAAAAGGAAACGAAAACGGATTTTATTTCCATTTAAAAATTATTTACAGTGCCTTAATTTTAAATGTTATTATTTGTGTAGTTGGAATTTGGTTAAGTTATAGTTCGGTAAGAACTTGTTCTTGTTCGTGTGATGAAACTGCTGAATCAACTTTTATAACTAAAAATGAAAGTTTGGAAGGAAATTCAAAAGCTAATCAAGACTTTCAAGAAGGAAATATACAGGTGACGAAAGAAAACCGGATTAGAAGATCCACATTAAAGAATCATGATTTTTCGGACGTTAACTTTAAAATACGAAAGGTAAGTTAATTATACTTATTGGGTAGTTAACAATGATTTTGATCCTTCTTATGACTCTTTTGATTTTTTTTTTGCTTTATACTGTATATAACTACACACACACACACACACACACACACACACACACACACACACACATATATATATATATATATATATATATATATATATATATATATAGTGTGTGTGTGTGTGTGTGTGTGTGTGTGAAAAACATTAAGATCTGCCGTGTGCTTCTTTTAATTTTTTTGCCTTGCACTGTATATAAAAGTAAGTTAGTAAGGTCTTAAGTAAGCAGTAATAGTAAGTAACTGAGTACGTAGTACGTGCTTTAGTAAGTAAGTAATTAAGTAATTTAATACTTTAATCCGTGTCACATTTCATATATCTATTTAACATAAGACCAAGGCTTTAAGACTTACGAGACACTATTAAAATCTGTAAAATACCATTCTAACACATTAATTCATATGTAATACATATCTTATGACAAATAAACTTATGTCATTTTATTAGTTATGTTGAATGCAAACACATTAAAAATATAAGAAAAATGTGTATTAATGGTAATTGTCTAGATTGTTAAATTTTTTTTTCGCTAGATTTTACATAGTTCTTTATCAAAATCTACCTGCATACTTCATCCCTTAACAATGACCTTTCTATCAGATAGTAATATTATCTCTGGTGTATTCATTAGATGTCCACTTGTTACGCTCATAAAGTCTACTGTAAGGTTATCATGTAGATGAAATTCCATGTTATCAAACATGCAATAGAATGAATTGTGTATCATTAAATATGAAAATACACAAGGGTATAATTAATACGGGGCTATAAACAAGATTGTCATATAAGTCGAGAAAAGGACATGATATTTATTCACAGGTTTGACAATCACAGTTGAAATAGAAGATTACATGTTTTAAAATGGCTTGACACTTTTTTTTCAATATGAAATTGATGAACAATACTCCCTCAATGACAACTGTGTAAATAACTAATCGATCATGATCAGCGCAGAATATTCCATATTTTATTACAGTTTAACATATATTTTTATCAAGTTACATAACGATATTTCATAATCAAACACATATCAACACCAAAATCCTGAAAGCAAAGTAAACACTTTGAAAATTGACAAATTACCGCGTGAAACTTTTATCGGGGAAGTGAGATTGGGCGCTCGGGAAAGGCAGACAATTACTGTTTAGCTAAATACACTCGCCATGCATAAATCATAGTTAATATAAGATTATGTGGAATTGGTTATATATATTTTGGTCGTTCAATTGTTCTTATTTCCAAAATTTTTAAAATATTTGAAATTTAACAGTTTTGGTCTGAACACTACCAATGAGGAATTTTATTCCGAAAAGCCGTCTAGTGCTGCAAATTTTGCAAAATTAAAACAGATTTTACAATATTTGAAAGGAAATGATTACTTTTATATCCGTTTATGCTCAGCCAAGCTATATTTGTGTAAATTCTCGTAAGCTGCAATAACCACTGCGGTAGCTCAGTTGGTAGAGTGTCCGCTTCGTAAGTCGGAGCTCGTAAGTTCGAACCCCGATCGTGTCTGACTCAAGACTTGAAAGTGGGAAGTAACTGTTCTTTCACCAAGCACAACGCATTACGAGGTCCCGTGTCACGGTAGGCGTGGCACGATAAAAACCTTGCTGTATAATGCTATCATCGATAAAAGTGAAATATTCTTTACTGGGACGTGAAACACCATTAATCAACTCGTAATCTGTAACACATAATAATATTCAAAAGTCAACTGAGTAATATCGAAGTTACCAAACATAGTTGATTGCATGAATACAGTTCTTCTGTTTATTTGCCAGAAGGTATGTATTTTGCAGGATGTTCTGTCTGACATGCAAGTGTAAGATTATTAAAATCCCCACATGACCGCTGGCCTACAATGGTAAAGCAAATATAACACAAACACCATGTACACTTTACACATTTTTTTCTAAAATAAAATCAATGGATGGATTTGCTCGCTGTTTTGAACGGGTAGATTTTTTGTTATAATGTATTTGTTTGCTCAAACGTTATGCTTTTCCGTTTTGAAGAGAACGATGTACTATCTATATTGGAAAAATGTGTTGTTACAACCAATATACTTTATCCATTATACTTGGAATGTTAAAAATTCCCATGATGAATTTAGAAATCTTTAAATATATATTACATTTAGTTATAGTTATATTGTTGTTCATTGTATTATACAGACGATTATTAACAAACTGTCTCAACAATCAATCAAACCTAGAAAACTAGAAAAAACCCAATTGCAAACTACCGATTGTCACAACAATCTAACTTCACAAGAAAACCAGACGTCGAGACTAGCACTTGCCATAACAACCGAGCTTCCTAAACAAACCTATGTCGAGACTAACACTTGCCATAACAACCGACCTTCACAATCAAACCAGACGAGATATACACATGTCAAGACTAACGACTGTCCTAACAACCAAGCTTCACAAGAAAACCAGACGAGTTATACAACATGTCGAGACTAACACTTGTCATAACAACCGAATTTCACAAGAAAACCAGACGAGATATACACATGTCAAGACTAACACTTGCCATAACAACCGACCTTCACAAGCAAACCAGAGGAAGTTTACACATGTCGAGACTAACGATTGTCACAGCAATCGAACTTCACAGTCAAAACCAGACGAGTTATACACATGTCGAGACTAACAATTGCCACAACAGCCGACCTTCACAATCAAACAAGACGAGATATACATATTCGTGACTAACGCTTGCCATAACAATCGAACTAAACAATCAAACCAGACGAGTTATTCACATGTCGTAACTACGACTGTCACAGCACTCGAAATTCACAAGAAAACCCGACGAGAAATACACATATCGAGGTTAACACTTGCCATAACAGCCGACCTTCACAATCAAACCAGACGAGTAAGAATTATTCACATGTCGATACAAACTATTGCCACAACAGCCGACCTTCACAATCAAACCAGACGAGATATACAAGTCGAGACTAACGATTGTCATGACAACCGAACTTCACAAGAAAACCAGACGAGATCAAGACATGTGTCAATGCCATTGACTGCCACAGCAAACGAAAAAATTAAGAAAACATGACGGGATTCACATATGTCCAGACTGTAACCTGTTAGATAAAGCGAAAGCGACTGCTATAAGTTTAAAAATGAATAAAAGGGAGAAACAGTGACAATTTTTTGTAAGGGTTAAAGCTAGCAAAACAGGAGCTGCTGACTCTTCCGGAGTACATGGCCATACTTTTGTGGTGGGAGTTGAAGTGGTTAACCTTATTTGACAGTTTTAGAGTTTTGTTTAGTTTGGAATTATGATTTGGACATGGATTGGTACATTTGTTTACGATTATTGTATTAGACCCGTTATTGATTCCCTTTAGTTCTATCTTTCATTTTACGCGGAACAATACTTATAACGTTGAAGGTTGTACAAGTCTCTTAAGATCTTTCTATAGAGTTTATCGGCCTTTGTAAACGTCATCTGATAAGTATGAAGTATAATGATTATCATTTTTAATATTTAAATACCCTCAATAACCTAGCATATTATCAAGACGTATCCAGTTCAGTGGAAGAGGGAGTTTATGTCCTATATATATTTTAAAAAATCAATTCAAGAAATATAAACGTGTTATTTACGCCTAATGATTAAAAGTACATGTGCTATTTGAATTCCAAATGATAGCCTCGCTTGTAACGGAGAAGAATCAAATTAATTAGCAGATGGAATTTATATTCTGTTTTTGTTTTTTAAATAAAATCAATTTATGGATATGCTCGCAGCTTTGAACGGGTAGTCTCTTTGTTATAATGTATTTGTTTGCTCAAACGTTATGCTTTTCCGTTTTGAAGAGAACGATGTACTATCTATATCGGTTAAAAGTGTGCTGTTACGACCAATATACTTTATCCATTATACTTGGAATTTTAAAAATTCCAATGATGAATGTCTATTAGAAATTAGAAATCTTTAAATATACATTATATATTGTTGTACATTATATTATACAGACGATTATTAACAAACTGTCTCAACAATCAATCAAACCTAGAAAACTAGAAAAAACCCAATTGCAAACTACCGATTGTCACAACAATCTAACTTCACAAGAAAACCAGACGAGATATACACTAGTCGAGACTAGCACTTGCCATAACAACCGAGCTTCCTAAGCAAACCAGACGAGTTATACATATGTCGAGACTAGCACTTGCCATAACAACCGAGCTTCCCAATCAAACCAGAGGAGATATACACATGTAGAGACTAACGATTGTCATAACAACCGACCTTTACAATCAAACCAGACGAGTTATACACATGTCGAGATTAACACTTGCCATAACAACCGAGCTTCACAATCAAACCAGACGAGATATTCACATGTCGAAACTAACGATTGTCATAACAACCGAGCTTCACAGTCAAACCAGACGAGATATATACATGTCAGGACTAACTATTGCCATAACAACCGAATTTCACAAGAAAAACAGACGAGTTATTCAAATGTCGAGACTAACGATTGTGATAACAACCGAACTTCACAATCAAACCAGACGAGATATTCACATGTCGAAACTAACGATTGTCATAACAACCGAACTTCACAATCAAACCAGACGAGATATTCACATGTAGAGACTAACACTTGCCACATAAACCGAACTTCACAAGAAAACCAGACGAGATCAAGACATGTATCAATGCCATTGACTGCCACAGCAAACGAAACAATTAAGAAAACATGACGGGATTCACATATGTCCAGACTGTAGACTGTTAGATAAAGCGACTGCTATAAGTTTAAAATGAATAAAAGGGAGAAAAAGTGACAATTTGTTGTAAGAGTTTAAGCTAGCAAAACAGGATCTGTTTATCCTTCCGGAGCACATGTTCTTTCTTTTGTGTCGGGAGTTGAAGTGGTTAACCTAATTTGACAGTTTCAAAATTTTGTTTAGTTTGAAACTATGATTTGGACATGGATTGGTACATTTGTTTACGATTATTGTATTAGACCCGTTATTGATTCCCTTGAGTCCTATCTTTCATTTTATGCGGAAAAATACTACCATTTCGTTGAAGGTTGTACATTTCTATAGAGTTTATCGGTCTTTGTAAACGTCATCTGATAAGTATGAAGTATGATGATTATCATTATTAATATTTAAATACCCTCAATAACCTAGCATGTTATCAAGACGTATTCAGTTCAGCGGAAGAGGGAGTTTATGTCCTATATATATTTTAAAAATCAATTCAAGAAATATAAACGTGTTCTTTGCGCCTAATGATTAAAAGTACTTGTGTTATTTGAATTCCAAATGATAACCTGGCTTGTAATGGAGAAGAATCAAATTAATAAGCAGATGGTATTTATATTCTGTTTTTGTTCAAGAAATATAAACGTATTGTTAAAAGTACTTGTGTTATTTGAATTCTACATATTAAATTGGTTATTTGTCAAATATAACAAGCGTTATAAAAAGAAATAAATAAAATAACATATTATACCAGTTTTAATTTATGTATAATGGGAGTTTAAGTATAACGAGAGCATGGGGTATATTACGCCTCGGTGGCTATTACATAACTAAAAGACACTATCAGGCACCATCTTATCATTGCACACACTAGTCGTCCAAAGAGAGACGTTTTGTATTCTATGTGCTAATATCTGTTAAAAACATGGGTGTTGTTTTTCTTTGTATATTGATAGTGATGTGTTCAAGGAATTTCTACCTTTTGCCAGGTAGTAGTTATGCAGCTGAAATATTTCAGTTGGAAATCTGTAAAATTTTAATATTTGTTTGAAATAAAGTATTCTTCCGGAGCACCGGGTCTTACGTTCTAGGTGAAAAATTGCGTGTTTCAATTAATGTGCCAGTTTTAAAGGTTTCACTGAGTTTGGGATTTTGTTGTTTCTTTTTTCTTCCCAAGTACAGAGCTAAAACAGACTATCGAAATCATCTCCATTTACCATTGTACTCAATACTCCTCCAAAGTGGGAAGTTTTGTAATCAATATGCAAATATATGCTAAAGCCAAGTAATAATACATTCTAATTTTAAATATTTTGCATATTGTAATGTTTTCGAGGTATTTCTTGATTTTGGCAAGTAGTAGTTTTCAGCTAAAATTTATTGAAAACAAACACAAACATATCGATCTATATCCAAATCATAACCCTAAAAGCTAAGTAAAAACTCTAAACACAGGCAAATTAAGTTAAAGCTTTAAACTTAGTTTGCAGGTATACAATATGTATTTGTATCCGTAACATGTTTTCATTCATCAAATAAATATGTAAATTATTATTCCTGGAGTCAGAGTCATGAGGTACTTTGTAAAACATGCCTGGATTAAATCTGTAACGCCTTATTGAAATGCAGATTTTGATATGGAAATACAATTGAAACCTTGTTATTATAAACCAACCATGTACTGCTAAGTAATTTGTCTGTCATAACATGTACATATAAAGGAATAAAAATGCAGCATCAACACAGAAAACAAAGAACTCAATGTTTTGACTGGTGTGTATATAATTCATACGGGGATGTAAGCCTCTTATTAAGATTCTACAAACAATTGTCTGTTAGGATTTAAGGGCTATTAATAAAGCATTTGTTTGTCATATAATCAGCTTAGCCTATGTTTATATCAACTGCAGGATATTGCCCTAGTCCGTAAATGTGAAACAAGTTAAAAAACAAACTGACATTTGTGACGTAAAGTGAAAAATTATGTCTTTAATTTCAAGTCCTAATTGGATTAAATTCTCTTAAGAAAAGTTATTGAATAAGTCTAAGGTGTTGAAATGTCAACAATAGAGTGATATTTTTTCAATTAGTCTCCTTTGTTAAGAAAGGAAGATGCACAGTAGATATGTGAAGGTATTAATCAAAATGTACCTGGTTTTAGACCAAATATATACATGATATGAGACGATTACTGATCATTATAATGTGAATATAGATTTTCTATCAGGGTAATTGTACCGTGGAGAATAAAGCATTAATCATTGATGAAGCAATGGTACAATACGTAACGTAAATGGTATGCGACTGGTGAAGCATGTCTGGGTAAGCTTGATGTTAAGACCGATAAGAAGTCTTTATCATCATTTGATACTGTTCAGTGTTATTTACTAATTATCTCTCTGTATTGAACTAGGTGTATTGAGGAAACTATTCTCTCGACATTATCCTTGAATCATTGTAAAAATCTCATGAAATAGTAAAATATAACATATTTGATGACAGCTTTTATGTCTTTTGCTTAATTAAAAAAGGCAGATTGTGTAAAGTATAAAACATAAGTTGAAAAGAACTTGGCCTTTACAAAATGAACAGATTGTTGGTATCTGTCAATGTCGCTGAAAAAAACCCAGATGGTATAAAATATAAAGTTGAAAAGGAACTTGGCCTTTATGAAGCTAGCAGCTTGTTACAATATGTATATGTCAATTCCTCTTGATAAGCCAGATGGTATAAATAATAAAAACACAAGTTGAAAAAGAAACTTTGGCGGTGCCTTTACAAAGCAAACAGCTCACTGATTCCGGATAAACCAGATTTTATAAAATATAAGACACAAGTTGAAAAATAACTTGGCCTTTACAAAAGCAAACAGTTTGTTAATTGAATTTTTATGTCGTTGTTTCTGGATTTGGTTTAGACATGGCTTTGTTATATATCAAAAAGGAGTGCGCATACGTAGGCCTACATGACTTTCATTCAAAGTAAAACAGGAAGGATTTCTCGTCCTGGCTTCTCTAAAGTTAACATATTATTTGACACATGACTTGTTTGGGAGTTTTTTAAACCGAGTATATTGGGGGTTTTCAGATTTTTCCGTGAAAATTCAAAACCTCCCTTCAAAAAGTGTTTAAAAGATGTAGTCGATGGCGTAAAAGATAATTAATATCAATAGAAAACTGTTGTGTGATACCGTCCATGACATTTTTTAAAAGGCCAAATGTATTTGATATTGAAAACTAATTATTTTAATCACTACCATGAATCAAAATACAATATTGTAGATCGTATTCGTTCCTTTCTCTCAATTTTTATTACACACGTAGCGATTGTAGGTAGCTAAAAATTGAAAATTTAAGAGTTAATTTATGTTAGTCAAATATTGTTACAAAGTTTGACCTCTTGCTCTCAATATTTATCACAAGAAAAACAGACGAGTTATTCAAATGTCGAGACTAACGATTGTGATAACAACCGAACTTCACAATCAAACCAGACGAGATATTCACATGTCGAAACTAACGATTGTCATAACAACCGAACTTCACAATCAAACCAGACGAGATATTCACATGTAGAGACTAACACTTGCCACATAAACCGAACTTCACAAGAAAACCAGACGAGATCAAGACATGTATCAATGCCATTGACTGCCACAGCAAACGAAACAATTAAGAAAACATGACGGGATTCACATATGTCCAGACTGTAGACTGTTAGATAAAGCGACTGCTATAAGTTTAAAATGAATAAAAGGGAGAAAAAGTGACAATTTGTTGTAAGAGTTTAAGCTAGCAAAACAGGATCTGTTTATCCTTCCGGAGCACATGTTCTTTCTTTTGTGTCGGGAGTTGAAGTGGTTAACCTAATTTGACAGTTTCAAAATTTTGTTTAGTTTGAAACTATGATTTGGACATGGATTGGTACATTTGTTTACGATTATTGTATTAGACCCGTTATTGATTCCCTTGAGTCCTATCTTTCATTTTATGCGGAAAAATACTACCATTTCGTTGAAGGTTGTACATTTCTATAGAGTTTATCGGTCTTTGTAAACGTCATCTGATAAGTATGAAGTATGATGATTATCATTATTAATATTTAAATACCCTCAATAACCTAGCATGTTATCAAGACGTATTCAGTTCAGCGGAAGAGGGAGTTTATGTCCTATATATATTTTAAAAATCAATTCAAGAAATATAAACGTGTTCTTTGCGCCTAATGATTAAAAGTACTTGTGTTATTTGAATTCCAAATGATAACCTGGCTTGTAATGGAGAAGAATCAAATTAATAAGCAGATGGTATTTATATTCTGTTTTTGTTCAAGAAATATAAACGTATTGTTAAAAGTACTTGTGTTATTTGAATTCTACATATTAAATTGGTTATTTGTCAAATATAACAAGCGTTATAAAAAGAAAATAAATAAAATAACATATTATACCAGTTTTAATTTATGTATAATGGGAGTTTAAGTATAACGAGAGCATGGGGTATATTACGCCTCGGTGGCTATTACATAACTAAAAGACACTATCAGGCACCATCTTATCATTGCACACACTAGTCGTCCAAAGAGAGACGTTTTGTATTCTATGTGCTAATATCTGTTAAAAACATGGGTGTTGTTTTTCTTTGTATATTGATAGTGATGTGTTCAAGGAATTTCTACCTTTTGCCAGGTAGTAGTTATGCAGCTGAAATATTTCAGTTGGAAATCTGTAAAATTTTAATATTTGTTTGAAATAAAGTATTCTTCCGGAGCACCGGGTCTTACGTTCTAGGTGAAAAATTGCGTGTTTCAATTAATGTGCCAGTTTTAAAGGTTTCACTGAGTTTGGGATTTTGTTGTTTCTTTTTTCTTCCCAAGTACAGAGCTAAAACAGACTATCGAAATCATCTCCATTTACCATTGTACTCAATACTCCTCCAAAGTGGGAAGTTTTGTAATCAATATGCAAATATATGCTAAAGCCAAGTAATAATACATTCTAATTTTAAATATTTTGCATATTGTAATGTTTTCGAGGTATTTCTTGATTTTGGCAAGTAGTAGTTTTCAGCTAAAATTTATTGAAAACAAACACAAACATATCGATCTATATCCAAATCATAACCCTAAAAGCTAAGTAAAAACTCTAAACACAGGCAAATTAAGTTAAAGCTTTAAACTTAGTTTGCAGGTATACAATATGTATTTGTATCCGTAACATGTTTTCATTCATCAAATAAATATGTAAATTATTATTCCTGGAGTCAGAGTCATGAGGTACTTTGTAAAACATGCCTGGATTAAATCTGTAACGCCTTATTGAAATGCAGATTTTGATATGGAAATACAATTGAAACCTTGTTATTATAAACCAACCATGTACTGCTAAGTAATTTGTCTGTCATAACATGTACATATAAAGGAATAAAAATGCAGCATCAACACAGAAAACAAAGAACTCAATGTTTTGACTGGTGTGTATATAATTCATACGGGGATGTAAGCCTCTTATTAAGATTCTACAAACAATTGTCTGTTAGGATTTAAGGGCTATTAATAAAGCATTTGTTTGTCATATAATCAGCTTAGCCTATGTTTATATCAACTGCAGGATATTGCCCTAGTCCGTAAATGTGAAACAAGTTAAAAAACAAACTGACATTTGTGACGTAAAGTGAAAAATTATGTCTTTAATTTCAAGTCCTAATTGGATTAAATTCTCTTAAGAAAAGTTATTGAATAAGTCTAAGGTGTTGAAATGTCAACAATAGAGTGATATTTTTCAATTAGTCTCCTTTGTTAAGAAAGGAAGATGCACAGTAGATATGTGAAGGTATTAATCAAAATGTACCTGGTTTTAGACCAAATATATACATGATATGAGACGATTACTGATCATTATAATGTGAATATAGATTTTCTATCAGGGTAATTGTACCGTGGAGAATAAAGCATTAATCATTGATGAAGCAATGGTACAATACGTAACGTAAATGGTATGCGACTGGTGAAGCATGTCTGGGTAAGCTTGATGTTAAGACCGATAAGAAGTCTTTATCATCATTTGATACTGTTCAGTGTTATTTACTAATTATCTCTCTGTATTGAACTAGGTGTATTGAGGAAACTATTCTCTCGACATTATCCTTGAATCATTGTAAAAATCTCATGAAATAGTAAAATATAACATATTTGATGACAGCTTTTATGTCTTTTGCTTAATTAAAAAAGGCAGATTGTGTAAAGTATAAAACATAAGTTGAAAAGAACTTGGCCTTTACAAAATGAACAGATTGTTGGTATCTGTCAATGTCGCTGAAAAAAACCCAGATGGTATAAAATATAAAGTTGAAAAGGAACTTGGCCTTTATGAAGCTAGCAGCTTGTTACAATATGTATATGTCAATTCCTCTTGATAAGCCAGATGGTATAAATAATAAAAACACAAGTTGAAAAAGAAACTTTGGCGGTGCCTTTACAAAGCAAACAGCTCACTGATTCCGGATAAACCAGATTTTTAAAATATAAGACACAAGTTGAAAAATAACTTGGCCTTTACAAAAGCAAACAGTTTGTTAATTGAATTTTTATGTCGTTGTTTCTGGATTTGGTTTAGACATGGCTTTGTTATATATCAAAAAGGAGTGCGCATACGTAGGCCTACATGACTTTCATTCAAAGTAAAACAGGAAGGATTTCTCGTCCTGGCTTCTCTAAAGTTAACATATTATTTGACACATGACTTGTTTGGGAGTTTTTTAAACCGAGTATATTGGGGGTTTTCAGATTTTTCCGTGAAAATTCAAAACCTCCCTTCAAAAAGTGTTTAAAAGATGTAGTCGATGGCGTAAAAGATAATTAATATCAATAGAAAACTGTTGTGTGATACCGTCCATGACATTTTTTAAAAGGCCAAATGTATTTGATATTGAAAACTAATTATTTTAATCACTACCATGAATCAAAATACAATATTGTAGATCGTATTCGTTCCTTTCTCTCAATTTTTATTACACACGTAGCGATTGTAGGTAGCTAAAAATTGAAAATTTAAGAGTTAATTTATGTTAGTCAAATATTGTTACAAAGTTTGACCTCTTGCTCTCAATATTTATCTTGAAACATTAATTTTAGCAGAAAAATAGTAAGAGTTAAAGTACGTTATATTAATCAAACGTTGTTACAAATTTGACCCTCTTGCTCAATATTTACTTGAATATGAAAGAATGAAACGTTACTATTAGCAGAAAAAATAATAAGATTTGAAATTAAAGAATTCAATTTGTTAATCGTAGTTTATATACAGTCTGTATTATAACAATATATGCCATCGTACAAAATCTACAAAATGTAAAATTAGTGTCTGTGCAAATGAGTATTTATCGCTAGCTGTGGACGTACGTCTTGAAAAACAGTATTGTAGCTTAAGGTCGACAACCGAATGGATGGCAAACACTTATACGCCAAATACCAAATGATGCACAAACAATGTGACACTGGTAATATTCTAAAACATAAAAACACCGATACAATCACCAGTATTACTCCAGAACACGATAAACGATGCTGGATATTGAATTCAAAATAATGCATCCATTAGAAGTAACACTTAAATGCACAAGAACTTTCGTCGACTGTACACGAGCTCGGTCGTTCATGATGTAATGTAGTATGATATAGGAGTTTATAACGTGTAATATAATAGTTATACCATCTCACCGATAGACCAAGGTGTCAGACCAATACTCGATACGTTCCTGTATGTCCTAATGGAAGTGTTAAGACATGTTTGTTAAATCATGTTGGAATTGGAGATAATTTACGATCTCAGAGCAAGTCAAGGAAAATTATCCTTCAAAGAAATCTTGATAAAAATACTTGATGCATAAGTTCCCAATTATTTACTTTCGATAGAACACATATTGCTTTGTAGAACTTGTTAAAATGTAGTATGTTGAAGACGTGACAGTGCAAGCAAGGCGTGTTATTACAAATTATTTTAAGCTAAATCAACAGACCTACTTAAGAATTGTTATTTTTTGTTTTAAGTTGGTGTTACTATTCACAATATGTAGTACACATGTTAAATTTCAATCCCACTTCTGTTATATAATGATACTAAAGTAGTGATTCACAATCGGCATTCCAAAGACTAAGAGTTTCCAAGATGTTTTTAAATAAGCATTGGTGCGTTAACAAATCTGTATCCTTATACGTTATTTTCTTTTATTAAAACGTGACAAAACCACATGTTAAATGTATAATGTTGAAGAAGTTGACAAATCAAGAAGGCATGAAAAAATCGTTATTAAAATATTATTTAAAGCTAAAATCGACAGACCGACCGAAAAATGGCATGTTTGAGTTCAAGTTGGTATTGCTGTTCATAAGACTGTGATGTAGACAAGTTAAATTGCAACTCCATTTCAGTTATATATTATGGTACTAGAGATGCGCCATCGGCATTTCAAAGACTAAGAGTTTTGAAGATGTGTTTAAATAAGCATTGGTGCGTTAACCAATCAATATCCTTATACTAATTTCTTTTTTTAAACTTGACAAAACACCTAACTAAATGTTATATGTTTTTACATTTAATGAGTGTTATTTCGACTTTGTAAAAATAGATTTTGAGTCAGTGAAATGTTGTTGAGTGCTATCTCATGATCTAAATGTTAGCGCTCCTATAGTTAGCACACTCAAAAACCTGTCGTTTGAACTGAAATAAAGACGTTTTAACATGCAAGAAAATAATAATAAAAAAGTAATCGATAAAATCAATATTTACATTTACATTGTTTTTTCTGCACTATAGAGGTAGTCTTGTTTTTAATCATGTGTCTTTAGTATATGTAAGTGATCTTGCCATACAATACGAGAAATTATTAGTGTATGTTTGTACTGTTTATCCCATTGTTTTTGTCTGAATAATCTGAATATATAGGTAAACAACTTTGACATGTCCGCTTGACATTTGATTTTAATATTTATCACGAACCAAGTGCATCCATGTATAGGGAGCACAGGTGTTTATTTTGTCTACATAATATGAACACTTATCATGTACCTTGAGAACATATAATTAACATTGAATCCTTCTACAACCCATATATTGGGTGGATCCTTCTATACGAATATTCCTAAAGAAAGGTCAAACGGACAATGTTGTTTACCTATAGCAACATTTACACAAACAAAACCACAGTTAAACACCTTGGCATAGTAAGACCACAATGTTACTTATCATATAGACGATATACCAAGTCTGATAACAAAATCTACAAATAATACATTTGGGATTCATGTTAAAATTAATGTACACATTACTGACACCGAATTTTTCCTTTACTTTAAAGAAAAACATACGCACACCAGAAAACATCTTGATATTTTAGAATAATTAAATCTGGATACATTAACAATAACAGAAGGAAACGTCTGAAAATCTTGTACTTTTAACGCAACCAGGAACACAACAAAATACAAATCAATGATAAACAAACAAACAGGTTTCATTTTTAAGAAAGTGTTGATGGGACTGGGTGCTAAATAAGAGGATTGGTAACTTGCCGTCAAGAGAACGTAAACGGTATTCATCAGTGGGTGCTATATCTACTCATCCATTTTATCCAGCTAGTGCAAGTTTTACAATCAGTTATTTATCTTGACACTGTTTTGTCTTCCAGTAATTCAGTCGTTAGTTGTTCTGTGTTGTTGGTTGCCATTGTTGTTGATAAGTTCATGTCTCGAATTCACCTAGATTGCTGTAGATTCTGATCATAGAACTTAGAATGAAAGAAAAAGACAATGTGCCCTTAAGTGGAGCATGACATACTGTACACTGGAGTCAAGTTTTACTTGTGGTACCAAAAAGGGAAAATTGCAACCCAATTTATAATATGTTTGGTTCAGAACGAGGCTTACCTATTAATACACCTCCGATTCTATTGATATATATCTGTCATATGCTCTACTATTTTTCTTTATAATAATAATTTAATTTAATACATTAAAAAATGATTTATGGCATTTTTTTTTAAACGGTATATGATATGAATAGATGAATGATCAATATTAAACAAAATAGGGTACTACAGATCTTTGAGCCTGTAGGTTATGGTTTCATAATTTTGGTCCAAACACTACTGATGGGGTATTGTTTTCCGAAACGGCCGTTTAGTGCTGTAACATTAAAACTGGTATAATATGTAATTATTTTGAACTATAATGGGGTTGCAGGTAGAGGTGTGGGTGCTCCGCTAGATGAATTTTTATCTTGATTCCCTCCATTTCTGCCTTGTATAACACTGCACGACACATGACTGATTGTATTAACATCATATTAAAGTCTCTACATCCCACCTCTATGCCAGCACTTCATTTCCTGGATATAAAACCGATATTTTATCTTCAATTATTTCTAGCTATCGACTAATAAAATAGATAATTAGTATATGTCTGAGACGCATAAAACCGTGTACCAGGTACTGTGGGACATCTTGAACTATTGTCCGAACATATAAGTTACATTTTAATTACTAAACGGACAATAGGTCAGCGATATATGATCTGTGATATCTCCTGATAATAATTGTTATGCTCTCTACATCGCTGCAAATAAACTTTATATTAATTATAACATCACATTGTTGGCATTGTAGTGCCCGGATTAACTGATTTCAATAGTAATGGAATCTGCTACCAGTACAAAATTCTGCCAGCTAAGCTTATTTTTCAGACCTGTAATTTCTTTTTTATTATAGGGATTATGTGATTACCACAGATGTGTAGGGAGAACTTTTTTGTTATTGCAAGGGATTTGGAAATTAGGATTAAAACAAAAATTAATAATCTCAAGATTATCTTTTTGAATGTCCTACGTTCAAGTGTTGCCAATATTAACTGAAATTTCCTTGAAATATTTAGAATGGTTTTCTAGGCTTTTTATGGCCGTAATCACAGTATTTTGATGCAAGTTTGCTTGATGTCTCCTTGTACAAGATTGCCCTAGATATATATATTTGACGTCCTATAGTTCCATTTTCCTTTCACTCAGTTTTGATTACACACATGGCGGTGTAGCTAGCTAATTATAAACAGGAGGTACATACCCTTTCTGAGCACCCGGCCTCACTTCCTTTGTGGAAGTTCAACTGTTAATCTGGCTTGTCAGTTTTAAAGTTTATACTTTGATTCTGGATTGTGATTCGAACATTGATTAGTATGTTTGTTATTGCCTGTTATGAAGTGTTCTTAGGTGTAATGAATATTCCATAGTGACCGACCAAAATACAAATGTAACATCTCCAATTAAACCGGTGATGACAGGCTGCCTAGTTTACATTATTAGCTGTAGCTATCAAACTTTTTTTCAAAGTTTCACCAAGTTATCTGTTTCAGTAAATTTCAGAATAAACCTGTCATTATTAAATCAAATGTGAATCAGATGTGGATTAAAAGCATTAAAATCAGTATCAATATTGATAAAAGAAGGGCGTGATTTTTATTCTATGACTAATAACTTATAATTGATGTTTACGGAACATGTCATTTCTTAAAATTACACGTTCATGGATGTCTGGTGTTAACCAAGTTACAATCACACAACTGGTATAAAAACTCAAATAAATGATCCTAATGTGTGTTTGTCATTTCTTGTCTTATTTGACAATTTTCTTCTTTCTGGTTTACACGTATGGTCTGTAAATATGTTATAACAATACGTATTATAATGATATCGTCTTAACCTTAACTTTTTTATGGACCAAAATTTGAATGTATGTAATTGGTCAATGTTGCTGTAACTTGCAAGATACTGTTAATTTTTTGTTGTTGAAATTCTTGTAACTTATCTTTTAGTATCGAGTAGAATTGAAAAAAAAACCATTACAGCTAAGTACAACTGTCCAATCAACCGCACGGTACATTAAATCAGTATCCAAATACGCTATTTGAAACAAACTAGAAGTACGCATACTGAGATTATAGATTTTGAAACTACATGTACGTCCGTTAAAAGACACAATTGCATAAAGCGGTGTGGTTAAAACTTATTTTAATAACATTGGTCGATTGCTTGATAAGCATGGTGACAGCGTTGTCAATATTATTTGCGAGATTGGGATAAGAAAATAAGCTTTGTGAGGCGATGTGATCGGTCGGTCGGTGTTAAGAACCACTCGTCCATAATGGTCCGGATTTATTTAAGGATGACAAAAATGTCGATACTCGTTTAGGTGGATAAATATGAAAAATGTTTTAACAGGAAAAAGTAAAAAAAAAAAAAAAAAAAAAAAAGAGGGAAAGAAGAAATACATTTACAATCAAACTGTCGCAAGTAAGATTGACGTTTATTAAATATAACTGATTTCACGTCAATGAAAAGAAAATTCATTAAAAAATATAGATTGCATTTATGAAGTAACTTATTAACTCATGTCCCAGTCTACCACATAGATTTGGTCTATTTTACCAGTTTTCCTTCAGGATTTGACACAAAGTTTTAGTAAGAGATCAAACTGTACGTCATTTTATCTGCTTCAAGTCCGAATATGAAGATCAACTGTGCAGATTACTGTTATGCAGTTTCAAGTGTAGTTTTATTCCTTAAACAAAATTGCCGAGGTAGAACGTTTTGATATTCTTTATAACGAACTCACTTCCCTGGTCGATGTTCAAGTGTTTAACTAAATTTGCCAGTTTTCACTTTCAAGTTGTGATTTTAACAAGGACTGGTTTGCTCTGTTCATGGGCCGGTAGTTAAAGTATAGAACTGTAGAAACACAAAGGTAACATGTAAAAAGCGAATCGGCAGCTCATCTCGGCCTCTCGCTAGCTAAACATCGGCCTCTATATATCTCTAAGTTATTAGTATTTTCGTTCACTATATATCCATATGTCGGCCATGCAGCAGCCGAGCTTTCAATACTTCATTGACTCAGTGCTCGACACTAGACAGGTTTGTACTTCTATTTAGCGGTACCAGTTTTATGGTTATATTAATGTTTGTCATTCCTATGCCGATATCCCTCTATATTTTTGTTCTTGATGACACAATGTATTAGCTATTGCCGTAAACTATTTTTGTTTGAATCGCACCAGGTGTATATAGAAATTATTGTCTTTTAATATAACTGTACTCTGTTGTAGTTTAATAAAACATCAGCAAATTACTTTTTAACCCAATTAAAAAGAGCAATCAATTCATATTTATGTCAGTTTGGTGAAGAAAGTGTTTAAATAATACAGTTCATAAAGCTATAGTACTGTACTGAGTCTTTCATTACCTTTACGGATTTTTTTTTCAATTGCTCCGTGTAAAATCGATTTTTTTTCAAAATTTTTAAATAGTAATATAATAATAGTATCCTGAATTTAATTCTTAGTTGACTTTTATGAATATTTCGTTTTTAGAAGTAGAATTACTTGCATTGGAGACATTTCCCATATTTTTATATTTCCCTCATTCTACAGTGTCAGAAAAGTAATGTAACCATTTTAACATCTTAAATGGGTTTTCTTGAACTTTTTATTGACCAAGTTGTCACGCTCGACATACTTGTATTTTGAGTTGTTTTCGCCAAGTCTTCCGAAAGCTTTGCTAAATTGATTGGTATTGATTGTAAAAAATCATTAGTTGATGCATATTTAAATTTGTGTCTGAAAGGGATATTTGACACTAAAACTGAACAAGAGAATCCTATTCTCGTATCGACAACCAAACCCTAAATTTGGATATTAATGTTTGGTATCTACTCTACTATCAAGTATTTCCTTTCGCTTGGTGATTTATGTTACCTTAAATTCAGGGAATAGGAAAGGTCAAAGATGAAAGCGTAAAATTTTCACAGAATATTCAGTGGATCGTAACACCAATATTTATAATAAATGACGTTTTTACAAACTTCTGGGACAGATTATTCCCCTGTTTTCTCCATGACCTGTTTCATATATGTAGCGACTTATCTGCGGAGATGACATCAATCACGGCTAAAGAATCCCTGAGGCAGGAATCGATTTATAATATTTCAATACTGAAGAAGAAATTATAGAATTATTCTTTTGCACTTGACGTGATTTTACTAACGGTTTATGTCAGCCGTACTGGTCGTAATAGATGTATTTGTATGATTAAGACTCTTTTTATTGGTGTTTTCATGGATTAAGTAGCATTTAATGAATGACTTAGAATGATTCCGACCAATTATATTAGATTTTGATTAATTTCATAAAATTTTATTACTCTTTTAATGAAAAAATATTTTTAAAGTCAAGACACGTGCATTTAAACAAATGATTTACGTTGCTGTAGCTAGACCAATACGTGCTGTCTGAATTTAAAATATTAAAATAATTTATCCATTGTTTTCCCTGAGAGGCAAAAAAGTTAATGAGGTTTATGTGATTGAATTTGTAAATATAAATCTATTTTTTCCGCTTTAATCGTTATTGATGTCATATTCTGATTATTTATTGATGGCACAGTGAATTTAATTTTTATAATGTTTATTAAAACGCTAACAATAATTTGCTATTTTTGCTATGCCTGTTGCTAAGAACGTTATATTAGCCATGGACTACAATGTTAAATTTTCCTATATACACTCCAGTCCATGTCTAAATCAGAATTAAAAAAGCAAAGTAAGAACTCTGCTTACTGAAAAATTAAGTTTAACACGTGATCTGCCACCAAGGGAAGTAAGTCTTGATGCTTCGAAAGCATAAACACCTCCTGTCTGGCTAAGTGTACATCCATGGCGTGTAACATGAAAATTGAGAATAAAAGGAAAATGTAAGTTTAGAACGCCAAATATATATTCAGGAGAATTTTGGATACAGGGGCATGATATTTATCATTAAAATTGTAAAGACAACCAATTTGCAACTTATTCAGCAGTAGCTATAAAAATTTTACATTTTTAAACAAATTTAACAATTTGCAAAGTGCACTTGCAATAAGCTGAACCTAGAGAATGAAAGAATCCATTTTCTTTCAGTTTCGTGTGTAATATTTAAAAACAATTCAAATGTTGTCACTTCTTTGCGAATTACGCTTACAATCATCTAGACAAAGTGCATTGTTAAATTCCTTTCTATCTTAAAGTAAATCAAGTTATTTTGGTTTGCTATCTAAGTTTTGTGTGTGACTGTCACTGCAAGTTAAATAAACGAAGTTTAAAATGATGAATTATTCCCATGACGGTTATATTAACAATTTACTTCAACTAATTAGCGCCAGAATTGAAAATTTGAAAACAAGAGTTGCTATTTCAACATCATAAAATTGAATTAAAATTTCTTTAAATATTTGAACTTTGAAGTAAAAATGGGTCATGTCTTTTGCCACAAATACGTGAATATAATATATATAATTACCTATTGATTACATATAAAATAAATGTTATAGTTACTACGTCGTTGTAACTAAGGGCCCTAGCTGAGGTTACAGTGCGTGACACGGAGTTGTAACTAGTCTGATATTTTTTTATGTTTAAGTAAATGTCACACATCATAAATAAAAGATCATACCATGTTCCTATACTATGAAACAAGCAAGATTGCAGCGTTATGTCGGTCATTCATGTATGTGTATAATGATCTTATTGATCTACAAAGGCACCTGTCTGAACAAATCGCGTGTTTGTGTTTTTTTGGTTTTCATTCAAAAGAAAGAAACATAAGGACATACATATATCATACCCCTTGTTTGTGTTGAACCATTCATGTGTTTGTATAAGAATCTTATTGGTTTCTTATAGCCTGTACAAAGCTTTTTTGTTTTTTTTTCCATTCAAATACTGAACTGTTGATATATGTCTCCCTTATGTTTGTGTTTAAACACATTTGACTACCTTAAAACCTATTTTTAAAAATGAATTAAGAACACTTTCTACAATTTGATTTTACAGAAACAGAAATATTGTCATAATTGATTTAGATACAAGAAAATAAAAACAAATGTGGGCCACTGATTATAAAAAAGGCCGCGCACATGCCAGAATGTTGGTCCAATGTTTGGTATTTCATTTAAATAAAGTAATTTGTGGTTGGAAATTGCATTTGCAAATCAGTAATTAAATCTTAAAGGCCCAAAACAACAATCTAAAATCAATAAGAAAACCATGGGCTTTATTTTAGTATGTTTATGGCCAATGCCAAGAAACATCTGCGTTTGTCCAAAAATTCATCCTTTGTGACAAAAGCATGTGTTTGAAACACATTGAATGTTATCGAACATTTAAAATAAGGATCTTGTATAAAATTCCAAATTTGTATCTATATGTTTATCATGTCTTTTTCTTGCTTCATTGGTTTGTTCTCTTTTATCTTTGTTGACATCAGCCATAACTAAGCACATGTGTTTTTAAGCTACATTTCATCATCAATCGTGAAATGTCAGCGTAATTACTGGCTTTTTAGAGTTGTGTGATTTTGGAAAAGTGCAAGACATTTTGTTGTACTTTGTTAAAGTTCAACTCTATAATTATAACACTGATATCTTGCCCATTTTTAACGGATCGTAAGCATATTGTTTTGATCAATGGGCGTAAAGATGTGGTGCTTGCTAACTCAAATTCACGTAAAAAGTAAAAACCGATATAATTACTCACGTGATTGCAATAAAACCTTTCCGAAACATGGACAATTAAGGATTTATACTATTTATCAAGGTTGATCGTGATTACGAGTTTTCAGTGTTCATGGAACACGAAATTGCATGATTACTAAAAGTCAAATAAACATTTATCGAACAGTTATTTGTCAACCAGAAAGTGCAAACGAACTTGAAATTAAATTAAAGCGAGTTTCAATGTATAATATAGTTTTCAGTGCGATATGTTATGTAATGTAACCTTTGTTCTGATATCATAATAAAAATAAACATTTTGGGATGACGAGTGTCTAAGAGTTTTTGCATTTTATCTTTGGGTTGCGTGAATTTGTAATTCCTATTATTACAAATTGGTCTCGGTGGGTGATGGGACTGGTGGCCTCGGTATGAGTAAAAGGATCTTGACTGGGACATAAAACGCAATTACTACACTACACTTTTAGGGCAATTATAGCTCTGGCTCAATGTAAATTTGAGGACACGTGTTGTAACCTTAGACCTTCCTTACAAATTAACTGGAAAAAGCCCATATACATGTTGGGTAGTTTGATATGGAATTGAACATAGTTTATTACATCTAGTTACAGATCCTACAAATTAGGCCATGATGAATTAATCTAAAGCCCTAAAAATATAACATTGAATGTTATCTAAGCATAATCAGTCAGTAAAATGGCTTAATTGCTATGTACAACCACTAACAATTAGGAACATAGAATTAAAGCTATTTGACGTCTGTAATTCTTATAATTAGCTACTGTATACACTTGTTACACCATGGTTTGATTATTTACAATTTAAACTCAATTCAAAACAAGATAATTGGTCGGATGTCCATAATGACGGTACACAGACTGTATTTCCTACAATCAGTGCTTGAAATATTGGCTATAGTCAAACAACATTGACCTGTCCGGTTGAACCCTTTAATTAGTAGTAATATTCACATAGGATGATCTACCTAACGTATGAGTGGTAGTGTTAAGTTCACATTTTACACATACACTATACAGGTGTACCTTTTTTCAAGTCATGGTCAGATTCCAGCCTGGGTTCAAACCCAAGAATTTCCACATACAAAGTCAGCATTCTACTAGCTGACCTTCCTTAGTGGTATGTGTAAGGGGTTTGATAATTTAATTTGAAGTCTATTACTATATTATATTGGTATTATAATATGATGTTTTACTTGCAGGCACCTGAAGAATAGGTTTACTCTAAAAATATAGTTTGTCAGCATTTATCCTATGTATAAATCCACTCGTCAATATTAAATATTTGGATTTAAGGTCTAGTAGGCAGGTCTATGTTGTTAGCCTATACTGTTTATCTGGCCTGGGTTGCAATGTTCGTGACTAAGTCACATTTTTGCTTCTATTGGCGGATTTTACTATAGAAATATAGCGTTATAGGTCTGATATAACTGTTATTGCATATTGACTGAAAGCAGTTTATAGTAAATGTCCTAATAAAGAAAATCTAATTCTGAAACTAAACATCGATTTCCCTGATTAAAAAATCAAACAAATTTAACTTCGGGAAATATTAAGATTTTAATATCATGATATTCACCAATAAACATCATTGCAATTATACAATAATAGCTATGTGTTTTATAAAGCTAAAATATATCTGTATTAAAGAGATGCCGTCATAACGATTCTTCACTTTGGTATTGAAACTTTTCCGACTCTCAAACAGCAAACAGAGTGTATGTCAACCATTTTGACTAATTTGCAAAATACTTTTCATTTGTTCTATGTGAGCGGCATAGAGTTGAGTGAAGCTGAATAAAGCTGTTCAATGAAGAACACATTCAGCAAATCTTACAATAAGATCACGAGTCAATCAAAAACAATGTACTATTGTTCGTCTTTTATACTTAGAGACAGTCCTAAACTAAAATGGCTATATTATCATTTAGTTTCTCATGAAATGATCACAATATTTGTGTTTAAAAACAAAAATACTAACAAGGAAAAATACATGAAAAATCGAAATCATTACATTTATTCCTGTATATAGAGAAAAAATCAGCAAATTTAAAATAATCGTAATTGAACTAAGAACTAAAACACTCATTTCGGACCCCATGTTCTAAATCATTGATATTCACGCCTGAATCACGCCTGTGTCATAGACTTAATCACTTTGTCCACTTTCAAAAAATGTTATCCTAATGCTTTTTTACAATTTAAAACTTCAAAACTACATACTTCACGTTATCTGAAATAGATATTTCTTCTGCGTGATTTTGTCTAAACCGATGCCAATAACAAATGTGATATAATTGGTTAAAATTGTAATTGTTGACCTTATTTGAACATATGAGGTCACCACGGGAACATACTACAGCTGGTTTTTAGTAAAAAAAATGTAAAATTCTCTCTATGTAGGAGAATATCGGAAAAAGTAAAAATAAAACAAAAAATATGTTTAGATGCGCTTTTTGTTTTAAAAACAAAATGTGATTGTTAGGCTTCAAAAACTTAAAAGGTGTAAAAGTATTTTATGAAAACGACTGTCTCTAAACATTAAAGATGAACAATAATACTTTCTCCAAAGCAAATTAAAACTTTGAATCTGGAAAATTTCGCGACACGTGAACTTCTCAACAGAGAGGTGAGATTGGGTGCTTTAATTAGGGAAAAATAAATATTGAATTCAATTTGATACCGTAAAACGCATGCTTGTGTTACGTGGGACGATTGTCGATAGCGTTAACGTATAACAGCCCATCTTTCCGCATTTAGTTTCCAATGAATAACACGAAACAATCTTCTCTGATCTCATATCTTAGGTTTGGGTCGAAGAATATAAAATACAGATATTTAAGTGTTACACGCATTTCTTCTACATCACTGACGTACGTAGTCCACAACGTATAACCTCCTAAAATCCTACATGTTTTACACTTAACTTTCCTTTACAATTAAGTTTGGTAAATGCGATGATTTTCTTCAAAATGTTTTGGCAAAAGTAACAGAAAAAATGTCTGCGTAGGTTGTTTTTATTGTTCTATTTAGTCCCATGAGTTTACTGGAAACTGTGTGGGCCGTCCGAACCTGCTCGGTCAAGCCAATTAGGTAAAGTAAGGACTTAAGTGTAATACCTTTTCTCACCTTTGGATACCAAATTGAAATATAAGATGGTCCACATCTTTATAAATAACAAGACTGACATTCTTACAAGTTCCAAAAATCGACAATGAAGACAGGACGTTTACATTGAATGGGTGTAGATTTAGTGTATTGCTCTAAATTTGTTGTGTCAGCATTTTTCCCAAGCTTCTGTTTTATTCAGTGTAATAGTTGTCTTTTGACGCGTATTATATTTTGTGTAATTCTCGAGGGAAATCATTCCACCTTAAACGCCATATCTAATTATTCCATTACCTTGAAGTCCGTAACTGTGCAGGCGTTTGTATATTTTCTCAATTATATTAATGATAGACCATTTTCTTGTAAAGAAGTAATGTTTTTCCTAACGTGCAGAAATGATATGTAGTATATAGACTTGGTATGTTTTATTGATGATCCGCAACAAAAAGTCAGGACTGAGAGGGATGAGGTGTCAGGTATTTTGGCTGACTATATTATTCTTTTGTTGATGATTTTCTTTTTTCCCCCTTTATTTTCTTTATTTATTGTTTGTGCGCCTTGGTAAGTGGTCTAAGGCGTTTGATTAAGGATCAGAGCGCCTATTGCCCTTTAAGTTAGAATTATATTGAATGCCTGAATGGTCTAAATTCCTTGCTAACAGATTACAGTGCCTGTCGCCGTCTAGATTCAAATTTCACTCGAGACAGATTATACCGCGAGAAAATTTTGTCAATTCGCTTGCCGAAGAGAGGTGGATTTTCTGCAAACACGTCTTTTTTTTAACCATTCTTAAAACTGAACGCATTGATAAATGAAAGGATTTTAAATTTGACATTACAACTTCCTTATTCTATCACGCCTAATTCTTACTCATTCGTGGGCGGCACATGACACTAATATTTAAGGTATATCTCTCCTCAAAATGGTTAAATATTTTATGTTACATCAATGCACTAAACTATAAAAAATAAATTAATTACTTTGCTGCATGCAAGTGAATAATTTCGCCCACTCAGAAAAAAACTGGTGGTAGCATCTTTTGGAGAAATAGTGTTTATTGAAATCTGATAGTTTATTAGCTTCTGGCTCTAATCGAAACCTACATAACAAAGAAAACGATTTAAAAGAACCAGCAGAGGTAATGTGGTACAGTAATCAGGTCAACCAGTGTATCACGTGATGTTTCATAAAATCTGTTCGGAATACTTGAATATTGACGTATTTCCACAAAATGATATTATTCTGTGAATTTAAGACGTAAAAGTTTTCCAAATATTAAGATGATTCAGGTATAGACCACGCGGTAACTTTTTAATTCCATTTCCGCGTAGGTTCAAGGTTTGATATTCCTGAATGCATGGGTATTTAGAAAACTTCCATACACGTTATTCGTTTGTGTTTGGTTCGCGTTATCACATGTATTGTATGACATATCTAAATTTTACCCTTCCGGAGCACCCGGCCTCACTTCCCTGGTGGACGTTTACGGGTCTAACCTAACTTGTCAGTTGCAAAGTTTTTACTTTGCTTGTAGGTTGTGATTCGGTCATGGATTAGTATGTTTGTTTTTGATATCTGTACAGTAAAGGCTTGACCCAAGCTTTAATTTGTCACCTGGATTATTGCCAGTGCTATTTTGAAGTCCAAACCATTTTATGTTTCATAAGCCTCTCGGTTTATTATCTCAAAACCGCTGTATAATGCAAAAATATGACCGAACAAATTTTGGCGATGAATCAAGGTGTTATCACGTAACAATATTTAAACGAAGCCGATTTAATTGATCGTTAATCTCATCTGCCCTAAATACAGTTTAATAAAGGTATAGGCAAACAACTTTGACCTGTCCGTTTGAGTTTTCATTAGAAATATTCATATAGGAGCATCCACCCTACATATAGGTAAACAACATTGACCTGTCTGCTTGGCAGATTGGCAGTTAATACGTATATACATGTGCATTGCCCATGATAAGTGTTCATATTATATAGGAGAAGTTTTCACGCCTGATCCCTATTCTTAATTTAACTCTTCCATAAAGAATATTTAAACCAAAGTTCAAATGGACAGGTCAATATTGTTACACAATATTTAAACCAAAGTTCAAACGGACAGGTCAATATTGTTACACAATGCACGTCTTTACTATGTACACGGAATAATCATGCGTGTTCCATATACATATATTTACTAGGCCGTATTAAAAATTTAAATAAAAGGTCAAGCTGACAGGCCAATGTTGTTATCTTATATACTCCATACTTTCTTCATTATATGTCCATAATTAAAGACCTTTGTATGTGTCAAACACAGACATACCGGTCCATGACCTTTATATATTATTTACAGAAGACTTCCTTACAATTTCCTTCATTTATAGCGTCTGTATTTTTAATTGAATTCCTGTCTCGCGTATATTTGGTTCCCTGTAAACATACATATCCGGTACAAATATCATTTCATTTACTTCAAATTGTAATAAAATTCAATGTGACCCTAGTGCAAAAATGCCAATAACCAATAATGTTTAAAAGTGAACACAATTATTTAACCATATGCCATGGTATTATACAATATATTGTAACAGCGTTCGTAGATCTTACAAAACTGTGATAAGCTGGCTCAAGAATAATAGTGTACTACGCACAGCGTACATTACTGAGATATAACCTGGCAATAATCAGTAAAATTGTTCAACTGTTAAAGCTTACCGCGTACAAAGAGATACAATCTAGCATATTGTTAAAGATTTCTTCGTGATTCATACAGAACTGTGATACGAGTAAGCTCACACAACGACAATGTCCAACTATAAAAGCTTACCAAATACAACATACAGAACTGATATATGCTAGCTCAAGGAAAATGTTCAACTGTAAAACCGTAACTATATGAACTGTGATACAATCTAGGGGATAAAAAAAATTCAGTTGTCAAAGTGTACCGCGTGGATCTTACAGAACCGTGATATAAGCTAACTCAAGAACAACTATAAAAGCTAAACTACATACATCAAACAGAAGTGTGATATAAGTTATTCAATTGTAAACAGTTACTACACGAACTGTGATGCAATCTACCGCATGGACAATACTTAGTTATTAAAGTTTTCCGCGAGGATCTTACAGAATTGTTATATAAGCTAGCACAAAGACAACATCCAACTATAAAAGCTTACCGAATATAACAAACACAATTGTAAAAGTTAGCTCAAGAGAAATATTCAACTGTAATTTAACAATAACCATATGAACTGTCACAGTGATGCAATTACATATTATATCAGTTTTAATTTTACAGCACTAGACGGCCGTTTCGGAATACTTTTCCCCATCAGTAGTGCTTGGACTAAAATTATGAAACCAAAGTTATGTTGAAGATGTTGAAAAGCTACCCAAAGGACCAAAATATATTTTACCAAATTAAGCTAAGGAAATACTTTGCATGAGGGAGTATACCTTAGTTTTTGAGAAATTTCAAATTTTAACTTGTAGAAAATTTAGACAATTATAGTATATTTAACGGATGAACAGTATTCAGTTGTGAAAGTTTACCTCGCGGATCTTACAGAACCGTGATTTGGCTAACCAAAGAACAACTATATAAGCTAACTACTTACATCAATCAGAACTGTGATATAAGCTAGATCAAAGAGAATATTCAATTGTTAACAGTTTCTAAATGAACTGTGATGCAATCTAGCGCATGTACACTATTCAGTTAATAAAGGTTAACGCGTGGTTCTTACAGAATTGTTATATAAGCTTACTTAAGGACTATAAAAGCTCACTACGTGAAGCAGACAGAACTATGATATAAGTTACCTCAAAGAAAATATTTAACTGTAAACAGTTACTCCATGAACTGTGATACAATTTTCAGTTGTTAAAGAGTACCACGTGGAGCTTACAGAATTGTGATATAAGCTAGATCAGTAACAGTATTGACCTTTGGTGATGAATCTTATAGTGTTGTTAGCTCAAGGTCAATACCCAGCAGAAAAGTTTACAGCATAGATTTGTAATATAAGCTAGGGCAATATCGGGCTTAATGTGATTACATAGGTGATGAATCTTACAGTGTTGTTAGCTCAAGGTCAGTACCCAGCTGAAAAGTTTACAGCATAGATTTGTAATATAAGCTAGGGCAATATCGGGCTTAATGTGATTACATAGGTGATGAATCTTACAGTGTTGTTAGCTCAAGGTCAGTACCCAGCTGAAAAGTTTACAGCATAGATTTGTAATATAAGCTAGGGCAATATCGGGCTTAATGTGATTACATAGGTGATGAATGTACTTTATAATGATGCTTGTCATTAAGAAAATTACCTAAATATATTACCAATTGAACTTGACAAATCCATTTTGTAGTCATTGTGGGGACACAATAAGGCCATTTAATGGAACATTGCACACGATGTCTATCTCAAAGTAACGTATAAACCATTCTTTATACGTGATGTTGACTTAATTTTGTCACAAACCACTTCGAAATGAAGCTAATTTGGCTAATATCTGACTGGAAGAATTCTCAACAACCATGACAAAATCTATACCTTAAGAATGGCTTCTTCAATGACTAGCCTCTCTGGGTGTCCATGGAGCTTATTGGTAAACGATGTACGGCAATAGAATCTTGATAGATGGGATTTTCACAGTAAACTAACGTAACATTTATTTTATAAAAGAGCTGGTAAAAACCCCAGAGACTAATAGCTGGTAGAAGGTTCCAATCTTACTCCAAGTCTCGTAATTATATTTATATCCGATACGCAACACCATCTCACGGTGTTCAAGTAAGACAGGTTAAGACCAATGTGACATCTGAAAAGACTTTTCAATCAATCCAATAGAATATTGACAGTAATTGGGCATTATTTAAATATTTAATTGATAAAGTTAGAACCTAATTTAGTTTCAGTAAAGAAAAACAAATAATTTGATCATGGTCTCGCCAAGTCTCGGCCTTCAAAACACAAATGATTTAGAGAAGCCACATTCCTCCGCATTAAATCACAATTAATTTATACTACCAGCATTCCAACGTCGTCTTCTAATTTTTCATGATTTAAATGAATTAGTCTGAATGACATCCTCAAATTAAGAAAAAGATCTCCACTGCAATCAATTGCAACATTCCGATCCATGTCTAAACCACATTCACAAAAGCAAAGTAAAAACTGATAAATTAAATTAAACACGGGAACCTCCAATAGGGAGGGTAGGTCGGGTGTTCCTGTTTAGTTAGGTACATCCGCCAAGTGTCAAATCATATTTGAGAATGATCAGAAATATGCAACTTTGGGATGTAATGTATATCCATGATTATTTTTGATTCACAGACATAATATTTATCAAGAATATTGTGATAATTTTAGGGACTTCAAAAATAATTTATTTCGCCAGTCAAGAATGTTTCTTAAAGTGTTATTGTTCTGTTTTTATATTGTCCATTCGCTATTTGGTCTTCTCTCATACTTTCATGCCCCGGAGCTGTTTTTTTTTTCAATACCGAGAGTTTAGTTGTTCCAAACTTATGTATCATTAACAAAGAGAACGAATCATGTACAGTAACAAATTTCGATATATTCACTTGAGTATCAGATATGTGAAGACATTTTGATATATAAGCCAGATAAAACTCTTTATATGGTAACAAAGACAAATCAAAACATATAATGAAAAAATGAACGTCAAAAGTCAATAGTAATGCTTTTGGTAATTCTCAAATAAGTCATTCTTGTTTACCTAACACTATCTTTAAATTGTGTTACATTTGCATCTATTAAAAACACGAGTCAAATTCGCTGCTTTAGGAAACATAAGATATAAAATAGGAACGACCTTACGCAACTGATAATGCATTTTAGAATTTGAAGAGATAGATATAGATTTAATAGAAAGTTTAAAATATACATTCTGTTGAAAACTGCACTTTTTAACTTTAAAGCAATAATTTCATGTCGAGACATTGAAAACAAATTTCTTTAATTTACAGATCAGTTGGTATCTCTATATGCCAGGGAAAATGGGAGACGGTAATCTCCCCCGTTAATGGCTAACTTCGGATTTTAAATCAATTTAGAAACGAGATAATATGTAAAACTAATGGTACTTCATAAAAAATAATTTAGTTTATTGTAATTACAGTTGAAAAATCTCAGTGATATTGTTTTTACATGAGGCAAGCATAATATCGAATCTACATAACGTACAGTTGCTCTTAAGGTTGGCATGGAGACAATACCGGATTTAATTTAACAAAAATAAAGTCTTTCTGACCTTAGGCAAATTAACAACATTTCAGATTAGTTTTTCTGTTTGGAATTAGATATGTTTTATTAATCAGTTCTAGCGAATGTCGCAATCCTCCAGGGTGACCTGTTTACTTTAGGATTGGTTTTAAATACAAACAACATTGTCAGTAAGGGTATCATCCATGTTTTAAGGATTGGGTGTATGTGACCGATTTCTAGGTGTAACATTTAGTAACAAAATTCTAAATTTCAGTGTTCAAAAAAGCACATTCTTGTTCATTTAATTTCATAACGATCGAGTTGATGCCATAAGAAAGTATTTTAGCAACATCTCTGCTAATATCTCACAGACGTACATTTTTATAGGATAGGGGGGAGATTAACCGCTTTAGGTTGAATATTTGAGTCTCGGTCAAGACGTTTTGAGTCTCTGACTGAACTTTTAACACTTTTCAACACTCCAGGCTTTAATTATAAGAGTTGGGTTAAATCTTTCTTACACAACAGGTGATGGTTGATTCTTTTTTCACATACTACTGTGCATAAAGGCTATTTTGAAGATGCATATATAGCGATTAAATTGATAATTTTGATTTTTTAGTAAAATTTTAATTATATTTCAGCACAAAAAAGGAAACCTAAGTGGAAAAAATACATTTTGTTTTAAATCAGTCTATGTGAGTGTGTACATACCAAAAACATTTGCCATTTTTCAAGAATATCAAAATGGTTAAGCATAAATACTCCCATAAGGTGCCTCATTATCTTTTGGTTATATGTAGGTCGACTAGGTGTGAATTTTCTTGACACAATCACGCAGGTGAAAGGTAAATTTTTACCAAACATTCATTTATAATTTGGGGCCCAAATGGTAAGCTGGAATACATAATTTCTGTCACAAATGTGATTTTTTTCAATATACAGACGTTAACCAAAACATGCAACATTGACACAAATATACTTTTTAGTTAGATCTCTGAATAATGAATAAATATGCACTGTTAATTTTTCCAAACAATTCTTTATTAAAACGTAATAAAAGTAATTTTATTGTTACAACATTTGTTTTACCAAAATTGACCTCATAACAAACGACATCACAATTACAACAAGGATTGTGATGTCAAATCATACAGCGCATGCAAGATTTCAAAATCTATCAGCCGAAGAATAACCTTTACACATTGATTGCTGCTTTAGTTTGTCACTTCGCATTGTAAGTTCTACAAGCTATTGTCAAATGCTTGTTTTAAGCAACATCTACACGTTTTTTACCGCCATTTCATTACTATTTGCATGCACATGTAGTTACTTTTGAATTACCTGCAATAGGGACGAGAAACATATAACAGCATCTACATATATACCACAATTTTTTTTGGTCAACGTACATAGTATATTGGTAGTATATCGTGCAAACGTCGCATCATTCGCGGCGAAAGGATTTTAATCCTAAGGATTAATGGTGCATTTATTACTTGTATGCAAATTGCATCATGCATTATAATCAAAAACATACTTCTAATCCATTTCCAAATCACAATCCAGAAGCAAAGTAAAAACTTTGGAACTAACAAGTTAGGCCAGACACGTAAACTTCCACCAGGGAAGTGAGGCCGGGTGCTCCGGAAGGGTAACCACCTCCTGTTTAGCTAGCTTCACCCGCCACGTGAGTAATCAAAATTGTGTGAAAGGAACAAATTTTTAAATCTTGAAAGGATGTCTTCGGAAAATATAAGGAAATGACCCATAGGAAAATTTCATGCATGTCAAAATTTACATTAATAAAATATTGGTTAAAAGTACTTCCTATCTATAGAATAAAGTATGTTCTAAAGTGTCATGTCAAAAAAGATATCTCTGGTAACGGATAAGTATTTCTATATGTGCATGAAAACGGTGATTCAAAGCGAAAATGGTTATTTCCATACATTTGACTGCATATATATTGAAATTTCATACTGATGGCAGGCCTGCCCGTGGACGAAACCGACATTAAAATGTAGGTATTTAATTTAGTTTTCACTAACCTAAAGATTATTCACGGGCATGCCTGCCATCATGGTGAAAAATTGAAAAACGCTTAAAAATTAAACTATTATCCTTGTCCATCACTCATATATTATAGCGTATACAAAGCGTTCGTAAGCTTCGGTAGCTCAGTGGTAAAGTATGTGGACTGCTAAGATATTACGAAACGCTATTCTTTTAATGTGTGGGTTCGAATCCCATACATCGCACGGGTTTTTGTTTTGTTTTGTTTTTTTCAAATATTTCCTAATCAAAACACATTATCTACTAAATTTTATTTAACTAAATTGTAAGTGAATAAATTATAATACCTTTTTTCGTCAAAAGTTAATGTTTAACCAAGTTGTATAAGCATCGATATTATTATATACTACTACATGTATATAACAAGACAAAACAAAGTGAAAGTCTCGTATATAACATGCCGTCTCAACAACGTGCTTGTTGTCGTATACTGTTATATGTAACAAGAGTGTCACGGCTGTAGGTTTGTTTGTAATCTGGAACAACGAGTTGAAAATGCTGCTGGGGCATCGGTAAATCACAAAAATAATTTAATTTCGATTTAAAGTGTATTTATTCATTGTACAGCCATTTTTACTACGGATTTAAACTGTAAACGTTATCGCCAATTAAGTGACAGAAAACACTATTTTATATAACAGTGGCCTTACACAGGTAAAATCTTAAAGCCATACCATGAATATTCCTGTGGGTCAATCGCTCGCAAAAACCGAAGACATCCTTTGTATCAATAGATGACCGTTTCAGAATAAAATTCCTCATCAGTAGTGCTTGAACTAAACTTGTGGTTATCTAAATCTTTGAAAAATGTAATAATGAGAAAAATAGAAAGGACCAAAATTTATTTCACCAAACCCAAATAATAAATACATTTAGTAAGAATGATTGTTCTGAATATGTTCCAGTCTAAAGGAATTTGGTACACAGATTTTATCTAAATTTATATTAATGGAACATTTATAACAGTAATCAAATTATATTGTACTCAGATTTATGGAAACGGCCAGTTCGATAGAAAAATCTGGATCAGAAATGGCCGATAATTAGGTCATGCTGACTGTTCCTAGTGCTCCGATGACTTATTGCAATTTGTAACAATGGAAAGTAAAATTAACCATAGACAAATATCTCTCAATTACATTTTGTGTAACTGAAATTAAACCGTAATTTGTAATGTATAGAGCAAGAAATCAATGAATTCTTGTATGAAGGTTATAATTTTGTTGAAATACGACGTACTTGATCACGGAAAATGGGAGAGGTAGTGGCATGTATTCTGCGAAATATTTAGATTGCTTTTCACACTAACTTTTTGTATTGTATAATTTGGACCCAATTTCAGTTGTATTTGGACAGGGTGAATGATGAATATTTGGTTCAGCTTTTACGTACTAAAGGGAGGTCAAATAGGTAAATGAGGATTACAGCAGACCATTCGACAAAATGTTTTTAAATATAATAACCATTTACGCCATTGCTTTTACCCCACTGTTTGTGTCAATGAAATAGAAATCTTCTGTTTGGTTTTAAAACCAGTCACTTGTGTCAGCCAGACTTCATGTCATTATCATCAGGAAATCTGGTGTTCTGTTGTAAGAATCAAATGATTGAACCTTGTTTCATTACAAGTCACTTTACTTACAAAAAATCTTATGAATTCCAATAAGCACCGAGCCCAGGATTGACCAAATCTTTGTGAACAATCATGTGTGTGGGAGTTCGAGTTTCTCGAGACCACATTGCGCATACTCCCGATATCACATTGTGTTTATGGATAATCATAATTCTAATTTCATCCGGCGACCATTCATCATCAGGATCTCTGCGTAAGTGATAATTCCTTTTTGACGACATCAGCTAGCCATCCTGATTGTTGCTCTTAAATGAACATCGCATTTATCTTATGTTTCATTTTACTAAACATATACGGATGATTGCCATGATTTTTGCGATTTTTTTCATATTTCATTCGTTTTTCATCTTTATCGCGAAATTCATAACCATTGATATCACCATAACCAGTGATTATTGAGTCATAAGTATCCAATCTGTAATTCTATAATCTATATCATAATGCTCAAAACGATTCACATGGCGGATGCATTTTGCTGGACAGGATGTGTTTTCCCTTCCAAACCACCTGGCTTCACAATTTAATTAAATTTTCCAATTTTTAAAAATTTAACTGCTTTAAGAGCTGCGATATAGACATGCTTGTTTCGGTTTGAAGTTTTCCTTGTTTTGAGTGTCACGAATTGTTTCATTGAGAAAATCTGACATTAGGATTTCGAATAGATTGCATCCACTTTTATATATTTATATATATATTTATATCATTTTATTATGTATTGTTTGAATACAACAAATTTCTTTAAAGTTGTTTATTTTTTTTTCTTCTTACTCCTTTCCGACTTGAACTACTCTAATGTCAATGTTGGTTTTTCAATTAGACTGGTATTTATTCTCTTAAAGTCAACTCTTTACTTTCTAACTTTTCTAACATAATTATCATATTCTGTATTACCGTACTTTTTCAAAATCATTCTGGTAACTATCGAACATACAGATTCATGCCTTCTTTAGAAAGTACAATATATATATATATATATATATATATATATATATATATATATATATATGGATTATTACTTGTACGGAAACAAATAATTACTTCAGGTGTTAGCTCTGATGTTACGTAAAAGGCAATGTGTGTTAAGTTCACTTGTTTAGCAAATAAAACAAGAAATGAAAATAAAATATTATGTATAAAAGCTAATCGAAGATCAAAAACAAACATACTAATTAATGTCCGAATCACAATCCAGAAGCAAAGTAAAAACTTTGGAACTGACAGGTTAGGTTAGAACTTCCACCAGGTAAGTGAGACCGTGTACTCCGGAAAGGTAAGCACCTCCTATTTAGATAGCTACACCCGCCACGCGTGTAATCAAAATTGTGGAAAGGATTATGGAACCATGGGACGTCAAATATATCCAGGGCGATCCTGGACACAGAGACACCAAACTTATCAACAATAATGTGATACTTGCAATATCCCCGAGTCAATTTATTTGCAAGCTGCCTGCTTTGTTGTACACAGTCCTTAACTCATTGTTTGGGCCGGAACTACAAAAAATATCAATCACCAATTATATCAGCCAAAAACACACCATCTCATATTTAGCAACCACCAAAACTCTTTAGCAAACATATTTGTCCGTGTTCAAATTACATTTTAAACTTTGAAACTGGTTAATTAATTTATTTTCATCATGTAAGTGTTTTAAATAACGAAAAACTTTTTTGGAAGTTTAAAATCCATGTTGGGTTTTTAAAATCAATAACCTCTTCAGAAACGGCTGTTTTCGTATTGGTTTGTAATTGGATTTTAGGACTGCTATGTTATTTTTGTGTACTTTGAAGGTAATTATACATTAAGTGCATAATCTAATTTTGTTGTTAGGAACTGTAAATAACACACTAAAATGGATACAATTACAGTAAGTACTTCAGCACTGGTCTCTAAAAATGTCAAATGTCAAGTTACAAACCCATCTACAAAAGGGTTCTGTATACTGGTAACATGATGGTACACGCAGTTTATAAATTGAATTCCGGTAGTCAGACTACGACATCAAGTTACACATGACATATGTAATAGTTATGTTTGTAGATGAATTGAATTTTTTTGAACTTTTAACTTTTTCGCTTAATGCACAGATTTGAATGTCACAAATATTATTGTTATAATATAGTATTACGTCTGCTATTGATTCAATATTACTTTAGATTCATTTCAATTTGGCCTCTTTTCTGTTTTTCTGTCAGCTCTTGTTTGTCTGTATTGTTAACCTGTAACCATTATGTTCCTTACAATCCCATTAAAATAAACTATGCTTATTATATAGTTTGATATAGAAATGATGACGACAACTACGACGAAAACACATTATCTGAAAATCGGATAAGTCGATATGTCGGATACGTAATGGATCAAACACAACGCATCAACCCAGCTTCTATTGAGTCGAACCAATCTTTTCCTTTCGTGAATTTGGAGATAGCGTTTTTCGACTGGATATCGTTAGTATGTACTGTCTAAGTAACTTATACAAGCTTTGAGTAAACAAAACATTTTTTGTTTTTCACAAAAGATCCTAAAGTTAATAATTCGAAATTTGTTTAATCTTAAGAAAACAACTAAACCCAGCTCACAGAAGGCATTTATTTAAATTTTAAAGTTTAACTCATGACCGGTTTTGCAGCAGTTTTCATAAGAGTTTGCAATAAAGCGGAGCAGATCGGACTTATCTTAATTCAACTTGACATTTATATGACAACCAAATATGCTAACACTGGGACCAAAAACAACTTAATTTATATACAATCAATAAATACATCGATATTCAAGATCGTTTTTCAAGTAAATTAATTTCTACTTAAACATTTTACAAACAGTACAATACACAAATGTACATATTTAACTCAGATATCAATTACTCACAGTTGTTTCTCTGAACATCTTTAATATCGGTTTAACAAATCTATATTACCGTGTAAAGTATCACTGCTTAATTTGATAAACATGCAAACTGCATTGCATCAAGCTCTTTGATCTTTGTCGCTCTTATATCAAACAAGGCCCGTTAATTGAGTAATTAGTTTTCGGTTTATTACATACAATTCTAGTTCTTTCACACAGCAAAAACATAACTAAAACCAATATTCAACTAAATAAATACTCACATTTCCCCGAGGTTTTTATTAACTGAACAATGTTTGATCTGAAAAACCCGGATGTAATTTATGTAATAAGCTTGTTCTGATTGTGGTGGTTTATATAACGCTTCAGGCTGCTAGAAGCATGTTGTTTAACTCTCTTTGGGGGTAACAATACATATTAATTCCTTGTAGAGTATTAAAAGTTAAAACACACTGTCATGGCAATCCCGAGTTATTTAATTAATAGATGTTTTTGTTTGTTTGTTGTAAAGTTATGTAACGATCAGGAAATATAAATTGATAAATAAATGATCACTATGCTTTAGTTTTTACCTCTAAATTGAAGTACGTTTGACCTCTGTTTAAGGAAGGCGGATATTGCATTTTCTATGAAAACAAAATTTTTCAAATTAATATTATTTTTACAAAACTTATCTTTTTGCTAACAAAATTTGACTGAAGTTATTTGATGTGAAGTAATTGAAAATTGATAAATAAATGCTCGACCATTCAACTTGCATTTTTATCTTTCTAAATTATTGTTGACCTCTGTCAAGAAGGCGGATATTGCAGTTTGTATGAATATAAATGTTAAAATTAATAGTTTTATGTGTAATTCGATTAATTAATAAATTATTATTACACCTATGTTTTACTTTACTAAATTGAAGAACGTTTGACGTACGGATACTGTAGTTTGCATCCAAATAAATGTTCAAAATTAACATTATTTTAATGAAACCTATGTTTTTGCTGAAGTACCATTGTTCATGGTATAGTTCTTTATTGTGCAATAAATATGAATTAATTATGAATTATCATAACTTGTACATTAGAGATTTGTTCTTACTAAATTGATTACTAGTACTGTTCACCTCTTCTTAAAAGAAGGTGGATATTTGCGGCCGTTTGTACGAAAATAAAATGCTCAAACTTAATATTGTTTCAATCCAACTATCTGTTTTGCTGACGAAATTCCATTTATTTACAACCGGACATCACTTTTATCAAAATAGATGACGATTTCTAAAAACAATTACGTTGCAATATTTATTTCCTGAAACATTATTAGTATTTTAGTGATCACGATTTCATCGCAGGAATATTATATTAAATTTCAATATTCATATAAAAGCTGTTAAAATATCAATTTAATAAATTGCTAAAATAATTGCATCAATAAAGTCATTTATAATGATCTACGAGAACACTTACACATTGTGTATTCATCTTAATATTTTCCCTGTGTTAAATCGTTTTTAGACTTTATTTTTCAATATTCCTTATTTTGCTAGTTTTGCATCATGTCAAATTTTCTTATTTTATGCAAGAAATATTATGTGATGATATTCCTTTCAGAAAATTATCAAAATACGATATCTAACCAGACAATCTTTTATGTTTTGTTGAAATGGTTAAATTTCACCTTTACACTTCACTCGTCTTATCCGGTTGTATAGAAAACAACATCGATCTGTCCGTTTGGCCTTTGATTTTAATATTTAGTATGGGCGAGTAAATTTAAGTTAAAGGGATTAAGCGTGTATATTTCATCTATGTGATGTGAAAAGTAATCATGGGCAATGTGTATTAACTGCGAATCCTAACACTACCCATGTATTAGGTGGGACTTTCTATATGAATATTCCTCATGAAAGGTCAAGCGGACAGGTAAACGTTGTTTACCTATACATTTCACCTGTTCCTCTATAACTAGTATTGACGTTCTAATTCTTCTTGAAACATTTCTATCAGGTCTGCAGTTTATTCTGCTTTGTTGAAGCTGTATGACAAACGTGGTGACTTCAATTTTTCTATTACCAGCTCTATGCATTTTCTGCAGCAATATACTATACCTGATGCTCATGTTTATGATGCATTTGTTAAACAGTTAATACCCTACAGCATACCTTGATCCCACCACGGAACTTTATACGGCAAGCTGCTTAAAATTGAATTGTTGACTTGGAGACATTGCAAGCCTAGCCCCCTCTTAAAATGTTTTATGGTTGCAATCACAATATTGTTGATAAGTGTGATGTTCAAATTATACTGAATATTTTTTTACGCCAAATAGTTTCATGTTCCTTTCATGTTTGAATTTACATGCGGGCGTGTAGCTAGCTTAACAGGAGGTGCTTATCCTTCAGGAATACCCAGGCTATTTTACTGGTGTAAGTTCAGGTGTTAAACTTGGTTTGTTAATTTCCATGCTCAGAAATGATAACCAAAGCTACTGATATACTATCTGGAGATCTAGATTCAAAAAGCCCCCCATGCATTATTAAATGACGATATTAGTTTATTTACTAGCAAATCGCTTTTAATTCTTAGCAAGTACTTAGTATATTACATTGTTTTCCATTGGATTCTAAAATGCATATTCTAAAATTAATCGGTTGTTTATAAAATGTTCAAAATACAACATCTACATCATTGAAGTTTAATTATATCCCATAAAATTCGAGATATGTTTTATATAAAACGAAATGATGAAATAATGAAAACAACTAAAACACCTCAAAGAAGGCATTAATTTAATATTATTGCTCAAGAAAACTTTGTAGGTTAACTGATGACGATTTTGTAGCAGTTATCATTAGAGCCTGCAATAAACACAATATCATGGCAATCTCGAGTTATTTAATTAATATATGCTCTTTTGTTTGTTTGTTGTAAAGTTTCTAGTGTGTAGTAAATATAAATTGATAAATTAATTATTATTACACTTGCTAAGCTGCGTTTTTATTTAAATTAGGTACTGCATGTTGATATCTGTCAAAAAGAAAGCGGATATTGCAGTTAGTGAAAATAAAATTGTTTTTGTTAACGGAGTGTCATTGTGAAGATATTTAAATAGCAGTCAGTATAAACTGATAGATAAATGGCCGTTACATGTGGTGCATTTACGTTTTCATCTTTTTAAATTAAAATATTTTGTTTGAAATGAAAATAAAATGTTCTAAATTAATAGTAATATCTTTTAGGGAATTTATTTTGTTTGGTGAGAGCTTCGTGATAAAAGTATTTGATGTGTTATTAATATGAATTGATTAATAAATGATTATTACACTTGCATTTTTACCTTACTAAATTGAAGCACTGTAGACCTCTGTTTAAAAATGGCGGATACGGCCGCTTTTATGAAAATTATATACTTAAAATTAATATTGTTTTAATGAATCTTTTTGCTGACGGAATTCCATTTATTCGGAACCGGATATTACTTTTAGCAAAATAGGTTGCGATTTTCTTAAAAAGAAATTACGTCGCAATTTTTATTTCCTTAAACATGATTAGTATTTTGGTGATTACGGTGTGTTTTTCATTTCTATCGCTGTAATATTATATAAAGTTACAATATTCATATAAAAGATGTTAAAATATCAATTTAATAAAATTGCTGAAATGAAATCATTTATGTTCATTTACGAGAACGTTGAAACGTTATACATTCATCTTAATATGTGTTCCCTGTGTAAAATGGTTTTAGAATTTATTATTCAATATTCGTTATTTCGCTATTTTTGAGTCATATCTCATTTTTCGTATTATCAGCAAGAAATAAAATTGTTTTTATATTTCTTTTTGAAAATTATATTAAAAAACCTATAGCTAACCAAAAATAATATTTATTGTTGAAATAGTAAAATTCCCTTTATACCTAGTATTGGTGCTCTACTACTTCTTCCTGAGATCTTAAAAACCGATGCCCCTTGTTGCAGCAGGCCAGGCAATTTCCAGAACAAACCTTGCACATTGTCCTGAGTACACTACAAATGTAAACAGTTATTCCACTTCACCAATAGCTGATGACACCTCGATAAAAATCTACTTCTTGAAAAGCTTCTGTCTTTTTTATTCTGATTTTAAGCTGTATGACAAACGTGCTGGCTTTTTAATTTTTTAATGTCAACGTTCTTTTCTATGCAGAGATAAAATATACCTGCTTTGCTATACCTTATGATAAACAGTGTTCCTACCACTAGCTAGTCTAGAAACTTTATATTATACAGCCAGTTGTCGATAAATAATTGTTCAGGTCCTCAGATACTGTTATGGCCTTCATCACACTATTGTTGATAAGTATGATGTCCCTGTATTCCTAATTGTCATGAATATATTTGACATCCCATAGTTCAATGTTCCTTTTACTTCCACACAAGTTGCAGGTTCAGCTAGCTATACAGGAGGTGCTTAACCTTCCTGAGCACCACCTTTTCTGGTGCAGGGTCACGTGTTAAACTTAAATTGTCAGTTTCAAAAGTGGGATTGCGATTTCGACATGAATTAGTTTGTTTGTTTTTGATCTGATTTTTATGTGACCAGGACCCAGAACGCCAGTTTACAAAACACAAATGTATTATTAACATGCATAAAAGTAAATGATATATTGTTTATGGTAGTTGACTAGCTACCACATCGTATTTAATTCTTAGTAAGTATGTAGTGTTTTGTCTTTATACGGATTAAAAAAAATCTGTTGTTTCAAAAACATTAAAAATATTATGCACAAGTAAATATCCATTGCGTTGTTGGTTAATGGTGTATTCCAAGTTATCAATGTTTCCGAGAGGTATTTACGGAAACCTTGCCCAACTGTCTGTCTGTTCGTCCATCTGTATGTCCCAATTTCGCATCCATTCTTTAACGTACACCTCTATAGACAGCATTTGATCAATCTTGGCGCTCACAAGATTATCTCTTATGGTTCTTATGACCCATGGCCATCTCTTCATTATTATACTGTTTGTGACGTGATTCAATGTTGCTTGTGGTTTGTACTCATTGAAAACATATTTACACGATGCAGGACAAATTTGAAAATTTCGTGGTAGTTCATTCCATTCCTTAATTGTTCTTGCATAGAAACTGTTCTTGAATTGTTCGCCTGTTGATCCTAATTTGATAAAACACCCTTGGTGGTACTGCCTAGTGTTCTTTGAAGGTTTTGTTAAATAATATGGTAACGGGATCTCCACAGCTTTGTAAAGGATTTTATGGAATAAGAGAAGTGTAGGTTGGAAACAACTCGCTAGTCGATGTTAGGTATGGGGAGTTTTTGTCTCCTTTTAAACGTTTCTTAAAAGACTGTTCTAGTTTGTATTTTGTGTTTTTAGCCTGGTTTTTCCCTTTTTCTATTTTTCAATTAAATTGATATTACAATACAAAACGTTAATTAAAACAATGAGTCAAACATACAAAAACGTTTTTGTTTTCAAGGAATGACAAATTTGCTCGGAAACGAACAACCAAAAAAAAAATAATAATGAAAAGTAATTAAGTACAATTTAAGTCATTATGTGCACTAGGATTTTCCTCTCAAAGGGAGTTTTATCTGATAATTATATCACGTGTCAAGGGAAAAGAGTTTTTACAAATTCAATATATTTTACTTAACAACTTCATTGAATGATTTAACAGGAAAATACGAAAGGGGAAATGTCATATGTGGTGACATTGTTAACGTTTAAGGCACAGCTATTACATAATTACAAAGAAGTGAATTAATTTGAAAATTTAAGAGTGTTTTTACGATTGTTTTTTATGCATCTGAAAACATTTACGATTGTTTTTTATGCATCTGAAAACATTAACGATTGTTTTTTTATGCATCTGAAAACAAATTACGTTACTCAGGATCACAAATCGACACTTGTCTTTGCAAAAGATGAATCGAGCTGCCGTAAATGGTGACATAGCACACGTTAAATCTTTTTTAATTGACCCTAAATATTTATAATGAATGATAAATAATATAACAGTCAACATATGGAATTAACTGAAAGATATTTCAGTTTAATACTAGCCTAAGAACGGTGGTTTTCTTTTGTTTTCTCCGTTATCCAAGATTGAACACATCGGTTTAGCTAGCTAAACAAGAGATGTGTAGCCATCCGATGCACATGGTCTCACTTCCCTGATGGAAGTTCACGCGTTCAACTAATATAACTTTGCAAGTTTTTTTTTAAAGTTTTTCCCGCTTTGCTATCGGTTTTTTGGATTGTTATATGAAAATAGATCGGTATGCTTGTTTTTTGCCTTATTGACTAAATGTGGCATATACAACCTATCCAAATGCCAATTATCATAAAGAACATTTACTAAAGTGATTCAATTGGATGTTTTGTATATTTGATTTAATAACTTCCCTTTCTGTTGTTAGTAGAGCATCAGTTGTCGAGCTGTCATATGCTATTTGTGAATTTTTATGAAATAATACATTCAAAACATTTCAGAGCGGTTAAAGCGAAGCGTGTTATACAGATAAGAACGCCTCTTGATCTTGTTAATTAGGCACGATTCAAACATTGACGATGTTTGTCAGTTCGCTTGCTAAATGTCGGAAGTTTTATTAGGTTGCTTTTTGACATATACTTTTTCTGGGGATTGGCAAGTTCATTTACTAACTTTTAAAGCTATTTTATTATTATGACCTATAAGTAGGACATTAGAGAGTTGTACGTCTACATGTGACCTTAAGACCAATGTGCAGACTGAGGTTCTGATTTAATGATGGTTTATATATCAGCATGTATATATTTCATTACAATTTTATGAATACAGGTTATCAGATATCATACACATAAGTACACACATTATTATGAATATGAGTCAATTTAATGTGTACGTACCTAATTTAAAAAGGTAAAAAATAAAAAAATAAAAAAATACGCGAAGGGTTTACTGTCAGAATGGATATAGTAGAAATTATAAAACTCAAATTTTTAGTATAAAACCATTTATATTAAATAACATCACATAATAAATTACTTAAATTACCAAGAAAAAATAAAACTATGTACTTGTAAACATCACAGTACTAGGTATATTCCCAAATGATGCCACAGGTACCATAAACAAAATCTCCACGTAGAACCCATTTAACCGAAATTTGAGTTTTGACCGATTGACAAACCGGTTATTTAACATACAATGTATACATTACTTCGCATTTAGCTTTAAATTCAAGTAACGGTTAAAATGTTTCGGCTTATTGTTCTAAATCTTTTTCCTACTTTTCAAAAAAGCAAAATTGGCGTTGTATGTTTTCCTACGATTATAGGATTGCTGTTCATTGTGTTCTGATCTTATTTGAAATAATAAAACATATACCATTTATTCTGCTTATAAGATGTCTTAATTTGGTAAAATACATTTTTGGGCCTTCTTTTTCAACATTTTTTTTTTTTTTTTTTTTGATTTCCATATATTGGTCCGAGCACTACTGATGAGGAATTTTATTCCAAAACGACCGCTTATTCCTGCAAAACTAGAAATTAGTATAATAATAATGCCTGTTGAATTATGTCAGTCATATAAAGTATCTTTGCATCTAGAAGTAATTTCTACTACTGTGCTGCATATTTAGAGTTATCGTATATATAAACGAGCTTCTACGGGGTTTTAAACCATAAATCTTATCTGTAAAAAGTCAGTATCCTCTAGTTTCAATTTAATCTCTTAGAATTGAAGGTATATAAATCCCTATAAATATCAGACTTAAATTCAACTTGATGACTTTCGACTACATAATTCTTCAAAAACAGAAAGTTAACTTTACACTACTCATTGTTATTTTGGTTTTTAATCCATTTTTCTAACTAATCTAGCAAGCTAGCATATTTTGTCGCGAAACGTCTCTAATTTCTATTGAAAGTATTATGTTTCGAAATTAATTTGAATCAACGATTTATTTTATTCAATGGGTTATATCACATTAAAATTTATTTCCTACAAATGCAGTGGCCTCTAATTGCGTTCTCCACAGCATAATGTTTATATAGATTCTAGAAAAGTGGCGAGCGAATTTATCATAATTTATCAGTTTCATTTTTAGAATGGCGTAAAACATTACTTTATTTCACTTTTTGTGTAATTTAAACTTTATTTTTTAGAATTTCCTGGCGTGTCTCATTATATTTATAACAATTTGATATCTAAATATACCTAACAAAACATTAAGGATATCTTCAAATGTTGCAATACAATAAAGACACGACACCGGTATCAAGTCTATGTACTCTTGAACCAAACAGATCAGAAGCTATCTAGATCAATTAACCTAAGTTAAAGCTGATACAACCTTGAAATTGATGGAATTGTACGAAACACTTATTAAAATTGAAGATGCTAGCTACGTGAAGCAATATAAAATCAATATGGCTGGCAATGTATGTTAATTTCTGCGAACCACTGCGGTAGCTCAGTTGGTAGAGTGCTCGCGCTGTAAGTGGGAGGTCGTGGCTTCGAACCAAGGCTTGAAAGTGGGTAGTGACTGTTCTTTCGCCAAGCACCCGGCATTACGAAATTAAGGCCATGGTTCTTTCAGATGGCAACTTAAAACAAACAAGGTCCAGTGTCACGGTAGGCTTGACACGATAAAGAACCCTGCTGTATAATGCCATAAGCGCAACGCACAGACAAAATGTCTGCACATTCGCCTATAACTGACTACGTCTGGATATTAGTGAAAAATTCTTGACTGGGACGTTAAACACCATTACTCAATGTTGATTTCTGTTCATACATGTCGCTTTTATGGAGACTTTCTATTCAGAGATGATGCAGGATATGAAAGTGCCCGTACAAAAACTTACGCCTACAACAAGAGAACTGACAAATTATTTTAATTTATATTTATTCCATATTCTGTGAAATGTATATTTAGTTAGTTTGAGAAATATTGCCGTACTCCAAACGTCATGCATTTTTTGTATTATAACCCTAACACACTGAAAGGGTCAGAAGTACGCAACTTATTTTATTTATTCATTTATTTTCTGTAAGGCATTATTCCCAGTTAAATTAAAGGACTTGCCTATTTATTAGATACACATAACTTGGCCGAGAGCAGACTTAACAGAGACTATTTTGATCATTTTGATATAGAACGAACTCAACATTATTCTACTTATTGTTGAAAGTCAATACCTCTTATTTTAAGGACAGTATCTATGCCAGGTGTTGGAATTCATTGACTTATTAAGTCTGACAATATTGTTTCTTTCCTGATATCTGTTTTGATTCCATATTTAGGATCATGACGTCTTTCATTGAACGAAGAGACAATTCAGAGGACAAATTCTCACGATATATTGAATATTATCTCATTACATAACCTACACAAACTTACGTTTCTATGATGCTATTAGTCTCTATAATGCCATTAGTCTATGGTGTCCGGGTTGGGACAATTTCCAATCACTGCTTCTTCGTAACACAAACCTATATCGTCGTAAGCTCAAATTACCGAAAATAAAACTCTTACATTTAAATCTAACGAATCAAAAATCACATTGTACTGCTAATCATGCATTTTTAATAAACGTGAATCGGGGTTAATAATATTACATAAGATAAAATTTTAAAATTTAGTCATTAATTTCACATAACAAATGCAAATACATGTACATTAGTAGATAAGCACTACTCATATTACACTGCGTTGTTGCAGTGTAGGGAACCCTTTGCTGCTAGTCACATGTTTATACAACGTGTTGTTGCAGTTTCTGCCTTCACAGAGGGAACCATTTATTCACGCACCTTTCCTACGAGTCTTGTGTTTATAGTGACTTCTGGTTTAAAGTAGATGGGTTACATATGGTTTGGTTATTCGTATCACATTACTGTATACCATATTTCATAATACCCAGTGCCGGTTTTCTATGTCTGGAGTCGTCTCATTGTTGATTTTGTTTCCATCGTCTATACTGTGTTCTATAATGTTCTGGCTAGTTTCAGTCTAAGTTAATGTGGTTGGTTGGAGGACTTCCTTGATAAATGAAGCAAATTAGATTGCAAATTAGATTGTCAGTATAACAACAAAATGTATCTTGGGAAATACATCAGGATTATAAATTTGAAGTTGAAATTAATTTTTAAATTTAAACTGTTTATGGTTAATACATAATAACGCAAGTAAAACAAAATCAATGTTATAATATTAGTATTTGTTTTTTTGCTTAGCTTTAATCCCTTTAGTACAAAAATATTAAGGGAGAATGTCTCAAATATTAGTCGTTATAACATAAGTGAAAATGATTATGGTTTTCCCGTGGTATATCGCCAAATAATACATGGACCAAAGTTTACAAGCTTCAGAATATATCACTCGAAAGCATCACCAATGAATGTTAATTGAGTCACGCCTTTGTACGCAAAACATATGCCATACTTCACAAGGTGACGAAAGAATTCATTAAAAAAAAACAAACACGGGTATATCGTTGTTTTACCACGGTTGACTCTTCGTATCTTATGCAAAGTTGGAATTCAATGTAGTAACTTGTGTGTATATGTTTGTAGATGGCATCACTTAAAATGGAGAAACGGTGCAAGTCAAATCATGAAATTAAAAAGAAGGACAACGATCTGTATTAGAAACAAAATCACGAAATATAAATTAACTGAATTATAATTATTTGTGTGAAAACTTATTTCGGTCGACGGTTAACGACGTTTGCTATTTTGGACTACATTAATTGTTAAAGTTCTTATTGTTGTTTTTTTTTAAGAATTATAATAAACAATGTTATTTACAAGAATACAATACATCAAACCATGTTTATATCTAAAACTTGCTATAGTTTTGTGTTAACCCTTTATTTACTACGATTTAATTTTTTTCAGATCAAGTTGTATATTGTTTATTTATAAGGTTGAGGTCAGATGGTATCAGAGACGAGATCTTCCAACTGATTGATAACGTCTTTAGATGTGTTTTGATCATCGAAGCAACTGAAATTGTTCAATATTCACTTAAGTAACGATTACCGTTTTTATGTTACTGTTTTCAATACCAACAGAATTCAAAGACGTCATTTATTCTAATTCCGTAGGACAATCTTTCATCATATCTGTTTGATAGTAAATGATCGTTATTCTCAATAGAGCGATAGTACATAAACATCGATTGCTTGTACGAAATAAAAGAGTCGATGTGGATATTATCCGATGTGGGAAATGTTTGTGATCATCGCTTATTAGCTAAACGGTTGAATCTAAACATTGTCGGAAATGACTACGCGTGACAACAATACACTTATCTTGTGAAGAGTGACTCTGTAGGTCGTTCATTAATGACATGATTTTATACAAAAACCTATGCTTGCTATAAATGACGCTACTGATGAAAATGTGCAATGTTATAGAATTGAAAAACCTTATATAACTCAATCGTAATTAAAGTTTAGGTTAATCTTTTTCCAACAAAGTACAAATATCTTTGCCTACCTGTGCAATGGGTTCATATTAATATTTTTTGCCGGTATTGTCAGTTTTCACCAATGATGTTAACGTTGGAAATGTGCAATGTTATACAATTAAAAAAATTAATCGTGGTTAAATTGAGGTTAATTTTAGGTTGTCTTATAAAGTACAGTACATGCATGTGTCTCTGCATACCTTTTTCATAAGTCTATAGAATGTTTTAGTCAGTAGTGCTGAAATATCCAGAAAATGTGAAATCATGTAGTTTCACCTACTTCTACCATTAAATAGGGAACCACTGCGGTAGCTCAATTGGTAGAGTGCTCGCTCCGTAAGTGGAAGGTCGTGGGTTCGATCCCTGGCTGGGTCTGAACCAAGACTTGAAAGTGGGTAGTGACTGTTCTTTTCGCCAAGCACTCGGCATTACGAAATGAAAGTCACGGTTCTTTCGGATGGGAACTGAAAATAAACGAGGTCCCGTGTCACGGTGGGCTTAACACGTTAAAGAACCCTGCTGTATAATGTCATCAGCGCAACGCACAGGCAAAATTTCTGCACCTTCGCCTACAGCTGGCGACGTCCCGATATAAGTGAAATATTCTTGACTGGGACGTTAAACACCATTACTCAACTCACTCAACTCATTAAATAGGGGTGCTATGTCTGAGAGTGCCATTCAACAACTTATTGAAATGAAGTGTTTTTGTTATTATTATTTTGAATTCCGCAGGTTTATGGGATTATTCGTCATCATAAAATTTTCGGATAAAACGTTACCTGTCGTATACGTGATTTCAAATTCCACGAAATGTAATCTTAAACTATCAAAAAGGATACAATATAATTAAGGATTCGATAGAACTCAAATCAAGACGGTATTTCATGAATACATACCAGTATTTGGCAAGAAATTCGATCTATATCCGATAAAATATATATCAAATAGGACTGACTATATCCGCTCATTATAAATGATATTATTTCTAATTCTACAGTTTGTGTATTTTCATTTTAAGTTCATATAGGGATAATATCAATTATCACCGAAGAATGCTTAATGTGATAACCGTCAACTAAAAGACCTAGTGCGCATATCCTTCGGTTAGAGAGTATTGTCATTCTACTATAGAGGTTAGAAAAACCGATTAGCTTAGAAAATCCGGAATATTTGATCTAATAATAGATAATTGAAATCCTGTACGATCTTTCGCTGTCATTTCAGAAAATGTATAACTGCAAGCAATCATTATTCAATTCCGACTTTACGGTGGATTACAATGTTATTGAAATTTACAATGATGTACGCCTGTCATTGCTTCGTCTTCATAACAAAAGTTATCTAAAATACATGTTGAGAAATGTATTATTTTGTGAGAGTGACGAATTAATACTTTTACTGAAGCCAGCATGACGCCTCGTTCATTGTAGGTTAATTCTATTTCTATCTAATCAGAGGTTTGTTCCTAAGTTAATTAGTATTGACTAGATACAGATAGCACTCTGAGTACTGATGAAATCTTCAGTCTATGAAGCTTATTGCTGGAGGTTTTGTGATGAGAGGGAGAGATATCATCAACACATATGTTATCCTAGAAAAGTAAATTAAATTTGCTTGTTTTTCAGTTATTTTAGTCTATTAACTATTTTTGAAAGGTTTTGCGCAAATACTCGGTGAGAAAATTTATTAAAGGCAAATATTTGTGATCAATACACGAGTATTTTAGTTTTTTTTTAACCTGTTTCCATTATTTCTAGTTATTTGGTTACTCTCGTTTTACTTAAACATTGCTATAAAAGTATCCGCATTTTAGATTAAAAGTTCAATTGTGAAACTTTATATGGTTTTTAACCTACCTTGTACCACAAAAAAGGCGCTGGTTACTTATGGGTCCAATAACCAGGGACACGTTTTAGAATATTCTATAACAGGTTTGTATGTGTTCTAGTTGAATAATAAAGTCTCGGGTGCGCCCTCTGTCTTTTAAAATACCTAAATACTCCCTTCTTGGTGTTAAAAGTATCACGATTCTTTCAGTGACAAAACCTGCATAATTTGTTTCAAGAATACTTGTCAAAATAGAATGGTGTTGTGTTAATAAAGTAATTAAGACGTCAAATATGATGCAAACTCAATTTTAAGGTCCTTTGTCCGTATTTATAAATTAAACGGGTTTTTAAGTTGATAGTCACAAATTGAAGTTTTAAAGCAAATATGGTATTTTAACAAACCTATCACTTTTATTCGTGTTTTTGAAACAATTACAACGAATCGTTAGAAGTTGTTAACATTAACACGACTTTGTTTTGTATCCAATTGTCATCGTGTTCAGAACACGTGTCAAAGTAACAATTACTTCAAATTACAGTTAAAATATTATTTGCAATTATTTCCACTAAATCCTTGAACTTTTGACACAACGATTGAATCGCTAGAGTTAGGATTATTTGCTTCATTTGACAGTGAATTGATGTGCAGATTATAGTTATGTTGAAAATTATATGGTGTAAACTTGACAGCGGACATAATTTGTACAACCATCAGTGTCTTGTTACTTCATGTTTAAACTTAAGCAGTGCTTTATCGCTGTATAAACATTTACTGAAAAATATTCACACATTTGTCAAGGAAATTATTATCAACTACTCTAAAAACATCAGATTTCTGGTTAAGTTTTGAATCCCCTTGAAAAATATTGAAGACAAACTTTTGATTTCATATCAAATAATGGAATAATTGATTATTAATATCTGGATGATGCAACGTAATCAGATAATTTTAGATTTTGAATTAAATGAAATATACTTGTTAATATGAAAAGAGTGTTTTGTAGCGGAAAGACATGTACTTATTTATACCCAATACAACCAAGAACACGAAACAATAAAAAATAACCATGTCGTTTGCAAAACCCATTGCAACGAAGAACATAAAACAACAACAAAAAGGTTTTTGACAATACCGGTGCCTAATGCATAAAATCGACAAACAATTGAAACAAGAAAACCGAACAAAATAAAGATATATTAAGGACACTTATTACAAATTTGCCTGCTTGGACTTGCACTTGGTATGATTGATCGGAAACAGACGGTCCTTAAAATACCACTAGGGTCAATTACAGTTAGTGAACATTGTTAATGTTGTTATATTGGAATTGATTGTGAAGGCTTGTCCAAGTGTGTATATTGACAGCCAAATTGTTTTAATAATCTTTGGACAGCCCAGAAGAAAAAAATATTGCCACACCTTAATTGCTCTGGTTTGTCTTCTCTTATGCGCTTTAAAATCCCGCATACATATAAAAAGGTATTTTAAAGTAAGGTCCGATTAACAATTGTTATACTGTAGATTGTAGCTTTGTTATCATAAAGTAACTTTTGCCGCACCATTAAATACTCTTAAATGCGTCTTGTCGTGTAAAAAATCGCTGACACGACATTGGATATCGATATGTTACGCAGACTGTTTGCTGAAAACATGTAATCTAGATTTAGTTTGAATGTAATACAGATTAAGATCAGCCACAATAAAAGAACATGTTCTATATTGAGAACAGTTACCATGGAGCATTGAAGGATACAATTATTGTTTCCTTTGTTTTCATTTAGTTTCGTATCTACAAAAAATCTACAGCTTAATGAGGCTCGTAAATAAAGATTATAAATATTTCTATGATTGACAAAACCGTATGTATACTGCTAGTTACAAAGGTTGTTTTTTTAAAAAAGGCGTCTGAAAATTACTGGGTCAAAGTCATAAATAAATCTTATTCCAGCCGCGTTAGTGGATTTGAAAAGAAAGCCAGACAGCGTATAGCTTTTCATCATAAATAAAATTGTAAGCGAATGGTTTGGAAACTTTTTGAAAACGTCTACATATGAGAAATCTTCAACACAGAAATTAGTAACTGTGATGCATTTACTTTGGAATAACAATTGCAACCAAGAACACGACACAATACAAGTAACAGCTAAGTATGACGAGAAAAGACAAACACATATTGAGACCACTACATAAAATCCCAATTATGGACGTGAATTTGGATAAAGGTCCAGTGGTGTGGTGAAGTACTTTTTAAGTCCCAACCTTTTTGCCTATTTTAAAACCAGTGGTCCATAACTACACATAAATTGAAACATTGAAAGTACGCGTTATTTTACCGAGAAATAAACCAATAATACTTGTATTTGTCACAGCTTTAAACATTTAAGAATACATAGAATATTTAAATATTTTCATTTTTATTATTATTATTATTATTATTATTATTATTATTATTATTATAAGTATACAAAGCCCAAACGAAACTGATTGTGTATAACCAAGTGGAATGATGCATATTGTATGTTTTAAAGGAAACCTGATTCTGTACGATATTAAAGTCATTGTATAAGATTTATTTGTCTGATGAAAACGAACTTGTTAACTTGCCTGTCTTACTGCAATAACTTTACTATACAACAACTCTCTCCGGCATAGCAGCTAAATATCTGAGAATGACTCGCCAGGAAACATAATAAATATGATAGAATTATTGCTGTCTGTTGAAGGTTTTCATCATATTTAGACTATTTCCATTAATGTACTTTTAACCGATTTATTGAGTCTTTTCTTTTTGCACACAATGATAATTAGATGCATTAAAAATAAACAAAACCTAAGGGAATAGTTATGTCCCCTTAAACGAAGTGAGGGGACAAACATGAGGAGTTTATTCCATATCTTCAGCGAACATTTTGTCCGCAATTGTAATAGAAATTAAAAAAGAAACATACTAATCCATATCCGAAACACAATTCAGAAGCAAAGTAAAAACTTTGGAACTGACAAGTTAGGTTATACACGTGAACTTCCACCAGGGAAGTGAGGCCGGGTGCTCCGGAAGGGTAAGCACATCCTTTTTAGCTAGCTACACCCGCCACTTGTGTAATCAAAATGGTGTGAAAGGCATATGGAACTATGAGACGTCAAATATATCCATTGCAATCCTGGACACAGAGACATCAAACTTGTCAACAATACTGTGATGACGACCATAAAACTTTTTGAGGGCCTTGATAAGCCACTATATAAAAGATCTCTATCTGAAACAAACATACTAATACATGTCAAAATCATTATTCCAAAGTAAAGTAACTGACAATAAAGGTTAAATACGCGATCTTACACCAAGGAAGCGGGGTCTTGTGCTACGTAGGGTTAAGAATTTATGAACTTTATGAAGGAACCTTTTTGAGTGGAGTATATGTTCCTTTGGCTATTCGTATTTTGATCATGCAAATAGGTTGGAAAACATGAATTTCCAAGTTGGAATTCTTTCGAGGGACACTGTTGAAAAGACACTATATTTTAATAATAACTTGTTTTTATCACGTGTTTTATAAGAATTAAGTTTGAAATGTCTGAATTTATAAGTATTGTTTAAGGTGATCAAAGCAAATCGATATGGTTAGTATAATTCCAGTTGAAATGTAGGTCATTGTAACTTGATTTTATTTAGATCCTTCCTGTAAAATCTGTATTGTGAACTTGTATTTCATATAACAACTAAAATGTTCTATTGTATCAAAATTTCAGCTACATAAAATTCCAATTTAGCATTGAATTAATTGAAAATTTAGGTCAAAGTCTTTTGTTTGGTTAAAAATTATAGAATTTAAAATAATGGAATCATTATGTGTTAACACAATTAACCTTATATCTACTTTATTGTATATATAAATTATATGAGAGTCAAAAACAAATAGGTCCTAACACAGACCTACGTCCAAATAATAGACAATCTAAAAGCCCATACTGACACGGACCAACCAAAGTCAATATTGTTATAACTGAGGGAGGCTACTTCTACGTTTTAGACTCTTTGCAGTGCTTTATCATCGTATATAAACTGTTTGTTTTTCACACAAGGTAATATCAGCACCTCTGATGTCTTTAATAAAGCAATCATCTTATCAAAAACAAACATACCAATCAACGTCCAAATAACAATTCAATTCCAAAGCAAATTAAAAACTTTGAAACTGACCTTCAATAAAAAAGCAGACTTTTACACGCTCCATGTAATTCATATTTAGTTATGATACCAGTGATTACACATTTGTTTATAAAATATTGTTGTTTTCCCCAAGCTTTATTGACAATAAAGGGGGGGGGGGGGGCACACTGAAAAATTTTTAACTTGTGTTTGGGGACAAACGCTATATAGAGCAGTCCTTACCCCATGTCATAGTGTGGTGAAGAGGCTGCAACATCGTTCAGTGGGAAATTAGGGGACTGTAAATTTAAATTGTCAGTTCCACTCAAAAGATTTAAAAAAAGCATTATTCTAGGAAACAAAAATGCATTTATGGACAGGTAAAATATTTTTTATGAATACCCGAAAATTTTAGGGGAGGACACAGGCCAGGTGTGACCACGTCTGGACCCGCGCCTGTGACAAAAACTAGAATATATAATCAATGAAAAATTTAATTAATATTATAAAGTACGTTTAGAAAAATTGAAACGCAGCTTGGAAATTTCGATCTATGAATAAGTGTTCTCTGAAAAGTGCCACATGTTCATGAATACCAGTTGCTCAATTTATCATTCCTGTGAGTTTTACATTATTGTAATGCCAATAAGTGTCAAAATCAAAATCCTCGACGTCGATTCCCAATCAGGAGAGTTTAGTGTCAAAGTTAAAATTCAACTAAGACCATTTCTGAGTAAATATTATGCACAGTTTTTTTTCTTTTACTTGTCTTCAACTTTTCGGATTTTTACAAATTTCCTTAATTTTAAACCTTTATAATGTGTCATGAAGATAACTACAATTATTTGTTTTTTATGTTTCATGTCGAAATCAAATTTCGTTCATCAAAATACTTCTTTCCAGGAAATTGTAAGTATAATAAGAGAAATTACGTTAAAACTCATAATGAATAATCTCTAAAAAGTCATGTTCAATTTTTAAGACGTTAAGAAAAAACTAAAAAAGGAGGATAAATGGCATTTCGTTTATCTTTTTGGATGATTCATTTAATTATTGCTCAATAAATTTGGTGGCTAATGATTAAATATTGTTTTCTAAACAAAAAGAACGCACAAAACAATCTAAGCATATAAGCACAACATAAAAAAATAATGAAGCAAAGGCATAACAACATAATAGGTTGAGATAATTGGTCAAATGAAACTTTGAGGATAAATGATATCAGAACGAGTCGGAGTCAACATCGGGAATTGCATTGGATAGAGAAGACGCAGATAAGAGCAATCCGATTTCTGAAGAAACTGTTTTAACAAAGTAATTACAGAGAGCTAGGAAATCAAAATCATGCGGTAGGTTTACCTACAGGTGAATCGATTAAATATAAGTTTCTTCTGAATAGACAGTGTGTCTTGAAATGAATGTAAAAAAAGGCCGTATGAAAGAAGATCAGAAGACAACACAGATACAAATGTGTTAGAAACAAATATCTAGCCAGCCATCCGTTTACATAACCACTGGGGATTTCTTAAACATTATAATAAATCTATAGAAATTATCAAAGATCATTTCTGTCTAGTTGTCAGTTTTAGTTCGGTGGCAGTGGCTCAAGTTCTGACTATAAACGGATGGATTAACAACATTATTTCTCCAATAAGGGTTTTTTTCCCGATTCCCTGAGTGGAGTATAAAACTGTACTCCATATGGCAAAATCCTACCGCATGACACAACATACGGGCCCCGGTTTCACAATCATTCCTTAGCTAAGGTTTTCCTTAACTTAAATCTTGCAAAATTTCAATCTTTTTTAATTTTGTTATTTTTGAAGATGTTCAGGATTTTTAGTGTCAATCTTAAGATATTTTCTAGATTAAAACATTTGCATTTAGTTTTGACAAAAATATTTATCAATAATTCCAGAAAATTATTACCAAAATTTGCTTAATTTAAGTTAAGGAAAATCTTAGCTAAGGAATGATTGTGAAACCGGGGCCTGTACTAGTAGATCTAATGCATGTTTTAAAATATTGCTAGACATGCCACAATGCTCTCTTTTTATTCCCCTATTTTTTAATTTGAACTTAGAACAAACGTTTGTTTCATACGGAAATTGCCAAAAACATACCAATATTTCAGCACAGTAGCGCATTTGTTCCGTTGTGGTAAAAGTTGCGATAAGGATTGATTTACAGTATGTTCTACAATTAGTTTGGAGATGCTATTCCTTAATCCATTTTACAGTTGCTCTGGATACGTGTTTATAAAAGCTCGCTTTTGTTTTTGAATACTGTGTACCGTTTGTTTCGTTTCTAAATTTGTTTTTAACTGATAAATGAAATAACGTTAGTTTTGCAAAAATTGAACCTTACCTTGAATTGCGTAGAATATTTAATCGAAAATTAAGCGGTTTAAAAATGAATATGAATTTGAAAAAAAAATACAATAGAAATCTAAAGCTATGTCAATTTTATAATTCCTGAGATACCATCTGAAAGTCTGTTATAACACAAGGCGCAAGGTCGACGTGTGTTCAAAATCGTTTTATTACGAGGCATGGAAGAATGTCAAAATCCCCAATAGTAATTTCTGACAAGCTTAGTGCAATACATCACTGTATAGTGCAAAAGTAAAAATTTACAATGACCATTTCTAACAAGCTTAGTGCAATACTTGACTCAATCGTGCAAAAGTCGAAATAGCAATTTTTGTCCACCTTAGTAAAATACTTGTTTAGTGCCAAAGATGGCTATTTCTGACAGGCTAAGTGCAATTTCAGATCAGATAATATAAGAATGATGTCTCTATATCCAAAATAACCCTGGATATATTTGACGTCCAATATTTCGATGGTCTTGTAATTCTTAATTTTTATTACACACGTGACGGTTGTAGCTAAACAGGAAGTGCTTTTGCTTTTTAGCATCCAGCTTCCCATGTGTAGATTAACGTGTTAATCTTAATTTACAAGTCTTTGCTTTGGGATTGTAATTTGGACATTGATTGGTATATTTGTTTTTTATATTTTACTGTATTTTGAGGAGGTAAAATATTCGATTTTTAAAATATTCACACGGACCTGATATGGATTCTGAACGCCATTATAAACTTTATTTTAAAACAAACAATACATTATATTTTACTACAACTATTAAATCGTCGATATAGTTTAATCATTTGATTGGGGTTATTGTTTCGTGACAACAGATTCAACATTAGTTTGTTTTATAATATTCATATATCGCTTTGTTTGCATAGTTAGTGTTATGTTAAAACGTTATCAAACAAAAAGGTACATTTTATCATAAAATCCCATTATCTGTCATTTATAAAGCAGTAATTCACACACTACAATGTATTTATAAGACATATTGTTAATACATTGTTTCATTTTTATGGAAATGAACATCAAGCTAGCCATACGTGAAGCATATAAGTTTATCTGAAATCAGATATACTTGTACATCAAGTTCTATGACATATAATCAGTTTACCGTGAATAAGACCACTTAGATAGATCAAAACTGTCAATAATTTTCAATATTTTGAATATCTTCATTAAAGTCTACACAAGTATTACCATTATTTACTATAGATTTGTTTTACTTTATTACAGCACACTCAACCGTTTCCATCTCAATACAAAGTACAGACATGTCCAAAGCTTAAATTAAGTTAGTGAATGAGTGCCAGATAGGTAGCTCGTATCGACCTCTTGTTAGCTATATCGCGATAGCTTTTTGGTAGCTGTTGTCTAGCTATCTCACACGACAGCTGTTTGGCCACTAGCTTTCTATCCATATCTCGACATCTCGGTAGACGCTACCTCAGTGTTAAATTGTCGACAGGCTTGTGCTGTATAGACGTGAATAGGCATTGTTAAACCAATTGTTGTTTGGTAATAACGCGACTGTTTTAAATGCATTGTTCCTGTAAATAATGACTGAGCAAATACGACTTTTGCTTCTTTATGATGTATTCTCTCCAAATATTTCAATAAGTAAAACCCATTTATTTAAATCCATATAATATATAGTGTCTGAAATTGAAACTAAAATCATAAATTTTTTCATTCAATTTTCATTCTAATGTAAATTGCAAAAACTGAATTTTAACGACCGTATCCAAAACCGTAATGGCTATATAGCGTGTAAAACCACATAATGAATCCGATTTTTTAAAATCTGGAATTGATATTGTACCGCAAGTACATGTGCACCGCATTGCATGCTGTATTTAGTTAACCGTTGATTAAAACTCTTTTTCTGACTGCGTTTTTATTATGCATTCGGTTGTTTTGTAAATGGCAATAATAGGCATAGCCATAATCCGGAATTGCAGTCTACGATTATCGATGCATGATATGTTGAATTCAAGCCTATTTTTGGTCTACTGGCTCACCCCTTAGTAATTGACGACCCCATTACCTTTAAGTACTAAAACAATTTTGGATTTTCTCCCGTGAGCAGTCCAATTACGAGAAATAAAACAAAAACAAAAGAGTTATTCCCGAAGTGTTTGAGATTTTTGAATGTTGCTCTCTTTGCGAAGCTGGGACTGTTTACTTTTATTTATCCAAAAGTGCCCAATAATAAACTCTTCAATATTTCCTAACGAAAGAAGGTTTAATACCTTTGGTGATCAAACACTTACTTGCCCAAATCGACTTTTCTCTCAGACAAGAAAATCAATCGCCTTTGGTTGAATGAACATCTAATGGACACTAAAGATTCATTATATCAACTGTCACCCGTTGAAACCAATTCAACTTTGGGGCATGGTGACATTAACGACACAAACCAAGAAGAAACACATGACGGACACTAATGTTCAATAACATCAACTGTCACCCGTTACAATTGATTAAAGTGTGAGACATGGTGACTTTAACCAAGAACAAACACATTACGGACACTAATGTTCAATAACATCAACTGTCACCCGTTAGAATTGATTAAAGTGTGAGACATGGTGACTTTGACCAATAATCAAACAAACACATGACGAACACAAATAGATAATTACATTTACATGTACATATTACCTGCCATTCGTTAGAACGGATTTCTTCTTGAGGTCTTTAAAAACAGCTTGATACCGATTTCTAAAATACGATCGAAAAATGAAATCCATTTCTTTTAATATCTCGCCTATCTTCCAATAATTGGCTGCAAAAGTGATTTTTGTCTTTCGTGTCACATAAGTAAGCTGATTATGTAAAACATGACATGTACAGCAACTAAAATAAAAGGAATTGTAGAAAATAACTGTTGTAGGTATGTTTTGTTTAAATGTATCTGAAATCCTTCTCTCATGTGGGATTCAGATCGTCAGAGGATATAATAAGGTTGTTCTTCAGTTTTTGGCAATCCTATATGCAATTATTAGAATTATGAAACGTCTTGTATATATAAGGTTACCATGGAATGCATTTACAAGCAACGAAAACCTCATAATGACCGATTTAGAAAAATCCAACAGATGGTTAACATACCATATTACAGACAATATATGAAATTGATCCATGACCCTATTTCAAACGTTTTTAATTTTTTATTACTTTGGACATTTTTGTATTAGTATGTCTTCTGGGGATACAGTGTAAAAAGAAACTTCGCTAGAGTCTCAACTGGGATTCGGACAGTGACACAAATAAGACATTAATCCTATTTCTACAGATTATCATTGGTACCTTTGACATAATTTCCGCGAAAGATTTCCCTGTTCTACCGTTCTACACAAACCACAAGAAGAAAAACTTTTAACTAATAAAATTGAATATCTTGAAATGAATTCCCATTAGCGTGTTAATATACAGATCACCACAGTGTTTGAACCTCTGAGAAATCATGTGGCAAAACTAAGCGTGTGCTTTACTCAGTCTGGACTCTTGTTTCACTAACGGCTTTACACTTTACGATCATTATATTTTGCAGATTTGGATCAAGAATAAAAATGAAAACGACGCATCATTCAAATATTTGACAGAATTCAATACCAAGAGACTTAAACCTATTAGAATATCTATTCGTGATTTTCAAAACAAAGTCAATTCGTGAGAAATTGATTGTTTAGGGGATTGAAATCAATGCCAGTCGTAACTTTACTATCATCTTGTGGAGAATTAATTTAGCTATTCACAATGAATCGATAGAATCTCGGTATAAACAAGGCTATTTTTTCTAAGTGTCGTTTTACAAGCTTTAATTAAATACTAAAAAGGAAATATCGTAGTCTTAGGTCAGTTAATGAAATCGGCAAGAAAGACAATACAAAAATAAATGATTTAAAGCGATGCGTTGATATAAATAGAGATAGTATTAAGCAACACATTTTTAACCACGGAATGTATTATAATTTTGTCATTTATTCAGTGGAAAGTAGGATATCTGGTCTTTTATCTCTTTGTTTCGTTTGTTGTGTAATTTCAGTTATTGACAAAATAAAGTTTAAAAATTACGAATAACTCAATTTCTGTTTTCAACTTCAGGTACATGTATTGTTCATCCAGCTAGGTAGAATTGTATTTGTTAACTTAATAATGACTTAGGCTGGTGTTTTGTTAAAGTACTTAACTCAGTAAATGTAGTGTCTTGTTATTTATAGATTATACACTGTCACTTCTTGAATCACATTATGTTCAAAAGTCGTCCTTTATTTTATAATTTTGAATTACTAGTACAGTGTACTAAAATGTAATTATATCTGTAACAAAATACCAAATACATTACTAATACACTCATACTAAGTAATATCTCAGCCATGGATGTGTTTTCCTGAATTTTGTGAATTTTTGAATGAAAACAAAATTAATTGATACTGTGGGCACCAGTGGAGAAAGGAACAAAAACCATATTGCAATAACACAATATCATAGAAAAAAAACCCTTAAAAAAGAAAACAACCATGGGAACTAAAATCTATTAATTGAGGGACGTATTTACAAATGTTACAGTGATATTTGTATTGTCGTTCTTTGCATTTTGATAGTGTTGTGTTGATTTTCTATTGTGTTTTGAATGTTACAGGTTGGGGGGGGGGGGAACAATCGGAAAGAGAAAGAGATTACGTCGCTTAACATTTTTCAAAATAATAATGAAATTGCTGAAACGAGACTCAGTACTATTTGGTAATGACAATCGAAAAAGTCATTACTATTTTTATTTTTATCGATGTACACATAATCTTAAATGCTGAGTAAAGCAAAAACCATCTTATGGCTTTAGTCAATCCTAGTTTTTAAATTTTTACTGTTGATTTTTTATTATTTAGATTTATGATATCTTGTAGTTAGCTTAATGGACAATCGATCAGGGAAGAGGAATATATGTCATTATGTATAACGTCACAAGTGTTATACACACTCTAGAACCATGAAGGTGTCACTCACAAAATACAGTACAGACCTGTCGAAAGTTTAACACCGAGCTAACGAAACGGAGTCGAAGTTTGGTTTTCAAGTGGCCGAGACATGGACAAATATGCAGCCGCAATGCTGCCAAGAGATATTTTGCAATTGTTGAAACGTTTTTGAATTACTGTTGACGAGGGGCTCGGATGATCTGGCTCTAATATGTAAGCTTAGTGTTAAAATTTCGACAGGCATGTATTGTAGTTTTTAATGTTATTGATTACAAAAATGGCCAAGTAATTAAATTTACTTTTCTGGGGAAACTAAAACTTTGGTAAGAGCTGTGTCTTACAGCTGTAGATCAAATAGGATAATTATATCTGATTTTGTGTGTCTATGACTCCGGATCTATATCGATTGTTTTGTTCTTCAGAACACATTACAGGTAATAACAGAATGTACCAGGACGGACAATTGTGATATTTGGCTTCATTCATACGGGCTATGTCAGTCTAATCAGATAATTAAATCACGGTCCTAGCTGGTACATGTCTTTATTTTTGTCTGGCTTTTCCTGGGTTACGTCCCTAAATATGTTTATCTGATGATTATATTTATAAAAGTTGATATGATTACGACACATGAGTTGTCTTGTGTTTAAGATCCCGTTTAGATAAGCTATTGTTCTTTGTTCACTATTAGATAAGCTATTGTTGTTATGATATCACTTTGCATTCTGAACAGAAACTGATCGATCGCGTAGCTCTGCGACAGGAATAGGGTTTTATGTCCCAGTCAAGAATATTCCACTTATATCGAAACGTCACCAGCTATATAGGCGAAGCTACAGAAATGTTGACCTTTACAGTGCGCTCAGGGCAATGTACAGTGAGGGTTCTTTTACTTGCTACGCTAGCCTTGACACGAGACATCTGGTTTTGAGGTCCTTCCGATAGACTCCGTCAATTTATTTCTAAATGCAGAGTATTTGGAGACAGAACAGTCACTTCATAGTTTCAAGTCTTGGTCAAACTTTTTTAGGGTTCGAACCCACGACCTCTCACATAGGCATGTTGCTTAGAAAAAAAACTAAAACTTTGGTAAGAGCTGTGCTACAGCTGTAGATCAAACAGGATAATTATATCTGATTTTGTGTATCTATGACTCCGGATCTGTATCGATTGTTTTGTTCTTCAGAACACATTACAGGTAATAACAGAATGTACCAGGACGGACAATTGTGATATTTGGCTTCATTCATACGGGCTATGTCGGGCTAATCAGATAATTAAATCACGGTCCTAGCTGGTACATGTCTTTATTTTTGTCTGGCTTTTCCTGGGTTACGTCCCTAAGTATGGTTATCTTATGATTATATTTATTAAGGTTGATATGATTACGACACATGAGTTGTCTTGTGTTTAAGATCCCGTTTAGATAAGCTATTGTTCTTTGTTCACTATTAGATAAGCTATTGTTGTTATGATATCACTTTGAATTCTAAACATATATTGATCGATCGTGTAGCTCTGTAAGAAGTATGTTGACTTGCTTGGAACAAGGCTAGTTTTGATTTGGGAATATAAACGAATTACTGAATAAAAAACTGAGTGTTTTTGTTGTTTGATTAACGTGTTTCTATGTTATTTAGAAACGCAGTTTCAAGTTAACTTTTTACACTTCTGTTTCAGTAACGTAAGTCTTGTATGTTCTTTGACTCGTAGCATACGTCATCACAGTATTGCTTATACATATACATGTATATCCAAAATTTGACGTCTTATATTACACGTTTCTTTCATTCTCAATTTTTGATTACAAACATGGCGGGTACATCTATCAGTACGAGGTTATTCTTCCGAAACACCCAACCTTGCTTTCTTACCTGAACTAAAATTGTGAACTTTCAAAGTTTTAACTGCTTTGGTTTTTTATAATTTAAACTGGTGCATTTATTCTTTTATCATAACAATGACAAATAGTAGAGTGCTTTATCACTGATATACAAAATCACAGCGTTCAGTGAAACACAGTAATATACGGATCACATTAAGAAAAAGGCATTTTACATAATAATTCGTAATATATCTGATTACAGCCAATGCAACCTGGAACATGAGACAATAGAAGTTTATCATAGAAAAAGACACTTGCGTAAATGTCCAGCAAGGTGGTTAAATTACTTTTGGAACCGTCCTGCTTATTGTCCAAGCAGTATTCGATAAATATGAAATTTCTATGTTACATTAAATCGTTTTGAATATCGAGCAATAAACACACTGCATCCACATTATTATGTTTTAGAAAGATGTTGGCTGTATATATATATATATATACTGAAAATATGCTTTTAGGAAACTATTTTAATAACAACATTGTTTGAAAAATCAAACGGTAAATTGATTTGTTGCTTTATATGATAAAACTTTAATGATATATAGATTTAATACCGATTTGTTGAATCGGTTGCTGTGAGAAAGAACTACATCATTTACATAAAAACAATGAATCAAGACGTTACGACGCGCTTTGCCACAACACAAAACATCGCACCACACCATAATGCAAGAAGTCACGCCTCGCCATGCCACAACATAACACACCGCGCCACACCATAATGCAAGAAGTCACACCACACCATGCCACAACACAACACAAAATAACATTATACAAAACGACTCAACACAACATAAAATAACTCCTTTACCAATGTCATTGTACAAACGAAATATTTAAAAAAAAAACAAGATACCAGATCGTAAAGGAATAAAATATATGTATTATAGATGTATTATGTATCGTTAATATAATTCAGTTACAGCTAATTGATGGCTGACTGACAGATACAATGGTTATTATTGCACATTACACAAGCTTGTATTACCAGTCTTATCTAATACTCCAGTACTAAGTCGTTGTCTCTAATGTCTAAGGTAACACCTTGGCTCTGGTAGTTACACAGACAGAAATAACGTTATCCTTATCAGATGTTGTATTGATTTCAGAAGAATAAATCGAGATAATAGTCACCTAAAGAATTTTGGTCTTACTTATATATCTAATTAAACAAAGAACATAGCTTACACGTACTCGAAAATGTGATTTGGCTTAAATTCAACAGAAACATTTTTCACAGAATTGTTATAAAAATGTAACGTAAAAATGAACTAGGATCTAAAGCTAGATGTGTAATGGCTTATGAAACCTTATATAACTAATAAAAACATGCTTATAAAATAGAAAATTAACGACAATTTGACATGTAGCATAATATGAAAGAGAAAGAAATAAAGGTTCGTGTTAAATATCAATAATATTTTTATTAACTACGGCAGAGACGATTGTAGGGGTGTCATTAGCGGTAGTTCTGGTTCTAATTATTCAAAGCTCCTTTAGCTCCAAATAGTTAAAAAATAATCCAAATGAAAAGTATTTATGGTTGATGTATAATTAAGAAAAAAAATAGTTAATTGCATTTAATATGATAGGAACAATTTGCATTACCCTTTGATAGGAAATTTCAAAAACATTGTCTTATACATAAGATGGGAGTTTTCTTATACTATTAGACAAACTGAACACGTATTGGAACCCATGTTTAATTTTGAAGCCAGTAGAAGTATACAAATTAAAAAAAATCTTATCCAGAGCTACAATTTAATAAAGTTAGACAGTGTGTCAGTTTTTCAATCAAACTGTTTTACTATAACAACAGAATTTTGCTATATTTCAAAAGTAAACAAATCACGAAGGACCTCGTGCTGCTTTAAACATACCAAAATATGTTTAAACTGATATATCAATCAATAAAAATAAATTTAAAAAATTGACATATTGTTTTTATTTTCTAAATTATTCAAAACTCAAACATTTGCTGTCATTAATCCGTTCACGTCTTACAAAACATGACAAGCTGATTGCTCCCGTTGTTCTCTGCAATTTAATTTAAAGTGGAATTGGTTTTTTTTCTAGATTTTCTTGTCACCGGAATGAAATTAGGTATGTGTTGTAACGAACAAGTCAGGATAAAATCTCTATGATGTTCACTACAGGGCTGTCGAAAGTTTAACATTAAGCTAACATTAGCTAACATTAAGCTAACGAATCGGTACGTCATCTCGTCTCCTCGTTACTTATATTACGACAGCTTTTCCACTGATTCTATCATTCTCTTGGCAAGTTTTCGATAGTCACTTCCTATCCATAACTCTGTCTCTTGGCAGCTGAGTATCGACTCCTTTTCATTAGCTAAATGTTAAAATTCGGACAAGTCTGTACTGTACGTGGGGAGTTCTAAATTAAAATCAAACAGAGCGTTTGAAACACAGCAAATATTACACCTAAAGATTAATATTAAAACAATGCACCATGAGACTCAAAAGTAATTCTCTCCTAAATCCGTTTGGGATTTATGTCTTAATTAAGTTTCTGTATTAATCAAGCCTATGTTAATTTTAAAATTTTCTAAGACAACATTAAGATCAAATTCATTTCAGAAAGGTCCACATACAATGTTTGTGCGTGATTGTGTGATACAGCGTACATTTTCAACATTAGTGATTAAATTTGTGTTGTCACTTAAATTTGAAAATAAGACGTTTGAATTATGCTTGTAGGAGACTTTATGATACTTTCCGGGAAAACTGGATATATTATAACATACACTACTGACTGCAATTAAACGCGTTATATTATCTGCTTTTTGTATTTTCAAATTAAATGAAAAGTGCCATTTGACTTAACGTGTTATGAACAAATGAATCAGAGCCAAACATACAGCTGCCAGTCCAAGACAACATCACAATCCTAAACGCAAAATAAAAACTTTGAAACCTGTCAAATTAAGTTGAACACGTGAACTTTCCAAATGCTTTGAATCCATAATCTTTCACATAATTTTTTGTATCATTCAGTTTAACACGAGTTTGGTCCGGAAAATCATTATCAATCCACTAGAAGTTACAAGTGGCTACGTGTACCAAAACAGTTAATAATAATAATAATAATAATAATAATAATAATACACGCGTGTAGGTTGGCCTTTACTCTTTTATTTTCTTATTCCTTCATATTACAAATTAAGCATATACGTCATGCAAAAACAAATACAACTTTAACTTCTGAGAGCCAAATGCCCCCGTCTAGTTTTAGTTTTGCCTTTGTGACCTTAACCTTTGAACTGCATGTTAAAATAGACACAACACATCGATTCACATGCATATGTATGTTCTAAAATTAATCCCAATCCGCCAAAAATGTGAAAACTATAAATCGAACACGGATTTCTAATGGCGGATAGACAGACAGACATGATGATTCCTGTATACCTGTACCTTCAACTGACAAATGTTGGAATACTTAAACGGAATGTAGGGTTCTGTCTCCAATATGTGCTTATGTAACAGGATAATAATGACACATGTTTGTTATAGAGAGCAACGTTGTCGTTGCTCGGTTAGAGACGTCAAATTAACGTCTTTGCGTCTTCATTTTACTCGAGTCCTTTTTCACACTGACCGTTCTTGTACCTGAAAGTAATAAATCATTATTTGTCACATGACATAACTTAAAAAATATTTCGTAAAATCTTGCAGTTATTATTCCATAGAGTTTATAGTTTATCAGGTAATTAAAATTACGATTAAAGTTTGATTAAGATATATAAGGTATTAACTGTTCTTGAGAATAGTCTCTCATTATCTAATGTTTGTTTATCACTTAATCTAACGAGTGCATTGTTTTAAATATTTTGGTATTTGAAGATCAATTTTAATCATTTTGTCTTAAAATTGGAAACTTGAATGCGATGACGCTAATATCAATGATGTTGTGACACAATTGACCACATTGATTTAAAAAGTGCATTAGTTGAAATATCTAGTCGATTTTTTATTTTATAAAAAAGTAAAACTTAGAAAATTAAATGCAAGGAACTCCAATTTTCGCGTTATTAATGACTTTGCAACAATTTTACAGCGTTTATTGAGCACAATAATTACAAAGAGTTCGGTCTATAATCATTTGTACGGCGACTAGAGACAACAAATGTAATAGGTAGTCTGAACCAGAGTCAGACAAGATGTAGCAATTTTCTTACTCTTCCATCATAAATGACGTGTCTCCCCTCATGGTATACCATATCAGTAGACTATCTGTTTTGGCCTATTAGCCTACAGCTAATGCATTAATTGAAATGAATTGCTTGTCCTAATCTAATCACTGGTAATTGTGCTATAATTGAATCTACATAAATCGTTACACTCTGAAATGACCGTTAAATAAGCCACACGCTCAAATATGTAAAAGCCATTAATCTTGTATGTAGTTTAGTTGTAGAGAGGTTAGTCACAGATAGTCTGGAAAAACATATTTCACACAATTCATTGGCTTGTAATCCGCATTTTGGCTTATAATTACTTAGTATCGATATATCGTTATTATGTGCTTGTGTTTGTTCATTTTAGTTCTGTTGCAGAGACATAAAATTTGGACTCGACATAAACAAAATGAATGGACAATTTTTTTCTCATCAAACATGGACCTTGATCGCCAAAGTATAAGCAAACTAAGTGTATAACTTTGATACCTGTCCAAAGTAGGGAGTTTCATTATCACTTGGCCTCACGTTTGTTTTTGTCTTTTCTCGCCCGCCTTGTTTAGCTGTTATCTGTATTCAATGTATTTCGTGTTTTTCGTTGCTTTGGGATTTGTTTTATTTGTCCAACTGTTTTTGTTAAGCTTATATTGGACATATTTTAACAAAACCATTTGTAGCCATTTTATAATTTGGACTTGGATCGGAATGCTTGTTTTGATTGCAAAAGCAATTCACAATTCAGATGATAACATTTCACCAGGCTAAAGAGTGTTGAATATCAATGTCATATCGACTGAAGCCATGGCAGGAACAAACTGTTTACATGATATTCTCTCTTTCTCTCTTTCTATCTTTGCGCGCGCGCCTGCGTGTGTGTGTGTCTTTTTTCTAGATAAGATTTTTTTTTCTGGGAAATGTCTCCTCAAATATTTACCTGTCATAATTTCACACAAATTTACCACTCTTAAAAAATCAATGAGCAATCTAATACCTTTAATTGATACGAATACTTACACAGTATGTGCTAACAATGGACGTCATTAGTTCTCAAATAGTTTTATTTATTTAAACTGAGATTGTGCATAAATATAAAATGCAAACGAATAAGTTATACAATATCTTTTAATACCTGAATCAAATTTCTTTATTAATACGCAATGAAATATTGCAGCTTATTGTTGCGTTATAATATGTTTCACAGCGGTTTTATCACGGATACGCCATTTCATTAATCGAAGCCAGGATGGAGTCGCCACTCTCCAAAGGCTGTCAATGCCATATTGTAATAAAGCTCGTAATAATGTAAAGATGATTGTTGAATCTAAGCCAGTATTTTAAATATAAAATCGTTATCAATAACGATGTGCATCATGATACTTATTAAGTAAAGATCACGGTGGTTTATAAAACATTATTTGACGCGACAAAAAGGCATGTGCAACTCATAACTTATTTTATAACGGTCATGATTGTTAATAAACGCAGAAAGCTTAAAGGCAATTTGAAAATAAATATATCTTGAAATGAAATAAGTTATAACTTATAAGTTACCATTTTAGATACATCTTGTAAATTTTGGGTTTGGGATTTGAAAGTACTTTAACTCCATTTGAAACCTATTGCTTGTTTACGGTCGAGGTTTTCTCTACTACAAAGTCTCTATTTGATAAAATTTTATTATGAACGTCCTACCTGACCAAGTGGTTTAAGGTGAGCGCTTATAGATCGCTAACAATCTCATCGTCTCAGTTTGAATCCCACACCAGGTACATCCTAGTATGAAAAAGTTTGTCAGATCGAAGGTGGTTGGTGTTCTCCAGGCGCTCTGATTGCAACCATCACTTCTGATCTACATGTAACTTCTTTATATAAGATTCAGTGAAAAAACAATGATTTGGACGCAAAACACCATTAGTCCACTCGTTTTTGTGTCGTGTTGTATGTGTAATACGTACACTTTGTTCTCGAATAGAAAATATTGATTGGTTGATTGATTGATTTGTTTGACACAGGAAACTGACTTTTACAGTCCCCTCCGAAGAACTTGCAAAGTTTTACAACTTTCGTGATCATCTTTGTGACAGCGTCATTTATATAATTAAAGTAAAATATGTATATTTTCAATGGCGAAAACATTTTCAGTAGCAAATTGGTTAGGTTTCGTGTTGTTCCTGGTCCTCATATGTCAATGTTTTAATGACAGCTTTGCAAAATAATATAAAACAAGGATCTTTTTAAAGAAAAAAATATAAAAGATACGAAACACCCCTGAAAGCTTTCATAAAAAAGTAGCCCATAGAAGAAATTAATTAGTGTTTGGTCGTTTGTCGATGAAATAAAAATGTTATCATAAATAAAAAACTGTCTCTACCGCCTGCTAAGAGATTTCTAATTACCGGCTCCAAATATAACCGATAAATACATAATAGAACCATTTGGCGATTTGTAATACTATATGTAAGGCTATCCGTAATTTAACTTTTATTAATGTTTGATGTGATATCGGCTGGCATATTATCGTTACCCTAGATCACAACTATGAATAAATTTGTAATATTGTAGAAATAATGTAGTGGCTTGTCAGATTTAATAAATAGAACCGCATTATTTTAGCGTATTTTCCATTACATAAACTAGCCCTTAAATCAATTTGCTTTTCAATAAACTATAACAAAATGCTGTATACATAGTTAGGAAAACTTTGCTGGGTAATGAATACTTGTTAGGAAGCATTTATAGTTAAAATAGCTATGACGGAGAGCTTTGATTTTTTTGTTGTCAAGGATTATAGAAGGTTTTTGTAATAGTAAGAGCGCTATAAGTACATTAAAATAAAATTAAATGGCAAAATATAGTGTATAAGAACGAAACTTAACAAAATAATGGTAAATGGAAATATATTCTCGAGATTAACTGCATAAAATACTGAAAAGGATGATAACGGCACACGATTTTTAAAATAATGGAAAATTGATATGAATATTTTGCAAATGAAGGTTGCGGTATACAATTTTGTAAATGATGGTTGAAGTATAAAAGTTTGTATATTATGGTCACTGGAAAAGATGATAACGGCACACGATTTTTAAAATAATGGAAAATTGATATGAATATTTTGCAAATGAAGGTTGCGGTATACAATTTTGTAAATGATAGTTGAAGTATAAAAGTTTGTATATTATGGTCACGACATAAGATTTTGTTAATAATGGTTACGGCATCAGATTGTGTATATGACGGTTACAGCATAAATTTTACAACGGCTGTAATGTATAAAATTTTGTAAATGACGTTTAGGGTATAAATATAAGATCTTTTAAATTTTGGTATGACAGAAAATTTTAAAATCAGAGCGACCACAATAACCACAGATATAAACATAATCCTTTCAAGATATCTAAGCAACATAATGAAAAATCAATGGATGCAAATATGATTCCATTTCCTAGCTTATAACATAAATGTATTTTAGAAAATGCAATATGGATACCATGATAAATCTAATCTTCACAATATGCTGGAAGGTCAGTTAATATTTGTGTGTAAATAAAACATGTTAAGCATTTAAACCTAAACCCATAACTAAAATATATTCTTCCAGCATGATGGTGAGTAATACGTAATTCAGAGGGAATGTGTCACACCACCAATTTAAAAAATCGTTGAACTTAAAATGTGTATGGCTATATATGAATAACAAAATTGCGATATTTATACCAAACAATGTAGATTATTTCAGCGTTAATTATGGGAAAATGTGCATCAACGCAATCATATTGTGTGACTTATTTTGACTTGAGTCTTTGTTCACTAATTAGATCTCGTTAATTGCAGTAACATGACACGAGTTGAATTAACTTTTATCTGAAAACTATGTTGTATATATACAAGTAAACATGAAACATTACAAGCATTCCAATATGGAGAAGAATGTGTATTTTCACATCAGAGCTTTGTATGCAATAATATTCATTTTATTGGTGATATTTTGTGGTGGATTTGGATTTTGTATACAACAAATATTCGTTTTAAGATCTTTACATGCCGAGATAAATCCTTATTTTGAATACACCAACAACGAACATGGCTCTAAAGTTAACCAATTTGATGACAAAACAAGGTCTAGTTTGGAACAAAAAGAAACAAGTGTTGATTTAGAGAATAATGAAATACTTGGTCGTAATAAACGGGCACCTAGTGTTGGGATGATTACAACAACTAAATTTACGGTAAGATAATAATAACAATTAAAATAATAATAATAATAATAATAATAATAATAACAATGATAATAACAATAATGATAATATAAAAACTTTGTAGCTTTAAAATATGTACTTAATGAAAATCAATGCTAGTTACATATTGAAGAAGCAACCAGAGAGAACAATTGCCTTTGTGTTCCTCGTTTTTTTTATTTCTTTTAGTTTGAGAGGAATGACAATTATATGAACATAAATGACATTGGTCACATGACTTTGCCTACGAAATATATGTTTTTTATTGCGTCACGTATTATCAATCTGCTTTTCTTTGCTGTCACAATCAACGTTATCAGGATTACACTGTATATGTACTTAATTCAAATTAAAACATTGTGAAAGTATTCGGATCCAAATTCAAAGTTTAGTTCAGTAACACTTTTCTGGGATGACCAAAATAGGAACGCGCTAATGAACAATGAAATTCATCACCAATAGCATTAACATAACCTAACTTACAATATTTCCTATGTGTATATTTTTCCCATCTCCTGTTTATATAATCAAGTTATAATTACATTTTTGATACTCCATTAACAGAATGCGCAAATTTCCAGGCACTGTATCAAAGCATTGTTTTAAGAAAATTTTTGGGTTTAAATATCTTGGAACTTGTTTATAATTATCATGTGCATGCTCATCACTATATGGTAAAAAAGCCAAGTTCTGTATATATTCCACCGAGTACATTAGTATGCGCACGATTAAGGTTACATAATTCCCGCGATATTCTGTGATAAAGTTCAGTTTGCGTTCAAAAATGGTTTGATCAAGATACAAACTTTATGAAAAATTAAGAATTCATGAATGAAATGTGATAAGCCTGGTGCCTACTGTACTAGTATATATACCAAAGTTCACTCATCAAAGTGTCATGCGAGTCCATGACTAAAATAACCGTCATATTCAAGTGGAAATCGTGAAGTCAACATCTGAAGAATTATTGGCCGTACTTGGTAAACGTATGGATGTTCTAACCAGTATGTTTGGCAAATTTCAGCAAGTTCGAAGAATTTCAAATCCAATTTTCTTTTATGTTTAAACCCATGTGTATTAATGTATTATCATTGATATTATTTCTCCATGCCATGTATTTAATATGTATGTACTAACATCACAGTAATGCGCACTAACAATTATGTTATCTATTTTAAACAGGAAGTGCTTACCTTCCAGAACACCCAGTCTTTTTTCTCTGGTAGAAAGTCACGTATTAAACTTTAATTGTAAGTTTCAAAGTTTTTTGCTTTGCTTTGGGATTTGTACATGGGTCGGTATGTTTGTTTTTTTATTTTTATTAACTATAAGTATTATATAAATTATAGATATTTGAATCTTTTTTTTATATCGGGTCACTAGGACATTGTAGACACATTTGCGGAGATTAAAGTTATATTTCCGATACGTAATCGAATATTTCATATCTTTTTGGTATCTATTGAATAATTATTTTTTCAATACCAAAAATGAAAAAAATAAATCCAAAATGACATTTGTTATTTATTGTAACACCTACTACGGGAAACGTGAGCAAGATTGATGACGTCACTGTCAGGTCAAACGTCGGGGAGCTTCAGTCTAAGTTTAAATAGATAAGGCACCTTATTATACACGTGTGTTGATTAACACTTATACGTTACACATGGGGTCGTTGTTTTTTTTTAAACCTTTAAACGTCATTCAATTAACTTAGAGTGCATTCAGTCTCAATTAATATTTCGTTGTTACTCTGCCTTTTTTAAAATTGTTATCGATAAATTTATCTTTCAACTTATAAAAAAGGGCTACAGATACAGGGGTTGAGATTGCAGTTTACTAGCTGATAATACTACAAAAAGAACTATGCAAGACTAGCCATATTGTTTTTCTGAGCAACTGGTTTGGTTTCATTCATAAGAAAGGTGTCGCTAACAAAAGAGGAAATGACAACTTATAGCCTTTTACCTTTCCTGATCACGAATAGATACAATGATGTCTGACAAAGCTTTAATCAATAATTCACTTGCTGGCATCCGAGTCTTCGAGACGTTTTTTTAGTTTGAATTACTATGAAGTGTTAAGCGGCTGTTTGCAGGTTGTTTTGTCTAGAGTTACTCCTTGGCTGCATCATCACTACGCATTCTCATGGCTTCTTGCGTGACAGTGAATAAAAACGGAAAGTAGCAATTTCCGGTGAACGTTAAAATATTTAGTTGTATACCACTTTGATATTTTGTCTACCTTTTGTTTGACTGTGTGTCTGCCAAGAAATTTGGTATATTAGGCATTGATGATCCGGTATTCGTAGACCGATAAGTAAGAGATGAGAATTTTTTATTTAAAACCAGATAACTTTTACAATTAGCACCTAATCTTACGTGTACTGATACAATTCAATTAATCTTATTAACGTCATCCGCTGGGTTTACAAAGACTATGTTAAAACAATCGCGTGCAATTTGTTTATAAATATTTTATTGCATACTAATTCACAAATGGAGAACGTAAATCTCTAATTTTAGTTCCATTAATTCCGGTTTTGATGGCCAATATCTAAATCATGGGGCAAAAACATGATGCTACTTAATTCGGTAATTCACGGTAAGAGATTCATAGTTCTGCACTTAACTTTTGATACAACGGGGGTTTTTAATTTCCGAATGGTAGAAGTTAAAACAAATTGAAAATTCCTGCTTGTGAATTTCTTGTCATTTATTAGTCTTTATTGAAAAATCGATAAAAAAGCCTTTATTTTGGACTGTGGATGGACACTTATGTCAAAATGATTTCATCAATTGAATCAGCTATTTCCGCTTACTTGATGAATTATTTAGATTAACTGGCTTTTTTCTCCATAAACACGATAAAAATTAGGATAAGAACTTTACTTTTTCTGCAGAATAATGGATTTTTACTTCAGTGCTAAAATCATAAAATTTCAATTTAAAGATTTTTAAAAGAAAAAAAAAAAAATTAAGAATTTCAAAGTAATTGATGTACTATTTCGTAGCAGTACGTAGCTTTAGTTTTATAGTTATTTATGAATGGGCTTTAAAACCATTGATTATATAACAATTAAAATGGTTAGAACCACCCTAATTGTGTCTACGACATTAGCCAATCGATGTCCAGTAAGTTAGGATTTTTGTCTTTAAATGGTATACGTAAATTTTTGCCGAGGCGAGGCATCGCTGGCCGAATTGTCTTCGTATGCAGTGAAGGCTCATGAATCGCAGAACTCGAATTCCACCTAGGCAATCTTGACAGGAGGAAACACTGTCAGTTCGCTTGTCGAAGGTATTTTGTTTTCTCTAGTCTCTTCAACCTTTCTCAAATGATCACTTCGATAAAACTGAAATGCCCTTAAAATGGACATATTAAACAACACTTCGTTTCTTCCTGAATACTGTTTTTGGTTTATATAGTAATTGCTATACACATTTATTTCCAGTTTAAAACTAGACACCTCGAGTGAAAATTGAATCTTGACTGGGGTGTCAAACACAATTATCCCACTAATTTTTTGAAGTTGCCCCCCTTTCGCTCTCTCTTTCTTTCTTGTGCCCATGGTAAGCAAAGCTTCATAATTCATCCCGAACAGATCTAAAAAGCACCCACATAAAAATTTGACGTCATTCGTCATTATAACCGGCGTTATGTTTATATGTTGACTTATAAACAAGACTAAAACAATGCACAGTAGAAACGTTTATTATAAAACCCCTTGACTTTGGACAGACGCAGTGCATACTGACAAAATAATATCCAGTGGTTTGGTTTTAGTACTTTGTAAGACTCTTAACCGATTTTACAGATCAGATTTTTACAACTATTAGTTCCTAAATACGCGCATAAATTGTAATAATAAAGCTGTTATAACACACTACAAAACCATATCACTGTAATTAGACTTTATAGTTACGTTGTAAATATGTCTTAAAATTATACAATACACGTGGCACTTAGAGAACTATCTCAATCATGAAGCACTTCTAAAATTTTTACGTTCTCAAATTATTTTGATAGGTTATCTAATTGAAAATCTCATAACAATTATATACGTGACAGTAGTGACACTTGTTACCATGGTGACACACGAAATATAGGATTGGCTTATTTGTTGTACGCATCCCGCAGTGAAATATTTTGATGTTTGTTATTGGACGCCGGAGCATCATGACAGGTTTCCTAGAATTAACACGGACACCTAACATTATTTCATTATCAGGCACATGATAGATCGATTTATATAACGGAAGTGTATCACAGAGAATACGATTTACACAATTTAAAGGAAATGTGAAAACAAGAAACGGTTCTATCACTGCTTAAGATAAAAATGCATGAAAAATTAAAGCAATTTATTACTTCTTTTTAAGCGGGAATCATGCCAACAGGATATTAACTCTCTCCTAATGTCTCTAGTGTTTAGCAGTGTTTGTATCAATTAGAAATTGCTTTAATTTATACATGTTTTGTTTTAAAATCTCGCGTGATTAAAACGATATGTCTTGAGCTTGAGAGGAACGTAATAAAATGGTGCCATTAAATATCGTGGGCGTGTGTCATTGATACATCAGACACATTGATGATTGATGCAAAGAACGATGTTTTTATCCTTTTTCTTGATACTCTTGTTAGCTTCAAGTTTCACAAAATGTTACATCTTATGTTTCTTTTTACTTTTTTTCCATTGACACTTCTTAGTTTGCAAAATGGTTTTAGAAAATTTAAACAAGTTAACAATTAATTTGTGCAAGTGGAATTTCTTCAAATTGTAAACGCTTTTGTAATTATTTGTATTTAAGTTCAGTATGTTCGTAAGTAATTCGAGGTGAAACAAAGGTGAATTTAAACAATGATAATTAAGTGTAGGTTTTAAATTGTACCATCACCCGTTTTTTCATTTTATTGGAAATAATTGGGACCTTTATTATCATTAGTAGATGTTCAAACAAGACTGTCATTACCGCCATTTTAAGACACCTCCATTTTACACTTGACAAGTTAGACTGCATCACCTATACAGATGTAGACGATGTTTTGACATATCTAAAATATCAATTTCACGTACATACGTCGAATTTAATACTGAAGACCTTCAAATGACTTGACCATCATACTTGCCACTGGCAACATGAATTTATTTAATAAACGGGGAATTGTAAGGTTTGTTAAATGCTTCAAAAGAGTAAAAGTTAAATCATCTTTGTATTAGTATGGTAAATGAAGGTCTGCCTATTATCGAAATTAAATACAAGAAAAATGACGATTTATATACTGCTTGTTCTGTAAGTAGGAGGTCGTGGGTTCGAACCCCGACCGGGTCTGACCCAAGACTTGAAAGTGGGTAGTGACTCTTTTTTCGCCAAGCACTCGGCATTACGAAATGAAAGTCATGGTTCTTTCGGATGGGAACATAAAAAAACGAGGTCCCTTGTCACGGTAGGCTTGTCACGATATATAGAACCCTGCCGTATAATGCCATAAGCGCAACGCATAGGCAAACATTCTGCACATTCGTCTATAGCTGGCGACGTCTCGATATTAGTTAAATATTCTTGACTTGATTTATATACCTATCGTCTTATCAGTTTTGTACAGTGACCATTGGTTATTATTTGGTATGCTCAATTTAGCCATTTGCATACAGTAATATATATTCAGTATACTTTTTTTGATGGTTTGGGGTAGTTTGTTATTATCCTGTAATTTTGTGCACGACGATTGGTGAGATTTATTGAGGATTCTATACAGCTATTATAACTGTAACCATCCCTACATACATGTGAGCTCGCATATTTTATGTATTTATGATTTAAGATACGGCTTTGTCATTTATAACCACAGTTTGCAATTCAAAAAACTTCTAACTACCTACGCCAAGTTTAAATTCTTCAATATTGCAGATGCACGTGTGACGTTTGAATACCTCAATATTGCAGATCCACGTGTGAGCAAGTTTGTCAATTCTCTTGAATATTGTCGATGGTTTTTCCGGGTAGATTTTAGTTTCTGTTACCGCCCAAGATCTGACTGTCTCGATATTAGTGACTGAACCTTTACTCACATGTACCATCACCCCTCGCCAGTCAATGAAATATTGAAATACTTGAATTCATTACTTTAAATTGAACTTTTAAACAAATTTCAAATTTAGCATTAGACATATGCTTACTAAAACATGTTGAACTCCCGAGTTCAATTTGTATTGGGTTTATACATTTTACCTAGCAAATACATGAAATTATATATCAATGGTTATTTGTGCGCCGTCTGAGAAAGTGTTATTGCAATTATTGCCTCTAGGAGCTTAACCTTGGCCACTTTATCCGATGTTAATGACAAGTAAAATCATTAGTAATTCAATCAAATAAGTCATTGACTTTACTTGTAATTCTCTTGGGTAGACGTATATTTTTGAGTGTTCTTGTCACTGTTCCCAATATAAACAATTTTTGACATTGAATATGGCTTTAAAATAAGTTAACGTTGATATCTGTGGTCTCAAAGTAAAATGAAAACTCCACCCATTGGATGAGAAATTTGCAGTTAGAAACGTGTTATTTATTAAACAATGTTTAAATGCACTTTGTACACTTATTTTTTTAGTTATGTTATATGCATGTTAGGACGTGGTTGCAAATCGTGTTGTTTGTTAATGATTTTGGTAATATAAAGTCTTTATAAATAATTAATCATGTATTATAATGGTGTACGTGGTGCATCATTAAAATACTTAATGCATACTAACAGGTCATTATATGCGATGTCAGTTTAAATGAGTGCTTAAATACATACTATACAAGTTTTAATTTTACAGCATTAGACGGCCGTTCCGGAATACAATTCCTCATCAGTAGTGCTTGGACCAAAATTGTGAAACCAAAACTTTTTTCAAAATGTTGAAACGATCATACCATTTCATCAATAATACAAGTTCCTTCAAAGCTAGAGGGTTTTGTTAAAAATACTGAAATCACATAACGTTATGTTTAGTGTCTTCAAAACCAGCGGTGTTATAATAAGTGTTCTTGCTTTTAAAATCTATCGTATGGTTTGTTTCTATTTCATTCTGGGGTTGTTAACTTTTTTTAATTACTGTTTTACAATAATTTTTAACTTGACAGAATTTGCATCTATATGTGTGAAGATTGACAAATAACACATCTATACTTGACAATTTTAAAATGCTTATACTTATTTTCTTTTATTTTTTTCAGAGTGAAGAGATAGCAGAACATTGTAGATCTTTATATGAGTTCTGTGATGTACATAATCAAGGTTAGTGATCTATATACAGTCAAACCTGTCTATAAAAGCAACCAAAGGGAACCAGAAAAAGTGGCCTCTATGAGCAGGTGGACTTGATATAAGGTTCAAATAATTTGAATAAAGAGCAATTGGGATACAATTCTACTGGCCTTTATTAGGAGGTGACCCTTATATAAAGGTGGTCTTTCAGGCAGGTTGGACTGTACTAAGTTATAGACTAAATTGAGACTAAAACTCTATTCAACATGACCTTCAAGGGTGGGATCAGAAAGTGAATAGAACAACGTATTTAGTCAAGCGTATAATACACCACAATTCCTTAACAAAAAATAAAAAATACTACTTCAACATATCAAAGTTTCACTGCAATCAAGCAATGACAGCAAATCAAACTGCAGGTGTTGATGCAAGTGCAATTAAATGTCAAGGAAATTCATCAACTTATGCCTGAGGTATACGTTAATGTTAGTCCTGTCTATACAATTAAAAACAAACATACCAATCCATGCCCAAACCACAATCCCAAAAACAAAGTTAAACTTTGGCGTTGGTAAATTATGTTGATCACAGAATTACCACCAGGGAAGTGAGCCGTTGTGCTCTGAAAGGTTAAGCTCTGCCTGTTTCGCTAGCTATGTACAACCACCATGTTTGTGACAAAATGATCAGCCGAATTTAGGCCCGGTTTTGTCGGATGACCTACGACCAACTGTTACAATAAAAAGGGAATTGTCATTAATGTGAAGACTCTTTTTTATCCCCGACTTAATATTGATGACATCTAAGGATATGATATTTCACATGGAAGTTTTGCATGATCAACTTTTAACATTTTGGAATGTCAAAGGCACCTGCAAGATATGCCCCTAGAAACCCCAGTTAATATACAGAGGATCGCTTTTAAAGACTTCAGTCACGTCGAAGCTTCTTGATAGTTATGACAAGAGCCAACAGTGTAAGTAAGTTAAGTGGTTGTTGAAGCATCTAGGGTCTAGAAACAAGAAATTAAGAATGTATGCAATGGGACCTAGAGATATCCAGATATATTGGTAAGAGTAAAAACGCAACCGAGAACACAGCGCAGGTGCATGGTGATACAGCTAAACAAGACCAGACAAACGCATAATGACACCACTTACTTTAAAATACACGACTCTGGAGCAAACATCAAGTGTTGTGGTTACGGTAAAATGGTATAACGTCCAACAATCCCATTTATCGTTAAACCTAACTATCAGTAGAAAAAGGCATGGCCACTATGTTTTGAATTCTCAGATTCTCACCTGGGAAAACTAGATAAATATTAGAGTAATGTATGATTTATTGCTGAATTGAATATACATGTATATGTACATGTATATACATCGTTCTATGAACTATTTAATATTCCTTCGTACATTTGTCACAAGGGCTTATAAAGTAAATATTAGATTAATCGTTGTGACTTATGCAGCTTTTAAATGTTTATGAAGTAATGCATCCGAAAATGCACTTGCTTGTTGCGTAACCTTAATTGAAACCATTAGTTTGGTTTCTAATATCATCATTCAGAAAATTCTGAAATGTTTTAAATTGATTTATAAGTGGTAATTCTCCAACAAACAACCATGTGTAACTTTTTATTTCAATTTTAGATGCTTTTACTTATTTTAAGACTTCACTTAAGATTGTAGTGGTAGAACAACGTTTCCATACTCAATGCACCGCTAATCCATATGTATTGTATATACCTACCACAGATTCCGTGACATGTAACCGTTAAGTAATAAGGTCTCATTCGAGGGGCAATTACATTAACTTTGTAAATACATTTAATGCAAGTCAAATCACTTTTTAAAGTCTTTATTACACCCAAATGGGGTTCGCCGCCGTACCACGTGATTAATACCTCTTAACGTTTGTGCGGAACATTTTGGAAAACGTCAACGTTACAAATTCCCGGAATAATGTCGTTTTTACGGGAAAGTGTCATATTGTGCGATTCCATGTCCATTGGAAACAAGCGTTTCACAGACACGTTAGACGGTATCACGTGGTACAGCGGCTAACCCCATTGACGGATCGCCGACAATGCTCACAATGCTTTGAAAAAAACACGGTATGTTTGCATTACACACAAAAAGAATGAAAACACAGTATTAATTGTGTCATTTAATGACGTCACTGGCACTAATACGTCTTTAGTTGCCGATACGCTTCTCTAGTACCATAATTGCGGTCAGTGTCGGAGCATAAAATGTATGGTCGGCGATACGTTAAATTAACCATCTAAACAAACAAACTATCAGAAATCACAATTTCGCTAGCTTCGGGTGCAAACGTATATCGCAAATATACAGAGCAAGTTTATTAAAATGTCAGGTGAATAAATACTTCTATAGTGTGCATTTGTCGATCGATTGGTACACAGTTGTTGCAGAATAAGCCCTAGACCAAATGAATGATTCATGATTAATATAAATTACCATGGACTTCTTTAGGCAACATATGAGTATTGTTTATGAGTAATAAAATTATATATTTATTTTAGGTCCACCAGGACCCCCGGGACCAAAAGGCAATAAAGGTATGTAAAACGCAGAAAAACACATTATCCCTCTAAACAAAACATGATGTCAATAAAGTAACTATCCATATCTTGTAGGATAGCTTTTTCAAATTTTGAACAAAAAAAAATCATGAGTATTTAGCAATGTAAAAGCTTTCATATATGCATCAAATGCAATAATAATGTATGTATGATTGTTTTATGACGTCATTTTAACATTTTAACGTCATGAAATGACAAGTGACGTGATGAAAACTATTTAAAAGTATTACATATTCCACTATGCAAATGCTATAAGTTTTCCTCATAGTCCCTGCATTACATAATGATCTTTTATTTAATCTTCAAATTCTATTCAAATCTGTGGACATATATGTCCTTCCGACAGCAATAGGTTAAACCCCAAGATATATATTAACTATGTTAGAGTCCTGATCAGTGTTGAAAATTGTCTTACAAAATACAAATAATTGTAACATTGAAATGTAAAATAAATGATCAGTTTGACATAATATGTATATATTATATTATATATTATACAAACCCACACTGGCAACGTTAAAATCAGAAGCATTATGTTATAACTATACTGACAACGAATTAACCATCATTTTTTAATTTAAACATCTTTGCTTTTTTACTTTAAACATGTATCAAACCTACACCAATGTACCACTAAGGGTTTGTAAACTGAGACTTTTAACATCTACAATTTCAGTCTTCTCTTAAAGGGATTATATGATTTTTTTAACGAAATAACGCGCACGTGGCTTTGGTGAATGAGCAACATAATTCAAGCAAATATCATACGCATATATATGTTACAATGGGGTTCGCCGCAGGAACAACGCAACACATTCCAACGTTTGTGCAGAAAAGTCTTATTTCCAATGGATATGGTATCGCGAAAGACGACGTTTCCCGTAAAAATTACGTTATTCCGGAAATTTGTGACGATAACGTTTTCCAAAACGTTAAGCACAATTATTAAGAGGTATTGATCACGTGGTACAGTAGCGAACCCAATTGATGACACAACATTTTAGCACATTTTATTAACAATGCTTAAGTAAGCGCCATTCGAAATTGTAAACATTAAGGTCTTAACTTATATACATTTACCTCGAAGCTATTTTAAAGGTCAACAATAATGAACACCTTCATCAAATAGACAATTAGACGTTAAATAGCTTACCATTATTGTTTAGTGTAAAACTTTGTGTAAAACGAGTATTGGGATTGTTGCTTTAATCCATGAGTGAGAAGAAGAAGTCCTACAATTTTAGTTCTACTATAGCCCTTAAGATACATTGATTGACTTTTGACATTTCGACTAGAAGAAGGCAAGACATATATTATTATATGGTTACTCTGTTATGAAGACTTTCAAAACATAGAGAAGGGCAAAATTGTATTAATAAGCTGTGTTCAAAATTGATATGAAGTATTGTAAATTTTGATTGTTTGTATTCGAAAATGAATATACTTTAGCAGTCTCTTGAGAGACAAATACCACCTGTCCCTAACGTATAGGATAGGGCAAAAATCTAGAAATCTAAGATTATGTATCGCTATCTTTACCTGTAACATATTGACCTAAATTTGGCATGTAACACATCGTTTTAGACATTGGATGGTTTGATTTTGATTAAATATAGGTTTGTTTTTAGTTTTATAAAAATCCATCCATAGATATGGAAGTTATGGAACAGGCACGCTATTGTGAATGAACGACAGAGACCAAATAGACAGACAAAAACAAATATACCAATCCATATTCAAATCACAATCTTAAAATCAACGAAAACTTTGAATACTAGCAAATTTGTCAAAGCACGTTGCCTTCCAAGACGGAAATGAGGTGTGATGCTCCGGAAGGGAGAGGACCTCTGTGTAGCTAGCAACACCCAAAACGGTGAAAATCAAAGTTAATAATAAAAGGAACATGGAACTATGGGATGTCAAATACATCCATTTATTATAACATTGTGCTTGTTTGATTTAGCCAGAAATCGGTGTTGTCTGATTAAAAAAAATAAATCGACATCAGTAGCAATTGTTGTACAAATCAATGTTTGACTCGGTTTTGAAACATTTATAATACCATTCGTATCAGTGTTAATAAAGATCTTCTTGTAACGCATACTCTGCTTCGTCAAATGGTAATGTCAGAAAAACTCCACCTGTAACTATAGCAGCTCTCTGAATTAGCGAGGAATATTAATTCTGATGTTTAGCTTCAAATGACAAACAATAAATTTTGTCAAACAAGAGAAAATTAATTAAGTTGTCACATTGATATTAAAATAAATGCAACTGTTGACGTAAAAAAATGGTAAAGCTGACAAATAAACATTAGAATGCAAGGGTACTTGAGTTTTATCACATAACTGTCGATTCTCTCCTGTTCTCTGTGGACAGTTGATTAAATGTGCAACGGATCATGTTTTCTAGGGTATAATGTTCATCTAATTAAAATAGGATATTTAGTCATTAATTCATTTGTTTAAATGTATCAAGGGATTGAGTATCATCCTAGTTTGGCATTAATCATTGACATCAACTATATATATTGTTTTCAATTTTCCTGGCCTTGATGTTTATGTTGTAATTATTCGATTATTTTTATTTAGAGAATAAACTTTATGTAATTTTTCATACGCCCATTTTCACTCCCTCATAATATTCTGATAGAGCGACACAATAAGTTTATAATATTCACAAAAAACAGGGCACATTAGGAGTATGTGACAGATTTTGTTTTTTTATTGTCTACTATAATACCGCATTCAAACTTTGAATAATGCATTTAAATAACCACAAACATTAGTCATGCGATTAAATAATATTGATATTTCATGGTTGTTTTGAATGCATATTTAAGACAAGAAACAGAACAAATAAACATAAATAAAATAAACATAATTCTACAAAACCTTTGGTAAATTCATTTAAGGTTATTTAAAATCCAACGGTCACAATTTGTCAAAACATCTTGAAAATTGAATAATAAGTAGACCTGAATATAGCATTTTAATAATTGGACTAAAACGGAATTAAGACCAAGAAGTATCAACATCTTAATTATTTCATAAAAACTAGACCTTAGATAAGAAAATGACCAAGTATCTTAACTATTGAGTTGAAGGTCATCATTAAATACATAAAATCAAAAAAAAAAAACATACCCACCCACATCCAAATCACAATCAATCCCAAAACAAAAATAAAACTTTGAAACTGACAATTTAAAGTAAATCACGTGGAATTGTACAATAGAAGCGAGTCCGGGTACTTAGGAAGGTAAAGCACCTCTTGTATAACAAGAATGATTATCTATACATCACACTCTGAAGTGAGGGCAAGTACCTGCTGTGTAGCTAGCTACACCTGTCACGTGTGTAATCACAATAGAGAATGAAAGGGACAAGTACTTATTGGACATAAATATATCCAGGGTTATTTTGTGATGACCGCCATAAAAAATTTTGTAAAGCTTAGGTTTGAAATGTCTATGCACCAACAGTTTGTTTGTAAACAGCTTGCTACGTTGTATAAATGATAAAGGTCTGTTATTTGATATATCAGTTTTAAACCAATCGGCTTTAGATAATAGCATTCCCAAAAGCTCTGGAACTAATTGCAGTAGGTTTCTGTAGGAGTTAAAAATCAATTCCTCTTTATAGCTAATAATAATATCAATTTTAAATTTGACTTTTAGAGATTATTTATACAATCCACTTATATCAATTTTACATTCATATTTTCTTGTTTTCAATTCGAATTGAACTTAAAATTGCCAATGTTTTAGCAGTCACAGTCTTTATGGTTGGTAACTCTTTGGCAATATTTTAAATCCATTGTTGATTAAGTATAAATGATAAGGAAGTGAAATTTGTCATAGGCCAGAAATGGCAAAACAGAGAGAATGGGCGACCTTGAGCTTGGTTCAAGGGAAAGTTACTCATACATCGCCTTTTCCTGCTTTTACTAAAATAAGATGCATAAAAATTAAAAGACGATGTACGATTAGACTTTGTTGTATTCGATGTTTGCATTAACAAATACATACAACTGAGTTACAAATTGTTTAAATAGACATGAATTACCCTTGATATTTTTGACGTCCCATAGATCAGTGTTCCAATCATTATCTATTTTGATTAAAAACGTGTAGCTAGCTTAACAGGAGGTGCTTACCCTTCCGGGAACCTGATCTTACTTTACTTGTGGTTTATGTGTTTCACTTAAGTTGCCAGTTTCAATAAATCACTTTTTTATGGTTGTGATTTGGAAATGGATTTGGTGTGTTGATTTTTGTTCAAATACGTGACTTTTGGAAGTATCTTGGACATAACTAGCAGATACCAATACCAATAATAATCCGGTATCTTTATAATCTCAAATCTACAGTCATTAAAGATATTTATCTAGTTGGTCACTATAGAGGTGTAAATTCACGTTCGAATAGAATATCATAATGAGGACTAAGATGTTCCTATCAATGAAATTGTAAGCAACAACATAATAAAAAACAAAGCATACCAATCTATATCCAAATTGCAATTCCGAAGCAAAGTAAAACGTTCAAAGTTGGAAACTATAGTTAAACAACTAAACTTCCACCAAGGAAGTCAGACCGGGTATTCTGGAAATGTAAGCATCTCCTGTTTGACCTAGCCACGTGTGAAATAAAAAATGAGATTAAATGGAGCATGAAACTTTAGGACGACAAATACATCCATTGTAATTGTGAAACATATACATTATTCTTAAAACAATATTGTGATGACTGCCATAAAGCTTTCTTGGGACCCTGATATGCCTATTCTTGCAACATCAAAGAATTTACAATTTGTAAGCTCTACCATAGCTTATTAATTATTTTGAAACAAATACAAAATACGTTTATTGCTGTATAGAAAAGGAAAGTTGACAATAGAAAATTTAAGTCGTCACATTTGTCATACAGCTTCAACAACTACTATGAACATAAATACATATAAATTGTTATCCGTCCCAAAGGACCAACTATTATTGTAATCATAGTTTACTTTCGTTACGTATCAAGTTTGTACTGTTTAATTGGCTGTTTGAAATGTGCTACGACTGAATAAAAGTGAAACGACCCAATGTCAACATCTGACATCAAACGTTGTTATAATTACATAGCATGTTAACATGGTATCAGATAGGATTCCTTTTAACTTCGGCTATATTAGCATATAAACGAGAGAATCAAAACAGGTTTGATTTCATTTTACTTTATTATTGCTTATTCAAACTATTGATAATCTTCTCGGTATGTTGTTCAGTAGACCTAATTATTTCTGTCATTAACCGCTACCCTTTCAATACATGATAGAAATCATGTACAGAAGAACCTGCCCCCCCAAACCACGATGCGAAAATGCTCCGCTTCCAGTTCAGTTTATCTCTCAACAAATGTACACCGCAGGGTGATTAACTAACTTGAAGTTATTGTAACTAAAATGTCTCTTCTTCAAACCTTTGAAACGATTTCATTCAAAGTGTTTCAAGCAGTTTTAAAAGAATTTGTCATTTTTGGCTTCCATTTTGAAACTCACGTGACCCGCCAATATTTGTGATGACATGCAAATACAGAACTGTCGATGATATAATAGTTGATAGAAACGGAAGAATTGCTGAATCCATTAAACGATGATTTTTTGGGTAAACTTCTTCGGGTTCTTTTGCGCTGTTGTCTATGATTTTTTAAATACAAAATGTTTGATTTATAAGATATATATCTATGTATAAATAATTTGTTCCATGAATTAGGATTCAATTAAGAGTTAGTTATTTATTCCAAATTGGTAATAAATACAAAACATTAAACTCATTAGTTTGATAATAATACTGGCAACTTCAGTTCACGCACATAATGTTTCAAATCAGCAACAGAAAATGTTGAACAATATATAACCTGGAGAATCAGAGATTATTCCTTTTGACATATATAATATTATTATGCAACAATTTATTTTTTCATTCAAGTTTCAAATCTATAAAATTTTTATATTAAAATAATCTCTTAATCCCAAATGTAATCTAAAAACGATTTAAATCACATTTTTCTGACACGATACTGGCACAATAAAATATATAAAGTAACAAAGGATGATTTCCTAGATATAAAGTTTAATTATTTGAGTAAGGGCTTTCCGACGAGACAAATATCATCGTTACGTTCTTCTTTTTATTGTTCACAATGACATTTCACAGCTTGATACAAATTTAATTGTCACTTGAGATACGCAATACAATTTCCTGAATATTCAGCAAAAATGTGTAAATAAAGTAGATAGAGGCCTGTCAAAAGTGTAACACTGACATGGCGAATAAGTGTCAGTTCATCTCAGCCCCTCGGTAGCTATATATCGGCAGCCTTTTTAGACAGCTGCTATTTTTCTTTACATCTTTTCAGCTACTTGTTACCTAGTTTTCGCCCACTCGACAGCAGAACTTCACCTTCTTTTCGTTAGTTCAGTGTTATGCTTTCTAGAGTTCTGTACTGTATGTAACGTACTTTTTACCTGTATAAAATCATTAAAAATAATAATACTCATCACCATTCTGTATCTTATTGATTAATAATAAAATAAAAGCTATAAACTGATTTGTGTTTTCAAAAAAATACCTTCAAATGTCAAAATAATTAAAAACTGTTCTGCCTTTGTTTCAGTTGTAGTTTTTAGAATTGAGCTTGGTTTTAATTCAGGTCATTGAGGAATAAACTGACTGAACAAAATTTTTGCTGAACTTGCAGATATGAACCAACGTCAAACTGTGCTAACTTTTGCTAAATTTGCAAGTTCCGCTTTACGAACAGTGTCAATTATTCCAGTTTATTTTTCAATAACTCTAATGAAAATCAGATTAGATATATAGATTTTATGTGACTTGTGGCAAAATTGGTTGTTTAGTCATTTTATCGTATTTTACGTGTATCTTCGGTACTTATTTTTGGGAGCAAAATATATAAAAAAATAAATTGTTTAAGTTCTATTTTTTCTGAATTTCTAGGTGAGCTTGGTAATCCTGGTCTGAGAGGTCTAAAGGGAACTTCGGGGATAAATGGTATACCAGGTGCTCGAGGCCCAGAGGGAATAAAAGGAGAGGCGGGAATAAGAGGTAAAGTAATGGCAATGAATGCGCTTATTTTTAAAGGTGGGAACAGAGAGTGCAAAATTGAGGACAATACAGTCCGAAAAAATATTTTAAAGAAATTATAAATTATGTAGACAACTGACATCCTTTAAAAAACTAAAAAGGGATTCAGTTTACCTATATTTTAACAAAGACAGTTTTATAAATAAGTAAGCGAACGCGTGTGTTGGGGTAACGTATATAACGTAAAATGCCAGTATAGTCGCCATGGATGTCATTGGCTACAACAAGTAACTCACGTTCAGGGCCTTATGTTAGCTATTTGGATGTTTCAATTTAATGCTCAGGTAGTTTAAGGTTATGATTGAAGTCTTTATTATGCGTCATATTATCAGAATCTTCTTTACAGGCCCAGCTGGTGAAAAGGGAAATGTTGGTGACAAAGGAAACAATGGACTACTCGGGTTTCCTGGTTTTAAAGGCGCCACAGGTTTCCACTTTTGCTATTGTGTTTTTCCTTAATTGTCTTGTTGATTACATTTACACCACTTTTGATTTTGTGCACATACTATACTACTTATTATATTTTTTTCAGTTTAAACTTATGGCTTCTTTATTTTTATCTTTTTGAATATTAATTGAAACGTTCTGTTGTCTATTTGTCATATTAAATATTGTAATGCTTATTGTAGAAGATTATTTAGCTTGTACTGCAAACATTTCTCTAATTATTTATTCGTATTTTCTAAATTTATGTAGATTTGTAAAAAATATATGATGCGTAATTATTTTTTTTTTGTTTTTACTAACCCTTAATTTTTTCTGTAAGGATTGCCATTAAAGCTGTCAACAATTGCTTGGACCGTCTCTAGACGCCCGTAATATAAATTAATACTATATACTAGCAGACACTAGGTCACTGGGTCAGACCATATGCCAAATATAGAGAGTCACCTAATTTACATTTATTTTATTTTACCATGATTTGTTCTTTCGAAAAATTATTATTTAGTTATGGTTTTATGAAAGCCAAAATAATGATTCTGCACAACATACACAAAAAATGCTTAAAACTTCGATTGATTATTTCATTGGAAAGAACAATAATATATTTTGTCAATGTTATTACAAACATATTGAAACACGAGAAATTTTGGTCAAACATACATTAGTTGAAATAACACAAGATACATAAAACATAATCTATTGGTAACCCACATTGGCCAGGACTGGGGATATAGATAGATGTAATTTCATATGAAGAATTGGTTTAAAAGGATTGTCCAGAATAAATTTGATTAAACACCCTTGTCTCCAGTTCATTTCAGTCTTGTCTTAAAACTGTCATGACATATCATACTCAATAGAGACCTCAGTGGGTTATTTACCCTTTGGAATTCCTATGATATGATTGATGTCGACACAGCCGACCCTATTGTAATATATAGATAAAACATACATTTGAGATTTTTTTGTTTGATTATGGTTTTCGTCTGGAGACAACTAAAACTGTAATTCGTGGACAGATTCTACAGGTATCGGATCAAGGGAACAATTTTGATATAGTAATATAGTAGATACACATTTCATTAATGTTTTGTGATAGGTCTGAATAAATGTGCCCATGTTCATTGCAGACGGTAGTACGGAATATCATAAAGATCATTCATCGATTGTGATTATCAAGCATGACGGAATTGATGGGTGTTTTGCATGATCCTAGCTTAGGCCAATGTATGACGCAAGAATGTATTTTTAACATTCGGTGATTTCGCGTTCTGTAATAAGAGTATTTTGGTGAATGAACTCTAAGTAGTTTGTATATTTATGTTTTTCGTAAACTTACTTTTTTACTTGGAAAATTTTACCAACCATAAAATACTATGTAATAGCTATTTATCTTAAGAATTGAATCAACTTGCCTTAGATTCTGTCAACATCCCAGTACATACCACCTGGATAAAAATGGAAGAGTCCGACTGAGTCGTTAAACATTTTCCAACTCCATACCCTTCAAGGTATAAAGCGACCTTGCCACTCGCTGATCATGAGTTAACCTAAAAAGTAAATGTTGTGTTAAAGTATAACGTAAATTACATTTTCAATAGAAACTGATTAAGGTTGTTTTTTAATTTTTTCACAAACATTAACGTAAAAGTAAAGCATTAAAAAAAGAACAATTTGGAAATCATCAAACTTTACAAACCCACTCAATTTTTATATTTTGATATTGGCATTGGAGAGGACAAAGAAGAGTTTGCTTAGAAAATTGCCAATAAATTAGACTGTTTTATGAGCCAACATGTGAAAATTGAAACAAAATGCTATCAAATTTAATTTAAAAACTTTTTTTTCAAAAAAAAAAAAAAAAGAAAATGGTCCGTTCTTGAATAAAATCCCAATCACACCCACCTTTATTATTCATTAAAAATTGGTCGTTTATAAGTAAACAACTTTGACCTGTTCGCTTGACCTTTCATAAGGAATATTCATATAGGAGGATCCACCCAATACATGGGTAGCGTAAGGTTTCGAGGGTTAATACATATACACATTGCCCATGATTAGTGTTCACATAATATAGACGAAGTATACAAATGTGATCCCTATTACTTACATTTACTCGTCCATAATGGATATTTAAATCAAAGGTCAAGCGGACAGGTCAATGTTGTTGGTCTAGACTATCCCATTTTAACTGTTTTGTAAATTAACGATACGGAAAAAAATAACAGGATCGCACTGCACTATTATCACATAAATGCTTGGACATTTCATCAATAACACAACGACTGTCCTCTCTTACCCTTTCTTCAATCAAAATTTAATCAAGAAATCACGATATATTGTCGTTCAATGTCGTAAACATAACAATTGCACCGAGATTAAACTTGAACAATGTCACTTTTGTTTCCCAACATTTTAAAGAACATTGCAATTTCTGTGTAACAAAAGCATAAATTGAGTTTCATTATCTTCCATGTTCTAGCGAATTGACATTTAAACTTGTCTTAGGTTAATTTTGTCCGTTCTTGCTTTTACTCGATTTAAGTTTTACAAGTTAAACCTTTGATGTATTATCGAGTTATCATTATTTATATATATCGTTTCTTGTAAATTTAGTTGCATGAATGTTTGATTGGTTTTGTTGTTGTTATTGTGTTCTTTTACATGTTGTCATCCACAAATAGCAAGTATACATTTTTTATATTGGTCATAGCTATATTATAGTTACATGTCAAAATTCATCACAAAATTGAAATATTGAATGTTTCGCATTTGAAAGTGATATCTTAACTTAATGATACGAAAACGTACTTTTTCAAAATACAATTTTCTTAGCATTTTTTTAAATTGAAAAATAATGAAAAATGTGAAAAAATTATGAAAACTATGAGAAAATTATGTTTCGTTTTTATACTAAGTTTTAGAAAAATCGTGTTTTCACAAAAAATGTAGAAATTTTTAGTCTGTAATGTCCGGTTTTGAGCATGTCGAATAATTGATTGATGGTCTGTGTATGTTACGTTACTGTATAATCATGTCGAAAGTTTACCACTGAACTTAACGAAAGTAAATAAAAGCTCGGCTTCTAAGTGGCTCCGATATTGATAACTAGGAGCAAAGAGATAGAAACAACTTTTCATAAATTTAAATTGAATTTTTCAGTCTCACCAGTTTTAAGCATGTTGAATAACTGATGGATGGCAGTGTATGTTATGTTACAGTATAATCCTATCGAAAGTTTAACACTGAACTTAACGAAAGTAAATAAAAGCTCGGCTTCGATATAGGTAACTAGGGACAAAGAGATAGAAAACAAAAACTGTCGAAAGGTAGCCAATGGAAGGTCATTTTTATCTTTTTTGAAGTTTCAGAACACTCTTCTTGGACATTTGGTGTTTATATCATGTAAACAGTTTTACTCAGAATTTGCTCTGCCAATAAGGCAATAATTTGTAAGCATAGTTTCAAACTTTCGACAGGTCTGTACTGTACATTTACACACCCACTTATTTTAGTATTTGACATACTGGGATTAATACCTTGATCGTTGTTGTCTCGTTTATTCATATTTATGTCACTTATCAGTTTGTTTCTTTTCCTCAAAACTCTATACTTAAGTTTATCATTTAGCCTTCCAGTTATATAAGTCAGATTTATAATACACAATGAGTTTTAAATTAGATTGATATGACAAGAAGTGGGCGTATTCTGTTTCATGCTTATATGATTAAAAATCAGGACATTTCCTAATGTTCAATTTACTCCTTAACGTACTGTAACTAGTTGGTTAGAGAAAATTTGTATTTTAAATTGTTTATTAGCCAAGATTCATCAAACTGTATTTGCAATATAAAGACAGTGGATTTTATCAAATATAATTATTCAAATCACAATTATATATATATATATGTTTAAAATAATTTTGACATTTCACTAAACATTTGGTTAAGGAAACAAATGAGCCCAGGTTTCAAATGAAATACAGTACTGCGAATTTAGAAATGTTAGCTTTTGATTTATTTTCGCATAATTTATGAAATTACAAGACGCAAAAATGTCTTGATTATTTTATTTTGATATGATTGAATTGCAAACATATTGATCATCATCTAACAATGCTAAAAGGACAAGAATATCTTGAATGGTCAGTTTCGTGGATAATAATTCTTGATACGAAAATTCCACGGCATGTTATAGTTAAAAAAAGAGGTATAACAATATTTAGAATAGCATAGCATCAATTTGTACTTTAAGTGAAAATTGAAGCCATATAGTGCGATGCGGCAAATGCCATTGCAGACATATGCCATTCTATGTTTTACTTAAAACATGATATTGAAACAATGATCAAAACTAACCTTTCTTTTAATAATAATCAATTCAAAGTTATCTGAATGCTTTACTAACTGACTTAATATTTAATCTTATATAATTGTGATTTATAGGACCTTCCGGAGACAAAGGGGATAAAGGTGATATGGGTTTTAACGGAAGACCCGGTCCTATTGGACCACGTGGACCGCCAGGTAAATTACGAAAAAAATATCATCACCAGCTTGATTATGCGTCTTTAACATGAATGTGATTCATATGTCAAACTATAAGGTTTAACTTGATCCGCTTAAGGTATAGAAGACAAGTTAGCAATCGCAAAGTGTTTGTAAATTCTTTATTCAAACATTTAATGAGTAAAAATGAATCATTAACCTTTATAAGTAATGAAAACAAGTCAAAATTGACGAAACGGCCAAAGAAGACGATGCAAAGACAAGACAACAAATATTTGGACGACTTTTTATAACATTTCTTGTTATAGACTAGAGTGATCTTCAGTTGGTCGTCATAGTGCTTCTCCAGGACACTTAGTCATTCAACCTGCAAACAGTGATGCATAAATACGCGATTTGAAACATTAAAGATAACCATTGTTTAACCAAATAATGGCACAACAACCATTGCCATTGCATGCATATGTTTCCATAAAAATAAAAAACATTTGTATTTTAATTTCAGTATGATTTTTTGTTAGAAAAATGTAGCTCAGATAATGTACTACGCACTATACTTCTATGCTAATTAAAGATTACAAATTATACCAGTTTTAATTTTACAGCACCAGACTACCGTCCCGAAATACAATTCCTCATCTGTAGTGTTTGAACAAAAATAATGAAACCAAAACTCTTTTTTCGAAGATGTTGAAAAGATATCCAAAGGACCAAAATATATTTTACCAAATTTAGCTAAGGAAATACTTTGCATAAGGGAGTAATATTGGACCGACCGATAAAGTCTGACGCTTTGAAAAGTCTACCACGTGTGTTTAAAACAAAATGTAAATGTAAACATTTTACGTATTCAACGTCTACATTTTCTGTCTTCTAATCTAGGTGTAGAGGGTCCAGTAGGTCCAGAGGGTCGCCGAGGTAGAAGAGGCCCTAAAGGTTCACAAGGAGATTATGGCGTAAAGGGAAGTAAAGGTGATCCAGGATACGGAAGTAAAGGTGACAGAGGTGAAAGAGGCATGCCAGGATATGGTGTAAACTGTACATGTAAGTTCAACAATTAACATTTTGCATGGACGAGAAAAATGTACACTTACAATAGCCCACAATATAAACTTTAACGAAGCATATTCTAATATATTGATTTATTGCAGGAACATTGTTGAAATAAGTTTCACATATATAAACAATTTTAACTGGTATAAGCAAGTAGTCGCTGGAATGATACATTGCTGAAAATGTGAAATGGATAAAATGACGCATGATACTAAGAATTAAATTATCATGCTTGTCTGTGAATACGGTAAGGAGAAGCTTAAATGTTGCTTAAAAATCTGCCCGTATAAACATTATGTATAAAAGTAACATTTCAAATAAAAAAGAAAAGTAGCATTATGAAAATTGAGTACAAGCGGGCAATAAATAAAAACCTTTGTCTTTATCTATTCAACTTTGATTTGAGATCCTCATCTAGTCAGTCAAAATGAAGTCTTCAATGTGGCATTAAATGTCCTTTATATGTCATCCAAAAATATATGTAATCACACATTGCAAGAAAAAGCATGGTAACATATTTTTTGGCGTTTGTCTTTTTTTTATTTTTACGTTTGATAAAATTTATATAATTTTTGAATCTTAAGAATTTTACATATTTAGAGTATTCATTTAAGCGATAAGGAAGATAAATTGAGAAGCAACAATATATTTTTGGGCGTTTAATTTTTCTACTTTTGAAAAAAACATCATGTTTTGTTTGGATGTTAATAATTTGTACATACAGTTGACTCTCGTTATCTCGAACTCGACGGGGAAATGCAAAAAGTTCGACTTATCCGGAGTTCGAGATAACCGATGTTAAAAACGACAACAAAAGGGAAGTAACTCGTACACGCCTACCGGAAGTCGCTTCCGGTTTTATCTTGTCAAACTGTATATTGCCGTTTTCTATTCAAACATGATATATAAAAACTGCATTATTTATTATTTGTATTTATAATTGAGAATGTAGCATATAAAAAATCGGGAGATTATCTGTTACTTGTTATTAGCCGACAAATAGTGGAGTCCGTTTTGGTCTCCATACCAGTTTCGCTTTGTGTACTTTAATCACCCCAAACTTCCGGTTGTATTGAGTAATGTTCACATCACACGCTTTCGGAAGCCATGTTCAGCTTGGCAGTAATTACAACACCTGCTAATCTCCTTGATGGTTTAATTGCTTACCCAAGGGATAATAATTAAGGGCTTAAGGAAATTGGGAGGTCAGTGCAATGTAGTAATTTTAACATCAACACGAGGCCGACAGTCAAAAATTTTATTTGTGTCGGAATGTGTTCTTTCTACCAAAACATTTGTAGGCGCTGACAAATTTGATTTCTCAAAATTTTTTTGTTCGAGTTAACTAATTAATTTTCCTAAATTTTTTGTTCGAGTTAACAAATTTAATTTTCCTAAATTTTTTGTTCGAGTTAACGAGTGTAATTTTCCTAGGATTTTCATTCAAGGGGACGAAAATATTGTTCGACATATCCGATAATTCGAGATATCCGAGTTCGAGATAACCGGAGTTATTTTGGTTTAATAAAGAACAACTCTGTTCGGACTTTTTAAAAAAGTTCGAGATATCCGGTAGTTCGAAATATCCGAGTTCGAGATAACGAGATTCAACTGTATTTCGAATAATCACTAGAGGGATTTGAAAGAAAAAAAATACTCTTCATTTGACACTTATCATCAATTCCCTTAATGTAAAATCTGTATCACTAAGTTGATTTAAAAGCCGTTATTACAGACGACAATCTCAGTTTAAAAGACATATTGGATTTATCTGTCGACTTGTTGGAAAATTAATACCTTCCGGGTTCTAAGTGTTAAGCATGTTTGAGACGCATTTGACTTCCTGAAAATGTTTAAGGTTTCCCTAAGAACCTGTCGTCTGCTTCAGTCTGGACTAATGTCTTTCATACAAAACAAGTATAAATGTTAAAGGTCTCCGATAAAGCAGGGACAATAAGTAAATCAGATTAATCTACTGATCTGGTCTATATATGTGACGGACGTTAATGGTTTAATTAGAATAGAAGACTGACCTTCATCAAGATAATCGTATATAAGTCTGTATATACAGAAAAAACAGAGATTCTTTGTAACCGAATATTGAATAAGTCAATATCATTGGACATCATTGTTTTCTTTATACAGTCGTTTTATACAAGGAAAAAATACTTTTTAATAGCCGAATATTGAATAGGTCGATATCATTGGACATCATTGTTTTCTTTTTACAATCGTTTTATACAAGGGAAAAACAATTTTGATAGCCGAATATTGAACAGGTCGATATCATTGGACATCATTGTTTTCTTTATACAATCATTTTATACAAGGAAAGAAAATCAGATTTTTGGTAACCGAATACTGAATACCTAGTAATCAAAATCATTATTGGTCGTCTTTTACTCTATCATCAGTTGTCGAGATTATAATATGTACATGTAAATGGATGATCAAATTATTTGCAATACATTATGAAAACAAAAATAATTTCTTGAGATGGAAATGCTTGCAAATAAATTTAAATGTCAATCGGCAAACATAGTCAAATCAAACAAACATACATACCGGTCCATGTCCGAATCACAATTCCCAAAACAAAGTAAAAAATTTTAAAACTGGAAAATTAAGCCTAGGTGGAGTGAGGTCGAGTGCTCCTAGTTTTCTTCAAAACGTTTAGACAAAATACATTGCTTAGGTTTGTACATTTAGACAATAAAATGTATCTAATTGTCTAGAATAAGCAGTTTAATCGGTGAGATAATATCATTATTTACATGGAGAAATATAGAACACATGTTTTAAGTTTTTTCTAAACACATGTTTCATCATCTAAGTTATAATATCATAATACATTTATTGGAAAATCACACTTACCAAACCTATATGAATCTTATTATATGCATTGGCTGTTGCCAGTACACGTTTTATAGGAATACAAATAATTTGTGTTCAAAATATTGATATAATCTTTAAAATTCGTCTTGCCACAACGTCGAAAAGATTTCAAAATGTTAAGTATTGAAACAATCAGCATTCATTTTGTAAAATTTGCTCAACAATTCTTTATGATTGTCATATATGGTATCAAACATCTGATTTCGGTTTTATAAAATGTTCAAGTATTCTTTATGTATCGGTCCCAAACAAAAATGCTTCCCAAAAACACTTATATCGTCAATTTAAAATGATTTATTAAGCAAAAATATGACCCAATACTTTCATAAACATATTTTTATTTTAAAAACAAAATACATTCCCAAATGTTAAAAGATTAAAGAGCTGTGTAATGAATTATTTATAACAAAACATTTATATATATGAGAAACATATGATGTTCTGTGAGGGCCAAATATGAATTATCGCTCAATTTAAAATGATTTATTAGGCAAAAATATGATCCGATACTTTCATTACCATATTTTTATTTGAAAACAAAATACGTTCCCAAATGTTAAAAGTAAGGAAATATAAATAACGAAAACATTTATATATATGAAAAACATATGGTGTTCTGTGAGGGCCATATTTGAATTATCGCTCCTCCTCCTTGAAAAGTTCGTTCCTTTGTGTTATCGTCACTTCGCTCCTTCGTAATATTATTCTCTCTCCTTCGCTCCTTTGATTCTTGCTTTATCGCATCTTTGCTTCTTCCTATCGTATCTTTGCTCAGCTTCTTAGCGTTCAGGTCTAAGGAGCGTAGTTTTGAACACGAAGAAACGCAGCTGTGAAGTTGTGAAGGCGAAGCTGCGAAGTTGCGAAGGCAAAGCGTCGATGTTGCGAAGTTCTGAAGGCGAAGGAGTGATATTACCATCGCTCCTTCGCCGTTACATTCTCATTTATTTGCTTCTTTATTTATTGCAATTAATCAGCCATACTCCTTGCCATCGGTTTTTCGGCCCTTTGCTTCCAGGTCGAATTGAACGATAATGCAAATTGTGTCCTTACAGAACACCATAGAAATATGATTATATCGGACAGGTTGAGACAATGACAATACGATATAGGGAAATGAATATATTGACTTTGATAAATAAAAATATCAAACGTATTCAACCTTCTGAAATAAAAACCAGACATGATGTTTTAAACACAATCATTGATCATGTGTTTTATTTTACATATTTTTACGGTAAACTCATCTTATCTTTCCATTTATACAATTCCATTGATACCGTAAGTTATATGTAATTTTTGTCAAATATGCATTGTCTAAAACTGAGAAGAGTAAAAAGACATTATCTGAAATTGTTCTTGTCTGTTAAAAGTGGGAAAGTAATCGATGGTAACTTGTTCAGGTTAAACGAAGCTGACATTTTATATAGAAAAGATATATATATATTTCTGATAGAAATCAATTTTAGAGTAGTACTGGCAAAGATAATATCATCTTATAGGGAAGCGTATCTCTTATTTAATTTAGGTCTCATCGCGACATGTCAATTTCTAACAATACTAGTTGACCAGAACATTCGGAAATCCAAAACGTTAATGCATACAGGTTTTTATAGCAGATCAGACAGTGGAATTTAAAAAACATTTAAAACAAGTAAAACAATTTCAATACATTATCATAGACAAACCGGAATAGGCGTATGTAAAAACTTTATACGTGTCTCAAAATTAGTCATGATAATTGTTTAACATAAATATCATAGAGAAAACATATAATAGACACGTTTTAACGTCACTGTAACAATTTACGCAACTGCCGCCAAATGTCTTCTTATATTGCACACCTTTATTATATCGTTTGCAGGAATCTTCACAGATAGCATTAATACCGTTCTCAATTTAATAACTTCATGATATAGTTCCTTGACATTTAACAGTTTTTCTTACCTTTGCATTCAATATCACCGTATGAATTAAATGGCTTTTTTATATATTTTTCTATCCATATGTTCATTGTTACGACACGCGCTCGTGTTCATCGACATTTGTCTTCTCTGTGTTTGATTGCATCACCTAAAATCATTTTATGATATTGAACTCATTTTTATTTTCTATCTTTGTATTTATTCTCATGACATAAGTGAAATAAAATTTTGACCTCTTATATCTCGTGTCACGGTTTAAATGGTATTTAGAATTTTTCTCTGTCCTTGCCTTCAATGTCACGACGCGAGGTGAATGACTTCTTTATTTCCTTTATCTCATCATGTCTAAAGTTGCCATTGTGATGTAATATCTAATGTGAAAGACGAGTTACACTCAGGGACGAGATACTTTATTCAGATTCTGTAGAACAGACTAAATGTCCCTGGTGAGCCATTAATCTTTCATTTACCCAATTTCTACTCCGTGATTACAATTATGACATTTATTGTTTTGGAGTTTTGGCTAGTACTTCTGTATCCATTGCAATTCAAACCATACCACCTGGTTACGGTGCAAATCACAATCATAAAAGTAAAACTTGAATATTCAATATAAATATTATACCAGTGTTATTTTTCAAACTGGAAAATTAAGTCGTTTGAATTCAATCGGTGAAATGAGGCCAGGTGTTTCAACAGAATAAGCACACCCTGTCTAACAAGTTACGCCACGTGTGTAATGATGCTTAAACCTGATGATCTTTTGAAATTACCGCCATATATACATGACGTATTAGGTAACAAAAGTACATCAAAAAGATACAAATAAAACATGTATATTACAATTTACTGATCAATTTCATTTAAGAAGTGACGTTTGATTTTATCCCCCACCTTTCGAACAATAAGAGTGATATTAAATTTGAGTCCATCTTCTCGCCCTTCTGTTTGTCCGTCCTTCCGAAATCTTGTCTGCGCTAATTTTCTAAAACTATGAAGCACTGTTTCTCGAAACTTAATGCAAAGAATCAACATAGATAGGATATAAGCATATCGTTAACCCGAGTTGGTTTGCTCATTTTTAAAGCAGTACCTAGCGAATACACATGTAATCATGCAATATAAAAGAATGTTGTTATTAATAATCGGTTCAAATATGAACATTTTCTTGTTTTCTTTAGCTGGTTTATCTGAATTAATTTGTATCTGTTCTTGTACATGTTAAATGCTCTTGGCAGTTGGGAAATGCTCATTTTCGATATTGTCTGCGTTTAACAAGGTCACAGATATTAAACCCTCACCAATAAAAGTTACACGTACAGAGAGTGAACGACACTCGTGGGAAACACTAAAATTACATTATAAAAGATGGCTGCAGTTATACGGTCATAAACAGCACATTAAAATGTGAACTGTATTCTAATGGTTGACATAAACTAGATGGCAGATTATATTATTGTTTTTATTGAAAAAGACGTTTGAACTCAATGCTATAACTTTCAATTATCTGTTTTTGACGATTATGAACTGCAAAATTTTAATTAAATCTTTTTTTATTCAATTTTATGAAAAAATGTTATGACCCCATGACATTCTTTTGACTAATCAACATTACTATTGTTCAAAATTTGCTGCTAGTTAAAATCTAACATTCCTCAAAAACTAAGATATACTACCTCATGCAAAGTATGTCCTTAGGTAAATTTGGTAAAATATATTTTATTCCTTTTGGGTATCTTTTTAACATATCAAAAAACATTTTGGTTTCACAATTCAGAAACGGCCGTCTAGTGCTGTGTAATAAAACTGGTATAATATGTTATTTACTGCAAAAAAGACTCTTATCTCTACGAGGTCACTCTCGTACCTAGTGATAATATGGAAGCAGTTGTTCTCCAAGGTGAAATCTTATACCGCTTTATAATAAGTTATCTGTGTTATCATATAGGGAGCCTACTCAAACGATTTTAATATATTTTGCAGGTATGAAAATATATTTCTACGTTTCGAGCATTCTGGATTTTTATTTCTTGCATTTTTGTTTACCTTTTATGTTGTAAGAATTAAAAGTATTGTATTTCGTAAATATGGACATTATAATAAAGAAACAAGAGTGCTTAGTTCAATATTATTAAAGCACTGGCTGAAAGCCATGTAAATAAGGTGGATTATTCAAGGACATATTTCACACACGAAGTTTTTTTTTGGTATTGACGTTTATGTCTATTGGCTATATCTCCCGCCATTGCCGCAATGGCCTTGTAGTTAAGGCGTTAGACTCCAGTCGACAGTACATGGGAATTAGGTTTCCATTGTCGTAGGCCCTTACTGGCTAGTTCGATATAAGTATAATGGACTACGTGGTCTGTGGTGTGCATCTGATACTGGCACTCTACAGGTTGCTATTATTGCACATTAATTAAATTAAATTATATATACTCACTCAAGATTAACACACCATACACTATGATTATGTTAAGTTTAATCATCATGTCGCGAATAGCTAAAAATAGTTGATTCGACGTATAATATCATTCAATCTATTTATTAACCAACTAGCGGGTCATATCTGCAAACTTCTTTACCTTGTGAAGCTATATAAAAGTCAAATGAACTATTGTAGAATATATTATGTCATTGTTAAAAAATTCAAGTAAAACTTGATTCTCAGTTCATACATTTAAAATTGAATTAAAAGTATCACATTCCATTTGATTTTTCAAGTAACAAGTGAAGTTTATATATCTAGAAATGACGGAAGACGTGAATTTAAAAACCAATTAAATATTTTTATTTCTTATATAATGAGATTACCTTGGCAATTTGTTGTTTTGCACTGACGATCGATGACTTAAATATATCCCTACAAAGAATTCGAGGAAATTACTTTGTCTAAAAGAGACGAGCCCTGGGAATTAACACAAAGGAGAAATAAATTTCAAAATATTCTATAATTGATCTTACACTGGGTAATATCTGAAATCTTCGAAATAAATAGAATATAGATTCATGACATGTATAGATATATTTCAAAACTCTTAATGACACTTGTGAGGATTAACAACTACTTGAATTTGTGAGTAATTGATCGTTTATTGTTATAACTGATTGAATTTGGTACAACTGGGATAAAAAGATAAAACATTAAATGGATTCAATATGAAATTGGTAAATATCACCGACATATAATGCCTACGTGTACTGACACTGTGTAATATATGACCATTATTGTAAAGTTTCCAAAACAAGAGATACACAAATATCAAGTTAATGTGAGGAAAAGTTTTAAAGCAAAATATTTATCATAATGATTATTACTTCGGTTCACAATAATCTGTCACTGCCATAGACATGTACATCCTATTGTAGAGGTATTACACAAACATGTTTTGATTTGTCGTCACGGGCACGTTATCATAAAAAACGGAACCATAATACAAAATGGTATTACGAACATCGAAAGCACCTATAAATTAAATTTTTCAATTTATAAAAATAAATTCATTTTTCTCTTCGTTATGGATAAAAGGAAAGGATTTGAAATTTTAATACTGAACAATTCGCGTATCGCTAGAAAGTTACGTTGAATAATGTTTATTTCCTTCATTTATCCATAACAAAATGAAAATGTATTTTCATGCCATATAATTCAATTGGAAGAATTCTATAACAACAAATTAGCAAATATGATACTTTTTCAAACGTAACAAGGAAAACCTAACATTAATATGGCATAGGAATATAAATGTCTTTGTTGTTTACTAGCGCAGTTTAAATGCCTTTACGGAAGCAAGTAAAAATTGGATCGCTGTGGCGTAGGAAAACAAGTGCTTATGTGTGTCGTTCATAAAAACATGATGTCACTAAACGCTAAAAATAAAGAAAAAAAGATTTGATCAATAAAAATCCTTGAAACAAAGGGAAACTAAATAATAAATTAATTGATGAAAGGTATATAAAAAGCATTGGACAATGGCAAGACAATGATCCTAAAAGTAGACTACAATCGCAGTTTCGTTTGTTAATGCATATTTATTGACGATTTGTACGTAGATAATTCATTTTTCAGTAAACAAAATATTAATATTTTGAATCGTTTAAAAAAGTCTTAATATTGTAGAATTATTCATATTAAACTCCATTCTTCTACAGATTTAATATAACTGATATTTTATATGTACTTATTCAAAAGCAAACATACTAATCCATTTCCGAATCACAATCCAGAAGCAAAGTAAAAACTTTGGAACTGACAAGTTAGGTTAGACACGTGAACTTCCACTAGGGAAGTGAGGCCGGGTGCTCCGGAAGGGTAAGCACCTCCTGTTTAGCTAGCTACACCCGTCACGTGTGTAATCAAAATTGTGTGAAAGGAACATGGAACCATGAGACATCAAATATATCCAAGGCAATCCTGGACACATAGACATCAAACTTATCAACAATACTGTGATGACGGCCATAAAACTTTTTGAGGGCCTTGATAAGCCTAGGCTTGCAATATTACTTATAAAACAACAGGTTACATTAAGTGCAAAGTCTAAATGAATTTTTTCTAATTGCCTTAAGTTTCTTTATTTTTTCTTCAGAGAATCTAGGATTCATACGAATTAAAGTATAGTATTATCAGTCGATTCAAATACGACTTACATTGATATGCTATTGAAGCAAAAAAGCTGTACATGCCGAACGTAATAACTGATACCGATACCAAGTCAAATGTGTTTTGCCGTAAGACTTGCAATATCATGACATTAAATTTGATAGTTATACCACTAGGACATAATTTTTGATGTATCAAGAAATCAACAATAAAAAAAATCTGCATGAATCAGTGTGTTCCGGTATAACGTTTTACATTGTTAATTTGACAATGCGCATCACAATGTAAAACATTAAATCAAAAAAACATACATACTAATCCATGTCCAAATTACAATCCTTAAGCAAAGTATAATATTTGAAACCGGCGAATCTAGTTTATCACGTGGATTTCTTCGAAAAATATGAGGGCCTGTTTCGAAATTTTTACAATTATAGAAAATGCCAGTAAATCAAATATTTCTATTGTTATAAAGAAATTGTAGAAGTTGAATTTTACAGTACGTATGTTGTAGAGTTAGGGCAAATGTTGAATTCTTTACAATTCTTTTTATATAATCTTGCAAATCACACACACACACGCGCGCGTATTGATTTATGCCATATATCATATGTATTTATGTATGTATTAAGTACACTTTATTATACATTTAGCTTTGATACATTGCATGTAACTATATATTAGCATTTTTATCCATGCACGATATAACCCTTTTGTAGGCCCCCGGGGACAAAAAGGAGAGCCTGGACAAAGAGGACTAATTGGATTTACTGGATACAAAGGGGACAAAGGTATTACTTCCTAACCTCGCTTCTGTATATATGTACTAGCAATACAAATATTCAATGGCATACTTATATATAAACCATATTATGATTAACAATATACTATTATCGATGTAATTTAATTCATATTGAAAATGAAATTCAAAATTCAAAGGTTCAAAGGTACTCAGTAATATAAAATCAGGTGTTTTTAATATAAATTATCCATAATACTCCAATTGAGTTTTGATTTTTAGAACACATTCAGCATTAGAGAAATATCTATAGAATTAAGGCTAACATTTACTTTCTTATAAATGTCTTGAAATAATTAGTTTTTGTTGGGTTCTGATTTTTGCTGTTTACATGTTATTGAAATATATATTATATTACAAATGTACCTAAAACGGGAGACGCAACTACCGAATTTCTCGCCCTAATATTTTTTAAAAACAAGAAAATTGGGCGTTATTTCACAGTCTAGCTGCATTTTTTGCACGCAGTATCACACCTACTTATAGAGTATTAAAAACCCAGTAAAATAACGGTATGATTCTTAACTATGTACATTCTCTCTTCTTGCATTTGTGAATAATACCGGTACATTTTTTATTTTTATTATCATCATGTATATATCTGGATGTGTCATGTTTCTCATTAAATGCGTCTGGCTTCTGTCGATGCAATTATCGTTTTCGGAACTGTTGCAAAATACGTCTACAAATAAAAATCTATCATTTGCTGAAATTAGTTTCATATATATGTATATAATGATTACTTACAGTGCAATAAAGCATGTTGCAGCTGATAGATTGTAGATAGTCACTGGAAACCCCTCACAATAATAATAAATGCGAAACAAAGAAGAAAATATGCAAAACAACTTTCTGAATTTCTATTTGCTCCTGATATTGATTTTTTATTTCTTGTTTTATAGGTGATCCAGGAATGAAAGGCAACCTAGGTAATGTTTACAAGGCATATATGATATAGTCATGGATTCAGATCATCCATACATACACCATATTACCCCTCTAACGTTTCCATTGGAATTGAAATATGTTTCCTTTCCAATAATCAAATGTCACTTTCATACAAACGGTAGTGAGCAGTATGTTGTAGATGTTTATATAACAGCATGAAGTTGTAGTGAATATAAAAGATAGAATAATTAAAAAACCATACCGGTACACTTTCAAATCACAATCACAATACAAAGTAAAAAAGACGGGCAAATTACATAAACACGTGAACTTTTACCAGTGAAGTTAGGCTATTTAATAAATGACTCGATTTTGTGGATAAAATCTTAAACACATTCGAGTAAATGTAACATAAAACAAACGAACGACATAAGAAAATAATACCCGAGGAACACATTTCAAGAATACGAACTATAAAACTTTCGTCTTGGAACGAGTACCCCTAAATTGAACATAGAACTCTTGAACAACTAATAAACAGGCTGACATTCACTCGAGTTTGTCAACGTTTTGTTACATTTGAACACGTAAACATGAGAAGACAACAGGTATGATGGGTTTTCTTATTTTCTATTCTTTGCATTTCTGTGATGTTTTCAATTGTATATATGACTATTTTATTTGTAATTTTAACTCACCTGACCACAAGTTATGTGAGCCTATGGTATAGAACAGCAGGTGTATTTGCGTACGTGCGTGTGTGCGTTGTTAACACCTGTTTTTGACTGAAAATACCAGGCAGATTTTAATGAAATTTTGTCATAAGCATATATGGACAGGTGCAGTTCAGATTTGTTCGTGACGTTGATATAGCTACCGTAATTAAGTCAATGTGATCTATGAGTGAAAAAAATCTTAAAAGATTTTTCTCTCTGAAATCGGCCGCGGCTTCTATAGGGTCTTAATCCTGTAGTTTGTTCATTTCGGGAAATTTCGACAAAAAATAGGTTACGCGTTTTTGTGTTTAAGTTTGAAAAAACCGTAAAATGGCTTTAAATTGTTATAACTTAACAATTTGACCAGCTAATTGCAGGTGTTTTCAGTTTTGACATATTGTTGTACTTACCTTCAAAATGGGCTCAGAGTCAATTGTGAAGGTCATCTATATAGGAATATTATACGTATTGACACAGCCATCATTTTGACATATAGATTAAGGTCATTTAATTAGAGGTCAAGGTCACAGATGCGAAAGAGAGTATATGTAAAACTGTAAACGTTTTGTATAGACATGTATATAAGAATAATGTAGGTATTGATACTACGATCCTTTTGATGTATAGATGAAGTTCAAAGGTTCGAAGGTCAAGGTCACAGATGTGAAAGGATACCGAAACGGTTAATCAACTATAAATTTTTTGTATAAGCATGGTTAGTGGAATAATGATAGCTGTTGATACAAAAATCCTTTTGATATATAGATGAAAATCATGGGTTCAAAGGTCAAGGTCACAACACAAATGCAAAAGAATACAAGATTGGTAATTATCTGGAAAACTAATGACTTTTTGTATATGTATGCATATTAGAAAGTTATTAGTATTGATACAAGGAATATTTTAATATATAGATGGAGATCATTGGTTCAAAATTCAAGGTCACAGGTGTAAAAGAAAACTAAATGGTTAAATATCTGGAGAACTATAAACATTTTCTTGGGCATGAATGTTAAAAAGTTATTCGTATTGATCTAGCTAAACTTTTGATATTAGATGAAGATTATGGGTTTTAAGGTCAAGGTCATACATGTTAAAGAATACAAAAACTGTTTAGAATACTGTGAACTACTTGTATAAAAATATTGTAGGTATTCATATAACAATCATTTTGATAGATATAGATAAAAACCAAGAGGTTCAAAGGTAAAGGTCCCGGATGCAAAAGAATGCTGAAATGATTAATAATTAACCTCACAATCGTTGTTTTCTATTTTTATGTTTTCTTAAACATTTCCGCAAGGCATTATTTATCAGGTGAGTGTATCAGGTCCATTGGACCTCATGGTATTGAACAAAATGTGAAGCTTTCTGATTTATGATTACTTGCGAGATGGTAAAGGCCTGACGTAAAAGGCTAGTGCTAGTCTTATTTGCATAGAACTTCTTATATGAAATGCCGTTCATTTGAACCAATTTTCCTGATATTAACTAATACAGGGTATGTTTGGTTTAAATATTTCTCTGTAAAAACTATTTTCATAACCATCATAAAGTATTGATTTTAACTTAAAGGAAAGGTTTTAAGTGCATCCAACAATCAATTGAAATTAAAAAAAAATAAATACAAAACTATTTCCCTTTTTATTGAAATGAAAAAATATTCTCTTACTCTTACCGTTAAATAACTAAATTTCTCCGGAGAACATAATGTATATTATCTGTACATGTTGCATTTAGTTTGTTGTAAGGTTGAATTTTAATGAACGATAAGGGACAGCGTAATAAAGTTTTATAAACAGATACAACAATGCATGTATCTGACAAAATTGCGAATTTTATATTTTTATTCTCTTTGATCTTTCTGATTCTGAATTTTAATTTCATGAAACCTATAAATCAGAAAGTTCAATAGTAATAAAACAAAATGACTATTACAGAAAGACAAAAAACAGCAATGAAAAATTTACGATTATAAAACAATGTTCAACACTTTAAATGTGTTTTAGTAGTATAAATATGCTGAAGCAATGCTTTTAGTGAAAATTAAATGCAAATGCTTTCGCAATAAAGTTAACTGATAGGCACCGCTATCCCTATGGTAATTTTTCAAATTATTGTGGTAATTACATTATACAATATTATGGCAATAAATAACATTATCCATGAATCAATTTCCAGAGCACAAAAATATCTCTAATATTCACAAAACGCATGCATCTTAAAAGAATGTATTATTAAATGGAACCAAATCATAAAATATGTATTTTAGGGAATATAACGTAAATCAAATTAATTCCATTTCCTAAATTTTGAATAATTGAAGTTGGAGGTAAACATGCATGTACTTTAAGAGGTAAGAAAACAACACAATAGACGCGTTAAACGAAAAGTATAACCAAAACCTTAACCGTAACTGGTTTAAAGAAGACTAAAGGAAATTAAACGTTCACTATAAAACTAGGATACAGTATGCACATTATCTATTGATTTTCTTCTCAATCACCAATAAAAATCGAAATGAAAAGAACAGAGGAGTGAATTAGGCTTTATGATTTTGGCGACATCCTACAAAACCGGGAAAATTACACAAAACAAGCTAATAATAAAATAAGCAAAATAATACGAGACAACAAGACTCTTAAACTATATTACAAAATGTTTACAATTATATAATTTAATGTCTTTCAAACACCAGACACTAAAATACCAATCCTTGACCAAATGACAACCCCAAAGCAAAATAAAAAAATATAGACTTTCCACCAGAAAAGTTACGCCTGGTTTGATGATGATGTAAAGACCAAAATTTTGGATATTCAACTGTTATATCCTAAACAAAATTAAGTATGCTTATAATACAGTTTTGCACCTGACAACGGATTTATATTATAAAATAAGTGCAAAAAATGTTTGATTTGGACACGGATTGGTATGTTTGTGTTCGGTTTCCATTCAAATGAATATCGTGACATTAATCACGGTTTGACAATATAAATCTTCAAATAAATAAAGAAAAAAACGTGTTTTTTATTTTTAAAACGTATAATCGTTGTATCGCTTTTCACTATCGTGATAGTTTCATTTGAAATAAAAGTACCTGCCACTTCACATTGAAAGATAAAAGTCTGTTAGGTTGTTGTAATTATTGCCCATATCTCTAATTGATCTTATTATGAAAGGATGAAAATGCTTGTTGGGACTCGAATAATAATTTTAGTGACCAAAACTAACGTAGACTTATTGGATTATATCTAGTGCTGTTAAATTAAAACTGGTATAATATGTAATTATATGTCTGTATTTAAATTATCTAGTAATAAGAAACAAAACATCACATACTTCATTTCACAACAGAGGAAATTCTGTGCTGTCGTTGATTTCTTGAAATAATAATTGAAGAGTGTTCCTTTGAAAGTGATAAAAAGGAAGTGTCAACGGCAATAACAAGACATTCATTTATATATGTGCAAGACGCCATTCAAATCAGGGAGTGTACTCAACAATTTCTCTCGTAGAGTGATATTGATGATGTGATCTATTTTATTCGATGCTAAATAACACGCAATTTTATCTTGAACCCGGAAATCGCAAATCCTAGTTCCCACATCATTAATATGGTGTGATGGTATCACAAGTGTATTCTGTCACACCAACGGAAACCCCAAACTATATTACGCCTTGATGGTAATTGAATCAAACTTAATGTCATTATACCTGCAATATAGCACTAAGATTTAGGAAGAAAGCAAATGGTAGTTATGTTTCCAGTGTCTATTTTAAGTCTGTATGCGCAATCGTACATCTCATTATAAGCTTAAACATGAATTTTCATCTGCATTAACATAGATCGAAGAACGTTCTATCTACTAATATTTGCTATTAAATTTATTATCAAAACATACGTTCATGTCCGAATTACAGTCCCAAAGCAAAGAAAAAAACGTTAAACTGGTGCTTTAAGATAAACACATGGGAAGTGTTCACCATGGGAACTCAATCATTTATTTAGACCAGGTGCTCCAGAAGAGTTGTCACCTCTAATATTGCTAGCAATATACACCACGTGTCAATCAAAATTGAGAATGAAAGAAACATGGAATTATATCTTTTTTATTTTTATCAAATTGTCATTTATTTGTAATTCAGGTTATGGTTTAAGAGGATACCCCGGTGAAAAAGGACAGAAAGGCGAAAAAGGAGATGGTGAGTAATTGTATATCTATTTTAAACACTATTCTGATCTACTATACTTCTGTTTACTACACAAAAGTTTGATACCTAGAAAAGTGTCCTCCAAACCTCACTGCAAGCAATTAATTGTAAATTAAAGACAATACTAAGTGTGCAGGATGGTGACATAATATTTCTGACAATATTTTGGCTCCTTGATAACATTTCTGAAATTTTAACACATACTATTTACCACATTGTCTTAAAACATATTGTTTCAATTGACATTGAACTCAAACCTTATAATTAAAAATTTTACTTATCTTACGACACTTGTATAATATTACTGTCAGTTCCAGAAACTACTGATTTCGAGAATGTAATAAATAAACCACTTTACTTGAAATAAATGTTAAGTGGAAAAGTGTAGATTATATTGTAACAATTACATATTATATCAGTGTTAATTTTATAGAAGTAGACGGTCGATTCAGATAACAATTCCTCAACAATATTGATTATACCAAAATTATGAATCTAGAATTCCTTCCAAGAGTTGAAAAAATACAACTTATCAATACTCATTTAATTATGTGTACATGCTAACATTTTACGAACGAATTACTCAATTGCTCAATTATATTTGTACTGTTTTTCGTATTGTAAAGCCTCTAACCATCGCATTTATACTATCTTTCGTTTTTCTTTTATTTGTCTCCTTTTTCTTTTTCTTCTTCTTCTTTCTTCTTCTTCATTATAGTCATATCAAAAAGAGAAGTGAGTAAGTTAGTGAGAGAAAGAGAGTAATGAAATTAATGTCCCAATCAAGAATATGTCACCAATATCAAGACGTCGCCAGCTATAAGCGAAGTTGCAGAAATTTTGCCCATGCGTTGCGCTGATGGCATTATATAACAGGGATCTTTATTGTACCAAGCCTACCGTAAAACGAGACCTCGTTTATCTTAACTTTGACTTTCATTTCGTAATGCCGAATGCCTGGCAAAAGAACAGCCACTACCCACTTTCAAGTACTGGGTCAGACTAGGTCGGATTTCGAACTCACGACGTCCCACCTTTGGAGCGAGCACTCTAACAACTGAGATACCGTAGTGGTCCCAATAGAGAAGTAGTATGCTTCAAAGAACTTAGTTAAGGAACAATAAATAATTGATTGAATAAGTCTGATTGATTCAGAGAGTGAAAATTTGTGTTATAATAAGATATTCAAATGTGGCGTAAAATTCTACTTATCCACCCAGTATTAGTATGTGCCGAATGAGGCTATATTCATATTATGAAATTACAATTTCTTCAGTTGCAGTCTTCTCTTCCATAGCAATGCAGAGCATGAAAATAACAAAGCAAGAAACTCCAAGAGCCACTTCACGTCCAGGTTAGTTTTTCTTATAATCAACTAATAGGGTTTTGAATGTTTGAGGAGGCTATTTAAACAACTTGATCATAGATATATCTGTAGATATAAAATGATTTTGGAGACGACGACACAATGAAAATAGATTGACTGACAATTTAACTTTAAAAAATTTAGAATTTTAACCTCAAGGCAAGGTCGTGTACGTTGTGTTGGAAAGGGTTAAATGTTATTTCAGTGCTGCAGTATTGATCAATTCGTTAAATTCTATTTGCGAAATATACGTACTTGAAATAACTATAGATTCTAAATTTTAACCTCAAGGCAAGTCGTCATCCAACATTAATTGTTAGTACATACGTTTCGTTACCAGATGGTGTACGTAGTGTTGGAAAGGTTTAAATGTTATCACAGTGTTGCAGTATTGATCAATTTGTTAAATTCTATTTGCAAAATATACATATGTGAAATAACTATAGTAATTATGTTTCAAGATATAACAGTTCACACGACCTTTGCTATCACTACTTTGGCATTTGACATGACCAGGGGTTTCCAGATTGATCAAAACACAACAATAGATTGTATATTGCAACACAATTATAAAAGCCAATGCATCTAACAATAGCAGTACATAAATGTCAGTCATAAGAACTATTATCCAATCGAATTAATATATTCAATTTTTATATGTTGTTTTCGTTTTGAATGCATTACTTTGTTTGCGCAATGAATGATAATGGTGGTTATTCTAAAACAATATTTTATTTCAATTATTGGAACTATATGAACTTTTATGTTCAACGTGAGTAGCTCTGAAAGACATTAATGGAACCTGTCGCGACATTTTAGATCGTTGTCTTTGTAAATGTTAAAACCTAAATGGATTTCGTTTGGAATAAAATGTGCATTATTATATAATACACATATTGGGATCGAATAGCTTTGGTTTTACTAATTTGATATTTACATTTACACATTTTTATCTTGTGTCTTAAATGGCTTAAATATGATAGCTATTTGATATTCGCATTTATCCTCTTAATATTTCGTTCCAGATAGAAGGGTTTCATAGACGTCAGTTGAATGCAATTTTAGCATATTACATAATATAACCTTAATATTACTTTGTATATCTAAAAACTATTTTTTTTCAATAAGGATGTTGCACTCGAGCAAGTACAAATAGCAGTATTAGCAGTATCCTTTAGATCAAATATCACAAACATGCCGAAATATAAGGTCACATAAATAATGCGCGATCTCACATAAATAATGCGCGATCCAATTTAGGGATTTAGTTTTTATGATTAAGTTATTTTATATCATTAAGAGTAATACATATTTTCTTTTCAAATCTGTTTTAGAGAGAACTCCTGAAACAAGAGAAAAAGGTAATTAACAAAGCAATAAAATAGAAGCTGAACAAAATAGAACAATGTCATATTTCCTAAAAACAATCACAGTAGCCTAAATTATAAATTATTTGTTCCGAAAGTAAGAGTTAATGAGTAATGGTGTTTAACGTCCTATTCAAGAATATTTCACTTATATCGAGACGTCGTCAGCTATAGGCGAAAGTGCAGAAATTTTGCCTGTGTGTTGCGCTTATGGAATTATACAGCAGGGCTCGTTAGAGTGCCAAGCCCACCGTGACACGGGACCTCGTTTATTTTAAGTTCCCATTCGAAAGAACCGTGACTTTCATTTCGTAATGCCGAGTGCTTGGCGAAAGAACAGTTACTACCCACTTTCAAGTCTTGGGTCAGACCCGGCAGGGGTTCGAACCCACGACCTTCCACTTACGAAGCGGACACTCTACCAACTGAGCTACCGCAGTGGTTCCGAAAGTAAAAGATAATGGGTTGTCTTCCATTATTACTTATCTATAATAAATTTGTGAAAGTCCGGTATTGGAACATTGTTGCTCTAAATATTACGATTCGTTAATGTGTTCATTTTTCATCTTATTTTTTCATCAGACAAAGTTAAAAGGATAATTGTATAATGACACAAAATATATGGGTGAACTAAATCGGGCATTATGAATGAAAAACGTGTTTAATTATAAAATTTAATCTTAATTATTGCTAACAACTGTTTCCAATGTCTGTTGTTTGCTATCCAGTTTCATTTTCTGTAACATTTCTGCTCTTTTTAATGACAGTTTGATGATCACTACTCCAGCTGCATTTTAGTTCCTTTATATACTTTTAGTCATAATAAATTGAATTCAAAGAGTTTTAAATGTAGTCTAAATGCGTTTAAACTAACATTCTATTTTGATATCTATAAAATAAAGCTAATTAAGATGAATATATCTTATAATTTTTTTAAAAACTATTGCTTGTACCGATGTTTATGGTTTTAATATGTTTTCCTCCGTCTATCGCTAACAATTTCAGATTAACTGATATAAAGATCCAGAATTGATGGAATTATTTTTCATATTTATGAGAGGCGTTTTACCCAGTCAGCAATAATTTAGCCTTCATGCAGGCTGGAATTTCTCTTATTTAGGAACAATAAAGATATAATTTTAAAAATCAGGAAACAGAATATCGATGTAATATATATGTAGAATGCTGTTCTTATATTGGATTCAAAGAAATTTGCAGTTATCACTGTACAAAACAACACGAAATAACAAATGGTTGAAAAAGAAAATAGACAATAAAAAGAAGCTTAGACTGATAAAAAGATATCCTGTTGTTGAACGGACCCTCGAATAAATACCAAAAGACAATCTAGAATCGTGTTTAATAAATGTATGATCTTTTATATTTCACTTATTGTACAACGTACATTCCCAAAACACTAAAAACACACAAAAAAATATTCAATTTAATGCACAATCGAATAATAGTGACGATTCTTGTATTACGGAAATATGGAGATAAACCTAAGGCATAATTTTGCTAATTTTTCTCTTAGAAACAACTACAATGGAAAGCATAACCGTTTCAACTACAACACCGTTACCAACTATTGAGCCACGGAAACGAGGTTTACATCATTACTCTTAAGTCTTCCGTATATACATAGCATGTTTCCCATGTATAATATTCCTGCTAACCTAATTAACATACTTACCTCTAATGAATCTATACAGAGGGCAGTGGGATTAAATATGAATGATACGTTTGTTACAGGTGATTTTACGAGGAGTTTGTGTTAATTTATTAGTCTATCTTACAGGGCCTAGAGGAGAGTATAGGACGCCAAACGGAGCAGAAATTAATAATGGAAATATGATACATTGGATTTGCCTTTTCGCTGTAGCTAGCTTGTAAGATCGACACCATATTTCGATTAAATGTTGTTATAATATATACATGTAATGCGACGGTGCATGGTTGTTTTCTGTTTGTTTCAATTTTATTTTACTTGAATTTATACCTTGCTTAACTAAACTTTGATGTACACACATCTATAGCATCCGATACATTTTTTCACTCCAATTTCGAAAGTGAATTTATATATTCAGATTTGTTAAGGCCATTTTCTTCTGCTAGTATTATTTACATAGCGAATATTGCTTATAGTATGGCTATTTAAATAATATGTTACTTCATGAAACAAAAAACTACATTAACAGAGCAGCAATATTATCTGCAATTATGACTTCCAAAGAGTGCACAATGTGGTGAACTGTTTATTCGTAAAATACAATTGACATATATTTCCGATACCCATGCTGAGATATATTGGTATGGCAACTCCTGAATATTTAACTTTTTATTTTTGTCATTTGCAAGATTACATAACAATCCGGTAATTGTGTATTCAGACACATAATAGCTTTAATTGATAAACGAATACTGACAAGAATTTAGAAAACTGAAAGGATTTCAATTTTTATGACACGTTTATCAAATACAAACACTCATGATCAGGTCTATGCCCATTCGTAAATAAAAAAGATCATTTATATAAACGGCAAGTTTGTCTCCTTTTTTTACTTTAAAAGGTTTTTGGTTCTTGTCCTTAGTTACCCTAAATCAGGGAAATCAAATGACTTTTAAAGGTGAGGAATTTTCATTCCCTAAATTAAACTGTAACGTTTTAGATTTTGATAGTTTGTCCTCAACTTACGAATGGTATTTTTGCAAATATCATGTCTAATTAAAGTCTGTTTGATCTGAAGAATCTTATGTATATATTTAGAAGCATTATGAGTGTAATCTTAGACCTTCGTTGTGATACAAATTTTAAATGGTTTACGTCATATTTGATAAATATCACACCCATTATATATTTTATTACAATTTTTCAAGGGACAAGACTTGACAAAATGGAAGTAGAAAATAATAATTCTAGTGTACTAATTATTATAGTAATTCCAAATTAGTTAGCAATTCCTGTTACTTGTCGTATTAACTGCATGATAGGAATACACATACCAACACCATTTGATATACATAACAAATGGTATGCTTGAATTTGTATTTACAATTAAACCAAAATCCGATGATACTGACACACTAATTTAGCATGTAAACTTTAAGAACATGTGAAAAAAGAATATATTGAGAGAAAGGCTGATGCATTGCAAGTGTTGTAACCAATTTTTTTAGTTGTTTATTTTATAATTTTATCCATCTGCTGTAAGTATATTTATTTTCTGTGTATGTCTGATTGTTTTCTTAAGTTTTCTCTCATATAGACCTGCTAAATGTACGAATGATCTTTTTATTTATTGATGAAAATGTAACACGGGGTGACATAATCAGGGAAAAGCTGACAAGGTTTTACGATTGTTTCTGACATCTAATACAGTCAAATCTAATATTTTGCAGACGATTTTTGATCATGTAGAATCATTTACTTAAAAAAAACAATTTATAATCCTTTTTGTTCTTATTAAAAACAAAATACACTATTGTTATATCTTTATTCTGATAATATATTAACATTTAATAGTGTCAGATAGACGACCTCTTTATAACAACCACGGTAATTAATTGATGTTTATGTTTAGTAATTAAACCTGTATTTAACAACCACGGTAATTAATTGATGTTTAGGTTTATTAATTAAACCTGTATATAACGACCACGTGCTTATGACGATCAATTTTACAGGTAAACGTAGGTTGTCCTATAGACAAGCAAAGACTTTATTTACATTTATGTTTATTTTCTTTTTTGTCCGAAATTAAGATGTCTACATAATTGACTTGTTTTACTGATATACAAAGATATAAGAAGTTTTTGACAAAGAATGAACATCGTTTGGTCACTATATACAGAGTCTATCCAAATTCAAGAGTTCAATAATCAATAGATCCAAGTAACATCCACTAAACACTGCTTTCATTTGTTTATAACTTATGTATTTTTCAGCTTGTCGAGTTAAACAGATCGGAATTCCTCTATTCCAAAGAGAAGCAGGTCCCCGTGTTGGTACCTGGATGGCAGACCGCTTAACATCTGATACACGACGCCGAAACATGATTTGGGTTACAAAAGGAAACTATGGTTCTAGGCTCCGGGAATACCGATCGTACCAAAACTTCAGACAAAATAGAGTTGATAGGACATTTAATCTCCGTATTTTTAAATTTTTTGGGACAAATCACGCAATTTTCAATGGATCATTTTATTACCAATGGGCAGGTCGAAATACCGTTGTACGTTTTGATCTAAGTATAGGTGACGTAAGTCATGCGCACGAGTTCAAAGGCTCGTCATACAATAACAGTAAGTATTTGTATTCCGGAAATATGTCGTATTTTGATATTGAGGTGGATGAAAATGGATTGTGGGTAATATATTCAGAGAACACAGGAAACAACAGTATACACGTGGCTAAAATGGATCCAATGACTTTGGAAGTGCAGAAAGTATCAAGGATTGGTGTGCCTCGTGGATCGGTAGGCAATGCATTTATTTCCTGTGGAATAATATACCTCATTGACAACACTATGGCTCATCATTCTGTTATCAAATTTGCATATGACCTATATTCGGATAAACAAATTAATCTCGGTGAACCAATTGTTTTTAGAAATCCTTTCGGAGGGAATTCAATGGTTTCTTACACACCAGACAGTAAGAATGCGAAGGATACTAGAATTTATGGTTGGGATAATGGTAGACAGATAACCTACCAAATGAGATTTTAAAAATTATTATAAAATTAGCAATTAAATACTAGAAAAGTCATAAAGGGACATCATAATGTGATGTTTTATACATAAAGTTATAAACTGAGTTTCTAATTTAGAAGTCATCATATTGAATTCATATTTCTACTGTACATAGTATAAACTATAAATGTTCAGACATGATTTCTAAATGCATGTATATTCTTCAGAATTTTCTCTGAAAAAATTGTTGCTTAACTCATATATTCTATATTTATGAATATGTTAGCTAGATGTACTGTTAATATTGACAAAAGGAAAATGGACTAATGTTTCCAGTGTATCCCAAACTTGCATAAGCCCTATAATGTGAGATCCTATACTATACAAGGTTGAACAATACATTCACAATAAATACAACAGTGCTTAATTTTGTTTTCCATAATTAATGATTTAAATGTTATAGGGAAGAGTTGGCTTTAGACCAGGTTTATATTTTCATTGTATCAAATGACAATGTTCACAATACATTATCATTTAAAAGTTTATAAATGCTACTGCTTGACATTAAAACTGGCTATGGGAATAATGATTACATCAGCAACTTGTTTATGTTTGATGGTTAAAATATCTCTTAATGTCTGTTGACAGTTCCAAAATAAACTGTTTATCCTGTAAGCAGTCCCTGAATTTTATTTATTCAAAGTTTGAAAGGTTTTTGTTTTCCACACAAGGAATGTCCATTAGCGTCATTGAGCTTTAATTACATTGTCAGTAGATAACATAAAATAATGTTGAAATGACGCAATATCTGTGTGTGTGGGAGATGTGAGTTTTTATACTAATTGTGTAAATAAATAACGTACCTATAAATCATAGCATTAACATTTTAATTTTTAAGGTGTGTAAGTATATATTATTCATCTTTATAATACAAACAATGTTAGAGACTCTGAAAACTTTTAAACATAAATAATACTATTAACCTGTTCGTTTTCAATAAGGTTAGTTATTGTCAGTACTTAATATTGGCTTTATTCTTATACATATTTTTTATCCAAAACACATAAGTTGCCTGTATGATTTTAACGATTTTATGTAATACAAGCCGCATGATAAATTTACGTCATTGGCTATTTGCATTTCCATTCATATATCATAGAAAACGTCAATGGATTATGGATTATTTAAAATTTCTAATTCTTAAGTTTGTATATTCATTGTACATTCCAACGCAAGGGGTAAGAAGGTTTTCGTTATCTGTAGTTTATGTTTTGAAAAATCTTCCATCGAAGATACAGTAGCACAATTAAATATCTAATATAAATAAAATTAGACACAAAAGGTTTCAGTTTGGATGTTTGTTTACAAGATGGCAAACATGCGTCCCACTCGACATTAATGTTAAACATTAATCGCTTTGAAACTTGCAGAACAAAAATCATAAACTCACACTGTCTGTTTTTGGCAAATACCAGAAATCACATTTTTTTTATAAAATCAAAACAATTCTTACAGATCTTATCTACGATTTATCAAATTTTCAAAAGTTTCATTTGATTTTGTGGGTAATGTACAAAACGCTTAAACCTAAAAAAAGAAACTTGTTATCGGAATTTCAGTAAAATCATTTAGAATGTATATTTCTTTTTGACATATTTGACTCAATATCAAAACAACATAGCAATTTAAGCCAACTTTGACGTTATTTTTAGTAATGAATGAACAGAAAAATGTTGTCGGAATTGTTGTCTTTTTAGCACTTTCATACCATAGTCAGTGTTTACAAATTTCTAAAAATGTTTCAGTAAAAATTATCTCAAACCTTAAGAATTCAGAAAAAACACAGCTGTTTTTATGCTGCATGTGTTAATAGAACAAATGTTATTTATTCATAACGGTGTGGTTTTTACTTTTTTTTTTTTTTTGTTTTATTGAAGTTATATTTGCTGTTTAATAATTAATGCATACATGATTCGGTCTGTCTTGATCAAACGTAATAACAATTTAACAAAATTTATCTTGATGTGAAATACATTTCTTATGAAGAAAGTTTATATAAGATATAAAAAATATGTTGGTTACATTGTCGGCAATTACTCAATTTTAATCCGCAAAGCATAAATATATGCAAAGGCGGACTCTTGCTATTGATGTTTTTGAAACACTTGGAATACAAGTTCGAAATTGACTGAATTTAAAAAGACCTTGTAAAATATTATGAAGAACTACAACATTTTTTTGAATTTGTGTTTCAATCTTTAGTTTTAATAAAGGATAAATATGTTTGCAGATAGTTTGAATAAAATATGTTTGCAGATAGTTTGAATAAAATATTTTTGTACGATAGTGTTGATATTGTTATTTACACTGCAAGACAAATTGGCTTTTTCAAACATTATTTGGTTTAACGTTGTAAAGAATTATTATTATTACTGGCGTTTTACGCGCAAGTTGGGAGAAACCATCGATTATTGGCATGTGAACTGTCTGACAAACGTATATACACGTGGGGAAATTTAAATCAAAAACAAACATAGTGATCCATGTCCTACTCACAATCCAGATGCAAAACAAATAGTTTGAAACTAACAAAGCATGTTAAATATATATACTGATCTAATTAAAAAATAAATGAACATCATCGAGCAAACCGGAGTGCTGGCCCATGAAACATATTGTTTTCATATGCACAGTTTTAAGAACCAATTTGTATTTAATGTGGTTAGATTTACTTGATCTAGTGACACCCATGATATTAATAATCGACGAAGTTCAAAATGAGATAAATGGCTACCATGCCATTAAATTGTCTACAAACTAACAGATATATATTGTTGCGTTTTATGTAATATCGGTATGATGGGCAAGCGGAGGAAACTCTAAAAGAATATAAACAAGTTTAGAAATCGTTTTTATTACTAACAGACTCTGGGAAGCGAAATAAAGGGTAAATTAGTTTGAGAAAAGGTAAGTATCTCCTATTTAGCTAGCTATATTCGTCATTGTGTTAAATCGAACTTTAAACAAGAAGAACATGGAACTGTTGAGTTGAGTAATGGTGTTTAATGTCCCGATCAATAATATTTCTCTTATATCAAGGCGTAAGATGGAACTATGCGATGTCAAATATGAAGTAATTATATTTTCAGAAAAACCATTAAATAAATCGACTTATTTATTTCTTCAACGTATCTTTTCATTATACAAAGGATTGTTGCAATTTTTCAACAACACACAATGTTTGACAATTGTTGCTTTGAAGAGCTCAACAGAGTGTAGTTCCAAACAACAAAGCTAGAAAAAACGAACAATAATGCCTGAAAAAAATCTTTGTATAAATATATGTATCGAACATTAAAAGAAATAGATTAGAATGAATAACTATCACTACATCTATTCTATATTGTCCTTTGTAAATTAACTAAAACAACAAATTTAAACAAAATTTAAAACTCAAGATAGATGTAGATATGTAGTTTCAGTGGAATGTCACAATACGGTTTGACTACTTCTCAAATTATTGCAAAATGTCATTATGATATATATCATTACGTAGTTCTAACACATACGTGTAGTTAGATTCATTTTACTTCACACAAAACAATACAGTCTATGCAGTTTACTTTATTTATTGTGGCGCTATAAATCTCTGGCGACCGGGTTATCGTCCGTTTTGTATCCTAATCCGTGTTTATTATCTACATAAAGCACGCCTCCATTGTTATCTTGGTCATTCAGAAGCTTTAAAACTCCTTCGGTTACTTGTTCAACACTGAAAATGTAAAACAAAATTCTAATCAACTAATGCATCCTACACGTACAGTTTTTTTTATCAATTTTGATTAATTGTTTCTTGGTACATTAGCATTAATCTGCAATTAGGTTTTAACATATGAATCTAGAAGGCACACCTTTGTTGCAAGGTAACTGTTTTCATTTATGAGCTTTGTTTTTTGTATTATTACTTAACTATTAAGATAAACCACTTCGGTGAAGCGTTGGAGTGTTTTAATCTCGATTCGGTCTTTTCAAGATTGAAAATAATTTCTGACTGCATTTTCACCAAACACTCGGTATTAAGAAATGAGAGTTAAGGGTTCCTTCGGATGAGACTTTAAAAACCGATGTCCCGTGTTACAATAGGCGTGGCATGATAACCCCCTCTACTGACGTCGCTATGTGTGATTGTTTTCTTGAATTGATCGGACGCTAAACTGCATTCGATTAACCAAAAACAAGCATACTAAGCCATGTCAAATCACAATCAAAATCAAGTTACACACTTAAACTAACAATTTGGTTTAACAAGTAACTTCCACCAGGAAAGTGTATATTTATCTATTAATCAATCGGTTATGATCAGTTATTGTTTTTCAGCTGCATGTTACAAATAGCTTGCTATGTATTATAAACGTTGTAGAAACCAGTGTCTGTTCTTTTTCGAAAGCAACTTACTCAAGAATACCAGACAGTTCTAATGTTCTTCTAAGTATGTTATTATATGGCTCACCTGAGGTACCCGATTTCATCCATCATTCGTTTAAGCACTTCATAATCCCAACCTTTCATAGCGTCTAATGTCTGATGAAGGAATGGCGTATCAATAACGCTTGGACAAAGACAAGTTACTCTTATATCATTGTCCTTCACTTCTGGTCTCAGCTGGAATTTAAAAAACAAACATATAATCATGTTCGAATCACAAGCCCAAACCAAAGTAAAAAATTAAAACAGGCAAATTACGTAATAAGGGTAAATTTCAACACGGCAAGTAGGACCAGGTGCTCCGGAATGATAAGCACCTTGTATTTAGCTAGCGACGCACGCCACGTGTACTCGAAATTGAAAAGAAAGAAAATGGAACTATTTAACTTCAAATATGTCCATGGTATATTTAGATATAGAAAGATCATACAATGTATTTATAATCAATAAACTGGCTTATGTAATGTAATTCATGTGTATACTTTTTGTCCATTTTGCATACAATAATTTCGCTCCAACTGTGCAGGTAATATGATTTATTATTGATAAAGAGATCTACAAAAATCAAAATAAGATGAATCATCTTACCGCCATTGTCCTTGCAAATCCAACAATACCATGTTTGCTTGCTGTGTATACTGGGATATGTGCAGTGGGAGCAAATCCTGTTTCAAAAACAATTATATACAGGATCATTTAGTTACAATACAACATTTTTGAAATATAAATCACTTTTGTAGTTTGATTGTTTGAAGTTTTGTTAAGCCGAGCAATGGAAAACAGTAATAGACATAATAAGTTAAATTTGAGAAATTTTATTGTTTTTAGGTTTTGTGAATACATTAATCTATAATTAGTTTAATTAATTAATCAGTGTGTCAGATAAAATATTTACCATAATTATACCTCAAATAATTTTTTTAAATTTTTTGGCTAGCCTCACTTCCCTGATGAAAGGTCACGCGTTTAACTTGTCAGTTTCAAAGTTTTTACTTTGTTTCTGGATGTGATTTGGTCATGGATTAGTATATTTGTTTTTTATTTGACCAATTTCTTTTCATGCGGTATGAAACCATTCTCACTCTCATTCCCTTAAGATATTGCAATATGGTCACCGCTAGACACGAAAACCTACGACTATCCGTCACAAATATTACCCAGTTATTCAACTTCTGTCCATATCTCACTCATTTCTAATTATGAGAGCCCCTTTTTGTTTGGTATAATAAAGTGAATAGTGCAATTTGTTGAAGGATATATGGAAATATGGAAAACTGACTCCCCTTTACATAGAGCCCTTTTTATATACTGTTTACAATTTCCATCCCGTGAGATACAGATGTGGAAGATGATTGTTTACCACCAGATCACCACAAATACGTACATGAAACTGTTTTAAAAGTATTCTTACCAGATACAGATGATACATTTATAATAACACCTCCTTTACCACCTTTGTCCTTCCGCATGTAATCAATTGCTATGTAGGTACCGCGTATGTAACCGCACTGCAAAAAACAAAACATAGGGTTATTATTTTACCTGTGAAATGAATAGAGTAACAAGTGTGAAAACATTCAAACTTTCTTAATTCTAAATAATGATCTCGTATCTTTAAAGGATAGTTTTTTTTTTCTAATTGCGCGTTGTTCCTGTCAATATTTGTAGAGTATAACTCATAATTATTGAGAATTTCATGTTTTGGAAAATCTTTCATGTTTTTTTAATTACTAAAATTCTATTTCCATTAGCAATGGGGTTATTTTAATTAATGAAATATAAAATAATTTGCCAGCCCCTCAGTTTTAGAAATATGGGACCTTAGTCCGATAAAGGTCAATGTCTTAATTACATATTATACCAGTTTTAATTTTACAGCACCAGACGACCGTTTCGGAATACATTTCCCCACCAGTAGTGCTTGGACAAAAATTATGAAACCAAAATTATAAAAATATTCTAGGAATGCAAGCAATTTGTCACTTGTACATTCACAAAATGATACAATTTATATCTGTTTTTATGGATGAAATTGGTACTTTGATCACATAAACAACCTTAGAAATACGCAATTTGGTTTAGTTTTGGACTTTAAGTTTATTACTCCAAAAGGCCCACATTGTGGTCCTCAATCCCTAAAATAACTGCTGAACTTGGCAGCTTGGGTCATTATCTCTCTGAAAAAATCACGCAATTCAGGTTTATTCTTACGCATAAATTAACTCTTCGTCTTAATTTTATCAAGTTTCGATTTTTCTACCTCCAGTTTAACTTTAATTGGTCGTATAAAGAAACCTACTTAGATTCTTTGTAATTTTGAATTCCATAACCTGTTTTAAGAATTTCTTTATTATATGAATTGTTCTTCAAAAATGAGGTTCGTTTGTTCGAAAACATTTAATTTGCTAGCTAGCAGACCATCGGGAGTGCTAAAACAAAGGGAGAAATGGCCATTTAGATATGAGATCTATTCTCCTAGATTGTTAACCAAATTTTCAGTTGACATCTTTTAATAGTTAAATTCATTACTAAAATATAATTTTGAAAAAATATCTCAATAATAATGAGGTATACAGTATATCAAATATATATAAGCTTTTTCTTCAAATTTAAACATTCTATTATCTTTTTTATTAAAAAAAATATTAAAAGTATAACAATGGAATAATGCAGTTAACCATGAATTAAACAACATTTGCAAATAATTAAATAAATAGATAAATAATAAATAAATAAATACATGTAAAAGTAAATATATTGACAAACACGTACACGCATTTAATCAATATCATTTTTACACAACATATATCAATGACAAAAAATATACACACAACAGGTACGTACAGATGATCAAGTTAAAATATAAATAAATAAATGTTTGTGCGTTCCACAGAACTTACAAGATTTACATCAACCATCTTCTCCCACTGACTTTCATCAGCGATGGCAGCATTATTTATCAAGATATCTATTTGTCCGAACGAACTTTTTGCCATCTCAAATACACCTGTACCAAATGAATATTAAATATGTTCATGTAAAAGGACAAGAATTTAAACTATTGTCGTCGGAATGTAACTCTCTCTCTCTCTCTCTCTTTCTCTCTCTCGTAAAGATCTGAATATTACATGAAAACAAACTAGATAGGCATTAAGTATATAATTTCACAATAAAATATTTAAGATGCCACAATAAGCGTCTTGCCATCATCTTGTTATCATGCGTTTAGGATATGTTTGTTTCATTTTTCCTGCTTTTCATTATTTACCTCATGGCAAATGTAACCCGGTTTGTAGTAGCTAATTATATGATCAAGCTTAATTTTCACCTTCGTATACACAAATTCTTAATTCATCAATAATGTAGAACGATTGAGAAATGACACAATAAAATATACATATATGCAGTATTCTTATTTAATATTTCAATTTCTATATTCAAATATATACTTTTTAATTCGTCTTCTTTACAAACATCACATTGTTTAAAGATGACATTATCGTCTCCATATATAACAGCATACTCTTGTCTTGTCGCTTCCCCGTTTGTGGTGTTAACATCACAGAAACATACCTGAATTGATAAATCTTAACTTGTTATATGACGCCAATGCATACAGATACATTTCAGGAGCAAAAAACAAAACATTGATATGCCATAAAACCGACAAACAAACAACCCAACACGCGTCCACGCTACAATACTAAAATCAAAGTAAAAACTTTCTAAACTGGCAAATAAAATTAATTTTTTTAAAATTTTGACTTCGCTGTGGGATTTCAAATTTGGATATGAATTGGTATGTTTATTTTGTTTTGCACGTAAATTGACATCAGGAAAGTGAGTTCGGGTGTTCCGGAAGTACAAGATATATATGAAACAGATTAAAAAATACTCTGATGCTGGAAACCAGAAATGGACTATAGAGATCAGTTTTACGCGATTATCACAAAGCAAAAAACAAAACATTGATATGCCATAAAACCGACAAACAAACAACCCAACACGCGTCAAAGCTACAGTACTAAAATCAAAGTAAAAACATTCTAAACTGGCAAATAAAATTAATTTATTAAAAGATTTTACTTTGCTGTAGGATTGTGATTTGGATATAAATTGGTATGTTTATTTTGTTTTGCACGTAAATTGACATCAGGAAAGTGAGTTCGGGTGTTCCGGAAGTACAAGATATATATGAAACAGATTAAAAAATACTCTGATGCTGGAAACCAGAAATGGACTATAGAGATCAGTTTTACGCGATTATCACAAAGCAAAAAACAAAACATTGATATGCCATAAAACCGACAAACAAACAACCCAACACGCGTCAAAGCTACAGTACTAAAATCAAAGTAAAAACTTTCTAAACTGGCAAATAAAATTAATTTATTAAAAGATTTTACTTTGCTGTGGGATTGTGATTTGGATATAAATTGGTATGTTTATTTTGTTTTGCACGTAAATTGACATCAGGAAAGTAAAGTGAGTTCGGTTGTTCCGGAAGTACGAGATATATATGAAACAGTTTAAAAAATATTCTGATGCTGGAAACCAGAAATGGACTATACAGATCAGTTTTACGAGATTATCACAAAGCATATTGCTCAAAATTTGAAATTCCCACCTTTCGAATTGCCACTATTTCTTGATATAACAGGTGAATGTTAATATCTTAAAATACAGGGCTGTCAATGATATTAAATGAGTTAGCTTTAACTCTTAGTCATTCAATATTGCGCCTTTTTGTGCATTTTTCAGTCAGTCGCTTATTCAGAAAAAGTAAACAAACCTTAGCACCATTCTTCAGCAGTGTTTGCATCACACATTTCCCGACCCCTCTAGCCCCTCCAGTAATCACCGCAACTTTACCTCGTAAGTCCATGTCCTAAATCTATAAACTAGGTCAGTTTATTTAACTTCTTATCTGGTATTATCACTAGTCTAGTTGACATTTTGTATTATTCATACAATAGCGGTTGCCTATCAAGACAACATCGGGCTACATGGTTTACAATTAACTGCACGATTTTAATTTTGTAAAGATTCTTTTCTAATTTAAAATATATTTTATAAAGTATTGATTATAGAAAAGGGAGCTAAACACAGTTTTCAGATAAAAGAAAGAAGCACGTCGATTATACATTGTTTATTTTAACTAGAAAATATTTACAGAAAGAGTTATCTTTCATAATCTGATCAGGTATAGTAATTATCTGTGAATAATCTACCTTTACTGTTACAGAATTTGGTTCTGGCCCTAGATTTACAACAATATTTAAAACCAATTTTAATTACGCAAGTGGCGGATGTAGCTGGCTGAATAAAAGATGAGCAACCGGTGACTATCCTGGTGGAAGTTCAAGTATTTAAACTTTAAAATTTGATAGTTTTAAAGTTTTTTCTTTGCTTTGGGTTTTGGTTTGGACATGGATAAGTATGTTTATTTTTTATTTCAACTTAGGCTTTCATGAACCTAAATCTGACATTTGATTTAAATGAAATATTTTTAACGATTGTTTGCTTCGTAATAAGGTGGCCTTGTGTCCGACAAACCCCTGCTGGGTCTTACCAAGACTGGAAATTAGGTAGTGAACAAGAAAAATGCTAATCTATGTCCGAATCATAATCTAGAAGCCTAGTAAAAAACTTTGGAACTGACAACTGTTCAACACGGAAACTTTTACAAGGGAAATAAGACAGGGTGCTCCGGAAGAGTAAGCACCTCCTGTTTAGCTAGCTACATCCGGCGCGTGTTTAATCAAAATTGTGTGAAAGGAACATGGAACTATGAGACGCCAAATACACCCAGGACAATGGTGGATACAGAGACATCAAACTTACCAACAATACTGTGATGACGGTTGTTAAACTTTTAAGGGCCTGCAAAAGCCCTGAGTCAACAATTTATTTGCAAGAAGTCCCCGTAGTGGAAACACGCTCTACGATAGCGTAATTATTGGAAAACAAATACACCATATGTAGGATAAATAGGTATATTGCTGCATAGAAAAGGAAAATTGACAATAGAAAAATTCATCACGTTTGTCATAAAGTTTCAAAAGTAGCCTTTCGTTGGCGTCACAATTTAGGTTTAAGTCTAAATATGAAGCAGAATTTGAAAGTCGTGTCTTTTATTTCAAGCTCACTAGGATAGATGACATTCACATAGTCTCCAAATTTAGGATTGTTAAGAGACAAAACGTCATCTATTTATCTGTATGAGGAGTTGAATGATTTGGCGACAGTCTTTTCTCCAAATTTAACTAGGTTCTGCATAAATTCTGCTTCAATAGAATAAAAAAAAAACAAATCGGCAAGCAATGGTGCACAGTTTGTACCCATTGATATACCGTTTGTTTGCTGGAAAATTTAGAGAAGTTACTAGGTCATTCGAAAGAGATCTTAAAAACCTGTTTTATGTCCAAGCAGGCATGGCACGTTACAGAACCCAAGCCTTTGGGTTTGCACTGCGAGTGTGAAAACTTCTGCCTATTCACCTATATCTAGTGACGTCTCGATATAAGTAAACTATTTTTGACTGAACGTAAAACCCCATTCAATAAATCGATAAATTATTGATAAAAAAGCTATTTCAGATCTGCATCTCTTGTATCGTGGTCATGTGTAGTACTATATGTTCACAGATATTCTTGCATTTATTAAGGCATTTATAACGGCACTCTACGGATCACTTCAAGCTCACGGCATCTAAAATTCTGTATTGTAAAAAATGGCAATTGTAATTGTAGTTCAACAATATTGCCAAAAGCTGCCATATTTGAATTAAAGCGCTTATATATGGAATGATTGTGAAACTTTGTTCTATACGCTTAATCTTTTTATTTTACTAAATAATCGAGGTGCTAAATTTATGATATTATTATGGCGAAATACCTAAAGTCTTGAAATTAAATTGAACCCTCTGAATTTACGTACATATGTATGTATATTTTAACCGTTCTATATGTAGTTGCGTTAAATGTGATATTGATATGATGGAGAAGGAGAGGTAACTCTAAAAGAACTATATGAAATAATTATTCAAAAACAGTATTTGTATTTAAAAAATATTGTGAAGTGAAGTAAAAGGAAGTTAGTTTGTAGAAAATGAAATAGAAAATAGATAATTACTTATTCGGGGGTGTTTCATTGTATCAATTACGAACAGTTAATAATGTTACATTTTCATTTGTATCAATCAAAAACAAACATACCAATCTATTCAATGTCCAAATCAAAATTCAGAAGCAAAGTAACAATTTTGAAAGGCTCAATGGAGACTAATAACATTCAAACCACAGTGACGAAAAAAACTTTCAATTAAATTACCTATTATAATATAATTGCAAAATTGACGTTACCAAACACTAAGAATGTCTACTGTAGAAACCACTGTGGCTGTGACAGTGAAATTCTCTTTAAATCCATAGAAAATCAAATAAATTTGAATAAGGATCGATATTTTTCAAATATATGAAAAAGACGATCAGAGATTAAAATTTAATAAAGTTTTATCAATTGTACCTTCAGGATCGATCGTTGTTTGTCATTTTAGATAAAGAGAAAGTAGAGTTTTTGCAAACCCGACCGCTGCTTTCTAGATTTTGAAATAAATTTATCCAAAATGTGCATATGTAACCAAATGCATTACCCATCTCAGAATAAATATCTCACGATAAAAGATATATTTCTTTCACGTTCATTTACCAGGCGCACTATTTCCATGCGTACTCATTTCATTGTAAAGAAGCCCGATCTTGCCAGGAAGCGATAGCAATGCACGCTTTCACTGTCGTGAACGCCGTACAAAAACTTGGAAAACGGGTATTAAGTTAAAATTCAAAATGAAACAAACTTTAAAAGAGGCCTATGGGAACTCAAATATAACAAGGGTTATTTTAATGCAGAGACATAATACTTATCAACAATATTGTGATGACGGCTTTGATAATGCTGGGCTTTTGAAATGTGTGAAAATTGGAAAATGGAACATTATGAGTTTATAATACTCCTCATCTCTATGTCCGAGTCTCATTCTGGACAGATCCTAGAGTGAGAAAATTTGTCAGTACGATTTTTGAGGGGCCGTGTTTTACTTACGGCACTCTGGATTCGTTTTTCATCCCAGATCTGACCAACTTGATACAAGTGAAAAATTCTAGACTGGAGCTTTAAAAAACATTCCAAGAATAATATTAATTTGATTGTAAATATTGACATGTTTATAGGAATATGACACTTAATTTCCAGCTTTAACTGTATTTTTGAATTCAAATAAACAAAACTGTACATACACCTTGAACATGTTTTATATAGAATTTGTCGCAAATCTAATTTCTACGATGAATTTGTCTTCACGTGTTTACATGTAGTCTTTCACATATCACTGTCACACATATAATACTAGTATATTCAATGTTATAGGATTATTAAATTTATATTTTGGAATAATGTCCCGAACTTTTCGGAAATGGGACGAATTTGAAAATAATTTTGTATACATTGCATTTATTCTGTGATTTGTGTACCATAAGAAAGTTTTCGATAGCAAGTTTAAACTGCTAAAGATTACTGTCATATTTTCTATGACCATGTCGTCTGGGACAACGATTTCCGAATGGTATAAACCGTGGACGGGTTTTACGAAAAACGGCGTCTTTCAAAGCTAGGTTCCAATCTCCTCGGTGAAATCTAAACGAACAATCCAATTTCCATCACAAAATTGACCGCCTATATAAGGTTAAAAAATCTTGATTGGGGGTTCAAAACTGCGTTACTCCACTCCAATATATATGCTTATAATAGTTGTCATTTTTGAAAATTGTGGTTAATTCAATGTAATTGATGTGCATACCTTATGAACTTGGAATATATGTATTGAAATTCCACTGAAACTGTACAGGGAATTTAATTATTATTAAAACTAGTTTCACTTTGCAGTATTTTGGACTGCCGTTTCGGAATAAAATTCGTCATCATTAGTGCTCAGACCAAACTTGTGAATATATAAATAATGATTATTATTATACTTGAAGAAATTACGAAATAATTATGATTACGATTACTATTTTAAAGAAAAATTACTTGTCCTTACCGCCATTGTCCTGGAAAATCCAATAATACCATGTTTGCTTGTTGTGTACACTGGGCCTTGTGAAGAAGGAGCAAATCCTGTCACAAAATAAGTTTGAAATATAAACAGGAGCATTTACAATATCTGCAGCCAGTACAGTTGCAACAAGAGTTACTTCCCTTTGAGCAAAACTCTTTTATTGATCTTGTTTTGAGCCAATTCTTTTTGTCATGTATTTCATGTAATACTAGTAAATACAGATAATTATATAATAGACATAGTAGTGTACAGATATTTTTGACATAAAATTACAATTGTTATAATATATGTTACTGGCGTAAGTTCAATGATCCAGCATCATGTTAAGTGTCAAAAACAATGTTTTGCCAATAATAACAAATACAATTGATTGATCGATTGAATTGGAATTTAGCGCGTTTATCGAGAGGTCACCAGCTACAGGTGAAGTGACAGAATTTTCAACGTTTACAATGCGCCCCAGGCAAGGGAAATTAAACGTCCCACGTCTGCGGTATACGGTACATCGGTTTTTAAGGCATTTTCCGAAGGACTTTCGTTTCAAAATGCACAGTGCTTGACGAAAACAGTTACTACATATTTTGAAGTCACGGTCAGACTATGAACCCACGACCTCCCATATACAAAGCGAACTATCTGATCTATCGGGGTGATATGACGATGTAGGGCACTATACAGTTATATAAAAAATATATCAATCTTTATTCAATTTAATTTGATTTTCTATGGATTTAAAGAGTATTCCACTGTCACAGACAGAGTGATTGCTACAGTAGTAATTATGTTTTAGCGCACCGCAAAAGTTAAATTTCCTACTACTTTAATAAAAGGTGACGTCTAGCTATTAGCTAGACTTGACGGATCAATCAATCAATCAATCAATCAATCAATCAATCAATCAATCAATCAATCTTACCAGCTACTGATGCTACATTTATAATTACACCTCCATTTCCACCTTTGTCCTTCCGCATGTTATCAATCGCTATGTAAGTACCGCGTATGTAACCGCACTAAAAACAAAACACAAATATATATTATATATATATACGGCTATTATTTTATATAAAATAGACATAATTAACATCGTGTTACATTTTCGTGAATTTGAAAATAATTTGAACTTTTTTGTATATCAACTCGATAAACATCATTAACGAAAACGTGCATACCAATCAATGTTCAAATCAACACTTTGAAATTGGCAAATTTAGTTAAAAAACATAAACTTCCACCAGAGAAGTAAAACCAGGTGCTCCGGTAAGGCAAGCATCTCTTGTTTAGCTAGCTTCACCCACGTATATTAAAAAATGCATGGGATTTCTCCCAGCTATGCATCCAGGGCCTCCACGGGAATTAAACATTTATCCATATTTATATGTAAATAAAGTTATTTTCCGTATATCGTTAGAAGTTTTAGTCTAACATTTGTGTAGGAAATATACATGTTTCATTTAAAAACAATACTTACCTGACCTCAAGTACCTGTGGCTTCACTCATAACAGGAATAAAAGGAACATAGATTAATGGGACGTCAACTTTATCAAGAGTAATTTTGGATACAGAGACATCATACTTATCAAAAATAGCGATCCAAAAACTTTTGAGGGCGTTTAGGCAGTATACTTACGTCAACAATTTATGTGTAAGTTCTTTGAGGGCGTTTATAAGCTTAGGCAGTATATACTTACGTCAACAATTTATGTGTAAGTTCTTTGAGGGCGTTTATAAGCCTATGCAGTATACTTACGTCAACAATTTATGTGTAAGTTCTTTGAGGGCGTTTATAAGCCTATGCAGTATACTTACGTCAACAATTTATGTGTAAGTTCTTTGAGGGCGTTTATAAGCCTATGCAGTATACTTACGTCAACAATTTATGTGTAAGTTCTTTGAGGGCGTTTATAAGCCTATGCAGTATACTTACGTCAACAATTTATGTGTAAGTTCTTTGAGGGCGTTTATAAGCCTATGCAGTATACTTACGTCAACAATTTATGTGTAAGTTCTTTGAGGGCGTTTATAAGCCTATGCAGTATACTTACGTCAACAATTTATGTGTAAGTTCTTTGAGGGCGTTTATAAGCCTATGCAGTATACTTACGTCAACAATTTATGTGTAAGTTCTTTGAGGGCGTTTATAAGCCTATGCAGTATACTTACGTCAACAATTTATGTGTAAGTTCTTTGAGGGCGTTTATAAGCCTATGCAGTATATACTTACGTCAACAATTTATTTGTAAGTTCAGAACACACAAAATTTGCAAATAAAGGTTAAATGGTTACAATGCTCAATACTTTTATATCAATTGTGTATTAGCTTTCTAGTTTTTATGTCTCTTTTTTGTGTTTTGTAAAGAACTTACAAGATTTACGTCAATAATCTTCTCCCACTGACTTTCATCAGTAATGGCAGCATTGTTTATCAAGATATCTATTTGTCCGAACGAACTTTTTGCCATCTCAAATACACCTGTACCAAAAGAAAAGAATTGTTATAAAGTATATTAAGGTAAAAAAACGAAGCCAAAATGCGATTGCCAATGGTTTTGTTTAGTACTATATCCTTCGTCTTAATAGTTTTTGTGAATTTCATTTGATAAGGCTCGTCACGTGGTGACCTAATACAATCCATATCGGGTCAGGCATATTCCATATCTAGTCAGTATGAGAGTTATTTCCCCTGACCAACGTCTATGGTTGCCTCTGTGTAGTTAACACGTCATATTTCCGACAAATACGTACAATAGATTAGAAATATAAACCTGCTACAAGGCAAAGGTACATATATATGTAAGATAAAAAAAACCTGCCAAACCATGACCAAGTCGACGTTATATACAGAAAAAGTTTTAATGCATCCATTCTATTGTCTGTACAGGGAAATAACTCGGTGTTAAAATATACACGCAGGCAGTATATATATATATTACATATATTACTTTTTAATTCGTCTTCTTTACAAACATCACATTGTTTAAAGATGACATTATCGTCTCCATATATCCCAGCATACTCTTGTCTTGTCGCCTCCCCGTTTATGGTGTTAACATCACAGAAACATACCTGAAATATTAAATCTTACGGTAAAAAATATACCATTTAGTTACATTTCAGGAACATTTTGTGCAAAAGAAAAAATTGTCGGTATGCCATAATACCTAACACAAACACACCAGGACACGTCCAAGCCACAAAACTGAAATCAAATTGAAGACTTTGAAAGCTAGCAAATTTTTCTAAGTTAAAATTTTTACTTTGCGTTGTGACATGAATATTTATATATTTTTTTTTTTTTTTTTTTTTTTTTTACTAAACGCGTTAACTTCCATCAGGAAAATGTGACCGGGTGCCCAGGAGGAGAAAAAAAAGAAATATAAAACATACTTTTAAAATATATGATGCTGAAGTCTGATTTAACACAGGCGTGTTTTTCTATTTTTCTTTTTGGGGCTATTTTACACAAAAGAACCAGTTTCAGTTTTATACTCAGTTATAAAACTTTCCATTTTTTCATGTAAAAAGTCTCAAACCAGTTTTGCCAATTTAAGCACCAAACTTTAAACTATTTTACAAACCAAACGAACCTCTCCCATGGAGATGGTTAATCAGTAAGATTTGACATTAACAACTGTTCAAGATGGCGAGGTTTTTTTTTTTTTTTTTCTTTTTTTTTTTTTTACAAAGAACTGTTAATTTTTTACTAAACAAAACCATTTTCAAAACAAGAAACCAAAACTTTGAACTAAAACTGGTTAAATAAAAAAAAAAACAAAAAAAAAAAAAAACAAAAAAAAAACCCCGCGCTCTTCAAAAATTCACACATGCACTTAATACGCATTACTGGCCTTGAATTATATACGGCGGAAATTTTGTTTCTATCATCGCGTGTACTGTTTATTCAAGATTGCGGGAAAACTGCGACATTTCTGATTTATTTAGATAAATGTACATAATAATAAAATAATAAACAATTACGATACGTATGAAATATGGGTTTCCAGAACAAGAATGAAATTCGTATATAAACCTGAGTAAAAGATATTCACATGTTTAACATACCATCGATGACCTATATAAGTGACCTGTTAAAAGTACATGTACATGTATGAGGTGGTTAGTATGAAAACGAACTAGCTTCATCTCTGAGCCATTCAATATTACACCTATTTCATGCATTTTTAAGTAGCTTACTCAGAATCGTTTTACCAACCTTCGCACCATTCTTCAGCAGTGTTTGCATCACACATTTCCCGAGGCCTCTAGCCGCACCAGTAATAACTGCAACTTTTCACTTCAAGTCCATATCCAGAATAAAGGTCAATGTGGTCCGTGAACTTTATCTGACATTATTTACACATTACCGCGAGTGTCTATACAAACAATACTGGACTACGGCGTTGACAATTACAAAAGCCTAATAGGCGAATGAATAAAAAATAATAATATAAGGCGTAATAATGCGAAATAAAGGCGTTATAACGCGAAACAAAGGCTTTACAACGCATTCAATTCGCATTATAACGCCTTCGTTTCGCGTTATTACGCCTTTTTTATAAAAAAAAATCATGAGGTCTTCCCCGGTCACACTGTTGCCGAATCTGATATTTTCACTAGCCCTAGTTTTACAATGATTTCTATTCTCAATTTGATAAAACACGTGGTAGGTAGGCTTTACGCTGCCCGCAGCTCGATTTCGGTAGCCGAGTTTCGACTCCTTTCTGTTAGCTCAGTTTTCAACATTCGACAGATCTGTGACTAGAGGTTAAAATTCTTCAAATTTACAATAAAACATAAACGCAGGATTTCATTCTAGATTATAAAAAAAGATAACACTTAATCAAGATGCAAAATATTCGCCCTTAAAAAAAACTGTCTTAAATCACTAAAAAATATGTTAATTAGATATTAGTAAAACGTATATTTCTAGACATACAGCTACATGTAGTAATAATTTTTACACTGCCATTCATTATAAACTATACAAAATTTAAAGTTATAAAATCGCTGTAGGTTTGCAGTATTATCGTCATGTCAAATTTTCTTCACATAAATATTGATGTTTTCCTGTATTTGATATCTTAATAATTTTAATGTATGCAAAATAGTTGTTTTTCTTGACAATCAATTTCCTAAAAAATTTTCTGAAAGCATGATTCCCAAAAAACGCCGAGCTATCCGCCTGTAGGATTCAAGATATAAAAGTATGTCATATACATTCATAGTGATAAAACCTAAAGCTACTACCATTTTGTAAAATCCTGGTAAGACATTCAGTAAAGCATTGCATTATATGTTCAACACATATTTTCGACCAGGTTTGTTTCCGTAAAACTCTATACAAACATGGAACTATTGTGCGTCTTTTATACTTAGTGACAGACCTTAATTGAAATTGCTGTATTATCATTTGGTGACTCATAAAATAACCACAATATGTGTTTAAAAACCAAAAATACTAACAAGGAAAAATACACGAAAATTTGAAATCATTACATTTATTTCTGTATATAGAGAAAAAAATCAGCAAATTTACAAATATCGCGATTAGCCTAAGAACTAAAACACCCGTTATGGACCCCATGTTCTAAACCATTGATAATCACGCCTGAATCACGCCTGTCATAAACTTAATCAGTTTGTCCACTTTCAAATAATATGATCCTAATGCTTTTTTTACAAATAAAAAACACATCAAAACTACATACTTCACTCATCTGAAATATCTTTTTCCGTGATTTTGTCAAAACTGATGCCAATAATAAGTGATTTACATTGTAATTGTTGACCTTAGTTAAACCTTTTAATATATGCATATAGGGTAACTTAAGGAGCATACTACAGCTTAATTTTAGTGAAAAATGTAAAATTTTCTTTACGTAGAAGAATAACGGAAAAAGTAAAGATAAAACTAAAAATATTTCTAGATGCGCTTTTTGTTTCCAAAACAGAATATGATTGTTAGGTTTCGAAAATTTAAAAGTTATAAAAATTATTTATGAAAACAACTGTCTCTAAACATTAAAGATGAACAATAGTCAGTATTTTATTGTCAGATATAAAAAGTATGGTTAATGAAGATAATTATATATGCGCTGATACTGAATTTTGTAAAAATCAATGTCTAGAAAGTTACCCCAATAATACCTCCACGTGATATTAATAAACTCTCACTGTCAACAAGCGTGGTGGGTGGATATAAGTGGGGACTAGTATGTTTTACGTGGTGGATTTACCAATTTTTTTTTCATCGTAATTCATTTTAATAAAATTTATATTTTTACGGCTTTTTTGTCCGACTTTGTGTTACAATTTAAATGTAATGTTATTCATTTCTGCCACAAATAACATAATAGAAAAAAGACATGCAGACATATTTGTTTTTATACATGTAATGTATAGTCCAGTTTAAGACCACTTGTCAGTTCGCCGCACTCAAATGACCTATTACATAACTTAAATTAAATCCAGTCACACATCTAGTAAATAATACTACATTTGCTGAATTGAATACAATAATTTATAACTGATAATCACATTTACGTGTGAGATTTTAAGTGTAAATGCGGCGCCAGAACTGAAGGTTGCTGTGCACATGTTGCCGCTATTTTGTGGTATGTGGGAAATGCATGTTATAAAGCCTTATATTCTTGTTTAGTGTAAGCCAGACAACATCTATCATGCTGCTGGATCTATCTAAAGTTGTATAATTAAATTTTTATGCACACTTGTATTTACTTCTTTGATTTTACGAGTTCCTTTACTATACAACATTCTTCTCCAAAACATCTGTCTAAAGCAAAATATTTACTGGTTTACATTTCAGTCGAAATGTAAAATAACGAAGCTCTAAGTGTATCTTAAAAGTACCAATTTTTTATTCCCTGTGTGTCCATGTAAGAAGCTAGTCTCCATTGAATGATTTAAATACAAGTTTGACGACCTAAATCGAAGTTTCTGCTATGAAATCACTCTAACATGCCTTAAATATACACAATGTATACGCATTACGGCATAAAACAAAACACGTCTTGTGACACTTGATTTTTTGTTTTTGTGCATGCGGCTTTCTAGAAGAGTAATGGGAATTTCTGACGGTACGGTTCACTTTGGTGAAAAATAACAAACATTGAAATTATATAGAAAAGCGAACTAACCAGTAAAGTCAGCTTCCAAAACAAATGTTGCTCATATACAACAAACATATTAACACAGAATGGCCTCAAAGTAGTGACGCAAAATAAGGACTGAAAAAGTTGCAACCTACTGTATTTCCATAAATTGAGTGCACATGGTTTTTATTATTTATTTCTTTTAATTGAAAATGTTTCCATTAAACTATAAAAAATGCATTTAAAATTATATTTTTAATTGAAAACATTATTGTTCGGTTCTCCTATACATAGAGAAATTTTGAGAAAATTTTGGAAATTTGATCAAGTTTATACACCAATCGGGCCTCATTCAAAGTTCCATCAGGGTATTTAGGTGTTGGATTCGAATTCTAGATACTCACACAATTATGGTTTAACCGTTAATCTGATAAGACAAAAGTCCTAGGGTATTGTTAAAAACAAATGGACATATAGCGGTAAAAAAGTTGAACTTGTAGATTGTTTTAATTACCTCGGGTTACTTTTAAATTATAATGGAAAATTTAATGGTGCACAAACCAAGTTAGCTGAACAAGGTCGTAAAGCTCTCTTTAGCTTGCAACAGAAAACCAAGACACTTTATTTAAATGTCCAGTCAATGTTGTCACTTTTTGACACATACGTAGCCTGAGTGTTATGTTTTACGGCTGCGAGATATGGGGTAATAGTAAAGCCTTATCAATAGAAAAGGTACATACTGATTTTTGCAAGCGTTTGCTTGATGTGAAAAGCACAACAGTTAATGCAGCTGTTTATCATGAACTTGGCAGATACCCTTTACAAGTTTCTAGAAAAGTATGCATTTTTAAATACTGGCTAAAATTATTGTATAGCTCTAAATGTATTTTACAAGAAAGTTATATTTTTCTCTTAGATTTGTGTAACACTAAACCTTCATTTAAATATAATTGGTTGTTATATGTAAAGTAATAATTATTTAACTTGGGTATGTGTGATATGTGGTTCTCTCCATATAAGTTTGACTCGTCTTACACATTAACATTATTAATACAAAGGCTAATAGACCAGTGTAAGCAGGATATACTGTGTAAGATACAGTTATGTTTACCAGTAGAGTACTCTATATAACGGATAATCATTGTTTACAATTTTACCTGTTTAAGGGAATCCCTACATCCCTCAAAAATTATATAGCTAAGATTCGCTTATCTAGTGATAATCTTGCTGTAGAAGTCGGGCGCTATAGGAAAGTTGACAAACATAACAGGTTCTGTTTTTATTGTAAAGACTGTATAGAGGACGAATACCATTTTATTTTACAATGTCCCCCATATAAATTAATCAGAGTAAAATATATAAAACCGTATTACTGGCAAAAGCCAAGTATGTTTAAATTAATACAGTTATTAAGTGTCAATAATGTAAAAGAGCTTTGTAATTTTGGTAACCAGCAATCTTAATCATATTGTACTATTCTCCTTGTACTTTGTTATGAAATGATATATGTTGTAAAATACTGTACATTTTGTACCACTGTTTACATGTTTTAGATACAATGTACACTGATGGATATTCATATCCAAAGTGATAAAGTAATAATAATAATAGGGTCAAATAGGTCATTGTTATTCGGGTTGTCCAGGTGTGATCATCATGAATATTCCAATTATGACATAACGTTTATAGTTGTTCTAAGTAAGAAGGTACAGAAGGGATAATTTTGACATAGTCATATTTGTTGTTTTGTTAAAAAGTTTAAAAAAAGTTCTATGTACAGAATTAAGTTCACTTTTTCATGAATGAAAAATATTTTTTCCTATTAGGTCAGTATATTTTGTAGTAAGTTTTAATAACATTTTTGTGAGTTTGTTGGAAAATACGACTTTATTCTTGCATTTTCCATGTTCACTGAATTTGTGGCAAAACAGTAGTTTCTTGCGTATTTATTCCTGTAGACGGATAACTTGGCGTTTTGAGAATCATCCTTTTGAGTTAAAATACAACAAATTGGAAAAAAAAATATTTTACAAGATAAGAACACTATTTTAGCTAAATAACATCCAGCTTTAACAGAATGATGTTTTAACAATTTAATTTTTTTTTTAATTTTCAGTCGGTAAAAATAGTACCAGTTTAAAACATATATCATAATTTATGGATGGCAGTGTATTGAAATGTTTTAAGAAGGACAGTCCATTAAATAGGTAATAGTAATATCTACCTACATACAGACCTGTCAAAAGTTTCACACCGAGCTATCAAAAAAAAAAAAAAAAAAAAAAAAAAAAAAAAAAAAAAAAACGAAGTTCTACTGTCAGTGTATGGTCGAGACATGTGGGTGGGTTGTGACCAAGAAGTTGGAGAAGTGTGGATAGCAGTAATGAGAGGCAGAGATTAACTGCCCATTCAGCGCTTTATCGTTAGCTAAGTGTTAAACTTTCGACAGGTCTCTACTGTATCATGGGTATGAATACTCAATAATACTAATAAATATAATGTTATAGTAACATTGTTGAGAATGGACACGAAGGCACAAGTAGACGATATTTGGAAATTGTTAGGACCATGGGGCCGTTATCAGGTTGTTATGTTGATTTATATTTGTTTTGGTATAATTCCGTTCGCTTTTACAGTTTTGGGGATTGTTTTTATCGGTAGGTATTACAGGTATTTTTTGGTTGTTTTTTTTTAATGTGTTTAGAATTTGTCTTTTCTGTTTTGGATTAGTTGGCTTTTTATTTAGTTTATACTTTAGTTAGTTTATTTAACTAAAAATTGATTGATTGGATTGGGTTTAATGTCCAATTCATCAATATTTCACTTATGTCGAGAAGACATCAGCTGTAGACGAAGTGGTAAAAACGTTTCACATTTGCAGTGCATTGTGCAGGGAGAATTTTTTTTACATGCCACGCCTGCCTTGACAGGAGCACCGGTTTTTAATGTGTCTTCTAAAGGACTTTCATTTAAAAATGCCGATTACTCGGAGAAAAAACAGCCATTACGGTTGCCTATTTATAAGTTTTTGGCCATACCCGACCGGGGTTCGAACCTACAACCTCCCACATACGAAGCGAGTACTCTATAACCTAAACTACCATAGTATGAATTGTTTTAATTGGAGAGCTTAATATAGTATATAAAGTCAAACACACATAAACCGTTCCATGTCCATATCGGAACAAAAAAGCTAAGTAATAACTTTGAGAACTGGCATATCAAGTTAAATACATGAGCTTCCGCCAAAGTGAGGTCGGGTGTTCCGGAAGGGTAAGTATTTCCTGTCTAATAAGCTACACCCACCACGGTAAAATTTAACTTTTTTATCATCAATCGGTATGGTAGATAATGCACACTTAATCTCCACCGGTACAATACCCCTATATATAGACCTTCATTTCAAATAAGTAATTCTGTTAGCGTTATATGTAGCTATAGTACATTAATACTGTAGTTCATGTTTTATGACTGCCATGACATTATTGTTGATAAATTTAATGTCTCTGTGTTCTGGATTGCCCTGGATATATTTGACATTCCATAGTTCCATGTTCCTTTTACACAATTTTGATTACACACGTAGTGGGTGTAGCTAGCTCAACAGGAGGTGCTTACCCTACCGGAGCATCCGGCCTCACTTCACTAGTGACGTGTCTATGTCAGTTCCAACGTTGTTACTTTGCCTCTGGATTGTGATTCGGACACGGATTGGTGTGTTTGTTTTTATTTTGGTTTCTATATACTTGGTAGAGTATCTCAAATGCATCGGTATTTATTACTAAGTTTGTTATAATTTTGCAGCACTAGACGACCGTTTCGGAATACAATTCCTCATCAGTACATTTAGTATTCGAACCAAATGTGTTGAAAATAAGAAATCGAGAAGGGTCAAATTGTATTTTACCAAGACCAGCTAAAAAATTAGGCATACCTTCTTTTTGAGGAAAATTAGATACAGTGCTTACGGCAGTAGCGGATCTCAGTCAGTAGCAGATCATTTTATAGAATAAAGTTAATGTTTTCCATATCATTACGAGAGACCAATAAAACTCGGATATATTTCTGTAAAGCTGGTATTATTACTTAATTCTACATTTCATTTGTGTTGATAAACGTCCTATTTTTTAAATTCTCGGCTTTTAAATGCGAATGTCACAAGCGTCTCAGCGACATGGATGTGATTTCCAAAACCTAACTTTCGATTTGACCAACGTGTTCAATACTTTCAAAGGTAATTTGAAATGATTACAATAGCTCTTTACACTCGTTAACATGTCTTCTCTCACGACATAAACCTTTATTGAGCTTTACAGTTCATGACAATAAAAATAAACCAGTTTGTGAAGGGTGCAATTACGGCAATAACGGATCAGCTGCTGTCGACAGAGGACCCTTTTGAAAGACTAAGAAAAATATGGCATGTATCCATGGGACTGTCTGGTGCTCTCAGAAAAATAATAGATTCTGGTAGGTTCAGTTATGCAGAGGCTATTGGAGAACCAGTGCCTAGCTTCCCTCCATGGCCAGCACCCCATGAGAAAGATGGGGGCATTGTCATGCCATGCCACTATCTTATTTATCATATGGTAAGACCAGATCAATGGGCATTTTAAAGAAGCCATAATTGTCATGCTTGAAGGATAATATGTATGAGATTAGAATATATTGTATAATTCATTAATATCCAACCCTATATTTTGTGTTTAAGACAATTAAAGTTTTATTCCGTTCCATATTTTTGTCTGGTAATAATTTTGGACCTATGATTTACAGTGTACAATACCAATAAGTATTATTGTATGCATATACTGTTCTTGTCAAAATAAAATCTTCATGGACAAAAGTATGTCATAATATTTATAACTTATAAGGTACAATTATTTTATTTTATTTCCTTCGCTTTTTAATTCAGTATTCAAGACAATGTTGATAGACTTATTTATCAGGGACATTGCGATGATTTTTTTTTTTTTTTTTTTTTTTTTTTTTTTTTGTTATTTATTTATTTATTTATTTTAATCATGACATTTGTTGATATTACGATTAAAACTCTTTAATATTGTTTCATGATTAGTATTTTTTGCAATTGAATGATGGAAACTCAAACTTATCATGTTTTGAGTTGATCCTCTATCGTTTTCTTGACACTAGGTGGCGCGATCCGCTACTCACAAATTGATTCGTTACTGACGTAAATGCATGGGATACAAAACGCGTGGATTGCCCATACTTATAGTCGGACGATTTTTATCATCTAATGATAAATTGAAAGAGTGGAGAAATGTCAATTAATAGTACCAAACAAATACAATCAGCAGCGATGTTTTTCTCGGAGAGCATTGAATATTGCACTAATGATCCGCTACTGCCGTAAGCACTGTACATGTAATTTTTATAAACAACATCGTCTTCTGATTGTCTCTTGTGTTTAAAAGTGAATGGATATAGGATGTCTCAGTAAGATTGCCCTTGTTTTGTTTTCCTTTATATAGAGTGTTAGTGTATTATTACACCATTATATATTTCTATATATATTTAATCGCATAGGATTTACACCGCCTCATACATGTAAGGAAATATCCACGAACAATTCATATCTTCAGGACAAAATACTAAGTAATAATATATCTAATTATGACGTCATCTACGACCAGTGCCACATTGTCATCAGCGTGAATGGCAGCAACAACACAGAGGCAATACTAAGTTTACCCTGTTTTAACGGATACAGCTACCAGTCCGAGGGTGATACTATAGTGACTGAGGTACGTTTAGAAACTCTGCCCATCGCTGTCTAAATCATGCAATAAAACATGGGGGAAGGCTTGGTGTCCGAGCGGTCTAAAGCACGAACTTCCGTCTAAGTATGAATCGGGAAAGGTCCTAGTGTAAGAAAGTTTGTCAAGTCTGTTTGCCGAACGTTGGTGGTTTACTGTGGATACTGCAATTTCCTCCACCATTCATTAACTGACCGTCTCGTGAGTAAAAGACAGGAACGTAAAAATCTATTACTTCTTTTGCATTAGCTTCACTCCCATAAAACTTATAATGTTCACTCAATGTCTTTATGACAATTTAATTGTATTGCTAACGTTTATATGAATTGTTGGTTAGTTCACTGTTTGTTCTAATAGAATAAGGAAATTCATAACTTCATTTAAACTGAAAATGTTTATTAATTGAACGCTTATATAATATATATATAGTAAACATCGTAATGTCTGTTTCCTTGCCAAATTCTCTCTCTCTCTCTCTCTCTCTCTCTCTCTCTCTCTCTCTCCGTACTGAGTGTACGGTCGGGAAGACTAAATGTAGCTAATTGCAAACCGCGAGCCCTGCTTGAAAAATAAGTACTCTTATATTCATTATAAAGTCCATTATGTAATCTCAGATTACTGTTTTGAGTATTGAAAATGTCAGCATGCTTTATGTTTCGAATTTTTTTATGTTAAAACTGGATCCTTAGCAACTCATAAAATTTAAGGACATATGAATCATGTCTTATATATCAATAACGATTCATATTCAAACAGGAGGCGTATATATCTTCCTGGAAAGTGCAACAACACAGTTTGGAAAGTGTATCATTATGTCATTTCACTCGAACAAAATATAATTTATCATTTAAAACCAAAGCGTATCGACAAAAAATATGTACTATTTTACTCTGTCGGAAATGAAAACCGGCTCTAACAAAAATAAAATAAAAATAAAAATAAATAACGGTGTAACGGGATGATCTCCGTATATTTAGTCAGGTAACACTTTGAAAATCAAATCTTTCACCTTCCTATTTTCTTTTATTCAGTGGGACCTTGTGTGTGGAAATGCTGGACTTGGAGAGTTAACACAGACATTATTAATTGTTGGACACCTTTTTGGATCTTTGTTTTTCCCTTCATTTTCTGATCGCTTTGGAAGAAAGACCGTGTTTGTGTTCACAGCATTGATGATATTTGGTCTGATGATGTCAATATCATTTGTTACATCTTACATTGCATTCGTAGTTATGAGGTTTTTTATAGGAGCATTCATGGAGGTATGTATATTTACAGTACCAGAATATAATTTTTTAAATTATTGTGATTTGGGCATGGATTGGTGTGTTTGTTTTTTTTTATTATAAAATTCAATGAATGTTAGGTACAATGGTATTTCAGTTCAAAATGTTCATATGCCTCAATGTGTTGAGTTTTTTTTCCACGGACTGTAGTGATCACTTTTGTGTTGAGTTCATTTTTCCACGGACTGTAGTGATCACCTTTGTCAACTAATAATACTATCTAATCATTAAATGAACAGTTAAACTGGCAACAGAATACTATTTTTATTCATATAATGATTTCGCTCAACTCATAACGTCTTGGTGATAAAACCGATTATACGGACGATATCTTAAAAACCTATGCCACATTTCACAACCTCCCTTCAAATTATCCTGAGCACATTGTCAAAATTTCTACAACGTCATCTATAGCTAGTGACGTTTCAAGATGATTGAAAACCTCATTCATTCAATCAATCAATTATATGAATATGTGTATTTTGGCACAATAATATATAATGTTATATATGTGTAATATTTATTGTATTATACCGATTGTTGGTGTTTATTATACTGTGCAACCGAAGTATATACTGTATGAAAGTCATTACAGTCAGCGGTCGTCTGTAAGCAACTTGTGAGGCGCTTGTATGTTATTATATTTAACATTATAGAGAAAAGCGTTTTACTGATTTAGAAGACGAATTTGTTCGAACCGTCTACGCAGTTTTTCTGCACATGTGGCCTCATAAAATTTACCTAAATGATTATTAACCAATCAAAATTTCAAGAAGTTTACAGAAGGTATAATAAGACTTAATATTTGACGGGGTTGTCCTTTTTTCTAAAACAATTATTTTTTCAGTTAGAATTTCAAAGCACATTTATCTTGTGAAGATTTCAGTTACTACTTTAAAATAAGAGAACAGAATAAGATTCTAAAAATAAACTTGGCAGGACTTGTCATAAAAACGAATAAAACATTCATCTAGTCAGTCAATATAGTAAGAAAAAATAAATCTTAAAAACAACACACTGTGGCGCAATACCTCATATGTCAAGTAAAAAGTATCAGTAGTAAAGTATATTATTAATATTATATATTATTTATATTTTCATGTTTGAAAGGGATTTGGACTTGCAGGCTCCATTTATATGCTAGAGATATTTCCAAAAGAGTGTAGAGGAAAAGTAAGTGCTGTTGGTGCCGCGATTTGGTCAATTGCCGTTATCCTCTTGACACCGTTTGGTTATTTCCTGAGAAATTATTCCTGGCGCTACTTACAAATTTCTACAGCTCTGATTTCAGCTTACGGATTGACTGGTTATTGGTGAGATAAACAATTATTAATAACACCAGACTTCACTTCCTTGTTGGAAGTTCGCGTGTTTAATTTAATTTGTCTGTTTCAAAGTGTTTACTTTGCCTTAAGATGTTAAATGGACATGAATTGGAAAACATGTGCGTTTTTACTTTGCTTTTGGATTGAAATTTTAACATTTATTGGTGTGTTTGTTTTGATATGATAAATACAAGTGGCAGCCAGCTATAGCTAGCTAGACAGGAAATGCGCAATCTTCCACACGTCAGTAGTGAAATTTCACGCGTTTAACTGAAAGTGCTAGCTTTTAAGAGTTTTGTTTTGCTTTGGGCGTTGTGATTAAAAGATTGACGACCAGTTTTCAATTTTAATTTGTTCAACGTTATGATAATGTTCAAGGTAAACTTTAAATATGTTACGTTAGTAAATTAAAGTTTAATTCCGTGTTTGACCTCAAATATCAAAAGTGACTGCTCACACCGGTGATAAAATAAAAATCAAACATACCAAACATGTATTGGTCACCTCCCTAAAAAAACTAAAAGTTTGAAAAGTTACAACTTTAGTATCCTCCAGGGAAATGTGGCCGTATTCTTCAAAAAAAGAAGCACCTCCTGTTTAGCTAGCTATAACCATCTCTGGGGAAATCAAAATTTGAAATGAAAATCATGGATTTAAAGAACTACTTTTATAAACATAAACTCACATATGAGAAACAGCTGATTAGAAATGTGCCCGGTCATATAAATGAGGGCATTGCTATTTGCAGCGTCAGAAGAATATACTTAATGTATGGCTTTTACACTTACATAAGATTATGCAGTGACGATTTTGCCATAATTCTATTGTAAATAACCATAAAATTACATTTATTGTTATTGTCAAAGGTTTCTTGAACTATATCCAGAACCCGTATGGTATAATTATAATATGGACAATGTAAATCATTAATAGGTTTCTTGATGAGTCACTTAGATGGTTGGTTGCAAATGGAAAAACCGGTGATGCAGAAAAAGTTGTAAGAAGAGCCGCAAGGTGGAATAACGTTAATCCCGAAGAATCAGTTAAAGTCTTAATACAAACAAAACATATTTTACATGAAATTGAGAATACAGTTTTGACACATGACAAAACGCCCAGCAGTGAAGAAATGGAACATTTAGATCATCTAGATAGCAGAGCAGTACGAGAAACCGGAAAAGTAGAACGCTATAATGTGTTTACTATTGTGAAGCACAAAACTATTTTAAAGTTTTCAGTTATATTATGGATAACTTGGTAAGATTTAATTGTACATCAAAAGTAAAAATACTAAATCAATGAATATTCGTTGCAAAATACTTAATATTGCGTATTGTATTTTGGTTAAAAATCAGGACAGTTTGACATAAGTGTCGAAGCACAATTTTCCCGATATCGGACAAGAAAATGTATGCTGTGACATTAAATGCAAGCGCAAGGTAACTTAAAATGTCAAGGAACTCGTGCATGGAGAAAAGCCACTTGTCGAGATTCATGCAAATGAAATAATAGAGTAGTGCAAGATATGAAATATTTAGTGGCTGTTGCGTATATGGCTATACCTGCATTAAAAGGGAGTCTATTATGTGTTTTCTCAATATTTTTTTAACCACCATGACTAATTTTGAGACACGTATCAAGTTTTTCTGTTATATATTTTTGTCATCTACGCTAACAATAAACGATATTTTCTTTTCTGTTGTTGTATCTAGGATAACAAATAGTGTGACATATTATGGACTGACTCTTACATCATCAACTCTTGCTGGAAATCGATTTCTCAATTATTTCCTGACAAGCGCTACAGAATTACCTGGAGCAATCTGTTATCTATTTTTAGTGGATAGGTAATTGTAATAATTTCCCTAACATTTAAACACTAGAACTTTAAAATCTGAAGAAAAAAAAAACAAAAAACAATTGACCCTTTTTACTTACAAAAAACCCTGCATACTAGATCTAGATCTACATTTCAGATTTCAAATATAACGTTATTACATTTTTTTTTACATTTTTGGTACAAGAAGTACTGATGAGGAACTGTATTCCGTAACAACTGGCTAGTGCTGTAAAATTTTCACTGGTATAATATGTAATAGAACACATATAATTCAATTTATTATGAGTTCGGATGCCTGCATTGTCATAACAAAAAGCCATTAAGGTCTTGAGTAGCATCGTCTTTCAGTCCAGAAATAACAATGATAATTTTTTTTTGCTTAATCAAAAACGAACAAACCAGTTCATGTACAAATCAGAGTACACAAAGCAAAATTTTAACTTAAAAAAACTGGCAAATTTTGTAAAACACGTGAACTTTCACTAAGGGAGTGAGGCGCTCTGGAAAGGTAAGCACTTCCCGTTTAGCTAGCTACTCCCATCATGAAACAATTGAGAGTCAAAAACAAACATATCAATCCATGTTTGAGCATCATTATTTTGATCGATATAAATCCATAATCATGATACATTTTTTCCAACGCAATGTTTAATTTTTAGTTAAAATATCTTGTTTTCTTTTCAGAAAAGGAAGGAGATTTAGTTCGATTTTGTTTCATGCCATCGCTGGACTTTCTTTGATTGTATCTGTTGTGTTGTTAATTGTAAAAGGTAAGTCATTTTAAACATAATTTTTCATGCTTATTTATTACAAACATTCAAACCTTTTTAGATATTATTTATGTACTCATCGAATATTAACTGATTGACTTCTCGATAAACAAACACAAAAATACCAACCCATGTCCAAATCACAATTCAAAAGTTAAAACTTTGAAATCGGCAAATGAAGTTAAACACTTGAACTTTCACCAGGGAAGTAAAACCGATTGTTACAGAAGGGTATATACATCCTGTTTATCTAGCTACATCTGCCAAATTGAAATTGAGAATAATAGGAACAAGGAACTATCAGACGCCAAATATATCCAGGTTAATTTTGGAAACAGAAACATAATACTAGTACTAATCGGAAGACGGGGATAAAACATTTTTAAAGCCTGTCATTGCATTAACCTTATGTCTACAAATTATAAATGTTTTAAATTGATGCAAAACAATATTTGCTTTCTTTAAAAAGTCGTTTAATATATTTTATTTTTTTTACTAAATTATCTAGTAAGATGTTGTATATTTGACTATACAGACATGGTATTAAAATTGTATTGGTATTGTTTAAAACAAGGGTATATACCATAAACCGTATATGCACCATTACTGTAAATTATGAAAGGGACATTTAAAATAATATGCCAATTTTCGTTAATTGTCAAATGCGTAATACAAGACATTTGGCGCAAATTAATCTCAGTAGCCAAGGGATTTAGCTATGTTTCCAGAAAATCTGCCGAATCCACAGAAAATATGGCGTCAGTGTCAAAACATTTGTTAAATTTTCTGAAGAAATGATATTTTGCCACTTAAATGTAGCAAATTACCTTGGCGATTAGATGTTTCGGTCATGTTATTGTTCCACGCCATATCCTACACTTTATCTTAATATGTGCTTTTGATATTATAGATGACACTGGAACTTTAAAAAGCGTTTCGTCCGTCTTTAGTTTGCTGGGAAAGTTTGGAATTGCATCAAGTTTCCATGTGCTTTTCCTTTACACACCGGAAATGTATCCGACAAATCTAAGGTAATGTTATGTTTTGTCATATTCATTCATTTGGATAGCTAAAATTTTGATCATAAGGATTTTTATTGCGCAATGGTCGCCTAGTACTACACAATTAAAACATTTTTTATAAGAATATTTATATGTTCATAATTTGCTTTTTCTCAGTAAGACCTCCATAACACTACTAAGTGTCCCGTTATTTATACGTAAATCTGAAGAAAACGGTTACATGATGAAACGGGTCTTACGTTAATTTAATGAAATCAGTTTTACGTCAATTTAATGAAATCAGTTTTACGTCAATTTAATGAAATCAGTTTAAGTCAATTTAATGAAATCAGTTTTACGTTATTTAATGAAATCAGTTTTACGTTATTTAATGAAATCAGTTTTACGTCATTAATATTCAGATTAGTAAATATATTTTATATAGTTTCGACGTAATTGTGTTTTATTCATCTGACCCTGTTATTCAAATTGGACATGAATTATGTTTGTTTTTGATTTTTAATTTTATTGCATTTTTGGGACAAAATAAAATCCCTATAATTTATACATTGATCATGTTCTAGACATTACACGATACAACCAAGACGAAATAAAAAACCAAACATACCAATCCATGACCAAAAACTTTGAAGTTGGCAAATATGAAATAATATGAAACTATAACAAGACACATATTATACATTTCTGGTCAATCCATTGACAAAATGACATAGTATAAATATCACTTAGCATTGCAGTTAGCAATTCCTTTTGCATCTGATACATGTAGCGATTTGGCCATTGGGATTGTGTATCATTCATTCATTCATTGAATTAACAATCAAATGCTCTAAAATTAATTATTCGCTATTTTGTAATTTCATTATGTGAAATAAAAAAAAATAAAGTAATTACTAAGAATGTTCCTATCAATGTTTAGAAATGTCGGAATAGGAATGGCGTCGTCAGCAGCAAAATTTGGTGGAATGATTGCACCTTATTCTATGTTATTGGTAAGCATATAGTTTTAAAAATGTAAACTACAATACAGTCATGTCAAAAAGCCAATCTCAGTCCCTCGTTATTAATGTTTTGTCGGTTGCTATATAGTTCTCTGCAGTTTTTGATCACCAGTTATCGATATCTCTACCAAGCATCAGCAAATTAAAACTTAATCAGATGATAAACACTGCTTTGTTTCCATAGGGTATGTTTTTATCTTCTTTAGTTGTAATCCCAACGACACTGTAATTACAAACTAAGATATTTTTCAAAAAACTTTCAGGGACCTATATCTTAATTCGGTGATATTTCCTATTATCAGTATAAAGCTCTATATTCTATAGGGATCGTATTATTCGCAAGGTATATATAATGTATATATACGCAAGTCGTTGCAATTGGTTCATGAGATATTAAATCCAGTGTCCGTCTAAAAAAGGGGAAATGTTTATATATCAGTTGTACCTATCTAATGATGTAAACTATTTATTTTTATAAAATGGTTATATATTTTCGTCATTTATTCATGTACACTAGTCTTGATACACTTAATTGCAGTATCTAAATCGGAAATAAACATACCAATCAATGTCCAAATCACAATCTCGAAGTAAAATGAAAACTTTAAAGCTGGCAATTAGGTTAAACACGTACGCTTTCAGTAGGGAAGTAAGATCGGGTGCTACGGAAGGGTAGCACCTGCGGTTTAGTTAGCTACATTCGCCACGTGTTTAATAAAATTGAGAATGTATTGAACACGTAACTATGGGGCTTGAAATATATGCAGAATAATTTTTGATCCAGACATCATATTTATCAACAATATTATTTCAATATTTTAATGATGCGCAACAACGTCTTTAATCTTATAATTTATTTTATTAAGGCTGCCAAAGCAGTGTGGGCACCAGGTGTTATATTTGGTGGTTTGTGTTTGTTGGTTACTGCTTTGACTACATTACTACCAGAGACAAGAGGGCATGAATTGCCACAGTTTATTGAAGAACTAAAAGTCTGGTATAAGTCACAGAGTGGAAACAACAGCAAGGAAATTCAACTGATATCTAACAATGATAATGTTATGAAAAAGAATAAACCCTCCTGAAATGAAAAATAACTGCAATGACATGTTAAATGAAATTTATTGGGTCAAACTCGGATCAAAATCCATCATCTACTTTGTATTGATAATAAAAAGTATTTTCTATATTTTGCTATAAAGGTAAAATAGAGTGTTATGTTTGATTTGTAATAATAATATCATTTAAATCATCAAAATTTCGATATCAAATTCCATTTTGTTATATTTTTTTCACATTTCGAAGCTATATATGACTATACACAATTGTTAGCATTACTTTCCGTTGGATTGAGGTGACTGAGATCTCTTAAGTTTTTTGGCGGCAATCGGATTCGTTTGACACCTCAATCAAGATTTTTTCACTGATGCGATCCTTCTTGGTTGGTGGAGAAAAAGAAATACCAGGATTGAGAAAAAGAAATACCGGGTTTGATCCTATGTGGGCGCTGTCATCTGTGAGCCCGTTTCTTGAGTATTCAGTAACTGATCCCATGAATTATCATGTGTATAGAATGAAAAGTGTACTGTGTTTATCTTACAATGCTTAAATTCTGTCAATAAATAATTGTGGGTATTTTTCTTGCTAAAAACTCGAAGTCTTTAATTCATATGAAATAGATTTCAGGAAATATGCGGCCAAATGAAGACGATGGTGATAAGATTAAATAGAATAATATATATTAGATACACATACTATTAAAAAGATAAACATTATATAGCAGCAGCAACAAAAAGATGATTCAAACACAAAAATATCGGTTCATGTCAAATCGCAATCTCAAAAGGGAAATTAAATAATTGATAATTGGCAAATCAGGTTTAAAACGGGAAGAGAGGAGACCTTGGGAATGATACCCATCTCCTGTCTTGCTAGCTACAATAGGCACGTGTAAAATCAAAATTGACAAAAATCAAAATTAAACTATTAAAAGATATACAGGATACTTTGGACACAGACATGATACTTAGGATCAATATTGTGATGGCAGCTATTAAATAATTTACGGCAGTGATAAGCATTGGCGTGCGTCGATTTTTAAACGTTAAGGTTTGTTGTATTTACTGTAGACCAATTTGTTTTCCCGGCGACTTTTTTCGCGTTTTCGAAGCATTTCACAGGTTCACAACGATTTTTATGCGCGAAACGCAAGTAGGTGATTTTAACAGTAAATCGCCGATGTTATTTGTAGACAAGATATTGTTGCCATAAAGAGCGAGATAATCTGAAATTTCCTTTTAAGCAAACATTGTTGGCTATATGTGATGTGTATGCAGTACAGAGTTGAATCATGTATAGAGAAACTTAAAATTACTGCGGTCAGGATTAAATACATACCATGAGGTTGTACAGGAGAGTTACAGCTCTTAGATCTCTAATGCAAAGCTCAGAATAAAGGAGAAGTTAAGGGTTTTACCACTTGGAATGCTCAGCAGAGGGGCGCAAAATTAAAGACTGAAAACATCCAAAGACATTGACGTTGACTCACAATTAAACCCATCGACATCCAGTGGGTATTTAAAGCAATAAAAATACAAGATGAAAAAGAAATTATTCTTTCTCCATGGGGAAACGTTGTATGCTGACTAATAAAGAACATCTGTGACTGGTGTTTTAGAAGTTATCGTTACCATGTATTGAATTATTTTGTTTTGAAAGTTTAAAAGTTACCTTGATGCTCAGTGTAGTAATTAATCTCGCATCATCTTTTTCAGCGTTTTCCGTAATAAAACATTTGCATATCTAGAAATCACAGGATTTTAATATACTGCAAATATTCGCAAGGAATTATTTCCGCGATTTATTTCGTTCTCGCTAAAATATTGAAAATAATTCAAAAGTGAAAATTTCTGGTTTACAGTACCATTTATCAACAAAGTAATATAAAAATAATAAGATTTAAAAGAGTAGATGGAAGCAACATATCACTGTCGAAACAAGATGAAGACGGTAAATAAATGTAAGATATTAGAAAAGAGAAATGTATTTTGGGTACCACTGATTACAAGATGAAGACGGTAAATAAATGTAAGATATTAGAAAAGAGAAATGTATTTTGGGTACCACTGATTACAAGATGAAGACGGTAAATAAATGTAAGATATTAGAAAAGAGAAATGTATTTTGGGTACCACTGATCACAAGATGAAGACGGTAAATAAATGTAAGATATTAGAAAAGAGAAATGTATTTTGGGTACCACTGATTACAAGATGAAGACGGTAAATAAATGTAAGATATTAGAAAAGAGAAATGTATTTTGGGTACCACTGATCACAAGATGAAGACGGTAAATAAATGTAAGATATTAGAAAAGAGAAATGTATTTTGGGTACCACTGATTACAAGATGAAGACGGTAAATAAATGTAAGATATTAGAAAAGAGAAATGTATTTTGGGTACCACTGATCACAAGATGAAGACGGTAAATAAATGTAAGATATTAGAAAAGAGAAATGTATTTTGGGTACCACTGATTACAAGATGAAGACGGTAAATAAATGTAAGATATTAGAAAAGAGAAATGTATTTTGGGTACCACTGATTACAAGATGAAGACGGTAAATAAATGTAAGATATTAGAAAAGAGAAATGTATTTTGGGTACCACTGATTACAAGATGAAGACGGTAAATAAATGTAAGATATTAGAAAAGAGAAATGTATTTTGGGTACCACTGATCACAAGATGAAGACGGTAAATAAATGTAAGATATTAGAAAAGAGAAATGTATTTGGGTACCACTGATTACAAGATGAAGACGGTAAATAAATGTAAGATATTAGAAAAGAGAAATGTATTTTGGGTACCACTGATTACAAGATGAAGACGGTAAATAAATGTAAGATATTAGAAAAGAGAAATGTATTTTGGGTACCACTGATTACAAGATGAAGACGGTAAATAAATGTAAGATATTAGAAAAGAGAAATGTATTTTGGGTACCACTGATTACAAGATGAAGACGGTAAATAAATGTAAGATATTAGAAAAGAGAAATGTATTTTGGGTACCACTGATCACAAGATGAAGACGGTAAATAAATGTAAGATATTAGAAAAGAGAAATGTATTTTGGGTACCACTGATTACAAGATGAAGACGGTAAATAAATGTAAGATATTAGAAAAGAGAAATGTATTTTGGGTACCACTGATTACAAGATGAAGACGGTAAATAAATGTAAGATATTAGAAAAGAGAAATGTATTTTGGGTACCACTGATTACAAGATGAAGACGGTAAATAAATGTAAGATATTAGAAAAGAGAAATGTATTTTGGGTACCACTGATCACAAGATGAAGACGGTAAATAAATGTAAGATATTAGAAAAGAGAAATGTATTTTGGGTACCACTGATTACAAGATGAAGACGGTAAATAAATGTAAGATATTAGAAAAGAGAAATGTATTTTGGGTACCACTGATTACAAGATGAAGACGGTAAATAAATGTAAGATATTAGAAAAGAGAAATGTATTTTGGGTACCACTGATTACAAGATGAAGACGGTAAATAAATGTAAGATATTAGAAAAGAGAAATGTATTTTGGGTACCACTGATATCAATCCCAATACCGACATCGGAATTACTTACAATATAAATTCAGGTGGTTATAATATGACTGAAGGGTTAAAAACCTTCCAAGTTATAATCAGTGCCCTATAAATACTCACCTTAACACCTGCTTGACAAATTATATTGGCAATTACTAACCGTACCGAACAATAAAGTCCAAATGATATAATATGTAATTTTTATTCAGTTTTAAATTTCCGTTTTTAACCATATGCCAAATTTCATTTTTTAGACGATACAAAGAAGTTTAATTCTAAATTGACATGTGGTATAATACAAGAACAATTAGGATATTTTAAAAATAATATTTTAAAAAAAAACTTAAATGCGTATAGTTTTAATTATGTAAAAATATGTAGTTTCTCGTAGGACATGTTTGGCCGGATGTAAATGTTTTATTGATTTAGTGATGTTTTACTATGAAAATTGATTTTTGTTATTTACATATGACACTTAAATAAACTATATTATTATTATTATAATTATTACCATTTTTATTATATAAGTATGTCGTGCTTGTGAAACTTTGTGAGCAAAATTTTATATATGTGAAAATGTATAGTAGATAACTATTTGTGCATGTATATGCAATATAATTGCTAGAGTGACGGTTCATAAAATAGAGCAAATATGACTATGAATAAAAACATGAATAATACCGTTTAGTCTATCAAAGTATATGTGGTATATACGGTACTAACATGGATAAGAAAGAACCGGTTCATATAGACGAAATTTGGGAATTATTAGGACAATGGGGCCGTTATCAGCTGATAACGTTGGCATATGTTTTTCTAGGATTTTTAACGTTCGCGTTTACTGCCTTGGGAATTGTTTTCACCGGTGAGTATCTAGAAAAAAGTATCTGTTCAAATATGAAATAAACAAGTTCGTTCATGTCACTATAGCAAGTTGTAACTGTTCTCTAACACTTAAGAAATACTAGAGTAGAACATGGAATACAACCCCAATATGGCAAACAGAACAATGTATCAAATAAGAGATACGTTGATCTATATCTGAAATCAAGGTCATTCAACTTGTGATTCAAAACTATTCAAACTTTTAGAATTTAGAATATTAAATCCCCCAAAACAAAGCTTTGAAATGAATTGAAATGTTTTAACCTTCTTATGTTGCATCGAAAAGGGAGTTGATAATACGGATGATTCAACATCAAGACAAAGGTCAAGGTTGACCTAGAAGTAAGTCGCCGGTGTTACATGAAAATGTTACCAACTGAAATGTTCGTATTATATTTCTGTGATTCCAGTAATCACCGACAATCATGTCATATTTCAACAGACATTCAATGAAAGAGGACGCGTGATCAGTAGCTGATCTCTAATATTTTCTGATCAGTCACAACAATGAGAACACCGCATCTATAACTCTGTAAATAAGAAATGAATTCAGATGGCATAACGCTGTCGCTTAAAGTGAAATTTAACCGAAAAACATTTGGAAATATATCAGTTTATTGGAGACAGAGTGGGTTGGGGCATTGATTACTCAATGGTTGATTGGAATCAGTAAGATTGACTTCGTTTCCAATTGATGGCAACACGTAACTGCTCTTGTATATCTGTTGAGTAGAATGCTAATTACAGAACTCCACTTTTTTCTGAGGCAACTCAAAAACATAATGTGGCAATGTACCATTCCGACATAACTTTGATTCATTTTGCCTGCATCAAAGGTACTGGAACCAGCACTCTTTTGTATATTTCCGACATGCAACAAATACTGAAACGATTTTACATGCTTAGCATTTTACGAAATACCGTTATTTTGATTAGTAGAAAAACAACCGTTGTTGATTTAATTTTCGATAAGTGCAACTATGCAAGACAAGATTGATAATTAGTAGCATACATCTAGTTGTCAGATATGGTGCATATTTTTTTAAGCAAATCGATAATGAAGTTAAAACAACACCAAAAAATTCCATGTTCCTTTTATTCCCAATTTTACTTTCACTTGTGGCAGGGTAGCTTACAGTAAATGCTTAACAATCCGGATCTTTGGTGTAACGTGTGTTAACTTGTTTATTTGCAAGTTTTTCCATTGTTTTACTTTGTGATTTAAAAGTGTTTGTTTTTTCTTACGTTGTATAATGTTTCATATTATAGGATTTACCCCGCCTCACACGTGTAAGAAACTTACATCGGCAAGTCTGTATGATCACAACACTATTCTGGAATATAACATCAGTGAATATAACCTCACATACCACCAGTGCTTCATTGAACTAAATAAAGATGTTATTAATAACTCTGATGTAGTTTGTAATTTACCATGTATAAATGGATACGATTACTTGTCAGAAGGTGATACCATAGTCAGTGAGGTAAGCTTTGAGACAATACTTGTACCCATAGTATGAGAAAATGTTTTAGAATTGAAAATCTAAAGACATTAGACATTTAACAAAATGCTTTTACTGAAAATATTATTTGTAACATTCAGATTATGCCATCGTTGTTCTTACTAACTTTTGCTAGTTCTTTAGGCACGATATATTTTATGTTATTTTGATACCATAAGTTAAGCAGGGTTTTGACGTGTGAACTGGCAAAGTTTTATTTGCCCTGAACCTGCGGTTTGGGCTATATCAAAGTGATGGTCCATATCCTGGCTATCGACCAGTCTATAAATCTGCATAAGTAACTATTGCTCAAATTACGAATAACGGTTTTTTTTAGCGTCCTCAAGAATAAATAAATAAATAAATAAATAAATAAATAAAGAATCGGCAAAAAAAAAAAAAAAAAAAAAAAAAAAAAAAAAAAAAAAAAAAAAAAACACGTTGTGATATAGATATCGTCCATTTGAATCTCCTCTTCGATTTTTTTTTAAATTTTTATTGAGGATTACAGGATTACAAACTAACTAGGCAATTATTTCGTATCATAGCAGATATGGTAAGATTTAGTTATTTTTCCGCTAAAATCATCTTTTAAAAATAGTTTTGTTGTTGAAATAGTTATTGTCAGTGTGACATTGCCTTAAAATTTTGAGAAAAACTTAAAAAATTATCAAATTTCTAGTATAAAATTTATCAATAATAAAAAAAGTAGCTCAATTGTTCAATTTGATAAATAATCACTTTCAATGATATTGTTATCAGTGAACGAAATAGCTAAAGAAAGTGGTTTCTGAAACAAAAATAATAAACAAGAACCATAAGTTAATATATTAACCAAAACGCTTATCATTTTTGGATTGATTGGATATTTTCTTATATTATTATTTGCGCTTAAGATATATTTTAAGAGTGTATTCTTTTCATCCGAATTTTCAGTGGGACCTTGTGTGTGAAAATGCTGGACGTGGCGAATTAACACAGACATTATTACTTGTCGGACAGCTTTTTGGATCTTTGTTTTTCCCTTCGTTTTCTGATAGATTTGGAAGAAAGGCCGTGTATGTAGCATCAGCATTTGTGTTATTTGGTCTGACGATGTCATTGTCATTTGTAACATCTTACATTGCATTTGCAGTAATGAGGTTTTTCATTGGGGCATTCTTGGAGGTAGGTACTTAATATAAATTTATTTTTTAAAAAATGTATGATATTTGGGAACAAGGATGTTTGATTTGTTAGAAATAAAAAGACTGAGAAAAAACAGCGACATTCGATAAACAAATATTACACTTACAACTGAATATATATTTTTGCCTGCTATGGACACAATCGCCAAATCCGTAATGCGTTTAACAACGGTTACATGTGAATGAGGATTATTGGTTTGATAGATTGAAAGCATAAACCACACAATACAAAACAAATGCAATGCAAAAATTGCTATCGTAATAGATTAATATTTTAAATAAATAAAAATTTATTTACACGAAGTACACTCACCACAGTCTGTGTTTGAATGTCGGTCAATAACAAACAGGTGTGAACTTACAGCTCATCATTCTAATATTTTAAGTATTGTGGGCGATATAACACTACAAAGACACAGAAATCTGATTTGGTTGAAAGTTATAATACCCACAACTTCAATCTTTTTTAAGAAAAACAGTCGATGGTTGCCATTCCAGACCACCTGCTCTCACTTCTCTGGTGGAATCTCACGTGTTTAAATCCTTCGCCAGTTTTGAAAAATTCGTTTCTAGGGTATGATAGGACCATTTACCGTGTTGTTTTTTATTGAAGATTAAATATTGTTAATGTTCTTATATTTTTGATAGGGGTTTATTCTATCATCCGCCATTTACATGCTGGAGATATTTCCAAAAGAGTGTAGAGGCAAAGTGAGTGCTGCTGGTGCCGTGATCTGGTCATTTTCTGTAATGTTTTTGGCACCATTTGGATACTTGCTGAGAAATTATTCATGGCGTTACTTTCAAATTACCGCAGCATTGTCATCGGTTCACGGATTGGTTGCTTATTGGTAAGTAAATAACATGGATTTTTATGTTTGCTTTTGATAAAATATTACATTTAATAATATTATATATATAGTATATATATTTATATATAATATTACGATTACATATTGTACCAGTTTAATTTTTACAGCACTAGAATACAATTCCTCGTCAGTAGTGCTTGGGCCAAATATCTGAAACCAAACTTTTTTTCAACATGTTGAAAAGATACCTAAAGTTTACCAAAAAACTGGGGGACTTAATTTGTCAGTTTCAAAGTTTTTCCTTGCTTCTCAAATGTGACTTGGTCAAGTATGTCTGTTTGTAATAGTATGACTATTTGATTCGCACTTGTGTTTACATTATGGCTTTGGGAATTCTTTTTTTTTCTGTGATCTTTTGTCTCAAATCAACATCGAGTGAATCAAATGTAAAAACATAAAGAACATCAAATGAGAAAAAATCGACGAAACCTGAAATAGATATTATGTTTCCTGAATCTTATTTTAAAACACAAATTATGACTAAATACAGACGAGTTGTACATCTGGTTGCATCTCGAATTGTTGATGTTTCAATTGTAAATAAGCATTGCTTAATTTTTTTTAAATTGTTTTAAGCAGAGAATTACTCATTTTACAATACTGTTATATGTCACATTTATTAATCATTTTTAGGTTTCTTGACGAGTCACTAAGATGGTTGGTTGCCAATGGAAAAATTGGCACTGCTTCAAAGGTTGTAAAAAGAGCAGCAAGGTGGAATAACGTTAATCCTGAAAAGCCACTTACAATCTTACTTCAAACAGAACACAATATACACGAAGAAGCAGCTGTTACTCAAGACAAAACACGCTACACTGAAGAAATGGAACAGACATGTGAAAACAAAGTTACAGAAGCCAGAAAAGTGGAACGCTATAACGTATCGACAATCGTGAGACACAAAATAGTTTTAAAATATTCGCTTATTTTGTGGATAACATGGTAAGACAGTTTATGTAAAATGCAAGCTAATTTCTAAAGGTTTTACTGTAAGATTACTTATTACAAGCGTTGTAGTTATAATCTTGAAAAGCTGAAATATTAAACAATAATACATCGTTAAAACCTCTAGCCACAGATTGTGTGAATGAACCGATAATAAGTTTAAAAACTGCATTATATTTGTGAACAATAACCCCAAAACGTTACATAATGGTCAAAGTAGATTTCTAAATGACACTGGTTTTACTTCATATTTGTTAAAAGTGATGAAAAAAGTTCGAAATATACATGTGACTCTTTCACTACTGTTAAAATTTAGTAAAGGGAACTAATGGATGTTTGGTATAATCATACTTTTTGCTCCACATCAAAAACAAGAAAATCAATAAGTCACCAAAACAAATCAATACTTTGATACTATATACAAGCCGATCGATTTTCAAAAAATAGTTTGTTTGGATTTTAAAATCGATATCATTAAATAAATATGAATATATTATAATAGCCGAACTTGAATGTTTACCTTTTTGTAATATACAGGACTACCAACAGTTTAACATATTACGGATTAACCCTTACATCATCAACGCTTGCCGGAAACCGATTTGTGAACTACTTTTTGACAAGTGCTGCAGAGTTTCCTGCAGGAATTTGCTACCTGTTCTTAATTGATAGGTAATTAATTAGGAACGTTCTTTATCTCATGAACATAAGACATAGGCAATAACAAAAAATCGTCAAAATTGCTTACCATTATGCCCTTTTTGAATAGACATGGTTGTCACTATAGAATCTTAAGTGTAGCTACGTATATTACATCCAAACATCTATGCGCCCTAAGCCTTGCAATGGTGGTTGTTTAAGCAAAACTAGAATAAATATCAACCCTCCTTACATTGTTTGAATATTTCCGTATAATTGCCACAAGTCAAAATAGAAAAGCATCTAGAAGATGCAGTGCGTTGTAACATTGTTGTATTGGGCCATGTAAAAATTAAAACCCGATTTGAAGAGTGATAAAAGGGTAAGATTATTCTTATAATCGAAAACAAACATATTTATCTATCTCACTTCTCGAATTCACAATCCAAAAGAAAAGTCAAAAAATGAAACTGACAAATTAAGTTAAACATTTAAACTTTTACTAGGAAAACGAGGTTAGGTGTTCCGGAAGGGTAAGCGCCTCCTGTTTTGTTAGCTTCGTTCGCTCCGTTTTTAATCAAAATTGAAAACGAAAGGAACATGGAATGATTAGACATTAAAGGGATACTGAAGTCTAGCCAATTTGACCAAAATATGAAAATTTATGGTAAAATATTATAATATTGAAAATTTCACCATTTTATTCGCCGAAATAAAAAAGATATAGAAGTTTAAAAAATCAAAACTCGTAACCTCGGCCATTTTGGAACTCTTCAATTGGGAGGTACTAAAACAAGTTGTGACGTCATGTGTGAACAAACACTCTTCCTAACTACTGTTTATATATACAGGAGTGTCGCATCTTACGAGTTGTGACGTATCCATATTATTAGAAATGGCGTATTATCTTTTCGATTTTGAGTCAGAATATTAGAGAACTGAAAGTGAACCAGAGAATTTATTCAAATCGGATTCATACGAAGTTATAGATAATGATCATCGTTTGTAGGTTTGGGACATATAATGAAACTGCCGAGCAATGGACAATGAGAGGGAATGCATTTGCTGAACACAAATCGTACAGATCAAAGACAAAAAAAATTAAAAATTGCAATTTATTTAAAAAATGTATAATCGACAGCTTTGACCTTGAGATCGTGCATTTCAACCAAGAAGTTTTGCGATTATCAACGATTGCAAGAAAACAACATAAGACGAGAAGACATTAACCATGGCCAGTCATGAAAATAAAAAATAAAAATAAACATTTACGGTTTATGAGAATATAAGTTATTATTTTTATTATTATTATTATTATTATTATAGTCACCTGTAATTAAACCCTTTATATTGACCGACTAGTTGTATATCGGAGTGTACATAATAAACTTAACTAACGAAACAGGTATACTGACACTTCCTATATATTTACCAACCGTATAATTGCTTCAGTGGTTGTGTATTTACACACCTTGCTTTAAGATGTTGATAGTCTCGTAATTTATAAATATCTATAATTTTTAAAGAATTTTTAAAAACATCATTTTTCACAAAAATTATTTCAGACTTTTACTTATATTTATTTATAATAAATACGTATATAAAATAAATAAATAAATAGGTCCTTCCAGAAATTTATGTTAATATGCATTAAAATAATATTAATGATAATAATAATTATATATCAAAAAAAGAATAACAAGCATTTATAAATCAGAAGAGGGGATAGCTACTTTATTGATTGAGCTATACGGTCCACCACATTCCTCCCATCTTTTTTCTATTCAACTCCCTTGAATCGAAACCAGCGGGTTCCTGGGACCAACTTGTTGGTCAGCCAATGCCCAGGGTCGGATGATTCCCCAAATGTAACAGGAAAAGAAAAAAATCAGCGGCGTAACCGGAACTCGAACCCGAGACCTTCACAATACTAACAAGACGCTCTACCGATTGGGCCACCTGGCCACCTATTGAGCCCTTTCCGCCACACAATTGTTCTGAGCCAAGAATTTAATTTCACTTTTTAATTTTTATTTTCAATGCGTTTCGTCGTCAGATCACCTACTGGTTACACAATAAACAGGAGAGTTATTTCATCCTGTGTATAGTTTGTTAAATAAGAGACGCGTTTCTTTCAGAAGATGGCAACTATGTTGTAAATCTAAGTTATAATTGTTTCCCAATTTTCTTATATATGTGAACCATTTAAACTGTGAAATAAGCTGTCCTTTTAAAACTAATGAAAATTAGACAATACATTCTCTTTAGTTTATACATGTATTAATTATTTGTACTTACATGTAAGTATCTTCACATCTCACAATAATTTCACTTATATCAAGATGTCACCAGTCATGTCAATAATTATTACTTGAATTGTATTATATATCTCAAGATTATTTTATTTATATCAAGATGACGCTAGCTATAATTATTGCTTGAATTGTAAAATCCATCTCCTGATAATTCCAGTTATATCTGAATATGTTATAACTTGTAATGCAAAATCGTAGTCAAGATAATTGCATTTATATCAAGATGTGAAACAGACGAAGTAGCAGAAATTATAAAATGATATGGTGAACACAAACAGCAGTATAACATAGTAAATGATACATGCCGTGGATATTGTAATTTATTTTAGTTTTTTAAGAGATTTTCATGAAATTTGTAGTCAAGTCTAATTAAAAACGTCATTGTATGGAAATTAATTTAAAAGTAAATTTATACAATTTTTTTAAAGGACAGGCCTCGACGGACTCTCGCCGTCAGCATTCAAAATTGTCCTGAACTAGATCACACTGTTACAGACTTTTCTTTCTTTTTTTTCTTTCTTCGCGTCGATGACATGAGAAGCGGGGGAAAATTTAAAAAAAAATTAAGAGTTTTTTATGTTTAAAATTGAATTTACGAATAGGAATATTTCATTAATTTAAATCATTTTAATTTCATACTGCCAGTCACGACAGTCGGCCCATCAATTTATACATTCGTAAATTAATCTTTATAAATGTTTAAATATTTTTTAATGCACCTTTCCAAAATTCCAAATTAATGATACTTACATTTAATATGGGATATCGTGAAGACTTTATCACTTAATTTATTTACACCTATCAATCTTCAGATCTATGTTGTATATTGTAAGGTAGATCTACCTCTTGATTACCGGCGATGGAATGTCTAATAAACAGCATCTAAAGGTACTGTAGGTTACTGATAATCTCTTAATTACCTGTATGCGAGAAAGGGATGTAAATTCTACTTTTAAGAAATTGAGATCTTATCGATTTATCGTGAAAAAATAAAAGAATATTTTATCATTTTAGGTCAGTTGATGCATAGATCACTGTGGATATTGGTCATTATTCAATTTGAAATAAGTCTAAATAGAGACAAGTTCTAAGTTATTATGATTTTTTAATTATATTTACAGCCAACGGTCGCACACAAAACCATACTTAAACAATAATTTAAACAACTTTTACACTATACTGTAACCACACTATTGATAGCATGGCGAGGTGTGTTCACACATGACGTCACAGCGTGTTCATCTCACCTCCAACATAACAGAGCTGCGGCGATGATTTTCGGCAATTTTCAAATAGCGAAATATATATCTTAATAGAACAATTTTTTATTTTTTTGAATTTTATTATTAATATTGTACTTATAACTATCGACTTTGGTCATAATCCCCTAGACTTCAGTATCCCTTTAAATATGCCCACGGTATTTTGGATACAGAGACATCATATCTATAAGAATTAGCTTTGGAATGAGCTATAGTTATAATGAATTTAAAATTATAAAATAGTATCTGCAATAATTTATCTAATGGCTAATGCCGCATGGATTCTATCAGAAACATGTAATAGTGACAGTGCTATTTGTTTTGGACGGGTACTGACTGTTTAAAATTCGTGAGGTGGTTAGTCTCAATAATTTTGAGCCCCTTAAAATCCAATTTATTAAACAGCCAGTGGTAAATAGATACTAACATAAAACAAAAACAAATAAACAAAAATTGAGCTTTATTTTAGTAAACAGTGAATCATAATCATATATGAATTTGTAAATATTTGATATTAATGTAAAAAATAACACTAGTAATTATAGAAGAAAAATACGTACTTGTATATAGCCAATGTACCCAAACTAAACCACCAGTATACCAATGAAGCCAGCCAGAAAACAAGACAGCAGAACATTTGAATGGCACATCTTGCATATGACATTTTAGTGTGTATTTTCCATATCAGTTGGTACGCCATTTCTAGTAATTAATCGCTTTATTTCTCTGTTATATTTAAGTATATTAAACTTGTCATTGAAATTTTTGAACTTTTGGTATTTCAGAAAAGGCAGAAAATTTAGTTCGATTCTGTTCCATGCCATTGCCGGAATTTCTTTGATTGCATCAGTTGTACTATTGGTTGTAGAAGGTATTGTACTTGTAATCTGTCCGATAGTTGTATAATTTATTAGTATAAAGTTTATCTAGTCTTGTTTTAAATTTGATTTAACACAAACGGATGTAGCTAGCTTAACTGGAGGTGCTTACCCTTTCGGAGCACTTGGCATTTAGTTCACGTGTTTAACCTATTTTGTAAGTTTTAAAGGTTTTACTTTGCTTTAGCATTGTGATTTGGATATGGATTAGTATGGTTTTTTTTAAATATTATTAATGCATTAATAGATATACAAAAGAAAATTACTGCTCCGGTGGAAGTCAACGTGTTTGGCTAAATTTGTCGGTTTTCAAAGTTTTACTTTGTTTTTGGGATTGTAACGTCTCGGTACATGTATGTTTGTGTTTGGTTATTACACGTGTTTTCAATGGTTGCACAATTAAATCAATGCGTTAGCAGATATACAAACTGATTATTTCCTCTACGTAGACATATTATTAAGTTGTTGAAACAGATTGTACATGGCAAATTATTAAACGAATTGCATGTGTCATGAAACAAAGAATAAAGTATTGGAAAATTAAGATTCTAATACATGACTAGGTCTATGATAGACTTTGCAAAAAGGGGTAGTGGCAGTACTCTTTGCTTACATTTTAGCTGAACAGTGTTAAGGCATACGAACACAGAATCTACTTTAGAGAGCAACATAATTCAATCCTCGAATCAATATGGTTGACTTGACGAGATACGTATTGAGTGTACGTTTACTGTTCAGATGTAGATGACCTTTTCTCTATTTTGTAGATCACACTGGTTCTTTGCAAATTGTTTCAACCGTCTTCAGTTTGATTGGAAAATTTGGAATTTCATCAAGTTTTAATGTTATTTATCTTTATACAGGGGAAATGTATCCGACAAATCTAAGGTAATGTTATCGATTGTCATTTTATATATTGATACAGATTGATTAGGACATTGAATTGACTGTACATAGGTTCTCTTTAATACAATTAAAATACGGAATACTCTCAAATTGATATTGATTGTAAGATGCACTAAAAAATAAATAAACAAAAGCTGTACTTCCAAGTTAGAATGTTAAGCTTTGCTTGACGAATGGTCTAATTATCCTAACCACGAATGACACAGCTTAGATTGAGATATTTGGCCAATTCTTATTGAGACTGTGTGTTACTTCATTTGCCGAAAGTGGTGATGTACTCCATTGCCATCGGTTACATCACCCATTTCAAAACTGACAGCCTCGATATAAGTTAATGAGTATCAATTGGAGCTAAAATACAATTACTCTACTCTAAGTAATTATTATTCCAAGTAAAAATGTGTATGCTTATAGTAGACACCAACTTTAAACAAATACATGGTCGGAGCCATTTAGTTACAATATGTTATACTTAGCTTATCTTGTTGTAGCTTTAATAATCAGGTTTTGGTTTAAAAACATTTCCGGCTCATACAACTTATCTATCAGTACTGTGCAGATTTCTAAATTGATGCTTTACTTTTACTTCGAGTATGTGAACCTTTTTTGCATCTTAACGTATACATTGTATATAGTTGCTAATAAATATGTTTGACTTTTTGTGTTAAGGTCACTAAATACACCGTTTTATTTGACTAGCTAGACAGTGGGTTTTCATTATTACGTAACACTTGGCTTTATGTCGCTGATGAAAGTGTTTAACTTAAATTTACGAAGTTTTTACTTATTTGATTGTGATTTGGACATAAACTTATAGACATGGTTAATGGTTTTAAAGCTATTTTGTATATAAGTATATATATAGATGTACCAACTTCATTAAATAAAGAATATAAATAGATACAATTGTTTATAATTGCAAATTACGTATCTGTAGCAAATGATTTTTACCTTAATCTTCAGAAATGTCGGGCTCGGAATGGCGTCGTCTGCAGCAAAATTTGGAGGAATGGTTGCTCCATTTTCTATGTTACTGGTAAGCACATATAAATGGAGTGTGCGAATGTTTTTATCAATGTATATGTAGTGTCGATATAATAAGTTCAGGAAAGCAGGTGCTGGTTTTACTTATATATTGATGTACTATAATACCTCAAACAGTTGTACTCCTTTATGTATAACAGTAATATATGACCAGCTACGTAGTTAGCTAAACAGAAGGCGCTTAAAGAAGCACCCGGTCGCATTTTTTTAGTTGAAGTTTACATGCTCAAAGGTTTTATTTTGTTATGAATAATGACTTTGACATGGATTGATATGTTAGTGTTGATATTGTTAACTCTGAAATGTAAAAGAAAACATTGATACCTTTTACAAATAGTTTGTTCTCAATACATACATAAGAGAAAACCTTATTTTACCTTATTCAAACATAAAGCGTGAGGATCTGATGTAAATCCCTTCTAGTGGTTTATTTAGTAATATATGTCCATAACAAATACGGGGATACAGACAGCTGATTTATCTCCATAGGTATCCGTCTGTATAAAGATGTTAAATGATTTGCAGCTAAAACAGAGATAAAAATAATTTTAGTTTTACGAAATTAGTTTCGTTAGTATCATTTATAATTTTAAGTTAAGAAACCCTTAATGTAATTTTATATACACGTAGAACGTATTCCTTATTTCATTAAGGCTGCCAAAGCAGTGTGGGCACCAGGTGTTATATTTGGTGGTTTATGTATTTTGGTTACTGTATTGACAACATTACTACCAGAGACAAGGGGGCATGAATTGCCACAGTTTATTGAAGAACTCAAAGTCTGGTATAAGTCACAGAGTGGAAACAACAGCAAGGAAATTGAAGTGATATCAGACAACAAGAAATAACATAAGTGTACGAAATGTTATGTGGCAGTGAAAAGAGAAAGTAACACCAAAACCATGATATCCATCATCGATGGTAATGAGAAATGACTAAAAATATCTGAAAATAATACCAAGAAATGAAATACAGAAAAAATAATGCATTCTTTGTTGAATTGCAATAAAAATATAAAGAAAATAAATGCCTTGGTTTATCACTATAAATTATCTGTACTGCTTTAAGAATATTGTTCAAAAGTCTCTTATAATTAAAAATTGCTTGCTAATTTGATGTTTGGGTTATCCAGCTAGTTTTATTAAATATACAGTTTGTAAACAATGGCAAACCGGGGGAAGAAAATGTAATCCCAGACGAAACAAAATATATTTTTCAGCTACTTAACGCGGGTCTTTCAAAAAAAATTGCAGAATTTTTAGAAATTCATTATACCACACTTGATTTTTTTAAAACGTCACGGACAGTGCCAAACTACTGAAAAATGCCGAGAAGTGGGAGGCCTAGAAAAATTGACAACAGGAATATTAGACACCTAGAACGGGTACTTCGGGAAAATCGTACATCTACACTTGATATTACTAATAATTTCAATCATGCGAGTACGGTGAATGTTTGTAAAAGAACAATTCAGAGAGTTTTGCACGCTAATGATCTGAGAAAATGCTCCATTCGTAAACAATTGGGGGTCCGACAGGTTAAAAGGGTGCGACGTGTTCATTGGTGTAAAAAGAGATTGAGATGGGCAGTTAACAATAATTGGAAAAATGCGATTTTTTTGGGTGAAATGAAGGTGGAGATGGACTTGTAAAAATTTGAGCAAAAAAAAAAAAAAAAACGATACCTACCTTCCAGAATGCATCGGCCATATTTAGCAGTACAGGGGTCAACGTATTTCTATTATGGTTTGGGGATGCAATACATTTTATGGTGTTAAATTTTTGACGTTTGTAAATGGTAACCTGAATAGTGAAAAATATATTGAGACAATTGATGATAATTTATGGCAAGTTGTAATGAAGCATTTTCCCAATAGACCATACTTATTCCAGAATGACAATGCCCCATGTCATGCCTTCCGTGCTACAAAAGCCTGAAAGGAAAGAAATTTAATTACGTGTCTCCTCTGGCCGCCTACTCTGTCACCATATTTGAATATAATAGAAAACATCTGGCTTTTCATAAAAAATCATGTGAAAAAACAAATTCAAACTGTCCGGCATGCCGATGGTCTCAAATCCGTTTTGCTTTACATATGGAGATTTCTTAGTTTAAATTACATCACAAACATATATTCATCCATTCCCAGACGCCTACAGAATGTGATAAGGTCAAAGGGCTATATTACCAAATATTAAAGCATACGTATACAGAACAACAGGTAAATCTTAAAATTAGTTCCTGTTGATTTTTTTCAGGTGAATTCAAAATGGCAGAAAACGGAAAAACTTATGTCACCATGCTGTACTTCGAATATTGGACAAATTTGTAAATACTTGAGAAGTGTTTTAAATAAGGTCATAATTACATATTATACCAGTGTTATAATTGAATAATATATCGCTAAAACACAAACCTACCGCTCATAGTAAAACAAGTTTAAGCAATGACCACTCAATCTAAGGAAAACCTAATTAATAATAGGAACACAGGTTAAGGTTTTTCAGGTCAACTGAAATAACAGTTTAATAGAAATTTTGCAATAGGCACATTTATTAAATGCCTGATAATTTGTTCTGTTCGTTCATTAGCTCAATCAATCATTAAACTTTTGAGACTATACATATATTAAATCTCAATCCACCTCATTGGTTCTGCTGATTCTTCGACTTGTGCTCCATATGAGGACCCCTCTATGACATCCTCGAAAGGCTTGATTTGAAGATGTATAAGACAAATGTGATGATTTGCATGATTCTATTGTCAACTTACCTTTTTATGCAGCAGTATACCTCCTAATGTCGTTTTTTCACTATAGTAGATCTCGCCCCTAATATAGAAAACTATTTATAAGGTGCAAGCAGCTTACAAATAAATTGTTGACTCATCGATGTAGGAAGCATGGGGTCTTCAGGGGCCACAACAGTTATGTGTCCCTTACCACACCATGGTGGAAAAGTATGAAGACCAAAGTAAAAACATCGACAACTGGTAAATTGAGTTTAACACTAAATTTTCACCAGCGAATAGAGGCCGGGTGATCTGGAAGGGTAAGTACTCTCTGTTTAGCTGGTTTCACCGCCCACTTGTATAAACACATCAATGTGTCACATGAATCATTGGACTTCATTATAAGTGTTTTTATTACTTTTTCTTGTGCTTGGTTTTATTTGTTTTTTCCCGGTATATATATTTTTTGTATTTATGCATACAATGTTAGAGCGATGGCTGTAGCATATGTGTCATTGTAATGGTCTACAAAGTTTTTTTTAAATAACGCGATATCAATCCATGCTGTCATCAACTGGATATCTCTTTCACTCTATAATCAGTCTCCGTAATTTGCATTTTCTAGTAAATTAAAACAAGACACTGACATTGATTCCATTCAGTCATCGTACAAAATATTCTGTCGGTCCGTTTGTTGCTGTTATAGTGCATGTAGAAACTTGTATCAATTCCTAAAATGTCGATCCATTTTTAAATAACAAAAAAAAACTGAAGTATTGTAGTAAAACTGAAAACTGACAAATTAATTTCAACATTTGAATTTCTATCAGAGAAATGAGATCAGATGCTCTGGAAATTCGCCCTCAATTATAAGCATTTTTCTTAAAATAACCGTAACTTATTATTAGCATGCTATTAACCTCTCTTGTAAAACCTAGAGTGAAAAATGTCGCTAAATTATTTATTTTCACAAACTGATATATAGATGACGTTCTATCTCTTAATAGGCCAGAATTGAATCATCTACTCTTGTAATAAACTAATTGTTTACGTTTTCCTTAATATTTTGACTAATATCTCAATGATGACCCGAACGAATGTCTACGCTAGAAAAATATATTGCATATCTGGTGACTTAATTTTTTTTTATTTCAAATTTCCGATTGCAAAGTGTTTAAGAATTACGTTTTTAAAAAATTAGCTGATAAGGCTTCCAACGACACTATTCTCGTTTGTAAGAGATTTTACCTTGAATGTCTTATCAAGGAGCTTGGTTTAGATAGTATATCAAATAACCCTACATACACTAGAACTAATTTTACCAAAGATGAAGTTCTTTCCATACATAGGGGAGTTCTCGAGTCTTTCAGTATCAATCTTAAAGAGGAAGATCTTGATCTTCCTTACTTGTATTGGGTTACTAAACTCCATAAAAATCCATACAAGGAAAGATATATAGCAGGCTCATATTAATGTACTACTAAATCATTATCGGTAACTCTAACACAAATTTTGACAATCGTCAAAGATGCTCTTCAGTCTTATTTAGAAAAAGTATATTCTACATCTGGAATCAACCAAATGTGGATTCTCAAAAATTTTCAAGAATTACTTGAACATCTTGCTTCTAATACTTTATCTCATATAAAAAGTATAAAAATATTTGATTTTTCTAAACTATACAACACAATCCCTCATTCTAAATTGAAAGAACGTCTTAAAGAAATTATTCACTTATCTTTCTTCTACAAAAACGGTAAACCAAGATACAAATATCTGGTGCTGAACAGGGATTCTGGTTATTTTGTCAAGCACCATACGGATTCCAAACAAAAATATACTGAAGATACCATCAACAAAATGTTGGAGTTTTTGATAGATAACATATTTATTGTGTTTGGTAATATAGTTTTTCAGCAAATAATCGGTATACCAATGGGTACAAACTGTGCACTATTGCTTGCTGATTTGTTTCTTTATTCTAACGAAGCAGAATTTATGCAGAACCTTGTTAAATCTTGAGAGAAAACTGTCGCCAAATTATCCAACTCAACATACAGATATATAGATGACGTTCTGTCTCTTAACAATCCTAAATTTGGAGACTATGTAAATGTCATCTATCCTAGTGAGCTTGAAATAAAAGATACGACTGATCCCTCAAGTTCTGCTTCATATTTAGACTTATACCTGAATTATGACGCACAGAAAAGGCTACATTTGAAACTTTATGACAAACGTGATGACTTCAATTTTTCTATTGTCAACTTTCCTTTTTTATGCAGCAATATACCTGCTTCTCCTGCTTATGGTGTATTTATTTTCCAATTAATACGCTATGGTAGAGCTTGTTCCCACTACGGGGACTTTGTACAACGAAGTAGGCTACTTGCAAATAAATTGTTGACTCAGGGATATTGCAAGCCTAGGCTTATCAAGGCCCTCAAAAAGTTTTATGGCCGTCATCACAGTATTGTTGATACGTTGGATGTCTCTGTGTCTAGGATTGCCTTGGATATATTTGACGTTTCATAGTTTCATGTTCCTTTCACACAATTTTGATTACACACGTGGTGGGTGTAGCTACATAAACAGGATATATTTACCCCTACGGAACACCCGGCCTTACTTTCATGGTGGATATTCACGTGTCTAACCTAACTTGTCAGTTCCAAAGTTTTTACTTTGCTTCTGGATTGTGATTCGGAAATAGATTAGTATGTTTGTTTTTGATTAAATGGAAATGGATCTAGAAGTAGAAACCATTTGATCACAATTAATAATAACCAGCTGTGGTACTAATGTATGTTTATATTGTATGAATTTATTTCTTATTCAGCTCGTTTGTTCTGGGTCCAGATTGTTTTTATATATTGTATATTATTAGTAATACAGGTTTGTTTGCAGGGTACTTGGCTAAAACGCACCTTTTTAAAGATTTATTTATCTGAACTGCAGGACGAAAAAACACGTTTAACGTTTTCATGTTAAATAAGTGCTGGTTTGCCATTTAACACTTAGAGGGCGCGGTGGCCTAATGGATAAGACGTCAGTCTTCAAATCCAGGGTCTCTCACCGCTGTGAGTTCGAGTCCCGCTCAGACCACATGTGGGAAAGTGAATTTTCCTTGCCGTTGGCCTTTACTGATTCACCTGTTATCAGTATAATGATTTGGGGGAGTGGTACGCTTGTCTGCGGCGTACTGACTCTGTGAGCTAGCACGGTAAAGTCGCCCTCAGTGCGCGCTAGTACAAGGCAGACCATACAACACACTCACACTTCACATGTATACACAAAATTGTTCATAGATTAATCCATAGAGATTAATTAAATAGTTCTCGTCGCGAATAGCTGAAAAATTGCTGATGCGACGTTAAGCAACATTCAACCAACCAACCACTTAACACTTCAAATTCGATACACACTGTATGACCTTAATACGCTGTAGTCATTTGCATAAAAAACTTCCGCGGTGATTATTTTTCTTTTACCACTTAACTTGACGTGTTTGTGTATCGCTGTGGATTTACATACATAATTGTATTTCTTTTATGTTAACCAGTTTCTGTGCGAAAGATTTCCTTCAAGGGCGTCAATGCAGTCTGTTGATATAAACAATATTTCTCTTGTTAAAGTATTTCTTTATTTAGCTAATCCATTATTTTGTACAAATCGTACAAGTTACTACTTTATTATTTTCATATGGTGGACATTGCAGAGATCCACAAACAGTAATCACTGGATATAGAACTCTTCCATCATCGTTCCGGCTACCACCAGGTAAAAATTCTGGTTGTTCATCGATGCAAATCCACTGTTCTGGTCCTGGATGGTCGTGCTTATTACCAGCAAGATATCCCGAATATTCCTTTTTCCATCCATTTGGACAAACAAATGTCCCCGGTATCATCAAATTTGACCGACGATAATGACTTCGACACACAGAACAGGGTACATCTTCATTTTGTGCATTATTTGCAAAGAAGTTAAACTCATATTCTGTACCAAAAAAAGTTCCATAATATTGATTAGGCACCGTTTTACTGGTAAACTTGGGGTTGGGTGTCAGACATAAAAATTCAGATGAACCACCAGTGTCACCATATCCTGAACCACCGGCGTAACCTTAAAAAACAGATATAATGTATTTGCTACTTAAATATAACATCTGCATTCATAATTAAAATCATATTTTTATTTCAGTATGTTTGTTTGTATCTCATAATGCAATCTGTTTTGCCTCGTTAAACACAATGTTACCCAATTTATTATTTTACAACATGCACAAAAATTTGACCTTAATAGTTTTGGGATTTAACAGTATTTGCATTAATATTGTGTCAAATTAAAACCAATATCAAAGATATTTTTACTATCGTCAAATTTTTTAACAGAAATAAACAGATATATAAATGATTTTTTATCCTTATTTAGTCCTAAATTTTTGGAGATTTTGTGAATATGATATATTCTCGTGATTAAAAACAAACTTACTAATCCATGTGAAAATCACAACCCAGAAGCAAAGTATAAACGTTGGTGCTTACAAAAAAGGTTAGACACGTGAACTGCCACCATGAAAGTAAGGCCGGGTGTTCCGTAAGGGTAAATATATCCTGTTTATGTAGCTACACCCACCACGTGTGTAATCAAAATTGTGTGAAAGGAACATGGAACCATTGGACGTCAAATATATTCATGGCAATTCTGGACAGAGAGACATCAAACTTATCATCAATACTTTTTGATGACCGTGAGCTTAAGCTTGAAATAAAATATACGACAAGGTCTTCAATTTCTGCGCTAAATATAGGCGTATACTTCATTTAAAGCACCAACGAAAGGCTACATTTGAAGCTGTATAACAAATTTGATAAATGTATTTTTTCTGTTGTCAGCTTCTTTTTATATGCACCAATGTACGTACTTACTTCACCAGCTTATGATGTATTGTTTCACAAATAATTCGCTGTAGTAGAGCTTGTTCCCACTACGGAAAATTTATACAACTAAGCAAGCAGCTTACAAATAAATTGTTAAAACAGGGATATTACAAGCTTAGAAGTATAGTGTATGTGTATCCACATTTACCCTAGATATATTTGACATATACTGCCTTGTATCCTTTCCTTTACAATTTCCATTTCACACGACGAGTGTTGCTAGGTAAACAGAAAACAGTTACGGAGCATTTGGTCTAACTTCCATTGCGGAAGTTCACCTGATTAACCTTATTTGCCAGATTTTTCTTTTCCTTTAAGATTGTAACTTAGACATGGATTGGTAATATTGTTTTGACATATAATTATTTATATTCTGTTTTTTTCTGTTTATAACGTTATTATAGCACCATTTACTTACCAGAGTATATCAATTCACTTTCATTATTTGGACAGGTTGTTCGTCCCCATCTGACAAAGATTGCACCGCCATTTTCTGAATATATTAAAAAAAAGGTTTTAAAATCATTTATTATATTCGCAGCTTATCAAGTAAAGCAAACTGTTTGCCATACTTGTGGGGATTGGATATCACTTAAGTGAATTTTTAGCAAACAATAAAAATATATAATTTTGCAAACAATTGATTTCAAACAGACATTTTAATTGATGCATTAAAAACTAACCCATCCACGATGTTCTTATCACAATCTATCAAATGCATCTTATTTTTTTACCCGAGAAGTGGATTTAGCATTTTTACAAGGCAGCTTGTATTATCTGTAAGAACAATCAGTGATTGTTTTAGAACACGTTTGTTTTCTTCTGTTTTACTGCATTGAGATTTTCCTGCAATTTCATGTTTTCTATAGCCTTATTTTAACAAATGTTTTTTTTTATATTCTTACTTAAAGCCTATTAATCTAATATTGATATTTTGCAAACTTTCTATTTATATGATTGGAAACAATGTCATAAAATAGAAATGTAAAGAAATTGATAGATTACATGTACACTTTTTATAAATTTATGGTTGTTTGATCCTGAACTTGTGTTGTGTTCGTTTCAAAGCATACATGTATTTCATGTACAGATTTTTCTTCTTCTATTTGAAGTATTATAAAGAAATAGATGAAAGACGAAAATGTATAATCTAGAGGTGCTTGGTTTATTTTATTCGCTTACCCTTCTGAAACACCCTCTCTCACTTCCGTAGTGACTGTTGTGTGTCTAAGTTTATTAATAAGGTTGCAAAACTTGAACTTGAAGTTTTTGGCATGTGAATTAAATACGGATTGTTCGTCCGTGTTGGTAAAACGTAAGTACGATTCCTTTAAATCGTTTTTTTCAAATTTATTTTTCTTACTCGAGCAAAATGTACCTGTTGATTATGAAATTTTACCATCGCAGGAGTTGAGGTTGTATGTAATCGTCTTTAAATCTTATCAAACTAACCCTATTGATGAAATCTAGAACAAATTTATATGGTCAAAATCACAGTGTTAACCCAATCATCTTCAAAGTCAAGAGTGTTACAAATATCAGACTCTAGTTTTTTAGAGATCATGTCGGTTAAATTAGTAGGGCACTAGGTTGACAATTAGTGAAAAACACTTGTTAAAAAATGAAAAAATCCTATCCATAAACTTTCTAAGATTGATAAATTTGGTAAAATTAAAGTCGAAATGGGTGAAAATGTTAGTCCCTTAGTCCACTCAATACACTAGAAGTAACGCTAGAAGCCAGAAATTACTTCATTTGTTGCAGAATAATCTCCTTGACAATAGTTAGTAAGTCTGTACATGAGGTATTGAGGACATCATTAAAGCCACTTGGTCAAAACACAAATAAACCTTTTTTGACGAACTAATTGCCACAAATTTACTACTAATTGCTCAGAATTATTGCCATGACAAACGCTGGGTCATATTTGTCTATATGTTGGTAAACACGTACACTAGAAGCATGAATTCCAAGCCTAGAGCCACGCCATTGACTAAAGATAAATCAAGTTCGTTTATTATAATCGCATGTTATATATTATTTTATATTAACACTCGATGAAATTTTCTGCGCAAAAACACATGAGACTTCAGAATAAATATCGTTGAAAAAAGGCCTACCCTCTTAATTCGAGCGAAAAAACTTAAGTACGTAATGCTATTTTAACACGACAATTTTTATTTTCTCATAAAATCATGTCACCTTTACCTACGGTCATGGTTAGTATCATATTTCTAAGGTTGATAAATTGTATGTCTACCTCATTAAAAGTCAACAAGTGTATAACATCGAAATAGGTCAGTATTTTCGCTATTAGGTCAAATGATACAAAATCGTATAAAAACAGTAGAAACTGTAGCCCAATCTTTGTCAAAATTGTCCAAAATAGCCCTTTCGAAAATGCTTAGTTACTAGTAGGTACATATGGGCAATGTTCGGTCAATTAGTAGGTATAATGATATATTTATATTAATCCTTTTAAAACTCTAGAAGTTAAAATTTCTAAAAAAAAAAAAAAAAAAAAAAAAAAAAAAAACAACCAGATGGACACTAGTTTATTATTTTCCTTTTTTAGAAACTTGTTATTATTTTTGATAAACTCGAGGATAAAACAAGTAAAATTTTTTTACCTTGCTTGTATTGTGACGACAGTTGTTGAATAGTTGATTCTAGTTTGGTATTCTGTATATCTGCAGCATTTTTGGACGCTTTTAATATTGTGACTTCAGCTGTCAAATTTTGAACCAGAGCAGTGAAATTCTGGACCATCAATTTCAGAGATCTAATTTCATTCTGCATTACAACCGGGTCGGTTAAAAGAAGGCGTTTTGTTTTGGCATGACAAAGCGTTAACAATGTAAAACATATAAAAATGGTTCTGTTACACATGTTTGTCATAAGCATGTCCTAATGTTTAGCAGTTACTGTTTCAAAATAGGTCAAAATAGATAAAAACACTTAAGTTAGTCAGACACAAGCTAAAATTAACACAATTTTTCTTATCATTACTTGACACTTGATTTGTTCACATACATCAGCGTATTCTTATGTTATATCAACTACTGTTACAAAGTTAAAAAGTTACAAAACAAAATTGATTGTCTATAAGAAAATACTCATTGACTTAAATAAAAGACTAAAAAATACTAACTATTTATCTAACATTAGACTAGTTGTCTATCTGATTTGACGAAATACAAGTTTTATCGAACACGTATGATACAGAATCTTGTATCACACTGTGGTGATACAACATTTGCGGAAGTACACGTGCACATTTAGTCGAATTTCTCATTGTGACGTCATTTGGAAATCTTCGATTTGTCAAATGTAAATATTGACGTCATTACTACAGAATATATGTCATAACACAATTCAGTGGTTGCCTGTGGTAAAATATAACTTTTTTCATATAACATGTTGTTTTTTATTATTTTAAATAACCGAGTTGGAAATGTTAGATAAAAATATCATATACAGTGTGTATATAATATGTATTTATTACTTGTAACTTGTGTTTCCAAATTCATAATAACGATAACTAAAATCTCCAAATGCATACTGCTCACGACTTGTTATAAAACATTATTTGATCATAACGAACCGTTCATTTCCTCAAAGACTTTTTTATGCTTTTGCAATTTACCTATCTATGATGTGTTTAAGATTACAAAGAGTATACTTGATATTCTGTTTGCGTGAAACAAAAGCCTTGTAGTGTACATTCAGTTGTCTTAACATGTTTTTTATTCTTTTTTATGTCTTATTTGTTTCTACCTAACATGTTGTAATATTTTAGGTTAATTGACTGTTACATATTTCTCTTTTCTATTTTAATCTATAAACGGAAGACGACCAATTGACTTTTAACATTGTTCTTCAGAAAATTTGACAATAAAGATATTTCCACCAGGGAAGTGAGGTCGAGAGTTCCGAGCTAAGACCGACTCGTGTAAAAACTTATAAACCTATAAATTTATCATTGTACTCGTTTAAAGGTTAATAATAACTATTCATCATTTCTGTTTATCTTGTCTATGCTTGTTTTCTGATTTTTTTAAAGGTAAAATTGCAAGCCAAGGCTTAACAAGGCCCTTAGTGCGTTCATTGTCGCCATCACAAAATTATTGATAAGTATCATGTCATTGTACCAAAATAACTGGATAAATTTGACGTTCCATATATCCGTTTTCTTTTCAATCATAATTTTAATTTCACAAGTATAGAGTGTAACTAGCTTGACAGGAATACCTTACCCTTCCAGAGCACCCGGTCTCAATTCCTGGTGGTAGCTCATGTGATTCATTTGATTTTATTTGTTTTCAAAGTTTTTACTTTCCTTTTCAGACTGTAAAAAAGAACATAGATTAAACCATGCATAATGTTCAGTATTGATAAATTTGAATAATGCATTGGCACTATTTTTCTCGTTTTAATTTTGAAAAAAACACCACTAATGAGGAATATTATTTCAAAATAATCGGCTAATGCTGCAAAATAAAAACAGGTCTAGTAATAATTACAGCCACAGAACTTGAATCTCTGATGATGGACTAAGTATATGCGAGAATTTCTTTAATCCAGGAGGCAAAACATTATTATGTCAGATAAACATTGTTCATTAAAAGTTTCTGCTTCTTAAATTTCCCCTAAAGGTAATCGATGCTTTATCGTTCAAAGTAGTTTCTTAGGTTGATGTTTTAAAAATCTAAAGCATCCTAATAAATTTCTGGTTTGCGAAGTTCTATTTTCTTTTCAATATCAATTTTTATTTTGAACAAGAAAGACGTAGATAGCTAAACAAGAGGTGATTTCCATGTCGTAGCACTAATTGGAAATTTACGTGTTTAACGTCATTTGGCAATTTTTAAGTTATTACTTTGCTTTTCAGATTGTGATTTGAACATTTACTGGTATGTTTGCTTTTGATTATTTTCAACGTTTTATTGTGTTTTATCTGTAAGTTACTCTCTCTCTCTGTTATATATTCATCAAAATTGTAGCTAATTAATAGCCGTTCTTTATTTGATAAAGTAAAGATATTATGTTACAACCAATGCCATTGTGATTATTTTGTGCATACCGAACAAGTAAATAAGATTTTGATATGGTGGACATTTTAGAGATCAACAAATAGTAATAACTGCGTGCTAAATATTCTGTTTTGGTTGAAGCATCCAAAAGGGTATTTTGGTGGTTGTATCCACTCTTTTGGCCCTGAGTAACCAGCAATATATCCTGAATATTCTTCCAGCCATTGGGGAAGACATATTTGGTCCAGGAAACATCACAATTGACCTATAATAATGACTTTAATACAAAGTACAAGGAACATCTTCATCTGTTGCAATATATGCAGACTATATATAAAGAAGTTGACACTTCTATATTCCATGCCGTAAAGATGCCAAAAAGAAGACCTAGTAACAGTTTATTCGAAAGCTCTGGGTTTGTTGTCAAACATCAAGGTTCTTAAGAACCGCAGGTATCGTCATATCCAGACTCTCTATATGTTCCTAAATAAATGGATATATTTTTAAGAGAAACAACATAACTTCATGGTTAAACAATAAATACAATGGTCATAAGATTATTTCTATAGTGAATAAAGTTAAATAGTTATCCATTTATAATCGGACATTTGGAATTTTACATATTATACCAGTTTTAATTATACGGCACAAGACGGCCGTTTCGGAATACAATTCCTTATCAGTAGTGCTTGGACCAAAATTATGAAACCAAAATTATTTTGAAGATGTTGCAAAGCTACCCAAAGGACCAAAATTTATTTTACCAAATTAATGCCCAACCACAATTCCAAAGCAAAACATTTAAAACTGGCACATTTTGAACAAGTGAACGTCCTCCAGCGAAATGAAACCTGGTTTTCCGCACATAGAAACATTATACTTATAAACTTTATTGTCTTGAAAAAAAAAATATTTAAACCTTATGTAGGAACATATCTGGGTTAACAATTTATATGTATATAAAGTGTATAATAACCCCGTAGTAGAAAAAGGCTTCACCATAGCGAAAGGATTGTGTAAAAATACAACATAATCAGAAGCAGGTTTATTGCTACACAAAAAGGAAAAGTTGAAGTAAAAACGTTTGTCATATAGATTCAAATGTAGACTTCCGTTGACGTCACAGGTATTAAGTCTAAATACAAAGAGTATTATGTTTATTTCAAGCTCACTGGTTGGATAGATGACATTTATATAGTTCTTAAATTAAGGATTATTAAGATATAGAACCTCGTCTTTGTGTGGACTTGAATAATTTTGAGATAGTGTTCTGTCCTAAATGAGTAATGTTCTGTATAATTTCTGCTTCTTGTCGATAGAGACAACACAGCAAACAATGATAAACAGTTTGTGCCCGTATACCGATTCTTTGTAATAAAATTATATAACCAAACACAACAAATATGTCATATTTAAAACAGTTACTATATCGCTGATGTTACCTTAAGTATAAGAAAACTTCATTCAACCAAAGCTGCTAACAAAATAATTTTTTGACTCAAAATTATTGCAAGCCAAGGCTTATCAAGACCATTAAAAAAGTTTTATGGCAGTCACCACAATATTGTTGATAAGTATGGTCTCTCTATATTCAAAACTACCATGGATATTTCTATGTTCATTTCATTCTCAATTTTATTACAACAAGCGGCGGATGTCACTAGCTTAATAAGAGGTGATTATCATTTCTGAACACCCGGCCTCAATTCCTTGGTCCCTTGGTCGAAGTTTTTGTGTTAACTGAATTTGCCAGTTTTCACTAGTCACATTTCGTTTAAGAGTTGTGATTTATACATGGATTATAATGTATGTTTTGAATATTTGTAGCATTGCAGGAACAGTTTTCAACTATATATTCTTCTCGTTGTTTAGTGCTCATCACAATTATAGAAAATGAGACAAATGACGAAATATTGCTTATAAAGATGTTATGCATCATCATAAACACAACAACTTTTATTATTTTGTGCATACTGGACATGTAACTACTTTATTATTTTCATATGGTGGACATTGCAGAGATCCACAAACAGTAGTCACTGGATGCAAAACTCTTCCATCATCGTTTCGGATACCACCGGGTAAGAATTCAGGATGTTCATCTACACAAATCCATTGCTCTGGTCCTGGATGGTCGTGATTATTACCAGCAAGATATCCAGAATATTCTTTTTTCCAACCACTTGGACAGACATTTGTTCCCGGTATCATCAAATTTGATCGACGATAATGACTTCGGCACACAGAACAGGGTACATCTTCATCTTGTGCATTATGTGCAAAGAAACTCAAACTCTCATATTCTGTACCAAAAAGATGTCCAGTGTATCTATTGGGTAACGTTTTACTAGTAAACGTGGGGGTTGGTGTCAGACATAAGAATTCAGATGAACCACCAGTATCGGCATATCCAGAACCACCCGCATAACCTGAAATAAATTTTTATTTCATGAATCAATATATCATGATAGCCATTACGTTTATGTCATATTTTGGATTGTGATTTGAACATTGGCTAGTTTTTTATGGAATTAGCTTATATTTAATATTTTTCAAAAAATTTAAATGCAGTATATTGCAAAGATTTTGCATTGTAAAGCCAATTTATATTGGTCCTTATTACGTATGTTTAATTTCTGTGTAGATATAATATATACATTAAATATCATTAGCTCTTACCAGAATATACCAATTCACTTTCACTATCTGGACATGTTGTTCTTCCTCATCTGACAAAGATTGCACCCTCATTTCCTGAACAAATATTTGAAAACAAGTTCTAAAAATGTTTGATCGTAATTACAGTTAATAATGCAGAAACCTTCACCATATCTTTTTTGTCTAATCGGTAACTTTGAAATATGTATTACATATATGTTCATTCCATAGCAAACAACATAACAAAATACAGTACTATTAAAAGTAAAATATTCGGCATCAATAAATCATTATTACAACAAAACCAATGTGAGACAAGCTAGTAATGCAGTTAATATTTTTTTGCTTGAATGAAAGTTAATGGTATTTTGAAATCATACTATTTGTATTAAGGCTATAACATGATCACACTAAACGTTTAACTGCAAATTTATGATGCTGTTTTTCTAAGGAGATTTTTGAAAAAGAAATTTGAAAATATAAATTAACATTATCGATAAAATATTGCATATCGACCAGTCATATTTGCCAGATTCAAAGTTTTTACTTTCTTTTACAATTGTGGTTTTGACGTTGATTGGTATGTTTGATTTTTATCTTTAAAGAATAACGAGTGTTGTAATTATGCAATCACTAGTTATATCCAAGATCAAAACGCTATACATGAAAGTGGTAGAATAAATCACAAAAGACACTGATCGAATGGGTAAGACAAAGATGACATACATATATTGGACGTCATTGACTTTAAAAGACATCCTTTTTGAGTGTATGCATTCGATATTATGAATGAGTCTCAGATACAGGAAATGTTATTGATTGATTTACAAAGGACCTGGTGAAATGCGCCATCTTCTTCAAATTTAACCATTAAATGACACTTGGTAGGTTGGAAAGACAGACAGAGACGTCGAACATAAATACGGACCACTGATTTAAAGAGACCACCAACTTATGGCCGTAAAGCGGAATGAAAATTCATTTTTATGGTTTTATAAGAAAAATATCATTCTTTTTTAGTGTATGTATTCGGCAATTCGAATGAATTTCAGAAAAAGGAAATTGAATCAACCACAATGGGCCTAGGAAAAAGTTCCACCTGCATGGAAAAAATAAAATATAATATCAATAAATAAACAAATTGGTTAACGCTAATGGTTGTATACACAAAAAAGTTGGATAAATTTTTTTTATGGTTTTTACAATTTAGTTATCAACTTCCTTACCTCTGAATTGAAACAAATAAAATCAATTTTTACCTTGCTTGCTTTGTGAATCCAGTTGAGCTGTCGAATTATGGACCATCTGTTTAAGAGAACTAATTTCATTCTGCATTACAACTGGGTCGGTTAAAAGGAGGCGTTTTGTTTTGTCCTCAGCATGGCAAACCATTAACAATGTAAAATCAAAAACAAACATACTTATCCATTTCCGAATCACAATCCAGAAGCAAAGTAAAAACTTTGGAACTGACAAGTTAGGTTAGACACGTGAACTTCCACCAGGGAAGTGAGGCCGGGTGCTCCGGAAGGGTAAGCACCTCCTGTTTAGCTAGCTACACCCGCCACGTGTAACATATTATTATGTTCATGTTAAACATGTTTGCCATTAGAAGGTCTTAACTTGTTAGCAGTTACCGTTTCAAAATAGGTCAAAATAGATAAGAACTATAAGATCAGTCAAACAATAGTTAAAATTAACTAACCTTGTCTTATCATTACTTGACACTTGATTTGTTAACGTATATGAGCGTATTCTTACATAAAATATCTGTATCGAAACTTAAAAAAAATAAAAAAAAGTTTAAATGAATTGTCTATTAGTAAATTTTCATTAACTTAAATAAAGAATTTCTAGAAATACTAAAAATTATTATCTGTAACTTCTGTTTCTAAACCCATAGTGATGATTACAAAATCTTTAAACGTCATTTATACAAACTGTTAACGCCCGATAATAATAATAAAAAATTAATATTGATTAATCATAACGAACGGTTCATATCCTCAAAGACTTCTCTATGCTTTTGCAACTTATCTATTTATGATTTACAGTAATTAAGAATATAAAGAGTATTCTGTTTTTGTCTCATACCTTATTTGTTTGTTCCTTTTATCATGTAATGTATTGTGTTTTAGGTTGATTGACTGTTCAAAAATATATTTTATTCACTTATTTTTTTTACGTTTACCATGTTGCAACATGTTTTAGATAATTTTACAAATCAGAAATGTAAAAATAAGCTCGTTTGCTCTTGTTTGCCTGTTTTTTCAATTCTTCGTTTTGCGTTATGTTCTTGATTTGATTTATAATTTTAAGTGATAACGTTTTTTCTTTTAACTCAATTGATGATCGTGTGAGGTATATGAAAAGTTTTATAATACCATATTTTTCGTTAAAAGGGAAGGGAAGTTTGCTAGCATGTAAGAAAGTTCTTAGGTGTAATCTTTATATTTTTGATTTATTCTTTCTTATCGTCTTTTCATATTTTTGGATATATACTCCAGTGCCTGTCCAAAATCAAGAGTTTTACAATCAGGTTCAAATGTTCGTATAACATCTCTTAGTTTGCTTTTTAGTCATGAATTTGTATTGTTTTGATCGTTGCCAAATTCTGTGTCTCAGATATCCCAATTTTCTCTTCTATTTTAATATATCAATGAAAGGCGACCAATTGATGTTAAAGGTCACTGGTCACCGAAAATCGAATGTTTTAGTAATGTTTTCCAAAAAATTACACAATAAAGAGTCGATGTAGCCACAAATATGATTTTTGTCTATTTACAGCGTAAAATAAAGTCTTAAAACTGTTTGAACATGATATTATCTCCCTTTGGTAGTAAAGGGCACAAAATCGGAAATGTCACAAAAGGTTTATCCTAGCTATTTAGTAATTAACGCTTGTAGAGTGAACTGTAATTATGATCCAGATTTATCAGTAGTAACCCCTCATGTTTTTGTATAATAATTTATTTTGGATATTTCAATTTCTTTCAGCAAAATAAATACACAAAATAATAAATAAATAAATTGTCTCATGTTTAATTCCTTTTAAGATTAAAATCAATGTATTTTTAATATTATTATTATTTACCTATGTAATTAACCGAAAGAACACATTTTCGAGTAGAATCCGGGTTTAAAACCTGTAATTTATTGTACAACGAAAACATAAAAAATACAGGTAAAAAAACTTCTAATTGTATCACAAATCACAGATTTCATCTCAGAATTAATATGAAAATGTTTGTAAACAATTTTCGAATTATTATTAAAATCGAAAGCTTTCTATATCTTATTCGCGGTCAATTAAATAATAATAAAAACAATAATAATAATAATAATAATAATAATAATAATAATGAAGATTGAATTGAAGTTTATGTCAGTGCGTAATATTTTTTATCAAATATTTGTTTATAATTTTTTCCGATAGAGTACTGATCAGATTTCAAATTCTCATTTTGTTAAATCTTCATGTTTGATTCTGCTTAAATTTAATTTCAATGTTTCCATCATAAAATAAAATAACATTGTCATATAATAATGATAATAACTTTAGTACGCCTTATAATAATGGGATGAAAAGAACTCGTTTCAAAAGGTGATGCCAGTGGCATTATGCTCGACTAACTGACGGCTTCATCAAAAAATCGAGTGAAACTTTCTTTCATTTTTAACAATAAAGTAATATTGTTTAAAGTGCAGTTTAAACCCCTCACATACCAGTAATAAAGAGATCATCAATATGCTACACTGGTAAATATCCTGTTTCGAAGTAGACATCTATCACCTGTAACCAACAGGGTTTACCTTACAATATGCAACATTGATTGACACATGTTTATATAATAACGAACAAGTCTTTATAATGTACACGATAAATGTTATTTATCATTTTTGATGGATTCTGAAAAGATATGTTCAAATAAATTAAAGTTAAATTAGATTAGTTTATTTGAACAAGGGACATACAAGTCTCTGTTTAAAGGTGTGAACGAGTGAACTGACTGACTTCCGAAATAACTTAATTTTGATAATTAGAATTGATTCAAATATAAGATTTTTTATTGACTTAAATCATTAATAATAATTTTAATTGTCTCAAATGATAATACCACTCTTACTTCCTTGACTTATCTCGTGATATTTATATGAACAATAACCTGAATACATTCAAAGCAATTAGAAAGGTGCAAGAAGGACTTGTGTAAATATGTCTTTAATTTGTTTTCATATCGTTGTGGAAAAATGTTACAAAATATATCATTTTGACTTTAAAACCCTTTAAAATGTTATACAAATCCAAAAGTTACATATGGATACGTATATAGGTCTTGTGTCTTTCCTCAGCAGGATGTTACGGCGATGTTGAAAATTACCGAGTGTTAGCAGTTCGTTTAGGTAAGTTATTAATGTAATCCAGTGTATAACAGGTAACTGGAAGGCGTGGAAAATCGCCAGACACATCATTATTGACAATTCTATCCACAGGAATGCAAAATACAAAATTAATAAATTTGTTGACCGGTGACCTCTACCATTAATGTGTACAGTTTTGTAAATGAAAGATAAAAGATACACAGAAATATTTAAATCACAATCAACCATAAACATACTGGTCCATTTTCAAATATCAATCACTAAATTAATGTAGAAAATTCGACAACTGGGTCATTTCCACCAAGGATATGAGGTCGAGAAATCAGAACTAAAACGGTCTCGTGAAAAAAACCACATATAATTTTATCACCATTCTGGAAGTAAATATTTAGTTATAATTTCTGTTTATCTTGTCTTTTTTATTTCCGATTTCGCTGTGCAGTGATTTGTGTCTATTACGAGAACTTTATACAACGGACCAATGGGCTCAAAGGTAAATTTACACGACTAGGCTAACCAGGGTCCTCATACAGTTTCATTGCAGTCATTACATTATTGTTGATTACTATAAGAACAGCCTGGATATATTTCACTTTACACAGCTGCATTTTCTTTTCAATCACAGTTTGACTGCAAAAGTCACGGGTGAAACTAGCTAGAGATTTACCCTTTTAACAGCGTCCGGTCTCAATTTCATAGTGGAAGTGCATGTGTTTAAATAAATATGCCAGATTTCAAAGAATTTACTTTATTTTTGGATTGTAATTTCGACATGGATTAAGCAATTCTAAATATCAAATATTGCCTTCGGTGGATTTAGTAAAATATAGTTTTTGCATTATTTGTCTCATTTCAATTTTGATCATACTACTGATGAGGAAGAAAACAACCGTCTTGTGTTGCAGAAGGAAAAATATTTAGTTATAATTACAACCACTGGACTTAAATCTCTGCTGATGGATTAAGCATTTCTAAATTCAGAAGACAATGCATAGTATTGTCAGATAAGTATTCATCCAAATTATCTGCTACAATAATCACCTAAAAAATCAGTGATCAGTAGTTTAAAGTAGTACCTTAGGTCGATGTGTTTATTTTCTCAGTTACACTTCTTAAAAATATTCCACAATTTTGCTACTGAACTACTGACGAATTTTATCCCTGAGTAATAGTCTAGTGCTGCAATATTCAGTATGTTTTTTTATTTACATACAATATCATTGTTTATTTCATAGCACTATATTTACATTTTGTCTGTTTTCTGTCTTCTACACAAGGTTTCAGAGCAATTGCGTTCATATCGGCTATGAACTGCAAGATCTACCTTGGTGACGTCACGGGAATTCCAGTCACAACAATCGGCGTATGTGACGTCACGGGAATTCCATTCACAACAATCGGTGTATGTATACACAATATGAAATACACAAAACCGGAACTTTTTATTGATTGTTTGCATAATTGTGATTATTTATTACCGAAATAATTGTATTTAATAAAAAATTGAACAATTTAGTAGAAATTTTGTATGCAATTTGTTGTTTTTTCCACGCACTATTTTGTCCTAGAATTTCTGGCGCCAAACTGCACAGCTGATCAGTTGGATCTGCTGTTGCATCAGCTGTTGCGTTAATCGAAAATCGTTGTTGACAAAGCGCGGAATTAAAATTTTCTGAAATGATTTTGAACCAAGAAAAAGAAAAGAAAATAGTTTTAAACGTAAATGTAACAATTGAACTGTTTAGAAATGCGGTTCATAGTCGATATGAACGCAATTGATATGCAAGGCAAACTAATCATAACGCGCTAACGCGCGTTATTCAGTTTGCTTGCATATCAATTGCGTTCATATCGACTATGAACCGCATTTTTAAACAGTTCAATTGTTAAATGACGGTCGTTTTGAAATACGATTCCTCTTGGACCAAAGGGTTGCAAAATATCCAAAAGGGCCACAGTATATTATATTGCATTTACGCATTTAGCTGCTTTGAACTTTGATTGAGGAAGTACACCTTAGTCTTTCAGGGTTATAAGTTCAAGCTTATCTCTTCCGTCCTTGCTATCATATCAACTTTGTTGTAAAATATGGTGTTTCTGTATCCAAAACCACCTCAGATGATTGTTTTTGTTTCGTAGCTGTATTTGCCTTGTAATCCAAATCATTTTAATTTTGAAAGTCACGGGTGTAGTTAGCGGGACAGGAGGTAATTTCCAAGCTAGAAAATCTGATGGAAATTTAAGTGGTTAGCTCTATTTCTCAATTTTGCAGTTATAACTTTGATTTTTAAATTGTGGTTTGGTCATTGACTAGTATTTGTTTTTTATTAGTTCTAGTGTAATAGTCAACGGTATTTCATCTATATCTAACACTATGTAATGTTCAACAAAATTGTAGAACATTAGCTAATTATTAACCGTTGCAATTATTCGATAAGGTAAAGATGTTATGTTAGACAACAATTGATATCAGTTTAATTATTTTGTGCATACCGTACAAGTAAAACTACTTTATAATTTTGATATGGTTGACATTTTAAAGATCCACAGACAAGTAATCACTGGATGCAAAATACCTTTTTCTTGTTTGAAGACTTCAAAGCCTAAGTATTTTGGTGGTTCCTCATTTAAACAAATCCATTCTTCCGGTCCTAAATGGTCGTAACTGTAACAAGTAAACTATCCTGAACATTTTGATGCTTTTTCATCTTAACAACTCCACTTCTCTGTCCCTAAGGGGTCGTAACTGTAACCAGTAAGCTATTCTGAATATTTTTTATTATACAAAAGTATATTTCTGACAATAATACACAATTATTGCCTAAAGAGTTGTTGATATCTTTGGTAAAAACTCACCAGCAGAGATACATGCTTACTGGTTTAAGTTACATATTATATGTTTTTACAGCACTAGATGGCTGTTTCGGAATACATTTCCTTATCAGTAGTGATTTGTTAAAAATTGTTATCAAGGGGTTGAAAAAGTATCAAAATGACCAAAATTATTTTCTAAATTAACTTTGGAAATACTTTGCATGAGGGATATTAGTTTTTGACGATTTTCAATATATACTTCTGACAAAAATTTATTACAATCTGTCTGACAATTTTAGAGTTGAAGTCGAAAATAGGTGTTAACGACACATGCACACACACAAACACACTTTGCGCTATGCTATTTGTTTTTAATGACGAGACGTGTTCCTCCGTCAGAAAGACGTGATTATTAACAGTGGGTATTATTTCATAATTTTCATTTATAACTGTGTCTTTTTAGGGTTCTGGGTGTTTCAACATTCGTCGATCTAATACTCTTATTTCTTTCATTGATGGTGTGGGGTTTTGATTTGGTAACTTGACTATGATTTATTGAAAGCAAAGGTACTAATTCATGTCCAATGCCAAAGAAAAGCAACGTTAAAATCTTGCAAATTAAAAAAAAACTATGTGAACCTCCTCTAGCGAAGTGAGGCCTGGTGTTCAGGACACAGAAACATTATACTCATAAACAATATTGTGTTGACGGCCAAAAACATTTCTGGGGACTCTTATAAACCTGGTGTAGGAACATCTCTGGGTCAGTAATTTATGAGTGCGGGACTTTTTTCGATGTATAAAGTTCCCGTAGTAGGAACAGGCTCCACCATAGAGACAACTCAGCAAACGGCGATACACAGTTTGTGCCGGTATACTAATTTTTTGTTATTATATAACCAAACACAACAAATTTGTCATATATAAAACAGTAAATATTTTGTTGATGTTACCTTCAGTATAAGAAAACTTCATTCAACGAAAGCTGCTTACAAATAAATTGCTGACTCAAGATAATTGCAAGCCAAGGCTTATCAAGACCATCAAATAATTTTATGGCAATCACCACAATATTGTTAATAAATATGGTCTCTCTATATTCAAAATTACCATGGATATTTCTATGTTCATGTCATTCCCCATTTTATTGCTCATTGCAAGCGACGGGTGTCACTATCCAAGAAGAGTTCATTTTTGAACACCCGGCCGTAATGCCTTGGTCGGAATTTTTTAATGTTAACTGAATTTGTCAGTTTTCACTTGTCACATTTTGTTTAAGGTTTGTGATTTATACATGGATTATAATGTATGTTTTGAATATTTGTAGCATTGCAGGAATAGCTTTCAAATATATATCATTCTCGTTGTTTAGTGCTCATCACAATTATAGAAAATAAGACAAATGACGAAATATTTCTTATAAAGATGTTATTCATCATCATAAACAATCCAACTTTTATTATTTTGTGCATACTATACAAGTAACTACTTTATCATTTTCATAGGGTGGACATTTTAGAGATCCAGTAGTCACTGGATGCAAAACCCATCATCGTTTCGGATACCACTGGGTAAGAATTCAGGTTGTTCATCCACACAAATCCACTGCTCTGGTCCTGGATGGTCGTGATTATTACCAGCAAGATATCCGGAATATTCTTTTTTCCAACCATGGGGACAGTCATTTGTTCCTGGTATCATCAAATGTGATCGACGATAATGACTTCGGCACACAGAACAGGGTACATCTTCATCCTGTGCATTATGTGCAAAGAAACTCAAACTCCCATATTCTGTACCAAAAAGATGTCCAGTGTATCTATTGGGTAACGTTTTACTAGTAAACGTGGGGGTTGTTGTCAGACATAAGAATTCAGATGAACCACCAGTATCGGCATATCCAGAACCACCCGCATAACCTGAAATAAATTTTTATTTCATGAATCAATATATCATTATGATCATTGCGTATATGTCATATTTTGGATTGTGATTTGAACATTTAGACTAGTATTTTCGTTTGGAATTACTTTATATTTAAGATTTTTCAAAATATTAAAATGCAGTATATTGTAAAGATTTTGCACTGTAAAGCCAATTTATATTGGTCCTTATTACGTATGTTTATTTTCTGTTTAGATATAATATATACATTGAATAGCATTAGCTCTTACCAGAATATACCAATGCACTTTCACTATCTGGACAAGTTGTTCTTCCCCATCTGACAAAGATTGCACCTTCATTTCCTGAACAAATATTTATAAAAAGGTTCTAAAATGTTTGATCGTAATTACAGTTAATAATGTAGAAACCTTCACCATATCTGGTTTTGTCTTTTATCAGTAACTGTGAAATCGGTATTACATATACGTCCAATCCATAGCAAACAACAAAACTAATTTCAATATTATTAAAATTTAAAGATTCGGAATCAACAAAAACATTATTACATTTTTAAGAAACCAATGTTAGACATACTAGGTATGCAGTAATTACCTTTTTGCTGAAATGAAAGTTAGTGGTATTTTGAAATCAAACCATTTGAGAATTTGTGATGCATGTTTTTCCAAGGAGGTTAAATATTGCATATCGATCAGCAAGTCGTATTTGTCAGATTCAAAATAAAGATATAATATCAATAAATGAGCGAATTTGTTTACGCTAATGGATGTATTTTTACAAAATAGTAAGCTTTTGGAGTTTAGTTAACAACTCCCTAACCTCAACCTTTGTAGTGAAACAAAGCATGCCAATGTTTACTTTACTTGCTTTGTGAAGCAAGTTGTTGAATAGTTTATTCAAGTTGAGCTGTCAAATTCTGGAACATCTGTTTTAGAGAACGAGTTTCATTCTGCATTTAAACGGGATAAGTTAAAAGAAGGCGCTTTGTTTTGTCTTCAGCATAACAAAACGTGGACAATGTAAAACATATAATTATGTTCATGTTACCAATGTTTGTCATTAGTAGATCTTAACCAAAAATAAACATACTAAACTGTGTCCGAATCTCAATCCACAAAGTAAAAACTTTGAACTGACTAGTCAGGTTAGACACGTAAACAACTTCCACCAGTGAAGAAAAGCCTGATGCTCCGGAAAGGCAAGCACATTTTGTTCAGCTAGCTACACCCACAATGCGTGGTAGCAGACCTCAGTTGTGATAAGGCCGGATGTGAGGCGGTCAAAGGTGGTGCATATAATAAACCCAGAGGTCTTTCCTTAGAGCACGCTCATTTAAATATGTTAATTGGTTGTACTTTGCCAAGTTTAGAGGTTCTTAGGTTTTCAAAACAATTGAGCTGAATTGGTTGATTATTGCACTATATTTACGGAGTAAGAATTTGAGTCGCACCATATGCACTTCCTTTGGCAAGCCCACATTTTGTATATAAACATTGGCATGTGCTTTTAGCATGTTTGACGCATTTAATTTCCAAAATCAATGCGGTTGTCATAGAAAGAAAATGTTTTCAAAAATTGTGGGAATCTGCACTTAGGTCATAAATGCAGTATAGAAATAATGTTTTAATTCCTCTGAATTGAAAACGAATCAACATTCATGTTGTTTCTGCAAAGATTATTGAAATATGAATGCATAACACTAAATCTGTTTAGGTAAAAAAAATGGCTAATGTTGAGTGTCAAATCACAACTGAGGTCTAACTTGTGTAATTAAAATTGTGTGAAAGGAACATGGAATTATTGAAATTCAAATATATCAAAAACAAACATACTAATCCATGTCTGAATCACAACCCAGAAGCAAAGTAAAAACTTTGGAACTGACAAGTTAGGTTAGACACGTGAATTTCCACCAGGGAAGTGAGGCCGGGTGCTCCGGAAGAGTAAGCACCTCCTGTTTAGCTAGCTACACCCGCCACGTGTGTAATCAAAATTGTGTGAAAGGAACATGGAGCTATGAGACGTCAAATATATCCAGGGCAATCCTGGACACAGAGACATCAAACTTATCAACAATACTGTGATGACGGCCATAAAACTTTTTGAGGGCCTTGATAAGCCTAGGCTTGCAATATCCCTCAGTCAACAATTTATTTGCAAGCAGCGTACTTCGTTGTACAAAATCTCCGTAGTGGGAACAAGCTCTACTATAGCGTATTAAGACGTCAAGGCTTGTAATATCACTGGGTCAGCAATAGGTAGGCATTAGTCTTTACGGTATTGCAAGAGATGGGGCAAAGAGTAAGAGTCAAAAATTTTGTTTGCCATAAACAAGTTTGCAAATGTAAAATAGAAATTAATATTTACCTTGCTTTTGTTGCGAAGATTGTTGTTGAATAGTTAATTCAAGTTGAGAAATCTTAATGTCGGCAGCATTTTTAGATAATTTTAAAATTGGAACTTCAGCTTCAGAGACGATATTTCATCCTGCATCACCACAGGATCCGTAATAAGAAGGCGCTTCGTTTTGTCTTCAGCAAGACAAACCATAAAGAGAGTTAAACATATACAAATGTATCTGTTAGCCATTTATGTGACTAGTATATCTGGTTAACAGTTACTTTTGCAAAAGACAATAGATAATAGATAAAAACATTGAGGTTAATTAATATGAAGTTTAAAATAAGTCTTATCATTACTTGAGACACGATTTGTTCACACACATTAACATATTTCTTTAAAATATATGACCTACAAAATTGACACATAAAAAACCACCGTCAATAGGTAATAGGAGGACGGACTTAATCGAATATACACAAAAAAGAACATTAAAAGTCAGGTATTTTTGGCTAAATAAAGCATCTGCAGACATTCAAAAATTGACGTTTTTTAAATAATTCACGAAGATATTAACTGTGAAAGCTGACTGAAACAAGTCACATAAATTGCGATGTGGTTTATAGTCGATGTTCCTATCTACGTTTTACACACACATGTGCCAGATGTAGGTAGATAAACAGGCGGCGCTTAACCTTCCGAAGCACTCAGCCTCACGTGTTTAACCTAATTTGCCAGGTTCAAAGTTTTTTCTTTGGTTTAGTTCTTTGGATTGGACATCAATTTGTATGTTTGTTTTTGATTTATAATTTAAAAATCAAACATCAATCCTTATATTTACAATCATATAAGTGTTCTTTTTGTGTTTGGTGTTTTTAAAGAATACTTAATTGAAAAGAAGACATCGAATAAGAAATATTATCTGGAACTATTGTGGTGTTTCACATTATTACGTTTCACACCCATTATAATAGCTCATCAATTGATTACGTCAGTGTGAGAAAAGATTTCCATACAGAAAAATGATGTCTAGTTTGTAGTGTTATGATATATTTGAAGAACAATACTAGATATCTTTTATCTTTTCATCACGTTCTTAAAGTCTGAGAAGTCAGTAAACGTTACAGCGGATGACATGCCTTGACTTTAGAACAAGTACTGATAAAGTATAACCTTTGATATTGTCAAAACGAGATTAACAAGTGTTTCAAAAAAGAATTGAACCTTTAAGTTAAACGCACGATACTAATATGGAAACTGCATTTGATTGACAAGACCTCTACCTCCCGCCAAAAAATGCTATCTAAATCAATGGGTACCATTTTAAAATTCACTTAGTATTGTCTACATTAATGCTTTGAGTACTTTATCTTGTGTTGATATTGTATTTGTATGCCTTTCCTTTGTTAATTGCTTACTAGTATTGGTATTTTTACACTAGACATTTACTCCAATGTCTGTTAAAAGTAGGTGTATTCATAAACAGTTGTTCCAATTACGTTTGTTTTTTGTATTGCCTTCTTACAATGTTCTATTATACTATTTTATTACTTTATGCTCTTTGTTGACTTTGCTTTTGTCATGTACATGTATCTCAGTTGCTGCTAACTTCCTCCGTGTATTGTTTAGGTTCATTACTCTATAGCTTATGATTATAATTTTTTTTCAGTTTTCAATAATATGCAAGTCATTTGAAATTTTAATTAAGTTGAAATCAATTACATCTGGGGATTAAGCTGTAGTGGATTTCGATCATCACAGCAAAATGAAAATAGCCCCTAACTTATCACTGTCCAAACCAAATTAAAAAAGCAAAGCAAAACTTTTGAAAAATGACAAACTAAACACGTTTACCTCAGCCAGCGAAGTGAGGCCGCGTGCTCAGGAAGGTATTCACCTAAGCACGTAAGTAGCTACACCCACAACGAAATCGACAATAAGAATGAAAAGGAACATCGAACTATACATAGACCAATACGTCAAATATATCCAGGATATTTTTTGATACAGAGACATCATGTTTATCAACAATACCATAAAGATGTTCATAAAACTTTTTGATGGCTTTAGTAAGCCAAGTCTTGCAAATCCCATACGTCAAGAATTCATTTTTGCAAGCAGATATCACAATTGTCAACAATATTGTGATGACGTTTATTTAACCTTTTTATTGCATTGGTAAGCCTTGGGTTGCAATATCCCTGCGGCAACAATTTATTTGCAATAATTCTACTCTCGTGTCTTTAGATGATATGTACTATTATCTACGTCTCCTCTTATCGCCTATATTAACCTTATCAATCATACAGACAATGTAACTAATTACGTAAATCAACAACATTTATCATTTTACTCAGTACAGACCTGTCGGAAAGTTAACACTAAGCAATGGAAAAGAGAGTCGAAGTTCGGCTTCAAAGTTTTCGAGATCGATGTGTAATTCCTCATGTCTAAATTTAACGAAGAGATAGATGACATGTACTCAGAAGTTGTCGAGATATACGGATTAAAATAAAGTGCCGATTCTAAGTAGTAAGCTTAGTGTTAAACTTTGGACAGTTCTGTACTGTATATCTGTATGTATGATATTGATCATCCCTATCCCTTGTCTAACAACTGTCTAATCGACCTATATATAGAGATCACGGGATCGAAATCTTCTCTTGTCTATTCCATCAAATCAACTTAATGACTGAACAACAGAAAATTAACTTTTTGTTCTGGGCTTTGGGTTTGTTTTATAAAATCCAATTTTGTGAAGCCATCTGAAACATATTTAATAGATACATACATGAATCAATGGAAATCCTCATTCTAAATTGGTGTAAAAGGGAAATTTAGGAAGATAATAAACTCGCAAAATGACCCACACATGATAAAATTTATTGAATAACTTCAAATATATAAATCAGCAGTATAGTTCCTGTACCAGCATGATCCGATATATCGACATTATAGCGTTTGTATCTGGAAAAAATTATATAAAACTGTGTTTATTTCTTATAATACTTTGTTTCTGACTTTGCAAATTAGCATTGTTTATACATTTTAAGAAATAAATACTAAGCCTGTTCCAATTTTGCAACACCAGTTGGCTTTTTTGGAATAATTTTGGTCATCATAAGTGTTCAGACCACAACTGTGGAAATTAAATATTTTTGAGACGTTAAAATGGGAAAAAAGAAGGATCGAAATGAGCATAGCTTATTTTTTGAGGAATTATAATATTTTAAGAATCATGTTATATTACAAAAGAAGTTTTTTATCTGACAATACTATGAATTACCTGCTGAGATATCGTTGGGTGAATTATATTTTACAATTTTATAAATTAACCAGGGTCACGGTGTTAAGATGCAACCGGAAATAGAGTACTTTTGAAACGAGGCGATATCCAGATCGACGTTGTAGATCAAGTCTGTGCAAGTTTTTATACTTGCACAGAATGTTTTTTGCCATGTTGCTTTTGTATATATAGCTAAATCCATTCAAAAACAAATAAAGTGTTAAAAAGGCAAGACGAAATTGGAAATGATGATTTTCCGAGGAACCACAATGGATGTTTTTCGTAAATCACTTTGTATTTCCAAACAATTGTATTGTAACTGCTGATGTTAACGATATTAACAAGTATCCATGTTCATACTTGAATGAATATACAAAATAATTCCTTCACATTACAAGTCGTGTTTAAACCAACCCCTACAACGTTAATCTGGATATCACTTAGTTCCAAAAGTATCCTATTTCTGTTTCCATCTTTAAAAGTTGAGAATCCAAAATATCGTATTTTGAGCATTGTAAAGCAATGACATGGTACATCAGGAAGTAGGGTTACAATCATTTTTCAAGTCTTTGTTCTAACAACGACCCCCACGCACATACAAGACAAACCCTCTACTCTGATTCAGGAAGTAGACAGCATATCAACCAATTGCAGATTAATCCAAACATGCCGTATTTAATGTGGAAACAAACAACACATCATACTATTGATATGGACGCTCTTACTTTGTTTGTATTATAACTAGTTAATTAAGGTCATTATCATTTATCGGCAGTAGAGGGTCCCGTAGGCGTTATATGTGTTTGGAATACTGACTAAAAATGCACAGTTTGGAGTATAAGTTATCGAAACTGTCGCTAATAAATGTTTGCTAATTAATCAATGAGAAATTTTTTTGTAATATAAAAGCTTTAATGATACGCGAGTCTAGTTTTTATCAACAGACTTGGTGTTTGGTTTGATCAAAACACATATACATTTATTAATAGAATAGTTATTCTGAAAAAACTTTAAAATCTAGAAGATTGCAAGGAACTAGGAAATATTTGGCTTATTCATCGGTCGTCATTGCATAACATTTATTAGTAAACAAGAGCACCGTTGAAGCTGAGCGCGGCGATATACCCCTGTCAGTGTCTAAAATTGAGCACAAGATACGACAAACTAGATACAAAGAACTACAATTTTGCGGAAAGATTAAACGCGAGACGTCGAATGATTTTAATTTGCATTACGCGTACGACATTAATTTGCCCAAATTTCCCCAGTTTTACTGAACCTAATATTATATTATGATAAATACATAATATTAATAGACCAATTCTTGTTCTATCATGCATAAAAAAGTGTATATCATAGTATAATGGCATTTTAACTTCCTTGTTAAAATACATATCCAATTGTTTCTGAAAAATATAATTGATAATATAAATCTAGCAATCCTTTGTACTGAAAACGAAAACATTTTTATTTTATGCGTCTTCATTTATTTCGGACTTTTAATGTCACTAATTTATATTCCCTCATGTAAGTTTATAGCTTAAGCCGATATCTCTGTTGGTTGATAAAACCCCCAACGATAAAATAAACTCAGAAGGCAATACTTTTGTGAAGTCAAATTACATATTATACCAGTTTTAATTTTACAGCACTAGACGGCCGTTTCGAAATACAATTCCTCATCAGTAGTGCTTGGACCAAAATTATAAAAAAAAAATTATTTTGAAGATGTTGAAAAGCTACCCAAAGGACTAAAATATATTTTACCAAATTAAGCTAAGGAAATACTTTGCATGAGGGAGTATACCTTAGTTTTTGAGAAATTTCAAATTTTAACTTGCAGGAAATTTAAACAATTACAGTATATTTCTTACAATAATACGAAATTATTGCCTACTGAGTTTGTGATATCCTAGGGGCACCAGCAGAGATATCGGCACAGGGGTTTAAATTACATATTATACCAGTTTTAATTTTACAGCACTAGACGGCCGTTTCGGAATACAATTCCTCATCAGTAGTGCTTGGACCAAAAATATGAAACTTAAATTATTTTGAGGATGTTGAAAATCTACCCAAAGGACCAAACTATATTTTACCAAATTAAACTAAGGAAATACTTTGCATGAGGGAGTATACCTTAATGTTTGAGACATTTCAAAACTATACCATTAGTATTGTCTAAATTTGCTGCTAGTTAAAATTTAGGTATCCTCTAAAAATAAGGTATACTCACCCATGAAAAGTATTTCCTTAGCTAAAAATGGTTCCTGTGATATGTTTACAACCCCCGTAAAAAGTAAAGTTTGGTTTTTACAATTTTAGTCTATATTTAGTGTTAGTGTTAAAGTATTGGGATTTTAACCCGTTGCGGTTTCAATTTCAATTTAAATACACACGTTGGCCTATTGCATAAAAAAATAAAATATTTGTATCTGTTATCTCTACACATTGTGCAGTTTAGTTAATTTATGTTATAATATGACTGGAAAATTCCATACAATCTGATTGGCCTAAAAGCAATTTGATTCGCAGGATAAAATGCGATATCCACCTGGACTCACATTTTCATCCCAGACAGTACCCATTCATAGATTAGGGAATTTCCAAATTCAATCGACACTTTTCTGAGTTTTGGTTTGTCTGATTGGACAAGACTCGAGTAAATATCCAATCACATGCCTTCTTTCGTGTAACTTCATGGGGGACTTCCCGTAAATTATGACGTCATAATTAAAAGATGTCAAAAGATAGCATGTGCTGACGTCATTGACACGGTTTTGGCAATTCACAAAAATGAAATGTCGGATGACGAGCAGCGTAAATTTAGCGTCTGTGGCAATCTCAGAATATTGGAGGCAATTTTGACATCAAAAAATGTCATGTACACAGAAAAGTTAACAGATAGTGTTATTAAACTAACAAGAAATTATTTAAAAGAGCTTTTAAACCCGGCTTTACCAACTTGATGAGCGTCTCCGGTAATGTCGATCATTTTGCTAAGTACACTAAAATCTGTCTTTTTAAATGTCATTTTGAAGTGTCATAGTGTAAAACAATTATTGTCCTTTGATATCAGTGGATATGGGATTATACGGACCTGAACAAAGTAATATTGACCGAGGCCTGACGGCAAATTAGTATACCAATGGGTACAAACTGTGCACCATTGCTTGTTTCTTTATTCTTACGAAGCAGAATTTATACAGAACCTTGTTAAATCTGGAGAGAAGACTGTCGCCAAATCATTCAACTCAACATACAGATATATAGATGATGTTCTGTCTCTTAACAATCATAAATTTGAAGACTATGTAAATGTCATCTATCCTAGTGAGCTTGAAATAAAAGACACGACTGATTCCTCAAGTTCTGCTTCATATTTAGACTTATACCTGAATTATGACGCACACGAAAGGCTACATTTGAAACTTTATGACAAACGTGATGACTTTAATTTTTCTATTGTCAACTTTCCTTTTTTATGCAGCAATATACCTGCTTCTCCTGCTTATGGTGTATTTGTTTCCCAATTAATACGCTATGGTAGAGCTTGTTCCCACTACAGAGACTTTGTACAACGAAGTAGGCTGCTTGCAAATAAATTGTTGACTCAGGGATATTGCAAGCCTAGGCTTATCAAGGCCCTCAAAAAGTTTTATGGCCGTCATCACAGTATTGTTGATAAGTTTGATGTCTCTGTGTCCAGGATTGCCCTGGATATATTTGACGTCTCATAGTTCCATGTTCCTTTCACACAATTTTGATTACACACGCGGCGGGTGTAGTTAGCTAAACAGGAGGTACTTAACCTTCCGGAGCACCCGGCCTCCTTTTCCTGAAGGAAGTTCACGTGTCTAACCCAACTTGTCAGTTCCAAAGTTTTTACTTTGCTTCTGGATTGTGATTCGGACATGGATTTGTATGTTTCTTTTTGAATATATATGGATATTATTTAAACATATTGCCATGACAAGCAGTATAAGTAGTGTTCATCCAAATTTGGCACAACAACTATATGTAGAACCAATCTAAATGGACGCACAGAAATCGTAAGTATCTTGTCGATATATAATTATATGTAATGCCTATCCAATAGAACCACGATTAGATATACCACTTTATCATTATATGCAGTGCACCTTCAATTGGAATCACAACCACCTGTACCATTTTTGCATTATATGTAGGGGCCATCCCGATTAAGTAAAAAAAAATGTCATTTGTCATTGTATGCAGTGCACATTAAAATGAAGCCATAACGACGTGTCCACTTTGGCATTATATGCAGCAACCATAAAAATTATCCACAACGGTGTGTATCATTTTTCATTATCAGCAGTGTCCCCATGTGGGTTTGTCTGTTTTCCTGAGCCACATTTTTATAATATACCTGTATTATTTGCATTCAGTTTTAATTTGCGTTGCATGTTATCAAACTTTTAACCATTACCATAACCCTTTAATTTGAGGTAGAAAAATAGATAGGTTTATTCCAAAAATTAATATTTCTGTTTTTTTTTTTTTTCGCTAACAACGCTACTATACTTTCACGCCACTATACTTTCAAGTCTAGGGCTGTTTAATGCCTTGCCACCGAATGCACATAAGTATTAGATGAAACTTTCCAATCAAATCAGATAAAAACAACTTTAAAAAAGAACTTTTATTGAATGATAGTTTTCACCAAACATTAAATAAATGCCCTTGAGATAATGAAATTTAATATTATATATCAATTATATCTTTTTTATATTTCATTAAAACAATTTGCATCATAAGACGTATTTTATTGTCAATACATGACTGCGAATATATATATATTGTAAAAATATGACATACGAATAAAAAAAATCGTTTCATAAACACATTCATAAATAATTTAAATCTTTTTTTCATTGTCTTTTTTTTTAAAGCATATGTTACAAATTCAAGTCTTTATTTAGATTGCATGTTTAAACGATGTAAAAAAAAGTTAATAAGAACATTTATATAAAATAATCGCAACCCGGTAACTATGCTTGTACAGCTATTTACACATGACAGTTACAATTTGGATAAGGAATCACCCTTACGTAGAATTGATATGACAAAATCTTGAAGTAAACTCATTAGAACCCCGATGATGTAATCGAGGAATTCCTTGCGTTTTGAAATCAGTATGACAACATCCTGATTTAAACATTAGTTAAATGAATTCCTTCTGTTGTAAAATTGATAAGACAACACCTTGAAATTAAAATAATAAATTTGATGACGAAATGGAGAAATTCCTCGTACTATAAAATCGATATGACAACATCCTGAAGTAAACTGTTACAAGAACCCCGATGACAACATTATAAAGTAAATTTTAATTAGAATAATGATGACGTAATCGAAAAATTCCTCAAGTTTTGAAATCAATATGACAACATTCTGAGAAGTAAACTTTGATAAGAACTCCGATGACATAATGGTGTTGCAAAATTCATATGACAACATCTTAAAGTAAACTTTACAATTCCGATGACGTAATCGTAGGATTCTTCGTAATATGGAATCGATATGAAACAACTTTAATTTAAATCAAGAATTCTGATGACGTGATCTAGGAATGCCTCGTGAAATTAATATGACAACATAATGAAGTAAACTTTAATAATGAAACTGATGACGTAATCAAGAAATTCCTCGTATTGTGAAATCAATATGACATCATACACAAGTAAACATTAGTTAGAACTCCGGCGACGTAATCGATAAATTCGCCGTACTGTGAAGTCTATATGACAACATCCTGATGTCTTTTATTAGAACTCCGATGACGTAATCGATGAATTCCTCGTACTATGAAATCGATATGACAACATCTTGAAGTAAACTTTAAGTTCATGTCTAAACCGCCGCCCAGTAAAAAGGTAAATATAAAAGTTACAAGCGTAATGTGACATCCCCATATCATAAACAACTTCTCTTGCTGTCAAGTATTTGAAATGTGCTTGCCAAACAGGACCGTTGGCAAAATCATCGTTTATTCCAGGAGGATACCGTACATTTAAAGCATAAATTATACTGACGGGTAGTGTAGTAAATATCAAGTAGAAGGATACCACTAGTAACATCTTCGTAGTTGTCGACCGTTGACGTTTTGGCGCTCCATATAATCGCCGAGCCACTCGTTTTGATTTTTTCATCTGCAGAATAAGAGCTATATTTATTATTAGGATCACAAACGGTACAAACATGAACATAGTCGACTCCGTGGCCCAGTTCCAATTTGTCCATAGGTTATCGTCGTCTCTGGCCAGACAAAGATGTATTTGGTCGTCGTAAACCCAGAAATATGCCTGGATACTTGCTATCATTATTGACAAGTTTGTCATTAGAATTATAATCAGAATGGCGCGTTTTACAGTGCAAAATACACGACGTTTTAATGGAAAGCGTATTGATATAAACCGTTCAACTGTAAATGCCATTGTTAAAAGTGGCGACATGTACTGCACTGTTAAATAAATAACCGGAAACACTTGACAAACAACGGGCACATTGAGCGTACGCACTTTCCAAGTTAATTGCAAGTCGTAGACAAACGACAGCACTAGGAATATAAGATCCGATATTGACAATGCAGCCAAATAACATCCCGATGAATGCAACAAAGGACGCCGTAACCACATCATACAAGATAAAATATTTCCAGGAAATCCAAAGAAATAAAGAACAACCTTTGTGTGTCTAAATATAAAGAAAATTATCGGAAGATGTTCATTGTATATATCGTCAGCTGAAGCAAACGATGGCTCTTCTAAAAACGTTACGTTTTGTACCTGTGTTGTTATGTCCATCTGAAAAATAAAAAAATAAAATTTAATTTTCCTTTGTTAACATGATTTTTCTAGCTCAAGACTTTCTGGCTATTAAGTTTGCCATGTAAACATGCATGACACATAGCATTTTATATGCCATGGCTCTGTTAATTTCTTACCTTTTATGGTTATAAAATTGACTGAAGTTACCGATTGATGAAAGATGATAGAATCTGATTTTCGATATGCGAAATATAATTAAAAAATATGCCCTGTTGATTATGCCCAATTCTTCAATTGTTTTTATACCAAAATAGAAAACATAATTTGATTTTTAATAAGACAGCGCGTTCTTTCTTATTTTAACACTGGAAACGTATATATTCTTAATAATATGTCTGAAAGGAGTTGCGTAAAATCTGTTCATTGTTTGTCAACATTTCAGAATATATGAAACCAATTCATAAACAATCTATATAAATCCTGTTACAGTTATAATTTAATATAATTAATTCATAATTTAAACAAATTAGTGACTGAAAAAATACAAATTAGAACAATAACAAGAAGCCGTTTAAATGTATCCAATCAATCGCATGGTTCGTGCATATAAATATCTTGTACTTTTAAGAAGAAATTTATTAACGCTATGGCATTGGATATTTTGATTAAATAGAATAAAATATCATTACCGAATGATTAAATTTCAAACAATTGTTCTATATTAAAAATCTAGCAACTATCATTTCTTTATTTTTCCATGGTTTTGTTTCAAAATCGAAGCTTGGTATCATCGCCAGTCCTTCAGATTCTTGTAGAAATACAAATTTTTAAAATCAGGGAAGGATAAGAATTGAAATCGTTGTTTTGACGTATTAAGTGATTATATAACATACACTTAAATATAATCAATGTTTAATTTTCTCTGCATAGTTATGCATTTCAATTTTTAAAGAGCAAATTAAAGATTAATTATTGAGATTTAATCTTCTTTACATTTGTATTTTAAAATAAAATTATTTCATTCACTTGCAAAATTGTCTTTTAACTTAAAGATAGCCAAATAATTAATTTATGCTAGAAAAGACAAACACAAATATATTGTCGTTACCTTAAATGCAAATGTAAAAAAGCAAAGTGAAAACTTTGATAATTAAAAACTTTAGTTAAACCTCCGACAGAAAAGTAAGGTGTTGTGCTCTAGAAGAGTTAGATTCATTAAATCAACACTATTTTCATAACGGACATGAAACCTTTTAGGGCCTTCAAAAGCGTCTGGGATTCCAACGACACTTCGTTAAAAATTCTTTCTTTTTTGATCAACTTATTGTATCATTAATGGACCAGTGGCATAATCCTGAACAAAAACATATATAAAATATGCGATAAAGAGACCTATCCTATTCTAAAAGAATAAATACAACGATCTTTTGTTTGGGTCGTATAACGACAATTTATCAAATTGTCAAGAATAACTGGTCACGACAAGTCATTCATATTACATACAGACAACATCTTTTATTTTCAGACGAATGACGGATTTCAGAAATGACTATTAGGCCAGATAAGGATCTCGATAATCTTTCTTCATATAGACACGGTATCTATATAATGAATGATAAATCTATATAAAACAACCATCTCCGTTCTATGGCCGTCATCACAGTACTGTTGATAATTTTTATGTCTCTGTGTCAAGAAAGGCCCTAAATAAGTTTGACGTCCCATAGTTCCATGTTCATTTCACTCAATATTGATTACACACGTGGTGGGTGTGTCTAGCTAAACAGGAGATGCTTAACCTTCCGGCACAGCCGGTCTCAGTTCGCTGGTAGAAGTCCATGTGTTTAACCTATCTTGTCAGTTTTAAAGTTTTTACTTTGCTTCTGGATTGTGATTTGGACATGGATTGGTATGTTTGTTTTTTATTCTTACTATTTTTAATTACATGTTTATCTAAATGTTTTTTTTTCGGTTTTGGTCCAGTGGAGATATATCACTCGTTTCTAATCTTTTTCCTCGATGTTTAAACAAATATCACTATATCCAAATCAAAATATAACAAGAGCACTGCCGAGCGGAGCATTATACGCCCGTGTTATATTGATCGAGTAGTACTATTTACTGAGAAGTATAAGTACAACTAGGATATATGTATGTAAAAATATATTACCAACTCCGTGTTCGGGCCATAACTCGTAATCCAAAAAAGTTGTAATTCAAATTTGCACGAGATATTACCATGATTAAGGTGTAACTGTATAACAAATTTCATTTAAATCCATGTTTGTATTGTCTACTGAATGGAATACAAACCACATGGTCAAACATACAAAAATTTCTAAGTTAAAAAAGGGGCATAACTCCTCCAAAAATAATCTAAAAAAGTTGTAATTCGAACTTGCACCAGATATTAACATCGTAAATGTGTATACCAAATGTATAACAAATTTCATTTAAATCCATGTTTGTATTGTCTACTGAATGGAATACAAACCACATGGTCATACATACAAAAATCTCTAAGTTAAAAAAGGGGCATAACTCCTCCAAAAAATCCGAAAAAGTTGTAATTCGAACTTGCACCAGATATTAACATCGTAAATGTGTATACCAAATTTCATTTGAATCCATAAATAGTTGTAGGCTCTAATGATCGGAAACCACATGGTCATACATACAAAAATTTCTAAGTTAAAAAGGGGCATAACTCCTCCAAAAATAATCCGAAAAAGTTGTAATTAGAACTTGCACAAGGTATTACCATGGTAAAGCTGTATACCAAATTTCATTTGAATCCATAAATGTTTGTGGTCTCTATTGAACGGAATACAAATTGTTAACAGACGCCCGGACGGACAGCACCGTAACATTATACGTCCTGTCATATGACGGGCGTATAAAAAAGTATGAGTAAGATAGCTAGAATCAATATTATTTACAGTTCTGTATATCATAATAACTTAATTTTCAAACTCAAAGTTCGAGTGATAATGTATTGATCAAAATATATTTGTTTTTAAACTTTGATATATTTTCCATAGGAAATGAATATGCATGTTTATCGAAATTTATTGAATACCAATAAGTAATTAAAAGGCATGTCGCTCGATATGTAACAGAAAATCAAAAAATATCCTCATCATAGTTTGTATACCAGTATAGCAATACAGATTCCTCAGTGATTTTACACAATAATTCCCTATCAGATTTTTACAGAGTGAAAATTGAACGATAGAGGTGCGTTTCTAGTCCATCAATACGAAGTTGGTAATTAAAACACACATACTAATCTATGTCCAAATCAAAACATACAATTGTTTTACGATTAGCCTGTGGTTCTGGGTGTGATATTGTTTAAATGTAAACCAATAGCCTACCATCTCCGGATATTGGAGCAGAACCAACAAATAGCCTACCGTCATGAGATTGATGGGTTTGCCTCAGATGCAAAATGTTTAACAATTATCCTACGTATCCCAAATTTATATATATACCAGTATCACAATGTAAACCACAACCGTATTGTGCCAAAGCATAAATCTTCCGCATTGATTTGCTTCGGTGAATCAGAATTATCAAAATCAAACATAACATAATTGAACACAATACCCTTAAGTGTGTTTCTATATAACAGAAAGCTACACTTTGCACCAGCCAAACCAATCAAAAATATATAACAATTATTCTAGATAATTATTTGGTATGATGTGTATTTTATACTGAGACATTGAAAACTAAACCTTTATGTTTAGGATGACCCTAAAACCCATTTTATACTTCATAAATTATGGTCTTACTTGTCAGATGTACTAAAGGAAAAGTGCTATAGACTAATATAATCTAAATTTAGATACATTTTATTGGTAAAAAGAAATATTAGATAAAAGGAATGATTATTAAGAGTACTTGTTACCGTCTCTCACATCTCCTCTTGTCAACTAGTTTGATAAACTTGTTTTGTAGTCAACGGATGTCAGTATAATAAAGGAACTGATGCAGATAAAGTGTTTAGTATATGTATTAGGAGATTAGGACATAATCTGATAATGTAAAAAATGAGTAAATAAAATCTACAGGAGATCAGAATCATTGACCTTCAGAATGGTAAAGTGATGATTCTACCCACTGGACCTGATATTGTATGGATAAAACATATATTGTAATGTCAGGAGTGTTTAAACTTGGAAGAAATCTTGACCCACATTTTAGAGTGAGTAAATTAGTGAATAGAGTTTCTCAAAAACTAAGGTATACTCCCTCATGCAAAGTATTTCCTTAGCTTAATTTGGTAAAATATATTTTGGACCTTTGGGTAGATTTTTAACATCTTCAAAATAATTTTGGTTTCATAATTTTGGTCCACGCGCTACTGAGTAATTTTATTCCGAAACGGCCGTCTAGTGCTGTAAATATAAAACTGGTATAATATGTAATTATTAGAGACAGAGATCGAAAAAGTCAAGTCTGTGACGTGAAATGGTGAAGTGAACCTGTATGGCTGCAAAACAATTTTCGGTAAGCTAACAACATAACACATGCTCAGTTGGATTCGAAAAATGACGTAAACAGGCGATTTTATCTGTACAGGTAAGCGTTGCAATATATCACTTTACTAAAGGCATTACTAAATTTCAAATTAGAAAATTGCAGCTGAAAAACATGTATTGGGAAAAAGTAAAAAAAAACATTTGATAACACACATAAAGAAACATTATCATTTGAACTTTGTTATTACACCCCATTGTATCAAAATAAGAAATTGAAATGATAGGTTCAAACTCTTTTGTGAAGCATTTCTTTTTCATGCAGACAGTGGTCCACAGTTACACATGTTCGAATTAAGAAAAAACTAAGAACACACTATCTAAGAGAAACAGCTTATCAAACAAATCCAGAAAACATATGGTATAATTATATTAGCTTTTGGGGAAAAATAATGTTTGAAATCATAATTTTAATTTATTCTTATTCTTCTGACATCCTTCAGTATATATCTGAGTATTCCGCAAAACCAAACAATAGACAGTTCTGGTTTTACAACAAAATTTGTAACATCAATACTTTTTTTAAAAAATTGCAAATCACCAATAAAAAAATCGTAACGAGTTCTAATCTTTCTTAATTTGTTTAGTTATTATCTAACGATATGCATCATGTAAACAATCCTCAAGTCAATTTGTACGTAGCATGAACTGATATCAGTATTATGTAAGAGTTACAGAGCAATTTCCTGAATCTTAGAGTTAAACCTTTTGGTAATAGGAAAGTTAATTAAATTTTCTATCTGCATCCGATCGAGTGCAATTGCGATTGAATGTATTTGAAATTATATCTTAAAATCATAAACTAATGAATAACCATAACAGTGGATGAACAATCACGAAATTATATCTCCGTTTCATTATTAATACTGCACTGAACTGGTTGTACTGATAATTTCTTTAAAAAAGAAATGAAGCCAATTTTTCGATCATCACAATGTTGCTGGTAAGTAAGATGTCGCTGTATCAAATTGATCCTGTATATTAGTTGACACACTAACGTCAAATGTTTCTTTCTTTCTCAATATTTTATTTACATAAAAAATTATGTAAATATAGCTAACTGAGACAGGAGGCGTTTACACTTTCTGATCACCCAGTCTGAAATCCCTGACGGAAGTACATACGTTTTTTAGTCCTTAAAATTTTTACTCTGCTTTTTGGATTGTGATTAAGAACTGACATAATTCGAAATTTTAATTGATTAATAAAAAATGTTCGTTATATTAGCAAGCATTTTAAGATTATGATTAAAATACATTAGTATACTTTTTGACTGGAAATATGCATGTTTTTAAAATTGAGCAGAAACTTCCTGTACATCTAAGGGGGGTTTGATTTTTCCATTAAAAGGGGAAATTAAAGCAATGTACTACGTGTTACGCATCATCTACATTTAATTTCACGTCTGTTTGAGTTTTATGCTTTGTATATCAAAATATTTCAAGAAATAATATTTTTTAAATAAACTGTATCTGCATGTAGCGATAATTAAGTCTGAGATTAGAAATCTACAAGAATTCATTGCGTCCTTGAAGTTGAAAGAACAATAAAGTCAAAAAGGGATTGAAATCAAAGATTAAAATACATCTCTAAGGTTTTATCTCTCAATGTAATAGAAACGTAATGCGGTATAGGTTCCTAAAAATAAGAAGTTTCTAATAATGCATGGTTGTCACATGTTTAATTATGATTGTAATGATTTCACAGAAAATAAGTCGCTAATTTAAAGCGGAATAATTCCAGTTTTACACATTTCTTTAATTTTAATATTTTTTAAATATTTTTTGCGTTAAACAGAGTTTTTATTGTGCTGTGGGATTGTGAATTTGACATCAATTTTTATATATTTTGTGACTTTTACTTGTTTATTATTCTATGTTTTCAGAAACCGAGTCGCAAAGTTAAAGCGAAATATCTTGTAATTACCACATTTAATCTCTTTCTTCTGTGACGTGATATTGTTAGTTTTTGCTTATATACTGGAAAGTATATGGTTTTTATTACCACTTTCTTTTCTCAATAAATACTGTACTTTAATCTTATTCAAAGATATTCAAAGATCCTTATCGTTATCGGTCAATTCTAATAAACAAATATTTGAACTAATACACGCAATTTTTTGTCGTGAGTAAGATAAATGACACTGCTTTCATAAGATAGATTAAACATAAGATGTTAGAAAATGTGTGTAGTGTATATAGTAATGGTGGTTTATTTAACACAAATAATACAGAATTCCATACATAATAATAAATTGCTTTGATATATGTGATTATTCTTGTGCATCACAATGGGGAAACGGAAATTCTTATAATAGCTATTCAAAAACTTCAAAAGAAAAGACGTAGCATTAGTGGAAATATGAAAGACACTTCCAGAAAATATCGAACTTAGATTCGTGTTCAATCGATTTTTTTTTAATATAGCAAGAAAATGACATGTTTTTTGAGGATTACTGGTATTTTGATTGAATTGTTGTTTGGACAAATATTAAAGCAATCGGATGACTAAAGCAGTTTAAATCTTTAAATATAAGTGTTTTCTGACTTCTGGCGATTAGTCACTGGCTTATAATTGAAGCAATATTGCAAGTGTTAAAGTTTATCCACGGTATTATCGTGAAATTCTCGCAATAATAATATATATATCAATGTAAACCATACATACATAATAGCTTTTATTTAATTGTTAATGTATCGTATATAAAACTGTTTTAGTGTTGCCAAATGCTCTGTAAATTTTAACCAATGTGTAACAATCGCGATTTTGTCTCTATTACTGTCGAAACCATTATTGAGGTCATGGATAAACTATGCTTATTGCCATAAGAAATATTTTTTAAGAGTGTTTGCTTTACGAATATTTTTTCAAAGATTTGATTATAAACACTTATTTAAATTGGTAAAATTTATAACCTGAATAAGTAAAAAAAAAATTATCAACAGGCCTCAATAAACATATGGTTTTATAATGAAATCTATAAAACTAAGGCATGGTGTATTGTTTGTACATAATTATTTGAGACAAAAGCCCCCTCAACTCCTTAAGTTCAGTTGTTTAATTTTTCCCATTTCAATAATAAAATAAACGTAATATCAATGTAAACGTGATATTTTTATATATGTAATACATTGGTAATTATGTTAACTTAGATTCTAAATTGAGTGCACAGATCATTGGAAAGACTGCAAGCACTTTGTCAAATCTTCCCAGTGGTTGTACAATGACAACTGTGTATAATTAGGAGCTCGTGTTATTTTTTTCTCATCATTGTAAACAAAACATGAATTATATAATAACATGAAATCAATAGCTGATCAGCTTTTAGACATCACTTACTTAAAAAAAGTTTTAGGAAGCTAATGATGGTTAATTTATATACATGTGGTTAGGAGTGACTGTTTCGTAGAGTTCTTGTGTTTGGTTTCGCCGTAGAGGTGAGGCCAAAGACGCTAAAATAATTTACAAAACGATATGGTTGGCGATATTAAAAATGCAAATGCGATGTTTAGACTATAGATAGGATATCGGCTACAACAAACCATTACGACATGGGTTGTTTTAACAATGAAATAGCTATGACTTTATTTACACGCTAAACCTATGATAACCGGCAAATACTTAAGCACTTATTTGTTAATGGACTTTAATATAGAACTCATTTCTCATAATCATTATTAAAACAAGAACCTTTATCATAAATCTCTTTGCCTTTATTTATTTTGGATAAGTATGAAGCTACACGCGTAATCAATCACGTTCAACCTAATTTATTGAAAAATAAACCTAGTAAGATTTTGTTTTTATTTCTATAAAATTAAAGTCGCAAATGATATAGATTTAATTATTTACAAAATGACATACAAAGTGATTGATTATATCAATTTTGCGCAGTAATTCATCAGAAATACACCTATTTCTTTAAATAATGTAAAACTTTGAAATTATTCATTTTTAAAGAAAAAAGAGTCACTCTAATGTTTAGGTATTTTGTTTATGGCACTGGCATCGGTAGCTGAAATGTTTGAGATACTATTTAAATGTTCCCGTTTTTTATAAATAATCACTCTGAAAGTTTAGCCAGTTGAGGCAAATGTTAGAGTTTTTTCTAGATAAAAAGGACACAAAAAATTTAAAAACTTGTAAAACAATAAAAATGATAAAACAAAGTTCCACATGAAATTAAAATATAGAAGATCACTGTAAAAAAAGCATTTTCTAGTAGGATTTTTCCATGCCCCAAAATTTACTAAATTCCCAGGTTAGGACTTTAAATGATTGATACCATGGAATTGACAGTTTAAATTTATGGTTGGGCTACTCATATTTTTTAACATTTACTGAACAATTGTATGCAATTGTACGAAATTTGAGACATGTGATTTCCAAAATATAGTCAAAAGGTCTGATTCTTATAGAGAATCACTTTAATGGTCCCTATATTGATAATACACACGAAGGTAATTTTAATATAATTGTTTATCCTAGTCTTATCCTACATAACATTGTCAACTAAATAAATTATTTTTACGTTTTTTTTTTCTTTTTTTCTTTTTTTTGAGAGAGAGAAAATATAAAAACAAATACAGCATATATATAAACCAATTTGTTTGTGAATTATAAGCTATTATCAATCATCAGAAAATAACCAAAACCGACAATCCATGTTCAAATCACACTCCATACAGTAAATCGTCGAAAACTGCAAATTTAGTCAAAAAACGCGAACTTACACCAGTGAAGTGGGGGTAGTGCTCCGGAAGAGCAATCATCTCCTGTCGGGTTAGCTAGCAACACCCGCCACGTGTGTAAACACGCTTATTTTTTATGTCTGGAAAATAAATATTGTGTCATATTATCCAATATGAGTATATACAACTAATATAAATGATTTAAATACTGAACGGACGGCTTCTTAGTTTTAATTTCCGGCATAAGATATTGTTGCTGGATTTATTCTATGTTGAATGAAATAACTCGTATATTCAGAGATACAGAGCGATTTATTTTATTAGGTATTGGTGTCCTTACTTTGTTAATGAAAATGATGAACAATTCCTGGCATGTTATCCATTAACCGAATTAAATACCCTATACATGTTCCAAATAATTGAAGATTTAACTCCAAATGTGATATTTTCTCCTTTAAAAAATCATATGCTGTAAGGCCTTAGCTGAAACACGCAATAACAAAATGCATGGCATTATACTTATAAAAGATGATATTCCATTGTTACGTTTCACTTCATTCTATACATAAGGTTTTAATAAACATATTATATCTGTATATTTGTATATAAACGAGCCTACATATTGCAATACAGTCTCTATTTTCTATTGTCCCTTTCAGTAAACAAGGATACAAATAGTTTTAACATACAAACTATTATTCTGTATTTTTTATAAAAGTATTCTGATCTAATTAATAAAACTTTAATATAGATGTTTTAAGAAAACCTACACAAAATAATGGAACCCGTCTCTGTTTCAAAATGTGTCTGTCACAGCAAAACTCTCTTTGCATTAAAATTTCACGAAATCCTGTAAAATGGGCGAACATTATCGTGCATTGCATGCATCGTGACATTTAATATTATTCCTTCTTAAATAGTGTTAGTGAAAATATAAATCGTTCTGTGAGACTATTGGAAACTATTTTCCCGAATTGTCATTTACAAAATAGTTTAGAACAAAACGATATCTTCTAATTTTACAATTTGTCCATGTAATAAATAGACAATACGTTTAGATGCAATAAATAGAATATTTCACTCAATTTCCCAGATGATATCTTGATTTGATTTTGATGTAAACCATTTTAACATTAAACGCATTTCAATAGATAAAACCTTACCTGATATTTTGTGGTAAATGAATACCGGAAAATATTACGTTGCTTGTTTGGCAAGACAGCAGGGTTTAATGACCTCTACTGCACCAGTTAAATCTAATATACCAAATGAACGTTAACGTATACAATCTTTTTTTTTTTGATGTTTTTTCCTAAATCAATCATCTGTATGTATATCTGATACTGATACAAACGTCACGATAATTCATTTTGCAATCTATTTCGAACACACGATATTATATATCCAATTAGCAGATTGTACAAGTATCAAATATATGTTAACTTTAATTTTTTTACGATTATAAAGATTATCTAATGTATACCACATAATTTTGACTTAACAAACTAAAAACCAATTAAGCGCTAGACTTAAGAATACTGGAACACAAAAAATTGAAAAAAAATTGAAGTCTCGACATCTGGCAATTGCTAGTTTTATGTTGGTTGTCGTCTTTAATATGTAAAACATTTTGGGTACTGATCTTTTTAACACTAACCGTTGAAATGTTTCTGAAAACTGAGCTTTTTAGAATATATAAAAATGAATGCCACATAAATTCTTAATAACACACATGGTATGTATTTAATACAGAAAGACTGGTTTTGATCTAGAGAAGAGACTGGTAACTAAAAAAATAATATTGCTAGTAGCCGTCGCAAAGTTACAGACAAACACAGTCACAGAAGACAAAGAGATAAATATTGCAACCATCCATCATAACCATATCGATATTACCAAAAAAAAATATCATTTAATGCATGAAGTATATAGCCAATTATATAAAAGACAGGACAATAAAGAATATACTCTGAACAAAATGAAATTGTCAACAAAACGAATGACCCTGAGTATCTCAGCAAATGGTTTTCAGTATATAATTATTTACAGGGCAAAAACATCTTTTGTCTGTCTCTATTTTAGAGATGAGCTATTATAAAAACAATATACTAAGTAAGTCAGTGACTTTTTCGTCTGGAAGGTTTGACATTGTGTAATATGGCACATGATTGTGTTACATAATGGAACATTTACAATTATTCTATGCAAAAAACATTACACATTGTCGGATTTTAAATTTCCGTTATAAGAAATTGTTATTGTTCATATTCCATATTGAACGGAATTATTTACAACATTTCAGACGCAGATGTCATTGTGCATTCATGTATTTATGGAATAAGATTTTAAATATTTTCATTCAAAAATAAAAGCTATATAGGTGTAGGTCAATACCGGAATATCAGTTTAAGATATTTTATATATTTTTTACCCTACTGTAGTAGGTACTCTCCATACCAGTTTTTAATGACGATTTTATTCATTGCATGTTTTATTTTCAGTCTGCAACATGTGTCTTTATGTGAAATAAAATATTAAATATTATGAAGTACCGTTTTCATTTTTGAATTTTAGTTTCCGCTTGTAGCTTCCGGAGTCAATAAATAACACGAGTCTACTTTGTTATACCGTATTCAGGGTAAATTTTGTGATTTGAAATTGCACAGACTAAAGAAATAGTTTTGAAATTACAGAAACCGCGAATTATTAAAACGCCAAAATAATTTAGAGGGTTTTTATACTAAACACCGTGAAAATTTCAAAACGCAAAAAATTACTTCGTATACGGTATACATATATATCCAGCTAGATATATTGTTTACAATCATTGGTATATAAAATGCAATTAAAAAACAATACGGAGTTTGACATTATTTTTTGCAATACATGTACTAGTAACAAGCTACACTTGTACCAAGCATGAAACAAGTAAAGGGCAGATGAATGTATAGTAAACAAACTGCCATTGACTGTTATAGTCTTTTGCTGTTATACATGGTGATTTATAACTATTTATTATTTTTACAATTGGAATTTGATAAAAACAAACATACTAATCAACGTTCGAATTACAATCAAGAAGCAAAGTTAAAACTTTAAACTGACAAGCTAGGTTATATTAAACACGCCAGGGACTTCCACCAGGTAAATGAGGCCGGGTGCTCCAGAAGGATAAGAACATCCTGTTTAGGTAGCTACACCAGCCACGTGTGTAATCAAAATTGAGTCAAAGGAACACGAAACTAAAATAGACGTCAAATATATCCAGTACAATCCTGGACACAGAGACATCAAACTTATCAACAATACTGTAATGACGACCATAAAAACTTTTTGAGGGCCCTGATAAATACACGTACATTACAACAAAACAATACGCAAACAACAAACTACTATCTGTTTACGCTGCTGCAGAGAAAGAAACAACGCTATTATTTCAAAGATTTGAATGGCACGGTTAAAAATCAATTACTTACATGAGTCGAGTCGATACTTATAATTCTAATTTCGATCTAATTCTTGCATCATAACTCTTTTAATACAGTAAAACGTATTTTGGATGGGTGTTAACAATGGTAAAGATTTTGACAAAATGATGATGTCTTTCGTGTGACGTCATGATGACAGGAGAATTTATAATTACGTAGGTTTGTAAGGGGTACAATGAAGGGTAGCTCAAAGGTCGGGTTCAGTTTAAAAGTTTGAATTTACGTCAATGTTTTCACAAGTTTGAAAATGCAGAAAATTAGTTCACTTTATTGGTTTATGTAATCAATTTTGGTCATCCCAGTTACGCAAAAATTAATCCGTTCTTGAGCTGCGCTAACGTACGTAAATAGTCAACTCTTTCGTCAAGACTACGTAACATAAAGAACACGGCCATTTCGAAAAAAAATCATTGTAAACATCCACCCAGGTTATATTTTTTCGCATAAAATTATATATGAAGCAAGGGTAGAACCAAAAGAGGAATTTTTAGTAACGATCCGGTTTATGTAAGGAAAAGAATCATTGATTTGTACCCGTCATATTGAAATATATAGAATATTTTGCGATCTTGCTTTCTGCAAAATAGACTAAATAAACAGTATGAATGTAACCTGTATTTCCTAAAACAAAATTTTATTTTGGTCATTTACATCAGGAAATGAAATATATAATAAAGGAAGAAAACAGTGGCACATTATTAAAATACACAGCATACAGCTATAGAGTTTGTCATAGATAAACCATTACCTTATTAGTCAGTAGTAACTTCCCCCGTAATTTAATTATTGTTAACAAGACATTTCCATCCCATTTAATGTATAGAACGAAAAATAATTTGCGACAGAAAAATATATGTACTTGACAAGAGTAAATATGTGACTTTTCCCCGATAGCATACAACAAATATAAATTTCTACTCCTTTTTTGTTGAAAGCAATGAAAACAACTTTTTGTAACAATACTTTTTCATGAAACGTTAACTGAAAGCAAATGATAAAGGACATCACGTAATACGCTGGCGAACTTCATTGTATTATTTTTTTAATATAAGTGATTTGGCAGAAGAAATGCCTATTTTCTGACAGGGTAAATGGAATATAGTTTCAATCTGACTTTAAATATGCTTAGATTTTTTTTACTGAAATTTGAAGATGTTGGCAATGTTTTATGGTATTACATGTTATGGCATAACAAATAAAAAACAAACATCATAACCCATGACCAAATCACAAAGTAGAAGCAGAGTATAAAACTTTGGAACAAGTTAGGTTAGACACATGGACTTCCACCAGGTAAATGAGGTAGGGTGCTCCGAAAGGGTAAGCACCTCCTGTTTAGCTAGCTACACTCGCCGCGTGTGTAATCAAAATTATGTGAAAGGAACCATGGGGCGTCAAATATATCCAGGGCAATCCTGGATACAGAGACATCAAACTTATCAACAATACTGTGATGACAAACATAAACTTTTTGAGGGCCTCGATAAGCCTTGCCCCGGTTTCACAATAATTCTTCTGCTAAGATTTTCCTTAACCTAAATCTTGCAAAATTTCAAATCTTTATAATTTTGTTAATTTTCAAGATATTCAGGAATTTAAGGTGTCATTTTTAAGATTACTTATAGATTCAAACATTTGCATTTAGTTTTGACAAAAATATTCATCAGTATTATGAGTAAGAGATTACCAAAATTTGCTAAATTTAAGTTTAGGAAAATCTAGCTAAGAAATGATTGTGAAACCGGGACCTGTACTTGCAATATCACTGGAAATAAAATGTTTTGAAAACTGAAATCAAGATTGACAAACTTAAACAAATCTTTAAAATAACTGCATATATACAGCACATCCCTGTCGAAAGTTTAACCTAACGAATAAGGTCCGATTAGACGATGCACCTCCATTTCTCGTTATCGATATATAGGCGCTAGTATACTGTATATTTTTCGGTATTTTTTGGATACTAGCTAACCATATCTCGACCGTATGTACAGTTTTTTTCTCGTTAACCCAGTGTTAAACTTTCGACAGGTCTGCGCTGTATATACAACCCTCAAGAAGTCAAATTGGGAATTCAATTTAAAAACCATTGCAGTTAAAAAATGATTTTAGAAGATGGACCTGTCCTGTTAAGAAATAGAAAACATGATAAGTTGCAATAAGTACGAAATTTAGATTAATTTTCTTGGTACTGATTCAATGCATTTTATTCTTCCAAATCTTGGTTAATATTTTAAAATATTTACATTTGTGATGTTTTACTGTATAAAACTTTGTTTAAGAACAGATTACCGTTATAGGAGTATAAATGCCATTGCTACTGTGACGTCACTCATCTCTTGCTTGCGGCTATACGCGTGACGTCATTGATTGGCTGTTCCAGCGGTTGAAAATACATGTCGTATACGACAATTTTTTAAAGTTTTTTTTAGGATTAAAATACCAAAATAAGATTTTTTAAAAATGGGAAATGTAAATATAACTATTGAATTGTCTAGCGCGCATAATTCAGTTTGCTTTGCACGGCAATGGCAGTTATAGCACTATAAACGCCATTTCTAGACAGTTCAATGGTTAAATAAAACACCCAGTATGCGCAGTACTAAAGGTTTGACAAAGTATCTGAGATGAAGGGGTGAGCTACTGTTGTTCTTATATTCTTATGCTTGTTCAGTCTGCTTCAATCGCTTCTAATTGTAAGCGTCCTCTGTCAGCCACAGGTGGCCTACTCTTTTTCGAACTCTAAGGAGGTGTCTTTAGCGTGAACTGAGACACGGGACCTCGATTTTGAGTCTCATCTGAAAGGCTACTGGTAACGAGCCTTAAACAGCTCTTGTATGGGTAGGAAATGAAAATCATCTCAGGAAATTTCCAAGTCCCGAGTGAGGTTCGAACCAACAACCCTCGACTTCGGAAGCCAGTGACAGTACCACTCGGCCATGTCCGCCCACTGTTGTTCTGAGAATTTGTTTACTGTGCATTTGTAAACACTAGCCTCTTTCTCGGTTCAATGAATGGACGCTGTTATCCGGTTTATATTTTACAATAACAACATCCAACCATGCAAGATAAAAGTTCCATCAGACAAGCTTGACTGAAGTAGCTGTACATTCCTAACGGTTTTCATGTAAATCAACATTGTAAGTGTTTACAAATGATGATACATAGAGAATATGTCTTACTGTGATGTCTTTTCCGTAAAGTACAGCTGCGTATAATACAAGTGACCCGAATTGTATACCCTATTACAGGACAAAAACATATATCAAAATCAATTTAGACCACATTTACAAATATTCCAGCAAATAATAAGGTCAAAGAAGACGAATTTGAAGCAGCAATCAATCTCTGGTGTCCCTGGGATTTCTCATATATATTGATAACAAAATAAATCTTTTTTTCAGAAATTGATATTAATCTAAAAAAAATAAAATGTCGTGGAAACGGAGTAAGTAAATCAAATGTCCTTGTCTAAAATAGAAAAACTTGGTGTTACATGATGCACATATAGTTATAATAATTTTTATTTCTTAAATGGTTTCTGTCTCTGTCAGTAGGATTTAATACATTCGCCTGTGGAACAGTCTCCCTCAGCCTACAGTTGAATACTTTCAGACAGAATCTGGCTACAATCAAGATGGGCAACTGTATAAAAGGACTTTTAATTGTACACCACCACATAGCGCACAGTGCGAATATACTCAGGAATAAGGTGCACTTAATGATGAAAAACAAGAAGGTGACATTTTTTGGTATATTGAAGACATCATGATGACTAACTAGATCAACTGGAGATAATAAAGATTTCAATTGATAAGTTGCAGTAATATCTGCTAACCTTTCCAGTGCTTTTTTTTTTTATTTTTTTATACTATCATTACATACAATATCCTCGAAATTAGAACTTTCTAGCAATAAATCAAAATATTACCATCTTCTTGATCATAATACCAAGTTATATGCAATGAATACAAGCTAAATTAAATTTAAGTATACATAGACTCTTTCTTATAAAAATGATCAAAGATTTTGTTTTCTATTACTGAAAAAGGACTTTTGTAAGAATGTTTTGAACATGGATGGTGTATGTTTGCGTTTCCTATTCATTAATTTATTTGAAACTGTCTTTAGAATATTGTTATTGTTGGTTAAACAATACCAGAGACAAAGAGATATTTTTGTTACGTGAATGTTTATGTCTAGTACGTTGACGGCTTCAAAATATTTGTTTGGTTTCCATCATAAGGCACTGTTACTTATATTCCTATATAAGACAGATTTATTAATCAATGAAGAAAGTTTTTGACTAATCTGAGAGCTAATATCAAAACATTCTTGTTTGTTTATTTTTATTTTTGTTTCGCCTCAAATTTGATACATAGATAATGCGTCAAAATAAGCGGTTATTCAACTCAAGTTTTTAATATTAGTGTTTCTCCTACAAAATAAATTATACTTTTTTTGTTGTGAGCTGAAACACGTAAACACTAAAACGCATATTAAACACTGAAAACATATCATGCAGAGTGCTTCTCGTATAAACCCTTCCATTTCCTTTCTGTTAATCCCTAGTTAATTCCAAGCGAGCGGATATTATGACTCAACTTGACCTTTAATGTAATGAAACGTGATAGAGACAGTCATGATGATATCTACTGTATTACATAATGTATACTTTTAAATATTTAAATTCACTGGGCAATGATTTCTTTATTTTATCATGATACACTGTCTGTCTTAAGCCGAGAAGTTTTTTCATCAGTGGCCACAATACGTGTTTTATCCTCTCTCTCTCTCTCTCTCTATCACACGCACACACACACGCACACTCTTAGTTCCCCCTCACTCTCTCTCCACACACACACACACACAGGCACACTCTTAGTTCCCCCTCACTCTCTCTCCACACACACACACACAGGCACACTCTTAGTTCCCCCTCACTCTCTCTCCACACACACACACACACACACACTTAGTTCCCCCTCACTCTCTCTCTCTCCACACACACACACATACACACACACTCTCTCTCTTAGTTTCTTCTCTCTATATATATATCTCTCCACACACACATATATATATCTCTCTCCACACACACATATATATATATCTCTCCACACACACACACACACACACACACACACACACACTCTTAGTTCCCCCTCACTCTCTCTCCACACACACACACACACACACACACACACACACACACACACTCTTAGTTTCTTCTCCCTATATATCTCTCTCTCCACACACACACACACACACACACACACACACACTTGTCATATATAAACTGATTTCATCAATTACAAACTCATGGAGCCAATACTACCGTGAAATTACCATAATATCAAGCAGACTATTACAAACTTTATTAGTTTTATTGATGACCAACAATTTATTTCCGCTCCTGACAAACAGATATCAACTTAGAAAAATAACCATCAAAATCCATCAAAACATAGAATTACTGCATAACAACCGTGTAATGTCTACAGCAATGTTATACAGCAATTGATATCTAAAAAATATTGAGCATGCATGATTAAACATAGTTCAGAACCTAAGTTACAAGCTAATGATGAAGGAATGTCTGATATTTGCTTCATTCGTGTGTATATAAAATAATGCTCCAAGTTTGACCTGGCCGTTTGACCTTTGATTTGAATAATAGAATGGGATAATAAATTGTGTTATGTAAGGGACTACAAACACCTGGTATCATTTCGTCTTTACTTATATATCATTTTTATAGCCCTAAATTACACAGTGGATATGCCAAATTAAAAGTCAAACGGCCAGGCCAAACTTGACGGCTTATATTTCAATACTCAGAAATCAGTTGTCATAAAATGTTCCTTTATTAATTGACTTCTAACACAGTGGAATACTCTCTACAGACAATGTTATATTTTGTATAATGATTCTCGGAATGATAATCAATTCATGTTTCAATATTTCATTTGACAATAAAAGTTAAATGAACATTCTTAAATACCAATTTTCATATAAATCAAACAATATGGCGCTGGTGATAGTAAATTTGGAACATATTTAAAGTCTTAAAAGGTTACCATGACATTTACTATTCCAAATTATTTAAAATATTGAAGGTTAATGTGATAAATGCAATACCATACAGATCTGTCGAAAGTTGAACTCTAAGCTAAGAAAAAAAATCTTAGCTTTTAGCTCAACTGCCGAGTGGCTGACATATAGATAGCTATTTATCACTAAAAATCATCCAAAAACCGAGAACAAAAGGAACTTGGAACCACAGGACGCAAAACAAAAACAACCCTCGATACAGAGGGTACAAACCACCGACAATAATGCAACGACGGTTATAAAACCACCGAGGGTTCCGACAAGAAAATATTAAATGTTATTTGTCTTGTCTTGTTGACTGTGTTCTTATATATGTTCGTTCGTTTGCGTCAAATACGCGGATTCCAGTAGCAAATTTATCTCTATTTTAAATGTGCAGTTCAATCAAAGCTATAAAGCAATCCATTAAATACGAGAAATAAATCCGTTCGTGAAGGACAGATCAGCACAAGGTATTAAATATTCTACAAATTCTGCATCAGATAGATTAAATAAGCTAGATTAAGTATCATAATGTCATTCTGCAGAATTATAATACCATTAATGGTTATAAGTTGACCATCAATCACCACAATGAGTGTTAAATAACCATTCTAAACTCTCCTTAACGATCGCTTATTGTCACTAAACAAGACAATTTATCTGTTACTTCTTGTATTCAGGTTAAATAAAATTGCAAACTTAATCTTTCTATTTAAAGTAACCGCTTTCATTTATTCAACTTGAGCACAAAATTTTAATGATTCTGCTTCGATTAGATGCGTTAGTAATGATCGCTCTTAAAACATCTGAAATAAGCAATTATTATACTGAATAAACTTGAATATAATATGATTGCTGAATATGTCATGAAACATATGCACTATCAAAATGTATCGTTTTTGTAGGAAAATATATTAATAGTTTGTTTCTTTACAAATTTCAAATCACATACACACGTCATATTTATTACAATACTGTTGTCGGTTCAAACTGGCCGAATGGTATAAAGAATGCGCTTGCGGTCACATAGCCCTTCATCGTCTTGGTTCCAAACTTATTTGAGTCAGATCCCAGTGTGAGAAAACGTGTCGATTGCTTGCTGAATGTAAATGGTTTTTTGGGGGCATTTGGATTTTCTTTTTTTCATGAACTGATCGCCTCGATATAAGGGAAGTTATCACTACTGAGCAACAAAACTCTATTACTCAGCTCCACTCTTTATTCTAATATCTTCCGGTTATTTGTGTAGAGTTTTATTGTCCTCCGAGTAACTTTCAACTTTGTTGAAAACATATACCCCTATAGTTAACTTTAGTGATCAAGCTACTGGTAAGTTTCAATTTACAGCGTGCAAACATAATTCGAAAGTCATTCTTTTGTCACTGCAAAATCCTGATAGGGATCGAAAAATGCTAAAATTAATGGAAATTGCGTCATTTCGTTGTCACTGAAAAATGCTTAAAGGAAATGGAGTGATTTCGTTGTCACCGCAAAATGTTGAAAGGAAATGGCGTCATTCTGTTATCACCGCGTCGTTACATGTTGGCAGCTGCACTAAAGAACACGCAATCTTTTGAAAAAAGGAAAATGATATAAAATCAAATGTATGCAATATTGAATTTATTTTAAGTGTCATTTAAAATAAAACCGAATATAGTCATAAGATCAGTGATACCTCACCAAATCAATAGCTGTCTGGAATTTAATGGAAGACTTTAGACAGGGAGAAAAAAGTAATAGGTACAATATATAACCGTGGATGAACTGTCAGGACAACATAAAGCTGATTTATTCTGTTTACCACACTGTAATAATGTTGAGCAATTTATATCTGAATGGTCAATGTAAAGCTTTTTACGAATTAAGTATCAAGATTCATCCAGCACAAGTTTCCAATAAAGGCGTAATTCAATTAGGTTTGTTATTTTAAGACGCCCTATAAAGATATTTTTCACGTAAAAAGACTGGATGTGATTTGGGATTGTTATCTTTATTCAGTGTTTACTTTTATCATAGCCTTTACTAACAAAACATTACTCATTGTCATCACGGATCGATGTAATACTTATGTTTAAAACATGGAGTCCAGACACAGCAGCCTGTTCATTGTTCGGTAATTTCTGACATTGGCTAATATGAAAATATGATTCTATGTATCTTAACTGTCAACAATATAAGTACACTGTGTTCAATCTAAATATTGGCAATAATATAGCATTTATTCACATAACAAAAATCTTGTGAAAATGATCTCCCAAGACGAAAGTGCTTATAAACTGTGATCTTTTATATGGTCAATATTTTTATAACGTTACATAGACTTGGGAATCTTATAAAAGCGAACACAAACATTCCGGTCCTTGCCCAAATCACAATCCAAAAAGCAAAACTAGATTATCAATCTCAACAAACTAAATAACTTGGCACATTGAAGAAAGTACAAACGGTATTCATAATACAATACAGATACACTAAATTAAATATCGTAATGTTCATTTAGTCTGTTCATGATTGTTAACTGCAAGTCCAAATAAACATTTGAAACTTAATACTTAATACATAAAAGTTTCCTTTCTCTATAAATCTAAATATTTAGTTTTTACTATATATGTCCATATGCTTTTGTGCAGGTATTACTTCTACGCGAATCATACAATTTTTAACTTGTACGATGCAATCATACAAGTTACAACTTGTACATTTTTATTTTACAAGTTATAACTTGTACAAAATTATCTCCCCAAAATATAATATCTTGTACAGATATGTTTTAACATGTCCCCTTATGTGCTTGTCTTATTATCTTGTTTTGCTCTGTTTGTTTTCAATACTTCAATTATATTGTGTTTTTAGTTACAAATACCATTGGTAATTGCATATTTTTCAGTTCCGATATTTCCTGCTACATTTTAAAAATATTTAGAAAAAAGAAGATGAGATGAAGTATTTTATGTTTCATAGTGCGTAGTGCTGTAATGCTGTAAAATTGGAACAGGTTTTATATATATGATTGGTCTCATATTGGTGATCTTTGCAAATGTTGTCTTTTTTGCAATATATCAGCATGAAAGTTTAACAAAAGTGATAGTTTATATCATAAAGGCGCAATTTTACATTCAAGTTTTTAACCCCCCTCCCTCAATAAAACCCAATATACAACTCGATAATCGATTCACCATAATAGATGCTTGATTTGAAATATAATTGTGAAGCTCCGCGGATAAGACGCGTTGTTAGATGCTGAAATTGTTGCCATAGGTACGAAATACATGTACCGTTATCACTGAAAAGAAGAAAATATACAATAAAAAGAGGAAGTTATATTTGTTGTCGTTTTTACTTTGTCCTAAAAATATTTGGTTACTTAAAGATTTTTTTTCTAATTTTATGATAAAACACAAAAAAGGATTAGAAATGTAATATAAAGTGTACGTTCAAAGGGGAATTTTATATCGAATTCGTTTGAAGATGCAATTAAATACATGCGTACTTTATCCATATATTCCTTCAAGACTTTTTGAGCGTAAACATTCTTTAGTGCAGTTCCATTTATTTTTTTCTACCAAGTATAAATATTATTGAATAATTCAAGACTCCACTGAGATGTTAAATATAATTTTTATGATAATATAAAATATTGAAATATACAATTATTTTTAAATGTCAGAAAATGTCAAATGTTAATTTAGTGATAGGTAGGACAATCACAATAAAGCATGATTAAAAAGGTCTATAGGGATATGTTAATAAAAGTTTTCACGTTTTTGATTAATTTGTGAATAGAAAATCAATCGAAAATTCAATTTTTGGAACACCGCTGTGATTTTAAATTCTGCTCGAAATAATGACTGGGATGGTAGTTTATACCATTAAGTGAGAAGCCTAAATATATAATGTCGTAACATCCGGGCTATGAAGGGGTACTTATACCTCTAGTTGAGTCAAAAATAGATAAGGTCGAAACATCCGGGCGATACCTCTAGTTAAGTCGAAAATAGGAAGGTCGTAAAATCTTTGTGTGATTGTTAATGTTTGTTTGCATTATATATTATACCAGTGTTAATTTTACAGCTATAGACGGTTGTTTTGAAATACAATTCCTCATTGATAGTGCTTGGACCAAAATTGTGAAACCAAATTTTTTGAAGACGTAGAAAATATATCCAAAGAACCAAAATAAAATCTATCAAATTAAGCTAAGGAAATACTTTGCATGAGGAAATATAGCTTAGTTTTTGAGGATGTTTCAAATTTTAACTATCGGCAAATTTAGACAATGGCATATCAAGTGACCAGTCTAGAAAAATAATGTTAGGTAAAAAATGCAAGATCATGTAACTGCAACATGACAGAAATCAAACCAAAAAACTACATGATTACCACTCAAATTATTAAGTTTATTTGTGCGTTGAGAACTAACTTAATGAATACTTTCACAATGCTGTATATTATTTCTATTTATATTTATTTGTCAACGACCACTAAAACCAGGAACGAATAAACAATACAAGTAAATGTTAAAAACAAGAGAAGAAAAAGCATACATATTATGAAACCCATGACTATGAACGAACATTGTTGTATATGTCAGGTGGTCCGGTTATAGTGCTACTGGAAGGCCATACGCATCTCGTTTTTATCCATCGAACTGTCTAGAAATTACGTTTATAGTGCTATAACTTCCATTCCCGTATGAACTTTTTGGAATTTTAATTCTGAAGTTACTTAAAACACTGCCTTGTTCGGCATGCATTTTCAATCGCTGGCACAGCATATCAATGACGCTGTCATGCGCTACTTTTAAATTTTTGTGAAATACATTCAAAAGTGGACCCGTATAGACTCAATCATGAGATGAGTTACGTAAAATTAGTAATGACAATTATACTCCTATAACTGCCACCTTGTCGTAAACAGAGTTTAATACATTTCAAACAATCATTTATTTTGCAACCAGTAGTAAATATCTATTTATCACACTTAAAGATAAAAAATTGGCCTTATTGTAACTATCAATGAACTATCGAAACGTTTTTTTTTTATTTAGATGCTGTACAATCATTACAAACCAAAACAAAAATTAAATTCATATAAAATATGTCATATTTTTCTAAATAATAAAAACACAATCCTTGCATGCAAGTCATCCATAAACATATAAGTAGATGACGTAACCTTTACCGCGCTGTAACAAGTCGTAATCAACTCCAACGCCTAATGTAGTCGTCGAAATTACAACGCCTAATGAAGTCCTCGAAATTACAACGCCTAATGAAGTCATTAGGCACCTGTCTTCATAAGGCGTTGACAATTTCGACGCCAAATGATCTCAAAAGATTGAGGCTCCTGGCGAGAAGTTTGTTTGGTATTACAAAATAAAATTGAACGACTGTATTTGATCTCTCGTCTGGTGCCTCAAACTTTTGGCTTTATTATGCGTTGGACTTCATTAGGAGTTCTTTCACAGAGCAAAGCATATTTTGTCACATAAAGAGGTTACATTGGTACATGTTTGTCACGTTTTGTGTTTGGTGTCAGAAGACTGTAATCATGCCATCCTTTAAATGTAAAATACATATCCAGAAGATATTTGTCGTAAGCTAAACAAAAACATGTACTTGTTCTACCTTTATTACACCGATATCTTTCCCTGTGGATATCACAAACTCAGTAGACAACTATTTGTAAAGTGTCAGAAATATACTATTGTTTACATTTGCTGCTGATTAAAAATTTTAATTTCTAAAAAAAACTAAGGTATACTCCCTTAAGTATTTTCCTCACTAAATTTGGTAAAATATATTTTGGTTCTTTGGATATATTTTCAACATCTTAAAAAAAATTGATGTCACAATGTTGGTCCAAGCACTGCTGATGAGAAATTGTATAGTGCTGTAAAATTAAAACTGGTATGATATATTTTGGAAGCACGTGGCCTAGTGGTTAAGGCGTTGGACTCATGATTCGAAGGTCGTGGGTTCGATCCCTGGACCGGGCGATGTGTTGTGTCCTTGAGCAAGACACTTAATTTCACGTTGTTCCAGTTCACTCAGCTGAAAAATAAATGAGTACCAGCAAAATGCTGGGGGTTAACCCTGCGATGGATCGGCGTCCCATTCAGGGGAGAGTCTTGTACTCTCAGTCGCTTAACGCCACGGAAACCGGGATAAGCTCCGGCCTGATGGGCTTAATGGCTCGGGACAGACTTTAACTTTAATAATATGTAATTTACACCAAATTTACATTAGGGGATATTAATTACCGAATGTATAAATTCGATGACGGCGATAGAAAATACAAGTTTTTATTCAAAATAGGTCACGTAAATACGCTCTTCACTCAAAAGGAATCTACATCAAAGAAAATGTATCCTAACCAGGTCCCAAAGTCGATATAAAGATGATGTAGATGTACTTTGGACTTTACCCATGAGGTATCAACTAACTTCTCTTTTAGGAGCAGGGGACGTATGAATTTTTGTGTGCCTTTATTTTCGAAAGCCACCGTATAAGGTATCAATTATTGTGCCCGGGACAGAACCAAATACAGAAACCAATATACCTTCGTTAAATAATTTCGGACCCTTTAACCCAGTGAACGAGACTGAAACCGGGGTAGATAGTCGGCAATTATAAGTGTCTTGAAAATGGATAACCAAAACACATTTGCTCTGGAAGTACATTTTTCAGGTTTAACATTTTTCCAGATTTGAATTTACACTATCTTTTTTATGGATTGCCATAAATCATCTAAGGTAGACTTCCTTCTGTATTATGAGACTTTAATAATATTTTGTAAACTCCTGTTAGCCTCATAAAATTGCGATTGTGCTTTCAACAAAACGTTGTGTTTGATAAAAAAAACCCATAGTATTTCAAAGGTTTAACTTTTTTCCAATTATTTAGTTTGTACGCTTCTAATATCTATTAGATTATTAAGCATTTTTCAATTTATTGAATATAGTATTTGAAGCTAAATTATACTTGGTTAATTATATTGTCGATTTTAATTGTAAAATAGAAATATACCAAACTGTTGTCTTCAAACTCAACAAAATGGTGTAGTGTAATACTGAATCATACTATAAACCACTAGACGGCCGTTTCGGAATACAATTCCTTATCAGTAGTGCTCTGATCAAAATAGTGAAACACAAATTTTCAAGGGGTTAAAAATATGTTGTAATTGTGTTTTTTTTTTATCAAAACTAGTCTGTCAAAAAGACAAGAATCGAAAATTTTTGTTCAATAAACTATACGTAAATGTTTGCTACATATGCATTCTTATCAAGGCCCTCAAAATGATTTATGGTCGTCATAACAGTATTGTTAATAAGTATGGGGTATCCAAAATGACCCTGGATATATTTGACATCCCGTAGTTAGTTCCATGTTCCTTTCATTCCCAATTTTGTTTTCACACGTTGTAGGTGTAGCTAGCTAAACAGGAAGTGCTTACCCTTCTGGAGCACCCGGTCTCACTTCCCTGGTGGAAGTTCATATGTTTTAATCTAATTTGCAAGCTTTAGTTTCATTAAAGTGGTATTTGTACATTTTTAACAATTTCTCTAAATGCAAGAAGTAAAATAAAATCTGTTCTAGAGAATAAAATCCATAATGACAATAAACATGTATTGGAATGTTTGTTTGTGAATAAATGTATTTAGATGTGTCGTAGTGTACTTACATTAAAAGTAAAATTCTCATTTATAGAAAATAAAAAATTAAAAAAACTTAAAAATTAGTTTTGGTGAAAAAAATAGACACGCTGTAGCGTTTTGTTATTTTAAAAACGTTTTAACTCAAATCTCAAATTTACCATAAGTTTGTGTTTCGTTCAGAGCTCAATTATCCAAGTTATTAGATATTTCTTAGAATATTTTCGGCTAATATAATTCGATTGCTACCCTTGATTAAGTCTAGAGACATGACTAATTCAATCTTTATTAGTCTGACAATTTCTGACAGTTTTCAATTATCGTTACAACATACTCTAATGCATCATTAGCATTTCGTGACATTAAGAATGTAAATATGAATAAATGAAACTCAATAACATTTCCTTAACTAATATCTTGCTAATAAATTTATAGTTGTGTTTCATTAGGAAAGACGTTTTATTATCCAGCTAATTACACATGATTGGCTTATTAGCAACTTATTGGCTTGTCATAACTATTTACAGAATTTAATACTAAATATTAGCAATAAATAATAAAGTTTAATCATTGAAAAGAAGTAAATTTACTAATTCAAGCATATTGACATCATGTTACTTTTTGTAACAGCGCACTGCGGTAGCTGAATTGGTAGAGTGATCAGTATGTGAGACGTCGTGATCTTGAACCCAGGCCGGGTCCGACCAAAACTTGAAAATGGTAGTGACTGCTCTTTTGCCATGCACTAGATATTTAGAATGAAAGTCACGGGGTCCTTCCGGAGAGACCTTAAAAACTAATGCCCCGTGTCATGACAGAAACATAAAAAGAACCCTCCCTGCACATTGCTCCGAGTGCATTGCAAAAGGTAAAAATTTCTGCAACTTCGACTATAGCTTGTTATATAAGTAATGTATACTCAACCGCATCGCACAAACAGAGCGAACACTCTACTAACTGAAGTAAGGCAGTGCTTCCCTTAAGAGGAGTGGAGTTAAAAAGTACAGGAGGTCGTTAGACAACACCGATAGGCATATGGTTACGAGGAGTGAAATATTACAATAATAGATTTTATTCATTTTCATATACATTTAGAAACATAACATAATTTTTATAAATAATGATATAAACCCAATATTTATAATTGTTGATAAGTATGATGTCTCTGTATCCAAAATTGCCCTGAAAATATTTTTGAAGTCCCATATTTTCATGATCCTTTCATTCTCAATAAATTACAAAACTGGCGGAAGTAGCTAGCTAAACAGGAGGTCCTTACTATCCGAAGCACCCAACCTTACTTCCCTGGTGGATGTTTACCTGTCCAACCAAATTTTAATTTTTTCTTCGGTTTGAAATTGTGGTTTGGATATAGATTGGTGTGTGTGTGATTTAGCCATTGATTTTAAGTTCCCATTAGGAGGAACCCATCAGAGTAAACTATTAGATCCATTGGTCTTGCTGTCAAACATATGTTACATTTAACATACAGTGATCAATATACATTAACCAGGTAGGCATCAATGTATAGGCGAACAACATTGACCTGTAATTAAAATATTTATAATGGACACATTACCTTTATATATAGGAGTCAGAAGTCTTTAATTCGTTTACGTCATTGGAAATCGCGCATTGTTTAGTCTTAAATTACCCAAGTATTGGATGGATCATCGTATATGGATATTTTTAATGAAAGGTCAACCGGACTGATCAATGTTGTTTGCCAATAAATAACACAAGGTGCAGTGTTGCGAGTTTATAAATTGTTACCTCAAATGCAGGAATCTATACAAGACATTAGATAAATACAATTCCTATGTTGATGGATGTGGTTATTAGTCAGGACAAACACGCATGCTAACCTTTTATTTACTAGTATGACAATAACTGACAATCAATCATTGAGTAGACTATAAATGTTCACTTAATCTTATATAACAAGGTGGTGGGTGTTACTAGTAAGATTAATGTACCAATATACCGTTAATCTATCATTTATCATCAGTGTTAGAATCTCATGCTGCTAAACCAGTTATTGTGCGAGCGAAAGGAAAGGATTGTTGTATTAAGCTCCAGTCAAAATTATTTCATTTACATCGAGGTTATCAAAGGGGGTGATTTGTTTGGTTTTTATGTTGTTTAAGATCACATAAGTTTTTTTTCCCAGCTATTTGCGACAAGAGCAAGGTTACACATCACCAAGAACTTATCCTAGAACACGATCTTTGTGGTCGGTGTTGTAATAACATGTACTGGGGGAGAAGGAGGTCTGCTAGCGGCGCACAAAGTAGTATGCAGCAGACAGGAATACCACTCCCCAGTCACATTTTATTGACAATGGGTGAACTAGTCGATACACTGTCCTCTTTATATCGAGCGCAAGGCAATGAAGTAGTACCTGAAATGTTATTGATGACTCGGTCGAGATTCGAAACCACATCCTATCGCTCTAGATGATGTAATACTGAGCCGGGGGGCTTAGACTGGCACAAGTCAGACTTGTATATCTATATTTCTTTTGTTTATTCTTCAAATGCACAATTCAAATTGTTTTATGATATTTACAGATATGACCGATTGAAATGGATTTCGCGAACAGTTTGAATCAAACAGAACATTAACTACGGGAACTTTTATACAACCAAGCCAGCTGCTAACAAATAAAATGTTGCCATATGAATATTGCAAGCCAATGCTTATCAAGGATCTTAAAACATTTTATGGCCATCATCACAATATTGTCGATAAATATAATGTATTAAAATAATCCTGGGTGTTACTGACGCCCCTTAATTCAATGCTTCTTGGTTACAGTACACACATGGCGGATGTAGCTAGCTAGTCCTTCCGGAGCCCCTCGCCTCAATTCCCTGGTGTAACATAACGTGTTTTAACTTTGCAACTCTTCAAAGGTTTTTTTTTTGCTTTGGAAGTATGATTTGGACCTGGATTGGCATGTTACTTTATGATCATATGGTAACAGTATTATACTCGTGCAAGCTCGTGCAACTGTCGAGTCAACTCAAGACAATATTTCACAATATCAGTTCAATAACCCTTTTATTATATAGCAAAATAAATTTTATTTGCTCCCGTCAATTATTTCATTAAAATAGCATTTTGTCGTACAAAACATAAATATTACACCAGTTCTTGTAAATGGAAATAAGAACTAGTGCAATATGACAAGAACACAACGATGATGTCGACAACAATCGTATGACGTCATAAACGACAGTGTCATGTGACAAAGCGTGCAGTATGAAAAAATTGATTCGGGAAACCTCGGACTGGAACAAAATTAGCCTATAAATATCGGTATATATTGCACGCTAACACCTCGGGATGTATCGTTTAATGCCTATGCGAGGAATATATTGCTATATAATAAAACTGTTTATTACATTATGATATGATTTTACTCTGAGATCTTTGTTTTGATTGGTTAAACCACTTGCATGAACAGCACTTTATTCATCATACTGCACTCTGGAACATGAACTATGCCTAGAAACTACAAGCGACACTAGTAAGCTGAATAAATTACAAACAGAACAAGTCAGCAAGATGATGTTGGCGACACACGGTCGTGATAAAAACGTTTTGCAGTATTGGATGATGAACAATTGAGTAAAATTATTAGAAATAAGGACACAAAAAAACCTAAACATCCACAGACTCAGCAGTCTTGAAAACTGTTAAGAAAGTATCTCTCGAAAAAGGAACTTCAAATTAAATTTTAATCATACGACGTAGAAACTTCTATATCGAAACCAGGACAGAAGAAGATGGCTCATTGTACAGAAATCTTCATAAATAGACATTTAGCAAACGAGAGAGATCTCGACATCTTAATGGCAATGCTTTCAAAGAATAGAAGAAAATATTGTTTGCTGTCTGTAAAATGGCAAGGATATGGTGGAATGGTGCACAATCCTCCTATAGATCAGGATTACTTGTGTAAAATGCACTAAATGTTTGATTTAAATTATCCAAAGTCATTATAGTGACATTTTTAGATGGTATGTTGTATTTTGGTCGCAGAGGCCAAAACAAATCTATGAGACTTTACAATCCAATATTTTGGTTGTACTACCGATGGCTAGGGTTTAAAGCATGCGTAAATATCATATGACGAACTTACAAATAACTATCAAGATAACACAAATTCCGCATTTGACAGAATGAATGAAGTAAGGGGTATGAAAAAATCATTCATTATTGTATTTTTTATCAGTTGCTGAATTCTGTTTTTGTTTTATTCGTTTAAAGTCCAGAACATTATAATCAATTGTTTTTATGTTTTTTGTGATTTTATCTGGACTTGTCATTAATGACTGATGTAAATTGGTAAATTGCCAAGTTTATGTTTTTAAGCTACAAACTTCTTTCTTTTTTTTACTTTATTGATTTATGAAACATTCAATTAAATGGCCATTAGTTCGTTCATTTGACATTTCTCTCAAAATTCATATATGTCCAAATTATCAGAACATTAAAAGTAACACACCAGCTTCTTTTGCTACAAATGTAAAAATATATTGTAAAGTATTGCACTTGATATAAAACTTGAAGTAAAGCGAGATGTATAAGTTAATTGTACATACAGACAACTCATAAATTACATATTATACCAGTTTTAATTTTACAGCACTAGACGGCCGTTTCGGTATGTATTTCCTCATCAGTTTACATATTATACCAGTTTTTATTTTACAGCATTAGACGGCCGTTTCGGTATGTATTTCCTCATCATTTTACATATTATACCAGTGTTAATTTTACAGCACTAGACGGCCGTTTCGGTTTGTATTTCCTCATCAGTTTACATATTATACCAGTTTTAATTTTACAGCATTAGACGGCCGTTTCGGTATGTATTTCCTCATCATTTTACATATTATACCAGTTTTAATTTTACAGCACTAGACGGCCGTTTCGGTATGTATTTCCTCATCAGTTTACATGTTATACCAGTGTTAATTTTACAGCACTAGACGCCGTTTCGGTATGTATTTCCTCATCATTTTACATATTATACCAGTGTTAATTTTACAGCACTAGACGCCGTTTCGGTATGTATTTCCTCATCAGTTTACATATTATACCAGTTTTTATTTTACAGCATTAGACGGCCGTTTCGGTATGTATTTCCTCATCATTTTACATATTATACCAGTGTTAATTTTACAGCACTAGACGCCGTTTCGGTATGTATTTCCTCATCATTTTACATATTATACCAGTGTTAATTTTACAGCATTAGACGGCCGTTTCGGTATGTATTTCCTCATCAGTTTACATATTATACCAGTTTTAATTTTACAGCATTAGACGGCCGTTTCGGTATGTATTTCCTCATCATTTTACATATTATACCAGTGTTAATTTTACAGCACTAGACGCCGTTTCGGTATGTATTTCCTCATCATTTTACATATTATACCAGTGTTAATTTTACAGCACTAGACGCCGTTTCGGTATGTATTTCCTCATCATTTTACATATTATACCAGTGTTAATTTTACAGCACTAGATGCCGTTTCGGTATGTATTTCCTCATCAATTTACATATTATACCAGTTTTAATTTTACAGCACTAGACGGCCGCTTCGGTATGTATTTCCTCATCAGTTTACATATTATACCAGTTTTAATTTTACAGCACTAGACGGCCGCTTCGGTATGTATTTCCTCATCAGTAGTGCTTTGGCTAAAATTATGAAACCAAAAATGTTTTCAAAATGTTAAAAAGATATCCAAAAGACCAAAATATATTTTACAAAATTTAGCTAGGGAAATACTTTGTATAAGGGAATATATATCTTAGTTTTTGAGGAACTTCATAATTTTACTAGCAGCAAAATGGACACAGATATATAAATAATATGTAGATCTACTCGAACTACTATTTTTTTATTTTATTTATGTTTATTTTTATTTAATTTTATTTGTTTGCAGATAAAGATGACATGTGTCAAGTTAAAACATCTGTACGTTACAGGATAAAGTTGAATGCAAAGTGTTTGTTTTTATTTAGTTATTATTTAGGTCCTCAGATCACCCAAAAAAGATTTTTGGTATGATTTTGCACCTGTTGGACCCAATTAGGTAGGCAGTATGATATCGGAAAAAAGTAAGGCGTTTAAGTTATTACAGATTTACACTTATCACAGTTTGTGAGCCATAACTGTCCATTTACTATATGAGGCAAACATCCCTGGAAGACATATGATTGTGAAAGGACACAAAAGTGAAACTAGTTTGAACAGCTAAACAGGGTTTACTAGTACAAAAACCAAGAAAAAAAGTCATCTGTTATTACAGAAAATTTAGCACCGGTCTACCGTGAAACTGAATAACAGAAAGTTGAGCACCAGCTTACTGTGAAACTAAATCAATTTTGCTTAGTTCTATCGAAAATACTGTTATTCGCACCAATTACGAGGAGACACAATCGGTTGTTTTAAGTGTAAATGAAAATGAGATTGTTTGATTAACAAAATAGTCAGACTGAGTATCATTATAAAATTGTGAATGAAATAGATGACTCTGAATTTGATGTTTTGCGTACAGTAGATGTGTCTTTCACTAAATAGTCTTCAGTATCAATTGAAAACAAAAATCTAACACAGGCTAACACTGTTAACTATACTCATAATTCCACCAGTAGTATTCCTTCATCCACAGTTATTTACAATTACGGAAACATAACGATAAATTATTCATATCCCAAGTGACAATTTGAACAGTCAGTGATACTGATTTATACTGTGATAGAAATGAATACACACGTCAAATACTTTTAAATTATAACAGTTTACATTTTATTGTCTTACAAATTTATTACAAATGAACATTTTGTTGTTAATAATTTTATTGAAGTTAATTTATAGTAATCAAAAACAAACATACTAATCCATATCCGAATCACAATCCAAAGCAAAGTAAAAACTATGGACACGTGAACTTCCACCAGGGAAGTGAGGCCGTGTTTAAAATATATATAAAATATAAATATAAAATCCCTCATTCTAAATTGAAAGAACGTCTTAAAGAAATTATTCACTTGTCTTTCTTCTACAAAAACGGTAAGCCTAGATACAAATATCTGGTGCTGAATAGGGATTCTGGTTATTTTATCAAGCACCATACGGATTCCAAACAAAAATATACTGAAGATACCATCAACAAAATGTTGGAGTTTTTGATAGATAACATATTTGTTGTGTTTGGTAATATAGTTTTTCAGCAAACAATCGGTATACCAATGGGTACAAACTGTGCACCATTGCTTGCTGATTTGTTTCTTTATTCTTACGAGGCAGAATTTATGCAGAATCTTGTTAAATCTGGAGAAAAAACTGTCGCCAAATCATTCAACTCAACATACAGATATATAGATGACGTTCTGTCTCTTAACAATCCTAAATTTGGAGACTATGTAAATGTCATCTATCCTAGTGAGCTTGAAATAAAAGACACGACTGATTCCTCAAGTTCTGCTTCATATTTAGACTTATACCTGAAATATGACGCACAGGAAAGGCTACATTTGAAACTTTATGACAAACGTGATGACTTCAATTTTTCTATTGTCAACTTTCCTTTTTTATGCAGCAATATACCTGCTTCTCCTGCTTATGGTGTATTTGTTTCCCAATTAATACGCTATGGTAGAGCTTGTTCCCACTACGGGGACTTTGTACAACGAAGTAGGCTGCTTGCAAATAAATTGTTGACTCAGGGATATTGCAAGCCTAGGCTTATCAAGGCCCTCAAAAAGTTTTATGGCCGTCATCACAGTATTGTTGATAAGTTTGATGTCTCTGTGTCCAGGATTGCCTTGGATATATTTGACGTCTCATAGTTCCATGTTCCTTTCACACAATTTTGATTACACACGTGACGGGTGTAGCTAGCTAAACAGGAGGGGCTTACCCTTCCGGAGCACCCGGCCTCACTTCCCTGGTGGAAGTTCACGTGTCTAACCTAACTTGTCAGTTCCAAAGTTTTTACTTTGCTTCTGGATTGTGATTCGGACATGGATAAGTATGTTTGTTTTTGATTGATACCACTTGCCTTCTTATTTTAAAATAGTTTACATGTAATAAAACAAAGATATGATTTTTATCGGTAGAGAAAGGCAAAGTTGACCTTAGCCTATGGCCTCGTCCAATATTGTTTTTTGGCAAAACATCAAATCGCACTCACTGAAATGGTATAATTGTAAAGAATCACTTGCTTCTATACATTACAGTATAGTTTAAGATCAGGTAATGCTCAATATCCACACATTTGATAACACTTGACACTGTAATTGTTTTTATGACCATCACTTTAAAATTAAAATAATTCCGACAAAAAGATGGAACAATGAGAATAATATTTGTTTAATCAAAAATAAACATACTAATCCATGTCCGAATCACAATCCAATATTATATGAGATTTAATATGAGTATCACCTCTTGATATCCTTTTTATTGACAAACGTATCAAAAATGTGAAAAATGTAGACACACTGCCGCGAACAAGTCAGCAAGTATAAGGTATTATATACTACAAAATTAATAAAAGATTCTGAAAAAACATAAAGATAAGTTTAAAATAGTGTCACAAAATATCAATAAAAATTGAATAATCTCTAGAGAATAGTGTTTTCATCTAGTCTTAATAAAAAGTCACAAGCACTGCACAAAGTGATCTTTACAATATAGTAGACCCTAGACGCAACATAACACTTGGGTAAAATGATATTATTAAGAATAAAATGGAACAGTTACATATCTCAACTACTTTAGATGTATCTACAATTAAAACCACATACTTTTTATTTAAGCGTGAAACACTAAAACAGAAAACATAGATCGAACTAAAAAAGAAAAAGAAAGAATTTTATAATATTCTCAGATAGACAAATAGAAATTCTGCGGAATTGAAATATTGTAATAGGAATATTTTATGGAATTGTTGTAAAAAAAGTAAGGACTCGCACAAGATTGGTTTCACTTGCTTTTTTATGATTTAGTTCATCAACCATGTTGAAAAAACAACACTCGTACCATTTCATATTCAGAATTTAATAAAACTGACAAAGAAAATCCCTAATTAGTTTCTTCTTTAAAAACGTACACAGATGTACACATTTTCAGCGTTGTAATAGTATTGGTTGACATTTGTGGTAAACAAACTATGTTTTTATTCGTATCTCTGATAAAAATCAGATTAAATTCCATACCATCTTTGTAATTCTAGGAACATAATCACGATGATTAGTTTCCAAACCAAATAAAAAAACCTCAAACTTCCCATTTTACCATTTGATGAAATTAAATATAACTTTGTAACCAAAAGCACAACACGTGCTTACTACAACAGGTCAATAACACGATCAAATACATCTGAAAAATAAGCCAAAAGCAATTATCTTTCTAATAAGGTACCACGATTTAGTAAAACATTTATAAGGGCCGATATTAACTGAACGGGGTCCGGTGTATCTTTTTTGGTAAATTGATAACAAGTTTATAGATGCAAATTCCGACACCTTCTTCGTTATTATTCTATGTTTGTAACCAAATTTGTTTGTTTTCTTTATGGTATTAAATTATATTGCATGGAGCATTGGAGAAAAACGAGATTACCAATTATATTGCATTGGACATTGAAGTAAGACGAGATCACCAGACATGATCAACAAAGAACAATATATGATAAATTTTATACAGGTACCTTTATATATAGTTTATAACCAGATACAAGTTGCTCAATTATAAAAATCCAGACATGCTTTGACATTGACATTTCTAATTTCTTGTAATAGGAGAAAAATCATAAGATCTAGAAGACGAATTTTTTAGGAGCAAAACGATTGCCAAAGACACAGACGTCTTCCTTTATACAATTCAAATACCAAGCAGTTGTCCTCATAAAGAATCATATAGATACTGAAATCCAAGAATATGATCTTTCTTGATTTTCTTTATGCCACCAGCAAACATATTGATGTTCAATCCTAAAATCTTTTAAAAAACTTTGAAAGCTGCCAAGATTTCGTTAAAAAAGTTCAATAACATGTTATAACAATCCAAAGATCAAAATAAAACTTGGAAATCTGGCAAAATTTGATTAACACGTGATTTTTTGTTAATGTTACTAATAGGCAGTTATAACATATTGCTGTATATCGGACAAATGAAATTTTTATAGATATGCCCACCGTGATTAGTTCCATGTGACGTGTAGCTAGCTAAACAGGAAGAACATCTTTCTGCGGCGACATGACTACTTGTTTGTCTTAAATTTTGATTATGCAATTGGATATATAGTATTCATGTTCTGTTCTGGAACAATCGCACGCACGTGATATGATGTAACTCTGTTTGTGTTTTTGGTCTCGCGTAAAGTTATAGCTAGTTATATCTTTTAAAATAAGTTTTCATGTCTAAAAAGAATGGCCATATGTGAGGAGCTATTGTGAAAAAAGATAGATTTTTCATGATTTTATTTCCCTCATTTTATAACTTAGTAGTTATACATTACGTGTACAAACTATTGATGATAAACATACACGCACATACACGACTATACAGATTTGTGTGCATTATCGTTGTTATAATATTTTATTACTAAACCGGTTTATTTTTGCAGCTATAGACGGATGTATTTGATGGAATAACCGATTAGTCCATCAATAACCTGCAGTCTTCAAAACAAGACTTTAAAATTTTACTGCAGTATTTGTTAAATCTGTAGGCTAACGAACATAAAACTTCCATATGTTTTCTTATACATCACGCTAGAATCAGATTAAAATCAACCAATATCATCTTTATACATCTTCAAGTTACTAATTATTATTATGTAATCTCGTTACTTTGCTAATTGATGTTCTAAGCACTGGTGTTTTACTTTTTAAGGAAATAATGAAGTAATAATATATCAAGTTTCATATTATCTTTAAGTCGTTAATAAATATTTAAAAGTTACATATTATACCAGTTTTAATTTTTACAGCACTAGACGACCGTTACGAAATACAATTCCTCATCAGAAGTGCTTGGACCAAAATTATGAAACCAAAATTATTTTGAAGATGTTTAAAAGCTATTCAAAGGACCAAAATATATATGCTGTTATAATAGCATTGGTTTGCTAATAAGGTGCGATATTGTTATGTTAAGTAAGAATGACTTTAGATTCTAAAACCACGAACGACTAAAATATCAATTAAAAACATATAGAAGACCTATAGTCTCCCGATATCCAAGTATAGTTTCTCGTGTGATCCCCCGCAAACAATTCCAAGTTACTTCCCTTTATGGAGGTGGCACTGTTTGTTGTTGTCGTAGGAAAAAAAATTGCATCCGACGACGCGCGATTTACGAATGTAAATTCAGATGATTTTAACTACTTGTTTACAAGCAAAAAAACAAAGGAGGCCACAAAGTATTTACTTAATATTTTAAATGAATTTTTGAAAGCCAGTAAAAATTGATGGCGAGTTTAGATTTATAAAGATCGATCAAATCAACAATATTTTATGTGATTTTTATACAAATGTCCAAACCAAAGAGAATGGAATTTATTCGAAAAGTTCGATGATTGTCATCCGTCAGAGATTTTAGACGTTTTCTACAAGACCCATCAGATAAAAGGGACTTTGACATTAAACAAAATCGACGTTTCAACAAAGTAAATGCCACATTCAAATTAAAACTGAAGCAAGTTCGATCCGAAGGAAAAAGTGTTGTTGTGCACAAAGAGCCAATCCAAAAGGTAAACTACGCTCGTTTTTATTGTTTCTTTTTTACATAATAAAGGCAGCGATTCTTTTTTTCTGCACAAGTTCTGCAAATTTATTCAAATTATGTTATTTGAAAAATGTGAGGAGCTTTTCTTATTGTATAGGAAAGATTCTGTCATTTGAAAGCGCTGCTAAATAATAAAAAAAGTACAAATTATATTAATAATACTAAATTGTTTTTAGTAATTGAATATTGATTTGTAATTAACGTTATAGTGGTTTAAAATGAATTGTAATTACAAATTATACTTTTAAATGATTACTTTTTATATATTTCAGGTGATCTTAGAAAAATGGACAGCCACCCGTAAGCTTTCATCCCAAATACACCACAAGGCCTTGTAAATAAAACTATTTTTGAGGTGATATTATTTTTCTGTCGTCGTGGTCGGGAAAATTAAAGAGATCTTTTGATTTTGAAATCTGTAAGAAGCTTTGAAAAGTATGTTAAAAAATGTAATGCCAAATGTGATGCATGTTCCAGCACCCTAAACAGACTTTTCCGGATACGGACACAGAATTGTTTGGTAACAAACCTTTGGGGAAAACACTTGGAAATTTCATGGTCAATTTGTCAAACTATGTTAAATTGTCGCCTCGGTCACTATATTTCTCTAGACAACACTATTGGAGAACAGTTCCCTCGGGAGAGGTCCATAAAGCATTAATAGTCCCAAATTCTCAGAAATATCTTCTGGCCATGAAATGGTTTTTATATCATTTATTGGCCGGCTAGTTCAACTCTCAGTCTAACTTAGCTAGACAAATATATATCAGAAAATAACTGAGGTATAAAAAATATAAAAAGTATAAACTTTTTCCGGACCACCAAGCCTCGCTTTCCTAGTGGAAATGCACATGTGAAATTTAACTTTGTTCTCCGGATTGCGATTTGGACATTGACTGGTATGTTTGTTGAAATAAGTTCAATTCAGGTACATCATATATTGATCGCGGGAATATGAAACTTAAGTGTTATGTGGTGCAAATATATTGCTTTACTTAAAGGTAAAGATCAAAGGAATTACCGATAAGTTCAATAATACCTTGCAATCATCAAGACAGGTCTTTGATATTTTACTACAAAATTTGTAACCATATGTAGTTATTGACATAAACATTCAATATTTCTTCCAACACACCTCACTAGGATCATATTCAAGTCATCCAATATCATCTTTTTACATGCCCTTATTATCCATGCTTACTCAATTATGTAATGGGATAATCTTCAATCAAAACCAAATCAAAGTAGTATGATGTTCTAAGTAGTATCAAAGGTTTATATTTCTTTTCTTTTGTAAATAAGAATCCATATGAATCCATATTTTGTTGATATTTTTTCTATCTGACTAAATGATGATGTGACTTCACGCAGGTAAGTCATTTAGAATCATTTGAATATGTTATAAATGGGCTTTTCAGCACAAGGTTTGCAGATTTCGTTTATAAATCAATTTTCAAGGTTTTCATTTTTTAATTTAGCTAAATTTGGTCAAATATTTTTGTCCTGTGGTTATTGTTTCAAGCCCTTTCAGATTTTTCTGGGGATTACACTTTTTTGTCCAAAAACTACTATTAAAGAATTGTATTCCAAAAAGAGCGTCTAGTGCTGAAAAATTAACATTGGTATAATAATATGTAATTTCAACCACCGAGACTGCTGGTGGATGCTTCCCGAATATATAAGAAAATCAGTAGGTAATAACTATTAATAATTATTTTCCGGAATATACTATTGTCCAACTCTATGCTACTAGTTACAAATGTTCAATTCCTCACAGACTAAGGTATAATCCCTCTTTTAAAGTATTTTCTTTAGCTTAATTTGGTAAAATATATTTTGTTCTAAGCGCTTCTGATGGGGAATTGTATTTCCAAACGGCAGTTTAGTGCTGTGAAATTAAAATTGTTATAATATATAATTACGATTATTAATGATATTTTATCGATCAAGTACTTGTATGATTTTTTACTCATAATGTTGATCATGGGCAATATTCAGATACAATTAGAAGACATGATCAAAACAAACATACTAATCCATGTCCGAATCACAATCAAGAAGTAAAAACTTTGGATCTGACAAGTTAAGTTAGACACTGTGATCTTCAACAAGGAAAGTGAAGCTGGGTGCTCGAGAAGGGTAAGCACTTTCTGTTTAGCTAGCTACATCCGCCACATGTTAATCAAAATTGTCTGAAAAATCATTTAACTATGGGACGTCAAATATATCGAGGGCAATCCTGGACATAGAGACATCAAACTTATCAACAATAATGTGATGACGGCTATAAGCTATTCTTATAATGATCAGATAGCGAATTCGTAATTTTAAACAGCCTTCAAAGTATTCCTAAAATCTAAACTAATTTGTTTAGCCCACTTAGTCCGTAGCCACACATTCATTATTTGTTGTTAAGCTTTTAATTTAATTAAAATTGCGACACAACATCAGTTGTGTAGAGAATGTGTCACAAGCAGACTTTTTATTTTACTTAATGATGTCTTTTTCCTCTCAATTATCGATATGTTACATAAATTGAAATTAATTTGAAATCTTTAAAAAAAACTGTAGTTGTTACAAATATACGATTAAACTTGTTTCAGAACCAAGTTGTTCTTTTAGATCTAATAGCATTTTCTTGTAACTCCATAAATCATATATTTCATTCAATTAGTTATTCTAGACTACATTGCCGAATCAGTTTTTTTATCATGAGTATCAAATATATTTATATATTCATTAAAATGAACAATCTAAAATTTAATCTTCGATAAAAATAGACTGCAAAATAGGAAATGTTTTTTGTCATAATATAAACGATTTTTAGGATGGGTCACTTCCTAACACGGTGACGTGGTATCAATAAAGCAATGAAAGGAGTTCAAATTTACTTTTAGTAAACTAACATCTGGTTAATATAAATATTTCCATTTTTTAATGAAAACTTTAGACAAGAGGTTTTACCAAACTGAAAAATTTCAAATTTACCATTAAATAAGTAGTTAACTCTTAAAACTATGACCATAAACATATGATAAATCGTTGTATTTTTTTATATGACGAATTGGTGCCAATTGGACCCATTTCGCTCAAATAGCATCTTATATACTTTAATAGCAGGCATTGGATATTGAATAGACTCCACTAAATAACATAAAAAATTATCAATTTTTTAAATTGTAAACACAGTATGGCGCCTGCATGATGTGGCTAGGAGATTCTAATATTTATGAACGACAATTTGAATGGCTTTAATAAATGACCTGCCATTAACATCTTAAGACGAAATTTAAAATATGAACGAATTTCACAATTAAGTCTTTTGAAAATAAATATACGTTATTTTGTAGACAAGAGGGCCAGTTTACCATAACCATTTTCTAATTGAAATCAATTTGGTTAAAATTAATTCAAGTGGTCTTGGTACCATGTACTTGTTACCAACATCTTCAGACAATTAACAAAGATATGGTGTTTTACGTCATTAAGAAGATTTTTATAAGCGAGTCAAAGCATTGTATAATAAATAATATACGTGTTGTATTAAAATACATGTTTTTTATCTTAAACATACAACATTACGTACCATTTACGGTTATGTCAGATTTTACCTTATTTAAAACTATATAAACGAATAAAAATTAAATGATGTATGGTTAGTATGAAACAAGTAATTTTTACTAAACCCAGTACTAGACGGTCGTTTCGAGGAAAAATTCCTCATTAGTAGTGTTCGGACTAAAGTTGCGAAAATTTAAATATGATAAGATGCTGATAAAAGGAACAAAATTTATTTTATCAAATGCATCTAAGAAATAAAAAGTGACATTTTAACAACTAACATTTCTATAGGGCAAACATAACATCAATAATACATGTATTTAATTATAGTCCTAAATAGCTGAAATTATCGTTTTCTGTAAAAGATTATGACTATAAAACATGAGCTAGGAGTCCCTTTGTGTTAGAAAACAATGAATTATTATTGTCTTTGTTTTACTGCTAACATAACTAAATCTATTTTCTTAACGTTACAGAAGAACAAGGAGTGGTCCGTACTTTCCATCACTGCTTTGCTAAATTAATATTCATAAAAGTAATGGTACTTTTTTAAAATATTAATCCAACTTTCTAAAAATACAATATTTATGTCGTTTAATGTCGATTTTTAGAATTAATTAATCCGAAGAAATCGGGGGCTTTGGTGTCTCCTTATCTACAATAACGAAATAAAATTAGGTAAAGATACAAATGAATTTAAAACTTGCAAATTATCCGCTAAAAAATTCAAAAAGACCCAGTATAGTTATAGAACATTTTTGACATTTTGCCCTACCCACAGATGTGACGTAGCTAATGAAAAGGAACGGTGAAACGAGTTTCTGATGTCCTTCATACATTATGCAGATAAACAGAAACAAACTTACATCATCCATGTCCGAATTACAATCCAGAAGCAAAGTAAAAACTTCGGAACTGACAAGTAAGGTTAGACACGTAAACTTCCACAAGGGAAGTGGGGCCGGGTGCTCCGGAAGGGTAAGCATCTCCTGTTACGCTAGCTACATCCGCCACGTATGTAATCAAAATTGTGGGAAAGGAACATGGAACTATAGGATGTCAAATTTAACCAGGGCAATCCTGGACACAGAAACGTCAAAATTATCAACAATACTGTGATGACGGCCATAAAACTTTTTGAGGGCCTTGATAAGCCTAGGCTTGCAATATCCCTGATTAAACAATTCATTTGCAAGCAGCCTACTTCGTTGTACAAAGTCCCTAATGATTTTATAATGGAATGTATCTGCTGTAACATGAAGAAGGTTTTGTTCGATGTGATGCTGACAAAAATATGAAATATCACATCCGTACATTTTGTAAAGAATCCAATATGAAACAGGAAATCGTGAAACGACGTATAAATAAGTCTTACATGGGTGTTATGATGATAAGAAATAGTGCTGGTATCGGTGGTAATTTGACGATGAAAGGGATAGCATGCCACTCAAGTACGTAATGTACCACATGTGGTACACGAGATTGTAACAAATCAGCTAGTAAAAACGTTTTAAAATGTTACGGAAACAATAGTAAACTTCCTGTAAAATGTTTCTCAAATCTCGACGAATTCAACGCTATAGTGACATGACATCAAATGACGTAAGCTGAAAGAGTCAACAGCCAAATGTACATTGCAAAATTAAAAACGTTGCGTACCAATTAAAAGACAAAACTCCATTGTTCAAAGAATAACTTGTAAAATTAGACGGATTCATTTTCTTTGTGTAAGTGATTATGGCTTTTGGTATTTTCAAGTGTGTAAAGGGTGACCCTAAAGATGAATATTTGAAAGTGTTGATAGACTAACCAACTGTTGGAAAGTTGAGGACAAGTATAAGAGAAATACTATTATTGGATATGAAAGCAAATTTTAGAAACTTTTTATAACGAAAGTCCTACGTGCGAGCATGCACATTCATTTACATTATTTGTACTACTTTAGACCGCCATATCCATGTTTAATGTGTTATTTTAAATTCAAATTCGCCATTGATTTGAAAATCTAATGAGTATGATTTCGGTCGAATCTGAGTTTATCACGACATATTACGTGCAGTGTTAGGAAGATTAATAAGACGTTGATTTTAATTACTTAAGAAGACAGATGTGTAAAGTTAAAATGAAATCCAAAGACTGCAATAAATCACGAACATTATAAATCAATGGAACATTTGAATGTCATTTTTTTTATTTTTAAACAAACATATGTCACAACTACATTTCTATTTTTCGAATAATATTAAACACGGTTTTATTAATGTCAAAGACTATTAGCAAACTATATAGCTCCACAAAATCATCTAATCAATCACACTGATGACCGTTTTAACCCCATGTTGCTGAGATTAATTTCAAATATCAAAGTGTGGAAATAGGAATCGAGTTAAGTATTGTGCTTATTCTTTATAACGTGTATTTGTCACAATTTTGAAGACATTTCAAGACGAACTGAGCGATTTCCGTTTTCTTCTATTATCTTTAAAAACTCTTTCTAAATTCCTTTTTATCTTTATAATACTTTTTAAAAATATAAATATGAATATTAAAAGTTAACAGAAATGATATTTTTGTAAAGATTATTAGGAAAAATTAATTTAATAAATAAACGTTTGTGTTGAACGCTTATTTCTACTGATCAAGGCAAGACGGTATAGCAGTATTAGGTGATAACTTCAATTTTTCTATTGTGAACTTGTTTTTCCCATGCAGAATTATACCTGCTCCTTTTGCTTATGATGTATTTGTTTCAGAATGAATATGCTATGATAGTTTTAACTTTGCTATTAGGATTGTGATTTTTTAAAAATCGATATGTTTGCAACCATAAACATAATTATATCCTGCTTGATTAACGTTATAAATGCAAAACTTCTTTCTATGTTGTACTACAGATAAGCTCAGCTTGTCATAATGTCATTAAGAGATGCCGTATTTCGATTTCTTGTTCATTAAAACAAGGTGTTTTGTCTATTTGTGATCATAAGCAGTGCAAAATCCCGAGTTACCAATATTTCTCCATTTAATATTTCATTAACTTTATACGAGAGTTATTCGATATAATGTGGATAGTACCACAGCGCGATAACGCTTTGCACGAGTTCGTTGATGATGATTCTCAAATAGCACTATTCAAAACAGTATAAACACGTGTCTTTAGCTTCACATAGGTTAAAATTATAGTCATTTCTATAGAGCAAGTAGATGAACTCTGCTGTGAAATGGTTGAAGAAACGGGTTTAGAGAATATTGGGTGAATAAGAGCTTATATTAAAGTTCTAACAAAACCCGTCTTTTAGATCTTTGCTTAATTCGGGGAATGTTTTTGGGTCTGATTAGGTATCTTATGATACAATTTGTGTGGAGAAAAACAATTCAGACTAACATCAAGACCGTCAAATGTGCAGCAATATCTGGCCGACCTGTCTCAAAAGTCAGGGAAATTGAAAATGATAGCAGATACACAATTCGTGAACATGACAAAGCTGTTGGCATATCGCTACCCGGGGTGCATTTCATTTTTAAGCGCAGCTTGAAAGTGCGAAATATTTTTACCAGATGGATCCCGCATTTATTAGCAGAACACAGACACGGGTCAGAGTACAAAACACTAAGCAACTGCTAAAATGTATCAATCAAAGACAGTTTGCGAACATTAATACTCACAGTGTGGTAACGGAAGTTCAGCCAAACTGTACAGTCGCCGATATCTCTGTTTTCTGAAGCGAAGAAGGAAAACAGCTGGGGCAAACCTAAGTATAATCATCTAAAATCATTGTTGTTATAAACTGTTCTGCGATTTTCCATACGGACATGGATCTCACTAAGTAAATGTACTTTTGATTTATTTAAGACATTTATTCGTTTGTTGAACACGGTAAATCAGAGCGGAATTGTTACGAATTCACTATATATTCTTTATTTTCTCTTTATTCGTCTAGTATTTATGCAGACAGTGAGCAAGCTATGAATGTTAAAAGGAATTTTGACTTGTTACAGTATTTATAAGATTGGTGAAAAAAACTTAAAAACCCGATTTATTAGGCTGTGTGATTTTCTATTGTCTGTACAGGTAGCTCATATTTTATTGTACAGGTAGCTCATATTTTACTGTACGGATAGTTCCACTACAGGCAATCAAGCTACGCCGCATGAGTCAAGTATAAGGAATGCTTTCCTTTGGCAGAATGATTGTGATTCAATTCATTTAAGCCCACTTTAAAACAAGATTTAATTTCAGGAAGTCTAATATCCAAGTCAAGAATATTTCATTTACATCGAGACTCAAGTGTATAGGTAAACAACATTGACCTGTCCGCTTGACCTTTGATTTAAATATTTATAAGAGACGAGCGCATTTAACGTAAAGGGGGCATGTGTGCGTCTGCACGTGAACACTAATCATATATAATAAACTGTGAACCTGTCACTACCCATGTATTGGGTGAATGCTCCTATATGAATATTCCTTATGAAAGGTCAAGCGGACAGGTCAGTGTTGTTTACCTATAATAAATGAATTTTATTCTTGTGCTTTTTTACCTGTTGTTCATTTATAAATAAAGACAATGGGCTAGTACTTGACGTATACTGGTAAGGAAAAGAAACACCTGTATAACCCCGTGTCGCGTGAATACGTATCAGCTAATCAGAACTCAGTTCTGAATGACTTATATGAATTAAGCAAAAATGATTTTAGATAATTCTACTTAGGTTTGACCCAGAAAATTTCCTTCTTCGCTTCAGAAATCAACTACCGGCGACTGTACAGTTTGGCTGAACTTCCGTTCCCACACTGTGATACTGGTGGCGAAACATGGGTTCATTATTTTGAACAATCGGTAACGAAATATGGTTAGCTAAACACGGTAGGAGGCCTTTAGTTGCCATAAGAAGCACAAAGAAGGTTTTCTTATTGCATATTCTTCGCACGTGATGGTAAAGCCAATTCCGAAGAGCAGGCCGTTATTACCGAGATGTTATACTAGAAAGCTAAAGTAATATTATCTTGCACAATTCCCTGTGTCAGAATATAGTCATTTTTGTCTACATCATGGAAATGATCCATCACATACACCTGACCTTGGGAAGAATTTTTTGAAGCTGGAAAAGGTTACCGTCGTTTCACACCTGCCATACTCTCCAGATCTAGCCCCATGCGACCTTTTCCTGTTTCCAAGTTTTGAAAAGTTGTTATCTGGTCGTTGTTACAAGTTCCGACAAGCCCTTCGCTCAGCCGTAAGTCAATGCCTCGAAGGTCTGCCTAAATCAGCGTGCCGTCACGAATTTAAAAAATGTATTCAGAGATTGTGTATTTCAAACCGCGGAGAATGCTTTTTTTATTATTTGAGTCTAATGCCTTTCGATATCGTACAATACACATTAAATATCGAACAACCCTCGTAATAGATGTCACATACCTAATGTGGGATTCCCTCTCGTACAATATTGTACTTTTTTAACCATTTAACTCATATTAGGTCAATTAAATATTCTTTAAAGACTTCATCTGATTTATCGATGCAATTTTTATATTTCTATTCAACTGTGTGACGCCGGACTTGTCATATAATCAAATCAAAGTCATAATTGAATCAAAATTGAATAATGTTTAGTATCATTCGCTCCTTTTTGTCTATATACATTCTCAATTATCGAAAACTATTGCGAAAGTGAATGTATTATTGGACGTCATTATTAGTTAAATTACCTCTTTAAATGACATCTATAGGCATGGGAAATGCAGAGGAACGTCTTAGAAAAAAATGGAATTTTATTTATAATTAAGCAACGCATGCGTATTCTTAATATGCATGGCTCATAATCAATGAATTAGATAAAATGGGATGAAAATGGCGAAAACATGATTCAATCACAAAAGATTTAATGTTATTAAATCATAAACACGTCATAACAACAAACAAAAAACCATTCTAGCTAGCTAATCAGGGGATGATTGTCCTTCCGGAGCACCCGGCCTCACTTCCCTGGTGGAAGTTCAAGCGTTAACCTAACATATTAGTATCAAAAATTAAACTTTTTTCCTGGATTTTGGTTCGGATATGGATAAGTATGTTTGTTTATGAATCCTAATAAATAGTAAATGAAGATATTTTGAAAAAGTTTCAATAAATTAAAGTCTTGCAGATGGGGGAGTAGAGAAATTGTATATAACTACCGGTGACCCAACTGTAAGTTGTAAAAACAAATATCAATATTTGATGATTTATACATGCCGCAATTCTGTAAAACTATAATGAAAAATCATTATATTGTAGCGTTAATGGTAGTTACAATGACATTAGTTATAACATTCCCTTTTACCGACGCATGGAATCGAACCCGTGTTGCCCGTTTATAAAGCGAGCGCTTTACCGTTTAGTCTAAAAGATACCTCGTAGGTAAGTACATGTAGTAACGTATCTTAACCTGTATAAATCATTTTGAATTAAAAATAATTATTTTTTATCATATACTTTGTAGTAAATACGTAGTTTCTGCACGCCAAGATACGGTTAAAATGACGCCATCTATATCACCGACCGTACGCGCCCGGTCGAAAAAGCCGTATCACCGGTCTAAAATCGATGTCAGACCGGCTACTCAGACCAAATAGATCTAATCACTATATCAATCAGAAATTCGATGGCACCCTTACGCCTTATAAATAAACGAAGGAATAGTATGCGAATGGGATTATTTGGAGGAATGCATTTAAACTAGTCTAATTGCTGCCAAGTTGATTTTTGAGTTATATTCTTGATAAATATCTGTATTTAATGCATGTAATTGTTTTAAGTGGTAAAAAATTTAAGTTTATGATAAACAGAATAAAACATGGTGAAATCTATATCATATGCCATATCAGACCTCGACCAATATCAAACCTCGGGCTAAAGCCCTCGGTCTGATATGAGAGGTCAGATATGGCATATGATATGGATTTCACCATGTACATGTATTATTCTATATGTATCAACAATCAATTGCAGTTCATAAGTTCCTTATTTTTTGTCCATTTCTAATTTTAACTAACAATATATAGCAGTTTTCAATTTGTTTCAAACTGATTTAAAGCGCATACATGGCAAAATAAATATTTATAAGCCACGCACTGTTTGAAGGTTTTTTTTTTTTTGTAAATTTAAATTCTGCACAATTTTCAACAAAGGTAAAATAACATTTACTGAGGCCGTCTGTGGCATCAGAAAAGCTGTTATAAATAAAACGTCTTTAACGAAGATATGTTTTGTATTACATAAGTATATATCAGTTTGCAGAAATAAATTGGTATTTGCTATTTTTTATATAATAATAAGGAGTCAAATACCGCAGTTTTACACAATATCTGTGTTGACGTAAAAGACATAAACTGTTGGTAACGTGCAGTAGAGATCATATACTGGACAATTGAGACATATTTAAGGAAGTGAATGTAGTCCATGTAGAACACTGCTAGGTTTCTAGCTCATGAAAAGTCAATGAAAAAAAATTCGTTTAGAAAGTTAATCTTAATTAAGATTTCAAAAAATGAACAAAAGATATTAGATGTCATATATTGAAAATAGTAGTTTTAAAAAAATATAGTGATTTTAATATATTTTGTAAAAAAGAAATAACTTACCTTAATTTTCATTTAAATCCGCTTTATAAGGTGATGATTTGGCATAACATATATATATATGGATCGTTTATATATAGATGAATCTGCCTCAGCAGCAGAGTTTGATATAAAATACTACCTCGATTGATCTCTTCTGATAATGACCAATGATAGCTTAACAGAATGAAACTATCAATAACATTAGCTAACTCTCTAGACTTCAGTCATAGGCTACATCTGTGTAAATGATATGAATTGAAGAATATATCCCATAGTGAATTGAATTCAGCTCCGTTCGTTTATTTAAACAATCCTATCAAAGAATCTGTATCACACTGGGAGTTATCCGCCACATGATTCAGATAAACTAATACAAACGCTAATTAAATTGTGGACACCTCTCTACCAATAAGCTTATATCATTTGAGATTTAGAAAAAGACAGTTTCCAGAATGTTTATATGAGATGTTTTTGGTTGTGTTGTGCTACATTTTCTATCAGTTTTTGATTGTGGCAGGGACTATTTAGCTAAGGGCACTTGATTATAATAGAAATTATTTAGACAATAGTGAAACCATATTGTGACAAAAGCATTTCTGTATGTTACATCATTTTATACTGAAATCACCAAAGAAAAGCAAATATCACATACGCACAATACATGCACTAAATTTATCTTATATATTACCTTAATAGAGTGACAGCTAATTAAATCAGCTAAATTACGTGTCCATTGTAATTGACAATAGCCAGCAGAACCAAGACAATTCACAAGCCGTAAAACAAAACACGAATATGTCCTACTTGTCGGACTTTTCTTCAATCAGATTTTAAAAAAAGTGGGATGGCTAGAGTCGTACAGAAACACTTCACTAAGCACTTAGTACGTCAGGTCTTAGGATCATTTGTTTGTCTTTTTTGTCTTTCTCTTTCAATGCATATCATAATAATGAATATCACTCATAATTCTGTGTGTTCATTAGTTTACGTATTTTGTTATCTCAGGTATTTTTTAACCCGAAACATTGTTTATAATGTGACTAACATAAACTTATAATAACACGTGTCACAGATTTTCAATTTTACCGCGAAATAGGATTGTCTCCCTTTTCTACTATTTGTTTTTTATTACCTTTATCATTAGTACCGCCAAAATAGGAGAGACCAGGCTACCAATCCATGTCCAAATAAAAATCTGAAAACAAAATGAAAAAACCCCGAAAACTGACAAATTTAGTTATCACGTAAACTCCCGTATGGCAAGTGAGACCGGATGTACGGAAAGGCAAGCACACCCTGTTTAGCTAGCTACACCTATCAGGTGTGTAATAACAATTTGCAGTAATGAACATGGAACTAGTATTTTATTTTGAAACTAAAGAATTTTAACAAACCGTTAAGTATAGTTGAGGGTATATGACCCACTGGATATCTCTATCGTCATAAAATCCCGTTATGTTTCTCGTATCTTTGATGTATCACACGTTGCATAGTTTCTTGTTCCGGTCAAGCACGTCTTAGTTTAAGTAACCTTACCAGTTTGGTTATCGACGTGTGATGACCTTTAGGAAACTGACCGCCTCGAGGTAATAAGAAATAATAACTTTCAGAGATAATTGGTCAGTTTCCGTTATTTGTAATTAGTATCTGATCTGTGGGAATTAACACACGTTTCGCATACAGACGTCTGCTCGAGTAATTTCACCCATTGACAATTTTATGACCAACGAATAAATATGCAGGTTATCTAGTTTAAAAATATATTACGTTTTTATAAAAAATTTTGCGACTACAAAATGAATTTTAGTTCAGAACTTTAGCATTTCATCTAGCCAGTATTTATAAGATGAAGGTATCGGGCCTATTGAACCTCCTGTTAGATACAAGTTATCGTGTTGTCAGCCTGTTTGATAACCAGCTATTTGTGAACATGGAGAACCTCGCTTTTCGTTGTCTAGATTAAATCAAAAAACGAGTATATCCGAGTATGAAGAAGCTTGCAATTTTGGTTACAGATGTGATGTGTTTTTTCTAGCCACTCCGTTTTCTTCTATCCTCAACAAACTGATCGCATCGATGCAAGTAAAAGAATATCAACAAAGGCATAAAACAGCATCAATCAATTTCACATTATAGACATATGTTGTAATATGATTCTGACAATTATGATTTTGTCGAACTCGCCGATATACGACGATTAATAATGTAAAACCAAAATATAATGAATCAATATAAATTTGGACTACAAAGTACAAAACAATTAGTCAGTTTCTTTTGCAATTACAAAAAAGTGAATTTCACTTCGGAACTTTAGTATTCCATCTACCCAGTTTATATTAGGCTAGGGTATCGGGCGTTCTAGACCACTTTTTTGTTAGACATACCAGTTGTCGTGCTCCACGCTTGTTCGTTAACCAGCATTTTACTAACTCGTGCTTACGAATCACATAGCTTCTGGTCGCCTAGATTAAAATACAATTCCGGTAGATCCTAGTGTGAGAAAGTTAGCAAGTTCTATTGTAGAAATTTGCTGGCTTTCTCTGGCTAATTCAGTTTCTCTCACCCCAGGCAAATGACCGTCTGAAGATAAATGTGAAATGTATCTTGACAACCGCTTAAAATCATAAATCCGCTCCATTGAATGGACAAATGTTATACGAATTCGACAATTTTGTCGCTGGGGCACTGATTTTAAGACGATTTATCATGAAAAGACCTAATTTTAATGTTAATATCGACTACAAAGCACATTAGCAATAGGTCTGTTTCTTTAGTTCTGATTAGTGTATAAACTGTGGGTGTCAACACACAATTGTCACATAACACACGTCAGTAGATTATATTGTTCACAGAAAATTCTATAACCTGCAGGCTAATATACAGACTTTTAAGGTTAAAAAATAAATATATTGCATTGCACTTCCTACGCTTGTAAATTTTTATGTGTGGGTGACTCCAAGTAGTTTGTAAAAATTAAAAGATTAATATTTTTCAAAACCATCTGTTTATCCTTAGTACTATAAAAATAAGGAAAGCAATGGATTACCCTTACGAAACACCTGGAATTCACTGGATCAAAAATAAGTTTGAGTATATTCCCATGATATACTCATCCTAAATTTTCAATTCACACATGCGCTTTCAAGTCATAAAGTGTGAGAAAATGACATGGTATGATAATGGAGTGTCCTCAATTTAGGTCACAGATTATTATTTTTTCGAATTGATAGCTTTATATCCAAGTGCATTTATCTTCATATAGCATTCTCGTCACGCCAAATAGTTTTAAATGGAAGAAAAAATATGTAACAAACCTTTTTAAAAATAGTAAAAGTAAGACGTATAATTTAAAAAAAACGCACAAACAAACACGTATTTGTTGGCTATAAACCAACATATACTGAAAAAACATCAACAAAGTTTTTGATCGAGTTTTTGATCGATAAAATATTTGTCTTGATGAATAATATTATTTTTTCAGCAAACAATCGGTATACCAATGGGTACAAACTATGCACCATTGTTTGCTGATTTGTTAGTTTATTCTTATGAACCAAAATTTATGCAAAACCTAGTAAAATCTGGAGAGAAGACTGTCGCCAAATCATTTAACTCCACATATAGATGACGTTCTGTCTCTTAACAATCCTAAATTTGGAGACTATGTAAATGTGGTGAACTTGACATAAAAGAAACGACTGTTTCTTCAAGTCCTGCTTCATATTTAGACTTAAACCTGAATAATGACGCCAACGAAAGGCTATATTTGTAACTTTATGACAAACGTGATGACTTAAATTTTTCTATTGTCAACTTTCATTTTCTAAGCAGCAATATACCTGCTTCTACTGCTTATGGTGCATTTGTTTCCAAATTAATACGCTATACGCTGTGATACAGCTTTTTCACATTATAGAGACTTTGTACAACGAAGCAGGCTGCAAATAAACTATTGTCTCAGGGATATTGCAAAGCTAGGTTTATCAAGGCCATCAAAAAGGTTTATGGCGTCATCACAGTATTGTCGATAAGTTTGATGTTTCTGTGTCCAGGATTGCTCTGGATAGGTTTGACGTCCATGGTTCCATGTTCAATTTATACAATTTTGATTACATACGTGGCGTGTATAGCTAGCTAAACCGTTACCCTTCCGTAACACCAAGCCTCACTTCCCTAATGGAATTTCACGTGTTTAACCTTACTAAGTAGTCCCACATTTTTTACTTTGCTTCTGGATTTTTTTACGGACATGAATTAGTATGTTTGTTTTTGACTATATATGAATAAAGAAAAATATTTGTAGTTTGTAGGGATTTTAAGTTTATAAATACAAATATTTCAAAACAATTATTAATAACCTTTATTTTAACAAACAATAATCAACACACCTAACATATATATGTTGTTCACAAAAAAAAGAAAACATATTTAATTTTTTAACTATTTTGAGAAAATAAATGAACACATCATAATCAAAAACAAAATACTGATCAATGTTGAAATCACATTCCAGAAGCAAAGTAAAAAAAAATGAAACTAACAAGTTAGATTAAACACGTGAGATTCCACTCGGGCACTGAGGCCGAGTGCTTCGGAAAGGTAAGCACCACCTGTTTAGCTAGCTACATCCGCCACGTGTGTAATCAAAATTGAGTGAAAGGAACATGAAACTATTGAACGTCAAATATATCCAGGGCAATCATAGGCACAGAAACATCAAACTTATCAATAAAACTGTGGTGGCGGCTATAAAACTTTTTGAGGACTATGATAGAAATATACTAGTAAGATTTATTTTATCAACCAACGGATCACCAAACAAACCCTTACGTGTATATACTGACCATAAAATTTAAAAATATATATACTTTTTTATTTTCATTTTGTTCCAAATTTTTAACGTATATTGTATTTCATGTTATGTTTATGATTTCCGTGTGAAAGATAATATATTTAAGTTAATATAAATGGTCGTTATATATATGTCGTTTACTCGGAAATCCATAATGCTATTGAGTCGTAAAATACAATCCTCCAGACGAGATAATTACTGAAGAGGATATAGATAGCCATAAAATAGTCCGCAGAATAAAGCAAGTATTCTTGAACGAAGTGTATATCCTGCAGTACAGACCTGTCGAAAGTGTAACACTTAAACTAACGAAAAATGGATCGAAGCTCGAAAACCGAGAAAATGAATACCTAGTGACTGACAAGCTGCTGTGATAGATAGCTTCTGTGGAAGATTCGATATTGGCTGTCGATTTAGCACTAATTTCGTAGCCTAATGTTGAACTTTCGACCGGCCTGTACTATATGATATGTCATAAAATAGGCAATTCATGATGTACATGCTTTTGATTAAATTACTAACCATCCCTAATTAACTTAATCTTTCCATGCATGTTTCAAAGCATACATCTGATAATGAGTTATTTTACGACAAAATTTATCGTTTAATTTCATGTTACACAAATAACTGTAACATAATTATTATGCTATGCTGTACATCATTTTATAACATACATTTTAATCATCAATCCAAAATGATTTCCTGCTTGTATGAAATTGACATAAATTAACAAACCGTGTTGTTAACAAGCCACAATATGTATTTAAACGCGTGTGTTATTAGTGCTTTGTTCCAAAGTCACTTGTACTGAGTAAACATGAATCAGTTCACATGCGCAAATGACATATTCTTTAATCTTCTGTTAAAACAATAATGTTTTCCGTGTACTTATTTAAAGTCATAACTTTGCTTAAGAATAACGATAGCGACATCGATTGGATTTAGCTAGCTACATTTGCCAAGTGTGCAAATGAAATTAAGAATAAAAGGAATTATTTTATATTCTAACATAACATGAGTTTTCTTTCATATGAAACATGAAGAAGCCAGCCGTGGTATAACAAACGATATACAATCGCTGTTCCCTTTTAATGACGTACTCCCTTGCTTATCTAATGACGCCATACTGTATGTTGCGAACAATGGTTGTGACATAATTTTCATGAATAAAATCATTTATTTCAATGGAGGCAATCTCAACAGCCGAATTCTTTCGTTGGATCTTTTTGAGTCTGGTCATTTAAATTCCACTTTATTCCTTTTTATAAATCTGTGAAAGGCACTGCATACTGGCAATTTAGTAATTTTATATAATATAGAAAATCATGACCTTGTCATTTCCAAGACTAGGATATACAAAATTTACACTTGGTATATTGTTATGATATGTATAAACCTTTTGTTTATACAAATATATTTTCTGTCGTTTAAATTGTCAGGCAGATGAGTTAATATACATTTTCTAAAGTCCCTGCGACCATATCCTGGATAGGTTATATTTGTCATTTATATTAAAGCCATTTAAAGTTACGAATATTCCGTGCTGTCACATTCTAATACTCATCACGTGATAGTAGGTGCCTTTTTGCAAACGATTTTATTTCGATTTTATAACTGAAACATTTCACGTGAATTATTGTTTTCAAAAGTCAATATATTTTTATATTCCGTAGTACAATTTAATCCAGAATAAGATTCCTGAAAATATTATTTTGAGTGTTAGAAATAGTGTGTATCGTAATTCTTGTTGATACTGTAATGGTTGAATCAGTCATGCGACAAATACGCCACCTGGCGGAAGTAGTATTTGTTATGGGTGCGTTTGTATACAAACTATACGTTCATAATATTTATTATTATTATTCCCCACCACCAAAGGTGGGGAATCATATTGTTTTCGTTCTTTTAATTGTTTCCATTATAGGGATATAATTGTACCACCAATGAATATCAACATGATATTTACTTGCCGATGATTATTTCCATCTGACGACACAGTTACAAATTTGGCGCCCAACGTTACTTACTGAAAAATGAACTCATCCGATACGACCTTCACCTTGATTGTGCTAACTTCCGTTTTGTGAATTTGTGTTTTCTACTATGGGATATTCAACAGAAATCAATTGATTTGTTCGTGCACAAGCTTTTGCTACGAAAAATCAAACGGCCAAAACAACAGCAGATATCTTATTTAACAACTACATTGTACATTATTGGATACCAATGCGCATTCATTCAGACCAGGGAGCAAATTTCGAGTCAAAGGTCATACAAGAACTATGTAACATCACAGGAATGAAGAAAACACGTACAACACCATATCATCCAGAAGGAAATGGGGTATGTGAAAGGTATAACAGGACACTTTTGGGGATGCTTAGTACTTTAAAACCTAACCAGAAGCAGGATTGGAAATCAAATATTGGACCTTTGGTGCATGCATATAATTCCACCAGGCGTGAGACAACAGGTTATTCGCCATTCTTTTTAATGTTTGGAAGGCGTCCACGTTTACCTATAGACCTTGCTTTTGGTATTGATTTAAACAAAAAATACCAGTCGCTTTCTAAATATACATCAGATCTCAAACAGAAGCTACAGCACTCGTATGATTTAGCTACTGCAGCAGCTAGGAAAGCACAGGAAACAACGTATGATATTAAAGTCCAAGGTGTATGCTTAGAGCCAGGAGACCGAGTACTTTGCAAATAATAGCCTTTGATGGCAAGCATAAGTTGTCGGATAAGTGTGAAGATGTCTACATAGTTAGACAACCGGATAGTGATGTACCAGTTTTTGAAGTCAAACTAGAGAATGGACAAGGAAAAGTCAGAATACTTCACGGGAACTTACTTATACCGATTGGAAAAATATTGGTTGAGACAAAGGAAAAACTTGAGTTAAACCCAAGAACAAAAACACAAAAGAAACCGACTCAACGGATTTCGACTGTTAATGACCTCGGTACAGATAAGACTCTGAGGAGGAATTTTTAGTAATAAGAAATCCAGTTAAAGACAATGTCACAACAGATGGTGAGGAAATAGATGTAATAGATAATACATTGGAAACTATATCCAAGGATGGTGGTGACGACCATGACAGTCCTGTGGATGTAGTGGAACCAGTGGAGGATAATGACGATTATCCCTCGATAATTGAGGAAATGCCATTGGAACCAGTAATAAGTAATACAGAGTCAGGTGGAGCTGTTGATTTAGACACAGAGGATATTTTATTGCATCAGGCTAATGCTGAAGGATCACAAACTTTCAGTTAGCCTGATACTGAGGAAGTGGAGAAAGAAAAAACTATTCCAAAGGGAAGCATAACCATTTCGCCTTCTAATAGAACAACTGGAGAAGAGGGAAATCAAATATCTGATGACTCAGATAGTATAGAGGATAAGGATACAACAGCAGTGCCAAGGAAGTAGAAAAGAGAGAGGAAATCACCTTCATGGCACAAGGATTATGACAATGTCAGCAGAAGTAGTGTCTGTAGAACCAGACTGGATGCAAAGGGCATAGTATTTACAGTCACTAACGGAATGTGGAGTGTTGACGAGTATGGGCAGTAATACAGCGGAAGTTTTTTTTTCTCGAGGCTGGGATGCAGAAACGTCATATTTATATTGTGTTGACGGCCATAACACTTTCAAAAGGCCTTGAAAAGCTTGTGAGAACATTCCGTGATTTTTTATTTTAAAGAAGTTTTATATTTCGACTCATACTTAGCCTCACAAACAATTACGTAGATATGACACATAAGGGATGGATTATCATCAGAATAAATTATTGTAAGAAATAAATGAGTAATAAACATCGTAATACAGAGACGTCTGGAGTTTGATTGTATTTACGACCCAAGTGTAACAATTGCGCCCACATTGGTTTCAGATGTACTGATCTCTGTTGGTCAGAGGTTCATTCTGATTAGTTCATTTAAATCTATTTGCATGAACATTCAGTGATTGTGATAAGAAGTTTCATATTTTGACTCTGGTGATTTGTTTATATTTAGCCTCACAAACAATAACGTAGATATGACACATAAGGGATGGATTATTATCAGAATGAATTAATGTAGGAAATAAACATAGTAATACAGAGACGTCTGGAGTTTGATTGTATTTACGACCCAAGTGTAACAATTGCGCCCACTTTGGTTTGAGATGTACTGATCTACAGAGTTTCCGTTTCCGGAAGTGTCAAGGACATCCGATTGTTAAGTTTAGAAACGTGATGTGTTGAAATTATTTAATTTTGTGTTTGTGTATAATTTTTCACCGATATTACAGAACATTATCGAGTGTAAGTAACTCTGGTTGTTTATAATACACTATCTACCGTGATATAGACATAACCAATGAACGTTATTAGTGAATTTTCCCAAGATTTCGATTGTGTTATATTCACGACGTGGTCAGCTGTTCGTAGATTTTATGCAGCGTATTGACACCAAGTCGTTATTTATTTATTTACTGACATTAAGCTACCATAACTTAGAGCGATACTTAAATATTTGTGGACATTTTAAATGCCATTTATTTACAGAGCTTGCGAAAGATTTTAATGCCACGAAGGAGAAGATTACCGACGTCATACTTCAAGCTGTTACCAACAAATGAATCGTGCAGCTGAGGACATCCTTTTTTCGTGGGGAGAAGTGTGTGACAGTGTGAAAATTATTAAATTTGATTGTCTATGTTAAATAAAGTTATACATTACCTATTTGCCTTTGTATGTTAAGTTCTTGTTTTTGTAATGAACATGTGTTGTTCTAGATCTGTATGCGTCTTCACTTGTTGTGTTGTCCTATATATGTATATGTCTAATACTGATTATTGTGGTCAATCAGGTGTTGTGGAGTTATCGTTCAATTTTCCATATTTTTGTCACTTTTTTTGTTTGAATCTATTGTTTTGCCAGAACATTCAGTGATTTTTTGGTGAAAAGAAATTTTATATTATGACTCTGGTGATTTGTTCATATTATAGACATCACACATAAGGCATGGATTATTATCAAAATGAATTACTGTAACATATAAATGTGTAATAAACATCGAAATACAGAAAAATCTGGAGTTTGAGAGTATTTACAACCTAAGTGTAACAACTGTTTAAAATTATCATAATCGGAACAAGCGTATTAAATGTGAAATACACCATCAGCAGAAAAGAACCCATAAAATATACATATTTTATATATAATAGGCAAACATTTTTTTTTATCCGCAGAGAAACGTAAAATAGACCTGAGGGGTTTACTATTGTGTTTTAATTTTATAGATTAGTATGCTTGGCTGATGGATTATATTATTTTATAATCACTTTAAAAGCATTACTTTGTCTGTTTGTTCATTCTCTGTGACCAATCAGGTTCTTTATCATCCATGTTTTAAAAACATCACAGAACAAAGGTGCTTTTTAAACATAACGTTGATGTATGATGTACGAATGTATATTTTTAAAACATGATATGATGATTTCACGTACTGTGATTAGACCAGGTATGAGCACCAAGCGCCAAGAGCTTAAAACTATTCATAAGGAAATAAAGAGTTCTGTATTCTTTAGGTTATTAAGCGATCTCACTATTCACAGAGACGTGGTTGATCGTTTGCAGTATTACAGTATAGTATTAATAAATATACATTGGTTAGTTTAAAAAAAATTCAGAATCTAAAATATAATGTCTCTGTATCTAACATTACCATCGATATAATGTTTTGCTAAACAGAATAAGGTTAACCTTCCGATGCATCCGGCCTTCATACCTGGTGTAAGTTCGCGTGTTTAACATAATTTTCCAGCAGCTTCAAAGTTTTTACTTGGCTTTAGGGTTGTAATTTGGAAATGAATTGGTATGCTTGTTTTTTTATTTGGCATTTGGAATAAATAAAACATGTCAATTAGATAATATTTAGAAATTCTTTCAAATATGCATATATGAAAACTAAGTTTTGCATATTTTATTAGTTAACCTTGCAAATTCCGTCTAATGTTTGAATATGATTTATTTTGTTCAGAAAACTTCTTATTAGAATTTTTAAAAATTCTTACATTTTATATTTTTATATACATAAAAGGATCATTTTTTTTAAATAGTAGAAAACTGCTAATATATATCTTCAATATAAAGTAATGTGTTTTGTAGTGTAATAATGAAATATTATACATTTTACACGCGATATTGACATTGTTATCTTCCCTGTCTCATGTTTTCTGAGACTGTATTAGATTAGGGATTTGGGATTATTTTTAACAGCATATATATCTTGTGTATATCAATTACGTTCGTTGGTGCCGACTTCTACAAGGCAGACTTTGTAGTTTATGACAACTTGTTTAAACATTTTTTTCTTTCAAGTTTTCTCAAACAAGACATATTACATATACATGTCTGGAACTGTATCATCGGCATATGTCACCACAAAGCTTTTTCACTTTACATGTATTAAAACACAAAAAGTATAAACTGTTCATATTATATACGACTGATACAAAGCCGAGTTTAACATAAAGGTATCATGGTAAAACAATTTCTAATATATCAAAACATGGCTGTCCACATTTTGTGTACGGATATAAAACTTATAAAGGTTTGAACTGTATACAAAAAATATGCATTTTCTATATATTGCTGCAACATTCCAAGTGATAGAAAAAATGCTAACTTTGTCTTAAATAGGGAATACGCATTTGGTATAAATATATTTATTCTGCGAAGACTAAAAACTTAACCTAAAATACAGTTTGACTTGCAGGTTTCACAAACTATGTACCTTTAGTGTGAGAAAAGATCGAATGAGCAGCTACTACACATTCTAAGTTTCGAATACAATAATGTAAGCTTTGGCATGATATTAAACAGTGAATGGTAAGACATGTTAAAAAAGTACTGTTTAATGGTAAACCCCGAGTTGAAAGTATACATTAATACAGGGTGTGTGTGTGTGTTGTGTGTGTGTGTGTGTGTGGTTTATTCATTGAATTATGTTATTGATAAGATGAATGTCTCTGTATTCAGAATTATCCTAGATATATTGACGTCCCATAATTCCATGCTCGTTTTAATCTAAATTTTGATAAAATACGTGGCGTGTGTGTGTAGATACATAAAGAGGAGGTGCTAACCCTTCCAGAACAACCAGCCTAATTTGCTATGGAAGTTAAATGAAATTGCCAATTTCCAAATTTTTTACTTTGATTTGCAGATTGCAATAAAAAAAATAGATTCCAGGTTATAAGGAAGAAAGAAAGTACACATTCTCTTCATTTAGATAAAACAGAGCTCAAATTATGCTTTAATGATTTCGTTTATTATCATTATTTACTCTATCCAACATAACACTTTTCTTCGAAGTTTTAAATTATTGAATCATTAACAGATTGATATTCTAACTAAATGATATTTATTTCTTAAAAGAATGTAATTAGATTTTAATCCAATAAAATGAATATGATAAGATGTAAGGGTTTTAAATGATTGTGTACTTAAGGAATACTGTTTAATGAATAGGGTTTTAAAGATCAAAGAGAAATATTTAATAAATAGAACAAAACAAATTATAACACACACGATAATACTGTACAGAGAAGAGCATAAATGATACATCTGGAATAGATATTTCCGTTTAAGTAGGGAATTTATCAACATTCTTTTTTTCTTTATTACAGGGGTTAACAATAACATGTGCTTATTACAAGTTATGGATAAATTAATTATAGGTTTTATATACACGTATACAGAGATAAATAGTATTTTACCATAATTGTGCAGAAAAATTATATGCAGATGGAACCGGTACCTGGTATCACTTCTCACGTGAAAGTTCAGTTTTCAAAAATTTGATCTTTGCTTTTAGGATTGCAATTTGGATCTGGCAGGTATGGTAAATAAATACAATTAAGATCAGTTACAAGTTTATAGTTTTGAGCTGATGAAGACAGTATTTATACTGTAAACAATTGTTGTTTGAAAGTTCGCTATATAAAAATAAAAAACGCTAAACTTTCAAACATTTTCAACATATGAACTTTGGAATAATTCTTGATGGAGAACGTTAGTCTGAAACGTTTGAATGCTCAGTTTGTAATATTTATAGATAACCAAAGACTTATCATATATCATTCATTAATTCCAGCAACCAAACCCAAAAGAGCTGTTTTAAAAGCAGATGTTATAATCATTGAACAAGATACGTAGACTCATTAATACGCTTCAAAGTCAACATAAAACATAAAGCCAAGGACGATGTGATATGACATAAAACAACTGAAAATACAATATTTAATGATGCAAAGTGTCAGAAAATCTTAATCATTTATGATCTAGAGTCATAATTATTGTTTTAATGATACATCTGATAACGTTTTGCTGAAGATCAAAATTTATTAGCCAAGGTTACCCATGTAGCATCTGAAATAACAAATGATTGAGAAAATAGGTTCAGAAAAATGTTTGAAGTACAACTATAGATAAAAATATAAGCAAAATGCTTTACTTAATTTTTATTGTTTGATTGGTTGATCAAATATCAGACGTTACTAGCTATAGATGAAGTAGCAGAATGTTTTACCTTCGCAGCGGTCAAGGAAATGTGCCCGCGTCGTTGCTGGGAGACCCTAAGTGTATTACAATGTTAAGTACATCAACAAAATGTTGGAGTTTTTGATAGATAACATATTTGTTGTGTTTGGTAATATAGTTTTTCAGCAAACAATCGGTATACCAATGGGTACAAACTGTGCACCATTGCTTGCTGATTTGTTTCTTTATTCTTACGAAGCAGAATTTATGCAGAACCTTGTTAAATCTGGAGAGAAAACTGTCGCCAAATCATTCAACTCAACATACAGATACATAGATGACGTTCTGTCTCTTAACAATCCTAAATTTGGAGACTATGTAAATGTCATCTATCCTAGTGAGCTTGAAATACAAGACACGACTGATTCCTCAAGTTCTGCTTCATATTTAGACTTATACCTGAATTATGACACACAAGAAAGGCTACATTTGTAACTTTATGACAAACGTGATGACTTCAATTTTTCTATTGTCAACTTTCCTTTTTTATGCAGCAATATACCTGCTTCTCCTGCTTATGGTGTATTTTGTTTCCCAATTAATACGCTATGGTAGAGCTTGTTCCCACTACGGGGACTTTGTACAACGAAGTAGGCTGCTTGCAAATAAATTGTTGACTCAGGGATATTGCAAGTCTATGCTTATCAAGGCCCTCAAAAAGTTTTATGGCCGTCATCACAGTATTGTTGATAAGTTTGATGTCTCTGTGTCCAGGATTGCCTTGGATATATTTGACGTCTCATAGTTCCATGTTCCTTTCACACAATTTTGATTACACACGTGACAGGTGTAGCTAGCTAAACAGGAGGTGCTTACCCTTCCGGAGCACCCGGCCTCACTTCCCTGGTGGAAGTTCACGTGTCTAACCTAACTTGTCAGTTCCAAAGTTTTTACTTTGCTTCTGGATTGTGATTCGGAAATGGATAAGTATGTTTGTTTTTTATTAAGTTATAGATCCCCATACACTTGCAGACTAAGTAGCATTTAAGTTAAAAATAAATAACAATCTAAGAAAGCAAATTATGTTTTCCGTTTTGCAGACTGGCATGACGTCTTCAAGACGGACAGGAATAGCAAATTGCACAAGAGACTCTTTGCCTTATAATAATATGAAGCCAATCTGCCTTAAAGGCTTCATTGAAGACACAGAATCTTGATCGTAAATATAAATGTATGGTAACTTCCAGTCAATACAGAACATTTTAAGAAGACGTAATTCAGAAACATTAGTTGTATAGGGCCGTGTGAAATATGCAATCCAACGGTGCTGAACAAAAATAGAAAATCAATTGATTACGAGTGAAAACGTTATTTTAAAACGCAAACTTTAGATCTATTTTATTCTGAATCGGCCGTCTAGTATTGCAAAATTAAATCAGGTTTGGTTATAATTAATTATAAGTGACCCCTGAACACATATGTTGCAATTTTTTATCAATGGTAGTTTATTTCACAAAATAGGTCTACCCTCAATTTGGCACAAAGATTATGTATAATAGAATGGAAATTGGAATATTCGAAACATTTACTTTGCAATAACACACAATGAAGACCATAAATATTTCAGGAGTAACAGTTATATATTGAGACTATATAAGAGTAGTGTAGGTCCTCAAATTAACTTCTGACAAACATACCAGGAGACTTTATTAACAATGCCTATCAACTTAATTCGAAGACTACTAGTATATTGACAAGGGCTATATATTTACGCCTTTTGTATTTGCTTCATTCTGTTTAAGATCGTGCTTGGTTAATGTATAACGGTTTTGCTATCATTATTAACATAAAATGTTATATTTTTTACTTCGAAGTCCAAAATCGTGGATTTCATCATTAGTGGGTGAGTGTTTGGCTGTTTTTACCATTTATTTACATTTTTATGTCTTCTTAGTTGCTTTGCTTGTGCCCAAGTTCATATTATACAATTGGAACTTCCCTTCTTTTATTTCATACTTATACTTTTAAAAACAAACCAATCCATGATTATATCAATACCTCACGGTCAAATCAAAATCACCAATTACCATTTATTAATAATATTTAAAAATTAAAATTTGAAGTAAAGTGTCAATATTATTCATCGTCATTTCAATTGTTTGTCAAAAAAGAAGCTTTTACATATTATTAAAAGGTAGTATATTTAAGGATCAACGAAAAAAAATTGAACATTCTTAAGAATAATAATTGTTTTTAATCTATTTTAGGTACTTGTAATTGAGCTTTTTTTAAAAATAAATACTTTATTTAAATGATTTGAATATAAATGACCAATAGATTCGTGAAAGATAGGTATAATCAAAAACACATGTAGCAATCCATATCTAAATCACAAACCAAAAGCAACGGGAAAATTTTGAAGCTGTCAATAAGGGGAAATACAGGAAATTCACTCAGGGAGGTGACCTCGGGTACTCCTGAAGGATAAGCGCCTCCTGTATATCTAATAAACTAAACACGTGGCATTCACACAGGTAAGCGAGTCCTTGCGGTCTGGAAAGGAGAGTACCCCCTGTTAGCTAGCTACATGTACATTCACAACTTGCATAAACAAAATTGACAATGAACGGAATATAAACCATTAACGGATAGTGACAATTTGGAAGTAAGACGACTACGTCGTAGTTAGTTATATTGTAGAGGTGTGCTAATTCATCAGACTGTCAGAATTAGTTTCGGTTACATCATACCTAACGCGAAAGATTTCCTCTGAGATTAAGTAATAAAGTTTGTCTGTGAAAAACATAAACCTGCGGTAAATGAATTGGTTTGAGCAATCGTTATCAATCTAAAATGTGCCTTGCTTACATAAACAATAATACACAATCTAAATTAATAAAAAAGAATACTTCCGGTAACTATATAGAATATATGAATGATGATATATGTTATCATTATTGTCATATGCCATGTTTTAATATATTTTATGGTTAAATTAAAAAATGGTATATGACATTATAAACAAACATATGTCAAAATCGCAATCCCAAAGCAAAGTAAAAAATCTTGAATCTGACCAATTTAGTTAAACACGTTGACTTCCACCAAGGAAATAAGGCCGGGTGCTTCAAAAGTGTACACACCTGTTTAGCTCGCTATACCCACCACGTATTATATCAAAATTGAGAATGAAAGGAACATGGAACTATGGGACGTCAAACTTATACAGGGTAATAAGTAAGAAAATAAATGTCTTGCATTTGAAAAATTCCAACCGTTCAACGTTGATTTAACTGTCGTAAGTTGAGGGTCTACCTGGCGACGTCTGCAGAGTTAACAAAAGTACACGTACCAGCGTGGAGGTACACGATCTAGATGGCACGCGGTGTCTTAAACGGAGATTTACTAACGCTGAAACAATTAAAGTTTACAAAACGTTTGCATAATAAGTGTCTTTCTTCTTTGTTAACGTCTACATATTACTAATCTATGCCACTTTCAAGGTAAGTGGAAGTTACGTCGCATCAACACTTTGTTCGCTGTAGTTTGAATAATGACAACTACAAAGATTGAGGATAAAAGGCACCAATTCGAACAAACATAAACCGATATTAAAAACAAACTACCAATAAAACAGATGAAGATGTATAATACAAGCATAATTTGTTGCTAATCGAGTATGTTTCTCGAAGAAAGTATAAAATTATTATAATAAAACAAGTTAAGCCTTAACTAGCGTCGATAGAAAACACAATTAAATGTCGGATTCCATAAATTTTCCAATGCTTGTGATTTAAATATGGACCAGTTCGTTCTTTTTGAATTGTGACATAACGCAAAGGCCTGCACATATAGACTATATAGTATTAAAACCACTCCCAGGCACTTAGATCGTAGACTTTATATCAAGGTCTTCATATATGATTTACCAGAGAATACATTAAGCAATGGATCTATAATCAGGTTAATATCTGGTGGCTGATGTGTACAAATGAAGTTATATGTTGGCTGATTACCACTCAAATTTGTGTAACATCGCCTTAGGTGGATTAGGTAAAAATGCATTTTAGTTCTATTTTTCCCATTTTAACATCTTGGAAATATTTAGATTTTCACAACTACTGATGAGAAATCTTATTCTAAAACTGCTGTCTTGTGTTGCAAAATAAAAACTTGTTTTATTGATAATGGACTTGTTAATTACACATTGAATGTTTTTGTACACTAGACCTCTAGGTTTTTAATATCACGAATGAAAGTTTAAGCATTCTTAAAAACAAAGCTGCTTTTTATAAATTCTTGTTATTAAGCGTTTTGTATTTGTTAAATAAAAGCATGCATCCAGTTTTTTTCTTATGGAAACTTGAAACACTGTTCTTAAATTACTATTTTGGGTTTTTTAATTATTTATTTTTATTGGCTTGTCGGATAGAATTAAAATTGTCTTTGAATTTTATGCACATGTCCCTCCAAAAGAGACGCCAAAATCACCATGGGAAAGAGTTTAAAAAGTTGGCTAAACTGTTATTTTGAATACGTCAAATAAAATACTGATCTAGGGGTTCTCATCTCTTGATGCAAGGCGTGGGATAGGGATCTCTAATCTATAATGTCTTAATTCTTGTAATTTATTTATAAAAAAACTGGTAAATATAAAGTGTATGTCTTGTTCAGAATCTTATAATTTGTAATGTTCGTTATGTGTTATACGTGATTGTTAAAGACTGAAACATTGTTAATACTAACATCATAAATGTTAGGAAAATTATTGAGGAATCTTTATAAATCTTATAATAGATGTGTGTAGCATTCTTACATCATTAATTAACATAATAAAAGATAATTACACATTCTTACACAGTTATTATTACAGACTTTAAACAAATATATAACTTAAAACCCTGTTGATGAATTTCCAAAAGGAATCTGATTGTATGGCTTTTAATATGAAATTCTACTCGACGTGGTTTTAATTAACATTGGTATCAAGAAATAATTCAAGTAACAAATTGTTTCCTTTTGTTCTAGTTGTAACATGGAATATAGATTCAACACATTATTCAGCAACATCTAACTGTTTAAATGTTTCTTTATGAGACATTTTGTTTATTTGTTTATGTAATATCACATACAAAGTCTAAATCTTAATTACAACACAAAGTAAACACTGGCAAGTTAAGTTAAGCTTTTTCTCAATAGTTTATAAATGCATACTATTTCATATAGCTTTAAATACATATTTGAATATTTGCTATCAATTGTATTTGAACTATTCATATGAAAATGTTCATTTTTCTTAAATGCAACGTATCTTGTATTTACAAACACTTCGAACATTATGAAAACGCACTACAAGTGTTTTGAGTGGTCAGTTCTTCCATTGCTCATAAACTATAATATTGGCTGAATCCGAAATATTACACTTCTCCTGTGTATCTCATAATAGCATCTAAACCTACAGTTCACTATATGGAAGTCTTCTGAACGATTCTAACGCAGAACCGTGTTCACGTCAGGGTCCACGACTTGGTGGCTAATTTGGTGTCGAACGAGAGGTCGTGAGTTTATTCCGTGGCCATGTGTAACATTAAATTTAACAGTTTGAGAGGACGCTTCCTCTTCGATTTACTAACAACATAAATCGGACAGAGTTTCGACTTATTTATTAAGTAGTAAGAAAATTGAGTCTAAGTCATGACTTATATATGATGTTCGGAAAATTGTTACAAAAGGGCCATAACTCTATCATACCTAATCAGATTATGTGTAAAGGACAAATAAAGGAAGAAGTTCGGAAAACTGTTGAGCGACAGAAAGACAGAGGGAGGGAAATCCTATAGTGTCCTCCGAATTCCCGGAACACCGGCCACGCCCGCAAAGTTTTGACAAAAGCCCGACATGTTCAATTACATATAAATAGAATGAAAACGTGGCCTGGATTATGCAATTTAATGACGTCCCTGACACTAATACGTCATTAGTTGCCGTGGCGCGGCATTGGTACCACGATGGCGACCAGTGTCGGAACATAAAAGGCGTGGCCGGCGTTACGTCAATTTCACCGGGGATGGAATAATAAATGAATGTAAGAAAATAACAAGACAAGGTTAACATACACTTCAATAATTTGAAAAGATATACAAACGTTATTTACCTGTCCGTTTGGTCAATTCATTTATGTATTAGAAAAACAGGTGTGTAAGATATCCTCACCATGGGGAAACATTCATTGTTTATGCAGACGTACTACACTACCCATGTTCTGAGAATAAATTATTCCTTTTTGAAGGTCAAGAGGACATGCCAGTGGTGTTAATCGATACCTGTCCAACGAGTTAAAATAAAACAGTAATAGTTATAGTTAATGTTGTGTTAAGGTTCTTTTGGAAGATTCGATATAGCTGTTTACAACCAGAAAAACCAACACCCATTCGCACACACAATTTTTTAATTTTATTTTTGGAACGAGCGTATTTGTGGACGACTGGTTGTAAAATAGGGTCTATCGTTAAGATCCTAGAATAGCACTACAACGACCAGACTGTCAAACATTAACTCCGTACATAGTTGTATGTTTTATAATTAGTAGTTCAGGCCCCGGGTTTCACAATCATTCCTTGGCTAAGATTTTCCTTAAATTAAATGTTGCAAAATTTCAAATCTTTATAATTTTGTTTATTTTCAAGATATTGAGAAATTTAAGGCGTCATTTCTAAGACCATTTCTAGATTAAAACATTTTCATTTAGTTTTGACAAAAATATTCACCAGTAGTTCCAAAAAATGATTACAAAAATTTGCTAAATTTAAGTTAAGGAAAATTTTAGCTAAGGAATGATTGTGAAACTGAGGCCAGATAGTCTTTTCCTGTCTTGTCTGGTTTGGTTGATTAATCATTAACTTTAATTTAGAATTTTGTTCATTGTGATGTTGGTTTTTGTCAATTACATGTTTTCGAGATACAAGTTTCATTCTTTTATTTGAAAAATGGACCTTACAAATTTTTTAATAAACTGTTATGTCTTCATTTCAAACTGTATGGGAAGTCTAACAAAGGGTTTTTAATTCAGCACAGGACGTAATAACAAACAATCCCAAGGCCTTTCCTTTTATTTGTAGGCTTGAATAAAAATGTACAAGCGCATATAACAAGATTTTTACTTCATAACCCAATATGTTCTATCCTGACCTAAAATATCTTTCCCTTATTTGATTATGTGATCTATAACATTGTGTAGGCTGATTACCAGTAAGATAAATTGTATTATAAGTTGTTAAATCCCCCATAACAATATAACGGAGTATATTATAGTAAAACTACTGTACTTTGTGGATAACTAGCAAAGAAACACTAATTTCTAACTATTCAGATGGACAGGGATCGGTATTGTTTCGGACGAGTAATTAATATCTTGACAATCACGCTTTAACCATGAATCCTTTGGATAGGATATCTGAATTTGGAATTCCTGTCTTTTCAAACCTTATTGGTATTGATTCCTATATGTCGTCGTTGATAATGTATCATATAAAGACTAAAAGATATATATATTAAGACATAAAAACTGCTTACAATATTATATAAATCTGTAAATAAAGAACATCGACACATTCAGTGAATTAGGATCTCCAACCAGTAGGTACTTTTTGTTATTTGAGTTCAGAATGCTCATAGGACCGTTAATAACACCAAGGAAAATGACCTAACCAACTCAACCAGGGTTATTTATATACACATCTATCAATGTTGAGCTTCTAAATATAAAGTACATCATACTTTTGAATAATTGCTCCGGACAAGAAGTTTCTGGATGTGCAGAACATATAATTCCAAGTTCTTTAAAATAGGGAGCGGGTAACTATCTACTCTTTTTCCCGTTTGTCTGTGATACATGGTTATAGTACACCAGCTGCAATCAATGTATTTTATGATTAAATTAAAAAAATGGTATATGACACTTCCATTGTTTGGGGTCTAATGAACAGCGTTTTAAAAGCCAAAAATCAAATATCATTACTTCTTATCATAGCCGTATCGATATCAGACCAAATAGATCTAATCACTATATCAATTAGAAAATTCTTCGATGGCATCCTTACGCCTTATAAATAAACGAAGGATATTATGCGAATGGGATTATTTGGAGGAATGCATTTAAACTAGTCTAAATAGTCTAATTGCCGCCAAGTTGATTTTTGTGTTATATTCTTGATAAATGTCTGTATTTAATGCATGTATTTGTTTTAAACGGTAAAAAATTTAAGTTTATGATAAACAGAATAAAACATGGTGAAATCCATATCATATACCATATCATACCTCGACCAATATCAAACCTCGGGCTAAAGACCTCGGTCTTATATGGAAGGTCTCGGTCAGATATGGCATATGATATGGATTTCACCATGTTTTATTCTATATTCATTTCACACAAAATTAAACTCGACATAGATGACAATAATATTCTAAGCTCAAGGTTAAGACTCATTTTATAAAACTAAGTTGGAATTTTAAAAAAAAATACATGTACAATGTAGTTACTCAATCTTGAAGATTCATTTCGTGTTTATACCAGCTACTTGACATTACATGCAACGTTGATTGTAAAAATGATGCTATTTAAGTTTTTAAATGTTCAATAATTCTTGTATTGATATTGACAAGCAATTTAAAAGAACAAATCGATGTTGACATGTTTTTCATTTCGAATTTTGCAACATGAGACACGTTGTTCGTATTGAAATTAAAAACTGTAAAGATATTTAAAAATATATATTAACTCGGTAAGACATGACATGTAACAAACATATCAGCAGTCCCGTGTCTCTAAACAAACCAATTATATAAATTGACACAAGACTGACATATGTAATATTTATGTACAGTACAGACCGGTCAAAAGTTTAAAATATAAGCAAAAACAAACATACTAATCCATTTCCGAATCACAATCCAGAAGCAAAGTAAAAACTTTGGAACTGACAAGTTAGGTTAGACACGTGAACTTCCACCAGGAAAGTGAGGCCGGGTGCTCCGGAAGGGTAAGCATCTCCTGTTTAGCTAGCTACGCCCGCCACGTGTGTAATCAAAATTGTGTGAAAGGAACATGGAACTACGAGACGTCAAATATATCCAAGGCAATCCTGGACACAGAGACATCAAACTTATCAACAATACTGTGATGACGGCCATAAAACTTTTTGAGGGCCTTGATAAGCCTAGCTAACAAATCATTCCATAATCAACAGGTCATCTCGGTATCTATATCTCAGTATACATTATCAATTATATCTCACGGTAGCTATTTGGAAGCTGTCACTGGACACATGGCAGACGAGCTTCGACATAATTTCTCGTTTAGCTTAGTGTTAAACTTTCGACAGGTTTGTACTGTACTACATCTATGTTATATTAACCATTTTCTGTCCACTTTTTAGCAGACTTCAGTTCTTATAGTGTCTAGACACACTAACTTCGTTTTTGCAGTAATAAGTAATATGTCATAGGGCCAAAAACGTCAAATCTAAAAGTTGTTAGACGCTAGAAAAAAGGCAATAGTATGACACTAATCCAATCTGGGTCTGGGTTAAAATACTGTCTGGCCTTTAAGAGATTAAGCAACTCCTGAATTTATTTACGGGAATTGATCGCGTCAGTGGTCAAATTAAAACTGGTAAGAAATAAAATAAAAGCTGGTAATTGTAAAGTGTAATTGACAATGGTCAATGTAACTAGGAACATCTATAGAAAAAATGAACAAAACATGATAATGAGACCATCTGACATCTTTGGGGATCAAGTTTGCTCAAATCTGTGAGAGTCAGAGGAATTAAAAGAGAATCTATTAAGTATTATCTGAAAAGCCTCTATTAGAACTTACAAACGTTGTGACTAAGCTTCACGGAGCCACGTTTGATGTGAAGTTCTTTGGATGTTACAGCTTGCAATTTACACAGAACAACATCCTGCACCCCCAAAATGACCACTGGTACTGCCAATAACAAAATCTTTTAAATGACAGATATAGCGTTATTATAGATCAATTTAGTTGATGTTTGATATATATAGGACACATATAAAGCTATTCATCATGTATAATAATTATTAATTTCAAATGTAGTTCAATGACTTGCTTTTAGCGAAATAAGCAAGTAATATGCATGTCTGTCAGCAAATTCTTTGACTGTTCTATCTTTTAAAACTAAACCCAATATAGCTTAATTTATTGTCTGATTGCAATATCTAAAAACAAATTGAAATGTTTAAGAGTTATAAGTTGCTTGTTATTAAGATTTAAGTGCTATGCATATAGCTAGTTGAATTTGATAGGTAATATTTGGGTTCTTGTTATTGAAGTAAAATTAAATTTATCAAACCTTTCAAACGCTAGCAATGGATGTAAGTGGACTGTTTGCTACTTCAGCACACTTGGATTAGGCTTTGAGGGATGGTATGCTGTAAATTAAAAAACTAGACAACTATAATATTACTCCAGGAAATGACAATCTTTGAAAAAGTTAGTCCTCAAATGACTATAGATTATAATATTGGCTTAAAGTACACACCACTCGCAGTATTAAACGCCAAGTAACATTAAATACATATCATTTTACTTAAGAATTACATCATAGTGTTGGTATAAATGGTTCTCATGTATGTATTGCGCATGAAATTTAATTATGTTGTTGATGATGATGATGATGATGATGATGATGATGATGATGATGATGATGTGGCTGTTGTGGTATGGAAATCCTTAGAAACGACTTTAAGGTTCAACAATTTGCTATTCATTTACATTTTACTGTGTTTATCACATTCTCTTAGGTTCGATCTCTTTATTTGACTGTCGGCATTTCGGACACCATCGATATCCTGTTGCAATGCACAAAGCTTTGCATAACTGTTAACATTGACGTTTAATGACAATGTTTTTATCAGACCTACAAAAATACTTAAAAAATAACCACCATCTATAAATATTGTACATATTTAAGACTGGTTATATTATTACAGACTGAAAATATTCACAAAATTAATTATTAATATCGTTCTGTTAAATGATGCACATAATTTACTTTTACCATGATTTATTTATTTATTTATATTTATTTATTTATTTATTTATTTATTTATTTATTTATTTATTTATTTATTTATTGTAATATAACCCTTTGGTAAATAACAAATTGTAAAACAACGCACTGAAGTATTTGCTAACTAAAATGTACAATTTCAGTTCAGATTTTTATATTTTTATTCTCAAAAAATAACATATCAATCCTTGAGCATACATCACTTGCCCCTTGATGTCTTAATTAGGATATATGTATGCCTTACAATAACCTACGTCACACTGAGACTTCCTACACCATTTATAGACATTGTACTTCCGCAGCCCAGTCAGTGCTCGATAATTGTTCTTATTAATAGAAACAGAAAAATGAAAATAGTAATCTTTTTGTATTGTTAGAAATTAGATAGGGGATAGAAAAATGACATTGTAGATTATACAACATCAGAGGTAATCCATCCTAATATAAATAGAAACGTGTTCAATAAATAAATGAAGTAGACTATTCTTGTTTTCCCTCATGACCCAATTGTCTTTAACATGACAATTCCATTCCATTTTATTATTTAATAGAAGAAAGACATTTTCAATTGAAAAACATGAACTAGGTAAATACCCTTTGCAGAAACAGTAGATTATCATTATTTCATATCCGAGTCCACAACAACATATTCGTGCCCCCCTTTGCTACAATTAGTGTTGACATGATAACATGACAATTCCATACAAATTTATCTTTAATAGAAAAACGGAATTTTCAATTGAAATTGCCAAACCAAATCACAATATATAAAGATCAATATAAAGACAAAATGTGTAATTACTGAAATTTTAAATGAAATTCTTATTCTCTTAATAACAAACATCGTCTAAAATCACCACGAACCTCTTAAAAAAATCACAAAAATTAACATAACAATAAAACATGTTCTTTAAACAACCAAATCAACTAATAACACACGATACAATCAATTTACTATGATAGGAAGTATAGTGCCCCGAATCTACGAAAGCTTGTTCGTGCCACTTTGTTATCTGAATTTTTTTCTTAAATCGTAGGTACGATTTTAATAAAAAGGATTTTTTTTTTTAAAAAAATAACATTAATTAACTCTGGTTATATTGCAATGTTAATTTGTTCAGGGATGCTAAAGTTTTTCGTATGTCACTGGTATTCTTCCATTTAAAACCGATTTATAATATGACGTTCACCTTCTTACATTAAGTTTGATAAACAGAAATATAACATAAGCTTTTGAAAACAATCCGTTATGACTACTATACCTCATGACTTCTCAGGGCCTCGCGCTTTTAGAAAGAAAATAAAATGTTCTTTTGTTTTGATGAAACACAAAATGTAAACTACTTTGTGAAATATTAAATTATTACCGTTATAGATATTTTATCTTAATCAGGTTAACTCTTGTAATTTTCAGGGTCCTTTTCGGAACAAACCTAAATTTAGTTTAAACAATATTTATTCATCGTTAAATACAAAAATACAACACAAGTCAACTTTTAACTGGATTCAGAAACAAGCGCTAGCTTATCTAAACCCGTCTCCAGAACAACTGTACAACATGCTGTAAAACAACCTTTATTGTCAACTGCCAACCCCAAACCAATCCAAGAAGACACTATCTCGCGATTTGCACTTTGGATTTACAGTGAGACAATAAAGGTTGTTCTTCGGTAATTTAGAACATAATAGACCTTAAAAACCCAACAGGCAGAAAAACAGTGGCCAAAAGACAAGCGAGAGATACATATTTGGAAGTTATTCATTAGCTTACACTTACATTTTCGGCAGTTCTATACTGTACTTGTAACATACCCCGGTATGATCAGTATAATCAGCTCCATGACCTTCTATTTCATAAACCCAAACTTTTCACATCCACCACTGTAAACAAGAATTTTCAAATAAATTATATACCAAAGCAGTCTCTAGGTGGATAAATACCCCGCCCAAATCCCCAAAATTGACCCCTAAATTCATGCACCTTAATTCAGTTTGCACCTCTTGCTTTAATAGCAGCTGTAACACAATGACAGAGTGTGTGATACAAATTTTGACATTTTGATTTCTTGATCTGATACGAGTATAATGTTTTGTTGACGATTTCTGACTATTTTCGGCTTATCTCTATTTAAGGGATTCAGATAATTGTCAATTATACTCATCTAACCGTCAGTCAGTGAAATTTCATTGTTTCTTGTATGCACTTCACAAAAAAATCATGCTCCAGTTTACGTTCGGGGAGTTACGTAATATATAGAGGATCTTGCATGAGTGTTTATGTAATATTGAATTTATTCAAAGAGTTTAATAAATTCAATATTGCATAAACACGAATGCAAGAGTCTATTTATTATTTAATCCCTATAAAAACGGGGTTTTCGTAGATTTAAAACTTGTCTTCTCAATATAAGAAAACAGATGATTGACAGAAACACAACAAGTTCACGTAACTGTGTAATTATGCCGCCAAAAGTAATCCTGCTGAAATATTAAAAGCAAACAATAGTCTGTCCGCAGGATACAAAAACAAACCAATTTTCAATTTAAATACAATGTATCTTCTTTTCAGAAGAAAAGCTCAAAAAAGAATCAACATTCATTGTCAAATGAAACAAACAACTGTGAACTAAGTCAATTGTGTGACGTCACTCTGGAATGACTTTTATGACGTCACACTCATTCAATACGATTTTTATTGTATGACCGTATTACATGGATTATTGAGTAGATTATATAATAAAAAGGTGTAGGTGTTCTAAAGAAGATTACCGACATCTTAAATAGTCAATTCTTCCAAACACACACAATAAATGATTTACGAATTCATTGTAAATGTTTGGTTTTTCACGAAAAACATTCATCTTTTGGTAAGACCTTGCTTCTGCTACTGCACCTAAATTGACAAAGCATTTTCGCGATATGCCTTTTATTTAAAATTTGTGTGTCTCCCTTAAGCAGAATGCAGCCAAAGATTGTCCTAAATCATCAACAGAGCTTTGGTAGTCTATTAGTAATCACTTGTATCAGAATGACAAAAGTATATCGCACACCATCTCATCTTGTTAGAGCTGTTTCTACAACATACTAGCTGCAAATCAGTTTGTGTTAATACCAAGGAATGCCAATGATTCTAAGTAGATCACTTCTAAATAAAATGCATTTTGTTATATTTGTATTTTGGTCCTTGCTATTATCGTTTTAGGGGTAAAGTTCCTTTGTGGAATGAACTGTATGTAAACATATAGTAAAAACCAATATAGCATATGGCATGCAACGTAAGATGATGTCCACAAGACGATTTATTCTCTCTCTCTCTCTCTCTCTCTTCTCTCTCTCTCTCTCTCTCTCTCTCTGTGTGTGTGTGTGTGTGTGTGTGTGTGTGTGTGTGTGTGTGTGACACGACAATATCACAGTTGTATAAGGACCGTCTTTAAGTACAAATTACACTGTTGATATAATATTGGTATTGTATATATTGGACTTTGTAACGTTTTACACCTGTGATTATCAAGACGAATTGCATCACTTAGGTGTATCATGCATTATCAACCTGATTTGTTTATAAATAATGTCAGAATGACGTTTCATACAAACTCAATATCAGAAGTTATAAATAATCGTTTTATCATACCTAATCAGTGTGTCAGGTCATAATAAAGCACACTATTTCATAATTGTTGAAGTTTTAGAAATAAGCAATAATAATAATATTTGTGATGGAATTAACACTTAAAAAAACGTGTTTATACCCCGTAAAACACAACAAATTGAAAGTTATTGCTTATATTTACCATATCAAACTTTTATACATGTATTTTCTCAGAATTTGCGAAAGGGTATTCATAATAATATTACAAAATGGAATTTCATATTTCAAGAGCTGGTTCTTCTATTGAACGGAAACAGTACCATTCATCCTTTTAGAGCGTTTATCCGCCCTCTTGCCGTCACACATCTCTTCAAATGGTTAAGCCCTGTCTTCTACACGTGACCTTGACATTAACAAAACAAAGCTGAAGTGTTGTAGTTTCAAATCTCATGCGACTTGCCAACAAGCGGTAGACAGGCGATGCTAGTTTACTGAAATGTTAACATTATTCCTGTCAATAGGTTTATGTAGAAAGAAAATAAGCGATTGTAAATATTTCTATAATATCAATTTGATTCAAGTTTTTGACTGTCGAAGCATAAGTTATAATTTCCAGTTACAACACTGAAATGAGTATTTAAAATTATCAAGACAAGGTTCTGAAAAAAAACGCAATACAAGCAACTAGGTATCCATTTGTTTGGTAAAATAAACGAATAAAACCTCTAAGCTTCTGATAAAATACATTGTTTGGCAACGTTATATCAAAAACAAATATACCAATCAATTTCCAAACAACAATCCCTTAGCAAAGTAAACAATATGAAAAAAGACAAATTCAGTTAATCGCGCGATAATTCACCAGGGTATTGAGACCGTGAACTCCTCTCTATTAGGATAAGCTCCTCTTGGTAAGCTACAACCCCGCTTGCAACATAGACACTATTTTGAGAAATTATCAAGAACAAGTTCTGAGTACAAACCTAGCAGAACATTGACCAAAACTATAATCATCTTCAGATTGAGTAGTGATATACATCTATCTAGTCATGTTGAAGACTTCGTTTTGTCACAAATTGCTTCTCAGCACAAGATACTAGGCGATTTCTGTATGATAAATCATTTGTTTAGTAAAAATAAGAATAATAATTCTAGGCAGGCATTTGGTAAAGGTGTAGTATTTGAAACAAGGAACTACATTTGTATTATTCTGTTTCCCATGAAAGGGGTAAAGTGAAGTTGAAAAATTATGTTAGAAATCATGGATTAGTATGTTTGTTTTTTTTATTAAATCAACAGACCTTCGAACGGCGGACTTTTCCACACTATGATTTTCCCCGATTAGGATTCGATCCTAGACAGTAAGAAACGTTGTGATCTATGAACGCGGCCACAGACACCTCTCTAATTGTTTTATGCCATAGGGATATGCTACCTTTGCTTCATATTAATATTGCATGCATTTCATTCATTAAACAGGAGGCGCTTACCATTCCGGAGCACCTGACCCCACTTCCCTGGTGGAAGTTCACGTGTGTAACCTATTTTTTCAGTTTCGTGGTTTTAACTGAATTTTGATTCGGACATGTATTAGTATGTTTTTGCCTTAAAAGGCCACATGCGTTTTTCAGGGTACATATTTGATGAGGGTGTTTGTAATTTTTGTTAGCAGACAACTTGTGTTATTGTGTAATAATTGTATCATACTTGAGATAACAACTTACGAACTACCTGATGTGATTCGAGTACACGGTTTTCTCATCATTATAAATAACTTTAGATATATTGCTCATCTGAATGAAAGGTCATCAGTTGACCCCAGAAATGTTCTATATAACAGATTAGCTTGTCAACGCCTTTTGTCAGTTCATTCACTTCAGCTCACGATACGGGTGGACGGGGTTCGTCTTTATGTTTTGATATTTGGATGTTAAGTTTACGTGCACCATCATGTTGTTATTTAGAGCTTTACTTACAGTAATTGTGGTGTCTGTTGGTGTTCTTGGTCAGCAAAGCCAGTCTTACCAGGATATTTTGAAGAATGCTGGACTATTTATGCAATCTGGAACTGACATGAACAACATAAATTTGTCAAATCTCTTAAAGATGCTATCCAATGTTGATCAAAAACAAGTGTTACAACTAGCGAGCCAGTTTTTATCAAGCAATGAAAGTTTTGATACAAATGCTACTGTACCATCATCAAATATCCCTGGACTTATAGGAATGTTATCTAAAATTCCAAATGCGAACACATTTGTCTCGCAGCTTCTTACATCCGGAATACCGCCATCGGTTCTAGAAAATGCTGCAAAAATATTGCCAAATCTTTTAAAATCTAACGCTAGCGGCTCTAATATATTACAGTCAATTGGAAGTGGATCATTAAACAACGTGCTACCAATGATTCTGAAAAATATCCCCCCTCAACTTTTAGGTAGCGCTCAACATATAATGGCTTTAGTGCAGTCAGGAAAGTACGCTGAGGCAATTTCTGAAATAACAAAAATCTATAATCCAACAAACACGACACCGCCAAGTAACTCCACGAATACAGAGCCAGGGACAGCAGCACCACAGATATCCGACAAGTGTCGCCGACACGCACAAATGATGATTGACGCAATAGGAAAAGGCGAGACTTGGGCACTGAAAAGTAAATATCGTTAACATATTTGTAACTTTGGAATCACTCGAGATTAAATGCTTGACTACCGATTCCCTGTTTTATTCGCTTGACATTTTTCTAAAACAGTTTAAAATACTTAATGTTTATAATTAAAATTCATAAAATTACACCCGCTCCTTGCGAGTTATAAAATATACAATTTGATATAATATTGACAAATTATTCTGTTGACTTTATTTGAATCAATTTTATTAAATGACCATGTTGTTAGCCTCACAGATATGCTGCTGGCAGTCCAGTAAAAACTGTGATTTAAATAGCAGTATTTTGATAGATAAATACAGTACATGGATCGGTGCTTTTGTTTTATTGCACTTCTCCCGTCCCAAACATGCATATGGCTGAGTTTGGTTTTAATATTTCCAATCTAGATTTTGAACTCAAACCATCGTCTCATATTGGGACACATTTGTGTCATATTTAATCAAAATCCATCTATAGATGTTAATTCTTAAAGCTAAAAAGTATTTTATGCAAAATCTAAGATATTGACTCGTGACCTTGACATTTGGGCCTTCACACCGAGATTTTCTAAGTACTCGGCCCGTGTAAGCGTTCATTTGTACCATATTTGATACATGTTGACGTAATGGAGATGTTATTAGCTCACCTGACCGAAGGTCATGTGAGCTTATGGCATAGCGCAGCGTGTGTATGTGCGTGTGTGCGTGTGTGCGTGTGTGCGTGTGTGCGTCGTTAACACCTATTTTCGACTTCTCCTCTGAAACTACTGGACAGTTTCTAATGAAACTTTCTCAGAAGTATATATGGGCCGGTGCAATTCAGATTTGTTCGTGGCGTTGCCATGGCTACCATAACTAGGTCAAGGTGACCTAGGGGTGCAAAAATCTTAAAAAATCTTCTTCTCCGAAAGTACTGATTGGAGAAAAAATCTGATGTGATATTTGGCTTCTCTAGGGTCTTAAGCCTATAGTTTGTTCATTTTGTAAAATTCGGATAAAAAATAGGTTACGCGTTTTCGCGTTTAATTTTGAAAAAATCGTAAAATAGCTTCAAATTGTTATAACTTGACTATTTGACCAGATAATGACATGGGGTTTTCAGTTTTGACATCTTCTTGTTAGTATCTTCAAAATGAGGTCAAGGTCAATTGTGAAGGTCGTGACCTAATTTTTTTTACCTCTGATTATAATTATTATCTCGAAAACTATAAACTTTTTGTATAGGCATGTATATTAGAATGTTGTAGGTATTGATACAACGATCATTTTGATGTATAGAAAAAGGTCATGGGTTCAAAGGTCAAGGTCACAGATGCGAAACAATACCGAAATGGTTAATTATCTCGAAAACTATAAACTTTTTGTATAGGCATGTATATTAGAATGTTGTAGGTATTGATACAACGATCATTTTGATGTATAGAAAAAGGTCATGGGTTCAAAGGTCAAGGTCACAGATGTGAAACAATACCGAAATGTTTAATTATCTCGAAAACTATAAACTTTTTGTATAGGCATGTATTTAGAATGTTGTAGGTATTGATACAACGATCATTTTGATGTATAGAAAAAGGTCATGGTTCAAAGGTCAAGGTCACAGATGCGAAACAATACCGGAATGGTTAATTATCTCGAAAACTATAAACTTTTTGTATAGGCATATATATTAGAATGTTGTAGGTATTGATACAACGATCATTTTGATGTAAAGAAAAAGGTCATGAGTTCAAAGGTCAAGGTCACAGATGCGAACAATACTGAAATGGTTAATTATCTCGAAAACTATAAACATTTTGTATAGGCATGTATATTAGAATGTTGTAGGTATTGATACAGCGATCATTTTGATGTATAGAAAAAGGTCATGGGTTCAAAGGTCAAGGTCACAGATGTGAAACAATACCGGAATGGTTAATTATCTCGAAAACTATAAACTTTTTGTATAGGCATGTATATTAGAATGTTGTAGGTATTGATACAACGATCATTTTGATGTATAGAAAAAGGTCATGGGTTCAAAGGTCAAGGTCACAGATGCGAAACGATACCGAAATGGTTAATTATCTCGAAAACTATAAACTTTTTGTATAGGCATGTATAATAGAATGTTGTAGGTATTGATACAACGATCATTTTGATGTATAGAAAAAGGTTATTGTTTCAAAGGTCAAGGTCACAGATGTGAAACGATACCGAAATGGTTAATTATCTCGAAAACTATAAACTTTTTGTATAGGCATGTATATTAGAATGTTGTAGGTATTGATACAACGATCATTTTGATGTATAGAAAAAGGTCATGGGTTCAAAGGTCAAGGTCACAGATGCGAAACAATACCGGAATGGTTAATTATCTCGAAAACTATAAACTTTTTGTATAGGCATATATATTAGAATGTTGTAGGTATTGATACAACGATCATTTTGATGTAAAGAAAAAGGTCATGAGTTCAAAGGTCAAGGTCACAGATGCAAAACAATACTGAAATGGTTAATTATATCGAAAACTATAAACATTTTGTATAGGCATGTATATTAGAATGTTGTAGGTATTGATACAACAATCATTTTGATGTATAGAAAAAGGTCATGGGTTCAAAGGTCAAGGTCACAGATGCGAAACAATACCGAAATGGTTAATTATCTCGAAAACTATAAACTTTTTGTATAGGCATGTATATTAGAATGTTGTAGGTTTTGATACAACGATCATTTTGATGTATAGAAAAAGGTCATGGGTTCAAAGGTCAAGGTCACAGATGCGAAACAATACCGGAATGGTTAATTATCTCGAAAACTAAACTTTTTGTATAGGCATATATATTAGAATGTTGTAGGTATTGATACAACGATCATTTTGATGTAAAGAAAAAGGTCATGAGTTCAAAGGTCAAGGTCACAGATGCAAAACAATACTGAAATGGTTAATTATCTCGAAAACTATAAACATTTTGTATAGGCATGTATATTAGAATGTTGTAGGTATTGATACAACGATCATTTTGATGTATAGAAAAAGGTCATGGGTTCAAAGGTCAAGGTCACAGATGCGAAACAATACCGAAATGGTTAATTATCTCGAAAACTATAAACTTTTTGTATAGGCATGTATATTAGAATGTTGTAGGTTTTGATACAACGATCATTTTGATGTATAGAAAAAGGTCATGGGTTCAAAGGTCAAGGTCACAGATGTGAAACAATACCGAAATGTTTAATTATCTCGAAAACTATAAACTTTTTGTATAGGCATGTATATTAGAATGTTGTAGATATTGATACAACAATCATTTTGATGTATAGAAAAGGGTTATGGGTTTAAAGGTCAAAGTCACATATGCAAAATAATACCGAAATGTTTAATTATCTCGAAAACTATAAACTTTTTGTAGAGGCATGTATATTAGAATGTTGTAGGTATTGATACAACGGTTATCATGATGGGGTTTAGTATTTATGTTTTCTTTAAATCTATCAGCTAGCCATTAGTTATCAGGTGAGCGTATCAGGCCCATGGGCCTCTTGTTTTTTTATGCAAAAAGATATAAACTCATTATCTTAAGCATTGTCATTCATACCTAAATGTGGTGCTCAATACATCTTCTAGTGTTCGTAGACAAATGTGCAACATTGGTAAAAAAATAGATTTAGAAGTTGGGGAACAAATGAAAATAGATTTAGAAGTTGTGGAACTAATGAAAATAGATTTAGAAGTTGTGGAACAAATGAAAATAGATTTAAAAGTTGGGAAACGGTCAGAAATTAGGGACTGAAAGGTGGAGTTGATTCCTATATACTGTCTTAACTTTTTTTTAAAGGGGGGAGGGGAAATAATAATTTGGTGTATAATTATTTAAATTGTTATAATAATTTTATCTTTAAATAAATAAATATTATGATTTTTTCTGAGTAAATTTGCATTTGTTATGGTAGTTGATTGTCAAATACAAATACTTAGTATACTGTGGCTCCAATGTAAAATAGAACAGTCACTAGAGAAATAAATACACTCCAGTGCCAAACATTGCCGAGTTATATTTAGAGTAAGACTTATACAATTATTATGAAGCCACAAGGCTACATTTAAGGCTGTATGGCAAGTGTGCTGACTTCATTTTTTGCAATTACCACGATTTTCCAACTTCTTGGCATTACTTGTAGCAGACTGTTGAAAAGAGACAAAATTTAAAAAATTAGGTCGACAAAAAGTTCTTGTTTACACCATTGTAACCAGTCTTGTAAAAAAAGATTTAAAAATGTCAAAATATTAACCGAAAAACACTCTTCTTGACACCAATGCAACCATTCCTGGTGAAAAGAGAATGAAAAGAGTAAAAGGTATGACCGAGAAACTTTTACTTAGTATATACAAAAATTCTTAATCAAACTTGTTGACAATAAATATAATAGCAAACATTATTATAAAAGATAAGTTAGATGGATCACGGGTGGTATTCTGTCATTATAAACTGTGCACATTATCTGTTGTTCTACAGTAAGGACCTGTCGAAAGTTTAACCACTTAGCTAACGAAAAAAGCTTCCAAGCATAGTTAGCAAGTGGCCGAAAAGATGCCGAGAAATTGATAAACAGACTGTTGACATATAGCCAACAAGGGGCCGAAAAGATGCCGAGAGATTGATAAACCTGTGACATATAGCCAACAAGGGGCCGAAAAGATGCCGAGAGATTGATAACAGACCTGTTGACATATAGCCAACAAGGGCCGAAAAAATGCCGAGAGATTGATAACAGACCTGTTGACATATAGCCAACAAGGGGGCCGAAAAGATGCCGAGAGATTGATAACAGACCTGTTGACATATAGCCAACAAGGGGCCGAAAAGATGCCGAGAGATTGATAACAGACCTGTTGACATATAGCCAACTAGGGGCCGAAAAGATGCCGAGAGATTGATAACAGACCTGTTGACATTAGCCAACAAGGGGCCGAAAAGATGCTGAGAGATTGATAACAAACCTGTTGACATATAGCCAACAAGGGGCCGAAAAGATGTCGAGAGATTGATAACAAACCTGTTGACATATAGCCAACAAGGGCCGAAAAGATGCCGAGAGATTAATAACAGACCGGTTGACATATAGCCAACAAGTGGCCGAAAAGATGCCGAGAGATTGATAACAGACCTGTTGACATATAGCCAACAAGGGCCGAAATGAGCCAACTATTCGGCACTAATTCTTGAACTTAGTGTTAAACTTTAGACATGTCTATACTGTTAGTTTATCTTGTTGATTTAATATTATAGTTTATTTTATATCACTTTCATATCATGAACCTAAAGGACGTCATGTCACCTTACTTCTAGTGACCGATTTCGAAGTGTTAAATTATATGTCAATTTGTTCAAATACTGATAAAATTATGTTTTGTCGTTAATCTACCCTGCTACACCAAAACTTTGTAACTGACCCCCTAACTTATGAGTCACCCATCGGTTCCTAACCAAAGGAAGGACCTATGGGTTTGCTCCCCTCCGTCCTTCCACTTATAATTACTTCATTGTCCGATAAAAGTTTTTTTTTAATTTTTAAATGTTAAAAGTCTCGTTTAAATGATCACTTCTGTGGCACTGTAGAATGCTGATAAAACATAATGCTAAATAAAATAATATACAATAATTGCCCTCTAGATCAGATATGTGGACATCCAGAATTGTAACCCGACAGAAGGGTTGTCACCCGAGGGCATTGCCCGAGGGTGAAAACCCTTCTGAAGGGTGACAATTCTGGATGTCCACATACCTAGAGGGCAATTATTATTTTATTATACCGAAACAAAGCGTACCATGTAAAATGACACAAACAATATTTAAATTTTAAATTAAATTAAACGCTACCAGTTTACACTTTCAATCACCCTTTTACGCTCGCCTGCATACGAAGATTCCACAGTAGCTGTGCATGGGTATTTTGGGAGTATGATCTAGGTTTAACTCTCATTCTGTTTCCATCAAATACATTTCCAGTATTTTCACTGAAGCTTAGGTGACCCTTTTCGTGTTTTCTGCATCTTTGTCATACATAATTAATTCCAAGTCCGCTTACGACGAACTGCAAAAAACGACTGGCCGCCATTGTTATTGTTTACTAAATGACAACACAGTTTTTTTGTACGAGTTATTTCCCTTGTACCGGGTTATCACCGGGTGATAATAGTATTATCACATGGGTGGTGAGAGGTTATCACATGGCTGTGAGAGGTTGTCACACGCTGACAGTGATTCTGTGGGAAACACCTCATTTATTACATGTCATTTGATTGAAAAACATCCAATGAAAAGTGTTTTAATATATGTGAGGTATAATAATATATATTACACATCAGTATCACCATGATGTTATCATAAGAATAAGTGACAACCCATTTAGCATGTTTAGAATGGATACAAACCTTAAATGTCAATCTTTTGAAGTTTTTGCTTACAGCATTTATCATGTTTATCTTCATTTTTCGTTGTTATCAAGTAATACACCCGTCAAATTTAGTGAACTATAGTGTGCTTAGGTGGGTTTGATAAAACACATTTCGATCCTTCTATGTTCTTATTTCAACATTTTTAAAAATGTTTGGCTTTCCATAATTACTGAGAACTAGAGATGATAATTATAATTCCAAAACGCCCGTCTAATGCCGCAATAATATTTACAATATCTATATCGTAAGAAAATAACATTTAAAAAAGTACAGTTGGCAATGTATCACTGGCCCCGGTTTCACAATCATTCCTTAGCTAAAAGTTTCCTTAACTTAAATCTTGCAAAATTTCAAATCTCTATAATTTTGTTAATTTTTAATATATTCAGGAACTTAAGGTGTCAATTTTAAGATAATTGCTAGAATTAAATATTTGCATTTAGTTTTTACAAAAGATATTCATCAGCAGATCCAAATAAAAATTACCAAAATTTGCTTAATTTAAGTTAAGGGAAATCTTAGCTAAGGAATGATTGTGAAACCGGGGCCTGATGTCCCAAATTTTGACGTTTTTACATTCAGCGTAATATTTAACACTTTCCTCTCTTCAATTTTTCTAGACAATACGCCAGTATCACGTAGTTGTTGCCAATACAATGCGTGATCTTTGTCCCAAACTTGATACGGTGAATCCTCCATTATACAGAGTGTGCACAACATACATTCAGATTACCATAATTACTCAAATGATAATCCGATTCAACTGTTGGCTGTTAATCCATGGACAAAACGATTCAATGATTTATGCCCATGAGTTCATTGCCAATTTATTTGTCTGACGAAAATTATTCCTTTTGCAAACAATCACTGCGGCAGCTCAGTTTATAGAATGATCGTTTTGTATGTAGGAGGTCATGGGTTCGAACATCGGCCAGGTCTGACAACACTTAAAAAAACAGTAACTGTTCTTTCGCCAACCACTTGACATTTACAAAAGAAAGTCACGCAGTCCTTCGGATGAGACCTTAAAAACTAATGCTCCGTGTTACGGCAGGCGTGACACGAGTATGAACTCTCCCTGCATTTTGTTCTGTGCGCACTGCAAAGGTAAATAAAAATTCCTGCCACTTCACCTGTAGCTAATGACGTCTCGATATAAATGAAATGTTTTGACAGAGACGTTAAACCCAATTTAATCAATCCATCAATCTTTTGGCGTACTCCTGGTTAAAAACGTTTTTAGTGAAGACTGATGTTTGGCGTGGATTATAAAATCATTATAATTTATCATTTCATAAATGACATGATAATAAATACATAGAAATTTACTATTAGTTTCGTTTTCAGTATACAAATGCGATTATATTAATCAGTAGTTACATCATGCAAAAGAGACTTAGTAACTTAACAATAAATTCTTATTACAAAAATATATACAAAATATATACAGAGGCGTACCATTGTCTTCTTAGTAATCCCTTATTGTCTTCATATGTTACAGTGATTGACGCCATGGGAAAGATAGAAAGTGGGATTTTTGCAGGCAGTTTAAAGTGGCTAGGTTCATTTGATGAATGTAAACAAGTTCAGGCCAGTGTTAAAACAGCCCAAAATGAGATGATATATCCATTTAAAGGTCAATACTGCACTATTGGGATTCCTGTTGGTGATCTTATAGCCGGAGCCATGGGTGGCAATCTAGGAGCGGTAAATATAATCTATAAGATACATGTAATGTTATTACATATTATACCAGTCTTAATTTTACAGCACTAGACGGCCATTTCAGAATGCAATTCCTCATCAGTAGTGCTTGGACCAAACTTATCAACCAAAACTGCTTTCAAGATGTTGAAATGATACCCAAAGGACCAAAATATATTTTACAAAATTTAGCTAAGGAAATACTTTGCATGAGGGATTATACCTTAGTTTTTTTTAGGAATTTCAAATTTTAACTACCAGTAATTTTAGACAATAGTATATTTCTGACAATAATACTCAGTTTTTGCCTACTGAGCTTGTGATATCCTCGGGGCACCAGCCACAAGCAGAGATACCGGCTCAGGGGTTTAAAATACATATATAATATATATAATAATTACAATAGGATTTAAACAGGGGTTTAAAATGCATATATAATATATATAATAATTACAATAGGATTTGCCACAGTAGCATGTGATCAACACCCCGTAACATTTTGGAAAACAGTAACGTATCGATTTTCCAGATTGTGAACTGATAATTGTTCCAAATAAAGGTAAAGTAGTAGTAAATGGTGCAGCGTCAAATCTAATTACCGTATATAGTACATTTAAACATGCGCCTTTCTCAAATACCCTCATTAATCGATATTTTGTTCTTGACTACTTATCGAGAACTCACAGGCTGGATATAAACTACTTTACATATGTCAGAAGATCACAAGTATCTACCCGTGCTACTGAACATTAACTGAGATTTAGAATCTGAGAAGTCACAAGTGTTTTAAAGTTTACCCTCACCCCCTCCCCAAAAAAAAAAAAAAAAAAAAAAAAAAAAAACCAAGAAAGGACCACACACACACACACACACACACACACACACACACACACACACACACAGCGATTCCATTGAGGAAAACGGTATTTTATGACTTAAAATATAACAATTGTAATAAATACAACCGTAGTCTGTCTGCTATTACGATTTATTTGGCGCCAATAGTTTGGGCTTTACTTTCTGTGCCATATTTACAAAAATATTTTGAAATACATTATTGTTATACTAGAAAGTAACTTTTTGATAAATTTTATTCCCGTTTAATAATATGTTTTTTTCTGTTTAGTTAACCCCATTGTTCGCATATCTTGGAGTTGGATTTTGTATACCTGATAGTTGTGATAAAACGGAGTTTCTGACCGCTATCAATCAAGGTAAACTATTTAACTCATTCAAGCACCCGATCATGGTAAAGTGCGGCAAGTTTGACCTTTAATTTGAATATCCATTATGTAAAATAGGGCCTATAATTAGTTGATCCATAAGTATAGACGATAGTAATACTAAGTGCAGATTGTTTGTGGTAATGAAACGTGCTGGCTTGCCTAAATCACAGTCTTCTAGCCCAATCTAATATTCAAATTATAGGTCAAACGGTCAGCTCAAACCTGATGCACTGTAATATAAATAGTCAGACCATCATTATAACATTTCAAAATTACCAGACAGGTTCAGGAAAACGAAATCACTGATTTATATGATTAATGTCTATATAATGGAAATGTCCAACAAAAACAGTATGTGTATATTTCAAGTAAGAAGAAAACAGAATATAGCCATACATTGAAGTAAACGCATACGCACCCTCTCTCTCTCTCTCTCTCTCTCTCTCTCTCTCTCTCTCTAGGGAAATGTGTCTTGCATTATATAATACTTTATCCCATAAATGCATAATATTTACAAGATTAATAGAATTAATTCACCACAGAAATATAATATAACAGAGAATGCATTTTAAATTATTCTCAAAGTTTGAGGATATTGATCACACACACACACATACGCACGCACGCAGGCACACACACACATGCACGCGCACACACACACGCACACACACACACACACACACACACTTAATCACTCCTTGTATCGATGTCCTTTAGACACATTAAGATTTTGGTACATTTCTATTGTTTTCTAGTGTTGCCAAAAATTCCGCTTCCAGGAAATAAGCATTTGTATGCTGTTTCTTCCGACTGTCAGAAAAATGATGTGGAATACGACACAAGGTTTATAGCTGCCATGTAAGTAATTTCAAATTATTCTATAAAACAACTTGCTATTATATGCACTGTCGGAAAAAGTCGTGAGTGTATACTCAGTGTTTGATGATGTTTTTTTTTATTTCTTGTTATGTTGATTGCTCATGGTTGTTTGCGTCATAGCTAAATCATCATCATTCTGTTTACTATACTACATCCGATCAGTAAGTGAATATGTGTATTGGTTATCTTCAGCCTGAATCAAACACAAACATACCTCTGTATGCTGAAATTATAATCCCAAAGCAAAGCAAAAACTTTTAAACTTACAAACACACAATTTTCCACCAGGGAAGAGAGATCCGCTGCTCCAGAAGGGTAAGCACAAGTTGTTTAGCTAGCTACACCTGCCACGTGTGTAATCAAAATTGAGAGTTCATGGAGCATTGTAGAATGGGACTTCGTCAAATATATCCAGGACAATCCTGAACACATAGACATCGTACCAGTAATTATCAACAATATCCAGGGCAATCCTGGACACATAGACATCGTACCAGTAATTATCAACAATATCCAGAACAATCCTGAACACATAGACATCGTACCAGTAATTATCAACAATATCCAGAACAATCCTGAACACATAGACATCGTACCAGTAATTATCAACAATATCCAGGGCAATCCTGGACACAGAGACATCGTACCAGTAATTATCAACAATATCCAGAACAATCCTGAACACATAGACATCGTACCAGTAATTATCAACAATATCCAGGGCAATCCTGGACACATAGACATCGTACCAGTAATTATCAACAATATCCAGAACAATCCTGAACACATAGACATCGTACCAGTAATTATCAACAATATCCAGGGCAATCCTGGACACAGAGACATCGTACCAGTAATTATCAACAATATCCAGGGCAATCCTGGACACAGAGACATCGTACCAGTAATTATCAACAATATCCGGGGCAATCCTGGACACATAGACATCGTACCAGTAATTATCAACAATATCCAGGGCAATCCTGGACACAGAGACATCGTACCAGTAATTATCAACAATATCCAGAACAATCCTGAACACATAGACATCGTACCAGTAATTACCAACAATATCCAGGGCAATCCTGGACACATAGACATCGTACCAGTAATTATCAACAATATCCAGAACAATCCTGAACACATAGACATCGTACCAGTAATTACCAACAATATCCAGGGCAATCCTGGACACATAGACATCGTACCAGTAATTATCAACAATATCCAGAACAATCCTGAACACATAGACATCGTACCAGTAATTATCAACAATATCCAGGGCAATCCTGGACACAGAGACATCGTACCAGTAATTATCAACAATATCCAGGGCAATCCTGGACACATAGACATCGTACCAGTAATTATCAACAATATCCAGGACAATCCTGGACACAGAGACATCGTACCAGTAATTATCAACAATATCCAGGGCAATCCTGGACACAGAGACATCGTACCAGTAATTATCAACAATATCCAGAACAATCCTGAACACATAGACATCGTACCAGTAATTATCAACAATATCCAGGGCAATCCTGGACACAGAGACATCGTACCAGTAATCAACAATATCCAGGGCAATCCTGGACACAGAGACATCGTACCAGTAATTATCAACAATACTATTTTGGTTCGTGTTTTGAGTTGTATCATCAGTTAGGGACAACCTACAATCTGTTTATAACTTGATTAATCCACATACATATGTACAAACGGATAAATCTAGTCTTCGTACTAAGGTAAGCTAGACTGATTGTAATTACTTGTAGTAATGAGTCTAATGACACACTGACTCATCACAAGCCGTGTCAAACTAAACTAAGTGACCATTCGACACATGCCATGAATCGGATTTAAATACACAACATTAGAAGTGTTCCCCACGGTCTTTGTAATCAAGTTCTAGATTCAAACAATTACAAACAATACGTTATTTTAAACATGTCATGTTTTGTAGTGTGACCTGCAGTTTATTTATAGCAGTAATGACTTTAGCCACTCTTTATGATGTCATTGTTATACAAAGACGCAAGAAAACCCCAGAAACACATTCTAATGGAGTTACGCAAAATGGAAACGTTCAGGACTTCCAATACAAACCAAGATCAGATGCAAATGGTATCCATACACAGAATGGGCCATCGGCTGAAGTATCGCACACAAAACCTCCACAAATACATCAACTATGTAAGTCATGAATATCACATATCAATTTGTTAAATAATCCTTGGATAATTACCTAACGATTGACGTTTGTTTTGTAATAGTTCACGAAGGCATGAACTTTTGAAGTAGGCTGGTGCAAATTAAGAAAATCGTGAGGTATTTATTGTATGATTTGCCCAAGTCTACTTACAGGGTTTAAATACCGTTATGAACGAATAAAAGCCAAACGACGTCAATCATCATATTTACAATCATGTAAGTGTTAAATTTGCGAAAATTGATTTCTAAAGTTTATCAGATTGAATAAAAGACGCCGAAATAGAAGTATCAGTCGGAACTATTTCTGGAGTTTGCGAATTATTACGTTTCATACGCCATGGCAGAACTATTTACACTTTAACAGGTCACCGAAAAATAACGTTAGTCGTAAAAATAGGTTCATATAGAGAGTGATACTTAGACTGAAAATATATGCATACTGTTTTAGTTAGAAATCATCCGTCCTTGACAACACATAGCAACGGGGCTATACAATAACGATTCATGTTTTGTATTGTTCACAGGAAATAAACACCTATATATGTTCCCTATACGCAAATGAAATTGTCCGTTACAAATATTTAAAATAAAGGTTACACAGACAGGTCAATTTTGTTGTTTAGTGTAAAATATTTTCCAGATAATCTCGCAGTTATATGAAAGAATTGTTTTATATTTTCAAGCAATTCCTGCGCGACTTCTACTGTCGTTTTCTGTGTACACCAATGGAAAGAAGCTTCTGAACACAAATCAGAGTAGTGGCAGTATAACATCAATTAATGGAATTAGATGTCTCAGTATGTCATGGGTTATACTTGGACACACGTACGCTTTTATTTTCAGTTCTGCAGGCAAGTTATATTTTGATCATCTTTAGTAACCATTGCGGTAGCTCAGTTATAGAGTGCTCGCTCCGTAAGTTGGAGGTCGTGGGTTCGAGCTTCGACCGCGTCTGACCCAAGATTTGAAAGTGGGTAGTTACTGTTCTTTCGCCAAGCACTCGGCATTACGAAATTAAAGTCTTTTGGATGGGAACTTAAAAAACGAGGTCCCGTTTCAGGGTGGGCTTGGCACGATAAAGAACCTTGCTGTATAATGACATCAGCACAACGCATAGGCAAACTTTCTGCACCTTCGCTTATAGCTGGAGACGTCCCGATATAAGTGAAATACTTTTGACTGGGACGTTAAACGCCATTACGCAAATCAACTCTATTTTCGTGTTGAGAAATTTTAAAATAATATGTTAAAAGCAATAATTATAATATTCAGACACAGAGATCAGTATAACTATTGATGTTTCATCATGATCATTTCATGTAATGGCGGAAGTGGAATTTCACGTGTATAGCTAAATTTGCAAATTTTTACGTTTAAGCGTGATTAAAAAATTGAAAAATGAATCGTTGTGTTATTTTACTTATATGACACTTGAAAGAAAACATATATATTGCAAGTTTATGATTTTATCCAATACAACGTCATTACATGTCTTTATATTTTGAGAAAACCCTATCAGTTTATTTCCCCTCGAAATGATTTAATTTACAATAAATAATTGAATACAAGCATTATTTCATTTTAGGGAATATGGGGACATTTGGCGTAGATATAATGCAGAGATGGACATTTACAGCCATTTCTAACGCTTTGGTTTCCGTGGACACTTTCTTCACTTTAAGGTAATGCGATATTAGATTTAAGATAAATTTAAATTCATGACGTCATAATATCATGTCTCTGTGTCCCAGATTATTAAGAATTGACTGTCATTTTTCCTGGTTCATCAAGTAATGAACCAGATTTTAAAACTAGCAAATCTAAAATGAACTGCTTCATATTTACAATTTATTCTTTCTTTACGAGAGCAAAATTGCAAATTCCGTTGAATGAAATAAATTCCAATGTTTTGAGAAAGAATTTTTAACGGCGGACGTGACCAAGACATGGAACAGCTGTTCAGAAACATTAAGCCCCGCCCATTTGACGTCATGCCTGGAAGAAACAAAATAGGTCATCAATCTTGGGTAATATTTCAAACAAATTTTATTTCAGTCAATGACAAAAAATTACATATTAATATTTATGGTCAAGTTACAGTTATTGAAGGTAGAGCTTGTTAAAAAACCAGACTTAATAGACGATAGAGTGCTCGACATCTGGACTTGCGGATTCGTATTCCACTCGGGAGTATTTGTTTTCATGCGCGATGTGAAAAACCGATGTTTATGCGAATCTTGAAAAAAAATCAAACTGGGTTCAACGTAGAAATTATTTTTCTATTGTAAATATTCATTTGATGTCCCGAAATTTCTATATTTCTGTGATTCTCAATTTTGACTAAACACGGTGGGTATAGTTAAATAGGAGGTGTTTATCCTCAGCTTCACTATTCTGGTGGAATTTCATATACTTAACTAAATTTGCTATTTTCACAATCTCTCTCTCTCTCTCTCTCTCTCTCTCTCTCTCTCTCTCTCTCTTAAAACGTGAACTAATGTGTGGTATGTTTATTTATTGTTTTCAGAATTTTGCAACTTTAACATTCAGATTATTTGGTGATCTCATTTCATCACAAACCTGACTTTTTATTCACATATAATTTATTTATAATAGCTTGTTTAAATATGTAAACACTAAAAATCACAATAAGGACAAGAAAAAGCTAAATAAAGAAAACGCATTAAACATGATTCTGTTTACGGATTTATGTTCACAGCAATCCATGAAAATTGTTTAAACATTGCTGATAAATACAAAAAAATGGAAGCAACTTCCCAATATATTTCACTTCCCATAGTTACATGCTATCTTTCATTCCAAATTTTGATTACACGCGTGGCGGGTGTAGCTCGCTAAATAGGCTTCTAGAGAACCCTGCCTCACTTATCTGGTGGAAATTAATGTGTTTAACGTAATTTACAAGTCTTTGCTTTTTAATTATGAGTTGGAGATGAAAACGAATTTGATGTTTGTTTTGATACTCGGTATTTTTTATGGCTAACCAACTTTCAATTAAATTTGTCAGTATTTTAACAACTTTCAGTGGCTTTTTGTTGTCGTATTTGATTTTGAAAGAAATGAAGAAAAAGAAGGGAGCAAAAGGTATAAACTGGGGATTGTTTTACTTCCATAGATTTTGGAGGTAAGTAATAAAACATAATAAAATTAATAAAAATTTAGTTTTAAAACTCGAAAGGAATGTTTAAGAGATGGAAAAAACATATTCAAACTTTATATTATGGTAACTCATTTGGTAGTGCTCGTTTTGTATGTGGGAGTTCGTTGCTTCGAATTGGGTCAGACCAAGACTTGAAAATAGGCAGTGACTGTTTTTTTGCAAAGTCTTCGGCATTAAAAAACGAAAGTCATGTGATCCTTCTAAAGCGATTTAAAACACCACGTTCCTTGTCGTCACGATAAGCTTGGCACGCTAAACACCCTCCCTGCATGCCCTGAGGGCACTGTGAAGGTCAACATTTCTGCAAATTTACCTATTGCTGGTGAGGTCTCGATAAGAGTGAAATATCCTTGACTGGGATGTAAAGACATGCAATGAATCAATCAACATCTATAGTTCAATTCAGATTAGTTAAGATAAAGAATGGACGTATATAGAAAAACAATTGTTATTAGATTTTGTTTATTTCTGAAACTGATTTTTCTTACTTAGGCTTACACCACCATACATGTTAATATTGTTTCTATGCACTGCAACGTTTAAATATTGGGGTGATGGGCCTATTTGGCCACAACCAGAGACACCTGACAACTGTGACAAATACTGGTGGACCAATCTATTATACATCAACAACATTGTGGAACCTAAAAAAATGGTATGTTAATATTATTAGTAGGGTTGTAGAAATGAAGAAGAGCTCCTTGTATATAATAAAAACCAACATACAAAACACATACTTTCACAGCGGTTTATTTAATAAAATCAAGTTTGAAAAGAAGCTGTGAATATTGTAAATGCTATGAGAAATGCACACGTTTTATTCACTTTCGAAAGCCTCTTTGATAGTGATGTTTTGGTATACTTGACATTTTGGTGTCCGTTGACACCGATACATTGCGGACATAAATGCTTGTGTTGAATATACAACCAAAGAAACAGGAATAAGTCATGTGTAACAAACTTCGATATGTACGGAAAAGTACATAGTATACATTTGTTTTGAAACAAACGAACTATTCCATTTCCAAATCACAATCCAAATACAAAGTAAAATATTAAAATTGGCAAATTAAGTTGAACACGTGAATGTCCACCATGTACGTAAGGCCGGATGCTCCGGAAAGGCAAACAACTTCGTCAATATATTGTCGTAACTGACTCTTTAGTTAGAATGTTGCAGAAGGATGACTCATAAGACAACATATCCCTGAAATGTTCACCAAAAACTTGGATTTTTGTATTTCAATAATTCTACAAGGGATTTTCATCTTTTTATTTACAGTGCTTCGGTCATGCATGGTATTTGGCAAATGATATGCAGTTTTATGTACTCAGTCCTATGATGCTAATTCCCTTGTTTTAGTAAGTGTCGATACATCTATGTTGATAATAGCTCATAAAAATAAGGTTTCCGGCTAAAGTTATCAACACAAAGAGTCCACGACAAAAGACATTTTAAATTGGCACAAGGACCAACGTAAGCCAACAAAATGTGCCATTTGTTTAAATGACTATTCCTGATGCATTACATAATTATTTATCTAGAAAACTTTCTTACATATTTTACAAAAATATAAAATGGTTATTCATCATCAAAATTTTGCAGATTGACAAGACTTTTCTGGAATTCATGAGAATGAATTGAAAGTGTTAGCGATTCTCCAAATTCAAAAACAAATATCTTATATCTCAATATATTGTTTTTCGGCATACAATTCAAATATGTGCCTTGACAATATTTTGCCATGAGTTCAAGACAACTTTCACTTATCACACAATTGTCATTAAGTAATCCCATTTTTCTTTTTTCAAAAATGTTCAAATGACACAGAAGAATTTACATGTAAATATGAAAACCGAGGCACGCCAGAAGTGTTAAAACACCCAGTATGAGCGAATGTACGTACTGAAGACATCACGAAGACTCTCGGAAGAAATGTACCAATGACACCGAATATAAGTTTAGATTTCTTTTGTAAAATAGTTTTATATATTTAGTTCAGCCTTTAAAATGTAAAAATGTTTGAAAGGCAGAATTAAGAAATTAAACTAACTAGTCTTAGGTTACACGTGTTTTTAAGGATACAAGTTATACAGAAAATAATATATTTAATATTTCTCTTTTCATTTTTTTTTTTAAATTCAGCAATAATATTCTTGGATTAATTGTTTGTGGTATATTTCTATTGACCACTACTATAACGGCCGGTGTTATTTCGTCGGTAAATAACCTACAGCCGAGCAGTATCGGAGGTGGGGAGCCAGGGTAAGTCATCAGTAATGTTCACCATTATGTTTTCCGTCGGTAAATAACCTACAGCCGAGCAGTATCGGAGGTGGGGAGCCAGGGTAAGTAACCAGTAATGTTTACCATTGTTTTCCGTCATCCAAATGCAACACGCTATCTGATTGGTCAATGCAGATTAGTAATGTCTTCACGATGCAAAAGTGACAGAAAGCTGAAGAGACATAAAAAAACCCTGCATTTTTACCGGTATCGATGGATTTTAATTAAAAGTTAAGCATGGATCGGTAGAATAATATTTTAGGAAGTGTTCCGTGTCGTCAGCATGAGCGAGGTAAGGAAATACTGGAAGCTATCGACGCGTGTTTTCATTTCTGCCGTTTTTTGCCAGAAATTTTAAGAATTCAATAATGGAAGCTGTCAGACAACAAACCCCCAACAAGACAAAAAAACAAAATTTGGGTTTAATGGGCTGATTATTCAGACTACCGCTCTTTGAAACCAATACAATATATATATATATATATTTATATATGTCACTTTTTTCGATTTGTTAGTTAATAGCGAATTAGAAAGTTCTTCTGATACATAAATCTGATATAATTGTGATTAAAATTACGTTTATCATTGCATTTGTATTTAAAGTCAATCACGATGTACGAAGGGAAGTTAGAAAGTTTATAGAACAGCGTATTTAAACAAGCGTAACACACATTTTCTTTACTTATTTCGACAACAGAACATTCCGCCATTTCAAACATATCAAGTTTATTTGTCACAACATATTTGTGTAATTCTCAAAAGCATTCAAAGTTGTGACCATCAAGCAATGATGAAAAATCAAAATGTTGAGTTTAGGGCAGTAATAAAGTTCTTCACAATAGAGGGATCAAATGCCAAAGAAATTCACCGGCGAATGGCTGAGGTGTACGGCGACAGTGGTCCTGCCTATTCCACGGTGGCAAAATGGTCAACTGAATGTAAACGTGGGCGAACCTCACTAAAGGGTGACCCACGGTCAGGTCGGCCAGCTAATGCCACAACGAAGGAAATTGTCACGTCTGTGAAGACCCTCATCATGAAAGATCGTCGAATTAGGATTAATGACATAGCTAGGAAGTGTGACATTTCACATGGAAGTGTATACACGATTATCCACGAACATCTTGGGATGTCAAAAGTATCCGAAAGATGGGTCCCCAGAAACCTTAATGTGGAAGATCTCTTCCAAAGACTCCTGTCAAGTCGGGATCTTCTTGGCATTTATAAACCTGCTGGAACCTCTATCACTGGGGCTTACTATGCTGATCTAATAAAGCAGCTGAAAGCTGCTATTAAATTAAAAAGTAGGGGAAAGTTTACCCAAGGGATATTGCTTCTTCACGACAATGCTCCTGTGCACAAGTCAAGGATTACACAAGCAGCGATTCGTGAATGCAAGTTCGAACAACTTAATCACCCACCCTACAGTCCCGATTTGGCACCCAGTGAATATTTCCTATTTAGAAATTTGAACTTCGGACCAAACCGAAGACTTCTATTTCTAAGGTATAGGCAGTCTGAAAGAAAAGTGGGCTAAGTGCATGGGGTAAATGTGGACTATATTGAATAATAACAATAAAATGTATGGTTTGATGCGGCAATATATATCCCGTTCTATGAACTTTTTAACCTCCCCTCGTAACTCAGAGATTTTTAAAACTTTAAGACATTAAGATTAAGACTTAAGGTTTGAAACTTCCGCACGCTAAGATACGGCTAAAATGGCGTGATCCATATCACTTGGTCGAAAAAGCCATATCACGATATCAGGCCGGCTACTCGAAATAGATAGATCTAATCACTATATCAGTAAGAAAATCCCATGACAGGATCCTTAAGGTCTTGAAAAGGCTTGTCTGATGTGAAATATTATTCGAATGTCGTGGGTTTAAACATTTGGAATAATGCATTCATTTGTCGTCTATTTGGTGTTAAGTTGAATTTATTTTCATATTCGGGGCAAATTTCTGTAATGCACTATTTGCTCTAAGTAGTGAAATTTTAAGTAAATGATAAACAAAAATAAAACATGATTAAATCTATACCATATACCTTGTGTTTGACCATTCGAATAATAATCAGCTATGTATGTTTTATTCTATATTTATTTCAATTACAGAGTAGAGCATGGCGATTACATGAATTTATACTACTTTGAGCCATGGTGTAGAATGGGTCCATATATCATTGGAATTATTGGAGGATATATTTTATATAAACTTGATTGTAAACTCAAAATAAATAAGGTAATATATTATAACATTCTCTATTTATTAATTCATTGGATGTATACGTTGGATTTTATTCCATAAATATAATTAAAAAACCAAAGAAAGTGTTTAAAATCACAATAAAAAAAGTAAAATTTTAAAAACTGGAAAACTTCAATAAGTACGCGAACTTCTTCCAGGGAATTGAGACCGGATGCACCGGAAGGGTAAGTACCTATTGATAACCCAGCTACATAATCACTTTTTTATTCAAATTTGAGAACGAACATAACATAGAACTATGGAACGTCAAATTATCCGGATTTTATCTGATTTTTAACGTTATTTTGGTACTATTTTTGTACTATCTAAAAAACATTTTTTGGGTGTAGTAATTTTTTGGGCACGACCAATCAAGGTATTTCGTTATTAAATGTTAAGGTCAATTTTTTTATGTTTCATATGAATTTTTTCTTTTCATAATGGTATGTTAATTAGAGACAACTGTGTTGCTTTTAAGAGTTCCGCATTTTTAGTGTCCCAAATTTAGATCTTTCGGTATTTGATACGTTTTATGCCACGAACTCTTCAAATGTAACACGAATTTCCCCATTTTATTGCCAATGAAATAAATAATACTATAAAACCAATTGAATTAATCAAAAACAAACATACTAACCACGTCCGAATCACAATCCAGAAGCAAAGTAAAAACTTTGGAACTGACAAGATAGGTTAGAAACGTGAAATTCCATCAGGGAAGTGAGGCCGGGTGCTCCGGAAGGGTAAGCACCTCCTGTTTAGCTAGCTACACCCGTCACGTGTGTAATCAAAATTGTGTGAAAGAAACATGGAACTATGGGACGTCAAATATATCCACGACAAGCCTGGACACTGAGACATCAAAGTTATCAACAATACTGTGATGACGGCCATTAAACTTTTCGAGGGTCTTCATAAGCCTAGGCTTGCAATATCACTGAGTCAACAATTTATTTGCAAGCAGCTTGCTCCGTTGTACAAAGTCCCTGTAGTGGGAACAAGCTCTACCATAGCGTATTAATTAGGAAACAAATACACCAGAATAAGGAGAAGCATGTACATTGCTGCATAGAAAATGAAAGTTGACAATAGAAAAATTGAAGTCATTATGTTTGTCATAAAGTTTCAAATGTAGCGTTTCGTGGGCGTCATAATTCAGGTATAAGTCCAAATATGAAGCAGAACTTAAGGAATCAGTCGTGCCATTTATTTCAAGCTCACTAGAATAGATGACATTTAAATAGTCTCCAAATTTAGGATTGTTAAGAGACAGAACGTCATCTATATATCTGTATGTTGAGTTGAATGATTTGGCGTTAGTCTTCTCTCTATATTTAAGAAGTTCTGCATAAATTCTGTTTTATAAGAATAAAGAAACAAATCAGCAGGCAATGGTGCACAGTTTGTACGTTTGTACCCATTGGTATACCGATTGTTTGCTGAAAACAATATTACAAAAACTTCACTATATTTTTGTTTGGAATCCGTATGGTGCTTGAAGATTCTCATTGTCCCAGATAGACCGTACTTTATATACCAATCAGGACTAATCTGCTAATATATGGGTTGATGTATTTTTCAAAATCTTTTCTTACAGTATAACTGTTTGAAGACACCTTATTTTATATATTTTTTGCAGATTGCTAACTTATGTATATGGTTGGGTGCTGCAGGTGTAGCCTGTGCAATTGTATACGGACTTTACGGACCTTTCAAGCAAGACAATCCCCTCAGTAATGATGTATCAGCGTTGTATAATGCTACACACAGGACAGTATGGGGTATTTGCATTTGCTGGGTTGTAATTGCATGTGCCACTGGAAATGGAGGTAAAAAATAAAAATCAAACATACCATTCCATGTTCAAATCACAATTAAAACATAAAGTGAAAACTTTTTTTGTACATCATTTGGGTAATCATTTATTTATTATGATAATGGATAAAAACTATGCATGGAATATGATAACATATCGAAAATGTGACTCCCTAACAGCATAGTTCATCTTTACAGCATATTATCCAACTACTATTAAAATAAAATCAAACATACCAATCTATGTCCTAATAATAAACCAAAATGCAAAATAGAGTGCTTCAGAAAATTATAATTATGTAAAATCAATGATTTCATAATATTATTGATGACGCATAGATATATGCCGGTCACTGGTTTGCTTCGTGATACCCCATTTATTTATATAAGAGGTTCAAAATCATGCAATATTACCAGATAATGTTCCAATAAAACTGATTATTAATAATTATAATCAAAATTATATTGCACGTATGACTGTTTATTGCATGTGTGTCTGCCTCTTGTGTATTTGACTACCTCTTGCTTAACTGCTGGCGACTGCTTCTTGCATGTGTGACTTCCTCTTGCCTGCCATGTGTGACTGTCTCTTAAAACGTATATCTAATAATCAGATACAACCTATACCCTGACATTGCTGACACTCGTTTTTTTAATTTATTTCAGGTTTTGTCAATACGTTACTGTCATGGAAAGGTTTGATTCCACTAAGTAGGTTGACATACTGTGCATACCTCATCCATCCAAACATAATGTATATGTACTATACCAGTGTAAGAAAACTGATGGACCTTACTGATCTTACATGTGTAAGTCATATAATGTGTTAACGTAAAAAAGTATGCCCATCACTGGCGGTGAGTAATGATGGCGTGTCCTTTGTACTGGCGCGCGTTCAGATCTACCTTTATGTGATACATCACCCTAACAGAATAGGGAGATGTTGTCTGTCTTCTGTTTTTATATCCCGACACCGGGCACGGTAATAGGTGTAACTTGCCTAAGGTCCTGAAATGTGGTCTTCATGAAATTCGAATCCACTGCCCTTTGATCTAAAGTTCGACAAGATACTGACTGTGGAAATGTTTCTATAATAAAAACGTAATACTATTAATAACAAACATATCGGTCTATGTCCAAATCTCAATCCCAAATGCAAAGTAAAAACAACAACTGGGGAATTAAGTTAAACACGTGAACTTCCACCAGGGAAGTAAGTCCGTGTGCATCAAAAGGATACGCACATAGCTGCAACAAGTAAACTCAAATTTGAGAATGAAAACATGAAACTTTGGGACGTTGAATATTGTGAAACCAAACTTTTAGGGGGTGTAATCGACAATTTGACACGAACGATTAACTTAAATCCAAAGCGTCTGTTTGATGTCAATTAAACGTTAATTCTGCAATACAAACCTTAACAAAAGCATTATGTTGACACTTATTATTGCCATAAAACTTTCAATATGACTCGAACATGTGCTTTCACTGCGTATGTTTATCATAAACTGTATTTTCATTGTTCATCGTAGCCATCTAATATTGCATTCGAAACTGTTCGAAAAGTTCAATATGCTAATTGAACCAATTTAATACGCGTAATAATAAGCACACAAAAAGTAAACTTATAAGATAATTATAATAAACCACTATAGTGATTGTGAAATCAAAATTAAGTTTTAATTCTGTTTAGCAGTACTAGTATTATTATTTACTAAAAATATAAAAACAAACAAAATTATTCATGTTCAAATCACAATCCGTAAGCAAAAAAACTTTGAAACTTAAAAATGAATTTGAATACTTGAACTGTCAACAGGGAAGTGAGACCGGGTGCTCAAGAAAGGTAGCGCCTCCTGTTTAGCTAGTTACACCCGCTACGTATGTAGTCAAAATTAGGAATATGAGGAACATGGTGCTATGGAAAGTCCAATATATCCATGCTAATTTTGATTATGTAGGCATTATGCTTATCAAAAATACGTTCATGGCGACCATAAAACTTTTTAAGGACCTTGATCATCCCAATTTTGCAATATTCTTGTGTCAATTAATTTGGAATGGATATAATAAACCCCTATCGTAAGTTATAACTTACCATTATTATTAAGAATGTTGTTTTTCTCCTATTTTTCAGATCTATCTCTTTTTCGGACATCTTGTTTTGTCATATATGGCTGCCTTCGTGTTGTCGTTGGCGTTTGAATCACCAATGATGGGACTCGAGAAAGTCATCTTTGGAGGAAAAGCAAAGAAAAATCCGAAATCGCCACCGAAATACGAAGAATCAACTATTACCGTGATAGGGGGAACGAACGGTTATATTAACCGTGCTCTTGATCAATAAAACCAGACGCAACTGAATATACCTTACAAGAGAAACTTTAATTGACTGAGTGTGTATTATTATGATTTGTGATTCAGGCTATGTTGGTGATACTTAGTCTTTGAATTTGTGAAAAAAATGTGACCTTGAATAAGTTTTAATGTAATAACACTTTATAATATATATATTAAAAAATTCTTCCATTTAAATAAAATGAAATATTTTTTTTACTATTAAGGTTATTACTCTTATACATGAATAACACTCTCAATTTTGATTACACACGTGGTGGGTGAACCAAGCTGAACGGAAGGTACTTATCTTTTTGAGCACCTGACCTCACTTCCCTAGTGGAAGTTCACGTGTTTAACCTAGTTTGTCGGTTGCAAAAGTTTTACTTTGCTTGGGGATTGTAATTTGGACATTGCCTACTTGTAGCATGTTGGTTTTTAAGATTTACAATATTTAATTTAGTTGTTTGTAATACAATATCAACACCAAAGTATTTAACAGCCATCCGGTTTCTAATGCATTAGATAATAAAAATATGAATACGTGTTAAACCTATCTTGTCAGTTTCAAAGTTTATACTTTGCTTCTAGATTGTTAGATTGTGATTGTGACATGCATTAGTATGTTTGTTTTTATTGATGGTACAAAAAAACTAGAAAAAAAATCAGATAAACACATATTGATACTGCTGATTACAAAATTTCAATGGACAGTTACCCGACATATTGGGGTCGTTCGATATGTAATGTGTATTGCACGGTATCTGGAAAGCATTTGACTCAAATAGTGAAATAAACATTACATCCCTTCAATATACTTTCCACAATTTGAAATCTGAATCTATTTCTGAAATGCGTGACGGTACCTTTCAAGATGACATCTGAAGCATAACTGATGGCCCAGTCAAGGGCTTGTCGACGACCGGATAATGACTTCTTAAGTTTTGGAAAGGGTAAAAGTCGCTTGGGGCTAGATAAGGAGAACACGGTGGATGTGGCAAGACTGTAACATTCTTCGACTTCAAATATTAAAACTTGCTTCACAAGCTCTGATATATGTGATGAAGCATCACCATGAAGTAAGCGAATATACCTTAATCTTGACACTTGGCGTAGTTTCAGATTATATTTCTTTCTCAGTATAACACCCTGGTAATACCGGCCTGCCTGTAACACGTTTGCCCTTCATCACCGGAAGTTGTACGACAATCACATGGAAAGAATATGTAGTAAAGAACCTCCTGTATGCTTTTTTGGGAAACAACAGGCCTTCTCCCGTGCTTAGTTAGCCATATTTTGTTTCCAGTTTTTCTTACTGGTTCGAAACAGTTTACTCATGTTTTGTTACCATTAACAATGTTTGCGTATTGTCTTTGATTGAATTTGTGAAACATTTTGAGCAATTACTTAGCGGTTTGTAATCATACCAATTTTTGGCCATCTGTCAATAAATGCGGAATTTATCTGGCAAAAATATGTCGTACTTAAAAAAATGCTTCAAAATGAAAGGCCCTTGCGATAGCGATATGCCAACAGCTTTGGAAATATCACGAACCGTGTATCTGTCATCACTTTTGATACATTTGCCTTATCTGTTACAGTCACATTTCAACTAGATTTTGCTGCATCTTTGAGGGACTCTGTTCAGTCGGAAATTTATTTCTACAAATACTAATTGTCACATAAGATACCTTATCAGAACCATAAACTTCCCCGAATCAGTAAAAATCTGTGTTACCAAAATGACCGAATTTAAAGCGAACTTTCATATAAGCTCTTATTTCTTCAATATTTTCCACCCATTTTTCAACCATTTTACAAAAGTGATCATAGACTGACTGTTTTGAGATGACTATATGGAGCTAAAGACACGTGATACTTTATGTCGTGTTACTTTTTAATGACATAAAGTAACTTGTAGCTATAAAACCTTAAATCGAAATAAGACAAAAACAATATACTAATCTATGTCCGTCCGAATAGCCATGGCATTGAATTCATTTACATATCGATCCATGTTCAAATCACGTTACAAAACCAAAGTGAAAACTACAGAATGAAGTAAAACACTAAAATAACAGTTCATTACCTACTATCTAGGCACACCCACAACTTATGAATTAACTTCAGAATGGAAGATAAATGAAATATAGATGAATCACACTTATCGACAATATTGTGATGACTCTGATAAAACTATTTAGGGTAAACGTGCCGGATGTAGTCAGCTAGACAAGAGATAGTTACTTTTCTTTTGAGATTATGATTTGGCAATGGACTGGGTTTCTTTTGTCTGGTTGATCAAAAGTAAACGCAAATAAAAGTAACGACAGGTAAAGCTGTGCACTTTAAACTAACTGCAGCCTAATCCATAGTAAAAACGGCTGTTACTTTTGTTCAAACATTTAACACACAAACACAGTTATATTTAAAGATATTTTAATATATATCATTCTAAAAGTATAAATAGTTTACAAGATATACATTACTACGCTGTTTTTATTATATATGTCATCTGATCACGGTCGCTTATCTGCATTCTTACAAATGCTAGTTTTAGACTAGCTATCGGTATGATAACGAACGCTACTTTGAAAAAGTCTTAATAAAACATTTTTTGACAATGGATTTAATCAAATTGTTCAGTTTCACTCATCTATTGAACATTGTTGTAAATGCAGCATCTTTGCCGTTATCGATCCAAAACTCACAAAAACAAAGTCGCTCTAAAGGATCACAATCCAATAATTGTCAATTTATCAATATTTACTACTTGTACTTGTATTCATTACTTGATTTACGTGTATATGAACTTTTCAGAATTTAATCCAAATGTTCAAAGTTATTTCTACATAAATAAATTTGTATTTGAAACTGCAAATGTGTTCTTAGCACATTCAAACGCAACATAGGACCATTACATTTATGTATAGGAAACAGGTGTTTATCTCGTCTACATCCTGGAAAACTTGTTATGAAAGCATGAAAAATATTACACTACCAATGTTTCGAGTGGATCCTCCTATATGGAGATTTCTAATAAACGTTTTGGCGAACAGGCAAATACTGCTTGCCAATTAACATAATTTAAACGTATTTATCACGAGCACTTTGCTTGAAATAGCACAGACATATATTATTCAGATATTTTTTCATAAAACAATCACGGTTATACCATCGGTAAAATGTATGCGTTTACAAATATTGAAACAATTAAAACCAATTATAAACAATACCACATTATAATCATTATAATCTAACAGCATTAACATGTCCGCTTGACATTTAATTGTAATATTTATCACGGACAAGTGCTTTATGTATAGAAACACCTCCGTGTTTATTGGACTGTCTACGTCATTGTTAACACCAATTCCAACACATATATCTACGTAAAATGTTAGATAATAATTAAAAGTTTGTGAACCGCGTATTGCTCAACTTCAACCCCTAAACTACTTATGCACTGGTTTGCCTGATCTATATTAATATTTCTAATGAAAGGTCAATAAGTCAATGGAATCTTGTCTGCTAATACCTTATAGGTGGAACAATTAATTTGACACTTTATATACATATGCTGGTAATTATAGTTTTTCATTAAATGTATCCTTTTCTTTTTCTGATATTATCCTGTCGAGTATGCCAGCTTTATTACAACTGCTCTCTGGTATCACACTTATGTCTGGTTCTTCGTTTGACTTGGGTGTCTTCTTTTTAGATTTGTTCAATATTTTCCCAAAGAGTATCTTTTCAAGTGCCATCATTGGGGATTCAAAAGCCAAACATAATACGAATGATACCATGTACGATAAAGTAAGATGCCCCAAAAACAGGTATATCTGAAAGACAACAGAAACACTTAGATGTAATTACAAGAATAATCCATGTTTGAGAAGAGTGATAACGTTGATAATGTAACCATCACCACTTGGCAATTTGTAGATTTTGTGATAATTGATGATATTACATTGATGTTAATAAAAAATAAAGTTAATATAACTATTCAGTATAACCTCTTTACCTTTGAATAAAATAATTTAGAATTGTGTTGGATCATCAACTAACAGATCTTCGAATAAATAAATAAATAAATAAATAAATAAATACTATTGAGGCTGAATACTGGAATTTATAAATAGTATAAACAGCTTATATGTTTGAAAATACTATGCATGAAGTTTGATTAAGAATCCCTTAAATAGTAGTTCATCTGCGCTATGTTTTTAACTCATATAAAAAAGAATATTCATTTATGCTTTCCAGTTTTTTTAATTGGTGATTTATAGATCGATTGCGATATAAAAAATAAATAATTTATGCTTTCATAAGTTGTATTGTTGAATTATATCTTTATAATCCGGTTAGTTAATTTGCTTTATTCTATACTCAATATTAATTAATTATGGATAATATATGCAGTTTTAACAGAACGGTGTAAAGGTTCGACAGTTTCACTGATTCTAAAAAGATAACATTAAAGGTGCTGCTATATTAAAGAAAGACACGCAAAATATATATGATAATGCATATACATAAACACAAACTTAACTGCAAGTCGCGTTGTCAATGATATTTGTAGCTTGTATTATCATTGGTCGCAAACGAGGTTTTACATAACAAATAAATTCCTGATGTAATAAATATTATCAACACATCTGTAGATAGAAAGTAGTCTTAAGGAAATTCAATCACAGTGCAATATAAAAACATCATAACTTACGCCTGAAATATCAGTTAGCATTATTTGTTGTCTTATACTATCATTGTAGAAGATCATTATGTATGGATGGATAAGGTAGGCGCAGTAGGTCAGACGACTGAGTGGAACAAAAGCTCCCCATGACAACAAAGTGTTCACAAAGCCTAAAAAACAGCGATAAAATAGCTTAATGGATAACACAATGCAAGATATTGTGAGGTGCTTTATCTATAATATTTTGTCAGTAATAATGCATATCACAATTACACTTTATAAACGCGAAAATTCTTATACATACGCAAATCTTGAACCGTTCATCGTAATCAAAAACGAACATACCAATCTATGACCAATTCACAATAACAAAGCAAAGTAAAAATGGGAAAGTTTGAAACACGTGAACTTCCAAAAGGCAAGTAAAGCAGGTTACTCAGAATGACAAGTACTTTCTGTTAAGCTTGATACAACCGGCACGAGTAAGTTATAGATTCTGAATCAATAGTCTAAAACCACTTTGCACTCTTGCCTCAATACAGGTTAATGATTTTGCTTACATTTCTGGAGGAACCGGAATTGCAAATTAATAATGATAATATTCAGATAAATATACATTATTGTAGGGGTATATCTGGTATCTGTAATTGATTCATTATATGAGTAAACTTTTGCAAATACCTCCATTTCCTGTGGCGCATGCAATAATGACCCAGCAAACACAGATACCCCATATTGTTCTATGAGTTGCGTTATACAAAGCTGAGACATCATTACTGAGGTAATAATCTCCATTCAAAGGTCCATAGAGTCCATATACAATGATGCAAGCTACAGCAGCAGTCCCTAGCCATATACAAATGTTCAAAATCTGCAAAACAACATCATGTAAAAATTTTAATTTGATATTACCACTTACGTTTATACAAGCTTTTTATTTCAAGACAAATAATCATAATAACTATCATAGACGTTCACTGAAATTCATTATACCAATGTAGTTATGTTTTGAAGATAGATCATTTTTGTGGCAATTTCCGCTGAGAGTAATGAAATATATTCTTACATTCAGCCCTGTAGGATTTGGTAAATTTTTCACGACTCTTAAAATGACACCTTATTGTCAAATCCTGTAAACATTGGTGATAAACAAAACAGGATGAATATGATAATATTCTGTCAGGCATCACCAGGTTGTTGGTAAACAAGTACCATATACATGTATAACTCCTGGCACTACACACATCACTGAGAACACATCACAACATCAATGTCGGCTCCAGGTTATAATAAAGCTGGAATTTATATCCTTCACGTTTTGGGTTGTTTCGTTACATAAGCAATATTAAAGATCCGTTCCTTTCTAGATTAATTGATGCATGAGCCTATATAATAAACAGAGAAGTAAACTGCACGCAGTGTGTAAACGAAAAAATAATTTGCACAAAATTGTGTAAAAGGAACAGATTAATATGCATTTACCTTGTTAATTTGGAGTTTACACTCTAATTTGAAAAGTATGTAGCCGCCAATAATTCCTACAACAAAAGGTCCAATTCTGCACATTGGTTTATAGTAGTATTCCTCCATGAAGTTACCATGCTGCACACTGTATGTATACAAATAAATACATGTATATGTAAAAAAAAATTGGCCTGTCTGATTGGTCTTTGATTTAAATATCTATTATGGACAAAACATTTATTGTCTATGTAGGGAACAAAAGTACATATTGGGACGAGTGAACACGTGTATCATGTATTTATTAATTGCGTACCCTTACACTACCCATATGTTGAGTGGATTTTTCTGTATCAAGTTCAGATTGGAAGGTCAATAGGACAGGTCAATGTTGTTTATAGTCAATAGATGACTAGAAATATTAAGTAAACCCAAGCTTCTCTATGCAACTAATTATGTAAATGGCAGTGCAAATGACGTTGCAAAATGGGGATTGAGAGAAAATTACACCGCAGTTCTAACGGTATTTTTATAAACATGTACTTCTATTTCATTACGTCAATTTTTTACATGCACATGAGGGCCTTGATGAGTTGTCTTTAGTGTGTGCAAACGAACCACAGTGCAAATACCTAGGTTCAAGTGTGATATTATCGTAGCTTGAACAAGTGAATCAGTTCGCTTGCATACGTCGGAAGTTGTCATCGGGAACTTCCATTTCCCCTAATACAGTCTCATTAACTACATAAAATAAAACCCAACGTATGTTGATTTGTATTACAAATATCAATTGTTATACACTATTTCCTTGGTTGATGATCTTGTTATCTATTCCAACTGTTAAATGTTTTTTTTCGTCGTGAATTGCTATGCTTCAGAAAGGTGTTCTGCCCAAATATAGATAGTTATCACTTAAACAGAATTCAGGTAAGTTACTGACTATAAAAGCATGCTTAATGATATAAGTTGCTTGCATTCCGTTCAATATCACTTTGAAACAGCATTTGCGCCAGTGTCCGTCAAAAGTGTTCGCCTTTCAATCTAATGTTTTGTTATGTGTTATGTTTCTATTATTGACTTGTATTTATATTACTCTTGGGTGATTTTGTTTTTGTCAAGTACGTATCGTTAAGTTAAAACATTCTCTCATACAGTTAAAAGTCGAGAAAACACCTGATTGTCGGTATATGCAAGGAATAATTCATACAGAAAAAATCTAGTGTAATAAAACGTGTGTTTATGAAAAACTTTGGACTTTAGAATGAAATTCCTTCAAATAATGAATAATATGTTACATAGAACACGGTAACCAAACCTGCTTACCTGGTTGAAGTTTACGTATTTACCTGAAATTGCCAGTTTCAAAGTTTTTAAGTTACTTTGTGGTTGTGATTTTAACATGAAAAAGTATTCTTGTTTTAGTGGAACCTTTTAAAACATGGTCTGTTGACATCATACCTACATAATTTGGATGACTTACCCCGGAACACCACCTCCAATGCTACTCGGGTGTAAAGTATGTACAGACGACACAACACCAGAAGAAATTGTTGTTGCCAAAATGAATAAACCGCAAACGATAAACCCCAGAATCGTCTTGCTGAAATTAATTAATACATGTACTGTCCTCAGTTGTAACGTACAGATAGTAATCAAATTTGTTTGCTTATGTTGCGATAGATAGATTGTTAAGTTTAAAAAAAAAACAGGCATGCGAACAACATTAATATCAATATATACTGAATAAACACTGTTTGGGACATTGAGAATATTACTGAACAATAAAAACACTGCAGAGAGATAATCAGGATTAAGGATTGATGCATACTTTATATACCAATAAAATGTATAAAAACAAAACCCACAGTTTTAATCTACTGAGCTTTATTATGGAATAAGCATTTCCAAGTATATCGTCCATACACTAATAATAAGTAAGTTTATTCAGAAACACTCGTCAAGCCTACCGTGACATGGCGCCTCTTTTATTTTACGTTCCCATCCAAAAACCACGACTGTCATTTCGTAATGTCAAGTGTTTGGCAAAGAACAGTAACTACCCACTTTCAAGTCTTGGATTAGACCCGGTCAGGGCTCGAACACACGACGTTCCACTTATGGAGCGAGCACTATATCAACTGAGCTACCGCAGTGGTGACATTACTATAGAAGCACTGAAATAATTCGGTCATGAGTTCTAAGAACATAATTTTATTACAGGAAGTTAAAGAATCAATAAAATTTATATCGCAAAGAGTAATACTTACTAAAACAGAGGTATAAACATCAGTGGACTAACTATATAAAACTGCACGTCATTTGCCAAATACCAAGAATGCCCAAAACACTGTAAAAGACATACACCATTTTCATATAATCAAATACATTGGTTCATATTCAAGCCACAATCCCAAAAGCAACGCTAAAACTAAGTATAGGTGGAAATTCATCCGAGTGAATAATGCAAATCAATGGATAACAAATAAATACATAAAGTCTACATAACCTGATAACTGCTGTTGTTACGTTAAAATTTATAATATTGATACGGTACAAATTACCGTACAAAAAAATTACACAAAAGTTCAATGCCTCGTTTCAAAATTAAAGTACACGGTTCACATAGTCATCAGTTTTTTAATGAGGGGTTGTCTATAGCTTGATTATTACTACTGGGTCGGTATCACTGCTGGTGGAATTTTCCCCGAGGATACCATTAGCCTACTATTGCCTCTGGATTGTGATTCGGACATGGATTAGCATGTTTGTTTTTTATTATTATGTTTGTTTTTTATTATCACTACTGGGTCGGTGTCTCTGCTGGTGAAATTTTCCCCGAGGATACCATTAGTCGCATCTATTGCTTCTGGATTGTGATTCGGACATGGATTAGTATGTTTGTTCTTTATTATTATGTTTGTTTTTTTTTCAGGGAAGGATGAATAATTTAAAGAAACGATGATGTTGCTTTGATGAAGCACGCAATAAAAGTAAACCTGTGATTTTAAGTTCTATTAAAATCTTGGGCGTCATTTACGGTGGCAGCAATTACGCAATTTAATTGAGAGTGCAATGGGTATATGTCAAGGTTTATATATTAAACCGGCTATATAGTCTAATGTTATGTCATCAAATGAATATCATAGAAATGTCTTTGCAACATAGTGTATTACAATAAAAAACAAACATACAAATCCATGTCTGAGTCACAATCCAGAAGCAAATGTAAAAACTTCGAAACTTACAAGTTAGGATAAAACTGAAGTTTCAAAAAATAAAGCACCCTATCTTATGCAAAGTAATTTTTTAGGTAAATTTGGTTTTTGGATATTTTTTCAACCCTTAAAAGTGATGGAGTCACAAGTTTAGTTTAAACACTACTGATTAGGAAATCTTTTCCGAAACGGCCGTCTAGTGTTGTTAAATTAACATTTGTCTAAAATGTAATTACATTCTTTTTCCCTTGGTCATTTTAAAATCCCAAACTGAAACGCTTCTTTAAATTTGTGTTACAATGTGACGTTTTAGGCAGATGTAGTTGTAGAACATATAATAAATTGATAAAATTTCGAATTATTGAAAGCATGTACGGTTATATAACCAAGTACATGATGCAAGAAGCCGGTAAGAGTATTTATATCAGTATACAGATGACAATCAGCAGTGGTCCCATGCATGGTTTTATAATTTTTCAAAATTACCATTTCGTCAGTCTTTACAACGTTATTTATATAAAGCAAATTCGTCCACCAATTTTTCCTGCAATTTTCCTCGTCACCTAATTTTTCTGGCCATCCTGGTCCTTTACCCCAGTAGCGATATGTTGAAACCACTACAAACAAAGTCAGCATATAGGCAGGGGTAAGCCTGTAACGAAGACACAAAGAATAAATGTAGTCGAAAAATGTTAGTCAACAGGTTGCCAAAGCAACATAAAAATATACCTTAATTTGCCCATTTTTCCTTTGCTTTTGGATGCTTATTGTGACATGTAGTGACTGTTTGTTTTTAAATGATCAAAAACAAACATACTAATCCATGTCAAAACCAAAATTTCAAGAAAATGTAAACACTTTAAAGCTGTCAACTTGAACTTCCGTCATAGAGGAAATGCCGTATGCTTCGGATGGGTAATCAAAAATTTGGAATGATAGGAATATGGGACTTCAATATTTGGCAAATTTGCCAATTTATATCTTTAAAAACTTTGGCTGATAAGTTCTGTTGGATAGCTGATTCCGCAGCCATAATAGACAGTAGTCGTTACTGTTACTGGTATAAATTTTAGTGCTTATGCACTTAAATCAGAGATAACCAACATTTATGTCTTTTGTTTTTATTAAAAAATTCTGAAAAAAGTGTTAAAAGCAAAATAGGTTTTTAATGAAAGAAAGATTTTTTTCAAAATGCTAAAAGGCCAAGCCTTTTTCATTAAATATAAAATTAGGACTCAATCTACAATTTCCGATTATGTTAGCATTTCACGATCGAAGTCAGTACTGTTGTTTTTCTTTAATGTTTAGAGACAGTCGTTTTCTTATATAACTTTTATACTTTTAAAATTATTGAACCCTTACATTCATTTTTTTTATTTGAAAAAATAAACCGAATCAGAAAATGTTATTATTTTTGTTTTTACCGTTTCCGTTATTCTCTTACGTAGAAAAAAATTTACAATTTTTCCTAAAAGTCGCCTGTAGTGTGTTCCCTTTGTGACCCATATGCATATATTAAACGCTTCAACTAATGTAAACATTAAAATGCAAAATATCCATTCCAAATGACATGAAATGTGTAAAGTAGAAGTGTTATAATTTGGAAATGCGAATAGAGCCACCTTTATTTTAAACTGGACAAACGGATTAAGTCTATGATACAGGCGTGAATATCAATATAGAACAAGGGGTCCAGAACGGGTGTTTTAGTTTTTTGACGATTAGCAATATTTGTAAATGCGGATTTTTTCTCTATATACAGAAATTAATGCAATGGTTTAAAATTTTCTGCTATTTTTCTTGTTTATAAACACAAATATTCAGATTATTTCATTAGAAACCAAACGACAATATAGCAATTTTGGTAAAGGACTTTGAGTATAAAAAACAAACAATAATATATGTTTACGGCGTCAAATACCTGGTGGTCGCTATCAGTTTTCAAAGTTTAAACTTCCCTACTGGGGTTGTAATATTGGCATGGACGGGCATGCTTGTTCTTGTACCTCTTATTCTTGCGGGTTACTAAATTTTTTAATATTGTTATTTTTATGAAGTCATATTTTTGTTTATAACCTACCTCCAAAACTATGGAAGTAAAACAATCCCCAGTTTATACCTTTTACTCCATTCTTTTTCTTCATTTCTTTCAAAATCAAATACGACAATAGAAAGCCGCTGAAATGTTAAAAACATAGTGAGGAAAACTTATTGAAGTTCATATATATCAATTTACTAGTATGTGTCTTGTACTGCATTTTCGTAGATAATGTTTACTTATTCTCATCAAGAAAATCATTTTACACCTTTGTTGTTATGATGCGTTAATCCGATTATTTAATACAAGCATACTTACATATGTCCAAAACACGACACCAAAGAAAAATTTATACTTTGAAACTGGAAATTCAAGTTAAACACGTGGATTATCACAAAGACATTTTTCTTTTATTGTCATGTTATCCTTTATTGTTTCACGTTCTTTGTTAAAATGGGTGTTGTCAACTACATGTTTCACAGTTTTTTAAATTTATTCTTTTATCTATCATCTTATAAAAATCCTCAAAAACACTAAGGTATACTCCGTCATGCAAAGTATTTATTTAGCTAAATCTTGTTAAATATATTTGGTTCTTTGGATATTTTTTCAATTTATTTAAAAAAAAATGTTGGTTTTACGATTTTTGGCCAAGCACTACTGATAAGGAATTGTATTATATGCATTATATTGCTTAGTGCTTTGAAAGTGGCACTAGAATAGTATGTAATTATAACTATTTCTATGATTTATATTTACATAACATGTTGTATATTCAAACTAATGCATACCTCAATGCAAAGAATGTATCCACGGAAACCAAGGCGTTTGAAATGGCGGTAAATGTCCATCTCCTAAATACCTCTTCACTATATATTGCAATATTTCCTAAAATGTATTGTGTAGCCACTAGATCAGTGATTAAAATACTTATTTTACTATGTGTAATTTAGAGTTTAACTTTGTATATTTATGGACCACTGGTTGCAAATGGGATAAAATGTGACAGAAAAAAGTGACTGAATGACAATCAAAAACAAATCTGCCAATCCATGTACAAAACACAAATTCAAAAGCACAGTAAAAATTGAAAAAAAAATTGGCATATGAAGTTAAACATGTGTATTTTTACAAGAGAACTGCACTGCGAAAGTGAAAAATATGTCACTTCACCAGTAACTGGTGACGTCTCGACAAAAGGAGGATATTTTTAAATAAAACCCCCGTTCAATTAATCAAACCTACATCATGTTTGCCATCTGGTCACCATTATCAAGCTAACACAAGCTGGTAACATGGCATTCTATAAATGCATTTTTTTTAATCACGACAGTAAAAATACAGATGTCACTGCATTATATCTACGACTCACCTGTGTGTCTTACGACAAAAACGTACGTGTGTCCAAGTATAACCCATGACATACTGAGAAATCTGATTCCATTAATTGATGTTATACTGCCACTGCTCTGGTTTGTGTTCAGAAGCTTCTTTCCATTGGTGTACACAGAAAACGACAGTAATATTTGAGCTGGTATTGCTATTGAATATATTATTCGAAAAAAACAACTGTAATTTGAGTTTGGTCTTGAAATATAAAATTATTATGAAGTTAAAGAAATGTGTAAATGATGTAAATTATATTTAAAATTGAAGAATTTATTATTTTCAAAACAACTTATACCGTTAACACACCAATTTTATTTCTTTTAAGAAATTAAATGATGTGTTTCTATTGATCGTTTTATCATTCATATTAAAGGCAAACATACCTCCATATCCATATATGGCGCACCTGATGTTCTAAAGACAAAGGATGTTATGTTGTCTTCATATATAAGAGCGATATTTCCTGAAAGTATATTTGAATGTTGGACCTGGCCAACAAATAGAATCGATTGGCATCTAACCAATGTTGTCTTAATTTGTGAAATAAGAACAATGATCTTTTCTCTCTTGGTGCGTAAGCTAAATTTACATGAATCATAAGAAATTCGTCTTACGTAAGTGGCGGGAACATAAGGTGTTTACCTTTACGGAGCATCCAATCTTACTTCCTGGTTGAAGTTCATGTGTGTAACTTAATTTGAACAAACACATATACTTCTGTACAAATGCCGAAGTCACCAAAAATACAAGAAACATCCAAAATGGGTGAGACAAAACACAAGCACATTTTGGGACAAACATATAAAATTAAATTTTGTTATAATATATTTATGTATAATTACACAGTAGTGTTTCAGATTCTAAGCTAGAAGAAATTGGCTCTGTATTTTGCTGGTCTGTGTTCTGGTTGGTTCTATTCTGAAGCTCGTGAGATGTTTCATTTGTGGCTACGTCATATTTGTGATTAGCTGTTTGTTTCTCTAAATATCTTCTTTGCACAACTGCAACATCATAAATAGTGGCCAATGCCATTACAGTAATCAGTATACTACAGAAGACTCTAAAATAGAAAATAAGACACACATGTCAGCTTTGACTATAAATCATTTGCATGGCAGCTATGGCTATAAATTAGTAACATCGTAATAGCTAGCAATAAATCACTTACATTGTAGATATGGCTATATATGACTTACATGGCGGCTATGGCTTTTCCGTCGTATTCGCGATTAGGATCCTGGCACATTGAATACACGGCAAAAAGACGCTTATTTTGAGGAAGTGGTATTCTTGGTAATACTGGAAAAAGAATTATCACACGAAATATAATATCACAAATCACACATTTAAACTGTAATAGAATAAATATTGATATATATTTTTTTCAAACATTTTCATTATCACGATCACCTCTAATAAATCTCACATAAGTCACAAAGTTACTATCTCTACTCATTATCTTTTGATTGCATGGTGTACCAGCAATTTCATTGAATCAGGTTTCCCCGCCAGTGGGTACTTTTATGTGAAAGGGGTAATAACTCCCGCGAAAATGAGCTTAACAGTTCGTGTTGATGAGATGAGCACCTCTCATCGATGTGCGTAAAAAAGTGCTTCATAGTTTTAGACAATTACTCTAGTCAAGAACTGTATGAACGAAGGGACGGAAGGACGGGCGTTTGAGTCTAATATCTCCTTGGTGGGGATAAAAAAAATCAAGCTACCAAAGCCATTCTCATCCCAAAAAATAAACATGATATCAATATTTACTTTAATCTGATTGAGCGTTTAGATAGATGGTTCATAAAGATATTTGACTACTACAGTAGCTTAATTGATAGATTGCTCGTTCCGTTTCGTGCTTTCTAAACCCGACCGAGTCTGACCAAGATATGAAAAATAGGTAGTGACTGTTCTTTTGCTATGCGCTCAGCATTTAGAAGTGAAAGACTTTAAGTCATGAGTCCTTCGGAAGAGACTTTAAAACCCGATGTCCCGTTTCACAACATCCATCAATCAATTAATCCAGTAAGATATTTTGGCTCCATGTACGGGTAAATACCTTGATTCATAGCTGTTAGGAGTTCTGTTTTGTTACAACTGTCGGGTATGCACATTCCGTATCCAAGAAACGCAAAATAATCATTCATCTAAAATGGAATAAGAAAATTACAATAAAATAAACCAACTTTCATTGCATTAACAACGTCTTGCAATATAGGAAACGAAAAAATAAGACAATCATTAATAATAATTCATCTTAAATAGAATAAAAAAATTACAGTTGAAAATCCACTATTTTCCAGTTGCTAAGGCATGTTTTGAAGAATTGACAAAGTATTTTGTGTAGTTTATGAGATGATAAACGACAGTGAAGCACGAGCAAATTGCAAGCAGATTATGTTGAATTTGCGCGGGATTCACTGTCGTCTATCACCTCAGAAACAACACAAAACACAATGGCAATTCTTTAACAAAACATCAAATACAGTAATTCATAAAACCTGGTGCTTTCATGTTGCAATGGACATTGTTGATGTTTCATCGTGACCTATTTCAATAATGTTTTTCGAGCGCTGTACATGTGCTGTTTCGGGGCCTGCATTTGTTCACACAGACAAAATAGTTCTAAAATTTGAAGTTCTTTAGCTACTTGATTGTTTCATTTACTGGAGAAAAACAGTTTACAGTAAACAATGTGTTCTTGCAATACAAACAAAATTTAATACATGTCTTTTTGTAAAATAGAAAGGTCAAGATCTGTTTCTATTTTGTCTGACGTATTCTTGCGCTACTTGTTGTTGACTTCATTAATCTGCACGTACTGGCGTTTTTGGTAAATCTGCACGTTTTATATAGGCGTTATTGGCAAATAAACAACAGAATTGCTAAACTATTTACATAGAGCAAAGCAATTGCAATTGTAAACATATTCATATAAATGCCGCTAATATTGAACCCCCTTGGTACTAAAATCTAAATGAGATTAAGTGAGGTTCAAACACTTTTTAGGCGTCCTTAACAATTCCAGTGCAACACAGCACAAAATATTTTTCAAAACGACAAAATGAAATTTCTACATGTTCAGTCGAACCTGCCGTAAAGACTAATTTTATATAATGACAACCTGCTGTTAAAGTCAATTAAAATTTTATCCCAATTGATTTAATTCAGGTTATGTAACCTGTAAACAAGGACCATTTGCACATAAAGGCCATTTTACTGGCTACCTCAGGTGCCTTTTTAGATCGGTCTGACTGTATATTATACTGTTATGGAAGTCTTGTTATATCAATCGAGTGTGACGTATTTGGTTTTACTGTGCCATTCTTACACTTCTTTCTTTACTTTGTCCAAATTTTCGCTTTTGATAATAATTTCGGAAGAAGAGGAAGCAGGACTTAGTGCATTTCTATAGTAATACGCCGTGAAGACCCCAATCCTTTTATAGACTCATTGTAGCACTATATAGTGATAGTATCAGCACGGTACTTACTCCTTTTTTACCACTGCGGTAGCTCAGTTGATAGAGTGTTCGCTCCGTAAGTATGAGGTCGTGGGTTCGAACCCCAACCGGGTATGACTCACGACTGGAAGTTAAAGTGGATAGTGACTGTTCTCTCGCCAAGTAATCAGCGTGACGACATGAAAGTCATAACTCTTTTGAATGGGAATTAAAAATAAACGAGGCCCCATGTCAAAGAAAGCGTGACACGATAAAGAACCCTGCTGCATAATGTCATCAGCGTAACCCACAGACAAAATTTCGACTCTGGCTGGTGACGTCTCTACATTACTTAAATATTCTTGACTTTTGGGGGGCTTTGACGAGTCTATGTTTTCAATAATAATATAATGATGGATGTAGAGTAGAGACAATTACTACACAAGGGGGTGCTTTAGTATTTGAAATGGTATACTTTTTATATAATATCTTCATTGTTATTTTAAGTACTTATATTTGAACTGACCAACATATGTGTCTTAATATGTCAAGTAGATTATAAGTGACTGAATCATTTCACAAGAGGCTGATGGAATGTAGTATAGTATAAATTGTGGCTGAATGGATTATGAATTGGGTAGAGGGCGTTTATTTGTCCATTGTAGGAGTCGTTTTCAAAGTCCTTAAGCTATACAGCTGTGAAAAAGGGGCATTAACTTGCTCGTTATTGAGTTACACGTGGCGTAAAGCGGTTCCATTAATCTATCAATAACAGAACAGAAAGAACAGTCACTACCCACTTTCAAGTCTTGGGTCCGACCCGGCCCGGGTTCGAACCCACAACTTTCCACTTACGGAGACAGCACTCTACCAACTGAGCTAAAGCAGTGGTTATATTATTATTGTTGATCATATACTTATCAACCTTACCGATCCCTGATCACCAACAGTTGCTTTAATAATTTCTCCGACTGGAATCCCAACTAAACAGTATTGACCTTTAAATGGATGTATTGTCTTGTTCTGTGTTGGTTTTACGCTGGCCTGTACTTGTAAACATTCGTCATATGATCCTAACCATCCCATTCTTCCTCCCAATATTCCACTTTCCATCTTTCCCATTGCATCAACCACTATTAAAAATAAATAAATAAATAAATAAATAAATAAATAAATAAACGAATAAAATGGTCTTGTTTGATTAGTCATCAATGTTGGATTTATCTTACGAGTTGAAATAAAGTTCTATGCAACAAGCCATGTGCGAGTTGCATAAACACTTTATTTAAATTCGATATAATAAACCCGATATTACATATCACGAATTGATATTATACACATTTTACATTACACCACTTGTCATCATTTGTATTGATATTGTCGTTACAAACGTTTTACACTACACCGCTTTTCAGCATTACAAATATTTTACATTACACCACTTGTCATCATTTGTAATGATATTGTCGTTACAAACGTTTTACATTACAACGCTTTTCAGCATTACAAATATTTTACATTACACCACTTGTCATCATTTGTAATGATATTGCCGTTACAAACGTTTTACACTACACCGCTTTTCAGCATTACAAATATTTTACATTACACCACTTGTCATCATTTGTAATGATATTGCCGTTACAAACGTTTTACACTACACCGCTTTTCAGCATTACAAATATTTTACATTACACCACTTGTCATCATTTGTAATGATATTGCCGTTACAAACGTTTTACACTGCACATCGTTTCAGCATTACAAATATTTTACATTACACCACTTGTCATCATTTGTATTGATATTGCCGTTACAAACGTTTTACACTGCACAGCGTTTCAGCATTACAAATATTTTACATTACACCACTTGTCATCATTTGTAATGATATTGCCGTTACAAACGTTTTACACTGCACATCGTTTCAGCATTATAAATATTTTACATTACACCACTTGTCATCATTTGTAATGATATTGCCGTTACAAACGTTTTACACTGCACATCGTTTCAGCATTACAAATATTTTACATTACACCACTTGTCATCATTTTATTGATATTGCCGTTACAAACGTTTTACACTGCACATCGTTTCAGCATTACAAATATTTTACATTACACCACTTGTCATCATTTTATTGATATTGCCGTTACAAACGTTTTACACTGCACATCGTTTCAGCATTACAAATATTTTACATTACACCACTTGTCATCATTTGTATTGATATTGCCGTTACAAACGTTTTACACTGCACATCGTTTCAGCATTACAAATATTTTACATTACACCACTTGTCATCATTTGTATTGATATTGCCGTTACAAACGTTTTACACTGCACATCGTTTCAGCATTACAAATATTTTACATTACACCACTTGTCATCATTTGTATGATATTGCCGTTACAAACGTTTTACACTGCACATCGCTTTTCAGCATTACAAATATTTTACATTACACCACTTGTCATCATTTGTATTGATATTGCCGTTACAAACGTTTTACACTGCACATCGTTTCAGCATTACAAATATTTTACATTACACCACTTGTCATCATTTGTATTGATATTGCCGTTACAAACGTTTTACACTGCACATCGTTTCAGCATTACAAATATTTTACATTACACCACTTGTCATCATTTGTAATGATATTGCCGTTACAAACGTTTTACACTACACCGCTTTTCAGCATTACAAATATTTTACATTACACCACTTGTCATCATTTGTATTGATATTGCCGTTACAAACGTTTTACACTGCACATCGTTTCAGCATTACAAATATTTTACATTACACCACTTGTCATCATTTGTATTGATATTGCCGTTACAAACGTTTTACACTACATCGTTTCAGCATTACAAATATTTTACATTACACCACTTGTCATCATTTGTATGATATTGCGTTACAAACGTTTTACACTACACGTTTCAGCATTACAAATATTTTACATTACACCACTTGTCATCATTTGTATTGATATTGCCGTTACAAACGTTTTACACTGCACATCGTTTCAGCATTACAAATATTTTACATTACACCACTTGTCATCATTTGTATTGATATTGCCGTTACAAACGTTTTACACTACGCCATCTTGGCATTGCAAACTTTTTACACTACACCGTCTGACAATGCTGCCTATATTTGTTAAATTGATACATTACAATTGTTTTACACCACACCGCTTGTTATTATTATCGTTAATATAATTTTGTTATTTTTAAGTTTTAACACTTACTTTTTACCGACCAAAGTTCTCCTTTTTCCAATGCATTAAGGACCATTTGTGAATGCTGTCGACAAGTCTCGGATATTCCGGTAATGGCTAGTTCTGGCTCCGATGTAGAGGAATTATTAGGTAATTCCCGTGCGATCATTTCCAACAAACTGGAAATGTTCACCTTGAAGTTTAAAAGACTTCCGAGAAATGATGGTTGGAGATCTGCCAAAAGTCCGGAAATATCGCTCCGTGTCGTACTATTACTTTGATTGTTTGATAAAAATTGGTTAGCTAATTTAATCACTTGTTGTTGGTCAACTTGAGACAATGTAACAATAAGTTTTGTCAGATCGCCATTATTTATAGCAGCCCCATTCTGTAGGAATTTTTCAGTGCTTTCAAACACATTTCCATAAAATTGGTTCTGCTGACAAAGAATGCAACCAACAGGGAGCACCAACAGGGCTACTAACATCCTATCAGAGCCCATTACGATATCTTCAAATCACCTGTAGAAAAGTCAAAATAATGTGTAGAGCCGGTTGCCGTGCTACAGATGTAGTTAAGTCAGGATCAGACTACTTTAATGTGTATAAGAGGTTATTACTTTCGACAAGAGCCGAACTTTGCTCTAGATAACTCCTCCTATATTTAAGTGTAACATTACAGAAGAGGCGGAATTCAAAATCGATAATTTTTATTTTTATCGAAATAATTTACAATTTACGATTTATTTTTATTTGTAAATAATGATTAATAATTTATTATTTATGAAATTTTTTATTTAAATTTTCTGAGTGATCTGATGCGCGCGCTTACTAATCAAAGCGTCTCTCATTACTAGACTCTAGTGTGAGAAGTTTGTCAGTGTGTTTACCGATAGTCGGATCATTAGTTATCTTCGGGTACTGAACGTATCTCCGCCACTGACTGAAAGAATCTTGACTAGGACGGGTAACGTCATTACTCCAGTCACCTTTTTTATAAGAAAATAAAAAGTACAGTTAAAAGGAAAACCATCAGTTGAATATTCTAAATTAAAGACAGAATTTTTTCGGGTCTGTATGAAAACAGCCAGTAACAATAAAGTGCTCAATGAGTGGCAAAGTCGTTCATAAATAATTTGTTATTCCTAAAGGTCTCTATACCACACCGAATAACTAAAATTAAATCCAAAACAAACATACCCGTCTAATTACAATCCTTTTAAATTTCTCTAATTTTATGAAATGAAAAATGTTGGAACTTATTGTCTGGTTGGAACATCCAAAATCCTTCAATAAGCCCCGCCCAAAGTTGACACAGTTTTCATTGCAACACACAGAGGGCAAAGGTTAATTGTGTCAACATTTGTTTACGTACAAATATAGGTTACTGAATTGTGTCAAGTGGTTGCTTACGAACTTCATAAGGAAAAAACATTTTGATTGTAAATTTTTTCAAATAAAACGTTATTATTGACAGGGGGCTAATATTTCATCCAATGCCTTGCTTGATACCATAAAATCGTAACAAAACTATTTACCGGTTTTAAAACTTTATAACTGGTTCAAATGCTTATAGTGCTCCAGGTACATGAAAATATAAGGCAGTTAACGTTGTCAATGTCGTCATATATATATATATATATATGATATCCTAATATTGTGAAATAGTGTACGCACTCCTTCATTGTGAAATATATTACATTTTTTCTCCTGCGCCGCCTCCTCTTCAGTTACATTAAAGCTATTGTGAAATATTAAACAACAATTTATCCTCCACTTTAAAAAAAAGCATGCCAACTTCTGTGAATACTGCGAAATAAGTAATATGTATAGAAACAGCAGCTACATGTACGTAAACTGATTCTTGAACAACAGAATAGTTTAAACATAAGAACATGTAGTCGTACATACAGAGGACCCCAGAACAAGAATACCTTCTTATATTAACCAGTTTCCTCAACAAATTATTATGTTACAATATTTTGCATGTGACAGAGAGAACCATATATACTTAAATTATTAAACAAACATTACCGGAAGTTATTTCTCCCTGTTAGACCCGCACGTGAAAGTATTTATCGTGATTGGACTTCAGAGAAAAGACGCAGATTTATCCACTATTTAATACAAGTTCGCATGAGGCACCACCTTAATAAATGCATGTTTTTGGTTGTTTGAGTTTGAACTCTATTTTAATTTTTAATGCAAGGTGCGCAGTCGTCGACTTAAATCTTTCTTGTCCATTCTTCCAGTTTGGCGCCAGAGAGCAAATGGACCGACATGTATTTCGCAATCACCGTCACAATGGAGTTTGACGCTATACCACCTGATCAATACTTCTTAACGAGTGTGCGGTACGTGTTGGAAAACTTTAACGTCGCAAACTTCCTGATTAACGTGGGATTTACGGGAAGCCGTCATCTTATGCGATTCCATATCCATGGGGGTGGTTAACCACCTAGTGTTTCTTTCAAAGGTAGCTGTAGTTTTCGAATCGAATTTATCTAATCACATGTTGAAACAACATAAAACTCGTTCATGTCCTATGTTTAACCAGGCTAGGGGTTCGAAACCGCAACAACGCTCTCTCTAAGCGAACGCTCTATCAGCAAGCCGCCTGTAAGATTTACAGACCCAATTATGACTTAAAACTTTTAAAGGAAATAACAGCTGTATGACATATAGAAACATTAAGGTTATACTACAACAAAACAGCAAATAGAGAGTGGTGAAATTTTAAATCAATTATTACTAGTATAAACTCAAATTTGCGTAATGAAGTACCCAACTAAATTTTGAAAGGTCATAAACCTTCGGGGTACGTTCAATTTTGCGTGATCCATCAATAATGTCGTTACACGCTTATGGTTATATTAATTTTCTAAATGCAGTAATATCATACTGCAATACAAACGCAACGTAAATGCACGTGTTCATTTTAATTTTATACTCCAAGCAATGGCATGGTCAAAGCACTTGAACCCCCCCACCCCCCACCCCCCACACCTGTTCCAACTCAGATACTGAGCTACAAGCTTCAGATTCAAGAGCTGGCACGCGCATATTATGAAAATGTGCAGAGGTTTTTCATGTTACGACCCAATCAACTTGTTAAAACAACTGTTATTACTAAATTAAATAGTTTGGATTCAAATTCATATTTTATATTATGTAATCAATCCGTGTCATTATGATTCCCCACCACCGAAGGTGGGGAATCATATTGTTTTCGTTCTGTTTCTTCTTATTATTATTATTTTTATTTTTATTATTATTATTATTATTATTATTCTCTCAAGACCATATGCTGATGCTTATCTCGGGAACGGCTTGATGGATTTAGATGAAATTTGCTACCAATAATCTGTTGTCTGTGTAGATAATCAAGACCCGTTCATTTTCGTTATTTTGAAGGTGGGTGGGTGGGTGTAAATTGTGTAAATAAATACGTAGTTAAATACCCGGGAAAACCAATTCTGAATGGACATAAGCTGATAACGACACCTTCATTATACCAAGCCAATTCTTTCACCTATGAGTGAATCCGATTAGTGACCGTTAAAAACTTGGCGATTTTTAAAACCACAGCTTGTCACGTCACACGCCTGTTATTAAAACCTTACACAATGAGCTGAATGGTGTATACAATTTGCCTTGATAGATCGAAGAAGGTTAAGCGTGTCGAAATGGCTTCGGGGTATTCTGTTAATCACTGACTGTGGAAGTAGAAGACTGCCTACTTTTTAAGTTAACACCAATGAAATTTCTCCTTTACTGACTGACACTTTCCTAATGACCGGTATATCGTTTTTACCCTTTAACCGGACTTTATATAGTGTGTTGAAATATATTGGAAAATTGACGCTATGGTGATGTATAAGATAAGAATCATATTAAAATTTGAAATGAAATTTAGAACATTTTTTGAAAAACTATTTTGTTCCCTTAGTCGTGATCACGATCTATGAGGCACCAATATTTATTTTTCCCGAAATCATACTCGTAAAATTAAGGGAAAAATTGTAAATAAAATTAAGTTATTATAACTACCATTTTGTATATTACAAGATATTTATTTTGTTGTAAACATTTCAATTTAATGTACCATTTCCATGAACATAACCAAAATATTTTACTATATTGTATATACACTCAAGTTGTAAAACTTTCAGTGAAAATAATATATATATATATATATATATATATATATATATATATATGAAAAAATGAGGAATATTCTTGATATATTTTGACTGAGTAGATATATCGTTATGATCATGAACCTCAAACATATAGGAATAACCGATATACACACGCTTCATATAAAAATGTCTGTCTTTTACTATTTTGACTGAGTAGATGTATCGTTATGATCATGAACCTCAAACATATAGAATAACCGATATAAGTCGCGTAATTAAAATACAAACAGATGGCCTCCTATGATGTATATTGCGCATTGAATCACGATTATAATCCATAAACTTTTTAAAAAAATATTAAATAAACATCACAAAGGGTAACTTTTATTATATTTTATTTTGGATTTTACAATAATTCCGAGTCTATCGGTGTTTATACTGTCTGACGACATCGGGAGGGCACCTGGGTATATCCTCAATATTACTTGGATCTACCTGCCCATCATTAGAAGGTCTTACATTCGCACCTAAGACAACGATCTTAATCAACTCAGTCGTTAATTACTGTGTTTATTCAGTGACACTCGCTGATCCGTCACTGGCTTCAATGTGTTATCACCTGTTAATTACTGGTGACCAAGATACCGGTGAACTTTAAAAACTTGTGGCCAGAAAAATCGCTAAGCGCCGTGTTTTGTCGCCAGTTAAAGAAAAAAATCGCAGTTAGCGATGCCCAGCGCAAACCCTCCCATACGTGTTCATTCATTGTAACACGCGGCGACGCCAAATCAAAGGCCTGAGAGGGGTTCTACGAGTTTTCTTATTCAATTAAATTCATTGAAAACGTCACTTCCTTTGCCGAGAAGACCTTCCAATGTACGATTTTTCTTAACCGAAAACTTTAATTCAAATCTACTTTAACTGTTTAACTTTCAAAGAAATTTAAAAAAGTAATCAAGGTATGATTTTTTAGTTTACCAGGTCGGCGCGGTACAAATGTACTTCATACACAACTGCTTTTAGAATGTAACCGTACATCAAGGCAATATAAAGATATATACACAACATTAAAAACGTTGATTACCTGTTGATTAATAACTAAATAACAACATCTCTTGTTCATTTATTTTTTTATTCGATCTTGTAATTCATATATGAAGGACCGTAACTTTGATGAAAGACTACCTACACACAGGTACCGGACTCGACTAGTGTATTACGTCAAATATTGTATGTGTCAAAAAGTACCCTTTTTGGCGACACAGTAATGAAATTGGCGACAGAATTTTAAATTCAACTGGGGATTTCCTTGGCGACAGACTTTTCCAACCCAGCGCTAACCCTGCTAGGTTGTTTTCACCAGATATATGTGGATGGTGGGGAATCATACGTAACTGGTATCCCAGTTACAATCTCTAGTTATTATTATGATTCCCCACCACCGAAGGTGGGGAATCATATTGTTTTCGTTCTGTTTCTTCTTCTTATTATTATTTTTATTTTTATTATTATTTTTATTATTATTATTATCCGCCAGGACCATATGCTGTAGCATATCTCGGGAACGGCTTGATGGATCTAGATGAAATTTGGTACCAATAATCTGTTGCCTGTGTAGATAATCAAGACGTGTTCATTTTCGTTATCTTGAAGGAGGGTGGGTGGGTGTACATTGCTTAATTGAATACGTAGTTAAATACCCGGGGAAACTAATTCTAAATGGACATAAGCTGGTTACGACACTTTAATCATACCAAGCAAATGCTTTCACCTATGAGTTAATCCGGTTAGTGACCATCAAAAACTTGGCGATTTTTAAAACCACAGCTTGTCACGTCACACGCCTGTTATTAAAACCTTACACAATGAGCTGAATGGTGTATACAATTTGCCTTGATAGATCGAAGAAGGTTAAGCGTGTCGAAATGGCTTCGGGGTATTCTGTTAATCACTGACTGTGGAAGTAGAAGACTGCCTACTTTTTAAGTTAACACCAATGAAATTTCTCCTTTACTGACTGACACTTTCCTAATGACCGGTATATCGTTTTTACCCTTTAACCGGACTTTATATAGTGTGTTGAAATATATTGGAAAATTGACGCTATGGTGATGTATAAGATAAGAATCATATTAAAATTTGAAATGAAATTTAGAACATTTTTTGAAAAACTATTTTGTTCCCTTAGTCGTGATCACGATCTATGAGGCACCAATATTTATTTTTCCCGAAATCATACTCGTAAAATTAAGGGAAAAATTGTAAATAAAATTAAGTTATTATAACTACCATTTTGTATATTATAAGATATTTATTTTGTTGTAAACATTTCAATTTAATGTACCATTTCCATGAACATAACCAAAATATTTTACTATATTGTATATACACTCAAGTTGTAAAACTTTCAGTGAAAATAATATATATATATATATTATATATATATATATATATATATATATATGAAAAAATGAGGAATATTCTTGATATATTTTGACTGAGTAGATATATCGTTATGATCATGAACCTCAAACATATAGGAATAACCGATATACACACGCTTCATATAAAAATGTCCGTCTTTTACTATTTTGACTGAGTAGATGTATCGTTATGATCATGAACCTCAAACATATAGAATAACCGATATAAGTCGCGTAATTAAAATACAAACAGATGGCCTCCTATGATGTATATTGCGCATTGAATCACGATTATAATCCATAAACTTTTTAAAAAAATATTAAATAAACATCACAAAGGGTAACTTTTATTATATTTTATTTTGGATTTTACAATAATTCCGAGTCCATCGGTGTTTATACTGTCTGACGACATCGGGAGGGCACCTGGGTATATCCTCAATATTACTTGGATCTACCTGTCCATCATTAGAAGGTCTTACATTCGCACCTAAGACAACGATCTTAATCAACTCAGTCGTTAATTACTGTGTTTATTCAGTGACACTCGCTGATCCGTCACTGGCTTCAATGTGTTATCACCTGTTAATTACTGGTGACCAAGATACCGGTGAACTTTAAAAACTTGTGGCCAGAAAAATCGCTAAGCGCCGTGTTTTGTCGCCAGTTAAAGAAAAAAATCGCAGTTAGCGATGCCCAGCGCAAACCCTCCCATACGTGTTCATTCATTGTAACACGCGGCGACGCCAAATCAAAGGCCTGAGAGGGGTTCTACGAGTTTTCTTATTCAATTAAATTCATTGAAAACGTCACTTCCTTTGCCGAGAAGACCTTCCAATGTACGATTTTTCTTAACCGAAAACTTTAATTCAAATCTACTTTAACTGTTTAACTTTCAAAGAAATTTAAAAAGTAATCAAGGTATGATTTTTTAGTTTACCAGGTCGGCGCGGTACAAATGTACTTCATACACAACTGCTTTTAGAATGTAACCGTACATCAAGGCAATATACAGATATATACACAACATTAAAAACGTTGATTACCTGTTGATTAATAACTAAACAACAACATCTCTTGTTCATTTATTTTTTTATTCGATCTTGTAATTCATATATGAAGGACCGTAACTTTGATGAAAGATTACCTACACACAGGTACCGGACTCGACTAGTGTATTACGTCAAATATTGTATGTGTCAAAAAGTACCCTTTTTGGCGACACAGTAATGAAATTGGCGACAGAATTTTAAATTCAACTGGGGATTTCCTTGGCGACAGACTTTTCCAACCCAGCGCTAACCCTGCTAGGTTGTTTTCACCAGATATATGTGGATGGTGGGGAATCATACGTAACTGGCATCCCAGTTACAATCTCTAGTTATTATTATGATTCCCCACCACCGAAGGTGGGGAATCATATTGTTTTCGTTTTGTTTCTTTCTTCTTATTATTATTTTTATTTTTATTATTATTTTTATTATTATTATTATTCCGCCAGGACCATATGCTGTAGCATATCTCGGGAACGGCTTGATGGATCTAGATGAAATTTGGTACCAATAATCTGTTGCCTGTGTAGATAATCAAGACGTGTTCATTTTCGTTATCTTGAAGGAGGGTGGGTGGGTGTACATTGCTTAATTGAATACGTAGTTAAATACCCGGGGAAACTAATTCTAAATGGACATAAGCTGGTTACGACACTTTAATCATACCAAGCAAATGCTTTCACCTATGAGTTAATCCGGTTAGTGACCATCAAAAACTTGGCGATTTTTAAAACCACAGCTTGTCACGTCACACGCCTGTTATTAAAACCTTACACAATGAGCTGAATGGTGTATACAATTTGCCTTGATAGATCGAAGAAGGTTAAGCGTGTCGAAATGGCTTCGGGGTATTCTGTTAATCACTGACTGTGGAAGTAGAAGACTGCCTACTTTTTAAGTTAACACCAATGAAATTTCTCCTTTACTGACTGACACTTTCCTAATGACCGGTATATCGTTTTTACCCTTTAACCGGACTTTATATAATGTGTTGAAATATATTGGAAAATTGACGCTATGGTGATGTATAAGATAAGAATCATATTAAAATTTGAAATGAAATTTAGAACATTTTTTGAAAAACTATTTTGTTCCCTTAGTCGTGATCACGATCTATGAGGCACCAATATTTATTTTTCCCGAAATCATACTCGTAAAATTAAGGGAAAAATTGTAAATAAAATTAAGTTATTATAACTACCATTTTGTATATTATAGGATATTTATTTTGTTGTAAACATTTCAATTTAATGTACCATTTCCATGAACATAACCAAAATATTTTACTATATTGTATATACACTCAAGTTGTAAAACTTTCAGTGAAAATAATAATATATATATATATATGAAAAAATGAGGAATATTCTTGATATATTTTGACTGAGTAGATATATCGTTATGATCATGAACCTCAAACATATAGGAATAACCGATATAAGTCGCGAAATTAAAATACGATGTGTATTGCGCATTGAATCACGATTATTAATCAATAAACTTTTAAAAAAAATTAAATAAACATCAGAAAGGGTAACTTTTATTATATTTTATTTTGGATTTTACAATAATTCCGAGTCCATCGGTGTTTATACTGTCTGACGACATCTGGAGGGCACCTGGGTATATCCTCATGCAATGTCAACACGCTCCTATATTACCTGGATCTACCTGCCCATAATTAGAAGGTCTTACATTCAAACCTAAGACACCGATCTTAATCAACTCATTCTTTAAGACCAGTCGTTAATTACTGTGTTTATTCAGTTACACTCGCCGATCGGTCACTGGCTTCAATGTGTTTGCTTGGCGACAGACTTTTCCAACCCAGCGCTAACCCTGCTAGGGTCTTTTCACCAGATATATGCATTAAATTATTTATGGATGGTGGGGAATCATACGTAACTGGTATCCCAGTTACAATCTCTAGTTATTATGATTCCCCACCACCGAAGGTGGGGAATCATATTGTTTTCGTTCTGTTTCTTCTTATTATTATTATTATTATTTTTATTATTATTATTATTCCGTCAGGACCATATGCTGTAGAATATCTCCGGAACGGCTTGATGGATTTAAATGAAATTTGGTACCAATAATCTGTTGCCTGTGTAGATAATCAAGACGTGTTCATTTTCGTTATCTTGAAGGTGGGTGGGTGGGTGTAAATTGCTTAATTGAATATGTAGTTAAATACCCGGGGGAACTAATTCTGAATGGACATAAGCTGGTTACGACACTTTAATCATACCAAGCAAATGCTTTTACCTATGAGTTAATCCGATTAGTGACCATCAAAAACTTGGCGATTTTTAAAACCACAGCTTGTCACGTCACACGCCTGTTATGAAAACCTTACACAATGAGCTGAATAGTGTATACAATTTGCCTTGATAGATCGAAGAAGGTTAAGCGTGTAGAAATGGCTTCGGGGTATTCTGTTAATCACTGACTGTAGAAGTAGAAGACTGCCCACTTTTTAAGTTAACACCAATGAAATTTCTCCTTTTACTGACTGACACTTTTCTAATGACCGGTATGTCGTTTTTTTTTCTTTAACCGGACTTTATATAGTGTATTGAAATATATTGGAAAATTGACGCTATGGTGATGCATAAGATGAGAATTATATTAAAATTTGAAATGAAATTTAGAACATTTTTTGAAAAAATATTTTGTTCCCTTAGTCGTGATCAGGATCTATGAGGCACCAATATTTATTTTCCCCGAAATCATACTCGTAAAATTAAGGCAAAGATTGTAAATAAAATTAAGTTATTATAACTACCATTTTGTATATATATTTATAGGATAATTATTTTGTTGTAAACATTTCAATTCAATGTACCATTTCCATGAACATTGCCAAAATATTATACTATATTGTATATACACTCATTGTATACTTTGTAAAACTTTAAGTGAAAATAATATATATATATATATATATATATATATATTGAACGAAATATTCTTAACTAGGGTTACAAAAATTCATATATTTGGACTGAGTAGATATATCGTTATGATCATGAACCTCAAACATATAGGAATAACCGATATAAGTCGCGAAATTAAAATACGATGTGTATTGCGCATTGAATCACGATTATTAATCAATAAACTTTAAAAAAAATATTAAATAAACATCACAAAGGGTAACTTTTATTATATTTTATTTTGGATTTTACAATAATTTCTAGTCCATCGGTGTTTATACTGTCAGACGACATCGGGAGGGCACATATCCTCATGCAGTGTCGATACGCTCCTATATTACCTGGATCTACCTGTCCATAATTAGAAGGTCTTACATTCACACCTAAGACAACGATCTTAATCAACTCATTCTTTAAGACCAGTTGTTAATTACTGTGTTTATTCAGTGACACTCGCCGATCCGTCACTGGCTTCAATGTGTTATCACCTGTTAATTACTGGTGACCAAGTTACCGGTGAACTTTGAAAACTTGTGGCCAGAAAAATCGCAAAGCGCCGTTTTTTTGTCGCCAGTTTAAGAAAAAAAATCGCAATTGGCGACGTTGGCGACACGCGGCGACGCCGAATCAGAGGCCTGAGAGGGGTTCTACGAGTTTTCTTATTCAATGAAATTCATTGAAAACGTCACTTCCTATGCCGAGAAGGCCTTCCAATGTACGATTTTTCTCAGCCGAAAACTTTAATTTAAATCTACTTTAACTTTCAAAGAAATCTAAAAAAGTAATCAAGGTATGATTTTTTTTTTTAGTTTACCAGGTCGGCGCTGTACAAATGTACTTCAAACACAACTGCCTTAAGAATGTAACCGTTCATCAAGGCAATATATACACAACATTAAAAACGCATGTGACGCGAAAATCACAAAATTTCCCTGTTGATTAATAACTAAACAACAACATCTCTTGTTCATTTATTGTTTTATTCAATCTTGTAATTCATATATGAAGGGCCGTAACTTTGATGTAAGACTACCTGCACATGCAGGTACCCGACTCGACTAGTGTATTACGTCAAATGTTGTATGTGTCAAAAAGTATCCTTTTTGGCGACACAGTAATGAAATTGGCAACAAAATTTTACAACTGGCGATTTGCTTGGCGACAGACTTTTCCAACCCAGCGCTAACCCTGCTAGGGTCTTTTCACCAGATATATGCCATAAATTATTTATGGATGGTGGGGAATCATACGTAACTGGTATCCCAGTTACAATCTCTAGTTATTATTATTATTCCGTCAGGACCATATGCTGAAGAATATCTCGGGAACGGCTTGATGGATTTAGATGAAATTTGCTACCAATAATCTGTTGTCTGTGTAGATAATCAAGACGTGTTCATTTTCGTTATCTTGAAGGTGGGTGGGTGGGTGTAAATTGTGTAATTAAATACGTAGTTAAATACCCGGGAAACCAATTCTGAATGGACATAAGCAGGTTACGACACCTTAATTATACCAAGCCAAGCTGTAATTAAAACCTTACACAATGAGCTGAATAGTGTATACCATTTGCCTTGATAGATCAAATTGCTTGGGGGGGTATTCTGTTAATCACTGACTGTGGAAGTAGAAGAATGTCCACTTTTTTAAGTTTACACTAATGAAATTTATCCTTTTACTGACTGACACTTTCCTAATGACCGGTATGTCGAGTACAAACATTTTTTAAGGTTAGTTTTAGTCGGAAATGAATCTTCCGAGTAAGCCGCCACTCTGTTACTATTAACACTTTTCAAATAAGAGATGGACGATTATTTCAGGTATTATTCAAGTTTAAGATAAAATATTTTGTGTATTTTTTATTCGATTTAAATATTGTAATTTTCGTAATTTTTTATTCGATTTAAACATTGGAATTTTCGTAATTTGAACTGAAAGTTCACTTCGATTTAAACATGGTCATTTTCGTAATATTTCGTAATTTGGCCTGAAAATTCACTTCGATTCAAATATTGAAATTTCCGTAATATTTCGTAATTTGGACTGAAAATTCGCGTCAAATTCGGCATATTGAATTACCAAACAAATTTGCATAGAAATACATAGCGATCTGATGGGACCATTTGTATCATTTCGATTTAAGCGAAATTGCGATTCAACAGATTTCGAATTAACGAGAGTCGACTTTATTTCTTTTGCATCAAAAACACCTCAATAATCTATAGAGCAATGAAAATCTGAGTCTTTTAGATGCTGGAAATAACACTATGAGATTTATTCCGTATAATACATGTAGCAGTGTTGGAATTTATGTTTATTTTTGTTTATATTTTAATTTATAATACTTTGCAGTTTTCGTTTAATTCATAAGCACTGCGTACATCTTCTACTCTATATCTATAAACATTAAACACATACTTACGTTATATTTGGCCTTACAGTTACTTTCCTTTAGTCTCGTTTCTATTTTCCTGGTCTTTCTTTAGTTATTTACCTGTCACATGACATAATAATTACTTATATACAGAGGCCATGACAGAAGACAGAACCTGGTCATATTTACACAGAACAAAGAAAAATAGCTTAACTTTCTGACTGTGAAGTCTTATATTCCATATGAACATACTGACATACAAGTATAGTGTACAGTCCAATACCACATAATGGACTTTGTTTAATATTATATGTACAGTGAATGGAAACAATAAATGCTGCGGCGTAAACCAAAATAGTGTATTTTGTGAATACGAACCCCCTGTTACATACACCTGAACTAATATGTACCTCAACGTGTTGAAAAGTATGTTTTTTCAATAGAGGGGATCTTTTAAATCGGACTATATATACAGCGTCGATCTATTTCAACACACTATACACAGATATATAGCCCGGTTAACATACACGCTTCATATAAAAATGTCCGGGTTTTTTTTTACTTTAACAGGACTTTATAGTGTGCTGAAATATATTGGAAAATTGACGCTATGGTGATACATAAGATTAGAATTATATTAAAATTTGAAATGAAATTTAGATCATTTTTTAAAAAACTATTTTGTTCCCTTAGTCGTGATCACGATCTACAGATCTATGAGGCATCACTATTTATTTTTTTCCGAAATCATACTCGTAAAATTTAGGCAAAAATTGTAAATAAAATTAAGTTATTATAACTACAATTTTGTATATTATAGAATAATTATTTTGTTGTAAACATTTAACAATTGAACTGTTTAGAAATGCGGTTCATAGTCGATATGAACGCAATTGATATGCAAGGCAAACTTATTATAACGCGCGTTAATTGTTATATTTACGTTTAAAACTATTTTCTTTTCTTTTTGTTGGTTCAAAATCATTTTAGAAAATTTGAATTCCGCGCTTTGTCAACAACGATTTTCGATTAACGGAACAGCTTATGGAACAGCAGATCCTACTGATCAGCTGTGCAGTTTGGCGCCAGAAATTCTAGGACAAAATAGTGCGTGGAAAAAACAACAAATTGCATACAAAATTTCTACTAAATTGTTCATTTTTTATTAAATACAATTATTTCGGTAATAAATAATAATAATAAATAATTAAATAAATAAATAAATAATTCGATATCACGGGATGTAAACAAACTTTATTTTTATGTCAATATAGTTCCGGTTTTGTGTATTCATACGCCGATTGTTGTGAATGGAATTCCCGTGACGTCACCAAGGTAGTTCTTGCAGTTCATAGCTGATATGAACGCAATTGCTCTGAAACCTTGTGTAGAAGACAGAAAACAGACAAAATGTAAATCAATTTAATGTACCATTTCCATGAACATTGCCAAAATATTGTACTATATTGTATATACACTCATAAGTTGTAAAACTTTCATTGAAAATAATATATATATACTATTTTTCTCAACCGAAAACTTTAATTTAAATCTACTTTAACTTTCAAAGAAATTTAAAAAAGTAATCAAGGTATGATTTCTTTAGTTTACCAGGTCGGCGGGGTACAAATGTACTTCATACACAACTGCCTTTAGAATGTAACCGTTCATCAAGGCAATATGTACCCAACATCAAAAACGTTGATTACCTGTTGATTAATAACTAAACAACAACATCTCTTGTTCATTTATTGTTTTATTCAATTTTGTAATTCATATATGAAGGGCCGTAACTTTGATGTAAGACTACCTGCACACACAGGTACCCGACTCGACTAGTGTATTACGTCAAATATTGTATGTGTCAAAAAGTACCCTTTTTGGCGACACAGTAATGAAATTGGCGACAGAAGATTTCCTTGGCGACAGACTTTTCCAACCCAGCGTTATCCCTGCTAGGTTCTTTTCACCAGATATATGCCATAAATTATTTATGGATGGTGGGAAATCATACGTAACTGGTATCCCAGTTACAATCTCTAGTTTTATTTGAAATTGTGGTTTGAATTTGAAAAAAAAACCACTGGAAAATGAACGTCTACTATGTGTTATTGCATGAATTTGAACAAGAAACCATTCATATTTCCCTGTTAACATTATTTATGCGGTCTGTGGCTAAATATTACGGATTCGCCTTATTATTACGGATTTTGTATTAATATTCCAGATTTCCGTAAAAATTATGGAGAGTGTCCATCTATTCTAGAATTTCGCATTTATTCCGGAACCATCACCCCCACCCTGGTAATCCCCTACTCGTAATACCTAAATGTAATGCAATCGCAGGTTATACCTTGGAACATGTTAACTTTAACTTAAAATAATAATTTATTAGAACTATTACCCTGTTTGGGGTAAAATTTCATGCAGTAGTCATAAGCCTATTTTTACGTATTAGTTTGTGTCGTTGTTACTTATATAACGACTAACCTAAATAATTGTTTCATAACATATGCATGTCGTGTTTACCTTTTATGGGCTTTGATACGGCGGGAATCCCCATTTCGTTGTTTATTTAAAAAACACCTTAAAAGGTAAAAAATTTAAAAACATTAAATTTAAACAGTCCTTGAAGAGTTCAAAATGTGTGTTCAGTTAAAACACATTCTTGTCATTGATTTATAAATATAAAACTTGATATCTACATGTACTAATATATTAACCAATATTTCGGAGGAAGGCACTTGATAAACTTTATAAACACAGGGCTAGTGTACAGACCTGTCGAAAGTTTAAGATAAAGAATCCGTACTGAATAGATAGCTCATCTTGATAAGTCGAAAGTTATATCTCGACAGTTTTTTTTTCGGGAGTTACTTGTATCTATGTCTCGGCAATAAATATCCAAATCTCGGTTACTCCGCAGCTGAGCTTCGACTCCGGACCCTTTCTGTTAGCCCATTGTTAACCTCTCGACAGGTCTGTACTGTATATATGAGTTTCTTTGGTTACGTTTCATGTTCATCCCAATTAATGCATTAATTTATCACCATAGAAATGCCTTCTGAAAATGATTATATAGGTCTTCCCTAAATGGGGCCTCGGCGACCGAGTGATCTAAAACGTGCGCTTGAAAATCACAACCCCCTTTATCAGCTTGGTTCGAATCACAATCGGGACAAATCCTAGTGTGAGAAAGTTTGTCAGTTCGCTTTCCGAAGCTTGGTACTTTTCTCCGGGCAGTATGGATACTGTCAACTGACTGCCATTTTACGAGTACAAGTAAAAGTGACTCTTTACTGGGGTGTAAAATTCCATTTATCCACTTTACTTTTGTGATTAAAAACGTATCCGCTGTTTCTCCAGCTCTGTTTTCTTAATTTTACCAAGCTCTAAAAATTCATCTGCGGAGCTACATTACGTACCCGCGTTTTTCCTTGAATTGGTTATATAGAGATTCATGGTTTTGACAAGTTAACTTTATATTTTCATCTAAATATGCTCTATCCAATTCCATCTTCTTTGAAGTTGATTTTACTAGTGAGCTTTTTTGTTGTATTTCAATCAAATCAAACGGTTTGCACATTGACGGACAAGCCACATGTAGACGTTAAAATCTCGATAATCATCATCATTAAAAAGGAACGTGTAAGTACTTAGAGGGCTCAGTTGGTAGAACACTAATCTGGTATGTTATGATGGAGGTCCAACGTCCGATTCCGGTCAACCCTGCATTGTGTTCCTTCCTGGAAGTTTGGTGACCGTTGTGTAACTGTCAGAAGTGTTAAACTGATAATAGTATCCATCAGAGGAATACATGTAGATGCGAGATTTGTTTGGATGGGGACTTGTAAAATTTAAGGGTAAAAGTTACAACGATTGAAAAGCACCAGGCTTTAACGAACACTATAATAAACTAAAAACCGCCTTTATTTCATCAGAGTTTAACATCAACATTGTCATTTAATTCTCGGTTCAGACATTCAAATAGAGAAGCTTTGTTGCAAATTCTTATGAAGTCCAACTCCTAATGAAGTCTTAGGCGTTGAAATTGCAACACCTAATGAGGCCCAGACTTCTCCATTAGGAGTTGTTAAAAGCTATCATGATAAAACCAACAACTGTAGTGAATTATACAAATGAATGATGAATGAATATATGACTTTTCTTTTTTCTTACAAAATAGAGAATAGCCTTGAAGATCGCCACCGTACGCAAAAAAGTACTTGTGAAATATTGAGTTTTGCTCGAAATGTTTCTCTTGTTGTGTTATATATAATTACATGTATAAACCAAAAATTACACCAGGCGGACAAACCAGGTCAAATATATTATAATGAATTTCCACAAATCGTTCATAGTTCATTATTATTATTATTATTATTATTATTATTATTATTATTATTATTATTATTATTTAAGCTTTGAAAAAACTGAAGACTAAGACATATTTAAAGATGTTCTTGAGAATACTGCGGTGTTTTATAACACATTCATTTCAATTCCAATGCTAGATTTCAGATTTCGATGAACGAATTAACACTGCAATAACATGCAGCTAGTCGGCAGCACTGTTATGTTGTCATGTCGTATTGTGGTAAAGCATGTAGGATAGACAGATTCACGATTATTAAAAATTAATATGCCTTTGGGGTCTCTGTAATGGTAGAAATATGAAAACTTGTTCCTATTTAAAGTATAATAATTGTAAAAGAAAAAAACACATGAAGTTACATATTGAGATTGCAAATGACAAAAAATGAAAAACGATTTTTAACATAACACTCCATTTTATGAAACAACCTTAAAGCCATTATAATTAGTTGTTGTCACTTTTAGGTGGTAAAACATTTATGGTACCAAAGCCTATAGGGGAAATATTCCTAACTTCGATCACCTCGGTCATTCTCAGAATAGATCTCGCTGTCATACCATCTACATCATACGGACGATTCCTCGTGTTATATTTACAATACAATTGTTTTCAAACACTTGCTTGATGTGCTTAGTAAGATTAAAATTCAATGGTCACAGAAAGTGGGCGGTTCCTAAAATCGATCACATGGTCGCCTTATTTCGATAAATCATTTTACAGTCATGTTCTATAGACATAATATCTCCTTAAATGGTACTGAAACACGGTGACGATCTTGCCTTCGGTGTTTATTTTGAAATACCTAAAGTACTTTTTTAAAGGTGACAAGCTTTTAGAGATGTCCTTGAAAAGGTAAAAATGTGTCTATATAAATTTTAAAACACTTTTTTCAATCTCTTTTATATTTTGATTTAAATAGATGCCGCGCTGAAAGTGGGTCATGCTGTAAAGAAAATGCATGCCATATTATATCACATACTATAAGATTTAACAAAAAAGGTCTTCTCAAATTCCAAATAGATGTGTGCCAATACAAATATTTACAAAACTTTTATATTTAAAAAAGACCGGTGTTACAATTGGTCCTGTCTCTCTTTACCGCAAAAACGATTACATGATTCACCTACATATCACATTTAGATGAATCTATTTATGTAACAAAATAAAAGAACATAATCAAAATCAAACATACCGGTTCAAATCATCACCAACCAACCTCCCCCCCCCACGCCCCCACCCCCCCCCCCCAAAAAAAATAAGAAGAAAGAAAAAAAACCCCGAAAATTGCAAATCAATTGCAACAAGCGCACTTATGCGACGGAATTGTAAGCACATACGGATGTGTACTTAAAATGTTGTCCTTGTGCCTAGAATAGTAAGGTCTACGCAATCATTTTATAACTTATATAAATCGCATGACATAAATTAAGACAAAAATGCTAACCAAGAAAGTTGCTTGAAGCTAAAAAAATATCTACTACACCCGTTCGCACCAACCCTATTTTGCAAATATCTGTAATACTTATAAAACAAATATTTAAAAAATCAAACAAAACATACCAATTCATCTCAAAATTACGATCCCAAACTTTAAAAGCTGTCAAATTACGCTGTTGTTTATTGTCGCATCAGCAATTTTTCAGGTATTCGCGACAAAAATTACTTTTTTAATCTTTATAGATTATTGTCTATTGCTACAAAATTTAAATAGGTTTAGTAATAATTAAAATAACTATAATGTTCAGGTTCTCAAAATGTCCTTTATTTTCATTTTTTTAAATGTACATGCGGAATGGACAAAATGCTTATATAGTATCAGAAGTAAGCCCAGTCAACTATATTACCATCTTCATAGGGGAGTGAAACTTGCTTACGCGGTAAGCGTGTTTCCTAATAGATTTACATGTATGTTAAAATATACGTCAAAATGTCAATATCTTTACGTTTAATTTCATAATTTTTATTTATAATTTTGTAAGTTTGTAATTTTTCAACTCTATTTCAAAATCTGACGAATTATAATTACAAAATACCATATAAGGTTTGCGCTTGTTCGTCATAATGTAAATTTAAATTTTAGGCTAGGTTAATTTAAATTATGAATATTTTCACTGAACCAATAAAAAGATCTTTATTTTTAAAAAAAACACTTGTTTAACACGTGATGAGCTTGCTATATATTAAGATGGAACCACTTATATAAGACTTTTAGTAAGGCTTTATATCTTTGATTGACTAAGGTTATATGTTTAACAGAGGCCTAATGTCGAAGATTTCACTTATAATACCGCTTGTATTATTATTGTTACTCTCTGGAGGAAGTCAGTCCCAGGACTTGACGTATTTTAATATTTTACAAAATGTTTTCCAGTTAATGAATGGAGCAACGCCGCAAAATGTGAATTTCACTAACATTGCCAATGTGCTGTCGCAAATAAGTCAATCGAATGTGTTACAGGCCGTTATTAACGCCCTGAATCAATTCAACAACAGCGCGCCTACAGCGAATGTGACATCGTTTAATTTAGCTGATATAATTTCGAGGGTTCCACAAATTTCACAATTTTTTAACAACACTAACTCTCCCAATGCGAATGGAATAATCTCGGCTCTTTTTCAAGCTAGGAATTTCTCTCAAACTTTGCAGTCATTGAATTTGTCTAACTTACAGTCATTGTTGAAAGGTTTTACCGATGAGGGCATCAAACTTCCAAATGGCACCGCGTCAGGCGGAGAAAATGCTCTATCCGGGATAATGGAGGCACTTTCTGCTATTCAGTCCTTGGATCTTTCTACTGTACAGAATTTGTTGAAAGTATTATCTAGTTCGGGCATTTATTTACCTAATGGTACAACGTCAGGGGAAGACAATAATGCTTTACTTGGGATCATGGAGGCGTTATCAACTGTCCAGCAAATACAGTACCAAATATCGAAAACCTGTTTAGAACATGCACAGATGCAAATCACAGCTTTATTACAAGGACAGCTATGGGCTTTAAAAAGTAAGAACAATAGTTACATTTATTTATTTATTTATTTATTTGTAAATAAATTTTATAAAAATCCATGCCGAAATACGGGCGAGTTTGTAATACCTCTCCCGTCAATCCAAATCAAAAAGCTCGGTTTTGGGGACCCCGTGCACTGACGTCATTTAAGTAAGCAGACCCACAGAATACTATTTATCTACATTACTTATGTAATGAACCAGCCGAAAATTCTATTTTTATTTCACATAAAGTGATGAAGTGGAATTTACATCCGAGTTACACCTACCTATAATTACGCAAATTTTTGTTAGTCCACCTTGATTAAATTAAAAGTTTGTTTATTAGACATTTCTTAGATTAAGACCCGTACCTTAATTCAACAGGAGGTGTTCTTACAATTAACAAAATTGATTGACAGGTGTTCGGATAGAGTAATTTTATGACACCTGTAAATATGCTACCTGAATCGTTTGATGTTCTCTTGGATTTAGAATTTTACATAGGTAAACTGAGTGTAAAAAGATGATTATGTATAAAAAACTAGAGTTACGGGAGTATGAAAAGACTGATAACTGACAATATTAACTAATTTTGAAAAAATAACATTTAAAATCGAATTTTTCCACCGGTCATTTAATTTTTAAGGTTTATTAATTAATAAAATATAAATAAATAAATAAAATAAATAAATAAATAAATAAATAAATAAATAAATAAATAATGGTACATCATAAGCTGGTTCAGGATCGTAGAAACTTTATAGGTTTGATGTTTGATTAATATTATTTAAACATGGGCGACCAGACGGGTATTTTTAAATGTATGCAGCATTTACTTTTATCAAGTTTCTAGTTTTCGTTTTCTTTATGATCGGGAAAATTTAGCCTTTGAAATACATTGTTTGGAAATCTGGTGTCTTTTCGGACTTAAAATTGTCACTATCACATTTATTTATTTATTTATTTATTTATTTAATATTAGATACTGAACATTTGTAAATAAGTTAAATTTAGTAAAAATCTTCAAAATTGTGTACAACTGCGGTGCCACCTTTCGATGTTGGGTTGAAAATTTTCAGGAGGTCTCTAGCAAGTTCAGTATAATTAAATATTAAAATTAGTTTTAAAATTTTAACAAGTAACAATTAATTTTTGTTTATTTGATAAATAATACTCAACGCATATAGGCTAACATTTAATAATTCTGGGTCTTCACTTTGTAAAGTACATCGTATCATCGTTTGTTTCTAGATCAAATAAATAAAGCTAAATGCCAATTTCATCAATTTTAAGGTTGTCTATTTCTTTCCAAAATAATGAGAAATCATATGACATATACAGATGAACGCCAGAGTCGTTAATTTTTTTTGTCCATTCATCATATAATACATCGCTAAATTAGCATTATTAGTACTGTCCGCCATGTAAGTTACTACAACGGTTACTTAAATGACGTCACAAACGGATCAGTCTCGATATGGATCGTTTCACTTACAGGTACCCAGAGAGGGCCAAATTCAAGGCATTTAAACCGCTATTAAACTTTCTTATTCGGTCATCAATATTGATTCCGTTTTTTGATATTGTGATATTGTGATATTTAAATGGTATTTAAGAAATATTTGAAATAAAAATCTTTCGTTACAGGTACTTTTTAAAAGACCCTAGGTATTGTTTCTTTTGTATCAAAAACACTTCAAAAATCAATAGGGCAATGAAGATCTGTGTCTTTCAGATGCTGGAAATAACAATTGTAGCAATATACGTGAGATTTATTCCGTATAATACACATAAACTAATATGACCCTCTACGTGTTTTTTAATTACCGGACTTTATATACATTTGTAGTGTGTTGAAATAAATCGGCGCGGTTTAAAGACCCTATCTATAGGAAAATACGCAGAGGGTTTTTATAGTTCAGGCATTTTTAAATGCGCATTTCTTTGCGTTTTAAAATACCCCAAAATAACTAGTCCCTTTTTATATTATGTCTCTAAGAAAACCCTTTAAAACACTCGAATAAACTTGAAATTAACGGAAAACATAACAAATAAAATAGATCGGTGCCATATAAAAGGTCTATCTATGAGAAAAACTATTACTTTTTTAACACATAGCGAGTCTTATTAGTTCAGGTGTATTATACGAGATAAATTCGTGTATAGAATTTAGAGGATGGAAAGAGTAAAGCGTCTGTGCGATCAAGATTAACAACACTTTTATATTCTGGGACGGTTGGAAATGAGACCCTAGTAGGGTTTTTCACCGGATATATGCCATATATTATTTATGGATGGTTGGGAATCAAACGTAACTTTTGTCCCAGTTACAATCTCTAGTTATTTTTATATTATTATTATTATTATTATTATTATTATTATTATTATTATTATTATATCACTTTAGTGGTTGATGCCATGGGAAAGATACCGACAGGAATTCTAGATGGAAATTTGAAGTCATTGGGTTCTTTTGAAGAGTGTAAAGCAGTAACAGCAACAGTGGTAGATAGGCGTAACCAGACAATAAGACCATTCAGAGGAAAATACTGTACTTTTGATGTACCTGCCGGATTCCTGTTAGGAAGCGCCAATTTGGAGAGCTTAGGACCTGTATGTATAACCATATATGATACTTCTGATGAGAAGTTTAATTTCGAAACGTCTGTCTAGTGCTGAAAAATTAAAACAGGTTTAGTAAAAATTTACAATCACTGGGCTGGTATCTCTGCTGGTAAACTACGTAACTCTGAATATAATATTAACCCCAAAAGGCAATAATAGTATAGGAGTGAAGCTTAACTATTTTCAGTCGGAGGCCTAGCTCACTTCGGAAAAGAAGTTATTACAGTAATTAATAGCCAAAAGGTGTAAATTTACGATTCTGACTTATTTTGAGGAGCCATGGGATAGTGGGATTGAACAAAATCCCTGGGAATGTTGTTAATTCCTCCGAGACTAAATCTAGGAAACTCTTAGTCGTTAGTAAAAATAAGCATGCCTATTTATGAAATGTGAAAGAGTTTTATTGATACGACGACGTAAAAAATCTTAATTTTAAAATATATAATAAAATTGTATCATTTATCCATCATTTTAGTTGGCGTATTACTTCATGACCCTGAAGTCTGGAGTGTGTATACCAGAAAGTTGTACCAACACAGAGCTTCTTGTTGTAATCAATAAAGGTATTAACATAATTGAAGTTTAAGCAGTATTTGAAAGCGGCACCATAACATGATAATCCATATATATATACAACTATGTGATTTTCTTGAAAAAAAATCATGGATCTTGTTTAATTTGGGGAAAATACATATGTGGGATTTTTTTCAAGAATAGTACACTATTTAAACTGACGACACTTAGGTTTAGCAGGATCATGTTTTCGACTTTTTAAGTTTGTAAAGATTTACAGTCTGTAGTGATATGAATGACATGTACTTTTGAAACCTACAGTTGTTTTGTATAGGTAAAACTCTATAAATTATTATTATCATTATTATTACACCCCATTTCATTGTATTACTGCCTAAAGTAGGATGTTGCATTTTTACTTTCGATATTTAGATGTAATAATTTTAGACTTGTTACCATAATTGATAATTGATTTTCTCAAAACAATTAATTTAAAATACCTAAAAAAGGGTTTTCTTTTATTTTACAGTTTTGTCGAGAATCCCGCTAAGAAACATCACGTTGTTTGCTTCGTCAGCAACCTGCCAAGAAAATGATATGAAATGGGATACAAAAGCTATCGCAGCAATGTAAGTAAAACAAAGTACACGTCTGTCGAAAGTTTAAAACTGAGCTACTGGCAAAGTGTCAAAGGTCTGTTGCTAAGTGTCTGTGATTAATAGAATCTGTCACCTGTTTGTGACCGATACCGTTTGATCTTAGTCAAGGGTAATGTGATGTAACATATATCCCAATCGAGGCTGTGCCGAGATTGGGATAAAATACATCACCTCACCCGAGACTGAGATCATACAGTATCGGTCACAAACTGATGATAGATTCTATTTCTCGTACCATTAAATTGTTTATAACTATGATACGTGTACACTCATGGGACTTCTTGCATTCCTTTGGACACTTTATGCATTGTACAAATCCACACTTTGAAAACAAACCGATCGACAACACTTCAAAATTTTAAGATATCAACGATTAGTAATCAATGCAAATATAAAACAATTCTGACAATAACATATTTTGAATAAAAAATAAAATAAACTTTCGAGACATAGATAGCATCTGGTATAAAGCTGTTGATATAGCTGTTTAGTGTCAATACTAAATCGAAAATAAGTCACGTGATATCTTATATCAAGGAATGTGTAAATGAATCCACGAATTTACCATTTATATACTTGATAACAAGGTTTTAATATTATAAACTTGATATGTCAATAAAAATATAATTTAATTATAGATACACAGTACATAGTATTAGCTCCGATATTTTAAAGTCTGTTTTTTTTAGAAAATGGGACCTTGGTGGGTGGTAAGTTGGTGTATTTAAGCGCTCTTACGGGTCAGAGGAATTAGGTCCAAGTAGCGCTTTTAGTAGATCCTGGTGTGAAAACGTTTGTCAGTTCGCTTGACGAATGTTTTCTCCAGGCATTCCGGTTTTCTTTTACCATCTGTTTTTATATAAGTGAAAAAATTTGATTGGGGCGTAGAACCCAATTACTTTCTTAAAAAGCAACATTTTACGATATATTTTTTGTTTTAGTGTCATGTGTGGGGTGTTTGTGCTATTAATGGTAATCGGAACCGGTTATGACGTCATATACATCCAACGACCAAAGGACAAGGCCAAGGCAGATATGTTTAAATACAACAATAACGGACCTTCTAATAATAACACTACAAATACAGTCTCTGACTCCACAACAATGAATATAGCAGAACGTGATAAAATTAAGGAACAAACACCAGGTACGTTGTTATAAATCGAGTGTTACAAAACATCACAATATTGCTGAAAGGTAGGGCGTCTCTGTATCCAAAATTATGATTTCCCATAGTTTCATGTGCCTTTTTATTCTTAATCTTTGATTTCACAAGTGGCGGGTGTAGCGAGCTAGGTCTAAAGGCGGTTCTTGCACAGCTTCAATTCCCTGTTGAAAGTTCAGATGTCTTACGTTAAAGTATTTACTTTCATTTTGGGATTGTGATTAAGATATGGACGAAAGGACCACAATGCTTAAATGCATTAGAACACGTAGATTACAAGCATTAAGAATCAAAACTCATAACATTATAAACTACAAATCACTGAGAATGAAAAATGTTAAAACAAAATTTTAACAAATACTAGAAACGTGATATTATTAAAAGCCGCTTATATCTATAATATAAGTATTGCATCTAAAATACTTTGGACAACTTGAACCCGACTTTTGTAACTTACACGTACTTTGAACCACGCAAATATCATTTGTACACTTTTACAATCAATGCCAGTCAGGATTTGATGGTTTTCTCTCCTTGTTTATAATGTACTTGTTTACATACATGTATTAGTTGGCTTCTTTGATGTCAACGGCCTTTAGAAACCATCTCAATGAGTAATTATTATTATTATTATTATTGTTATTATTATTATTATTATTATTATTATTATATGTAGGGGTTGCAGGAAAACTGATAGTGTCATTTTCAATGTATACCAATGGGAAGAAATTGCTTAATACTAACCAGGGAGCAGGCAGCATTAAAGCGATCAATGGAATACGATTCTTCAGCATGACTTGGATCATTCTTGGTCATACTTTGGCATTTGTGTTGCAAGCAGGAATTGCAGGTATGTTATAGGCAATTGTTTAAAATTAGGAATGGTCATATATATGTCCCCCGCAATACAAGGATAGTGTTAGTTTCACAATGAAGACAGATACAATGCATGTTTTCCATCATGTGGAGGAAATAAACACCTATATACAACATGTACTATCTAAATGTACTGTTCCTTCCTGAATAGTGAAATTTAAGGTTAAGCGGACAGGTCAATGAATTTGTATGTTTGTTTTGATAAAAAAAACATATTCACATATTCTAAAAAAATTGTCGGGTTTTAATCCTTGTTATCTCAATTCAGGATTATTTTGTATTCTTCAATTCATTCGGGATTGTTTTATATTCTGCTAATGATTGTGTTATCATTTACATTTCTTGTGCATCATCATATTAAATCAATGTTTAGTCCGTGTTTGTTATATATACATAATTTTTAGTTTAGGTTGTATTAAATTCAGATTCTATTTATTCTTTTGTTGTAGAAAATTTTCCAACTTTTGGAGTAGAAATAATTAATAGATGGACATATACTGCTATAGTAAATGCGATGATTGCAGTGGACACGTTCTTTGCTTTAAGGTAAGTGTCTATAATATATTGTAATAAACTTATACAGGAAACGTTTACAAACTGCCACTGGATAACTTTGCCATTCACTCATCACCCACAATGGCTTTCAAGTCCTAGAGTCTATTTCTTTATTTATGTCTTTATAAGTCTCCCTTGATCTCCTCAAAGACTAAGGTATATTCCCTCATGCAAAGTATTTTCTTGGCTAAATGTGGTAAAATAAATTTTGGTCCTTTGGGTATCTTTTAACAATTTCGATTTCATAACTGTGGTCCAAGTACTACTGATGAGGAATTGAATTCCAAAACGGTCGTCTATTGCTGTAAATAAAAATGGCATAATATTTATTTATTTATTTATTTATTTATTTATTTATTTATTTATTTATTATGATTTGACCTCAGGTTGGTATGTTTGTTTTTCAATGATATTATCTATCAGGTTATTAAACTATTTTTGCTGCTATTGCTTATGAATAATGCAACAAAACGGTGTTTCAGAAAATAACCAAAGCAATATTGGTAGAAACCCTATGGAAATTGCATTAAAGCAAAAGGTTACTATTTTTACCTTACCTTTCCGGAGCACCTGGCCTCAATATTCTGGTGAAAGTTCACCTGTTTAACTTAACTTTGTTCAATTTGCTGTGGGATTGTGAATTGGACATGGATTGGTATGTTTGTATGATTTAAAATGTCTAGTTGTAAAGACAAACTTTGGTGTGTTTGTGTCGACAAATACTTCATAGAAATATATAGAAAACCGATTACAATTAAACGACGTCATTATTGCATCATTTGTCTTTCAAGCTACATGTTGTCATACTTTTCCGTTTTGACAAAAAGTAGAAAGTAATTAATATTTGTTATGAATCTGTTCTATTTCAGTGGTTTGTTGATGTCGTATTTGGTCCTGAGAGAGTTGGAGAAAAAGAACGGACCACGTGGTATCAACTGGTTTATGTTTTATTTCCATAGATTTTGGAGGTTAGTTATTTGTTACATATTAGGACATATTAAGGAATTGAAATAATATTATTCAATTTCATCTTTATGATTAGTAAAAATGATTACACGTGATCATTTTATCTCGCATGATATGCCACGAATTCCTGAAAAACCTGGTGTGTATCTAAATTCGGAAATCCCGTTTTGAATAGCTTCGCTACAGTATGGCAGCGGAAGTGCAGTTTCAAACGAAGTGCAGCAGTGACGGATTAATATAATAAAAAAATAAAACATTTTTGGTCTTCAAGTGATTGTGCACGTAGGATATTGACCATGTCGTATACCATTTTTCTAATGTATTTTATGATTATTTTTAGCTCACCTGAGCCAAAAGGTTCAAATGAGCTATTGCTATCTATCACCGTCCGGCGTCTGTTTACATTTTAATCTTCTTCTCCAAAACTACTGAGCCAAATTTAATGAAATTTGGTGATTATTATGCCTGATTTCAAAATTGTGTTCGGGGGTTGACCACGCCAAACATTATGGCTGCCATTACTATAAATAGCCAAATGACAAAAAAATCTTCTTCTCTGAAGCCAAAAGGTGCAGGCAAATTTTGATTATATTTTTGGATTTAGGATACCTAGATACATTAAAATTGTGTTTTTTTATGAAAATTGGACGAAAAAAGGTTACGCGTTTAAGGCGTAAATTATGTAATTTTAAAAATGAGACATTTATTGTTATAACTTCATAATTGCTGAAGATAATTGTATGTTTTCACTGTTGATTTTGTCTTGCGATTTTCGTCCGATTGATGTCAAGGTCAAAGGTCAAGGTCATGTCCCAGTTTTTTACCTTTGATAAAAAATGCTATTTTGTAAACATTTCTGGTGATAATGACGTAGAATTTTTAGTTAATTGTAGGTATTGACATGACGATCATTTTGATATATCAATAAAGGTCATGGGCTCAAAGGTCAAGGTCACAGATGTACAAGTGTACCAAAAGAGTTAATTATCTGCAAAACTATAAACTTTTTGTATAGGCATATATATTAGAATATTGTAGATAATGGCCCATTGGTCATTTTGATATATGAATAAAGGTCATAAGTTCAAAGGTCAATGTCACAGATGTTAACAAGTACTGAAATGATTATTTATCTAAAAAACTATAGACTTTTTGTATAGGCATGTATATTAGAATATTTTAGGTATTATCCTAACGATCATTTTGATATATGAATGAAGGTCATGGGTTCAAAGGTCAAGGTCACAGATGTGAATGAAAACCTGAATGGTTAATTATCTTGAAAACTGTTAACTTTTTAATATGCATGTATATTAGAATATTGTAGGTATTAGCCTAACAACAATTTTGATATATGAATGAAGGTCATGGGTTCAAAGGTCACAAATGTGAACACGTTCTGAAATGATTATTTATCTCAAAAACTATAAACCTATTGTATAGGCATGTATATTTGAATATTATAGGCATTTGCACAACGATCATTTTGATATATGATTGAAGGTTATAGGTTCAAAGGTCAAGGTCATAGATGTAAATACATACTTAATTGGTTAATTATCTCAAAAACTATAAACGTTTTGTATAGGCACGCATATTAGAATATTGTAGGCATTTGCACAACGATCATTTTGATATATGAATGAAGGTCATGGGTTCAAAGATCAAGGTCATAGAATTGAATGAATACTTAAATGGTCAATTATTTGAAAAACTATAAACTTTTTGTATAGGCATGTTTATTATAATATTGTAAGCATTTGCACAACAATCATTTTGATATATGAATGAAGATCATGGGTTCAAAGGTCAAGGTCATAGAATTGAATGAATACTTAAATGGTCAATTATTTCAAAAACTATAAACTTTTTGTATAGGCATGTATATTATAATATTGTAAGCATTTGCACAACAATCATTTTGATATATGAATGAAGGTCATAGGTTCAAAGGTTAAAGTCATAGATGCGAATGAATACTTAAATGGTTAATTATCTCAAAAACTATAAACTCTTTGTATAGGCATGTATATTTGAATATTGTAGGTATTGGCCTGATGCACATTTTAATATACAGATGTTTAACATATTGTAGCTAGACTTTAGATATGTTATATATAGCATACTTATATAATAATTATTATGATTAATTTGCAAAAATACTGGCATATTATTGGCCCTTACTGCTGAAAATGGTGATATTCTCTTTTATTAATGTCATTGACCATTGAACCTCTACAAAGATATGTAATCTGCCTCAGGTAAGCGTTAAGGCCCATGGGCCTCTTGTTTTAAATGGTACAATGTATATGACAACCAAGAAATGAAGATGTTAACATCGACTGTCGCCTAGTTTTAGTTTTGCAACACTAGATGGCCGTATGGAAAGAAATGCATATCAGTCGTGTTTGGATCAAAAATGTTGAAATATATTGCTCTTGATCCTACTTCACTGGTAAAGGTTCGCGTGCTTGAGTCAATTTGCCAGTTTTACTTTGCTTTTTGATTGTGATTTGTATAAGGATTTGTATGTTTGTTTTTATATTAACTTGTGATTACATGTATAAAAAACAATATGATTTTAGTTGATTTATTCTCTGATTTCAATTAAAGATTTTTTATTAATTTTCTAGTAAGAATATTTTTTATTTTATCTTTTTTTAATACATTTGTATTTCTTTGTTTTTACAACCATTTCTTAAGATTTTCCTTTATTTTATTCGTGCAAATCTTATCTTTTATTATCCCTAACATACATACAGAATGCAGCTTCAATAAACCCAGAAGCAAATTTTAAAACTTGATCACAATAGATAGAATAACGCTACTATATGACCACAATCCTACCTCAAACACTGTGTTCGTGAGGGCCTTCCAATAGTACTATAAACACACCAATGGATAGGTACAGCAATTATTGTCCAATCTGTTTTTCCGATTTACATTTCGTTTTCAGTTCTTTGACCGAGTATTTTCTTCACATTTAAATGTTTTAGCATCCTGCCTCAATTTCCTGGTGTAAGTTTGCGTGTTAAATGTAATTTTCTAGTTTTTGCTTTTGAATCGTCATTTGGACATTTATTGGTATTTTTGATTTATTATTGATGTTGATTGTTTTTTTCAGATTGACACCAATATATATGTTATTATTGTTTGTGAGTGTTGCAACATTTAAATACTGGAGTGATGGACCAATATGGCCACAAAACGGTATAGAGATTGACGATTGCAGAGACACCTGGTGGACAAATCTACTTTATATCAACAACCTTTATCTTTCCAAAAAACCAGTAGGCCTAGTTATTTGAGGGGTGATAGGTAGTTGACTGAATTTGGTTTTACGTCACAGTCAAGAATATTTCACTTATTAACAAATGTCACCATCTATAGGTGAATTGGTAGAATATTTTACCTTTTCACTGCGCTTGGGACAATATGCAAGGAGTGGACACTCTATCATTTGGGCTACCGTGGCGATATGTGTCATATAATAAATTAAATGAGTGCTTATTTTAGCCTTTTCAATGCAGTGTACATATATGTTGACTTATTAAGAAATTCAAAGTTTTCGTCAGAAAAAATATAGAGACATATATACGAATATGTATGAACCATTGGTTGTAAAACTGGGGAGGTCGAAGATTTTTAATATAATAATAAAACTACAAGACTAGATATTTCACCAGTGTCCGACCAAAATTATGAATTTATTATCAATTATATAAATATCTTTTTATCCTCCCTTGTTCATTATTTTTCTTTACCTATTTCTATAATTTTCTTGTATTGTATAGTATAGTTGCTTTGGTTTGTGTCTTGAAGGTACATTGCATTCAATTATGTTTTTAATTTTTCTATTTTGAATTATTTTCACTCAGTGCATGTTATATACTGTTTGTGATATTTCATTTCAGTGTTTTGGTTGGTCGTGGTACTTATCAAATGACATGCAGTTTTACATTGTCAGTCCAATTCTATTCATACCTTTGTTTTAGTAAGTATGCATTTCAGAAATTAATTTCGTCGCTAAACTTGATATAACAAACGCGATTAAGAGACAATTAGAACCAATAAAATGTTCATTATTGTGTCAAAATATGTGACTAGGCGTGCTCTCTTCTGGCAAGTTCAGCAGTTGCGCTAGCGGAAAAAATAGGAATTTTTCCCTGAACCCTCGTATACAATAAACCTGATATCGAACAGAAGTTATATATTATAACTAATATTGTAGATTCCGATGTGGCGAATGAAGTTAGATGTTTTTTTAAGATAAGAGGAAAAATAATTTTTGGATAAATAAAACACAAAGGGACCAAAACAACAACAAAAGAAAACAGCAAACAACTAAAAGTAGATAGGTCTCGCTTCCTTTGTTAAAATTCACGTGTTTGTGAGTCTTTCAAGTTTTACTTTGCTTTGAGACTAAGACCTGGACATCTTCTTGATAGCAACCGACTAAAACTTTTGAGACGTGTGCAAAAGATGTTTTTCTAGAGTTATAAATGATATGCTTTAAGTTTGATTATAGAGACAATAAATCGAAGTTAAAAATGTGTGAATATGTTAGGTAGAGCAGCATTATATTATAATGTATTCTAAAGTTGATTGAGAATTTTCAATTCACCAAAACGTAATTAGTTACTCTACAAAGTGAAACCTTTGATAGCAAAACCCTGCACCAGTGACTAAACATAGAAAAAGCAAAACTAAAACAAACACACCAGTCCATGTCCAAAACGTTTCATAAAGTCTGTATAATTCAGTATAAGTATTCTATACTACAATATAAATCTTCATATTATTTTTAATTTTAGCAATAAGATTGTTGGTTTGATTGTGTGCGCTGTTTTCTTGATTGGAACTACAGTTGCCAGTGGAGTTGTTTCATCTATAAACAATTTGGGTCCTAGTTCTGTTGGTGGAGGACCCCCAGGGTAAGTAACTTTGTATATATAAATGGACGCCAAAATGAGTGAGATGATTGAAGGTTTTTAAGTAGTTTTTTTAACCTAAACCCATGGACATTCTTTTCATCATTTTATTCAGTGTCGGTTCAATCTAGGGCGCTTTTATAATACCTGTGACCCGAATGCATGTACTTTCCCCCGTAATCATCACAAGACAAAATACATATCTTTACGTTTTCTTATCACATCCGTACAATAAACTGCAGAACAGCATAATACGTTGCAACACGAACACGTACATTCTATAATGTAAACAGATGCAACTTGACGCGACAAAGGGAATATAAATACGTAGGTTTCCTAGCGCATAAAACAAATGAGAATAACAAAAGACTTCCCTTAATATAAGTGACCAAAGCTATCGTTTTATGGTTTTACTTTTAAACAGATTTTAAATAGATTCTTCCGGAGCCTGGACTCATTAATACATGACAAATGTAGATAGCTAAACAGGAGGTGCTTACCCTTTCGGATCACCCATTCTCACTTCTCTTGTAATAATTTAAATGTTTAACCTAATTTGTCTATTTCAATAAAAAACATACTTATCCCTGTCCAAATCACAGTCCAGAAGCAAAGTAAAAACTGACAAAAAAAAGTTAACAATACAAAAACTGAAGTCATCACGTTTGTAATACAGTTTCAAATGTAGCCTTTCGTGGGAGTCATAAATGTATATGTAAAGGTGTTACTTTAAGATTGTTTTGGACATATATGTTAAGTTTCTATATATTCCTAATTATAGGTCAGATACAACTATATATATGGATGATTACTACATAAAGCCATGGTGCAGGATGGGACCGTACATTATAGGAATTATGACCGGGTATTTGCTGTACAAAACGAAATGTAAAATCAGGATCAATAAGGTAAAATTTAAGTGTTACAAAAACATTAATATTGCAAATACAAAGATGACGAAAATTTAATTTATTAGAACCATCAAAAACAAACATAACTGTTCACGTTCATATCTAAATAAAAAAAGTAAAGTAAAAACTTTGAAAAGTGAAATATGTGAACTTCAACCAGGGAAGTGCAGTCGGGTGTTCCGGATAGGTAGTCAACTCTTGTTTAGCTTGCTGCAACCACAACCGAATATTGCAAGATCATTAGTATTGCAAATACCAAAAATAATTTTAAAGGTACCACATAATGAAACTAACACAACTTGTCATCTTAAGTTTAATAGGGTTAGCCGTGTAATAATATACCCTGTTTTCGTATTTCGTATTTAAATCTTGGGTTTGAATGCAGGCCGGGTGATGCACAAGATTTTGATTTGAGATACTGTTTATTCGCTTAATTGTGACGAGAGAAGTATATGAAGTAACACCTTAAAGTCATCCCGAGTATGCAAGGCAGACCATAAAACACTCGCACATATCACGCATACGCTAATGTTTTGTTAGATTAATCATTAGTGATTATAAACTTGCTCTCATGGCACAAAACGAAGGAAATATTAATGTTCAACAACATTACAACCAACTAACAAACCACTCCTTATCTCTAACGGCTATTTCAATAGATCTTATGGTATCTAAACAAAACCATTATACACTATCATTTCTTATTGCAGTTTGTAAATATTGGCATTTGGCTTGTTGCTGCTGGTGTTGGATGTGCCATACTGTATGGGTTGTTTGAGCCTCTAAGGGGGAACAACCTCCTGAGTAAAGAGGTTTCAGCGTTGTATAATGCTACACATAGAACAGTCTGGGGATTGTGTGTCTGCTGGGTCATTGTGTCTAGTGCTACTGGACATGGGGGTATGTAAAACGACGGAGATAATGGGAGGGAATGGGAAACGTGTGTATATGTGAGAAAGTATTTAAACGAAGGAGGGAGTATGTGCGTAAACTTCTCCCATCTACCGGTCTTGCAACTATCTTTTTTTATTTATGAAATGTCACTTTTGTTGCAACCAAAAACTTGCATGCTAACATTTTCGTGAAAAGTAATAGGTACCATATTAATATATGATAAAATATAAATGTTAAAAATGAATTGTTATAGGCTGTATACAGTCTGGTGGCAGAGAAAATGTTAACACCGAGAATGCTTTATAAACGTATATTTGTCGTTTGCACCTTTTCACACTTTATCAGATCGATTATCAACCATACCTATAGTACTATTATAGTAAATATTTATATTGTTTCATATACTCAAAACAGTTTATTTTTCACACTTGAAATAATCAAGTTTTATGCAAGATATTTGTGAATTCACGTTCACTGTAAATGTAACAAAGAAGTACCATATGCTCTAGTTTTTTTCTTTTGGGTTGTGATTTTAACATAGGCTGAGCTGGTATTTTTGTTTTTATAGAAATATTTGTTTTAAAGGTTACGTTAACAAATTGTTGTCCTGGAAGGCGTTTGTTCCTTTGGCCCGCCTAACTTACGCTGCGTACCTGATACATCCACTAATTATGGCCCTGTTCTACTTAACACAGAGGAAACCTCTTCATCTCACAGATATGAACTTAGTGAGTTATTTTATCTTTTTGACGTTTTTATTGCAGTTTTTAAATGGGAGGTGCTTACCCTTTTGAAGCACCCGGTCAGTTTCAAAGTTTTATTTTTCTCTTCACGATTGTACTTTTGCCATGGCTGTTTATTTTTTTAATTAATTCACGATCTTACATTACATTTGTCAATAATCCTTGTTTGCTTGTTTGTTTTTACACATAAAATTTAATCAAGCATAAAAAGTTGTTGTAATCTAGTCTACTAGAACCTTGATGCCGGCTTACGAATCGCTGTGCGTATAATCTTTTCGGTTTGATTTCTACCTGCACAGACTCAAATCTGAAAAACTGAGAGAGTGCCAGTTTCTACGCTAAAGGTCCATGCTTTTTCCGAACCTACCTTTGATTGGCTCAAATATGTAAGAACTATCAAAATCGATACGAGTTAAATATTTTTGACTGGGTGTACAATGCCAATACTTCAATTCATTTTACGAACAAAATAAGTCTGTGGACGCTTTAGATGTGAACCAGTGCGTATACCTTTACGCTTAAAGAGTGGTTTTTAACATTACATTTTGAGCATCGTCCTAAAATGAGTAAAACTATTCAGGTTAAACTAAATCAAACCAAGACTTTTACGATGAAAGAAACATATTTAACATTTAAACTTATTTTTTATTATCTTATTTCTAATTATAGATTTATCTTTTCTTTGGACATTTGGTGGCTTCATACGGCTTGGGATTTGTAGTTTCTCTGGCTTTCGAATCGCCAATGATGGGCTTAGAAAAAGTTATATTTGGAAGACTACTAAAAGAAAAGCCGAAGAAACCGAAGGAACCAAAGGAACCAAAGGAACCAAACACCACCCTCTTCTACTGAAGAAACCTGCGAGAACGATAAAAAATTTTCTACCGCGTTAAGATATCCGGGAGGTTTTGAAGGACCATATAATGTTGAAATGACTGACTAAGAAACATATTACCAGATGCTATTTAAAGATAAATTATCGATATGAATGGAATAACAAAAATGCAATTTTGTTTTAACAGAACTTTTATTTTACATTTTATCAACTTATATCCTAGATTTAAGACTTTATTTCTGTTTGTTGATAAGTTACTGTACAGTGCTTACGGCAGTAGCGGATAATTAGTGCTATATTCACTGCTCTCCGAGAAAAACATCACTACCGATTGTAATTTTTTGGTACTATCAATTGACATTTCTCCACTCTTTCAATTTATCATTAGATGATAAAAATCGTCCGACTAAAAGTATGGGCAATCCACGTGTTTTGTATCCCACCTATATTTACGTCAGTAACGAATCAATTTGTGAGTAGCGGATCACGCACCCTAGTGTCAAGAAAACGATAGCGGCTAAACTCAAAACATGATTTGTTTGAGTTTCCATCATTCAATTGCAACAAAATACAAATCATGAAACAATATTAAACAGTTTTAATCGTTATATCACAAATGTCATGATTAAAATAAATAACAAAAAACAAATCATCAAATATCATAGATGATAAAAATCGTCCGACTAAAAGTATGGGCAATTCACGCGTTTTGTATCCCACCTATATTTACGTCAGTAACGAATCAATTTGTGAGTAGCGGATCACGCACCCTAGTGTCAAGAAAAACGATAGCGGCTAAACTCAAAACATGATTTGTTTGAGTTTCCATCATTCCATTGCAACAAAACAACAATCACGAAACAATATTAAACACTTTTAATCGTTATATCACAAATGTCATGATTAAAATAAATAACAAAAAACAAATCATCGCAATGTCCCTGATAAATTAAGTCAATCAACATTGTCTTAAATACTGAATTATAAAAGCAGTAAATAGCGAAGAAAATAAAATAAAATAAATGTACCTTATAAGTTATGAATATTATGACATACTCTTGTCTATGAAGATTTTATTTTGACAGAAAAGTATATGCATACAATGATACTTATTGGTATTGTACACTGTACATCATAGGTCCAAAATTGTTACCAGACAAAAATATAGAACGGAATGAAACTTTAATTGTGTTAAACACAAAATATAGGGTTGGATATTAATGTATTTATTCAATATATTCTAATCTCATACAGATTATCCTTCAAGCATGACAATTATGGCTTCTTTAAAATGCTCATTGTTCTGGTCTTTTCATATGATCAGTAAGATAGTGGCATGGCATGACAATGCCCCCATCTTTCTCATGGGGTACTGGCGATGAAGGTAAGCTAGGCACTGGTTCTTCAATAGCTTCTGCATATATATAACTGAATCCACCAGAATCTATTATTTTTCTGATAGCACAGACAGCCCCATGGGTACATGCCATATTTTCTTAGCCTTTTGAGAGGTCCCCTGTAGACAGCAGCTGTACGTTATTGCCGTAATTGCACCCTACATAAACTGTTTTTTTTATTGTCATGAACTGTAAAGCTTAATAAAGGTTTATGCCGTGAAAGAAGACATGTTAACGAATGTAAAGAGCTATTATAATCATTTCAAATTACCTTTGAAAGTATTGATCACGTTGGTCAAATCGAAAGTTAGGTTTTGGAAATCCATGTCGCTGAGACGCTTGTGACATTCGCATTTAAAAGCCGAGAATTTAAAAATAGGACGTTTATCAACACAAATGGAACGTAGAATTTGTAAAAATACACGATTTACAGAAATATATATCCGAGTTTTATTGGTCTCTCTCGCTTACTGACTGAGATCCGTTACTACCGTAAGCACTGTATTAAGTTTGTATAATGCTGAGGAGCTCTAATTTGCTGTATTAAGGTTTGTTCTTTGTCTAATTTATATGGAAGGGGTTGCCTATAAAACTGATTTATGAGGAATAAATCACATGATTGCCCACTACTTTGTTCGAAATACTCATACAAATACTGCCATATTTTGACAATTTTCTGGTATTTACCATTTTTAGGCATTTTTTTACAATTTAACTTTTATCAGACTTTTACTGGAGATGAATCTCTTGAAACTGAAACAATACAGAACAAAATAACTAGTATATCTTGTAGTTAAGAACAAATGTTTTAGTTTTCTTTTGTCATACCAATTTAAAAAACTAAAACAAATATGGAATGTGCATTAATTTTTAAAGCATATTTCTGTAGACATACCCAATTGTCTGCAGATTTTGGTTGATGCAATTGGTCTTTTTAAGACATAGAACTTAAAAATTGCAATACTCGAAAGTTGATAATTATAAATATATAATTTTTTCGCCCAACGGAATGGGGTCATAAGTATTGCTAAATACATCAAAAATTTCCACCAGTGTTGCATTTTCGAAACTGTTTATAAATGAATTTTTATTAGAACATCATACATCCATAAGAAGGAAAATAGCGTGTGTGTATAAAAGCCTTAGTTGTTATATTTAAGAAAACCAGAACTTCATTAATTTATAGTTACATGTAAACGAAATAATTTGACACACGTACCATAATAATAATAATAATAATAATAATAATAATAATATTGATCACAATCCTCATTTTTACACATAATATCACAATATTAAATAAAACACAATGCACACACAAGATACAGATAATCAAGTATTAAATAGATAAATACATTAACAAATGAAAAATAAATAAATAAATTCATCCATTTATAAATGCTAGTAATAATAATTTGACACACGTACCCACGGTTATAATAATATTATTATTATTATTATTATTATTATTATTATTATTGATACAATCCTCATTTTTACACAAAATATCATAATATTAAATAAAACAGAAATCCACACACAAGATACAAACAATCAAGTAAATAGATAAATGCATAAATAAATGAATAGATAAATAGATATATATAGATAGATAGATAAGTAAAAAAAAATATTCATAGTTACAAGCAAAAGTATATAAGTTTGACACCATTATACATATATGGTGAAATAATAATGATAGTAATAATAATAATATAAATTCTTTATACACTACATGAAACTAGATTGGCAGACAATTTACATTCTACAGAAAAAAAGGAAAGAAATCAACAAATCAGTCTTACATTCATGGAAAAAGTCACGATATTATCACTATTATTATTAATAATAGTAATAATAATAATGAATAACAATATATCACTCACAATGAATAAGATTATGTTAATAATAATAATAATAATGATAATAATAATAATAATAATAATAATAATAGTAACTGTAAGAATAATTGATCTTACACATTATCAAATACCAAAGATGTATGCAAAAACATAAAAAAATATATAAATAAATACATTAATTAATTTATCAATTAATCACTTATGCTACCAATCAACCAATTAATAAATTACTTCATCAATTAAGTAAGCAAGTAACTAATTAACCAATCAGTCCATTAACCTGTCAATCAACAAATCAATCAATCAATTATTAATAATTCACTAACTTATAATTGAATAAATAACCTGTAGGCAACTTCCGACAATATAAATAAGATAATTTTTATTTTTGTCGGAAGGTTCGCATATAAATAGCAAAATAAAACAGCGACAGTGCAAAAAAGGATATATAAGTTCTAAATCGACACCTTGATTAAATGATAAGCAGAGTAGGTGAACAGGCGGTTGGATCGTTCCCTACCTTAAGTCTATTTACGACCCTTTAGTCTTTCAGTTTTTCGTTAAATTCTCTAAAACGAAACTTTTTATCGTAAAAGTAAAATCGTACATTTATTATACAATTCATGCCGTAATTAATTTTTAATATTTCTATTCTTAAACTTTTCTCAGTTTTGCCCCATACTCCGTAAAGTTTGGTCAATTTTGAACAACGGCTATTTTGTCTAAGTCCTACATTCGGTCGAAAGCATTTTGGACAGGGAAATACTGAGCTAATTTGCATAAGAAATACTTATCGACGATGTTGACACGCAACACTACACATGATTGACAAGGACGGATATTGTTTTCATAAATTTGTTTATAAAATTACTCAAAATTGTTTAAATTTATCTACATATGGTGTTATAATGCTGAACCTACGAGTATGTCATGCACCATACGGATTCCAAACAAAAATATACTGAAGATACCATCAACAAAATGTTGGAGTTTTTGATAGATAACATATTTGTTGTGTTTGGTAATATAGTTTTTCAGCAAACAATCGGTATACCAATGGGTACAAACTGTGCACCATTGCTTGCTGATTTGTTTCTTTATTCTTACGAAGCAGAATTTATGCAGAACCTTGTTAAATCTGGAGAGAAAAATGTCGCCAAATCATTCAACTCAACATACAGATATATAGATGACGTTCTGTCTCTTAACAATCCTAAATTTGGAGACTATGTAAATGTCATCTATCTTAGTGAGCTTGAAATAAAAGACACGACTGATTCCTCAAGTTCTGCTTCATATTTAGACTTATGCCTGAAATATGACGCACAGGAAAGGCTACATTTGAAACTTTATGACAAACGTGATGACTTCAATTTTTCTATTGTCAACTTTCCTTTTTTATGCAGCAACATACCTGCTTCTCCTGCTTATGGTGTATTTGTTTCCCAATTAATACGCTATGGTAGAGCTTGTTCCCACTACGGGGACTTTGTACAACGAAGTAGGCTGCTTGCAAATAAATTGTTGACTCAGGGATATTGCAAGCCTAGGCTTATCAAGGCCCTCAAAAGTTTTATGGCCGTCATCACAGTATTGTTGATAAGTTTGATGTCTCTGTGTCCAGGATTGCCTTGGATATATTTGACGTCTCATAGTTCCATGTTCCTTTCACACAATTTTGATTACACACGTGGCGGGTGTAGCTAGCTAAACAGGAGGTGCTTACCCTTCCGGAGCACCCGGCCTCATTTCCCTGGTGGAAGTTCACGTGTCTAACCTAACTTGTCAGTTCCAAAGTTTTTACTTTGCTTCTGGATTGTGATTCGGAAATGGATAAGTATGTTTGTTTTTGATCATGTACATAAAATTTTCGTTTACAAGTTTTTTGTGCGAAATAGCATTTTTGCCACAATAAATGTGCAAATCATTATTTGAGACTCTCTCTCTCTCTCTCTCTCTCTCTCTGTACCATAATTCTTACTGGAATTCATTTAAGAACGGTCTTACTTAACCCTGATAAACTTAAAACAATCCACATGCAAATCATTATTCGAGACAACGTTCTCTCTCTTTCTCTCTCTCTCTCTCTCTCTCTCTCTCTCTCTCTCTCTCTCTCTCTCTCGTTGTACCATAATTCTTACTAAAATTCATTTAAGTACGGTCATACATTGACAAACTTAAAACGTTCAATGAAGAAGACAGAACTTTCATAACTATAAAGTCATAAAAAGTTCTACAAATAAAAGTATGTCCAGGAAGTCTGAATTCATTACTTACTGATAAGAAAAGTAACGTGTCGTTTTCCTTTTCGAAATATTTAATTAAATTATAAATAAATTGCTTTGAATTTTATTTGCCCCCATATCAATGATTATTTGATCAAGGGAAACTTGATACAATATGTAATAAATGGTGAATTATGGTAACTAATTAACTTACAAGTCGCGTGTACGGATAACTAGTAAGACTACAAGAACTTTGTCTAATCTGCTTGGTGGTTGGCAAGGACTACCGTATTCATGATCAGGTGTACACGTGCTGTAAAAGTCGGTCAATTTGGCTTTAGCCATGAAGTAACCGGATTATAATTAGAGGCGTATGTTAACCAATATTTCTGATCGTTGTAGCAGAAAATATGAATTAAATAATAACGATAAATGAACAACTGTGTAGATTTTTAGAGACAGTTTCAGGAAAACTGATAGTGATATTAATATACATGTACACGTGGTTGGGACTGTGGGAGTGACTATCTCCGTGAAGTCAAAGAAGCTAAGATTGTGTTAATGACCCGTAACTGAAACTGATTAGCATATGAAAAACCCTCTCACTCCTGTTTTTGGTATCGCCGCAAAGGTTAGAAAAATGGCACTAGAACAATTTACATAGCGATATAGAAGGCGATATTAAAAAGTTTTAATATGAGGTCAAGAAAGTAGATTAGACATTGGCTACAACAGGCCACATTACGGCATAGGTTTGTTTTCACGATGCAAAAAGCTATGATTTTTATTCACACGTTAACCCCATGACAAAGGACAAAAACCAAGAGACTAATTGGTTGTAAACAGACTTTAAAACAGGCCCCACAATGCTTACCATCCAATTCAAGTGTTGTCTTATAATAAACAAAAAACAAAAGAAACTAATAATGGAAAAATAGACATTTAAGGAGTAGTAAAAAACCAACAAATAATAATAATAACAGGATATTACAATGTTTGAGGAATTTTTAATATATGGTGTGACAAAAGATCTAGTTTCATTTTCTTAAGAGTATAAAAGAAAGAAAAGAGGCTGTGTTTCAAGTAAATCTTCAACTGGTCCTTGCAGCAAAGTTGGTTATTTATTCTCATTTTCATTTTATATTTGTAGATTTTGCAAACAATAAAGGAAATTATTTTATTTAGCATATATGTTGTATTATTATGTTCTTAGTAAAATCCCAAAACTATAGTTTTCCACTTAATGTCTTTTTTAAGGTTGTTGGCAACGATATCCCAAATAGGACTTACAATGTTACATTGATAAATAAGATGCTCAGAGTGCTCAACACTCGTATGGCAATTTTCACAATTTTTAGAAACAATTTTATTCCATTTACTAACAATTAGGTTATTTGACAAAAGATTATGTAATAATTTGTAATTAAATTCTGAAGTTTGTTTGTCTAAAATACTACTAATATTTGTTCTGCAAATATTTTTTCTGAAAAAACTATAGTTAAAATTAAACTTTTTTGACTAATACATATTATACCAGTTTTAATTTCACAGCACTAGACGGCCGTTTCGGAATACAATTCCTCATCAGTAGTGCTTGGACCAAAATAATGAAACCAAAATTATTTAAGATGCTAAAACGCTACCCAAAGGACCAAAATATATTTTTCCAAATTAAGCTAAGGAAATACTTTGTATGAGGGAGTATACCTTAGTTTTTGAGAAATTTCAAATTTTAATGCAGGAAATTTAGGCGATGATAGTATATTTCTGACAATAATACGAAATTATTGCCTACTAAGTTTGTAATATCCTTGGTGCACCAGCAGAGATATCGGCTCAGAGGTTTAAATTACATATTACAAAACAATGTATACCAGTTTTAATTTCACAGCATTAGACGGCCGTTTCGGAATACAATTCCTCATCAGTAGTGCTTGAGCCAAAATAATAAAACCAAAATTATTTAAGATGTTGAAACGCTACCCAAAGGTCCAAAATATATTTTACCAAATTAAGCTTAAGGAAATACTTTGTATGAGGGAGTATACCTTAGTTTTTGAGAAATTTCAAATTTTAACTTGCAGGAAATTTAGACAATTATAGTATATTTCTAACAATAATACGAAATTATTGCCTACTGAGTTTGTGATATCCTCTCGGGGCACCAGCCACCAGCAGAGATATCGGCTTAGTGGTTTAAATTACATATTATACCAATTTTAATTTCACAGCATTAGACGGCCGTTTCGGAATAAAATTCCTCATCAGTAGTGCTTGAGCCAAAATAATAAAACAAAAATTATTTAAGATGTTGAAAAGCTACCCAAAGGACCAAAATATCTTTTACCAAATTAAGCTTAGGAAATACTTTGCATGAGGGAGTATACCTTAGTTTTTAAGAAATTTCAAATTTTAACTTGCAGGAAATTAAGACAATTGTAGTATATTTTTGACAATAATACGAAATTATTGCCTTCTGAGTTTGTGATATCCTCAGGGCAAAATTATTTAAGATGTTGAAACGCTATCCAAAGGACCAATAATATTCCATATTGGAAACTTGAATTTTTTCTTCAAAAGGGTATCGTAATATAATGTTCACTTTTTCCTTAAAATGTCATGCCTAATGCACACAATATACAAACTGGAAATGTTCACCTTGGAGTTTAAAAGACTTCCGAAAAATGGTGGTTGGAGATGTGTCAAAAGCCGTATAGGTCCGGAAATATCGCTCAGAGACATATAAAATTACATATAAAATTTTATATGTCTCTGTTATAAATTATGATTTATTAAAAATTTATATTTTATCTAATTCCGTGAGGAAATTCACAATTTATCTAAAATTTACACATTTTATTTAAAATTTACACAATTTTGTTGAAAATTTTCACAGTATTTTAAAATTTTATACATTTTATAAACAGAGACATATAAAATTTTATATGCCTCTGTTATAAATGATGATATATTTAAAATTTATAATTTATCTAATTCCGTAAGAAAATTCACAATTTATCTACAATTTACACAATTTATTTAAAATTTACACAATATTTTTAAATTTTATACCATTTATAAATCATGATATATTTAAAATATATAATTTTTCAAATATTTATAATTTATTTAATAGCTGTAATTTTTTCAATAAGTTTACACAATTAAAACAAACTGATTGTTTCTGCGAATATGGGATGATTTATCTTGTATCAATTATATTCGAAAACAAACATACTAATCCATGTCCGAATCACAATCCAGAAGCAAAGTAAAATCTTTGGAACTGACAAGTTAGGTTAGACACGTGAACTTCCACCAGGGAAGAGGAGCCGGGTGCTCCGGAAGGGTAAGCACCTCCTGTTTAGCTAGCTACACCCGCCACGTGTGTAATTAAAATTGTGTGAAAGGAACATGGAACTATGAGACGTCAAATATATCCAAGGCAATCCTGGACACAGAGACATCAAACTTATCACCAATACTGTGATGACGGCCATAAAACTTTTTGAGGGCCTTAATAACCTAGGCTTGCAATATTCCTGATTCAACAATTTATTTGCAAGCAGCCTACTTCCTTGTACAAAGTCCACTTAGTGGGAACGAGCTCTACCGTAGCGTATTAATTGGGAAACTTACTTTTTAACGTTTTTTTCATATTTCAATGTGCATTTTACATTAAATAGTGCAAGTAGGAAAGTAATATTTTCAAAACAGCTACTTATTATCTCTTAACTGGTATAAAGATAAAGAAATAATTAATTATTATTGATACAAGATTGATATATTATGATATATTTTTCATACATGAATATATTAATGCAAGGCTTATCTGTATGAATGTTTCACTATTATTATTATTTTTGTGCTTGTGATATCTTTTGTAATTTCCATATTATCATGTGTGTGTGTGTGTGTGTGTGTGTGTGTGTGTGATTGAAAATTCGATAAATATTTAACAAAAAATGTTTTACTTTTGTTATTTGCTATTGGCGTGGAATACATATGTACAAGTTATTTGTATTGAAACAGACTATAGCCCAAGCTGATGAAATTACCTATTGTTCTCCTTGTCCCACACATTCCTGATAGTCCAACATGAAATTTTCAGATTTCTTATATCAGAACAATAGATGTTGGACTAACAGGAATAAACCACTGAATTATGTCAAGTGGTTGCTAACCAACTTCATTAACAAAAACATTTTGGTTATAACAATTGACAAATAAAACGTTATTATTGACAGGGGGCTTATATTTCATCTAATGCACTGCTTGATACCATAAAATCGTAACAAAACTATTTACCGGTTTTAAAACTTTATAACTGGTTCAAAAACTTATAATGTTCCAGGGACATGAAAATATAAGGCAGTTGTCAATGCCGTCATATTATATATATATATATATATATATATATATATATATATATATATATATATATTACATCCTAATATTGTGAAATAGTGTACGCACTCCTTCATTGTGAAATATATTACATTTTCTCTCCTGTGCCGCCTCCTCTTCAGTTACATTAAAGATATTGTGAAATATTAAACAACAATTTATCTCCACTTTAAAAAATAGCATGCCAACTTCTGTGAATACTGCAAAATAAGTAATATGTATAGAAACAGCAGCTACATGTACGTAAACTGATTCTTGAACAACAGAATAGTTTAAACATAAGAATATGTAGTGACAGAGAGAAACATGTATACTTAAATTATTAAACAAACATTACCGAAAGTTATTTCTCCCTGTTAGACCCGCACGTTAAAGTATTTATCGTGATTGGACTTCAGAGAAAAGACGCAGATTTATCCACTATTTAATACAAGTTCGCATGAGGCATCACCTTAATAAATGCATGCTTTTGGTTGTTTGAGTTTGAACTCTATTTTAATTTTTAATGCAAGGTGCGCAGCCGTCGACTTAAATCTTTCCAAAGTCCATTCTTCCAGTTTGGCGTCAGGGAGCAAATGGACCGACATGTATTTCGCAATCACCGTCACAATGGAGTTTGACGCTATACCACCTAATCAATACTTCTTAACGATTGTGCGGTACGTGTTGGAAAACTTTAACGTCGCAAACTCCCTGAATAATGTGGGATTTACTGGAAGCCGTCATCTTATGCGATTTCATATCCATTGGGGGTGGTTAACCACCTAGTGTTTCTTTCAAAGGTAGCTGTAGTTCATGTCCTATGTTCAACCAGGCTAGGGGTTCGAAACCGCAACAACGCTCTCTCTAAGCGAACGCTCTATCAGCAAGCCGCCTGTAAGATTTACAGACCCAATTATGACTTAAAACTTTTAAAGGAAATAACAGCTGTATGACATATAGAAACATTAAGGTTATACTACAACAAAACAGTAGATAGAGAGTGATAAAATTTTAAATCAATTATTACTAGTATAAACTCGAGACTTTGCGTAATGAAGTACCCAACTAAACTTTGAAAGGTCATAAACCTTCGGGGTACGTTCAATTTTGCGTGATCCATCAATAATGTCGTTACACGCTTATGGTTATATTAATTTTCTAAACGCAGTAATATCATACTGCAATACAAACGCAACGTAAATGCACGTGTTCATTTTAATTTTATAATCCAAGCAATGGCATGGTAAAAGCACTTGGAACCCCCCACCCCCACCTGTTCCAACTCAGATTCTGAACTACAAGCTTCAGATTCAAGAGCTGGCACGCGCATATTATGAAAATGTGCAGAGCGTTTTTCATGTTACGACCCAATTAACTTGTTAAAAACACCTGTTATTACTAAATTAAATAGTTTGGATTCAAATTCATATTTTATTTTATGTAATCAATCCGTGTCATTATGATTCCCCACCACCGAAGATGGGGAATCATATTGTTTTTGTTCTGTTTCTTCTTATTATTATTATTCTTATTATTATTGTTATTATTATTATTCTCTCAAGACTATATGCTGATGCATATCTTAGAAACGGCTTGATGGATTCAGATGAAATTTGCTACCAATAATCTGTTGTCTGTGTAGATAATCAAGACGTGTTCATTTTCGTTATCTTGAAGGTGGGTGGGTGGGTGTAAATTGTGAAATCAAATATGCAGCAATATACCTGCTTCTCCTGCTTATGGTGTATTTGTTTCCCAATTAATACGCTATGGTAGAGCTTGTTCCCACTACGGGGACTTTGTACAACGAAGTAGGCTGCTTGCAAATAAATTGTTGACTCAGGGATATTGCAAGTCTAGGTTATCAAGGCCCTCAAAAAGTTTTATGGCCGTCATCACAGTATTGTTGATAAGTTTGATGTCTCTGTGTCCAGGATTGCCTTGGATATATTTGACGTCTCATAGTTCCATGTTCCTTTCACACAATTTTGATTACACACGTGACGGGTGTAGCTAGCTAAACAGGAGGTGCTTACCCTTCCGGAGCACCCGGCCTCACTTTCCTGGTGGAAGTTCACGTGTCTAACCTAACTTGTCAGTTCCAAAGTTTTTACTTTGCTTCTGGATTGTGATTCGGAAATGGATAAGTATGTTTGTTTTTGATTAAATACCCGGGAAACCAATTCTGAATGGACACAAGCTGTTTACGACACCTTAATTATACCAAGCCAATGCTTTCACCTATGAATTATTCCGATTAGTGATCGTCAAAAACTTAACGATTTTTAGAACCGCAGCTTGTCACGTCACACGCCTGTAATTAAAACCTTACACAATGAGCTGAATGGTGTATACAATTTGCCTTGATAGATCAAATGGCTTGGGGGTATTCTGTTATCACTGACTGTGGAAGTAGAAGACTGCCCACTTTTTTAAGTATCAATATAATTTCTCCTTTTACTGACTGACACTTTTCTAATGACCGGTATGTCGAGTACAAAAAATTTTTAAGGGTAGTTTAAGTCGGAAAATGAATCTTCCGAGTAAGCCGCCACTCTGTTACTATTAACACTTTTCAAATAAGAGATGGACAATTATTTCAGGTATTGTTCAAGTTTAAGATAAAATATTTTTGTGTATTTTTTATTCGATTTAAGTATTGTAATTTTCGTAATTTTTTATTCGATTTAAACATTGGAATTTCCGTAATTTGGACTGAAAGTTCACTTCGATTTAAACATGGGAATTTTCGTAATAATTCGTAATTTGGCCTGAAAATTCACTTCGATTCAAATATTGAAATTTTCGTAATATTTCGTAATTTGGACTGAAAATTCGCTTCAAATTCAGCATATCGAATTAACAAACAAATTTACATAGAAATACATAGCGATCTGATGCGACCATTGGTATCATTTCGATTTAAGCGAAATTGCGATTCAACCGATTTCGAATTAACGAGAGTCGACTTTATTTCTTTTGCATCAAAAACACCTCAATAATCTATGTAGCAATGAAGATCTGAGTCTTTTAGATGCTGGAAATAACAATATGAGATCTATTCCGTATACTACATGTAGCAGTGTTGGAATTTATGTTTATTTTGTTTATATTTTAATTTATAATACTTTGCAGTTTTCGTTTATTTCATAAGCGCTGCGTACATCTTTTACTCTATATCTATAAACACTAAACACATACTTACCTTATATTTGGCCTTACAGTTACTTACCTTTAGTCTCGTTTCTATTTTCCCGGTCTTTCTTTTGTTACTTACCTGTCACATGACATACTAGTAACAATTACTTACATGCAGAGGCCATGGCAGAAGACAGAACCTGGTCATATTTACACAGAACAAAAAATAGCTTAACTTTCTGTCTGTGAAGTCCTATATTCCATATGAACATACTGACATACAAGTATAGTGTACAGTCCAATACCACATAATGGACTTTGTTTAATATTATATGTAAAGTGAATGGAAACAATAAATGTGCGATGTAAACTATAACAGTGTATTTTGTGAATACAAACCACCTGTTACATATACCTAAATCAATATGTATCTTAACGTGTTGAAAAGTATGCTTTTTCAATAGAGGGGGTCTTTTAAATCGGACTATATATAGCGTCGATCTATTTCAACACACTATACACAGATATATAGCCCGGTTAACATACACGCTTCATAAAAATGTCCGGGTTTTTTATACTTTAACAGGACTTTATAGTGTGCTGAAATATATTGGAAAATTGACGCTATGGTGATACATAAGATTAGAATTATATTAAAATTTGAAATGATATTTAGAACATTGTTTTAAAAACTATTTTGTTCCCTTAGTCGTGATCACGATCTACAGATCTATAAGGCATCAATTTTTATTTTTCCCGAAATCATACTCGTAAAATTTAGGCAAAAATTGTAAATAAAATTAAGTTATTATAACTAAAATTTTGTATATTACAGAATAATTATTTTGTTGTAAACATTTAATAATTGAACTGTTTAGAAATGCGGTCCATAGTCAATATGAACGCAATTGATATGCAAGGCAAACTTATTATAACGCGCGTTAATTGTTATATTTACGTTTAAAATTATTTTCTTTTCTTTTTCTTGGTTCAAAATCATTTTAGAAAATTTTAATTCCGCGCTTTGTCAACAACGATTTTCGATTAACGGAACAGCTTATGGAACAGCAGATCCAACTGATCAGCTGTGCAGTTTGGCGCCAGAAATTCTAGGACAAAATAGTGCACGGAAAAAACAACAAATTGCATACAAAATTTCTACTAAATTGTTCAATTTTTTATTAAATATAAATATTTCGGTAATAAATAATAATAATAAATTATTAAATAAATCAATAATTCGTTATCACGGGATGTAAACAAACTTTATTTTTATGTCAATATAGTTCCGGTTTTGTGTATTTCATATTGTGTATTCATTGTTGTGAATGGAATTCTCGTGACGTCACCAAAGTAGATCTTGCAGTTCATAGCCGATATGAACGCAATTGATCTGAAACCTTGTGTAGAGGACAGAAAACAGACAAAATGTAAATCAATTTAATGTACCATTTCCATGAACATTCCCAAAATATTGTACTATATTGTATATACACTCATAAGTTGTAAAACTTTCAGTAAAAATAATATATATATATACAATTTTCTCAACCGAAAACTTTAATTCAAATCTACTTTAACTTTCAAAGAAATTTAAAAAAGTAATCAAGGTATGATTTCTTTAGTTTACCAGGTCGGCGGGGAACAAATGTACTTCATACACAACTGCCTTTAGAATGTAACAGTCCATCAAGGCAATATATACACAACATTAAAAACGTTGATTACCTTTTGATTAATAACTAAACAACAACATCTCTTGTTCATTTATTTTTTTATTCAATTTTGTAATTCATATATGAAGGACCGTAACTTTGATGTTAGACTACCTGCACACACAGGTACCCGACTAGACTAGTGTATTACGTCAAATATTGTATGTGTCAAAAAGTACCCTTTTTGGCGACACAGTAATGAAATTGGCGACAGAATTTTACAACTGGCGATTTCCTTGGCGATAGACTTTTCCAACCCAGCGCTAACCTTGCTAGGTTCTTTTCACCAGATATATGCCATAAATTATTTATGGATGGTGGGGAATCATACGTAACTGGTATCCCAGTTACAATCTATAGTTTTATTTCAAATTGTGGTTTGAATTACTAAAAAAACACTGGAAAATGAACGTTTACTATGTGTTATTGCATGAATTTGAACAAGAAACCATTCATATTTCCCTGTTAACATTATTTATGCGGTCTCTGGCTCAATATTACGGATTCGCCTTATTATTCCGGATTTTCTATTAATATTCCAGATTTCCGTAAAAATTATGGAGAGTGTCCATCTATTCTAGAACTTCGCATTTATTCCGGAACTATCACCCACCTCTAGTAATCCCCTACTCGTAATACCTAAATGTAATGCAATCGCAGAGGTTATACCATGTTAACTTTAACTTAAAATGATAATTCATTAGAAATATTACCCTGTTTGGGGTAAAATCTCATGCAGTAGTCATAAGCCTATTTTTACGAATTAGTTTGTGTCGTTGTTACTTATATAACGACTAACCTAAATAAATGTTTCATAACATATGCATGTCGTGTTTACCTTTTATGGGCTTTAATACGGCGGGAATCCTCATTTCGTTGTTTATTTAAAAAACACCTTAAAAGGTAAAAAAATTTTAAAACATTAAATGTAAACAGTCCTTGAAGAGTTCAAAATATGTGTTGAGTTAAAACACATTCTTGTCATTGATTTATAAATATAAAACTTGATATTTACATGTACTAATATATTAACCAAGATTTCGGAGGAAGGTACTTGATAAACTTTATAAACACATGGCTAACGTATAGACCTGTCAAAAGTTTAAGATAAAGCCCGCAGCACAAGAGCGATAAAAAATCGCTCGTCGCCGTCGCCGGGAAAATCGCCACAAAATCGTCCAGTGTGCGGTGGCCGGCGACACGATTTTACATCGCTGGCAACTCGTCGCCCAATATCAAGCAGGTTTGATATTGAGCGATGAAAATCGCAGAGTTGCAGGAAAATCGGCGTGTGTGCTGTGCACTGCGATCGGCGACAGAACCAACTTAAATGTTCAGCCAATCAGATGACAGTTTTTCGTCACGTTATTTTTATCAGGTGACTGCCCCACATCGCCGAGAATTTGTCACTTGTTCTGCACACACGGCGACCAGATTTCTGTCGCTCGCAACAGCGACGAGCGATTTTTCATCAAAAAGTTATAATTCGACAGTTTTTCGACAGTCTCGGTCGGTCTGTGCTGTATATATAAGTTTCTTTAGTTACTTTTTTTGTTCAACCCAAATAATGCAGCATTTATTACCGTAGAAATGCCTTCTGAGAATGAGTATATACGGCTTCCCTGTCATGTGCTACTTTTGATTTTTTATGAAATAATACATTCAAAAGTAGCACATAACAACCCTATGTAGATGTATAAATGGGGGCCTCGACGACCGAGTGCTTAAAAAATCACAACCCCTTTCGTCGGATTGGTTCGAATTACAAACGGGACAAATCCTAGTGTGAGAAAGTTTGTCAGTTTGCTAGCCAAATCTTGGTCCTTTTTCTCCAGATTACATGTTTTTTCCCCACCATACATAAACTGACTGCCATTTTACGAGTAGAAGTAAAAGTGACTCTTTACTGGGGTGTAAAATTCAATTTATCCACTTTACTCTTGTGATTAAAAACTATCCGCTGTTTCTCCAGCTCTGGTTTCTATAAAAATTCATCTGTGGAGCAACATTACGTACCAACGATTTGCTTTGAATTCGCTATAAGATTCCTGGTTTTGACAATTGAACTTTATATTTTCATCTAAATATGCTCTATCCAATTCCATCTTCTTAGAAGTTGATTTTTACTTTCTAAAAAGTGAACTTTTTCAATATATTTCAATCATTTGTTGCAAAAGAAGTCAAAATTAAGAATAGTTATTTGCCATACAGTCACTGACCGACGGCCCGCATGTAGACGTTAAGTCCCAACAATCATCATCATTCAAAGGAACGTGTAAGTACTTAGGGAGCCCAGTTGGTAGTATACTAATCAGTAATGACGGAGGTCCAACGTCCGATCCCGGTCAACCCTTTATTGAGTTCCTTCCTGGAAGTTTGGTGATAGTTGTAACCGTCGGAAGTGTTGTACTGGTAATAGTATCCATCAGAGGAATAGATGCGAGATTTGTCTGGGTTGGGACTTGTAAAATTTAAGGGTAAAAGTTACAACGATTGAAAAGCACCAGACTTTAACGAACACTATAATAAACTAAAAACCGCCTTTATTTCATCAGAGTTTAACATCAGCATTGTCATTAAATTTTCGGTTCCAGACATTTCAAATAGAGAAGCTTTTTTGCAAATTCTTATAAAGTCCAACTCCTAATGAAGTCTTAGGCGTTGAAATTGCAACACCTAATGAAGCCCAGACTTCATTAGGAGCTGTTAAAAGCTATCATTGTAAAACCAACCACTGTAATGAATAATATAAATGAATGATGAATGAATATATTACTTTGATCTCCCTCTTTTTTTGTTTTTGTTGGTTTGTCACGAATTGTATTGCAAAATAGAGAATATCATTGAAGATCGCCACCGTGTGAAATATTGAGTTTTGCTCGAAATGTTTCTTTCTTTGTGTTATATAATTACATGTATAAACCAAAAATTACACCAGGCGGACAAACCAGGTCAAATATATTATAATGAATTTCCATAAATCGTTTATAGTTCATAATTATTATTATTATTATTATTATTATTATTAATTTAAGCTTTGAAAAAAACTGAAGACTAAGACATATTTAAAGATGTTCTTGAGAATACTGCGGTGTTTTATAACACATTCATTTCTATTTCAATGCTGGCTTTCAGATCTCGATGAACGAATTAACACTGCAATAACACGCAGCTAATCGTCAGCACTGTAATATTGTTATGTTGTATTGTGGTAAAGCATGTAGGATAGACAGATTCACGATTTCTGTAATGGTAGAAATATTGAAAACTTGGCTCTATTTAAAGTATAATAATTGTAAAATAAAAAAAGCACATGAAGTTACATATTCAGATTGCAAATGACAAAAATGAAAACCCGATTTTTAACATAACACTCAATTTTAGGAAACAACCTTAAAGCCACTATAATTAGTTGTTGTCACTTTTAGGTTGTAAAACATTTATGGTACCAAAGCATATAGGCCTATATAGGGGAATATTCCTAACTTCGATCACCTCGGTCATTCTCAGAATAGATCTCGCTGTCATACCATCTACATAATACGGGCGTTTCCTCGTGTTATATTTACATTACAATTGTTTTCAAACACTTGCTTGATGTGCCTAGTAAGATTAAAATTCAATGGTCACAGAAAGTCGGCGGTTCCTAAAATCGATCACATGGTCGCCTTATTTCGATAAATCATTTTACAGTCATGTTCTATAGACAGAATATCTCCTTAAATGGTTCTGAAACACGGTGACGATCTTGCCTTCGGTGTTTATTTTGAAATACCTAAAGTACTTTTTAAAGGTGACAAGCTTTTAGAGATGTCCTTGAAAAGGTAAAAATGTGTCTATATAAATTTTAAAACACTTTTTTCAATCTCTTTTATATTTTGATTTAAATAGATGCCGCGCTGAAAGTGGGTCATGCTGTAAAGAAAATGCATGCCATATTATATCACATACTATAAGATTTAACAAAAAAGGTCTTCTCAAATTCCAAATAGGTGTGTGCCAATACAAATATTTACAAAACTTTTATATTTAAAAAAGACCGGTGTTACAATTGGTCCTGTCTCTACCGCAAAACGATTACATGATTCACCTACATATCACATTTAGATGAATCTATTTATGTAACAAAATTAAAAGAACATAATCAAAATCAAACATACCGGTTCAAATCAACACCAACCAACCTCCCCCCACGCCCCTACACCCCCCCCCACACACACACACAAAAATAAGACGAAAGAAAAAAAAACCCGAAAATTGCAAATCAATTTCAACAAGCGCTCTTCTGCTGATGAAGTGAGACCATGTAACAACCCACTTTGAAAAAATTACGCACTTTGAATTTTTTTTTTCAAAGTGCGTTGAGCTTGTCCCGGATTTAACGCAATTTAAAAAAAAAATTCAAAGTGCAATTTTTTTTTAAAAGTGGGTTGTCACATACCAGATGCGACGGAATTGTAAGCACATACGGATGTGTACTTAAAATGTTGTCCTTGTGCCTAGAATAGTAAGGTCTACGCAATCATTTTATAACTTATAAAAATCGCATGACATAAATTAAGACAAAAATGATAACCAAGAAAGTTGCTTGAAGCTAAAAAAATATCTACTACACCCGTTCGCACCAACCCTATTTTGCAAATATCTGTAATACTTATAAAACAAATATTTAAAAAATCAAACAAAACATACCAATTCATCTCAAAATAACGATCCCAAACTTTAAAAGCTGTCAAATTACGCTGTTGTTGAATGTTGCTTATTGTCGCATCAGCAATTTTTCAGGTATTCGCGACAAAAATTACTTTTTTAATCTCTATGGATTATTGTCTATTGCTACAAAATGCAAATAGGTTTAGTAATAATTAAAATAACTATAATGTTCAGGTTCTCAAAATGTCCTTTATTTTCATTTTTTTAAATGTACATGCGGAATGAACAAAATGCTTATATAGTATCAGAAGTAAACCTAGTCAACTATATTACCATCTTCATAGGGGAGTGAAACTTGCTTACACGGTAAGCGTGTTTCCTAATAGATTTATGTTAAAATATACGTCAAAATGTCAATATCTTTACGTTTTATTTCATAATTTTTATTTATAATTTTGTAATTTTTTAACTCTTTCAAAATCTGACGAATTATAATTACAAAATACCATATAAGGTTTGCGCTTGTTCGTCATAATGTAAATTTAAATTTTAGGCTAGGTTAATTTAAATTATGAATATTTTCACTGAACCAATAAAAAGATCTTTATTTAAAAAAAAACCACTTGTTTAACACGTGATGAGCTTGCTATATATTAAGATGGAACCACTTATATAAGACTTTTAATAAGGCTTTATATCTTTGATTGACTAAGGTTATATGTTTAACAGAGGCCTAATGTCGAAGATTTCACTTATAATACCGCTTGTATTATTATTGTTACTCTCTGGAGGAAGTCAGTCCCAGGACTTGACGTATTTTAATATTTTACAAAATGTTTTCCAGTTAATGAATGGAGCAACGCCGCAAAATGTGAATTTCACTAACATTGCCAATGTGCTGTCGCAAATAAGTCAATGGAATGTGTTACAGACCGTTATTAATGCCCTGAATCAATTCAAAAACAGCGCGCCTACAGCGAATGTGACATCGTTTAATTTAGCTGATATAATTTCGAGGGTTCCACAAATTTCACAACTTTTTAACAACACTAACTCTCCCAATGCGAATGGAATAATCTCGGCTCTTTTTCAAGCTAGGAATTTCTCTCAAACTTTGCAGTTAATGAATTTGTCTAGCATACAGTCATTGTTGAAAGGTCTTACCAATGCGGGCATCAAACTACGAAATGGCAGCACATCAGGAGGAGAAAGTGCTCTGTCAGGGATCTTGGAGGCACTCTCAACTTCTCAGTCCCTGGACCTTTCTACTATACAGAATTTGTTGAAAGTCCTAACTAGTTCGGGCATTACTTTACCCAATGGTACCGCGTCAGGAGGAGGAAACGATCTATCAGGAATCATGGAGGCACTCTCAGCTACCCAGTCCTTGGACCTTTCTACTGTACAGAATTTGTTGAAAGTCTTAACTAGTTCGGGCATTACTTTACCAAATGGTACCGCGTCAGGTGAAGGCAATAATGCTTTACTTGGGATCATGGAGACGTTATCAGCTGTCCAGCAAATACAGTACCAAATATCAGAAACCTGTTTAGAACATGCGCAGATGCAAATCACAGCTTTATTACAAGGACAGTTATGGGCTTTAAAAAGTAAGATAAATATTTATTTATTTATTTATTTATTTATTTATTTATTTATTTATTTATTTTTTTTTTTTTTTTATAAATAGGTTTATCTTTAGTGTTCATTAATGTATACTAATATTGTACAGTAAATCAGAAATATTTGTAGAAAATTCGCAAGAATAAAAAGACGGATAGTACGAAATTCGTGAATATTTCATTCCGATATAATTTTCGTTAAGTTACATATACCATCATCCAACGACGCTAAAATATATGTACCTGAATATTTTGAAATAATGCAGAATTTTCACAATTTACAGTATACATTAGCTATACATTATTCAATGAAAAACAAATATACTAATCCATATCTAAATCACAATCGCAAAGGAAAGTAAAAACTTTGAAACTGACAAATTGAACACGCAAAATTCCACCAGGTAAGTGAGACCGGGTACATGAGATCAAGTGAATTAAACCAAATTGTAATATGCGCTTTGCGTTTAAATCAAAAACAAACATACTTATCCATTTCCGAATCACAATCCAGAAGCAAAGTAAAAACTTTGGAACTGACAAGTTAGGTTAGACACGTGAACTTCCACCAGGGAAGTGAGGCCGGGTGCTCCGGAAGGGTAAGCACCTCCTGTTTAGCTAGCTACACACACTTGTATACTTTAAATAAAAATGAATACTTTTTCGTAAATTCGTGAAAGTTCTGAGTTGCCTCTTGTTATTGTAATGATTGCCTGTAAATACAATACAAACACAATCGGATGTGACATTTAACGTATAACGCTAATTGCTCAATAAAACGCCGATAATTTTCCCAAGTGTTGCGACTGCGATCTGGTACATCACAGAAATACAACATAAAGTCAAATAACCATTGACTACCAAATTTTGAGACGTTCTTTAAAAACCATTTTTTACCAAACTTGTGAAGAAAACATTTTAAAAAGGGGTATATTTTCAAAAAATTTGGCAATTTGGCTATTGATTACTTTAAATAATTAGACCAGTAATGTATCACTTAAACACCTTCATTATTTTATCCAGTGCTCATGTACTGTAGGGAACAAAAGCCAAAATCTGTGACGATCAAAATATTAAATAAACACATACAAGGTAATTAATCAAACCATTCATTTTTTGTTTGAATACCTATTTTCAGTGTCACATCATCTTGTCAAAAATATAATGTTAATTGTTTACATTAATTTTGAATGGAGTTATGAATGTATAGTGCAATTAAATAAATAATTTCAAATTTCATAAATATTTTGTCTCAATAATTCTTGATATGTTTGCTTTAATATTCAACATCAAAATTGGTGTCATAAATATTTGATTATTTACAATTTTCTGTTTTATTGGAACACTTTATCTTATCAATCACTGAACATGTCAATACGCTTACGCTTGCGTTGGCAACTAGAGACCCGCCTTGGCAGCTAGTAATGCCACTAAGTAGAATTGTAAATAAATTCAAAAATACGTATGGAAATTTTAAGTCTTTGGGTAAACTGGGTATACGTAAATGTTAATATGTATTTAGCAATGCCAACTAGAACACAACAGCGTAAATAAAAACACAACATTTAAGGTCAAACACATCTGTTTCAAATAACGATATACATTATTATTATTATTATTATTATTATTATTATTATTATTATTATGTGTCTACGATAGTTTGGCAGTCTGAGTGCACCAGAGTCGCCCCCATTTCTTTTCCTCTTTTCTTCTTATTATTCCAGTTTCCGCACACGTTTGTCTTCCCTGGTTCATTTAATCTCAATGAAACTTTATAGCAACAATTGTATTACCATGTAGATGGGCAATCCGCATTTTAAATTTTCAACATGGCTGCCGTTACCAAGGAAACGGGAGGTGGGAGAATTTTGTCATTGCGCTTCATACAATTATTACTATTATTATTATTATTATTATTATTATTATTATATCACTTTAGTGGTTGATGCCATGGGAAAGATACCGACAGGTATTCTAGATGGAAATTTGAAGTCATTGGGTTCTTTTGAAGAGTGTAAATCAGTAACAGCAACAGTGATAGATAGTCGTAACCAGACAATAAGGCCATTCAGAGGAAAATACTGTACTTTTGATCTACCTGCCGGATTCCTGTTAGGAAGCGCCAGTTTGGAGAGCTTAGGACCTGTATGTATAACCATTTATGATACTTCTGATGAGAAGTTTAATTTCGAAACGTCTGTCTAGTGCCGTAAAATTAAAACAGGTTTAGTGAAATGTACAATCACTGGGCTGGTATCTCTGCTGGTAAACAGCATCTCTGAATATAATATTAACCCCAAAAGGCAATACATAGTATAGGAGTGATTCTTAACTATTTTCAGTCGGGGGCCATGCTCACTTCGGAAAAGAAATTACAGTAATAAATAGCTAAAATGTGTAAATTTACGACCCCGACTTATTTTGAGGAGCCATTGGATAGGGGGATTGAACAAAATCCCTGGGAATGTTGTAAATTCCTCCGAGAATAAATCTAGGCATTTCTTCGTCGTCAGTAGAAATAGGCATGCCTATTAATGAAATGTGAAAGAGTTCTATTGATACGACGACGTAACAAATCTTAATTTAAAAATATATAATAAAATTGTATCATTTATCCATCATTTGTAGTGGGCGTATTACTTCATGACCCTGAAGTCTGGAGTGTGTATACCAGAGAGTTGTACCAACACAGAGTTTCTTGTTGCAATCAATCAAGGTATTAACATAATTGAAGTTTTTAGCTATATATGAAAGTGATATCATAACTTAATAATCCATATTTATATACAATAATGTTAGTTTTCTTGAAAAAAACGTAGATTAATTTGGGGGTAATACATGTGTGGGATTTTTTAAAGAATAGTACACTATTTAAACTGGCGACACTTAGGTTTAGCAGGATCATGTTTTCGACTTTTTATATTATTTTGCAGTCTGTAGTATATGAATGACCTGCACTTTTTAAACCTATTTAATTATGTATATGGTTGACTTTGTATAGGAAAAACTCAATTTATTATTATTATCATTATTTTTACACCCCATTTCATTGTATTACTGCCTAAAATAGGATGTTAGATTTTTACTTTCAAAATTTATATGTAGTAATTTTAGACTTGTTACCATAATTGATAATTGATTTTCACAAAACATTTAATTTAAAATAACTAAAAAAGGTTTTTCTTTATTTTACAGTTTTGTCGAGAATCCCGCTAGGAAACATCACGTTGTTTGCTTCGTCAGCAACCTGCCAAGAAAATGATATGAAATGGGATACAAAAGCTATCGCAGCAATGTAAGTAAAACAAAGTACAGGTCTGTCGAAAGTTTAACACTGAGCTATTGGCAAAGTGTCAAAGGTCTGTTGCTAAGTGTCCGTGATTAATAGAATCTGTCACCTGTTTGTGACCGATACCGTATGATCTCAGTCGAGGGTGATGTGATGTAACATATATCCTAATCGAGGCTGTGCCGAGATTGGGATAAATTACATCACATCACCCGAGATCATACAGTATCGGTCACAAACTGATGATAGATTCTATTTCTCGTACCATTAAATTGTTAATAACTGTGGTACGTGTACACTCATTGGACTTCTTGCATTCCTTTGGACACTTTATGCATTGTACAAATCCGCACTTTGAAAATAATCCGATCGACAACACTTCAAAATTTTAAGATATCAACGATTAGTAATCAATGCAAATATAAAACAACTCTGACAATAACATATTTTGAATAAAAAATAAAATAAACTTTCGAGACATAGATAGCATCTGGTGTAAAGCTGTTGATATAGCTGTTCAGTGTCAGTTACTTCGTCAATCAAAAACAAGTCACGTGATATTTTATATCAAGGAATGTGTAAATGAATCCACGAATTTGCCATTTATATGCTTGATAACAAGGTTTCAATATTATAAACTTGATATGTCAATAAAAATATAATTTGTTTATAGATACACGATACATAGTATTAGCTCCGATATTTTAGAAGTCTGATTTTTTTTAGAAAATGGGACCTTGGTGGGTGGTCAATTGGTGTATTTAAGCGCTCTTACGGGTCAGAGTGATTAGGTCCAAGTAACGCTTTTGGTAGATCCTGGTGTGAAAACGTTTGTCAGTTTGCTTGACGAATGTTTTCTCCAGGCATTCCGGTTTTCTTTTACCATCTGCTTTCATATAAGTGAAAAAATTTTAATTGAGGTGTAGAACCCAATTACTTTCTTAAAAAACAACATTTCACGGGTACATTTTTTGTTTCAGTGTCATGTGTGGGGTGTTTGTGCTACTAATGGTAATCGGAACTGGTTATGACGTCATATACATCCAACGACCAAAGGACAAGGCCAAAGCAGATATGTTAAAATACAAAAATAACGGACCTCCTAACACTAACACTACAAATACAGTCTCTGACTCCACAACAATGAATATAGCAGAACGTGATAAAATTAAGGAACAAACACCAGGTACGTTGTTATAAATCGAGTGTTACAAAACATCACAATATTGCTGAAAGGTATGGCGTCTCTGTATCCAAAATTATGATGTCCCATAGTTTCATGTTCCTTTCATTCTCAATCTTTGATTTCACAAGTGGCGGGTGTAGCGAGCTAGGTCTCAAGGAGGTTCTTGCACAGCTTCAATTCCCTGTTGTAAGTTCAGATGTCTTATGTTAAAGCTTTTACTTTCATTTTGGGATTGTGATTAAGATATGGACGAAAAAATGAACCAAAAGGACCTCAATGCTTAAATACATCAGAACACGTAGATTGCAAGCATTAAGGATCAAAACTCATAACATTATAAACTAGAAATTACTGAGAATGGAAAATGTTTAAACAAAATTTTAACGAATACTAGAAACGTTATATTATTAAAAGCCGCCTATATTTATAATATGAGTATTGCATCTTAAATACTTTGGACAACTTGAACCCGACTTTTGTAATTTACATGTACTTTGAACCATGCCAATATCATTTGTACACTGTTACAAACAACTGCCAGTCAGGATTTGATGTTCTTCTCTCCTTGTTTATAAACATACATGTATTAGTGGGCTTCTTTGATGTCAACAGCCTTTAGAATACATCTCAATTTTTAATTATTAGTATTATTATTATTATATGTAGGGGTTGCAGGAAAACTGATAGTGTCATTTTCTATGTATACCAATGGGAAGAAATTGCTAAATACTAAACAGGGAGCAGGCAGCATTACAGCGATCAATGGAATACGATTCTTCAGCATGACTTGGGTCATTCTTGGTCATACTTTGGCATTTGTGTTGCAAGTAGGGAATACAGGTATGTTATAGGCAATCGTTTTAAATTAGGAATAGTCATATATATGACCCCCGCAATACAAGGGTAGTGTTAGTTTCACAATTAAGACAGATACAATGCATGTTTTCCATCATGTGGAGGAAATAAACACCTATATACAACATGTACTATCTATACGTAAATGTACTGTTCCAGCCTAAATAGTGAAATTTAAGGTTAAGCAGACAGGTCAATGGATTTGTATGTTTGTTTTGATAAAATAAATACCATATTCACATATTATAAAAGAATTTGTGGGGTTTTAATCCTTGTTGCCTCAATTCGGGATTATTTTGTATTCCACAATTCATTCGGGATTTTTTTTATATTCTGCTAATGATTAAGTTGTTATCATTTACATTCTTTGTGCATCATTATTAAATCAAGGTAGTCTGTTTATTATACACATAATTTTAGTTTAAGTGGTGCTAAATTCAGATTCTATTTATTCTTTTGTTGTAGAAAATTTTGCAACTTTTGGAGTAGAAATAATGAATAGATGGACATATACTGCTATAGTAAATGCATTGATTTCAGTGGACACGTTCTTTGCTTTGAGGTAAGTGTCTATAATATATTGTAATAAACATATACAGTAAACGTTTACAAACTACCACTTGCACTTATCACCCTCAATGGCTATTAAGTCCAAAGTCTATTTCTTTAATTATATCTTTATAAGTCTCCCTTGACTTCCTCAAAAACTAAGGTATACACCCCTATGCAAAATATTTTATTGGCTAAATGTGGTTAAATAAATTTTGGTCCTTTTGGTATCTTTTACCAATTCTGGTTTCATAATTGTTGTCCAAGCACTACTGATGAGGAATTGAATTCCAAAACGGTCGTCTATTGCTGTAAAATTAAAACTGCGACAAAACGTTATTTCAGAAAATCGCCAAAACAATATTGGTAGAAACCCTATGGAAATTGCATTAAAGCAAAAAGTTCCTAGGTTTCCTTACCTTTCCGGAGCACCTTGCCTCAATTCCCTGGTGGAAGATCACCTGTTTAACTTAACTTTGTTCAGTTTGCTGTGGGATTGTGTGTTGGACATGGATTGGTATGTTTGTAGACATGGATTGGTGTTTGTTTATGATTTGAAATGTTTAGTTGTAAAGAGAAACTATAGTGTGTTTATGTCGACAAATACTACATAGAAATATAAAGAAAATACCTAATGTTTACTGACTGTTCCAAAAAATAAATAACAATTAAATGACGTCATTATTGCATCATTTGTCTTTCAAACTACATGTTATCGTACTTTTTCGTTTTGACAAAAAGTAGAAAGAAATTAATATTTTTTTAATCTCTTTTATTTCAGTGGTTTGTTGATGTCGTATTTGGTCCTGAGAGAGTTGGAGAAAAAGAAAGGACCCCGTGGTATCAACTGGTTTATGTTTTATTTCCATAGATTTTGGAGGTTAGTTATTTGTCACATATTTGTCTAAATTTCCTGCATGTTAAAATTTGAAATTTCTCAAAAACTTAGGTATACTCCCTCATGCAAAGTATTTCCTTAGCTAAATTTGGTAAAATATATTTTGGTCCTTTGGTAAGCTTTTCAACATCTTCAAAATAATTTTGGTTTCATTATTTTGGTCCAAGCGCTACTGATGAGGAATTGTATTCCGAAACGGCCGTCTAGTGCTGTAAAATTAAAACTGGTATAATATGTAATTTTTAACATCTTCAAAATAATTTTGGTTTCATAATTTTGGTCCCAGCACTACTAATGAGGAATTGTATTCCGAAACGGCCGTCTAGTGCTGTAAAATTAAAATTGGTAAAATATGTAATTGTATTCCGAAACGGCCGTCTAGTGCTGTAAATTGAAATTGGTATAATACGTAATATTAAGACACATTAAGGAATTGGATTTATATTATTCAATTTCATCTTAATGATTAGCTAAAATGATTACACGTGATCATTTTATCTCGCATGATATGCCACGAATTTCTGCAAAATCCGGTGTGTATCTTAATTCGGAAATCCCGTTTTGAACAGCCTTGCTACAGTATGGCAGCGGCAGTGCATTGTCAAACGAAGTGCAGCAGTGACTGAATTATATAATAAAAATCATTAAACATTTATGGTCTTTAAGTGGTTGTGTATGGTGTGATATTGACAGTGTCATATACCATTTTTAGTGTATTTTATGATTAAATTTTTTAAAAAATGGTACAATGTATATGACAACCAAGAAATAAAGGTGTTGACCTCGGTTGTCTCTGTTTTAATTTTGCAACACTAGATGTCCGTATGGAAAGAAATGCTTATCAGTCGTGCTAGAATCAAAACGTTGATTATATTGCTCTTGATCTTACTTCACTGGTAAAGGTCCGCGTGTTTAAGTCCATTTGCCAGTTTTACTTTGCCTTTTGATTATAATTTGTATATGGATTGGTATGTTTGTTTTTGATAATTTTCTTTGAAGTATACTGAGTACATGTATAAAAAACAACATAATTTTTGTTGATTTATCCTCTGAATTAAATTAAAGATTTTTGATTAATTTTCCAATAAGAATTTTTTTTTTGTCTTTTTTAATACACGTGTGTTACTTTTACCTGCCCGGTTTTCACAACCATTTCTTAAGATTTTCCTTAATTTCATTCGAGCAAACCTTATCTTTATTATATCCTTTATATACATACATACATACAGAATACAGCTTCAATAAACCCGGAAGAAAATCTTAAAACTTGATCACAACATATAAAATAACGCTAATATATAACCACAATTCTGCCTCAAACAGTGTATATGTTGGGGGTTTCAAGTAGTAATATAAACATTCCAATGGATAGAAAGTTAGAAACAGCAATTATTGTCCAATCTTGGTTTTTTCCTTTGATTTTTCCGATTTACATTTCGTTCTCAGTTCTTTGACCGAGTATGTTCTTCATATTTAAATGTTTTAGCATCCGGCCTCACTTCCCTGGTGTAAGTTTGTGTTTTTAACGTAATTTTCTAGTTTCAAAGTTTTTGCTTTTGAATTGTCATTTGGACATTTACTGGTATATCTGGTATATTTGTTTTTTAACTAAAACTTATGTTGATTGCTTTTCTGTTTCAGATTGACACCAATATATATGTTAGTATTGTTTGTGAGTGTCGCAACATTTAAATACTGGAGTGATGGACCAATGTGGCCACAAAACGGTATAGAGATTGACGAGTGCAGAGACACCTGGTGGACAAATCTACTTTATATCAACAACCTTTATCTTTCCAAAAAATCAGTAGGTCTAGTTATTTGAGAAGTGATAGGTAGTTAACTGAATTGGGTTTTATGTCACAGTCAAGAATATTTCACTTATTAACAAATGTCACCATCTATAGGTGAATTGGTAGAAAGTTTTACCTTTTCAATGCGCTAGGAACAATGTGCAAGGAGTGTCCGCTAACGTGCCAACCGGCCGTGACTTTCATTTCTAAATACCGATTGCTTAGCAAAAGAATATTTGCCACCTATTTTTAAAGTTTTGGTCACACCTCGACCGGTCTTCGAACCCACAACTTCCCACATACGGAGTGGACACTCTAACAACTGGGCTACCGTAGCCGTATGTGTGATATAATGAATTAAATGAGTGCTTATTTTAGCCTTTTCAATGCAGTGTACATATATGTCGTGTTATTTAGAAATTCAGATTTCTCGTCAGAAATAAAACATATAGAGATATATATGAAATGTTCTTAACAGTAGGGAAATTAAACACACAACGACCAAAAAACACAAACAAATGAACATCTGACAAAAACGCTGAAAGGCAACGAGTAGAACAATAATACCCATTGACAGAGATGATTGCCCGGAAGTAAACCATTTTAGGAGTCTGCGACACTTTTGTACATTTGCATATTTATGAACCATTGGTTGTAAAACTGGGGAGGTAGAGGGTTTTTAATATAATAATAAAACTACAAGACTAGATATTTCACCAGTGTTCAACCAAAATTATGAATTTATTATCAATGATATAAATATATTTTTATCCTCTCTTGTCCATTATTTTTGTTTGCCTATTTCTATAATTTTCTTGTATTGTATAGTGTACTTGGTTGCTTTGGTGTGTGTCTTGAAGGTACATTGTTCTCAATTATGTTTTTGATTTTTTTATTTTGAATTATTTACACCCAGTGTATGTTATATACTGTTTGTGATATTTTATTTCAGTGTTTTGGTTGGTCTTGGTATTTAGCAAATGACATGCAGTTTTATATTGTCAGTCCAATTCTATTCATACCTTTGTTTTAGTAAGTATAAATTTCCGAAATACTTGATACTTGATATAACGAACGCGATTAAGAGACCAATAAAATTTGACCATTATTGTGTCAATTTATGAAACTAAGCTACTCTAGCCGGGCAAGTTCAGCAGTTGTGTAAGCGAAAAAATAGGAATTTTTCCCTGAACCCTCGTATACAATAAACGTGATGTGTAACAGAAGTTATAATATACTAAAACTAATATTGTAGATTCCGATGTGGCGAATGAAGTTCGAATTTTTTTAAAAATAAGAGGAAAAAAAATTTTGGATAAACAAAACACAAAGGGACCAAAACAACAACAAAAGAAAACAGCAAACAACTAAAAGTAAAGCTAAAATATCAGATAGGTCTCGCTTCCTTTCAAAACTTCACGTGTTTGCCAGTCTTTCAAGTTTTACTTTGCTTTGAGACTATGACCTGGACATCTTCTTGATAGCAACAGACTAAACCTTTTGAAACGTGTGCAAAAGATGTTTTTCTAGAGTTATAAATGGTATGCTTTATGTTTGATTATAGAGACAATAAATTGAAGTTAAAAATTTGTGAATATGTTAGATAGAGCAGCATTATATTATGATGTATTCTAAAGTTGATTGAGAATTTTTAATTCACCAAAACGTGATTAGTAAACCTTTGATAGCAAAACCCTGCACCAGTGACTAAAACCATAGAAAAAGCAAAACTAAAACAAACACACCAGCCCATGTCCAAAACAACACGTTTTATTAAGTCTGTATAAGTCAGTGTAAGTATTCTATACTACAATATAAATCTTCATATAATTTTTTATTTTATTTTTATTTTAGCAATAAGATTGTTGGTTTAATTGTGTGCGCTGTTTTCTTGATTGGAACTACAGTTGCCAGTGGAGTTGTTTCATCTATAAACAATTTGGGTCCTAGTTCTGTTGGTGGAGGACCCCCAGGGTAAGTAACTTTGTATATATAAATGGACGCCAAAATAAGTGAGATCATTGAGGGTCTTTAAGTAGTTTTTAACCTGAACCCTTGGACATTATTCTCATTATTTTATTCAGTGTCGGTTCAATCTATGACGTTTTTAATAACATCGGTGACCCAAATGCCTGTTCTTTCCCCCGTAATTATCACAAGACACAATACATACCTTTAAGTTTTTTTTATCACATCCGAACAATAAACTGTACAAAAACACGATACCTTGCAAAACGAACACATACATTATTCAAAGGAACATGTATAATGTAAACTGATGCAACTTGACGTGACAAAGGGAATGTAAATACGGAGGCTTTCTAGCGCATAACTAAATATGACAATAACAAATATACAAGACTTCAGTGACAAAAGTTATCGTTTTATGGTTTTACTTCTAAACAGGATGAGTAGATTCTTCCGGAGCACCAGGCCTCACTAACACGTGACAGATATAGCTAGCTAAACAGGAGGTGCTTACCCTTCCGGATCACCCATCCTCACTTCACTTGTAATAATACAATTGTTAAACCTATTTGTCTATTTCAATAAAAAAAACATACTAATCCATGTCCGAATCACAATCAAGAAGCAAAGTAAAAAATTTGGAACTGACAAGTAAGGCTAGACACGTAAACTTCCACCAGGGAAGTGACGTCGGGTGCTCCGGAAGGGTAAGTACCTCCTGTTTAGCTACCTACACTCGCCATGTGTGTAATCAAAATTGTGTGAAAGGAACATGGAACTATGAGACGTCAAATATAGCCAGGACAATCCCAGACACAAAGACATCAAACTTATCAACAATACTGTGATAACGGTCATAAAACTTTTTGAGGGCCTTGATACGATTAGGCTCGCAAAATCCCCGAGTCAACAATTAATTTGCAAGCAGTCTGCTTCGTTATACAAAGTCCCCGTAGTAAGGTTTTAAGATTGTTTTTGGACATTTTTTGTTGTTGTTTTCATGAACACTTATGTTACGTTTCTATATACATGTATTCCTAATTGTAGGTCAGATGTAGCTATATATATGGATGCATATTATATAAAGCCATGGTGCAGGATGGGACCGTACATTATAGGAATTATGACCGGGTATTTGCTGTACAAAACTAAATGTAAAATCAGGATCAATAAGGTAAAATTAAAATTTAAGTGTTACAAAAAACATTAATATTGCAAATACAAAGATGACAAAAATTTAATATACAAGAACCATCAAAAACAAACATAACTGTTCATGTTTATTTCTAAATAAAGAAAGTAAAGTAAAAACTTTCAAAAAGTGAAATACGAGAACGTCAACAAGAGAAGTGAAGTCGGGTGCTCCGGAAGTGTAGTCAACTCTTGTTTAGCTTGCAGCAGTGCCATAACGGAATATTGCAAGAATATTAGTATTGCAAATACCAAAAATAATTTTATAGGTACCATATAATGAAAATAAACAACCCGTCATGTTTAGTTTTATAGTGTTAACCGTGTGTTAATATACCCTGTTTTGTATTTCATATTTAAATAGAGTCTAGGGTTCGAACGCGGGCCAGGTGATACACAAGACCTTGATTTGAGATACTGATTATTCGCTTAACTGTGACGAAAAGATCATTTGAAGTAGCACCTTTAAAGTCATCCAGAGTAAGCGCTAGTACAAGGCAGACAATAAAACACTCGCACATATCACGCATACACTTATTTGTTGTTAGATCCATCAATCTTGCTCTCATCGCACAAAGCGAGGGAAATATTAATGTTTAACAACATTACAACTAACCAACAAATCACTCTTTATCTCTAACGGTTATTACAATAGATCTTACGGTATCTAAACAAAACCAATTTACACTATCATTTCTTATTGCAGTTTGTAAATATTGGCATTTGGCTTGTTGCTGCTGGTGCTGGATGTGCCATACTATATGGGTTGTTTGAGCCTCTGAGAGGAAATAACCTCCTGAGTAAAGAGCTTTCGGCGCTGTATAATGCTACACATAGAACAGTCTGGGGATTATGTGTCTGCTGGGTCATCGTATCCTGTGCCAGTGGACATGGGGGTATGTAAAACGACGAAGAGAGAGTGGGTTGTTAAACGTGTGTGAGAGAGAGAGTGTGTGTGTGTGTGTGTGTGTGTGTGTGTGTGGTGTGGGTGTGTGTGGGCGTAAAACTCGCCCATTAACCAGGCTTGCAGTCAGTCCGTAACAGTTTGAGGAGTCATTTGTTTTCCATGAAGAAATATACTTGTGGAAAAAATGTCTTGTTATAGTTGCTATGTTTACAACATTTATAAGCGTTGCAAATCAAATATTTCAATTTTGAAAAACAATGTACTAAAAAAATAAAAAATTTACGCACAATAGCCATAGCAAATAATTTCGAAACCAAAAAGCTTACAATCTCCGGTTAAATTAGAGATGTCCATCAAGTTGGGTTTTAAAAAATATTAAAACTAAAGCACATAAACAAAGACAGTCGTACATAATTAACACATCAGATGATGTTGATATAATTTTGGATGATTTTGCGTAATGAACCTTTCAACAAAGATTTGCTTTTATCTGTTACTTTTAAGACCTTCTTTCATTTAGAGTATTTGCTTAATTTAAATGACATCCCTGGTAAACGTTCTTGTGTTAAAGTAATTCTGCCAGTTTCAAAGGTTTTATTTTGTTTTGGAATAGTAATTTAGACACAGAGTAGTCTGTTTGTTTTTGATGATTTCTGGTACCTTGATTTTGTACATTGATTTAATAATCAAGAACAAACATACTAAACCATGTCTGAATCACAATCCAGAGGCAAAGTAAAAACTTTGGAATTGACATGTGAACTTCCAGCAGGGAAGTGAGGCCGGGTGCTCCGAAAGGGCTAACGCCTCCTATTTAGCTAGCTACAACCGTCACATGTGTAATCAAAATTGTGTAACATAAACCTGGAACTATGGGGCGTCAAATATATCCAGGGCAATCCTGGACACAGAGACATGAAACTTATTCAAATATTTGTTTTTTAGGTTACGTTAACAAACTTTTGTCCTGGAGGGCGTTTGTTCCTTTGGCCCGCCTAACTTACGCCGCATACCTGATACATCCACTTATTATGTTCCTGTTCTACTATACACAGAGGAGTCCTCTTCATCTCACAGATATGAACTTAGTAAGTTATTTTATAATTTTTCATTTATAGTGCACAAGTCAACAAGAGGTGTTTACCCTTTTGTAACACCCGGTCAGTTTCAAAGTTTAAATTTATTTTTGTTTAACGATTGTTATTTGGACATAGATTGGTATGTATGTTTTTATGCTTATATTTATCATAATGGTAACTTCATTCTATTTGTCAGTAACCTACCTTTGGTTGGCTCAAATATGTGAGAACTGTCAAAATCGATACGAGTTAAATATTTTGACTAGGTGTACATCGTCATCACTACAATTCATTTTACGAACAAAATAAAAGTCTGTGGACGCTTTAGATGTGAACCAGTGCGTATACCTTTACGCTTAGAGAGTGGTTTTTAACATTTTGAATATCGTTCCAAAATGAGTAAAATTATTAAGGTTAAACTAAATCAAACCAAGACTTTTGCGATGAAAGAAAGATATTAAACATTTAAACTTATTGTTTTATTATCTTATTTCTAATTATAGATTTATCTTTTCTTTGGACATTTGGTGGCTTCATATGGCTTGGGATTTGTAGTTTCTCTGGCTTTCGAATCGCCAATGATGGGTCTAGAAAAAGTTATATTTGGAAGATTACTAGGACAGAAGCCGAAGAAACAGAAACAACCAGAGGAAAAGACACCACCTTCTCCTTCTGAGGAAACCAGCGGGAACGATCAAGTTTTTGCCACCGCGTTAAGATATCCAGGAGGTTTTGAAGGACCATATAATGTTGGAATGACTGACTTAGAAACAGATCACCAGAATGACTTTAAAAATAAATTATCAATATGAATGGAATAGCAAAATTTCAATTTTTTCTCAACAGAACTTTAATTTTATATTTTATCAATTTATATCATAGATTTGAAACTTTATTGCTGTTTGCTGATCAGCAACTATATTAAGGTTGTATACTGCTGAGGAGACCTAATTTCCTGCATTAAGGTAGTTCCATACCATGGTGACGTCGTCGTTTTGTGCGTACGGTCGAAATGACTTGATTTGACGTCTTTTTATCTATGACGTCACGAATGTGTGGTCTTCGGCGCCTACAGAATTATGGCGGGAACGCTGTTATGCTATCATTCAGTAGAATAATTTTTCTGCATTCACAAAAGATTAGAATTCACAATATCAATTCTGTGCACTATTTTTAAGAATAAAATGTATATTGTACATAACGGAAATTAGGTAGATTTACACTGTTGAGAGTACTATTCTAAATAATTGAAAGATTTGAGTACATTGTTTAAATTTTGAAGACGGTATTTTAAATGCCGCTTTATGTTTGGGGTTTTTTCCGGTGATTTTAAATACAAATAGTAGAACACAAACTGACGATTCTTCAATAAACATACTACATGATAATTTTTCTCCGTGTCAAATTGTAGCAATTTAACCGTTCTCTTATATTTGCGTTTTTTTCAGCGGCCTAGAATCAAGAACACTTCATCAATATATACGAATCCCCTTTCCACTTTAACTGATCTGCTTTGAGTAACGGTTGCCATGGGTTTCTATGAGTGACAGACCATATGATATTTAAATTGGTTTTGTTTTGCACAATACAAATAGCTCACAACCAGTGTTTATGTTTATTTGTTAATACCAAACGAAAACATTGAGTTTATAAAAGTATACTAGGACATTGATGCTAATTTCTTATGTAAGGAATGAGGCTTTTTTCTTGTTTCAGGAATTTGATGCAATTTTATGAAAAAAGTAGCTTGACGACCCCCTATTTTTTGTTTCCGAAAACCAAAATAATATATTCATGTGCAATATATGTGAAAATCAGGGGTCGTATTCGACTTAGTTTTTTTTAAATCTACAAATTAATAAAAGGGTGTTACTTTAAGTTTTCCGGAAATTTAATGTTCTCTCTTGATAGGTGGCGCTGTAGAAAAATACCACGTGACCGGAAGTAAAATTCCATTGGTCCAAATAATCTTCATGACATAATGGTTAATTTAAATGCAAGACACTTTTGGTTTCTAACCATGTCAAAAAATTATTAAAGCTTATTTGTTGATAACAGTAGTTATACTTTCATCATTTATGTCGAAAAAATGGCCACCAGGTGGCGCTTCAGAACTTCTTAAGTCAGTCGAATACCTGCCCTGAAATTTTGCCATGTTGAATGGTTTATGGCTTTGTACAACATATCAAAAATTCAATATGTGTTTTCAGGCGATTTGTAAAGTATGGAACTACCTTAAGCTTGTTACGTTACTTAATTTTTATGGAAGGTTATAACTATAAAACAATTATTTATGAGGAAAAATCACATGATTGCGTACTACTTTGTTCGATATCCTCATGCAAATACTACCATATTTTGACAATTATCTAGTATTTACTATTTTTACTGATTTTTGGGACATTTTCTTTACGAATTCAGAGTTTCACGCTTAACTTTTATCAGACTTTTACCCGAGATGAATCTCTTGAAACTGAACAAATACAGAACAAAATAAAACAAATGTTGTAGTTTTCTTTTGTCATACCAAAGAATTTAAAAATTAAAACAGATATGGGATGTGCGTTTATTTTGTAGACAAAAATAAAAAAATGTAGACCTGCCCCAGTTTCTGCGGATTTTGGTTGATGCAATTGGTCTTTTTAAGATACAGAACTTATAAATGACAATACTCGAAAATTGGTAATCATAAATATATAATTTTTTCACACAACATAATGGGTGTCATAAGTATTGCTAAATACATTAACAATTTCCAACAGTGTTGCAATTTCGAAACTGTTTATAAATGAAATTTTTATTACATAGCGTGTGTGTATAAAAGCCATGGTTGTTATATTATAAGAAAATCAGAACTTACAAACATTGTATGTATATATACAGATATAGATAAAAAAAACTATTGTGAAATATTTACATTTATGATGTTTGATTTTATTAAACTCAATTTGAAGCCAAATGAAGTTATGGAACTATAATTATATTTTCTAAGATGACGTTACTTATTTCTTGCCTGTGTTAGACGCGTGGCGTCATAGATTGGTTGTTCCAACGCTTGGAAATGCATGTCGCACACGACAGTGTTTTAAATAAAAAAAAATAAGATCTTCGATCCTCAAAAAATTAGAAATGTACTAGTGAACTGTCTAAAAATGACGTTTATGGTGCTATAACTTCCATTGCGTGCACAGCAAACTAATCATAACGCGCCCTAATGGTTAAATAAATACAAATTTAGGTTTTTATTCGTTCACAATGCACTGAAGACATTGTTATTTGACTACTTATCAAAAGTGTATACAAAATAATTCGGATATATTTTACTATTATGTTTGTCGATTGTGAGAGCGTAGCGGCTTTGTTATACCACAACGCTTCAAGTAAAAAACGAACGCATCATTCACGTTTCAGCTGCCGGAACCATATGCTTTTTCCCAGCACGCCCATTTATTTATAATCCAAAGGGGATAAGGATCACGGATTATGAAAAATCCGGAAAACATTGATTATAAACATATATTACATTTACATCCAAAATGTATTGTTCATTCTCAATTTTGATTTTACACGTGACAAGTATATCTAGTTATACAAGATGTGCTTACCCTTTTATAGCACCTGCTCTTACTTCCCTGATAGCTGATATCTTAATTTTCAAATTAGTGAAATATTACTTTTCCTTTGTGATTTTGATTTGGACATGGACCGGTATGTTTTTAGGGTGAATGATTTTCAGAAGGTGGTTACATTTTAGCGTAAATCATGGGTTACTATTAATAGAAATGCAACAAACCAGTAATGCTACATATTGCTGCTTCGTAACAAATACAGATTTGTTTTCAATTCATTATTTCATACGCATGACATTTTCAACCCTGAAAGTATGAAGGACATTACACTGAACATTAAATTCAATTAAATTCTCGTATTATTAAGCGGATTGTCATGTTAACGATATTTCCAAAAATTCTTTGCATCAACTAAATTCTTTTGTTGTGAAAATATGGTAATTATCAAAATAGGCAGAATATATATCTATACATTCATAAAGGGCATCAAGAAATTTAACGCAAATAAAGAATAAACAGTGTATAGTCAGAAGGAAACATTAACTTTGACTACCAGCATAAACATAAAAGAGCACACAAATGCATACGGCACAAAACATACATTTCAGTCTTTTTCACTATTAAAAAAACACAAAAAAAACAAACTACCAATGTATATTTCTGAAAATCCGGTTAAAATGTGTTTTGCGTCTTTTTCGTTTTTCCCTTCGGCTTAATATACATTTATTATCTTCCAATAATTCACGGACGCAACATAAAGAGTTATGTCGCCTTTGACCTACAAAAATAATGTTGTTAAAAGATTTCAGAGTGACTGATAAGACAATATTTCCAATAAAATCATAGGAAATATTTGGTTTACATTACTGCCTCTGTCCTAATTATCCGTAACATAAGGTCGGGGAGAAGTGAAATTCAGCTATAATATGGAATGATAAAAAATTACATTTTTATCCCCTCCTGGACTTGTGTCGTATACTATGGCACTAGAATAACTTGTATATTTTACCTTGGCCGGACTTGTATAAGATGCAATTATTGCTCTCCAAGGCTAATATAAGGACTTATTTTTATACCCATTTATCCCCGAATGGATTAATACATGTATAACGGCCAATTATTGACACCCCCAGTACAAAAAAAAATAAATAAAAAATACAAACACAAATCATGTATTATCTTCCAATAATTCACGGACGTAATTATAACATGGAGTTGTTTATCCTTTGACCAACATAAACATTGACAGAAAAATAAAGAATTTCATGGTGACTGATATGACCGTATTTCCAATGTAACCAGAGAAAATTGTTTTGGTTTAAATTATTAATTATGCATTATTCATAGACCCATGTCTTAATTAATCTCAACATACATTTTTATTCACACCAGGAATATAGTGTCATATTATAATTTTTTTTTCTAAATGAAATATTCAAAATTTATAATATTGATAATGTCGAATAATATAGTATTAGAATAACCAGATCCCCGTCCGGACTTGAACACAGTGAAATTATTTCTTTCACCCTTCACAGAAATTTCTTGCGTAGCGATTGGTTAACTTGCCGGGATACATAGAATTATGTTTGGAAATCCGCCGGGGTATATAAACGCACGCAACGTTGAAGTAACTCGTACATCGCGGAGTCAAGTTACGGTAAACAAACATGGCGACAACATACGCAAGTCACACAAAATACAAAATGCAAGTTAAAAAGATCAAACTGCTAACGCTTTGAAGGGTGACAAAAATGTTATACAGGGTTTTGACAAGTTACATGCCCCTATGTACCCCGTCAAAGATTAATGTACCCTGAGCCGCATAAATCTTTGACAGGGTACATGGGGTCGTGTAACCTGCCAAGGCTCTGTATAACATATTTTATTTTTTATCCCTGCCTGAACAAATATAACAGGCAATTATTGACACCCAAAAAATCACCACTGCAACAGCATATGGACTGATAAGTGGACCGAGGATCCTTATTAAGACTATATACATGTTATTCAGTGAATTTTAATCTATTACGACATACAAAATGAGCGGTACTAGTATTTGACACATCTATGTGCAAATCAACTTTGGGTTTTTGAACAAATATTATTTTATTTGTAGTTCTTTACCTTATATGGATGCTTGGTTATTATAATAGCGGTAGAATTGCCCAATGATATGATATCATTGACAACCAAGTTATGTTTTAAACGCATATGTACATTATGACAAATCTACCCGGGTATTAGTCGGATCACTAAAATATGATAAGTCTACCCAGGAGTTACTCAGAAGTAGAACGTTATATATTGTCAGTATATTGGTCCTTACATGGTATCAGATCGATAGGACTAAATACCTGTCACCCAAACACCAAGAGAACTCCACTATCTTTCAAATGACCTAAATTTTATACCCACCAGTATATAACCCATTACGTTTTAAATTATCTCCTTTATAGAAGTCCCTTTTGTCGAGAGGACGTGTTCTAAGATGGCTAAATGGAAAGCAGTCATCTTCCTTACATTGACTCTTTGCACAATTGTGCAGTCTCAACAACCTCAAAATATTGGATATATAAATATAATACAAAATGCAGCAACGTTTTTGAGCGGCAAAGTTCCTGAGAAAATAAATTATGATGCTCTGACACAAGCGGCTTTAGATATAGATCAATCAAACTTGGTATCGAAACTCATAGAAGCTTTTATAATCAAAAACAACAATTCTAGTGCAGATGGTATCCAAGGTTACATATCAAATATGTATAAAATCTATCAAGTTTTTAAAACTACGCCAAATGCTACGCAGATATTAAAGGATCTTCTTGAAGCGGGAAATTATCCTACAAACATTACGATGAAAGATGTTGGTAAAACGTTACTAGGACTACAACTAGGAAGTATGTTCGGGGCGCCACAACAATCCAAAATATCGGACCAGTGTATTAAAGATACAATGGTAGCACTTAGTGGAATTCGTAACGGAGAAACATGGGCACTTAAAAGTAAGTGAAAATCGTAAAGCCTTAAGCATTGATTCTTATTTTCTTAGCTAAATTGGTAAGAGTGTTTGCTCCGTATTTTGGAGGTCCTGAGCTCGAACCCCAGCAGGCGTCTGACGTAGTCTTGAAAAAAGATAGTGACTGTTCTTTCGTTAAGTATTCGGGATTTTGAAAAAGGAAAGTCACGTGGTCCTTCGTAAGAGACCTTAAAAACTGATGTTACGGCAGGCGTTGTACGCTAAAGAACCCTGCTTACATGGTGCCCTTGGCGCATTGCAAGGGTAAAAGTTTCTGCTACATCAACTACAGCTGGTGACGTCACTATTTTCAATTGTTAATGTTAGGGCAATATTTCAAGCCAATACTCCCAGCATTGACTATGACGTCATAAAATTGAATTGAACGTAATTATCCCTATAAAACACGTGCTTTTCACAAAACGTATTAATATTATTCACTGATACCATTGAAGTCAATTCCATTTTATTTTTACAGTTGTATGTTTATATGGGTCCAGTGCTCGTTTCTATACAATAAAGCAGTTTCTGTACAGCCTTGTGTGTAAAAAGGCCCTAACCCGCGCAATGCAATAATAAATTCTAAATAACTATTTTATTAACTAATTCTAAGTCGCAAATACGTGCATGTATTAAGGTTATTAACACTTTATATTGAGCGACTGAGTGAATGTCTCCAATGAAACCGGGGTATACACTTTTATCAATAGTTCCAATAATTAAGGACTTAACATATATGAACCAAAATGGCGACCTTGGTGTTATTTTGACCACCCAGTAACAGTATACATAACCCATTGACACATTATTTCATTGACTTTTTGCCCTGAAGTCATGGCCCTTTGAAAAAACCATACTGAGTCCTCTCTACCTCTTTTTGAAATTTTTTTTTAATTGTTTGGTGTTGTTATAATGCAGTGTATCCCCAGAAAAATACACGAGTAACCAGTTAATATTCAATTTAAATACTTATGTAAGTACAGAACAGCCGAAAGTTTAAACACTGGCTAACGAAAATGTTCTCCTGCACAGTGACGGAGACATGGATAGTCATAATCATTGTTCGAAAAGGCTTAAGTTACCAGGAGAGATATATATAGCCGTGGGTAGCGAGTGGCTTATATAAACTTTCGTTTATCAACATATTCGTTAGTTTCGTGTTTAACTTTTAAATAATAACGCAACAATTTATGCCTCACCATTCAATTGAGCATTATTTTTTTTAATATTTTTTTGTATTAAAAGTATCCGTCTACATGTATTTGGTAATAGAGCTGTGTTTTGTCGGAGTATAGTTTAAATAAGATTGTTTTTGCCGTTGTTTCAGGATTGTCAAAATGGTGCCTAAATCGCCTTTTGGGTTCATAGACTAGTAACCCAAGAAATACTTGTATCATAGATAAACGTTTATTATCTACCAAACCACGACGAATTCGATCGAATTAAACCCATTAGGGTTCATATGACTCTCCTTCTTTGGAATAAATGCCTTCTGTTCATAAAATTAACCTCCAAAGACTTTGTTTGTTGACTTAGAAGTAACCTAAACGCTCTATCATGATTACAAAATATACATGTCAAAAAGAAATCACGACCCATGGTCATTACTAGCACATGAATAAGTAGTGATCATAACTGGTATAAACAATTCGGTCACTTAGACCTCTTTAAAGACCTCGCAAAATAAATTGGTAAAATATTTTGGTTTCTTAGGGATGATATGTATTTGTATGGGGAGAAAAGTGTTATTATTTACTTAGATAGCTTAACCTTATCTTTGAAGTCTTTGTTTCTTATCAAGGCCGTTTAAACCGAAAGAATCAATAATACGTTTTATTTAATTTTAAACATGTATTGAATAGTGAAAGGTACTAGAAGACGGTCTAATTATTTAATTATAACATTAAACAACCCCAAACCAGGTTATTACACGCCGTTGATGTGTAAAGTTGTTGTTGTTGTTGTTGTTGTTGTTGTTGTTGTTGAATTGTTTAAACTCGCATCAGCAATTTTTCAGCTATTCGCGACGAGAACTACTTTATTAATCTCTATGGATTAATCTATGAAAACTTCGTACATGCATTTGAAGTGCGAGTGTGTTTTATTGTTTGCCTTGTGCCGGCGCGCACTTTGGGCGACTTCACGACTCACCGAGTCAGTACGCCACAGACAAGCGTACCACTCCGCCAGTCACATTATACTGACACCGGATGAATCAGTAAAGGCTAACGGCAAGGAAAATTCACTTTCCCACGTGTGGTCTATGCGGGCGGCGAGAGACCCTGGATTACCATTAGGCCACCGCGGCCTCTGATGATGTGTAAAGTGAATCATATAGTAAAATTACCAAGTTAAAAAATCAGATTTCCTCCATTTTTTTCTCATTTCAAATGTAAGAATAAGCAGCCTCTGCATTTAACTTGATACAGACATTTTATACTTTTTCCTAGCTACACCCACAAAAAGGAGTGTATATAAACAACATATGCATTTTACACCCACCAACCAAAGCATATTTTGCTGAAATACTCAGCCCTATCTCACGTTCCAACGTCCACAGAAAAATAGCAAAGCTTGCTTAAAACAGAAGTGAACACATTAACACTGTGAAACGTGTAAAAACGGTACCCCTAAGAGAGCGAAACTTGCAGATTACACAAAGTATGTAAACTCTGTAGCAGAAATTGCTGAAAATAGCTTAGTTCAACACGACAAGTTTCATAGAATAAATTAGTCAAATTTGTCTAAAATAAAAGGGGCACTTCTTTGTTATACGTGTAAACACATTAAACATTTGAACACTATTATATCTTGGGAATAACCGATTACACAAAGTATGTACCCCAAGTTTCTCAAGACATTTTATTAATTTTTTCCAGTGATTGATGCAATGGGAAAAATTCCAGTGGGCCTGATGGAGGGAAATTTAAAATCAATCGGTTCTTTCGATGAATGCCAAGCTGTACAAGCTAATGTGTTTGATAAGCGACGTAATGTCATGACACATCCATTTAGAGGGAAATATTGTACCTTTGGTGTACCAATAACTCAAATGACGGATATGACAGATATGGTAGGTAGTCCAACATTTAATGTGTGTGTGTGTGTGTGTGTGTGTGTGTGTGTGTGTGTGATCAAAAGTATCCGTGTGATCAAAAGTATCCGTGGTGGATTAAATTTTGCTAATGCCATGGATTATTGAACACAAACATTATTTCATGTCATTGGATTGTCTAAAAAATGAATTTATTTCCATTATACAAAATTCTTTGAGCTAATATCTTAACGATCCATTTTAACGTGTAAAACTACAAACTTGCGGATATTATTAAATCTATAGTTATTTAAATACGAACATTTTCGCGTAAATTCGCGAGAGTAACTTAACGCGAAAATGTTCGTATTTAAATTACTGTAGATGTATTAATATCCGCGAAAATTTGTAGTTTTGCACGTGTGAATTTGTGTAAATAACGAGACGCGAAAATAGAACATTTTGTTTGGTATAAACCACTGACTTTAATTTGACGACGCGAAAATAAAAACATGCGAATATCTTGAAATGTTGATTATCGCTAACGCTGACGTTAAATTTCCCAGATTTACAGTATTTAATTTTCTAACATATAACCTGTAACCTTCTTGTTAGATATAAGAATTTATAAAAAGATAACCAAAAAATTTTACCTATACTTAATAGTTTAGTTGGATTTGGTAAATATTTTGGTCCCTCTATTTTTTTTACTCTTTTCACTTTTCAACACATTTAAATATTTTGATTTCACCAATTTTGTTACGAGCATTACTGATAAGGAACTTTATTCCGAAACCGCCGTAAAGTGCTGTAAATAAAACAGGATTAGCAATAATATTGTGACAATGTACAACTAAAGCAATTACACTGCGCTAGCTCAGTCGGTAGACTGCTCGCTGTGTAAGTGGGAGGTCGTGGGTTCGAATCCCGGCCGGGTCTGACCCTTGACTTAAAACTGGGTAGTGACTGTTCTTTCGCCAAACACTCGGCATTACGAAATGAAAGTCATGGTTCTTTTAGTTGGGAACTAAAATAAACGAAGTCCTGTGTCTTGGTAGGCTTGGCACGATAAAGAACCCTGGAGTATAATGTCATCAGCGCAACGCACGGGCAAAATTTCTGCACCTTCGCCTATAGTTGGCGACGTCTCGATATGAGGGATATATTCTTGAATGTGACGTTAAACACATTACTCACGCAACTCACTCACATCTGTAAATTCTGAATTGCTGGCAATGTTACTGACATTTTAGCGATAATCGTTATTGCAATATATTAACATATTATTTTCGCGCCTCCGGATGATCTAAATTATGTCAATATAAAATATTTGCTGTTCTTGCGTTCGTGTCTTGTTTCTATAGCGACAATAAAAGAAAAGCGAAGATTTTCCAGGGTACAGTATATTAAATAAAACTATTTCTATTTAGGTTAAGCTACCGATGCACATGCAAGAAAAAGTGTTTTGGATTTTTTAATAGTGTGGTGTCTGCATTATTTTAGTGCCAGTAATATTTTCATAATGCCTTAATATAGTGGCTTATTTCTGACATTCGGATAATTACTGTCGACATGTTGACTTAATATCACGACAAGTCGAGATAATATGATGGAAAGTCATGATAGTAAAATAAAATGTTGAGATAAATAACACAACATGTTGAGATCCTTATGTCGAGATATTTACCACGACTAGTCGACTGAAATCATGGCTGAAATAATCCACCATACCTTAATTGAAATAATACATGAAATACAGTACAGACCTGTCGAAACTATAACAAATAGCTTACAAAAAGGAATCGAAAGCTTAGCTACCAAGTATCGAAGATATCGACAGTAGCTGTCGATATATAGCTAACGAGGTGTCGCGATGAACGGTCGATTCGGTATTCCTTAGCTAAATGTTAAACTTTGGACAGGCATGTACTGTAATTGTGTATGAATGTTTTTCAATTTTCAGATGTCGTATTTCTATATGTTACTGTATTTTGGAGTGTGTATACCGGAATCTTGTTCTAAAGACGACATGATGACTGCTGTCGATGGAGGTAAGATAACCATCACCATAGCAACAATGTTCACGCCAAATTTCACAATAACACACAGGCATAGCGGTCCATGTTCAAATCGGAATCCAAAAAGCAAAGTAAAGTCTTAGAAAACTGGCAATTTAGTTAAATGGGTGAATTTCTACCACACATTGAGGCCATGTGCTTCAGAAATGTAAGCACATTATGTCTCGCTAGCTACACACACCATGTGTGTAAACAAAATTGAGATAGAACATTATGGTTATGGGATATCTAATATATCCAGGGTAATCCAGGACACAGAGACATCATAATTATCAACAATATTGTCTTATTTTCCATAAAACAAACAAGATTACCTTGTAGTGCTTTTTCATATTATTCTTTATTTTTGTATATGGAGTTAAATTACAAATTTAAAATCAAACATCATTATATATCGCCAAATCCGTATTAAAAGTAACCTCTATATAAAGACCATCTGCTTTAAAAGGTTTAGTAAAACTTTATCCCAATACCTCAGGAATCTGTTTATAAGACAAACCTACAAAATAACTATTTTACAGGTTCCCTTGGGTGGCCTGTATAGACAGGTTCCATATTTTATAACATTAATTTCACTTTCTATATTCTATATGTTATTATACAGATGGTCAAGTATATATTTATCATATTTCATGTTTTTTTATTTTACGATAACTTATATGTTTGTAGAGGGTCATTTTATACTTAATTTCTCTAACAAAGGTGTTCATTTCCCATAATTTTACACATGTTTATTATTTTGCGGTAAACTGTATGATTCAATGGATTGTTTCATACTCAATATGCGATTTTCCCTAACTAAAGTGTTCATTGTCCTCTTATTTTACACATGTTTGGCATTTTATGGTAAATTGTTTGGTTAAATGGAATTGATTTATACTCGAAGTCCGATTTCCAATCTAACATTACCCTAACAAAGGCGTTTGTTACCTCCTAATTTTACAAACCCCATTTTTGTATTTGCTATTTTTTATTTCAGTTTTAGCTCTGATTCCAATGGGAAACAATACCAATTATACCTTAAAAGGAAGCACGCCGAACTGTCACGAAAGAGATATAGAATTCGACGCAAGCGCGATAGCTGCAATGTAAGCAATTAATTAGTATAAAACTGTAAAACCTCGTTATAATTGTCATCGATAACTTTTGTGTAGAAGTCTCCTGAGATCCATTGCTAAATCTTTATACCTCGAAAGTCTGGCTGAACAGAGAATGATGCTTAATCGATGTTTTAGTGAACATTATTTTGATTTTAAAAAGTTTTTTTTCAATTAAACAATTGATTAAACTAAAAACCTAAACACTTTATTAAATATAAAGTTACAAAAATAATTTTGATCAAAATGAATGTGTTTATTTATCAAAGTTCCCTGTCAGAGCTTAAAGGAGTGATTTTAATGTTACCTTAGATTTACAGTTCATTTTCAATAAAAATACGATTGTGTTTAAATGATTAGTGTCTAATAATATCTAATTTAAAACGACTAGGCCAATATTTCTGCTACTGGGCTAAGCTTCCAAACAAAACTAATTAGGCAATACTTTTGTATTGTCAGAAATATACTTTTTCTAAACTTGCTGCTAGTTTAAATCAGAAAATCATCATAATATAAAAAATACTTCCTCATGCAAAGTATATCCTACGTTAAATTTAATTAAATATATTTAAGTTCTTTGAATTATTTGTCTAACACCTTGTAAAAATTTTTGTTTCCCAATTTTGGTCTAAGCATTTGCTCCTAAAGAATTATATTCCGAAACGGTTGTCTACTGCTGTAAAATTAACACTGGTATAATATGTAATGTTATAGAACAGTCCTTATAACGTGAATGGTTGGCCCAGTTCATCTTAATTCTAATTATTTGACTATTGGTCAAAATTTTTTCCATGTTCATTGAATATTTTCTGGCTGCTATAGTAATAGGAACATTGTACCTTGATACAAGTATGTTTATGCACAAGCTCTCGAGTTAAAAAATAATATGATCGTAAAAACTTTTGTAGGAAGATACAGTAGTTCAATACAAATGTTTTTAGATTTTTAAACATCAAACATTTAAAAAAACTAATTTATTAAAATTTATAGTACAGATAATTTTTAACCAAAACTTTTGCTTTCATTAAAGCATTTTAAGTGTAAGGTATTTAAATGCTAACTATTTACCATTTTCGAATTTGCTAAAAGATATATATATATTCAAACGCAAACATACCAGTCCATGTTCAAATCACAATCCTAAAACACAAAGCAACAACATGCGAACCAAGGAATTGAGACCGCAAACTCCTAGTATCTCAGTTAAAAATGATTCAATTTTGGTTATGGTTCTCATACACATTGTTTTATTATACAGCGTTGTGTCTGCATTCTTCGTTGCATTAATGGTAATTGGAACAGCTTATGATATCATTTACGTCCAGTGTCCAAAGAAGAAGGCTCAATCTAATAAGAAGAAATATGCTGCTAATGGGTTAACCGAATCTGACAAACTCAAGAACATCCCTCTGTAAGCGAAAAGCTGATCTTGAAACAGGTTAACACTTAATGGAATATCAGAAAACTCTAAATCGTTTGAAACAGTAAAGCAACCAAATGGTGCATTGGACAAAATTGTAGGTTCTGTGGAAGATACAGTATCCGAACCAGGTATAATACCATTTATACTTTATACAGGTTTAGTCATAATTACAACAACTAAGCTAGTATCTCTGCTGGTAGAAAAAAGGCATCCTCTAGGAAATCGGTAACCTAGCAGCTAATACATTGTGTTGTCAGATTAACATTGTTAATCGAAATTATCTGCTTTGTAAATTTTAAAAACAAAGCTAGGCTTCATCATTTAAAGTATTTCCCTAAGTTGGTTTGGTAAAATAAATTTTGACCCCCCCCCTTTTTCATTATTTCAATATCTTAAAAAAACTGGATTTTAACAATTTCGGTTCAAGCCCTGTTGATAAAGAATATTTTTCCGTCACGCCCGTCCAGAGCTGAAAATTTAAAACAGGTGTAGTAATAATTAAGACATATTTACGTATACCTATGACTTCGGAACCAAATAGTACATTAGATAAATTTGCCCATTCTTTACTTGTAAGATAGCTTCTTCAATACAGTACCCGAACCAATCAGGTATAATACAATTTATACTTTGAATAATAAAAAGCTATAATCGAACATACCTTTAACCTCATAAATAACCGATGACGCACTCAAACTTGTGTTATAGATGTTATGATAAATACTGTTATCGCAGTGGAAATAAATTTCGCAAAAATATTCGAAATACTTTATTTTTGAGAATATTATTTATGCAAAAATTAATAAATTTAATATGGATGAACATCAAATACTTAAGACAAATAAGTCATTATTGATATCAATATCTAAAATGGCGAATCCATCAGCAAACCAAAAGCTTGAAAAGATTGATTTTTTTTTTCCTTTGTTATTTCCCTCAGCACCCGGTCTTACTTCCCGGTGGAGTTTATTATGTTTTACTTAAATAACCAGTTTTCAAAATATTCACTTTTTATTATGGTTTTGTTTTAAGTTTTAAACATAGACTGGAATGTTTGTGTTGATTTTGTTTCATATTGGACCTCCAGCGACTATAACCGTTTAAGATATTCAAAATCCTATTTGAGAGGAAATACATTTCGTGATGCTGATGAACTCTGACATATTTTTTAATTTTAATACAAACATACGGTTTTCGCCAATGTTTTAGTGGAAACTAAGCTAACCTAATAAATTAGTGACGGAATTTGTGCTTTGCTTTGAGGTTGTAATTGGGACATGGATTAGTATGTTTGTTTTACTATTAATTTTTGTTTTGCATTTATAGGTATAGCTGGAAAATTGATACTTTCATTTTCTGTTTACACTAACGGAAAGAAAATATTGAACACGAACCAAGGATCATCAAGTATAACATCAATCAACGGAATCAGATTTATCAGTATGACATGGGTAATTCTTGGTCATACTTATGCGTTTGTATTTAATAGTGCAGGTAAGAGTTTTCACCATTTTGTTAGTATATGTCCCTTAACATGGGTTAATCTTGGCCATACTTATTTCTAATTATTTTGGAGGTAGGTATTTTTACCTTTTTCAGTTCTTCAGTTCCGTTTAAAATCATATAATGTTGACCTTTGACACTAGGTCACGTGACATAGTGACATTATTTGACCTTCAAAACATGTTACTAAATTTTGTCGTGTCCTACAATTTGATTCCAAAATCTTTCTGCAAAAATATATGCAGTTGAAAAAAGTGCACATACAAATTGTTAACCATTTATTATCAAGTCTGTGAGTAAATGTTTCAAAAATTTTCGAGTACTTTTTAATTGATCAAGGGTCGAGTTGCTTAAAATTATATTTTAATATATTAGGTCCATTTCTTTGCTTTATCGCTCTCATTATGTTGTACATTCTATTCCGTTCTCTACAACCAATATTAGCATATTCTTAATCTTTAATTGTTAAGAAAACGTAATATTTTGTTAAGTTTTATACTATACTTCAACTTTGTTACCATGCTTTGCTAAAGACTTCCACTTGTTTATGTATGATTCATGTGTTAAGATTGAGTGATTAGATGGAAATACAAAGTTTAGTAAAATGGTTTAGACAATCGATTTATTTAAGTCTCTAGATATCCTAAAATGTTTTTATTTTAAGTACCATATCTTGTCGCAAAGCACATTACGGAAACCAAATTTTTGTTGAAGATCATGAACCCTAACATATACTAAAATATTAATTAAAGTTTTACATTTGCTTAATATATGGTGAATTATTAACAGATCGTTTTTATTTACCAAGTTTTGAACAGCTAATTTAATTTGCCAGTTTTCAAAAGTTCTTACTTTTCGTTTGGGGTCGTGATTTAGCATTCGGGTATGTTTGTATTTGGTATATTTCAATTGTTATGCTTAAAAATTAGATTCGTACGTAAATACCTATATCCATTTTATTACCCATTTGATAACATTGTACAGTACAACCTGCTTTAAAGCCACCTTTATATAAGGGTCACCTGCTTATACATGTTATAAAGGCCAGCAGAATTGTATCCTTATTTTCTTTATTCATATGATTTGAACTTGTATATAAAGCTATCTGCCCATAAAGGCCACTTTTACTGGTTTCCTTTGGTGGCTTTTATAGACAGGTTTGACTGTACCTATATGTAAGGTTCTCGTCTTACGTATTAAACGTTGTTCGGCTTCCTGCCTTAAAGCTTATTACTTCTTTATATTTTTTATATTTCCAGGAAATTTAGCTACTTATTATCCAGATATTATAGGCAGATGGTCATTCAATGCAATATCAAATGCATTGATATCTGTTGATACATTCTTTGCTTTGAGGTAAGGCTCAAATCTTATCCGGATCACATAAGCTAAACTTTAAAGGTCTAATTGAGCAGATGATAGATGCTTTAAAAGAAAAATGTTAAGCAAAACCTAATTGCATATTGCTTATTCACGACAATGGACCTTATGTTTATCACCCGTTCTCACTTCCTTGACGGGAGCTCTGGGGCTTAACTTAACATTTCATTTTTCATTTTTTTCCATTGCATTTTTATTGAAATTCAAAAAACGATCGGAATCAGTATATTAGAGTCTATTTGGGTACCATGTGATACTGCATATCGTTTATGACGAATCATTATATCTTTTAGTTAAAGAATGTTTTGGTTGTTTTTTACATGAAATTTCGGAACTTTGTAACAATAAACATTTTGAAATACTACGCACAAACGCAATGGGGTATCGATTCCGTGGTATACTGGCGAACCGAATTTCGGTATGATTTATTTCTAAAATAAACCTTTTCGTGAGTATTATTAATTACAAATTTGAAATTTGCATTTTTGAAACAAAATAGCGATCTGTATGAAGTCACGCGTCTGTATTGCATATCACTATATGACTGCATATAGATTAGTAAGATTTTTTCCTTAGTGTTATTTAGAATTATTTGTTTTGTGATGTCTGTGTATCAAAATTACTCTGAATATATTTGACATCTCACAGTTCCATGTTCCCTTATCTCCCAAATTTAATTACATACGTGGCGGATGTAGCTAACTTAACAGGAGGTGTTTACCCTTCCAGAGCACCCGCCCTCACTTCCCTGGTGGAAGTAAATGTATTTAACCCAATTTTCCAGTTTCAATTATTTTATTTTGCTGTGGGATCGTTTTGTACGTTTGTTTTTTTATGTATTTATTAACTTCTCTTACAATGTTTAATTCGTTTATCAGCGGCCTACTGATGTCATATTTGATTCTAAAAGAAATGAAGAAAAAGAAAGGCGCATGTGGAATTAATTGGGGATTGTTTTACTTTCATCGGTTTTGGAGGTAAATATTCAAACTACGCAATATTGTACAAAGGCATCTCGAACACATCGAGATTGAAGTTCTTGCATTTGTTTCAATTCCTTTATTCTTCCTTTTAGTCAAATACAACTACCGCTCGAGCCGTTCGGTTTGAGATATAGAAATTACTCTTTAGTTCCATAGAAAACCATATAAACATAAACAAAGATTGTTATTTTTTACTTACTTGTACCTAGTCGTAACAGGAGATCTGTATACATATCCGTGATTGGATATGAATATTTTTGCACAAAGTAAAACATTAGCGCTATGGGATTAAATTGTTGAAAAACCAGGTCATTGAGGAATCATATTACGTGAAACTTCACATTGACGTCGCTTCCGGTGTAAATATCGCCATTTTCGTCATGTAAAATTCCCATTGCGGTAACATTTTCCTTTCTACAGAAAAACTGTATGACAATCACTGATGCGCATGCAGATTTTAAGTTACGACTAGGTACACGTCAGTGAACAATACCAAACATTATTAAATTCTATTTGATTTTCTATGGAAATTAAGGATACTTCACTGTCGTAAACACACTTCCACTACTACCAAGGTTTGACTTAGTTTTAACATTTTAGCTATGTTTATGAGATTTACATCTTATGTTGCTTTTATTCTGTATTTAATGTCACACGTGGCGGGTGTAGCTAGACAGGAAGTTTAACCTTTCCGACGCATACACTCACTTTTCTAACTAAAGTTCACATGTCTTACTTATTTACCAGTTTTCAAATTTTTACAATGTTTTGGGGATTTTGAGTTTATAACGGATCGGTATGTTTGTGGTTGATTAAAATTTCAGAAACTGTTATATATTATACAATTATTGTCTTTTGGTGCAATGGGCATGGGATGATATTAACCTGATCAAAGTAATATTAATCGAGGCCGTTTTACCGAAATATTTACAATTATAGCACTCATAATTTAATTAAATGTACTAATAGTCTAATTGTTTTAGATTAACACCGGCATATATGTTGGTTTTGTTCGTGTATGTTACATTGTTTCAATACTGGGGTGACGGACCAATCTATCCACAAAAAAGTCCAGAACCAGATCAATGTGAAGCATGGTGGACCAATCTGCTTTACGTCAACAACCTTGTTCGTACAGATAAAATGGTAAATGTGTTATCGATATCATAAACGTACAGCATATTTACAACTGAAAATACGTACTTTATCATAACCATTGCAATCAAGAATATGGAACAGACAAACGAAACAAACATGAATAGCGACCACTGATACTGAAACACTTGACTTTTGAGAGCATTTAATGAAAGGATAAGAGAGTGTAAAATGATATATTTATATTCAAATTAAATGAACGCCATTGTAAACCCTATACTACTGTTTCGTGATGAAAACACTGCTGAATATTTGCAATCAGACTATTGGTGTTTGGTTGATTAAATCAATTGTTGATCTCATTTTTTTATCTAATATTATTGTATAAAATGCACAAGTCAAAATTCACATTCTTAGTTGTAAAATTACAGTGTAATTCATTACTTCTTCAGGGGAGATTGTCTTCCCTGCAGTTATTATACGGAGTCATTTACAATTTTTTTGGCTTGTAATAATGTTCAATTTACAAGGATGGCTATGTCTAGTTCTGGAGCACCCAGCCTCACTTCCCTGGTGGAAGTTCACGTTTCTAACCTAACTTGTCAGTTCCAAAGTTTTTGCTTTGCTTCTGGATTGTGATTCGGACAAGGATTAGTATGTTTTTTTTATCCTTACTTCTTCTATATATAGGTTGCCATATTTACATCGCCAAAGATATCATTAATGATAATCTTTTTTAAAATGGTTTCCGTTAGTTCTCAACTTATTTGTATATATACCCGAAACAAAGTATGGATCATTTTTGTCGAAACGCTACTTTTGCTACTTTTAAAATGATCAGAATATCTGTAGTGATTTAAATAGAATACAATGTTAAAGCTAACAAGATTCTATCGAGTTTTAAACCGTTAAATTACGTGTATTTAATTATCTTGGATTAAATACTATTATAGAGTTGAATTACTTTAATTTCCGTGTCTTTTTTCATTGCAGTGTTTTGGTTGGGCATGGTATTTAGCCAATGACATGCAGTTCTATGTAATAAGTCCGTTACTCTTCATACCTTTATTTTAGTAAGTACAAAAATATTCATAGCAGGGCACAGAACAGATGTTTTATTGTCCTGGAGAAATAAGACGTCCAAAAGATCCGTGTTCCTTTCTCTTCCAATTTCTATTCTACACATGGCGAGTGTAACTAGCTTAACATAAAGTGCTTGAAACCCTTACGGGGCGCCAGACCTCACTTACCTAGTGGACATTTAGGAATTGTGTTTAAATCAATTTGCCAGTTCCAAACAAAAACTTTCATTTTTGTAGTGATGTTTGTGTTTGATTGCAAAATAACATGTACCACTGTTTATGTGCAGAGCATATAAGAAATATGATATTTAGACTCACTGCAACAAAGAATGTTCAACTGAGTTTTATTGGAATTACTGATTTAGAAAATATGTCTTTTAGTAACACAACGTGGTATCGTATGAACACTTTTTTCGCTTTTAATATTACAGCAATGAAATCATTGGAGTTATTGTGTGTATTCTGTTTCTTATTGGTACTACTGTTGGAGCTGGGGCGGTTTCATATATGAATAAACTACCTCCAAGTAGTATAGGTGGAGGAGAGAAGGGGTAGGTATATCATGATAACCGTGACAACAGTTATGAACAACAATGACTTAAACACTAACATAGAAATCGACAGTTCTGCTGTTATATTGGAGCACCCAACCTCACTGGTAAAAACTTAATTTGCCAGTTTAAATTGGACACTAGCACAAGTTAACTCAAATTGTATCATATAATATAAGGTACTTACGGACCACACACACCTCAGTTCCCAGGTAAAAATCCATGTGTTTAATTTAATATGACAGTTTTTAAAGTTTTTACTTCGGTTTAAGATTGCGGTAAGGACATGAAGAGGCCTGTTTGATTTAGATGACAATGACAGTTAAGTTGGCGTTCGATTACTATGTAATATCTACTCAAAGCTAGTAATGTATGCAGATGTATTATTAATGATAGATTTCTTATTATGCTTTTTATAATGCCACTTAAACGCAGTGATAAGAATTATTCTACTCATCAATGTGAAGGCCACTTTGTGCCATATTGAAGACTTTGAAATAACTTAATAAATGAGTATCTCCAATCAAACCGGGGATAATATTTTGGTTGATATTTTTGTAGCATGTACTATTGTGCTCAGTTTTTCATACCCTATTTTATATATTTTAGAGGAGGTACTGAAAGCGATTATATGAATGAATACTACTTTAAGCCTTGGTGTAGAATGGGGCCTTATATTGTGGGTATTTTGGCTGGATATTTTATGTACAAAACTAAATGTCAATTAAGGATAAACAAGGTATTTATGCCATCTATTGTTAAAAAATTGACATTAAGGTACTATATTTCCAACACAATATATCACGAATAACTATAGTATCTTTTAAAGTGTTATTCTATATTTCAGCTTATTGTTTAATTTAACATAATATTTAAAAAAACACTTCGTTTCTATAGTAACTAGGTAATGTTTTTGTTTTATTTACCAATTATATTTGTGGCAAGCAATGATGCGTTTCGTTACATATTCCAAATGTTCACGAAACAATATTTGCTGCTGACTAAAACCTAAAACTCCTCAAACCTACACCTTCGTTCAAAGAATTTTTAGCTTAATTATTTTCGTCTTTTTGATATTTTTTCAACCCCTTGAAACAAATTTGGTTTAAAATGTGTGTCTTAGCACCATTCATAAGGTCTTGTATTCCGAAACATCCTTTCAGTGCTGTAAACTATAACTTTATTTATGTTCAATATCGCCACATTTTCACAATAAGTTATAGCTTAATACATTTATTTATCTTTATTTTTATTTCTTTTAAGTATTTGAATATAGCCTTGTGGTTATTGACAACTGCTATAGGTTTAGCTATTTTGTATGGGTTATATGATGCACTGCGAGGAAACAATCCACTTACAGTTGGGGTATCGACTTTTTACAACGCTACACACCGGAGTGCCTGGGGTTTCTGTGTCTGTTGGGTCATCGTTTCCTGTGCTACTGGCCACGGAGGTAAAAATAAATAGGAATGGTTTAAGGCCCTCAAAAAGTTTTATGGCCGTAATCACAGTATTGTTGATAAGTTTGATGTCTCCGTGTTTAGGATTGCCCTGGATGTATTTGACGTCTCATAGTTCCATGTTTCTTTCACACAATTTTGATTGCAAACGTGGCGGGTGTAGCTAGCTAAACAGGAGGTGCTTACCCTTCCGGAGTACCCGGTCTCACTTCCCTGGTGGAAGTTCGCGTGTCTAACTTGTCAGTACCAAAGTTTTTACTTTGCTTCTGGATTGTGATTCGGACATGGATTAGTATGTTTGTTTTTGTTTAAGTATTTATTTCATAATGTCTCAAAGGGAAAAAATAAGCCTATCGTTCTATGTGTCATTAGTCTTTTCAGTCAGGTACAAGGTATTCCCATGTTCAATTAAAAACAAACACAGTAATAAAGTAAAAACTTTTAAACTGACTAATTAGGTTAAAATAATGTTAAATTTCTATTTGACATAGGGATGATGAAAAAATAAATAATGAGTGCGTCGCGGGTCCAATATCACTTTAAGTAATTTATTGATTTAAACTTGTTTATTAATTGTATATATTTTGTAAGTAATAGCATTTTTGAAGATGTGTAGATATTTTGTTTCTATTTCTGTATATGTTGTCCTATCAGAAGGCGTTAATTTCTTTAAGAAAAAATCAGGATTGCTCTGGATATATTTGACGTCTCATATTCCCATGTTCCTTTCACACAATTTTGATTACACACGCGGTGGGTGTAGCTAACTAAACAGGAGGTGCCTACCCCTCCGGAGCACCCGGCCTTTATGCACAGGTGGCATTTATATGCAGGTTCAAATAACATTAAGGAGAGCAATTGGGATACATTTTTATCGGCCTTTAGAAGCAGGTGACCCTTATATAGGCGTGACATTAATACGGCTTTAACGGTATTTATAAATTTTTTAAATCATTTCTTTGTTGTTTTTTTTTCAGGTTATATAAACACACTGTTGTCATGGAGAGGGTTTATTCCACTAAGTCGTCTTACATACTGTGCTTACTTGGTCCATCCAATCATAATGTATTACTTCTACTTTAGTTTACGGCAACCACTGTATCTGACAGATCAGATGATGGTAAGTATTTAATGTACCAAAACGTTTTTGAATTGTATTACGAAATTACCATCTAGTGTAATAAAATCAACACTGATATAGTATGTAATTTCAAACATTTAAAAAAATCAAACACAAGCATACTCATTTATGTCTAAATCACACTTACAAACAAAAACTAAACACGTGTACTTCCTGGGAAGTGGCTACTCTGAGAGGTTAAACACCCCATTTTAGCTAGCTATGTGTGAAGGGCTTTGTGAAGTCAAATATATACAGGATAGTTATGGATAATGAAATGTCATACATAAGTAGGTAATCAATAGACAAAACTCAAGCTTCAGATTTGTTTCTTTTATCAATAAATTGGCTGATGATGTATTTGTGTCACACTAATTGACATTTTACCATAACCCCATGTTTCTTTAATTCCTTATTACATACGTGGCTGGTGTAGGTAGCTACACAGTAGTTGCTTACCCTTTCGGGACACCCGGCCTCTTTCCCTGGTGGAATTTCACGTGTGTAACCTTATTTTCTTTTCCGTTAACATAGATTTTGGTTTGTTTTATTCATTTTATTATTTGGTTTTACTGAATACTTCTATGTTTGTTTTATTTTGTAGATCATGTTGTTTTTTGGTTACCTGGTGGCGTCATACCTTGTAGCGTTTGTAGTTTCTCTAGCGTTTGAGTCACCTATGATGGGATTGGAGAAAATAATGTTTGGGAGAGGATCCAATAAAAAGTCAAACAAACTTCCGCCACAAGGAAATGGACAAAAAGAAAAAGCAAATGGAACAGTGTATAGTGAAAAGATGTGAAACAATAAAGAAATACAAACGTTACGTTTGATAAATGAAGGAAATGAGACATGGCACTTGACGATTGTTGCTTTTATAGCTGTTACTTTTAATATTTGACTTGTTTAGTTTTTTATGGCCTTGATAAAATGAGAAATTAATTTTAAAATGCAAGTACTTTGTTTTGTTTTTTATTTTAATTCTTCACTTTTTTATTTCGTTTTCTTTAAACTCCGTAACGACTGTATCTTTTGGCATGTAATTTTTTGTATTTTATATTAACCCCATATATACAAGTTGTTACGATTAATGACACATATGATACAGCTAAGATTGGCTACTTGCGTTCAATTAATTGATTTTTCGAAGAAGTAGTATAACCATGAAGACAGTTTGGTGAATTCTGACGCCATGAAGAACAAAACCTTGCTAACTTTAGAGGGATAAATTGTTTTTGCTGCATACAACAGAGCACTGTGTATATTTTGATATATTTTATATTTCTAAATAAATAAATTTTAAAAAAGAAAAGTTTTGTTTATATTTAAAACATCGCAATTGTCTTTTTATTAAAACGCAATGGACGTTATCACACTATTTATTGTATCCAAAAACATGAATAAGTTAACTCTACGTGTTTCCATGCGCCTTTTATTGTCTGTTTTTGTATTACTAACATTGCTCAGTGGAACTGGTTGAACCTTCTGGGGCACCTGGTCTCATTTCGCTTGTGGAAGTTCGCGTGTTTAGCTTTATTTGCCAATTACATGATTCCTTTTGGATTGGAATTCTGACATAGATTAGTATGTTTGTTTTTGATGTACACATGAGTGAAGAGACCTTCAAATATAACACACTGATACAAGGCAAATAAAAAACAAATATCAACACTTATTGTGGCATTTGTTTTTCAGTAAGTAATGACGATAAACGTCCCAGTTAAGAATATTTAACTTATATCAAGACGTTGCAAGGTATAGACGAAGATGCAGACATTTTGCGTGTGCTTTGATCCGATGGCATTATATACCAGGGTCTTTTAGCGTACCACACCTAAAGTGACACGGGACCTCGTTTATTTTAGGTTTCCATCCAAAAAAACGTGACTTTCATTTTGTAATGCCGAGTGCTTGGCGATCGATCAGTCACTGTCCATTTGTTCAGAGTACTAATGATGACAGCAAACAGTGCCACATTTCCACATTCCCCATTCTTTTATATAAATAAATTTTCTAAAAATATAAAGGAATTGAACAAAGTTTAAAAGTAAAATTATTAGTGTGTCTACTTCTATGCAGAGGAAAATTATGACTTTACACTACTAGAATAAAATAGCAATACTTATCGATAAAATCCTAAGTTGTGTTAGTTCAGAACACACAGACTACTATCTATTTACTCAGCTGGAGAGAAAGCAAATACCTAAATTATTCCCCGAACTTCAATGGAATGGTTAAAAATCAATTAATCATTTACCTTCATGAGCCGAGTCGTTCCTAAAAATCCCGGTTTGGCCTCAATCGCCCAATTATATTTCATTCTATGCAACAAAATGCCTTTAAGGTGGGTGTTTACACTAGTAAAAAAATTGACAAAATGGCGGTACCGTGTATGTGACGTAGTCATGACGAAAGAGTTGAATATTTACGTAGTATAGTGCAGCTCAAAAATGGATTGTTTTTTGCGTAACTAGGATGACCAAAATTGATTTAATAAAGTAAAATATTGAACTACATTTCTGCATCATCAAACTTTTGGGAAAACTAACTCGACCTTTGAGCTACCCTTCATTGTACCACTTGCGAACCTACGTAAACAATAAATTCTTCCGTCATCATTACGTCACACGAAAGACACCGCCATTTTGTCTAAAATTTTACCATTGTAAACACCCATCCAAAATACGTTTTGGTGTATTAAAGGCGTTATAATGCATGGATTAGATTGAAATTAGGATTGTTAGTAACGACTCGGGTCATGTAAGTAAATGATTAATTGTTTTTTAACCATTCTATTGAAATTCGGTGAATAATTTAGGTATTTGCATTCTCTCCAACTGAGTAAATAGATAGTAATGAAAAACAATCACAAAGCGAAAAATAAACAATTGTTCATAATATTACATAGTCAAAAAAGTCAAAGGCTCTTAACATTTCGTAGTGAATTCTAGTTAACCCGACGAACACATTCTATATTCTTTACTCATAAACACATGCCAAATTACATATTATACCAGTTTTAATTCTATAGCACAAGACGGCCGTTTCAGAATACAATCCCTCATCAGTAGTGTTTGGGCCAAAATTATGAAACCAAAATTGTGCCTAAGACGTTGAAAAGATCACCAAAGGTCCAAAATATATTTTACCAAATTTAGGTAAGGTTGTACTTTACAGGAAGGAGGAATTGACCAGACAACCTTGTCTTTACACGTAAGGTGATCTGTAATAAAAAGACAAGAGACAATTCGTAACCGAAAGAACGTATTTAGCAACAGCTAATGCATCACAGGAAGGACACAATACATGATTAAAATTTTAAAAATCAAGACCAAGTTGCTAGGGGAAAACAAAAAACTTTACGACTACTGAATACAAAAGCCTGAACTTTGCCTAACGGGCACTGAAGTAAATTCCGGTGGAGTAATTACATAAATACATGTATTTAAGCACCCTTAAACATCATATCTATTACACAACCAGTGGCGAATGTATATCGACAATTCGAAATAAGATCAATTTTATCAAACAATTAACCAAACTCTGAATCACCTACTGTATTTCCACAAATTCACATTATGGAACATGCAAGAATAAAGTCGTATTTTCCAATAAACTCACAAAAAATTGTCAAAACTTAATACAAAATATACTGACCTTATAGGAAAAAATATTTTTCATTCATGAAAAAATGAACTTAATTCTGTTAACAATTGCTCTATTTATGGTATTGGATTCCCTTTTGGGTGAATGAAACATATTTTTCCTATTATGTCAGTAGATATTTGTTTAAACGTACGACTTTATTCAAATTTGCATTTATGATATCAGGACTGACATATTGCCAGAGACCTTTAGACTTGGTTACTTATTGATTTCCCTCGATGTTACCAGTGTGTAAGCAGTGTGTGCCAAACTTCGTCGGACCGTCGGACAAGTCCGATAAAATTGCCGCTGGTCCGATAAAATATCAGATTTTTCCGGACCGTATGTCCGGTAACCAGTTCGGAAAATAGAGAGCGCTAAAAATTCGGATTTATAGTTCCGATCCAATTCAAATTTTATTATTGCCATCCGACTTCCGTTATTACAAAAATGTACGTTCCAGGAGCTATTCCAGGGAAACCAATAAAACGGAAAGCAACAGGAGGCGCAAATTATGAAGAAAACGTGAAAGAAAATTTAAGCAGCATTGGATGGAGGGGCGACCACGGTTGCAATTTGACGAGGAGAAATGTGTAATGAAATGCACACACTGCTTTGAATTTTACGGGTCGGGAGGCGCAGCACACAATAATAATTAAAAAGGCCAGAATACATTTATTTGTACTTCCATAAATAAATGTATTCTGACCTTTTAAATTATTATTGTGTGCTACGCCTCCCTAACTCGACCCGACCCGACTCGTTTCTCCTTGTCAAATTGCAACCATGGTCGCCCCTCCATCCAATGTTTCTTAAATTTTCTTTCAAATTTTCTTCATAATTTGTGCCTCCCGTAGCTTTCCGTTTTAAAGGAGAAAATAAGTAAATATTTACAAAACCAAATAATTGTTTTCTTTTTATTGAAGAATTTTTGGTCCAGTAAAAAACTTTACGGTCTGGTAAAGTTTCTAGGTTTACCAGACCGAATGTCCATTAATCATTTTGAAAGTTTGGCACACACTGGTGTAAGGGCAGAAAACTAATAAGATTGAATGTTGTATTGGTTCCTTCAAATATTACATGCACATGCTGTAAGCTTTCTCTAAACACCTTTTTATTTTACTCATATACATTATAAAATGTTTATATTTTGATATTTTCGCACTAACAATACTGCTTTATTGACATCTTTTTACCCATTTTAATATGTCGATGCTTTTAAGTATTAATTGACCGACTAGAAGAACTTAGGAACCTAGAAGATGTTAAGGTAGTTGTGTGGTGGGCAATTAACAGGGACGTGTCCGCTTGTCCTTTACCTTAATATGTATCATTCAGTGCATTCATTAATGTATAGGCAATGCGTTTTATTTCGTTTATAACATGAGAACACACATTGATTGTGTGTTTATTATGAATATATTTGCATTGCTTCTGTACTGGGTGGATCATCTCACATGCATATTCCTGATGAAATGTCAAGCGGACAGGGCATCGCTGTCTGCCAATATACAGTCCAACCTGTGCTAAAGGCCACCTCTATATAAGGGCCACCTGTCTATAAAGGGCACTTTCAATTCCTCCCGAGCCATTTTACTCTTTATTTAACCTCTATATAAGGGCCACTGTTCAACTGAGCCAGAGGCCACCCTATTTTTGTACAAAATGGCTCATGAACCTGTCTGTAAAGGCCACTTTTTATTCGTATTTTGGGGACAAGTTTTGTTATACCAATAGTTTCTAAAAATTTGTGCAAACATGTTAAGCCAAGTAGTTTTTTTTAAAAATCTTGAAGCTAAAATTAGATTTTAAACATTGATTATTTAACTTTAAACCATTGATCATTAAACTCAGTACATGTAACCAAATCTGTAAGTTGATAAGAAAAGAATTTTTAAAAAGTATATTTTTGAAACTTTTTTAAAAACTTACACAAATTTTAAGTCATTTATCCTCATGTCAACAAATGAAGCCATAAAGCACTAAGGATAGATTATTACTCATTGTTAATTATGATATATATACTATTTTCTATTGTTTTCATTACTGGCTCCTACCTATTAAAGAAGACACTACTCCTACCTATTAAAGAAGACATGTCTTTATTTAAGATATGTGTATACTTGGTGATTTTTAAGGGTTTTTTTCAAAGATCGATAAATAGTGTCGTCAGAAGATTTTTCTTTAATTGTTTTCAAAGAAATTATTCTGTTAAAATTAGCTAATGCCTTTTTTGTAACAGAAATTTCAACAAATAAAATAAATAAATTAGAACTGCTCACTATTTTTCCAACTAATATTTATATTGATGTCATAACTGGATTTACAAACCTGTATATAAAGGCCACCTGTCCATAAGGGCCACTTTTGCAACTTCCCCCGAGTGGCCCTTATAAACAGGTTAGACTGTATTAACATTTCTAATCTACCCAAGTCTTCTTAATTATATTCATGTTATCGTAAAAAACGTCAATTTTAAGATGATGTACATACTATTAAGTAAATTTGTATCCGTCTTAATACCACGGTTGACAAGTCAACAACTTAGTATATGAGTGAAAGTTTGACTTTTTATCTCTGAAAACGTTAGGGTGAATGTCCTTAAAGGGTGAATATAAAACACGAACGACCACTATATTCTATTCGAGTTAATAGATAAATACTGAACATTGATGTCTCATTATTTTGTATCCAATCTTTGCTTAAAAGATATTTAAAATACCAGTTACCTTTAAGAGATTCATCAATGGTTAAGCTGACATTATTCTGTTTCCAAAACTTTTCTTAATTTCTTTGCTTAAACACATTTAAAATACCAGTTACCTTTTAAAATACCAGTTACTTTTTAAAATACCAGTTACATTTTAGAGATCCATCCATGGTTAAGCTGGCATTAATGTTGTCCGTTGTGACAGCATATGCGGCTATTAGTTTTGGACAGGATGTACCGTATATCACTGTCTATAAAACCGTTTTCAAACTGTTTAAAAATGGACTCCCAAAAGAAAAAGACTTAGGAAATGTTCTAAAAATATTCTCAAATATCAACCAGAAAAATATTTTACAAATCGTGTTAAATGTGTTCTTGCACAATGGTAATTCATCAACATTCGAAAACGGTGTCGGAGATGGCTCGAATAATTTTCCGGACATGACGGAGATATTAGAATGGGTGTCTAAATTATCTAAGTATAGAAACTTTTTGGATAGTTTCCTGGACTCTGAAAATCTGACAGAAATGTCATCTAGAATAAATGAAAAAATATCCAGTAATATACCAGGATTTCAGCAGTCTGACGAAACACAGAAAGTTATTAGCAATTTAATACAAATGTACGACAAATTTAAAGATTCTCCTATGACCGAAAAATGCACGATGGACGGACTACTTCTGTTCAATGGAATTATCAATTTCGAATTGTGGGCATTGAAAAGTAAGTTGAGTTTCTCTGAAATTAAAGTTTGGTGTCTGTGTCCAGGATTGCCCTGTATATATTTGACGTCACTTGGTTCAAGTTTCTTTTAACCAATTTTGATCACACACGTGGCGTGTGTAGCTAGCTAAATAGGAGGTGCTTACCCTTCCGGAGCAACAGGTCTCACTTCCCTTGTAGAAGTTCACTGCTTAACCTTACTTTCAGTTTCAAAGTTTTTACTTTGCTTCTGAATTGTGCTTCGGACAAGGATTAGTATGTTTGTTTGGATTATTATTATCATCATTATCATTATTATGTAATTAATATTTTAATTTTACGATTGTATGATCGGTAAATGAAACTGATAACCATACATTATACAAAACTATAGTCTATAAAACTATTAAAGTGATACTGTTGTTGAAAGTTTTTTTTTATAATTTAATTTTCAACTTTAATGTCCGATTCAAAAACACTAAAACAAAGTAAAAACTTTAAAAAAAACTGGCCATTTAAATTATACACGTCTTCTTCAACAAAACAAAAAGAGACCGGATGCTTTGGAAGGATAAGCATCACCTGTTTTGCTTCTTTCAACTGATACATGTGAAATCAAAATTGCGAATAAAAGGAACATGGAACTATGTGGGTTGAATATACCCAGGGTTAAAGTTGGTATACTAAGATTTAAATGCTTCGTGAAGAGGTTATGTAAATGATGGTCAATTTATTGGTATATATAAGTGTATATAAATCTAAAGCTCTTCGTAATTGACATAAAATATTATATTTATATATGTAAATACAGTATATGTTTTACAGTGGTTGATTCCATGGGGAAGATACCTGTAGGTATTTTAGATGGCAACTTGAAGTCATTAGGAGCCTTTGACCAGTGTCGAAGTATCAAATTATTGGGAGATAACAGCGAACGGAAGAGTCAATCGCCTATAAATGGAAAATATTGTACAATACAGATACCCCTGAACAGTCTTGTAGGATCACTTTCAGAAGCTCCTGGTGCTGCGGATGCTGTAGTATGTATTTCACATTTGTGTTGTGTTAACCAATATGAGTCGCTATGTATCACAACTTATAGAACTTGTGATGAAATGGTAGAACAACCAGCTTTAAACTATGGCATGGCTCCTCAGTTGCTATGGAAGGAAAAATGTTTTTGTTTTACGTCTGATATATCATAAATCATATGAATTTCTTTTGGCAATTTATTCTCAATTTAATTTGAACGGCCGTTGAAACGATTTATTGTAATAGTAATTATAGATCTTACTACTCGATTAGTCTCTAGTGTGATTAAGTTTGTCAATTCACTTTAATAACAAAGATATTACTCTGTTTTTCTACACTCCTCTATCAGTGAGCAAAAATGGCGTAAAATGACATACAGTTGTTCTATTTTACTACACTCGCTTCGACATTAACCCAAGTACTTCCTTATTAAACTACATTGCACACATTTATATCGGCAAATTTATACGTATCTGACGTGTCTGTTTTGGTAACATAGATTTGGTCCATTTTTCTCATTTCAAGAACTTATTTTGATTTCCACAATTTTGTTCCGAGCACTACTGATGAGGAATTTTATTCTGAAAACAGGCGTTTAGTACTGCAAAATTAAAACGGGTATAGTCATTATTACTTGTAAATATAACAAATTTTACAATCAGTTCTTGTGTAACTTTGAATTTTCAGTTTGATGCTGCATTTGCAAGATTTGTTTTAGGGCTCTGTATCCCTTTTACCTGCTCTGAAGTCGAATTAATTTATATTGTTAATGAAGGTGAGTATAAGTGTGTGTGTGTGTGTGTGTGTGTGTGTGGTGTGTGTGCAGCTAAATATATGTGATTGATTTGTTACTGATTCATATTTATTGGAAATGTTTATCTAGTATGTTACCATGACATCTTTGTTATATCTTAATTTTAATTTGAAATTCCTCCAAAATAAAGGTATATCCCTCATGCAAAGTATTTCCTTAGCTAAATTTGGTAAAATATTTTTTGGTTCTTTTGTAATCTTTTCAACATCTTGAAAACAGTTTTTGTTTCATAATTTTGGTCAAAGCATTACTGATTTGCGCAAAAAGTAATACCCAGCAAAATTTATATTATGATTTTTTTGTATAATAGTGCATATTTAAAGAAATCCAAAATACTAATTATGCAGATATGTCTTAATTTCATACACTTCGTAAGTAAATACATGCAAAATTAAATATGTTTACAGTACCCCTAAACTTGTCAAACAGACTTAATACATTATGACTTGACGCTTCTCCGGTGAAAGCAATATGTTAAAGTGGCTTTATACGAGGTCAAATCTACACCCTACTGACAATTATACTTTAAAAATCAGTTATTCTTTTATCACTTTTAAATTTTATATATTTTTATCGTTTTACAGTTTTGTCGAACATTACAATACAGAATAGTACATTCAAAGCGGATAGACCTAATTGTCGAGACGAATACAGGGAATATCCCAATGAAGCAATTGCAGCTTTGTAAGTACACTCATCATGAGATTATTTCAGCTTTTTTAGTTCTCTACGTATTTCGTGATACAATAGTATCATATATGAACGTCACTCATAGGCATATCATATCCAGTCAAAATACCCAATATAAGTTCATAGGCAGTGTCATTGCCTCTTCAGTTCATTTTCTTTTTTACTGGATGATGTTCGCGACTTACGAAATATGCACATTTTAATACTATTATACTCTTTTGCCATTGCTGTGTCGATATATGTTCTGCGTTCGATGTTGGTTTTTTTTTATTTTCAAAAACATAGCTTTCCTACTACAAGCGTGTGTTTATCAAGGTCCTCAAAAAGTTTTATGGCAGTCATCACAATACCGTTGATGTCCCTGTATTCAAAATTATCCTGGATATATTTGACGTCCAATAGTTCCATGTAACAATAGCCTTAATTTTTATTACACACGTGGCGGCTATAGCTAGCTTAACAAGAAATGCTTATCGTTCCGGATCACTTTTTTCAACATTGCACCACATTACGTGGTTTGGACAAAGATGGCATATTTTTTTATTTTGTTTATTTTATTTTATGTTTTTTATTTTGTTAATAATATTTGTTTTAGCAATTTTCAATTGATCAAGTACTTATCTTTTTAACGTAATGTTTGGTAACATATTTCCTAATTATATTTATAGTTGTTTGTCAGGGTTTATCATACTGTTAATGGTCATCGGAACTACGTATGATATCATATATATACAAATGCCAAAACAAAAAGAACATTCACAACAGAGTGGATATGCAGAGAGTGACTATAAATCTGATAATGGTGCAGAAAAGAGCATAGACGTCACGAGACGCATACAGTGTAAAACAAATGAGCCAGGTATATTCTCAAGATGCAGTCGTTACTAACATTAACGTATGTATCACAACACACCGCTAGAAAATTAGCTGTACTTCAAATTCAAAGTTGGGAGTTTTAGAATCAATGGTCGCAATGCACGTTTGTCCTTTCTTGCATATTTGCATATGGCTGTTTCTGCCATTAACTAGTAATTGTTGCAAATAATACATGTGTCAGCATGGAATATTTTAGAATTTTTTTATTATGTTACACGAGCGTTTTGTATTTATAAGTCATTTCCTTTTAACTTTTGCAGATTAATAGAATATTTATACAAATCTATATCACTTCTCTTTTGGGCCTTTTGGGCCTTTTGTGTCATTGGGGTCTTGAATTTGCTCTGTATTGGGGGTTTGTTTGCCAAGGAGATTTTAGAATGATTTCACCTTTTTCTTTTACAACATTGCACCACATTACTTAAATCGAGAAATGTTTTATCAGTGTCTAAACTAGCTGTTTTACAACAGTCTTTGTGACATATTAATGTGGTTAAACATGACACCTTGCATACTTCAATACGTAAACATGAAGATTGTGGGCGGATTTCTACATACGCTTTTTGTCCGTTGTCTAATTGTGAATAAAATATTAAATTTGGTTCAATCCAACACGTAAATGGAAGGCAAATGCGTACTTCAGAGTGCTCCCAAATGACATGTGTATGTTGTGCTTATAGAATTATGGACAACTGGTTTTAAAATAAGATGGAGGTTTGGGCACTTGTTACTTCTCTAGACATTTTTGTCATTTTTCCCTTACCCGTTCTAAGTATGCAGTTTCCTAATCGATAGTTACAATATTTGTTGGGTTTTTTTGTGATGTTTAAATGTTCTTCCATGATATTTAATTATTTTGTGTCCTTGGTTTTCACCCATACAACCATATGATTTGTAGTTACAATGTATTTCTATTTGAAATGAACTATAATATTGAAGGTTTAGCAGGGAAGGTTGTTGCTTCCTTTTCTGTATATACAAACGGGAAGAAGCTACTGAACACCAATCAGAGTTCTGGTACAATTACAGCCATGAATGGAATCCGATTTATAAGTATGACATGGGTCATTCTTGGACACGCCTACAGCTCAGTGCTATTTAATGGACGTAAGTAGCATACATAGTGGCATGATGTTGTATATTGCGTCTGTAATGCACCGTTCGGGTATCAATGCAAGCATATACATCGCCATCCATAATTAATTTTACATGTCTTCAAGTAGTCAGACTGAAAAATCTTCACAAAATTAAACTGCTAGAACCATCTTTCTGCTTCAGCTGGTGTTTTCCGGCTAAAACAGTGTTTTTTTAATAAAAAACAAACATACTAATCCATGTCCAAATCAAAATCCAAAAGTTCAAACTTTGAAACTGGCAAATGTGGGAAAATATTTTACCAATTGTTTAATGAACAACGACGTGTTAACTGTATTTGCATCAACATAATGAAGTAACGGTAACAGTTTCGAATACTGTCAATGCTTCAATATTTCAATTCTATCAATGATGCTTAAGTTTAGATTTGCATTCCTTTTTTTCCAGAAAACATCGCATCATATTCGAATGATTTGATTAATCGTTGGACATTTAACGCTATAGGAAACGCCTTGATCTCTGTGGATACATTCTTCACAATGAGGTAACAATTTAGAATTTGTTAAAAGGTTATTGGTTTAATATGTTGTTATAGTATAAAATGTTTCGGTTTCTTAATTTTGCTCAAAGCACTACTGATGAGGAATTGTATTCCAAAACTGCTGTCTAGTGCTGTAAAATTAAAACTGTTGCAATATGTAATGTACGTATAAAATGTTTTTGCTCTGTAGCATATATAGAGTAACAAAGTATTTCAAACAAAAAAGAGAAAGTAACTATGGCTAGCTACCATAGCAGTTGATATTTAACGACATGGTGACATTCTCATTCTTGACTCAATGATATTGCAAACCTTAGCTAATCAAAGTCATTAAAAGTTTCTTTTCGGTCGTCATTACAATATTGTATATAGATACGGTGTTCCTGTATCTACCATTATCCAGGATATATTTAATGTCTATTAGTTCCATATTTCTTTCATTCTTAATATTCATTACACACATGACGTGTTTAGTTAACTAAACAGAAGATGCTTACCCTTTCGGAGTAGCCGGTTTCACTTTTCTGGTGAAAGATCATAAATTTTTATTTGCTTTGTGATCGTGATTTGGACATGGATTGGTACGTTTGTATTTGAATTTATGTCTATGGAGAATCGGAAACAAGCTGAATTTTAATAATAATAATAATAATAATAATAATAATACCTAATTATTAATATTATTTCACTTCTTGTAATTATTTATTGTTTTCACTAAATTCGTATTATATAAAAACGAAACTGTTATATCATAGAATTCGTTTGAGCAACATTCTTTTTGTCTCTGTTATAGCGGGTTACTGGTATGTTATTTAATTCTTAAAGAAATGAAGAAAAATAAAGGAGCACTTGGAATTAATTGGGGATTGTTTTACTTTCACCGGTTTTGGAGGTACATATAACAGTCGTGACAAAATGTGGACAAAATGAAAACGCCATCAATACAAATACTAGATATATTTATTACCGTCTGTTCAACTTCGGTGGCTAACATATCTTAGTTATATATCACCAATTTGTCAATGTCGAAGAGTCTGAATATATTTAAGAGGTATGTAGAATCGGAAGTTATTCCATTCAAAACCTTAAAGCAAAGAACCGCATTTTTATATCATTAAAATATCAATTCTATTACTTTATTTTGAATGACAATTGACAGAGATCTCTAATCGAATCTTGTTTATGCAGCTGGTAAATCCAAGAACTTTTTCATAATTTAGATTGAGCCCAGTATACATGTTGGTCTTGTTTGTGTACGTAACCACATTTCAATACTGGGGCGATGGGCCATTCTATCCACAAGAGACCTTGGACCCAGAGCAATGTAAAAACTATTGGTGGACGAATCTACTTTATGTCAATAACCTTGTTCATCCAGATAAAATGGTAAGTTATGTTTTATCTACGTAATCTAAGTAACAATAGCAACAGTTTGATGACGTCAGTAACCAAGGAGACAAACTGATATTACACTAGTGTATTATATAATTAGCCTAAGATACAAAATAAACGACATTGAATATTCACTAAATATACTGAATATAAATGCATTAAGGGAAATAGTCATTCCTTTTGAATGGCCTTTACCAAAACAAGTTATCTTTATGTGACCATGTCCAGTAGACGTAAAAAGTACTTAATATTTTTATTGTTTAAAAATCGGATGAAATTGTTTATTCCTATGAAGCAGAATTTATGCAGCACCTTCCTAAATCTGAGGTTTGAACTGTAGTAAAATAATCCAACTCCATATACAGATATACGCATGATATTCTATCTCTTAATAATCCTTAATTTTGAAACCAGTGTTTTACACTAGTGTAAATCTCATCTATCCTAGTGAGCTTGTTATAAAAGGTACGACTGATTCTTCAAGTTCTATTTTATATTGGGACTTGTTTCTCAAATATGACGCCAAAATTGGAAGTTGCATGACAAACTTGATGACTTCAATTTTCCTTTGTCATTTCCCTTTCGATGTTGCAATTTAATTACTTCTCCTGCTGATGGAGTAATTGTTTCATAATTAATACGCTATTGTAGAACTTGTTCCCTCATATAACTAAGCTGCTCACAAATACATTCTTGACCCGGGGATATCTAAAACTTAGGCATAATTTTACTTGTTTTTGCCTTGCTTTGGATTGTAATTTTGACATGGATTAGTATGCTTGTTTTTATTAAGTTGATAAGTAAATATTTTATTCATACTAGATCATCACAATAAAAATTATCGAATATCATGTTGCATTTGCAGTGTTTTGGTTGGTCGTGGTATTTAGCCAATGACATGCAGTTTTACATAATAAGTCCTTTATTATTGATACCCTTGTTTTAGTAAGTATTTATCGAGTCTTTTGGATATTTTACAAAAAAATCGCCTATCTAGGATTGAGAAAATTAAATATAATTTACAATGAATTCACCAATAGGTTTTAAAATGATATAAATGATTTAAAATAATATAAAAGATTTTTACAAAAAATCGCCTATCTAGGATTGAGAAAATTAAATATAATTTACAAGGAATTCACCAATAGGTTTTAAAATATAAAGGATTTTTACAAAAAATCGCCTATCTAGGATTGGGAAAATTAAATATAATTAACAATGAATTCACCAATAGGTTTTAAAATATAAAAGTCCTCAAAAACTAAGGCATTCTCCCTGGTGCAAAATATTTCCTTAGATAAAATTAGTTACATACACTAAATGTATATTTTGGTTTAACGCCTTGAAAACAGTATTGATCCAACCAAGCACTAATGATGAAGAATTGTATTTCGAAACGACCATCTAGTGTTGTAAACTTTACACTGGTATACTGTGTAGTTTGATACTAGATGAAAACGGTTTTTGGTTTGCTTTTGGAGTAATGGTTCTATTCCATTAAAAATGTTTTAGAACATTTGATTTGAAACCACTGTATAGTACTGAAAACTTAAGATAGATTTAGTGTTGCCATATTTCAATTTCCATAACCTTTTCTCTACAATTAACGGAAAACATTAACATAATGACATTTCTTATCAGCACAAATGAAGCCTCAATCCTAGCATTAACTCCTATGCAAAAGATTGAAATCAATCTGACATTTGCAAATTTTCATTATAAAAATATATTGTCAAAAGTATGGTTAGATTAACTATAATGATAGGACCATTATAAGAGATGTTTGATAAATTAGAACCACATATCATGATAAAAACTTAATGCCTAACATCAGACTTGGTACCTGCAGGAATTATCATTTTTGATGCCATCTAATTATATGTACTCTTCCATTTGATATTTTAAAAATTGCATCAATTTGGCCTCAAAAAGTGTTATGGCCGTCATCACAGTATTGTTGATAAGCTTCATGTCTGTGTCCAAGATTAACCTGGATATATTTGACATTCCACAGTGTCATGTTACTTTCACTCAATTTTGATTACCCATTATTTTGTGGGTGTTGCTAGCTAAACAGGAAATACTTACCATTCCGGAGCACCCGGCTTCACGTCCCTGGTGTAAGCTCACGCGTTTAATCTAACTTGTCAGTTTCAAAGTTTTTAATGTTAGTGTGATTGTTTTTTATTTGGTTAATTCGTATATTTCGGGCATTCGAGTTATTGTTAATAATATTAATGCGGGGAACATCATTATATCATTATACTAGTCAAGCATCTGTATTTTTTATCCTAACTTTATTCTTTATTTGATATGTGGATTGTGATTTGAATATGGACAGGTATGTTTGTTTTTATGATTACAGCAATGAAATAATTGGCATAGGTGTTTGTGTTTTATTTCTGATTGCAACTACTGTTGCGGCTGGAGTTGTATCAATCCGGAATAAATTACCGCCAAGTACATTTGGAGGTGGAGAAAAAGGGTAGGTATTACGAAAACAAATATTCTAAAATTGTCTTTAATATCTCAAAAACTAAGGTATACTGCCTCATGCAAAGCTTTATTTGGTTAAATATATTTTGGTCCTTTGGGTAGCTTTTCAACATCTTCAAAAAAAATTGGTTTCATAATTTTGGTCTAAGCACTACTGATGAGGAATTGTATTCCGAAACAGCGGTCTAGTGCTGTAAAATTAAAACTGGTATAATATGTAATTAAAATTGTCCCAAATGAATTGATTGGCATAACATCAAACTCAAGATGGCATTAAATAACTAATATCGATTCATTGTTTGTGAATTTTGAAAAAATTATGGAAATTCAAATGATCTAAATAAATATTTTTATTTATTTAAACCATCTCGTAACGAGAAATTTGCGACTATTTTAGACAACAACGGAATATTTCTGGATTTAGTAAAACGTTTGTCGCTATGGGATTGTACTTGTTGAAAATCTAGGTAAATTATGGATCCTTTCGTGCTGTTGACATAATATGTAGCAGTGGACATCACTTAGTTGAGTGAAATAACCTTTTAGCACGTAAAATAGCAAAAGCAACGTCATTGTTCTTTCTACAGAATATTTCATAGAAATCGAGAATGCTTAATTGGATTTAAGTGACCTCAAGTGTATTAATGCTTACAATATTATCACATTAAAACTATTAATGAGAATCAGGATTTAATGACTTTGAAGTTATGAGTGTACTAGAATTCTTATTCCTGCTACCTACATAATTTGTTCTGAATGTTAATCCGTGGTTCGGATTAGTTGCTCAAAATTATGCTTATTTTATTTTCCCGTGTGTTATTGTGTTCATAAAATAATAATAATAGAATCTATCACAACTTTTTCTGGACCGAATACTTGTATATTAATCGCGGAACTCGGGTTGAGTTAAATTCAAGTTATACTATAAGTGGTTGTTGATTCTTGTGACATCACGTATACATTCAAAAAATAGTTACGTCACATCATACCGCGCATGAAACCAATCAAACATTTTTGTTATGTCACATCACACAGCGCATGCAGGCAATGAAACATTTTGCTATGTCACATCATACAGCGCATGCAGCCAATCAAACATTTTGTTATGTCATGTCATACACGCATGAAACCAATCAAAATAATTTATTACAGTTTTTAAACAGTAAAGGCATATTTTCGCACACTTCATGATGTTTGCTTACTTTTTTTTGAAATATTTGCCTTTTTATTTTTATTACTATCATTATTATAACATTGTATTTGATATTTGTTTTGCAAATAACATTATGACGCTTAGTACTTTCTTTGGACTAGACTGGGGACTAGAGACAAAATTGAGTAAAGTTGAGCTATTTAGGGGATAAAATATATTAATTTGTTATTCATTATTTATATTCAATTAGATCAGCCGATCACGACACATATTCGATGGAGTATTACTTTAAGCCTTGGTGTAGAATGGGACCTTATATTGTGGGCATGTTGGCTGGATATCTGTTATATAAAACCAATTGTAAATTGAGAATACCCAAGGTATTATTTTCTTTAGTTATATACTATACCATCTATTCGTTTTTTAGAATTCCGTCTTTGCAACATAATGATTTGTTAAATTGTTTAAGTTAAGTTAACGTTTAAAATAAGTAAGATATGAATTTCATAATTATATATTACAAATATCAATGTAAATTAATATAAATCACCCTGTAAAAATGCCAATCAATGACCAGGCCATATATCAACATATATTTACATTTATGGTGTTTGATTGTATTAAACTCTGTTTTAGAACAAATGAAGTTATAGGACTATAATTACATTTGCTAATGTGACGTCACTCATTTCTTGCTGGCACCTATGCTCGTGACGTCATTGATAGGCTGTTCCAGGAATTGGAATTTCATGTCGTACACGACAGTGTTTTAAATTTATTTAAGGATCCAAAAACAAAAATAAGATTTTCAAAAAAAGCGAAATGTAAATATAACCATTGAACTGTCTAGAAATGGCGTTTATAGTGCTATAACTTCCATTATAGCTAGCGGCGCGCGTTATTCGGTTTGCTTTGCACGGCAATGGAAGGTATAGCACTATAAACGCCATTTCTAGACAGTTTAATGGTTAAGTAATGACACCGTTACCTGATGTATAATCAAAAACAAACAAACGATTAATGATATCATCGTTTTTTGCATTTCTGGCTATTGAATTAAGGAGTGTATGAGTAAAAATAATAATGTTATTCTTTCACGAAATGAATAAGAGTAACCTTAACAGTTGCAAATGAAATCATCGTTTTTTGTATTTCTGGCTATTGAATTATGGAGTGAAGACAGAACCGATTTTAATTTCTAGCAATTATTTTGTATGCTAATCCCTTCACTGTGGAGTCTTGTCATATTTCTTCTCAGGTTCACACTATATGTCATTAGACACCAGAATTGTGTTTGATCAAATGATTTTATATAGTGCTTCTTCTTAGAAATCAGTAGCAAATTACATGTACATTTTATACCAGTTTTAATTTTACAGCACTAGACGGCCGTTTCGGAATACAATTTCTCATCAGTAGTGCTTGGACCAAATACATGTATATGAAACCAAATTCAAATTTTGAGGAAAACATAATGAGCAAATTTATAGATTTTGCCAATGATTGTTTTCTATTTCCAGGTTATATAAACACATTGTTGTCATGGAGAGTGTTTATCCCACTAAGCCGTCTTACATACTGTGCTTACTTGGTCCATCCAATCATAATGTATTACTACTACTATAGTGCAAGACAACCACTGTATCTGACAGATATTTCAATGGTAAAATATTAATTTTTAAGGAAATCTTTTCAAATACTGTTTAAATCTTAATTTATTGCACTACAACGGCATAAATTGTCAATATGTAATTTGGTAAAGTCTTAAAACCAGTTTTTGAAAGAGACGTTTTGTCGATAATTTTTTTTTATTCTGATATAAGATGGATTTCCAAATCTGAGTACGTGCATTACTATTTCCTTCTGAATTTCCATAGAATAACAGCGTGATCAACGATCTTTAAATAATGTTTTAAGAAATTCTGTTCACTTTATACAGGTTAAGTGTAAATCCTCGATTTATCATCGCGATTTATTCATTCAAATTTGGTGTTATGAAAGGGTCTTGTTGTGAATTGAAACAAGAGAACCTTAAACAGAAAACCCAAGATGAAATGGAAGCTTTGAGCTTCAAATAGTTTAGTGATAAGCGAGGTGACAAGCCATTAGTTTGCTACTTTTTTGTTAATATTGACTATTGCTAAGCGTATATCATTCAACTGAAAATTTCAGTGCATCAATAATATTACTATTTATTGCAATGATTTTGGTTTGTTTCATTAATAACGATGTCTATTCGTTTAAACATAATTTCAGTTCAAATACTTTAAGCGATAATGGCTTCAGTGAAAATTACAAAACCTTGGAAAACAACTCGTTCAGTCTTTGAAGTTGACTGATATATTTTTTCTTTCTTTTGGCCGTCATCACATTATTGTTGATAAGTTTGATGTCTCTTTGTCCAGGATTGCCCTGGATACATTAGACGTCCCATAGTTCCATGTTCCTTTCACACAATTTTGATTACACACATGGCGGGTGTAGCTAGCTAAACATGAGGTGCTTATCCTTCCGGAGCACCCGATCTCACTTCCCTGGTGAAAGTTCACGTGTCTAACCTGACATGTCAGTTCCAAAGTTTTTACTTTGCTTCTTGATTGTGATTCGGACATGAATTAGTATGTTTATTTTTGATTTTGTCTATTAAATTCAGTAACTTACCCATTTATATCTGTTAAATTCTTGTAGATTCTACTGTTCTTTGGTTTCCTGGTGGCATCATACCTTGTAGCATTTGTAGTTTCCCTGGCGTTTGAGTCACCTATGATGGGATTGGAAAAAATAATGTTTGGAAGAGGATCCAAATAAAAGTTATACTCCCACCAGAAGTAAATAGACAGCATAAAACAGTGTACAATTAAAACCATTATTGGCATAAGACTGTTAACATGAGAATGTGAGGCAGTGGCAAGCGGCCTTATTGACAAATTATACTTGACATTGATGCTATCAGAAACAATTATCACTTTGAATTACAAAAATTGGAATACATTTTTCTTTTTTGTGGCACCATTTTATAGATTTTGTTTAAGCACAATACTATATTAGTTCTATTACAAAACATGCATTGGTCTTTAAATGCCTTGCATTAATGGTTAGGTAATGCCAATGTTACGATTCTATGTATTAATAATAAGTATCTTTATGTTAAAATCAATTATGAAAATGTAATAAATGCAGTAAGAGCCCCCAGTTTAACAATCATACCTTATCTTAGATTGTACTTAGAATAAGCTTTGGCAAGCTATTGGATCTACGAATAATTTTTTGTGTTAATACTAAATGCAGATGATAGAAGATTGATGGAATATTAAAATGACACTTTAAGTTACCCAATATCTTTACAATTAACAAAAAAAACAATAAAAGTTTAACATTTATCGGAATTACGTTAAGGAAATTCTGAGTTAAGATTGTGAAATAGGCCACTGTAGTCTTAAAAAATTACGGACCGATATAGTTCGTTCACATTGTTGATACTTGCTATTTAGAGAATGGGGACATTGGCGGCCGAGTGGTTTAATGCAAAGGCTTTTGAATAACAACGCCTCTCAACGGTTAGGTTTGGACCGGAATGTGACAGGTGCTTGTGCGAGAAAGTGTGTCAGTTCGATTGCCGATTTGAGGTAGTTTTCTCTAGTATCCCGGTTTCTTCCACCATCTATTCCACTAAATACTTCCACTAGGGAAGTGAGACCGGGTACTCTGGAAAGGTTAGCACCTAAACAACACAAAAATGTGCTAACGTTGTAAAAGTGTTACATATCTTTAAGATTCAGATCTATATATCAAGTTATTTCAGAGAGTTTTTTTGACAAAAAATTATGAAATTAGTAAAATTTGTCCTGTTTACAAAACGTTTATGATTGCGGTAAATCAACCCATGAACCATTGCTAGATAATGTTTCTTTCCATGAACACTGACTGAATGGAATTATTGACCAGACCACAGTAAGTTTAACGAGTACGGTGGTTGGCGGGTCGTATTTACTATTCCCTCTGTATCTATATACTTCATCTACAATGTAAACTTATTCAACATTTTTCTTATAACTCATTGACGCAGGGATATTGCAAGCGTAGGCTTATCAACACCACCAAAAAGTTTAATGACCGTCATCACAATATTGTTGATACATATGATGTCTGTACCAAACATACCCTGTGGATATATATATATGACATCTCATTTTTCTATGTACCTTTATTCTAAATGTTGATTACAGGAGTAGTTTACCCTCCAGGAGCACCCGGTCTCACTTCCCGCGTGGAAGTTCATGCGGTTAACCTAATCACCCAGTTTCAAGGTTTTTACTTTGCTTTGGGATTGTGATTTGGATATGAAATGGTATGTTTTTTGATCGTTTATAATATTAACGCAATACATGGGGACCTTCTACGGTTACCAACTAAGACACACATTTCGACTATTTCTTGTCATAAGGTTGACACATTTTAATATCGTGTATATTCTAAATCTGCTTTAATTTTGCAGTACTAAACGGCATCTCGGAATACAATTTGTCACAAAACAGTGTTTGGACAAATATTGTAGAAATCCAAATATTTTAAGAAGTTAAAGTGAGAAATAGAGAAGGATAAAAATTTATCAAATCCACCTTAGACAATACTATGACCGATTAAGTATAGCTTAGTGTTTAAGGAATTTGAAATATAAGAAGTTGATAATTTTGATGAACAATATTTATCTGATAATCTTATTATTACCCCTGTGTTAACGATATTTCCGGGGATGCTTTGTCTTTGTCCACCAGGAGTGATAAGTTCTAGATATTGTGCTTCGCTTTTAATACATTTATATTTATAAACATTACGCTTCTTTTCAGATCATCAAATCCAATTAAAACAACCTTCAAGGTTTATAATTTTCAAGGATGGTCTTTACGTTATTAGTGCTATTGTCCTTACATAATACATATATTAATCTCAATACTGGTACTCTTACACTAATATCAGTAACATGTGAAGTATAAATAAGGTTAGATTCCTTCATCTCTTGGCTCCAATATCTACTTTAACAAGATAAAAGTGTTATCTTAGTGTTAGGTGTCTTACATCAATAAAATCAATATATCTAAAAGAAAAGACTACTTAGGTTGCTGAAATGGTAGGGGACTGTTCTTTATGTGGGAAATTGGGTTTGAATCCTGAACGGGTTTCAAAAAGGCTTCTATCGCCAAACACTTAGCATTTAGAATTGAAACTACTGGATAGGAGTTAGAATCCTGACCGGGTCTTGGAAAAAGGTAGTGACTGTTTTATCGCCAAGCACTCCACATTAATAAAATCCAATAATCCAAACTCTGTAAGAAATACTACTACGATAGCTGATTTGTAGAGTGATTGTTCAATATGTGGAAGATCGCCTTTACCAACCTGATCGAATATTGAAATAAACTAGTGACTGTTCTATTGCCTAAGCAGTCGACATTCAGAAATAAAAGCCACTGGTCCCTGGAAGCTTTAAGTGGGAGGTCGGTCGGGGTAAGAATCATGCCCAGGCCAAGTATTGAATGTTCTATCAACAAGAACTCGACAGTTAGATTGAAAGCCAGGGATGCCTTCGGGAGACACCTAAAACCGATTGTTTCGTGACACGCTAGGCTTTGTACAAATAAAGACCCCCCCCCCACCTTCCCGCACATTGCCCTGAACGCTCTGCAAAGGTCAGCATTTCTGTCATTTCACTTATAGGTAATGACGTCCCGATATATGTAAGATACAAGTATTATTGACTGTTGTGTAAAATCCCATTCAATCAATCTAAACGAAATTTTGTCATATTATGTTTCAACTCCAACAACAACTTCTAGGTCCGTATGTCGCGTCTTATAAGAGCTATGAATGCTTGCCGCTTTACATTTTCGGAGCTTGGATTAGATCAGCGAGTTATTTTTCTATTGTTTGACTATCCCTGTATTCCGGCATTATGTCACACAAGTACTCCTGTCAGTTGATGTTGTCAAACCCTCCACAGTATTCCGGCATTATGTCACACAAGTACTCCTGTCAGTTGATGTTGTCAAACCCTCCACAGTATTCCGGCATTATGTCACACAAGTACTCCTGTCAGTTGATGTTGTCAAACCCTCCACAGTATTCCGGCATTATGTCACACAAGTACTCCTGTCAGTTGATGTTGTCAAACCCTCCACAGTATTCCGGCATTATGTCACACAAGTACTCCTGTCAGATGATCTTGTCAAACCCTCCACAGTATTCCAGCAAATGTAAACGCGTGATACTTTGCTTGTTTTTTTTCTAAACGTTCTGATACTCAGTTATATAAGAGCTACCCTTGTGTTATATTCATCGCAAATGTAAAGTTTATATTTGTCAATAATTTCCACCGTTTTAGAACATAGATTGGTAGTTTATCTTTTATTCCAAAAATGTGGCTTTATAATAATAATAATAATAATAATAATAAAGTATAGTTAAATTATAACCCTTGTGATAAATGCTTTAGTAAAATTTATATAAGATAGATGAAATTCCTCTAAGCATACTGGTAACCAAGTCAAAAACTAAGTACACAAATGTACCACGTGTTGGTCTTTGTGATACTTTAAGTTTGGGTTTAAATCTTAAGATTCGCCTATTTTATCAATCTTCGTCATGTCTAAAATTAGTGTACGCATGCTCAAACTTTATCTACCACCGGTCCGTACCCGAAAAAGTTATTCATTTCGTCCAAACAACCCTAAATTACTGGTTGCCTACAATCAAGCCGCCGATGGTTAAATTGTGTTTTATTCTGACCATTTTAGCGGCTTTTGCTGCGGTCAGCTATGGAGATTCCTACATCGACGTGCTAACACACACATTTAATCTATTTAGAAATGGAGCCCCTAAAGAAACAGACTTGGGAAATGTCGCTAAAATATTGTCAAATTTCAACCAGAAAAATATTTTGCAAACTGCGTTCAATATGTTCTTGCACAATGGTAATTCATCAGCATTCGGAAACGGTGACGGAGATGGCTCGAATAATTTTCCGGACATGACGGAGATATTAGGATGGGTGTCTAAATTATCTAAGTATAGATATGTTTTGGATAGTTTCTTAGACTCAGTAAATTCTACAGAATTGTCATCCAGGATAAGTGATATGCTATCCAGTAATATACCAGGATTTCAGCAATCTGACGAAACGCAGGAAATTATTAGCAATTTGATACAACTTTATGACAAATTTAAAGATTCTCCTATGACTAAAAAATGCACGATGGACGGACTACTTCTGTTCAATGGAATTACAAATTTCGAAATGTGGGCATTAAAAAGTAAGTTGATTTTAATAGCTGTTTTTTTACAATTTTAGCTTTTACACCACGGGTTATGGTATGCAAAATTCGTTTGTTTTCCGGCATGTATTTCCAATTGATTAAATTATCTTACTATTTCTTTATGATGTCATGACGCATGGTAATGCTACAGTAAAGACGTGTCGAAACTTTAACACTATGCTAGCGAATTAATATTGAATATTCAGCTTATTACAATCCCTCGTTAGCTATGATCCGACAGTTTTTCAGCACCTGCTGTAGTAGTCTGTACCGTACAGAACTGTCTGTAGTTTTTCGGCCAATGGCTATCAATTGAATGCCGAGGACAGGTTCAAATCTTTTTTCGTTAGGTTTGTACTGTTTTTGTTCCATTATCTTTAACATCATACGATTGTCTATGAAACTAGAAATGACAATAAATGTGCGGGTAAAATTTAACTTAATGCAGTTACAAAATTATGTCAAAATTTTGTGAATTAACTCAAAAGTCTAGAGTAAAAAAATGAAATATAATTTCTTAAACTGTTTTCATTTTGAAGCACTTAAACGGCCGTTAGTGAATAAAATTTCGGGCCAGTATTGTGTAAATATTTCAGTCGATTGCAATAGCCTTGGATCTATAAATTCTAAAAGGCTTTAAACACGTAAAAAGAGTATATTTCCATACATTATGTTATTACAGTGGTTGATTCCATGGGGAAGATACCTGTAGGTATTTTAGATGGCAACTTGAAGTCATTAGGAGCGTTTGACCAGTGTCGAAGTATCAAATCATTGGGAGATAACAGCGAACAGAAGAGTCAATCACCTATAAATGGAAAATACTGTACAATACAGATACCCCTGAATAGTCTTGTAGGACAATTATCAGATGCTGCAGGCGTCGGAGGTGGTGCTGTACGTATATACCCATATCATTGTATACCATACCATATCATGGTATAACAAACCCATACCATTATATAACATACCCATATCATGTTATAACATTATAACATAACCCTATCATGGCATACTATACTCATATCAACATATAACGCCCATATCATTATTTCACATGCCCATATCATTATATGCATATCCATATCATTATATAACATACCCACGTCATTATACGACATGCCCATATCATTGTATAACACACCCATATCATTATATAACATGCTCATATCATTGCATAACATGCCCATGTCATTATATGCATATCCATACCATTATATCACATACCCATATCATTATATCGCATACCCATGGCATTGAATAACATACCCATATCAATGTATAGCATACCCATATCATTATATATATTATATATATACTATATATATATATATATCATTGTATAACATACCCATTTAATCGTATAACATACCAATATGATTGTATAACATACCCCATATCATTATATACCATTTAGTAATCGTGTTATGAAAGTCGTCATGATGACCTGTAAAACAAGGTTCTTGAAACACCCATGAAAACTGTATAATATTCCATTTTAAGTTATATTATATATATATACTTTGATACCGTGTATCATAATTTTGGGTCCATGGGACAACCGCATAAAGATGAAAAACACTACAAATTTTACGATAGTCTTTACCTGTCTGTTAAATACTTGCTATCAAATTATGCATTGTTAAAAATATTTATTTACTCTATATGCTCTTCACATGTTCTGGGGATCGGGGTTTGAACCCGAGCCATGTTTGACCAAGACAGAAAAATACTATACTTTCGCCAAGAAATCGATATTTAGAAAGGAAAACCAAGGGATCGTTCGTGTACCTTAATATAAAAGGTGTTAAATTCATGATTCCTTAGCGATATTGTTTCATTTCTAATCTTTTGATACAAAACAAACACATTTATTTTTAAAATTCGAACTTAAATCCATCAAGACACTTCTTGCCTGTACGAAGTATTTCTCCAAAACTATGTATGAATCGAAGCAATTTTACTTAACTTTAAACATTGATAGGAGATGTGCATTAACCCGGGTTAGATTTTGTTTGCCCATTTTCCTGGGTGTTTTGCCATTTTAACATGATTGGAGTTCACAATAACGCACTTTTTGGCGGTGGTCCTAACTCACTGAATTGACTTGTTTAATTTTTTTCAGTTTGCCGGTGGTCCTAACTCACTGAATTGACTTGTTTAATTTTTTTTCAGTTTGCCGGTGCATTATTTTAATAGAATTTTAAAAACAGCACATGACAGTCCTAACTCACTGAATTGACTTGTTCAATTTTTTTCAGTTTGCCGGTGGTCCTAACTCACTGAATTGACTTGTTCAATTTTTTTCAGTTTGCCGGTGGTCCTAACTCACTGAATTGACTTGTTCAATTTTTTTCAGTTTGCCGGTGGTCCTAACTAACTGAATTGACTTGTTTAATTTTTTTCAGTTTGCCGGTGCATTATTTTAATAGAATTTCAAAAACAGCACATGACAGTCCTAACTCACTGAATTGACTTGTTCAATTTTTTTCAGTTTGCCGGTGGTCCTAACTCACTGAATTGACTTGTTAATTTTTTTTCAGTTTGCCGGTGGTCCTAACTCACTGAATTGACTTGTTTAATTTTTGTTTCAGTTTGCCGGAGTTTTGGCTAGTTTTGCTCTTGGACTTTGCATACCTGATAGCTGCTCAGAAGATGAATTGATTTACATTGTCAATAAGGGTTACTATCAATCAACACTTTGTGCCAGAAACACCCCTCTCTCTCTCTCTCTCTCTCTCTGAACATAATTTTTCAGTTTACCAGGTATGTGTGACAGAGAGAGAGAGAGAGAGAACCATATTTTTGGTTAACCAAAGATATGTGAGAAAGAAAGCGAGAGAAACTCATATTTTAATGTTTGTCAGAGTGTGTGTGTGTGTGGTGTGTGTGTGTGTGTGTGTGTGTGTGTGTGAAAACCATATTTTTATGTTTGCCAGATATGTGTGTGTGTGTGTGTGTGTGTGTGTGTGTGTGTGTGTGTGAAATCTCCTATTTTATGTGTGCGTACGAGAGAGAGAGAGAATAAAAATCATTTAAACTAATCATTTAATTTTTAGTTTCATGAGTAACGTTTTCATTTTACAGTATTATCAAATATTACAATAGCGAACAGTACATTTGAAGCAAACAGACCTAATTGTCAAGGGGAAAATAAGGAATACTCCACCGATGCAATCGCAGCTTTGTAAGTATGCAATATGTATTGTGATTACTGCCCAGTTTGTTTTACAGATTTTTATACGTGTCCCATCAGTAACAATTGTACCATTGTACGTCTTTTTCAGATATTATAATATATTTATTAGAGAATTGGTATGTGCTGTTTTACATTTAGCATATGCACGTGATCAATGAATCTGCATTTTCCCGAGTTTTCAGTACAACAGGCTTGATTTAAACCACGTTAAATTACGTGACGTAATAATTTGATTTGTCCGCTTCCTAGACAAAAGATGCGTGTGCCTTGAGCCGCACAGATAGGACACATACATTTTAACAGGATATATGGGACAGTGTATATAACATATTTGTTTCCCTTCAAGGCTGTTTTATTAGGCGTGACTTGCTAAATTTATACCACTAAATGTCGAATGCGTTTACATACCCTGATAATTTCATGTACCCAATTGCAATGCGATAATTTTTTAAGGTTGACATAGCTTATTATACTGTCATGTGTATTTTTATTTAAATAATGCATTCAAAATCAGCGCAATTTTAATAAAAATTCAAAATTAGCACATGACAATACTATTGAGTTTATGAAAACCGTATTTCTACATTTACAGTTGTTTATCAGGATTTATAATACTGTTAATGATCATCGGAACTACGTATGATATAATATATATACAAATACCAAAACAAAAGGAAAACACACAACAGAACGGATATACAAACAGGGACAAGTATAAAACTGAACACTCGAATGGTACAGAGAAAAGCAGACTCGAGATGAACCAAACAAGGTGTAAAACAAGTGAACCGGGTAAGTATACTATATAGTTAAATTCAACCTATTTGGACTTTATCTCAGTTTCATTCTAAACAAAAAGCAATAAGGGGTCTGGTGGCCGAGTGGTATAAGTGCACACTTACGGATCACAGCGCCCCTCACCGCCTAGGTTTGAGTCCCTCTCTGGTCAGACCCTAGTGTGAAAGGGTTTGTCAGTTCGATTGCTGAAGGTAGATTTTTAAGCACTCCGATTTCCTCCATCATACCTGAACTGACTACCGCTACATAAATTTCAGAATTTTGATTGTGAGGTAAAACTCTGTTACTCGATTATTGTCTATTTTCTCTCTGTTGTTTGGTTTAGAACTAATGATCAATGTCTGAACGTGATATTTGGTGTAATTAAGCACATGAAAGCAATATGCAATCACCAAATTTATTACATTATGATATGATTTTACTCCGAGACCTTTGTTTTTGGTTGGTTAAACTACTTGCACGCGCAACGCCGTTTTTCATCATATTGCACTCTAGAGCATGATAAAACAACATATTACACTAAGCCAATCAAACAATTGTTGGAAACTGGAATTGAACACAAAAAGAATGAATTGCGCCATTTAATGACGTTATAGACACTAGTACGTCATTAGTTGCGTACGCTGCACTGGTACCGTGATGGTGGCCAGTGTCGGAACATAAAAGGCAAAATATATTTGTTAGTAAAATATAACACTTGTTTTCTTATTTTAAGATAGTTTACATGTAATAAAACTATAACAGCATTTCAATGAGTGCAATATGATGTTTTATTATATAGCAATATATGCCTCACATAGAAATTAAACGATAAATCCCGAGGTGTTAGCGTGCAATATATACTGATATTTGCACGCTAACTTTGTTCCAGTCAGAGGTTTCTTCATACTGCACGCTTTGTCACATGCATGACGCTGTCGTTTATGACGTCATAAGATTGTTGTTGGTGCCATGGCTGTGTTGTTGTCATATTGCACTAGCTCTTATATCAATTTACAAGAACTAGTGCAATATTTATGTTTTGTACAACAAAATGGTATTTTAGATGAAATACTTGACGGGAGTAAACTAAATTTATTTTGCTATATAATAAAAGGGTTATTGAACTGATGTTGTGAAAGATTCGAAATTTGCACTCGCAAGCTCGTGCAAATGTCGAGTCTACTCGGGACAATATTTCACAATATCAGTTCAATAACCCTATATTATCGGCAAAGAAAAGTAATATTGACCTCGGCCAATATTGCTTTTCTTTGCCGATAAAACATCATATCGCACTCACTGAAATGCTATAATGGGGTTCGCCGCTGTACCACGTGATACCTTCTAACGTGTCTGTGAGACCCTTGTTTCCAATGGACATTGAATCGCACAATATGACGCTTTCCCGTAAAAATGACGTTATTCCGGGAATGTGTGACGTTGACGTTTTCTAAAATGTATCCGCACAAACGTTAAGAGGTATTGACAACGTGGTACAGCGGCGAACCCCATTGTATAATGAAACATTTGAATTTGCCATGTTTTATACGGCAACAGATGATATAGGTCAATGTTGTATTGTAGGTTTAGCAGGGAAGCTTATTGTGTCGTTTTCTGTATATACAAACGGGAAGAAGTTACTGAACACCAATCAGAGTTCTGGTGCTATTACAGCCATTAATGGAATCAGGTTTATAAGTATGACATGGGTCATTCTTGGCCACGCCTTCAGCACTGTGTTTTATAATGCACGTAAGTAGTGAAATATTGTGGAATTTCCCGGTTGACCACAGTTTCGTTAATGTAATCAATGGTAAACCCAAATCCAAACATCAATGGAAATTATTAAAGAGTTTTAATTTTAAAAATGCTTACTTTTGATAAAATTCTGTTTTCTCAGGAAATTCCAAAACAGTTTGTTCAAATACAAAACAGCAAAACTTCCAAAACCAGTTGACCAAACTATAACGACAGAACCTAAATTTATGACTATTGGTCCAATAACGACAAATCTATCTGAACTCATTATGTAACTAGCAGGTGCCTGAATACCAGACTTCACATATGTACCATCTGCCATATTAATTGAATAGTAACCTTTAGTCCAATTTGGCCGTGTGTAATATGTTGCATATTTGAGGCACTTGTATAGACTTGGCATGTCGCCTTATAAAACAAAAACTCACTCGCGCAACCACCCGCTCATCCGCTCATTTACTCGCTCACTTACTCGCTAACTTACTTACTTACTTACTTACTTACTTACTTACTTACTTTTATATGTATCTGCTTTTCAGAAAACATTGCATCTTACTCCAAAGATTTAATGAATCGATGGTCATTTAACGCCATTGAAAACGCCTTGATCTCCGTGGATACATTTTTCACATTGAGGTAATATACTTTTGCTCCACTTTTCTATATCTGGCTGTTGATAACTATTAATGTAGAAAGTTATAAATCAAAAGGATGCTATTTCCAAGGGGTCTACCAAACAAACTCAAATGACAAACACATGTTTCCCCAAGTACGTGTATGATTAAATTGCGAATAGTCAGTGACACATTTACTCCACCTTAAAGATTGTTAATGTGAAGTTTCATAGCGATCTGGCTAATAGTTTCGAGAAAAGTAATGGACACAATATAGGGCGTTTCTGGGCTATTGACGTAAGAAATAAAGTTATCAATATTATGCGCTCACTTCTATTTGAAACTTGACACTGCAACTAAATTTTGTATGACATCATAAACTGACATATCAACACAAGGCAGGTGTTGCTTGCGTTAATAAAAAAATATTCAGTTGAATCTCGTCTCGAACACGGACATATTGAATTTCCGGTAAAGTCGACCTTTTTTAAGTTCAGAATGACTTACTCTTTATTTAATCAAAATAATCCCGATTACTTTGAACTCAAAAGCTAGAATTTTCGCATAAGTCGAACATTTTAAGTATGCTAAATAATAGTTGTGTTTGTTATCATACATCATAAAGATTTGTCTTTTGATTATCCCACAGCGGACTACTTATGTCGTATCTTATCCTGAAAGAAATGAAGAAAAAGAAAGGAGCATGTGGAATTAACTGGGGATTGTTTTATTTCCATCGGTTCTGGCGGTAAGCTATAAGAGTATATAAAATGAATGCGTTTAAACGCAAAATATAAGAAAGAAATTACGATGTAAATAATGTCCGATACAATTGAAATAGGATCGGTATTAGCTTATAAAGAGACCACAGAACCGACCATTTTTGTCGCAATGCTTTTTTGAAATACATTGACAAGTTTTCCTTTTTGTTTGCCCTGCATTGAAAGCATACATGTAATCATGTTTGTTCGATGACATTGTGAGACAAACCATGTTATATTTGGTTGTTGTCATTTTTAGTATACAAATCAAAAACAAACATACTAATCCATGTCCGAATCACAATCCAGAAGTAAAAACTTTGGAACTGACAAGTTAGGTTAGACACGTGACCTTCCACCAGGGAAGTGAGAACGGGTGCTCCGGAAGGGTATGCACTTCCAGTTTATCTAGCTACACCCGCCACGTATGTAATCAAAATTGTGTGAAAGGAACATCGAACTATGAGACGCTAAATATATCCGGGACAATCCTGGACACAGAGACATCAAACTTGTCAACAATACTTTGATGTGAGACAATTGTGTTGATAGTGATCCATGCATTAAGCTTTGGAATGACAGTATGTTTGTTTTTGATAATTTAATTATAGATTTACAGAAACAGAAAATAAACACTATTAAGTATTCCTTCGAAATGCCAAATAACGTTCGTACAGTCATTTATTTGTGTACATCGTGTGATTGATACATTGGTTAAAGTCAGTTTTATTATACAAAGTGTGACAATTGTGTTGTGTTGATACACGCATTAAGCTTCAATTATAAATTAATAAGAATTTTAATACAAATTGTATAAACCATAGCATGGTGCTACTTAAGTTAAGGAATTTAAAACTTTTTTTCAGATTGACACCGCCATACATGTTTATAATGTTTGTCTATTTTGCGACATTTCCATACTGGAGTGATGGACCTTTCTGGGAAAGTAAATATGAAAGTGGTAGCTGTGAGAAATACTGGTGGAGAAATTTACTTTACATCAACAATCTCTTCCCACTACAAGAGATGGTAATATGTATAATCAGTATTGACATATCATAAGACCAAAGAATACTTGTACAATACAGTTGAAAGTTTAACATTAAGCTATCGAATAAGTGCCAGATTGACAATGTATCTTGGTTCTCTTGGCATCTTTCGGCAGCTGCTATGTCTCGGTTCTCTTGGCATCTTTCGGCAGCTGCTATGTCTCGGTTCTCTTGGCATCTTTCGGCAGCTGCTATGTCTCGGTTCTCTTGGCATCTTTCGGCAGCTGCTATGTCCCGGTTCTCTTTGCATCTTTCGGCAGCTGCTATGTCTCGGTTCTCTTGGCATCTTTCGGCAGCTGCTATGTCTCGGTTCTCTTGACATCTTTCAGCAGCTGCTATGTCTCGGTTCTCTTGGCATCTTTCGGCAGCTGCTATGTCTCGGTTCTCTTGGCATCTTTCGGCAGCTGCTATGTCCCGGTTCTCTTGGCATCTTTCGGCAGCTGCTATGTCTCGGTTCTCTTGGCATCTTTCGGCAGCTGCTATGTCTCGGTTCTCTTGGCATCTTTCGGCAGCTGCTATGTCTCGGTTCTCTTGGCATCTTTCGGCAGCTGCTATGTCTCGGTTCTCTTGGCATCTTTCAGCAGCTGCTATGTCTCGGTTCTCTTGGCATCTTTCGGCAGCTGCTATGTCTCGGTTCTCTTGGCATCTTTCGGCAGCTGCTATGTCTTAGAAGGTTTTTGGCTACTAAGTATCCATGTTTCGGCAGTCTAGCTTCGACTCCTTTTCGTTATCTTTGTGTTAAACTTTCGACAGGTCTGTACTGTATGTTATCATCCAAAACAAGCGCACCGTTATGATGACACAAAAGGCGAATTAAAACCAGTTCTAAGACACAGGCGATTTGTAAAATTGTATATACATGTATATATAACTCATTTGCTTTTTAATATTTTAGGAACAAGAACATTTTTTTGTTTTTGTTAAAAAGATAATTATATATTATATATGGGTGTTTACTGCATTTTTATTTATCAGCTTTTTTGGGTAATACTGTGACTGCTAAGTTTGCTGTTGTGTGCAGAGGATCTTAGACTAGTGGGAGTTTAATGTGAAATGTATTAAACGAGTTTAATATAAAATTAAATATGCCACGAGCCTTGGGAATTTTTTCTTTGACTATACCAATTCCTTCTCCGTCTTCTTTTGCGGCGTCCCCAACATCAAAAGCAGTCATTTTGGCCTGACGTAGTAAATTTGATTAAAAAAGTACATGAACGGCGTCGGAATATTTTCTCACGCTTTAAACCAATCAGAATCGTGAGAACTGATTACGTCACAATCAAGTGATATTACATAGGTACCTGTGTAATATGAAAAATAATACACCGTTTAATTCCATCAATAAACAGGAGAGTTATGTGATATAATAATATGACTGATATATACCTTTTTTAAAATGTATCAACAAATGGTATCAAACTTAATAGACCACTATTATCTTTTTTAGTGTTTTGGTCATGCGTGGTATTTAGCCAATGACATGCAGTTTTACATTATTAGTCCGATCCTGTTTATACCTCTGTTCTAGTAAGTATCTTTATGTCTATATTGTATTTCTGATCAATTATGCAGGTGCTTACACTTCCGGAGCACCAGACCTCACTTCACATTAATTTAAGTTAATTTGCTATAACCAGTTTTCAAAGTTTTTACTTTGCTTTTGGGATTGCGTTTTGGATATCGACAGTGATAGTTGTGTTTCATTGTAATTATGTAAAAAAAAATACGGAATTAAGCCATTTGAACATTTCTGTGACAAAACAAAATCAGAAAAATCACACAAGATATAATGAGTGGGAGTGTGGCCTGTCGAAATCAGTATATTTTTTCGTTTTGAAAAAAATAATCAGTTAAGTTATATAAACGGCAATTTGGTGTTGTAAAATTAAAAATTTTATAATATGTAATTATATAGATGGTCAACGTTCAATTGATACTACGACGGTTGTTGGACTGAAACCAGTACTGTGTAATTAAATAAAATTTGAAATCAACATAGCCATCTGCTTAATCTGTATTGAAACACTGTCGGAAGGATGCATAAATGAGCCTGAGAGAGGGGTGTGTAGGTGGTGGCGGATGTTCTATCTACGTCAGAAACGCGTGGATGAGATAAGAAACTATCATGCATAGGACATTTTGTTACATCTATGTAAATGGTCTTTAATTTACAATTAATGTTCACAGTGGAGCAGTAATATTTTTCAGTTACTAATATCTTCCATCTGATTTAAGTTAATTGGCTTTTGTAAATTTGAACATAGACTGGTATGTTTGGATATTTTATATTAGGACTTATTTATATAATTATTTATTTAATTTGCAGTAATGAAATTATTGGCGTTTTGGTTTGTCTGTTGGCTCTAGCTGGAACTACGATAGCTGCTGGTTTGGTGTCATATAACAATAAACTTCCGCCTAGTACTTTTGGTGGGGGAGAGAAAGGGTAAGACAATTACATGTACTTCAATATAATCTATAATTGATTTAACATCAAGGTCTAATTATTATTGAACATTTTCTAATTTGCAACACTAGATGGCCGTTTCGAAATTAAATTTCTCATGAATTTGTTGCTCTAAATCAAACAAAAAACATACCGGACCATTTCCAAATCACAATCCCAAAAGCAAAGTTAAAAGCTTTGAAAACTGGCAAACTTAGATAAGCATAGGAACTTCCAACGGGAACTTGGACCAAGTACTCCGGAAGGCTACACCCCGCTCTGTCTAATGGAATGAGAATAAAAGAAACAAGGGTTTATGAGAGGTCTAATTTATCCAGTATAAGTTTGGATACAGACAATACTATGATGACGACCCTAAAAGTTGCTTGAGGGCATTGATAACTCTTGGCGTGTTGTTACTTTTTCGTTATGTATATATTTCATATGTTTAGATCAAATGCAGGCGATTACTTTGACAGTTACTACGATAAACCTTGGTGCCGGATGGGACCGTATATAGTTGGAATACTGGCTGGGTATATTTTATATAAGACCAATCGTAAAATCAAGATTCATAAGGTAATTCAATTTCTTTTGTCATTACAACCACTCAGTTATTTGTACTAAAATCACACAAGACACTAAAGGACACACGGACATTTCTCTCAGTGCGTATGTTGAAATTCCACTCCAGGAGATCCTAGTGTGAGACAGATTGTCAGTTCACTTATCGGTGGTTTTCTCTGCGTACTCCGGTTTCCATCTATAAACTGGTGAAATATCTTTTCTGAGGCGAAAAACGTCAATGCACATGTAAGACGTACAACTACTGAAACCATTTCGAACATGGTTTGAGGCGAATTGTTTATCTCTGACCATGGCAAATGTTTTAATGAATCAGAATGAACACGTTACACAAAACATCTCAGATAGCCACCATCACAATGCTGTTGATAAATATGATGTCTCTGTATTCAAAAATTATCCTAGATATATTTGACCTCCTAAGTTTCCATTTCCTTTCAATCTCAATTTGGATTTCACAATTGACGGGTTTAGCTAGTTAAATAGGAGTTACTAACCATTCCGAGGCATCCAGTAGCAATACCTTGGAAGACGTTCGCGTGTTGAACTTCATTTACCTTGTTTTCAAAGTTTTTACTTTGATTTTTGAGTGGTGGTTTAGACATGGATTAGTTTGTTTGTATTTTATTAATACTAAATGAAGTTTAATTACTATTTTTAGTGTTTTAAATATTGTTATGTACCATTTTTTTAAATTCTATCATTCAATACATTAAAAAACACATGCCATTTTAAATGTGCCAAGTGCAGCTTTTGAATGCTTTATTGCATAAAATGTTAAACCTTTATGAAATAATGCATACTTTGCCATATGCGTTGATTACATTCGTTCATAAAATGTAACACATTACAAATTTATTGAATGACAAAACTTTTTTTTTAAAATGGTATACATTGTGTATGACAGTGTTGTTAAAAATCAGTTTGGTCTGTCTTGTTTCGTCCTCTGTATTTTATTTTGTGCTTTTTTTTATTACAGGTTTTGAATCTTTCGATCTGGTTAATATGTACTGTTCTTGGTTGTCTCATACTTTACGGATTATTTGAACCTCTTAGAGGAAACAACTTGCTGTCAATAGAGGTATCGGCATTATACAATGCTACTCATAGATCTGTGTGGGGTTTTTGTGTTTGCTGGGTGATAGTTGCGTGCGCCACCGGAAACGGAGGTAAATTTTGATTTTATTGTATACGTACGTATGTAAAGACGTGTGACAGAATCAAAGTCTAATATTTGAAAACAGTAGATAAACATTCATAATAAGCGTGTCTTGGTACAGAGGTTCACTAATTCTCCAGTAAAGGTGTAATGTAAATTTTCAGTTAGTTTGTTTCCCACGAATAGTTTTAAACATAATGTACTTGCGGCTTCTGCTAAAAAATCCTATTTTGTAGAACTGTTTACAGTGTTATCCTTCATTCTTTTATTATATGAATAACAAACAACATATGTTACCATAGAAACATGGTCACGGTATAGATATTCTAACTTATTCTATGTGTTATTTACCAATGATAATACAGTATATATATATATAAGATCCCATAATTCCATGTTCCTTTTACACAAGTTTGATTACACACGTGTTGTGTGGAGCTAGTTAAACAGGAGGTGCTTACCCTTCCGGAGCACCCGACCTCACTTCCCTGTCGGAAGTTCGCGTGTCTAACTTAACTTGTCAGTTCCAAAATTTTTACTTCGCTTCTGGATTGTGATTCGGACATGGATTAGTATGTTTGTTTTTGATAGATCTACCATTTCTATAAAGGTTTAATTTAGTGAATATTCAAATTTAAACGTTTTGTTTAAAGTTCATTTAACATACGCCATTGCTCATATTTTATTTAGATGTTGTCGACATGGTTGGTTTATATACCATGTCTTATAGTGAACAAATACATAAAATATGATTCGGACATTTTCGGAAAAGTGTTAGCTCTGAAATTTCAATTATTTTCAGATATTCTCTACTAATAAAAAGCATTTGTTCAATCTACTATCTTGACTTTTAATGATTACCTTAAGTGATAGGACGTTGATGATCGAGTGTCCAAAAGGCGAGCATACGAATCACGGTACCTCTTAACCGCCTAGGCTCGAATCCGATCGAGACATTTTCTACTGTTAGGAAGTTTGTCAGTTCACTTGCTGATAGTCTGTTGTTTTCTCCAGTCGTTGCAGCTTCCCCAACATCCATGAACTACCAACCTCGATATAAGTGCAGTATTCTTGATTGAAGTGTTAAACCTCATCCCACTCTTAAATGATTAGCCTATTCAGATAATGTACACTCATTTAATGTAGATACATATATGTATGGATTAGTATGTTTGTTTTTGATTAATTAATTTTATAATTTCATGTATTAATTTATAATTTCAGTCATAACGTTGTGCAATGTCAGTACAGTAAAACACGTATATAACGAAGCCCTGGGGACCCTATTTTTAACTTACAAAGCGACATTGTTTTATTGTTATAGACTTAAAAAGGGGAGAGGTCAGGCCGATTTTTTCACTTCGTACTATCCATATACCCATGTATTCATTGTAAGCGTGTTTGTTATATTGTCATACAGAGGAGCGATCAGGCCTATTATTTCACTTCGTACTATCCATATACCCATGTATTCATTGTAAGCGTGTTTGTTATATTGTCATACAGAGGAGCGATCAGGCCTATTATTTCACTTCGTACTATCCATATACCCATGTATTCATTGTAAGCGTGTTTGTTATATTCGTGTGTTACTGTAATCAGTCAGTTTTCCTTAATCAATTCATTTTGTTTTTAGGATTTGTAAACACCTTACTCTCGTGGAAGGCCTTTGTTGTACTCAGTCGGCTAACATACATTGCTTATCTCATTCATCCGGCTTTTATGTCACTGAGGTATCGAAGTTACAAAGACACCGTATTACTGAGCGACTCTTATGTGGTAAGTATAATCCAAAAGTCACAATGAAAATCACATCGACATTCGAGACACATCCTAGTTTAAGAGAGTTTGTCAGTTTGTAGTTTACTAAAGATCGGTGGTTTCTCCGGGCAATCCGGTTTCTTCTACCAATCCTGAACTGTTCGCCTCGATATAAGTAAAGGAATCTAGATTGAGACATAAAACTAACTCCACTCCTTGTCTATCGTTAAAAATTCATGCCGTAGAATTACCATCTACTGTTAGTCTCTTGGGCACGTTTTTTCTTTTGCTTCATATACAAATCGGTTCACACTCAAAAAGTTACAACTGAAATGGGATGCCAAAACGAACCCCAGCTGGGAAATCCTCTACCATGTGCATGATAAAAATACGGATAGCAAATGGCACATCTTCTTCACCTAAAGATCGTTCATATGGAGTTTCATTAAGATATGTTACCGTACATCATATATGACATAGGTTTCGAGGAATTTGGCGGGAAAAAACTGGAGAAGATAAACATTACATGCCCAACCCCACACACACAGAGAGAGTTCGTTTAGGGCATAATAAGCATAGAATAAACAGTGTTCACTAATAAATTACCCCACAGAAATAATTTATCAAGAATATGCGTGGTATACATATATTGATGACATCACATTTCGTATATATCTAAGATTATAAATTTGTTATGTTTAATGTATTGTAGATTGACGTATTTCTGGCTTGGCTGACTAAATCGTTTGGTGTAGCCTTCATATTATCATTAGCGTGCGAGGCACCTATGATGGCTCTAGAGAAAGTTATTCTAGCGCCACTTACAAAGCCAAAACGCGACATTGGTAATCAAAATGGAGCCGTGACTATAGATGCAACGGGTGAAAAGGAAAAGGAGACAGTTTAAAATAGTCCATGAACTCCGATTTGATATTTTTTAAAGTGTTGGCCTATATACCACGTGATACCTCCTAACGTTTGTGCAGAAAAATTATTATCCAATGAAATATTATCAGTTACGTTTCCTCGAAAAAACGGCGTGATTTTCGGATTTCCGGCGAGGTAAACGTTCTACACTAACGTTAAGGGCGCTGATCACGTGGTACAGGGCGAACCTCATTAAGTTACTGCATTGCAGTGTTGTATTGTATGGACTGTATCTGTGTCAGATCACGACGTAAAAGCCATCCATATCTGACATCGGATTGTCTCTTGTGTCATTGAATACGATAAAAACTTAATATGAAAATGGGATTCCTGATCATAAAAATTAAACCTACCGGTAGAAAAAATAATTTTCAGTCATCTCATGATATTTTTCAAGTATCCTCGCGTTGAAAACAATATATTGATGCGAGGTACAAGAAAACTCGATTTATTGCAAGCCTAGGCTTATCAGGGCCATCAAAACGTTTTATGTATTGTTGGTAAGTATGATGTCTTTCTATCCAAACTAACACTAGATATATTTGACGCCCAATAGTTTCATGTTCCTTTCACACAATTTTGATTACACACGTGGTGGGTGTAGCTAGCTAACCAGGAGTTGCCTATCCTTCCGGAACACCCGGCCTAACTTCCCTGGTGGAACTTTGTCAGTTTCATAGTTTTTACTCTGCTTCTGGATTGTGGTTTGGACATGGATTGGTATCTTTGTTTTTGATTTGTCAAATTTTCCTGGGTAGTGTTCATCTTGTACATGTGATATAAGCTTAGTCAAAACACACATACTCCTCTATGTCCAAATCATAATCCCAAAAACATAGTCAAAACTTTGAAAATGGCAAATAAAGATGAACACATGAACTTCCATCAGGATAGTGAGACCGGGTGCTTCGGAAGGGTAGGCATATCTCATTTAGCTAGCAACATTTAACATGTATTAAATAAAAAATGAGAACGAAATGGAACTATGGGACGTCAGATATATCCATGGTAATTTTGGAAACGTATCAACAATTTTGTGATGACTGTCATAAAACTTTTTGAGAGCTTTGATAAGCCTAGGCTTGCAATATCCTTACGTCAACAATGTATCGGTAAGCAGTTTGCTTCGTTTGCGGTAAGAACAAGCTCTATCATAGCGTGTAAACTGTGAACAAACTGTAAGCAGCAGAAAGAGGTACATTGTATATTGCTGCATAAAAAAGTAAAATTAAGGACAGAAAAAATACACCCACTATAATCAGGCATTCAAATAACAAAAATTGCAGTAAATAAATCGCAACATTGTTTGATTTATAAATAAATGTGAAGATTTTGGCAAGTTCGTTTATATTTGTTATTTAGTTTGGATTGTGCAAAACCGTGCCACTGGTAGTAGTCAAAGCAGCGAGGACCACATTACAACAGAGGATTGGATTGGAGTGGAGTAATGGTGTGTGTTGCTACTAGGTCGAGATTCTTTTACTTATATCGAGGTGGTCAGTTCTGCAATGGTGGAAAAAATAGGCTTCTGATAAACCACCGACTGTCCGCAAAGGAACAGATTAAGTTTCATACAAAAGTATCTACCATAGCAGATTCAAACCTAGATTGTAGGAGACGCTAATCCGTTAGCAGATAAAGCGGTATTATGGACCACCCAGCTACCGAGGGAGACAGTGGAGAATAAACAAGTATTAGTAATGTCCTAAACAGAATCTAAACACTTCAAATATAGTATTATCAAAACATCCAATGTCCATCTACGTCTATAGAGTTATACATGTGTCATGTAGTGTGCTACTTTAGAGTTTTCATGGCATAATGCAATCAAATGTGATAATTTTTGCGTGCTATTTCTAAACACATTATTCCATGAATACATGACACACTTTTTGTACAGTGTTTGGATCGATCATCTTCCATCTTCTGCATTTTGTCTTCGCGGTTTAGTTGACTTTTGGGCACTGTATTTCATATCAAATCAATCACAAAAAATGTCACTCCATGTTCAAGCATCAATCCCAAAAGCAGAGAAAAACTTACTAAAACTGACAAACTAAGTTGAGCACATGAAGTTTTACCAGGAAAGAGAAGCATTCTTTTCAGCTAGCTACACCTGCCAAAACTGAGAATAAAAAGTGAAAGGAACATGTTACTATGGGACGTCATCATATATCCAGGATAATTTTAAATAAAAAGGCATCATATTTACCAATATTGTGATGGCAGTCATGGCCTTGATAGACCTAATGGTGCCATTTTCAACAATTTATTTATGAGTAGCTTGTAGTATAAAGTAGTATAAAGTTCCCGAGGAACCATAGCGTAATAAATATGTAACAAATACACCATAAGCACCATTTAGCAAAAGACGTAGGTTTTACTGCTGCGGAGAATAGAAGAATAGGAAAGCTGGCAATAGAAAACTTGAGGTCACCGAGTTAAAGGACTGGATTGTTCTTTCTATAGCTTCTCGCCAATCTTGCAGACTCATAGAAAACTTGATTCTATTTACATATTATACCAGTATTAATTTTGCAGCACAAGAAGGCTGTTTTGGAATATAATTCTGTCATCAGTAGTGCTTGGACAAAAATTGTGAAACAAATATTTTTCAAGGGGTTGAAAAAATATCCAAAAGACCAAAATATATTTAAACTTACTAAAACTGACAAACTAAGTTGAGCACATGAACTTTTACCAGGAAAGAGAAGCATTCATCTTAGCTAGCTACATCTGCCAAGTGTGTAATCAGAATTGAAAATAAAAAGTGAAAGGAACACAGAACTATGGGACATCATCATATATCCAGGATAAATTTAAATACAAAGACATCATATTAAACAATATTGTGATGACAGCCATGGCCTTGATAGGCCTAATGGTGCCATTTTTAACAATGTATTTGTAAGTAGCTTGCATGTATAAAGTTCCCGAGGAACCATAGGAAATAGGATAGCTAACAATAGAAAACTTGAGGTCACCGAGTTAAAGGAAGCTAATATAATCACCGGATTGTTCTTTATATAGCTTCTCGAAAATCTTGCAGACGCAAAGAAAACTTGATTCTATTTAAATATTATACCAGTATAAATTTTGCAGCACCAGAGGGCCGTTTTGGAAAACAATTCCGTCATCAGTAGTGCTTGGACAAAAATTGTGAAACAAATATTTTTCAAGGGGTTGAAAAAATATCCAAAAGACCAAAATATATTTCACCAACGTTAGATAAGGAAATACTTTGCAAGAGGGAGCATACCTTACTTTTTTAGGATTTTAAAATTTATATTTGCCACGGGTTTATATTATATATTGCATGTCATATTTACTTCATAGCATTAAATCATTGATGTTTTTCCAGTATTTGCATGAGAATCATAACTTATTAATCTAAATGTGAAACCAAAATTTTTCTAGACTCTAAAAAAACATCCAAAGAACCAAAATATATTTAACCAAATTTAACTAAGAAAATACTTCGCATGAGGGAGTGTACGTATCTCTGTTTTTGAGTATTTTAAATTTTATATTTGCCATATATATATTACATGTCAACTTCCTTCGTAGCATTTAAGTATTTAAGTTTTTTGCAATATTTGAATGAGATATCATAACTTATTAATCTAAATTAATGTGAAACCAAAATTTTTCAAGAGGTTGAAAAAAGTCCAAAGAATCAAAATACATTTAACCAAATTAAGTTAAGGAAATAATTTGCATGGGGGAATATACCTTAGTTTTGATATTTTAACTAGCAACAAATTTAGAAAAAAGTAGATTTTCTAATTTTCTTACTCATAAATACTAACTCATAAATTGGACTAATGGGGAAATTTAGAGAAAACGTGGGTTCGGCATTGGCAGCAATTGGAGAGTATGGGTTAGTTATTAAATTTATATTGCGGTTGTTAAAATTGAAATTGCAATTTCATGTCCAGTACGACTGGTTTAGATCTTTTTAAACAACAGGAGGTGCTTACCCTTCCGGACCACCCCTGGTGGAAGTGCTCATGTTTATCCAAAGTCAGTTTCAAAGTTTTTACTTTGCTTCTTGATTGTGGTGCGGACATATATTAGTATCTTTGTTTTTATTGTAAACTAACACTCAGATTCTAACTGTTTTCCATAATTCTATCTGCTGTTTAATCTGTTGAGGTATTTTATATGAGTTAGCAAGGTTTCACACACAAGTTCTTACATTTTTTCTTCCAAATATTTCTTGGTTTTATAGTGAATAATACACCTATATCAGCTGATATGTATAACGGTTTTAAAGGAACACGATACTGGAAAGTGGAAATAATATATATTTAGTGATTTGAGCAGTGTACTAGATTGTCACAAAAGAAAAATTATATTTCATTGAAGTGCTGATATGGGTCTCGGAAAACCACAATAAAAGTGATTTTGTTGCTTTGGTAAACGCGAGTGAAAATGCAACAAATTTTTAAAAAAAAAACCTGGTCCTTTGGTTATGGCCAAACGCATATATAAGGTCGTTCATTTTTAGCCAGTTGGACAATATGCAATCTCTACATTAGTACATACAATCATGTATGTGCATTTATCGATGATTATTCGGCACCCTGCACTAATAGCATTTGAAACATTTGCGAGGACCGCTATGGCACTATGACATCATTTCAGTAGATAATATAAACATTTGATCTTGGTTTCTAGTATGCTAGTGTAATTGGAAATCAACATGCTTGAAAACAGTAGGGTGAAGTTATTTCTGAAAACCATCTTACCTTTGTGTCTTTCGAATATACCAAATACCTAATACACTAGGCGTGAATAAATAATTGTGTCATGTATTTTTTTTTTAATTTTCTGAGTGTTTTATTTAAAACCTTACGATATAACAATACTACCTATTTCTTCTACATAAAACTGCAAATGTTATGTTTGGTATGTGGTTTATGCGAAACATCAATATTGCAAGATGAATAGCACATGAATATCGCAATATAAGACAGTTACGAGTCGAATGTTCGAAATAGTCTTTAAAAAAGAAAAAGAAAATAACTACAGTCAAACATCAAACCCGTCTTATAAAGGCCACCCAAGGGAACTTGCTAAATTTGCCTTTATGAACAGGTGGTCTTTATATACAGGGTCAAATAACACAAATAAAGAGTGATTGTGATTAAGTTTTCCTGGCCTTTAAAACCAGGTGGTTCTTGTATAGAGGTGGCCATTAAGACAGGTTTGACTGTATTGCGAATATACGAAATAACCATTTACAAATGTCACCTTTCGAGCTCAGTATTAAATGGAATCTCACAAACTCCCTAAATCTGTGCAGAAACAAATAAATATTTACATTCTACATTCTTTATACGGGATATTTGTAACAGTTATCAGGTGTACGCGCTGTTCTTCGAGAGTCAAGATTTAGGACGTTCTTAATATTAGTCAATACGCGGTATTTCACAATAAATAAAAACGATCACACACAGAGGGGATGATTTTAACTTGTTCAAATTTAGGTTTCTTTGATAACACTATATATATATATATAATATATATATATATATATATACAGTATAACCTGCTATAGAGTCCACCTCTGTATAAAGTCCACCTGTCTATAGCAACCAGTCTGAAGTATCCCCAATGGATTTTACTATATAATGACCCTGTATATAAAGTCCACCTGTCTAATGTGAATAGAGTCCACCCTTTTTAGTCCCAAATGACTTCTCAACCTGTCGATAAAGTCCACTATTTCAATCAACTTTTTTAAAAGTTATTTTTCATATTAAAATTTTAGTCTAATTTCATGTAATTTTTTTAACCAAATTATTATTATATTCTTAATGCTTGAAGATTAGAAATATATAATTATTATAAATCTTTTATCATTGTATAAGTTTTACAATTTTTTGTTGCAAAGAGTATGGATGAGTTATTATAAGTAAAAAGAGGGGGAAAATGTGAAGTCCTTATACTCATGTCAATGACTGAAGCCATTAGATCAGCAGTTAGAAACAGTCTTTGTTATTTAGGACAGTATGTTTTCTATACCTATTGTTTTAATTAGTGACACCCTGCTTCCTAAGAAAACAAAGACATTAGTCAGGTGTATACTGATAGATAAACTGTTACCATGTAATCAGATGTACAGCCCATTAAGATTATAATGCACTTTTCAAATATCTTCTATAATTAATAATAAATCTTTTTTTTTTTTTTAAATATCATAAAAACAATTTTAACAAAATTAAACAAAAAGGTATTTTAATAGGTATTATAGGTATTACTTTCATTCATTTGTTTACCAGTACCAACAATACACGTTTACTCGTTCATAAAGTGACCCTCTATATAAAGTCCACCTGTCTATTAAGTCCATTTTCGCTCAGTCCCCTGGGTGGTCTTTATACACAGGTTATACTGTATATATATATATATATATATATATATATATATATATATATATATATATATATATATGAATCATTATTTATGGAATAGACATGTGTACAATACATAACCTGGTTTTTGCGTAATCTTGACACATTTTATATTGCAGTTTCCAAGTGCAGCTCAATAGTCCCATATATGACATCAAGATAAACAATACATTTTAGTATATTTTAGACGAGTTTTCCTTATAAGGTTATAAACGAAAACCATACCAAAAATGCACTAAGATATATTTTATAAAATTTAAATATTTGTTTAGTATTTTAAATGTAGGTTTTTCGTACTTTATAAGGGGCGTGTTATTTCAAATGATGACGTCGCGTTATATTTCGTGTATCGATATGACTCCTTTCCAAAGTCTGGGAGCTAAATTTGTATGGAGCTGCAGAATTTAATCAACAGCCTTTTAGAAAGACACAGGTCAGACAGGAATTAGATTGAGGTTATTTTAAAATCGCGTCACGGTATACTGCAATTTTCATGGACATAACCATGACTCATAAGAGAATACACATCGACAAATTTAATTTTATAGAGAAAATTTTATGTCAAAATGTCTACCTCAGTTTTTGCCAAAGGTACTTAAAATTAAAAAGACAGCGTCTAATGCAACGACTAGAATGGATTTGAATTAGCCAGATTCCCAGTAGAACTTAAAATTAAAATACAAACAATGCCCCCTCATTGCTCAAAACAAGTGTTGAATCTCACAAATGTCTAATTTTATTAATTGTTGATAGATGAAAACAAATTCGAAATGCTATTTGGAAATATGCAAAATAACGTTTTACACGTGTCACCTTACGGGTTCCGTGGTTCATTGTTGAAGTCAAGATTATTTCATTATTTATATCGAGACGTGTAATGAAATCAGAAATCACATAAAAAATAAACCCAAATATTTTCTGGTATTTCAAAATTATACTTTCGGTTAATCTCGTGTAAATGGTCAGACAAACATTGTACAGCCTCCAGGCAATTATTCAATACTGACTTTACCGTCTGGCCATTACATGATGTATGAACCTGTACCAATCATGATATTTGGTAAAAGGTTCGGTCATGCTCTTCACTGAAGAGTTTATAAGGTATATAGTCGCAGGCTTTACACACACACCATGCATTAAATCCAGAAAACACCACACACAGCACCAAATCATAAAGTACCCAGTACCAACCAGCAGCCTTCCAGTTTATTTATTTCACAGAAATTATTATTATACTTCGACGTAATCTACAATAGATAGGTAAGGTTAGCTACTAGTAACTGGCTACTTGTAGAAGAAAAGTTAGCTACTAGTAGCCAGTTACTTGTGGAAGAAAAGTTAGCTACTAGTAGCCAGTTACTTGTTAGAAAAGCAGTTGATTACTTTGAAAAATATCATCTATTTACTACACATCACTACCTAATAACGAATTAGATTTTATGGATCAAAACTTCCGCAAAAACTACGAACAATTTCTTGTACCACGAATGTAGTCCCGATATTTTTTTTATGTAAATACATTTGTAACATTCCAGACGAGTAGCTGGGTATTTATTTTAAAGATATTCAAAATTCAAATATATCATGATGAATTATATTCAATTCTGCATCCATCGATACCAAATATTCAAACATTCAAGCTTCAATACGCTGGGTACTAGTAGCTAACTTTTCTTCCACAAGTAACTGGCTACTAGTAGCTAACTTTTCTTCTACAAGTAGCCAGCTACTAGTAGCCAGTTACTAGCAGCTAACTTTACCTATCTATAAACAATACCTAATCCGATCCCGGGATTTGAACACAAAATTCAATTTTCATATAATAGTAAATTTTAAATACTTTAAATTTGGAACAACTGATTGCAAAATTAGTTGGTGTTAGTGCTTAAACGACACCACTGCATATCATTATCCAGAGTAAGTCTAATGTAGGGGCATCGGGGGTCGAGTGGTCTAAAGTGTGCGCTGTCACCGACTAGGGTCGAATCTCACTCGGGACAGATCCTAATGTAAGAAAGTTTATCAGTTCATTTGCTGGAGATCTGTGGTTTTCTCCGGGTACTCCAGTTTCCTTACCATCCATGAACTGACTGTCTCAATAAAATTCACGGGAAGAATCTTGATTAGTACGTAAACCTCCATTATATCACTCCGTCTAAAGGCAGAAAATCATGTTTATACGTGGTGTTTTCAATACTGTATTTATGTTGTCTTGTTTTCTCCCGTTTTGTTTACTTTTTTCGTGTTCTGATTGCATTGACTTTTTCAGGTAAAAAAGCCTATATTCCAATTCTAATTTATATCTCTTACAGTACAGGCCTGACGAAAGTTTCAACACTGAGCTAACGTAAAGGAGCTGATATAGGTAGTTTTCGAAAACAACTGATGGCCTGGGATATAGATAGCAGCTGTTGAGATTACTTTTATCAGCTTAATGTTAAACTTTCGACAGACATGAAGTTTATGTGTTATTTATTTATTTTTTAGCTCAACTATCCATTGTCAGCTGAACTTATGACATGGCGGAGCGTGTAATCTCCTCTGAAACTGATCTGTCGAATTGAATCAACTTTGGTGAGGAGGGTGTCTGATTCATGTAAATTAAAATAATTATTGTGTCTGACATGTTGTCCGAAAACCAGGATGACTGCCTTTACTTTAAATAGGAAAATAACAAATAAAAAACAATTATACAGTCAAATCTATCTATAAAAGCCACCCAATGGAACCAGCAAAAAATGGTCATTATGGGCAGGTGGACTTTATATACAGGTTAAAATAATATGAATGAATGCGTTACAATTCTACTGGCCTTTATAAGCAGGTGGTTCTTATAAAGAGGTGGCCTTTAAGCAGGTTGGACTGTATATTTTTATTTCATATTTGATTGATAATCTCGCAGTTATCAACTGTTTAAAGGGGGAGAATTCAAGTAAGTTGAAATGTGTTTCTGGTTTACATTGCGAAAGCTTATAATTTTATACGGTATATAAATTGTGTCCACACAGTTCGATGGTAGTCAGCAGTGTACATGTATTTCTAAATGCTCTGTAAATTGCCAGTGCCCAGTTACACAAAGCTTAATTAAAGTTTACCATTGATTAAACCACAATTAGCGATCATATATCGGTTTAATTAATGATTCACTCTAATCATGCTTTGTGCATCTGGGCCCCGATACACAAACTGACTAATCCTGTCTTGACTTACTTGACTTAATCCTCTGCACCCCTGGGGGAATAGGGCCTTTTTTACCTCTCCCCATGACATCTGGATCAACCTCAGATTGCTGTCTACTGTTCTTCGCCACGTTGTTACTGGGTGCCCTCTCTTTTTCTTTCCCTGTGGGTTCCAGTCCAGAACATGCTTCGTGATGTTTTCCTGTTCTCGTCTTAGGATGTGGCCAATCCATCGCCATTTTCTCTTCTTTATTGTATCTGATAGTGGTTTTTGGTGTGTCTTTCTCCATAGGTCCTGGATTTGATATTTTCTCAGGTTATCTGATTTTTAAGAGCTGTCTGAGACATTTGTTAACAAAAACTTGGAGGTCATGCTCGTTCTTTTTTTGTTTGTTTCCATGTCTCAGATCCATACAGGAGGACATACTTAACATTTGTTTCAAAAATTCTGATCTTTGTCTTAAGGCTGATGTTACTGCTCTTCCAGATTGGTTGTAAAGTAACACATGCCTGTTTTAGTTGTGTTAAAAATCTGTCGCGTTATGTCTCTGAATGACTCTTTAAATTGCAACAGTATGTTTCTTTTGTGCTTGGTTGTGGAAATAAAGGTGGTTTAAGGATTAAAATTTAATATAACGCCAGGCTTGGTTGTGCAAATAAAGGTGGTTTAAGGATTAAAATTTAATATAACGCCAGGTTTTAATGGTTTTCTTTTATCTGAAAGTGACCATATTGTGTTTTCAACATTTAATTTAAACTCTAAAAAATGAAAAAAAAGACTACTAAATGACACTTATATTTTAGCACAATAACTTTACTTGCTATGGCAACAGATATAATGAAGTTTAGTTGGTTGTTTTTTTCAAAGGACTATACCGTGAAATAGTTTGTCAGCATCCATTGTTGATACCCCCGACTTGATATCTTCTGAGTGTTTGCCGGAGTTGTAGAAAACTTGTCAGTACTGAGCTCTTGTAAAGATTTTAGCTATGCCGATCGGATAATAATAATAATATAATAATAATAATAATAATAATAATAATAATAATAATAATAATAATAATTTGTTTAAATAGAAATTTCAAACAGTAAACATAAGTTTTAAAGAGCTATGGTGACCCCAGATTCCTATTATCATTTCTGAACTAATTATATAGAAGCAAATTGTAGTCATCTTTTTTAAAACTACTACTACATATTTTGTCAAAACTACATGTAAATACAAGTGTTAAAAGCTTGGAGTGATCTTCAAAAAATTGAAATGACTTTTAAATTACTCAGTGAAGTTTAACTTAAGAGAAAACTTTGTTAAGACATGATTGCGAAACTAACCACTAGAAAATTAAGGAAATTATAAACGGATTTGAAATTTTGCCATATTTAAGTTAAAGAAGTTCTGGAACTGGGTAAGAACCGAAAGCAAGCTTGATGATCAGTTTCTGAACATTCCGAAGTTTATTTCGTACACTTTATGGAATTTCGAATTCCATAACACTTTAATTTCTTATATTCAAATCTTCAGCACTGTGTCATTTTACCGCCGGAAACATTGTTGTCTATGGAGACAATTTTCGTAACCTGTAGCCTGTAAACGTAGACAGGTATCTCTGCAGTGTCCCGGGTAATTTCTCGTCCGTTTCGTTTTCTGAAATAATGTTATTTTCACTTTACAATACTACTTCCGGTTGAAATGGCGCTTCCCAGCTCGGTTTGTTTTGGTTATAATTTATACATTTCACACCAAATGGTAATTCATAAAAATGTATATATTTCTCAGTTATATACAGTTTTATTTCAAGATATTGTTATTGACCTTTAATTACATTTAATTTTTACACAATGAATTTATTTTCTCAATCGTTTTGCCTTCTTTCCAAATCTTAAAATTTATTCAGATGACAGTTTTATCATTTTTACCATTTGATCATATCTAACTGTCTAATAAACTGTATGTCAGCTTTGATTGAAAGTTGATAGCTAGCTTTGTGTATTGCGCCTGCATTTATAATTTTATATAGCATTGGTTCACAAATTAATTTGTTGTGGTAGCCACTGGACGGTCAAGACCTTTTGCCTTTAGTTTGGCAGGTCCCGCATAAAATTTGGAAATAAATCCAATATCAACATTGAAATTGAGTTTATGTGCAGTCATGTTATTATATAAAAGTAGCATTGTCCATGTAAAAAATAGCAAGCCTGTTGGACTTTTAAACTTTTACAGTTAATACATTAAGGTCCCGTACCGTCCCAGGCAATGTAAAAGCACTTGGGCCAGGACCTCGGACCCAGGGAGTTTTGAACCCTAGTATAGCTAAATAAGAATTGCAAATTATGCCTGTGTTAATTTTACAGCACTAAACTACGGTTTCAGATTACAATTTCTGTTCAGTTGTGCTTGGACCAAAATTGTCAATCCAAAATTTTTTTCAGTGGGTTGAAAAATATCCAAAGGACCAAAATATATTTAACCAAATTTAGCTAAGGAAATATTTGCACTAGGGAGTATACATTAGCTTGTGAGGATTTTCAGATTTTAACTAGCAGCAAATTTAGACTGATTTAACCTTTGACAGTGCGTGGCCTAGTGGTTAAGGCGTTGGACTTATGATTCGAAGGTCGTGGGTTCGCCCCCTGGACCGGGCGATGTGTTGTGTCCTTGAGCAAGACACTTAATTTCACATTGTTCCAGTTCATTAGCTGAAAAATAAATGAGTACAAGCAAAATGCTGGGGGTTAACCCTGCCATGGACCGGCGTCCCATTCAGGGGAGAGTCTTGTACTCTCAGTCGCTTAACACCACCGAAACCAGGATAAGCTCGGCCTGATGGGCCTAATGGCTCGGGACAGACTTTAACTTTTTTAACTTTAACCTTTGACAGACTTCTGTTTGACATAGTGCATGAACAATTTTAAATTGGTGCCAATTACATGCACCTAAAGGATACTAACAGTAACTTTAGAGGTCTCTTTAGTGTGCACTGTACTCAGGTATGGGACATCGGTTTTTGACTTGCAAGTCTCACCTAAAAGACTGTTCTGTTATAAGGAAACTATCATGTGTTTGACTGTTTTGAATCGAAATAAAACAAATAGAACAGTGTAGATAATTACAAAAGATAGAAGTAAGAGGATACAATTACAGATATCCAGATAAGAGGAGTATCTTTGTAAATACCCTTTAATTTTATTAAAATACTCTTTAAATTGTCAATGTAAGGGTATCAAAACCCTTTGAAAATCCTCATTACCCTTTACAATTCTTATACCAGTAGAGCCTGCTATGCGGTTGAATTCCTGACCCAAGTACCTGTGAAATGACATTGTCACAATGAAGATGATGTTACTGTATTATTGTTAGAAGTTATACTTATTTGAATAAATGGCTTTAAAAATTGAAAATACTCTAAATTTTTATGGTTCAGCGTTGATAGTCTTCAAATTTTACAGGATACCCTTTAGAAAAAAAAGTAAAGGGTATTGACCCTTCATGTCAAATTCTTATCTGGAGCTCTGAATTGGATTGTGTTTCCAGTCAATTTAATGACTTTTTATGAATTATGTATGGCAGAATAAATAAATAATCAGAAAAATTAAATTTTGAGGGCGTAAGAAACACACTACTATAAATACTTCTTTTTTCTTTCTTTAAAAAGACATGATAACTGAAAACAATGTACCAATAATTCACATGTACATAATTTTGTATATAATTTTATATATTTTCAGAGATATGGAAGAGTGAACGTTTTCCTACAATTATACCAGGTGCGAACATTCTGAAAAAATGCAGTCTAAGGGAACATCATATGTAGCTGACTTAAAATTGTAATTGTGTGTTATTCTTTTGATGATGGTTACTTCAGATTCAGAAAATGTGAAAGAACATGCTTGTTGTCTACATCAGTAATGTGATATACGGTACCACTCGTTCTTAACATGACTTGTGATTTAAGTAATTTTTATTTTAAATGAAGTGATAGATATATTAAACATGGATGGGGATGGTAACTGTAATGAAAATACCAGTGGAAGTTCACAAAAAAATCTACAGTTGAAGGCACAGGAAAATGTATCAAATATAAGTAGTAATTTAATATGTACACCTCCTCCCAGTAAATATGGGTCGGATTATTTCTTCACTCCACAAACAGATTCTAAGTCGGGCGTTTATTCAGATATCGGAAACAATGAAGTAGTTTGTTCAGCCGATACTCCAGTTGCACGACCAAAATCACCATTTACCAGAGTGCCTGCGTCTGTTGAACTCAGTACTATAAACTTTGGGGACATTAATATTGGTGGTAACAATAACAATTTTCCTTCCTCTTCAATTCACACCACACCATCTAGTTCAGTGTCCTCATGTTTCAAAACACCAACTGGTCCATCGTCTTTGTCAAGATTTTCAGTCGTAACAACAGTATCTGAATCAGCAACATCAAGTCAAAGTCAAACACAGGACCAGGAAGGAAGACACGAGTCTCGTAAACCGGCGCGTCAAAACATTACCAAAAAGATAAAGGAATCTTTAATACGACGGCGAGAAAAATACAAGTCGCCGGTAAAAAAGTTTATATCCAGATTACAAGGAAGAGGATTAAAAAGAAGTCCAAGGTTTGTTAATTTTCATGAATATTAAATCGCAGACATTTGGACCATGTTGTTTGATTTTTGAAATAAAATTTAGACTATCAATCTTCAGAAAAAGCAACATAAGTAATGCCATCTGTCTCTAAAAACTCAAAGTTGAGGGTCGAATCATTTGCAAATTCCTTAACTACTTAAAGAATGTCAGTTGACATCAATACAATGGCTGGAAGTTGTTTCTGAAAATCAATTACCGATACTCTCATTTCTTTTTTCAAAAAAAATGTTTGGGTTTATGGTTTATGTGCTAATAACTATTTGTCTTTGTAAAATGTACAGGTATTTTGCATGCTACATGTATATTTAGAAAATTGGCAACTTAGAAACATGTATCGTTTTCGTCAATTTAGAAAAAAATATCACACTCAGGCACACTGTTTCTAAGCCATTTTACTGCTTATCATATAGTTATAAATCTAATTAAAAATTGATATAAAACTGAAATATTAAAATGATAATTGGTGTTTAATTACAAGTTTGTGTTTTATGTACATGTAGATGTTGATTATTTTCAGTAAAATCAATCCAGTCAAACCTAAACGAAGGAAGAGGTTGTCAGGGGTGAAAGAACTTGGGACTAGGAATGTCGGGGATTCCAGCGACGGGGAATATGCTGATAATGACACATCAGATGATGGTGATTCTTCTGATGAACACTGGGAAATAATGGAAGAATCGGAAACAGAAATGGATAGAAAATTAGAAGAAAATGCCAGTAAATGTAATTTGACAGCAGTAAATGTTAAAAATATTTTACATGTATGTATCGAACATTTATCATTTATGAATTGATTTAGTTTTTGTAAAACTTGATCCCCCATCATGCATCCATAGACCTATTATTGTATACTCTTTTAAATTTATATAATTACATAATTTGTCTTTCTGATGGTATATACCATAGCACTAACTAAGAATACCTGTTTTTATGATTTAAACTTTTCATCAAGCACACATATTTCAGGATGTACTGTTCATACTGAACAAAATAATTTGATTATCATTATATATTGTGGTACATTTTATTGTAATATCTGATTTCTCAATCTCTGAAAAAAATGGCAGGTATTTTAAGCAATTACCGGGATGAAGATTGGCAAAAGCCGAGTAGCCAATGATTCCTAAAAATAAGCCAGGACCCCTAAATTGTACACATTTTAGCCATTTATTACTACAGGTATTACAAATTCTTGTGTGAGGTAATCTGGGCCCCTAACTCAAAATACTTAAATTTCAATCCATAAATGGCTTTCATTTTGAACATTTTTCTACTACCAAAGATATATGTCTCAAAGTTCTGTACATGGTTGAATGAAATTTACTGTAAATGGATTTTACACTTTTTTTATACCCAGTACATGTAAATGTTAAAAAAGTTTATATAATTATCAACATTTTTGTGTTGATTGTTCAAACCCCCTATTTTTGTTTATCCAGCAAGTAATTACTAATGAAGCTGTGGTTGCCATGGTGAAGAATACATTAATGAGTGATGAACAGTCTCCAGAAGGCAAAGATATACTTTATGAACCCAAAATGACTAGAGCAAAAATGAAGGAAGTTTTAGAAAAAGAAGGAGAGGTTTGTAAAATTGTTTTAGAATTTTAACTGACATTTTTTGAAAGTTTAATTTTAATTTTGATTGTGCAACATACAGAAGAATATGAAGTCTACCCCATAGCATTATAGTAGTTGGACAAAGTTTTGGTGTATTTTTACCTTATACAGAAGAACTTGTGTTGTAATCTCGGCTTGTTAATGGCCCAAAGCCTATTGTTAATTTTGTTGTGTACAAACTAGCGTCTGGAATTGGTTTCAGTTTTTATAACCATAGATTCAACATTGGATCAATTTAGTGCTTATTTTTATGTAACTGAACACATTGTTTCACTTTCTTTTACAGGGACATCGACCTTGGCCTCTTACACCAATAAAAGAATCAAAATCAAAAGCCATGAGTTTCCTAGAGTTAGAATTACCTGATGATGAAGAAGATGAGGAGTATAATCCAGAGAAAGATAAAGAAGTAGGTCACAGTGACTGTCTCTCGTTAATCCTTCATACCCCCTTCAGATAAAGAAGTAGGTCACAGTGACTGTCTCTCGTTAATCCTCATACCCACTTCAGATAAAGAAGTAGGTTATAGTGACTGTCTCAAGTTAATCCTTCATACACCTTTAGATCAGTTTTTAAAATTGATTTTATCAAAATCCATTTTGTTAAATTATCCATAGTACTAAAAGAGATTTTGACGCAACTGAATAAATTTTATCTGAGTTAAGGAGCACAAAATCAATTTAATTTTCATTTAGGTGTCTTAAAATTTATAGCTAACAAGCACAAAAGATCAGTGTGTTGTATATACCTAAATGTACCTCAGATAGATGTAAATCACACCAGATTGACCCAAATACTAATTATCTTCACAAATTTAAAAACAAGGTTGTGTATCATGTGTGCAGTTTGAGTTTTACTCAAACAAAATAAATTTATATTGTAATTACCCTCCACACAATCCTCAGAACTGTACTGTTTGAAAAAAACCTATTTTCTCTTTATGTAGAGAAAAAAAACCTTATTTTTTCAATATGTACAGCAGAACCAGAGAGCTGCAGAAAAGTCATAATTTTACATTTGATTAGGCTTTTATATTTAAAATTCAATATTTATAACATAAAATACAAGATATTAAACCTAAAAGCTTAACTGACAAATCAGAGACTAAGCTCCCTAGATCAACAGTAAATTATAGGACCATGTGTTTTTACAACAGTAAAGTTTATCACGTCATGATAGTTTGATCAGAATGTTTACATGGTACCTTTTCATTTCAGTTCTTACAATATTTTTTTTGTACATTTATTATAATTAAGTATGTATTTTTTGATTTAGCTTGGTAGCCTCAGTGATGAAGATAGTGAAAGTGTAGCCTCTTCCCAGTCTCATTTTGGTTCTCCCTGTCCTAGAACACCTATAACACCAAGGTCAAGGTTATCTGATGTAGATACAACCCCAAGTGTCCGAGGAGATGATGATGTAAGTGAATTATAATATAAAAACTAATCCTTTGAGTTATACATGTAACACCAAGGTGAAGTTTATCTGATGTAGATACAACCTTTCTGTATTCAAATTTTATTGTCTGTCTTTTCATCCATCTTTTTGTCTTTCCATCCATCCAGACACTTCTTGTTCAGAGTATTTCTCCAAAACTATGAAGAAATATTTTACAAAACTCTGATGGTTCATGCACCTGGTCTTAGTTGCACTCATTTTTGAATAAATAAGTAATTTTATGTACATATGTTGATAATAAATTTACATATATTTTGTCTTACAGTCACTGCTTAGTCCCATGGGTCCACCATCATCTTCATTTTCTGTATCTGGTCAAAGACAAACGTTGGGACAAAAGTTCCACGAGGCCATGGCTGAACATGAAAGAAAACAGGTTTGTTACACTTTAAATTAAATATGTTGTATACTCAGAAATGTCACTAGGACAAAACTGAGTAATGGAGTTTTACAACAATATATGTCCCAGCGTGGACTCTTTCACTTTTATTGAGGCAGTCGATTCAGGGATGACCAAAAAGTCTGGAGTGTCTGGAAAACTGGCAAGCAAACTGACAAACATTCTCAATTAGGATCTGTCCTGAGTTGGTTTTGAACTTACATGATGAGACGCTTGAACTTTAGATGACTCAAACATTGAGACCATCCTCCTAACAAGAATTAGCAATGGTGTCAACAATCTCTCAGACAATGACAAGCATGTCTGAAAAATATACAGATTGGGGTTCATTACAAAAGGTTGTTTAACCTCTCATTTATTATATGTTGTTTTAATTGGCATTTCATTGGCCATGTCTATCATGTTCCGATACTGGCTGCCATCATGGTACCAAAGAAGCGTCATGGCAACTAATGATGCACTAGTGTCATTAAAGGGCACAATTCAGGCCGAGTTTTTATTTATTTTTTTGCATCCAATTCAAGCATGTCTGTCTTTGTCAGAACATTGTGGACATGGCCAGCGACCCATCAATTGTGTTCATATTTATAATGATGTAATGAAATTTCTTATAAAATATTGAATATTCACTTTCGAAAAAGTCAAATCCATTACTTTCAAAAGTACTTTAAAAAAGTAACCCAGTGAGAGCTCTGAATAGTTTTCTTCTTAGAATAATTGTAATTATTTGGAACTTCTGTTATTAACATTTCAGAGAGAAGAAGAAACTATAGCGCTAAGAACAAGATCAAAGTTTTCATTAACAGACACCTCTCTGACAGAGTTAGAACAAAACTTTGTCGCCCCAGATATTACTGCTGATATGTATGATACTAATTGTAATGACAGTGAATGGCAAATGTTTCTACAGTCCCTGGTAGTACCGACAGGTATGTTACAGTTAGCAACATAATTGTCATCTTCAAAATGATTGATTGGTTTAAGGAATACTGTGAATGGTTTTATTTTCGTGGGGCCCAATTTTCGTGGAATCGGTAAAAAATAACATTTCGTTGGGACGTAAATTCGTGGTTTTACTGAAATGTTAAAAACTAGTTTGTCCTTTGAACATTGATAACGGGTAGAAAGTGATGATTTGTTTGTTAATCGGCAGTGATAGGATGAGTAATTAGGGATTACCAAAGCCATAGACCGTGACAGATTTAAAGACGCGGATTAATGACCAAGTCTAGGGTAGGCGTTAATTACTGTGATTAGTAGTAACAATTGACTTCATACATGAAGTGACACCTGACATGAGAAAATTTACCTGTTACATTAGATAATTAAGCGGCAATTAATTCAGATTTATAAGTTCACTCATATCACATCAATCAGAATATGGTTCATATTCCCTTTAAGCAAATTAGTTGTTATTTTCTTTGATATCGGCAACTTTTTAAAAATTCTAATTATTGACCTCTGATGACCCAATCAGCTGTTTACGAGAGTAACAATGGCGGCTCTTACCGATACTGTATAATGTTGAAAGAAGGTGCGGTTTTTACAAGACAAACTGTTGATTTAGTTATATTAAATATAATGGAGGTTAGTTGATAGATTGTTGAAATGTTTATTTAGTTAATCAAATTTGAATTTAAATGAGACAGGCCATAATTGATGATGAAAGCTACTGCTAGAAACCTGTCTGTCCCTATTCATCCCGACCAGTTCCCAATTAAAAATAAACTTTTTTTAAATATAAATATTTATTTTATTAAACATAATATATTTACTTAAATAATTTTCGCAATTAGATTAAGACATCCAAACATCTTCACCTCCTAAAAAGTTTTTATTGGTGTGAAAATGTGAGTTACGCTAGTTGTAATTTATGAATGCGATTAAATATGGTACATGTTCATTACCGGGTAGTTATCTTGTCTTTTTACTTGTAGATAATATTTCGTGGTGGTCGTAAATTTGTGGTTCAGACGTGTCCACGAAAACCACGAAAATTGAGCCCCAACGAAAATTAATGATTTCACAGTAGTGTTTTACATACCAGTCAAAAAATATTTCACTTTAAGGATTCTTTAGTGTGTCTATTCTGCTGTGAAATGAGGCATTGGTTTTTGAGGGTTCATTCAAATGACTTCTGGCTTTCTTTTCTAAATGCAGAGTGTTTGGCAGTCAATTCATGTACCTTTTTTCAGGTCTTGATCAGACCTGACCAGGATTCAAACCCCAACCCTCCCTCATACAGAGCTAGCATTATCAACTGACCTACCATAGTGGTAGCTTATCAGTGGAAACTGAGACATTATTAATGTCTGAGTCATTATACTAGTAGGTACTGAGGGAGGTCTCTAACATAATACATGGAAATTGTCATATCTTTGTTAGCTGTTTTAATCATACATGAACTACAAAACTATAATAATGGCCCAGTTTTGGAAAACGTGGCCCCCTCTTATTTAGGCCTGGGCCACAACAGCCTCACTTACTTCAGTTCTAATTAAACATTAGTTTTATCATGATAATTTTAGTTACTGAACATCAGTTGTGTAAATGTAAAATCAGTGTTTTGTATTTTGTTAGAAAATGAAGATACATTTGTGTTGTTCAAACTTAAGAATTTATAATGACCTAGTTCTGGAAAATGTGGCCACTCTCTTTAGTCAAGACCTAGGCTACACTGACCTCAATATTGGATTGAACACAGGTTTTAACAGCTATATAAAAATCATTGTTTTATATTTTGTTATGTAGAAAATGAAGATACATTTGTGTTGTTGAAACTACAGAAATTATAATGACCCAGTTTTGGAAAATGTGGCCCTTCTTTATTGAAGACCTAAACTACACTGACCTCAGTATTAGAATATACAGTGGTTTTATCACCTATATAAAGGGTCATTGTTTTGTATTTTCTTATGTAGAAAATGAAGATACTAATGATGGTTGTGATGATGAGACCAATGATCCTGAGTATGATTATCTAGAAGACATTAATGAAGAAGAAAATATAGATAAAGAAGAAATCAGATGTGACAGGGCTGTCCGGGTGTCAAGTAAGTCCATTTGTTTGTTATACTTGAAAGAAAATTAAAGAATATCTGGTGCTCTGTAATGGATTTGAACTGATCAACGTGAAATTTAATTGTACCTCCTACAAATAAAGTTTCAGTTGGTTATATAGGGATTCTATATTCTGTGCTCTGTGATGGATTTGAACTGATCTACCTGAAATTTAATTGTACCTCCTACAAATAAAGTTTCAGTTGGTTATATAGGGATTCTATATTCTGTGCTCTGTGATGGATTTGAACTGATCTACCTGAAATTTAATTGTACCTCCTACAAATAAAGTTTCAGTTGGTTATATAGGGATTCTATATTCTGTGCTCTGTGATGGATTTGAACTGATCTACCTGAAATTTAATTACACCTCCTACAAATAAAGTTTCAGTTGGTTATATAGGGATTCTATATTCTGTGCTCTGTGATGGATTTGAACTGATCTACCTGAAATTTAATTGTACCTCCTACAAATAAAGTTTCAGTTGGTTATATAGGAATTGTGTGGCTGTCCATCTTTCTATTGTGTCCACTTAATATCTTCCATATTTGTGGATGGTTTTTGATCAAATTTAGGGCAAATGTACTTGTAAATCAACATGGGATGATGTGCCACATACCAAATTTAGGTGCATTAGATCAAGGGTTACAAGGTTAAATCTTAGAAATAATCAGCAGTATTGGGGGATGGGGGTCTATCTGTTAAGAGACTGTTTTAGTTTTTGCTTTGTAATAAATGTTAAATAGGTTCTATTTATACCCTCGTGAAGCTAATAAAATAACTATTGTCTGATAAATTTCAATGTTTTTGGAGAAAAAAATCAAAACATATACGTTGTACTCCAGGACTTAAGGATACTGACATATTGTAAATTTTAGCAGTATGTACATAATAATCAGCTAGGACTCTTCCTAGGTTTCCACAAATTTGAAATAATTAGTAGCCAAATTTCCAAAATTTGTGAAAATATAGTCCTTTTTGAAGTATTTTTCCACAAATTTGCTCAAAAAGGTTATTTTTGGAAAGAATTCCTCAGAAATTAGTAGCCAATGCGATTTTGGCTACCAGGAATGGAAACATAGCTCTTCTGTAGATTGAAGATGCATTGGTGATTTTTTGGGGGGACAAAATCTAGGCCAGTACACCAACAAGACATATAACGTTTCAGTCCTATTATTTTCTGTAATATTCTGTCATTTGTTCCAATTAGAGTTTGAAATAACAGCCAGTCCAACAGACTGAGACTGGAAACTTTTGTGGAGGACTTGTTACATTTTCAATAATCTCCTATATACCACAATAGAAACTTTTGAAATTACATGTATAATACAAGAGTTGTTGGAAAATTTTGACCTATTTTTTGACACAGTTCTTATAGCAAACATTGAAATTTAATTTTTTAGACTGATTAGAATATTAATTTAAGACTGATTCTAGTCATTGTATTATTGTGATTTTACTTTACTAATATAATTGTACTATTATTTGATAGAAAGAGAAATGAATGAATTAATGGATGAACTGTTTGAAGCTTATGAGGACTTGGACGTAATGGAAGAGAAAGAAAAAGAAGTGATGAAGATGAAAGTTCTCAATAATATGATGACGTATGTTTATTTTTTAAAAATACTGCAAAAAATTGATGTTGTTTGTTTAATATTTAGAAGGAAGAGGGTTTTTTGGCAACAGTCAATGCCAGTTTCCGCTATAATAATGCTGTAAGTGCAAGACACAGGCAAAATGTCTGCACTTTGGCCTATAGCTGGTGATGTATCAATATAAGTAAAATATTCTTGGCTGGAACATGTGAGATGTTAAACACCATTACTCAACTCTTTTTAGAGCCTATAGAGTTCCTGTTCAGATTATCTGTTACCTACATGTATGTGAACAAATGCAGTTTTAACCTTTTATTTAATCGTTGTTTTTTGTTTCAGATCAAAGAAAACCAAATCATCAGGTTCTAATGCTAGTTACATGAAAATAACAGATCAAGAAAGGATACAGATTGATGATCAGATGAGAAAGGTATGTACTCATATACACTGTATAAGAAAAAACAGTTATGAGGAAGAAATGTTAGTGATTTTTACAGTAATCCTTGTACCGCGAATATATCTTCTCAGTGAAATTTTTTTTCTTGTGATTCACTTTTTCTTACAGTCAGAACTGTGAAAATTTCTTACTGTAAAATATTTAAGAAGGTCAAAACTGTGAAAGTTTCCTACCGTTAATATTTCTTCTTATACAGTAAAATACAATAATCTAAATTTGGAAATTTTCATGCTTTTAAGGACATTGCTCATATTTTTGAAATCTTTCATCAAGGAATGAACTGTTAAGGCAGACTAGGGAAAATCACATAAATCATGATTTTTTTATGTTTATTTACAATCATGTAAGTGTTCTTTTTGTGAATGATGAATTTTTAAAAAGACATCAAATTAAAAATATTAATTGGGACTATCTGTGGGGTATGCACATTTTTATGTTCATACACTATTTACACTTTAACAGTTCATCGAAAAATAATGTTAGTCAGAGAATAAAGCTTCATATAGAGAGTAATATTCAGATTGTAAATACTGTAAACTGTGAAATTTTAGCGACAGTTTAATTTTAGGGCTTTTGGCAGTCAGATCTTTACACTTAAATAAAACTGCACTGAAATTACTCATAAGGGACTCTGAATACAAAAAAAATAGCTGGTGCACTAAAATAAAGACATGCCAATTATTTATATTAAGCAAAATCGCTAAACTATGTCTCTGCTAATATAAAGTAAAGTATTTTAACTTAAAGTACTTGTGCATACAGCATGTACAGATCACAGTTGCTCTCACCACCTAGGTTCAAATCCCACTCTGGCATATCCTAGTGTGAGAGAGTTTGTCAGTTCACTTTCGGAAAGTAATAGTTTTCCCTGAGTACTTCCATGGTACTTTCTACTTTCATTACCTCCACCATGTTAAAACTGACTACAGTCAAACCTGTCTAGAAAGGCAACCCAAGGGAAACAGTAAAAGTGACCTTATATACATGTACAAGCTCAAATTATATGAATAAAGAACAATTGGGATACTATTCTACTGGCCATTATAAGCAGGTGGCCCTTATATAGCGGTGACAGGTTGGACTGCACTTTAATATAAGTGGAAGAATCGAGACTGCAGAGTAATACAATATTTCTCCACTTAAGTCTATATAGCAGTTTTGTTTCCTTTAGGTTTCAGATTATTGTTTTACCTTAAATGTCATGAAGTTGTGGATGTTGAGACATAATAAGTGCTGTTGGACCTATTTTTGATATGGCACGTAGGGCCCATGGAATTAAGAAAAAAAAAACATTTCATGTTATTTCAGGGAAAATCTTCTCATGGGGGAAAATACATAGTTTAAAATTAATGTAAAAGCTACAATTTTGTACTTTATTTTTGTATAACTTAAATATACAGGCTTTGAACCTTGGGAATGGGTCCTATTTTCGGCCCAAAATTGAACAGATTGACAGCCCTGATAATTAATTACCAGTAATTAGTAACCTTATGTTGTTATATTTTAGCACATACAACTTTTATCACAGTTGTACGTATTAGGTTTAGATGATCCAGAACACCACAAAGATCTGCTAACTCACAGTAAATTTCTTATAGTAAGTAGATTTAGTTGATTTTAACTTCAATTATTCAGAGTTATTTTTACAATATTTGTATTTATCAATACAAAGAAAAATTGCACACTTTAGCCACATTAGTTCTTTTGTGAAAAATTATTATTGTACCTATTAATTTATAATTATAGGCTGTGATATTTTCCAATTTATAGATCTAGAGGTTACACATGGATATTATAATGTTGTTAAATCTGGAAAATCTCAAAAGATGTAAACTGCGCTAATATTTTTACTGTTCATACATTGCTAAAATAAATATCTGCCTATATAAAATGCTTTACAGTATTTTATTAATTTTGTCAATAATGCTTACATTGCATGTACAGTAAAACCTCAACCCTTTGGCACTATTTGATTATTTTAAATTTGGCTTTTGTGGTAAATTGAGGGAGGCTTATGAAAACACATAGGAGAAATGGATGTTGGGATTTTATAAGAGTGTGGCTATAAGTGAGGTTATTAACTTATTTAGATGCATTATGACAAGGTTTTACTGTATATTGTATTTGTTTTTAAAATCAGAATGAGTTGGATAGGTTCAGCAAGAGTAACACATCAGTATTAAGTCCCTCTAGTGCCTATAAAGCGTGTAATTTAGAGGATGCGGTTAGACTAGTAAACGAAGATATCAACTATACCCCTGACGTCAAACCAACAAAAACTAGTAAGTAAATATCTTAGTAAACCCACCACTGAAGTAATTGCTTATTATATGTTACCAAATAGTAGGAAAGTACTTTTTATAACCCCCCCCCCCCCAGTAAATCAACCAATTGTGACTCTGTGAGCTTGCATCTTAAAGTAATTGTGCAGCAGGCACAAGGCAGACCATAAAACACACTCATATATCTCATGAATACTCAAACTTGTTCTTAGATTATCATTAATCCTTAGAGATGAAAGTAAACTTGCTCTTGTTGTGAATAGATGAAAAATTGCTGATGAAACGTTAAACAACATTACACCCAACTAACCAGTTGATGTCCGAGTTTACATATACATTTGGCCTCTCAGCCAATGTGCTGACTGTAAAACCAACCAATTTTTTCATTTACATGTCTACTAAGGCAAAAGGTCCTTATATAGTACATGTATTTGTATAATTTGTCCTTTCAGAAAAACGAAGCTGTGTATCAGACAGGCTTGGGAGTTCAACAACAGGTTCTGATAAACCACTGGGTTATCTGATATCAAAACATTATCTAACCCTGTCTAAACAACAAAAAGATGAAATATATGACATCATAGGAGCCAAGGAAGGTAAGTGCTAGCACAATTCACAGTGACTTAAAAACCTGTGTGAACTGAACAATTTTTACCAGAATATAACATTGTTTGTTAAATTAACCTTTATAACCAGCCTTTAAAAACAGATAACGTGTCTTATCCATACAAGATACTTAATCCAAAAAGTTTGAAAAACAGACTACACTGTATATCAAATGAAATAATCAATATCGGGGAAATTTTGCTTCATTTATTTTCATGAAATTATTTGAAAATATTTGCAAACATTTATTTCATGTAGTCATTTGATATAGGGTGGGGGATGAGGTGTATAGAAATGGACTCTGTATGTGCATGCATGTACCCATGCATCTGTCCATCCATCCGTGTTTTTCAAGAAAAATTAATGAAGTCTTTATGTGTGTTGCTATGAGTACCACACAGTTTATGCTTTCATCATTGGATGCATCAAGCTGTGAAATACTGCATGCATGTTGCTGTGACTGAATTTTACCTACATTTTAAGCTTCTATGACTCTGCGACTCAGCTAAGAAAAATTGATTCGGTCCATATCTGTTATTAAAAGTGCTACTCAATTTATGCTTTCATGAATTTTGGCAAGGAGTATAGAAAGGGTTCCATCTGTCTGTTTATCTCTCCAGATTCCATTCATTCTTTGTTCACAGTTCAATATCTTCTGTTTTACCTATTATTCTGTTGATGTATGCATACACCTTTATGGCAAAATGTTCTCATCCAAGCAAGGGATATTGATGACAAACTCTTGTTGATTATTATTTTGTTTGAACTTTTTCCTTTGAAAAAATAAATGTTAGAATATTTTATCAGAGCATACTGTACATTTTGTGTCCTGTTTTTATAGGTAAATCAGTAAGTGACCCATCCCTGTTACTACAAAGAAGTACTTTGCCAAATTTATCAGAGTTTCAAAAGGATTTAATATGGAGCAGCTCTATATTTTTACACCCTGAGCTATTACCACATGGAAAACTTCAGGTTACACCACAAACAAAGAAAAATAAACGAGTTTCCTTCACAGAAGCTGAGGACAAGTAAGTAATCTGGAATAACTCTATATTTATACACCCTGAACTCTTAACTCATACTGTCTGGACTGCCTTAGTGACCCCCTGTAACTGAAGGAACCCGGAGTGCCCAGAAAACTAACAAACTTTCTCACACTATAATCTGTCCCCAGTGGGATTAGAACATATGCGGTGAGAGAGGCTGTGATCTGTAAGTGTGCTATAAATTCATGTAGCTTATGATAAACTTGCCTCCTTTAGAAACAACTATGGTTGCTTCTAGTACGTTGTATTTCAAAATTTACACAGATTTAGGTTGGACACAAATAAAACAAGTTTGATATTCCTACAAGGAAATATAAAGTATTTTTCTTTTGAAAACGAAAATATTAAAAAGCTTCTGGATCCAGATATACAACATCCAGAGATTTAATTGTTTATTTTTTTCTTTTTAGTTTGTTGGCTATTGGTATGGATGAGTTCAAGAAATTGCCACTATATAGACAATTAATACAGAAATTTTTAGTCCCTTGTAAAACAGATGAACAGATAAAGATTAGAATAAAGAATTTAGGTGCTAATAAAACACAAGAAAATGCGGTGAAGGTTAGTATAGTGGTATCAGCAATTTTACTGTGAAATTTCTCTTGAATATCCAATGAAAATAAGTTTTACCTATAAACATCAGCAATTATTCTGTGACAATTTTCTTTAACCCAATAAAAACAGCTGTTACATACAAATTGAATTAGTTTGTATAGAACAACTGGTTTTCTTCAGTCTTTTTATTATTTTTTAACATGTTTGTGACAGTGGATACCAAACAAAACTGAACAAGGAGACTTGTTGGTCTACAATTGTATATTTGATTTATCAACAATGAACAACATGTTCTACATAATTGCATAACCTGTTTCTCAGACAATTTTATGCAATTAACCCATATGCAATTACATGGAAATCTCCTGTACTATAATAACATTAATTCATAGATCTTTAATCTTTATTTTAGTTTTACAAGAAGAACAAGACACTTCCAAAGTTTATCAGATATACAGAGCCATTTTCTTTTAGTCAGATCAAATCACCGAGGGATCAGTCTCAAACCTATCAGCCAACATGGTGTAAGGTAAGGTTACTTATAGAAAATACACACTTTTACCTACTTTATATCTTGTAATATTTAATTGAGGTGTTCAGCATCATTTCCCCCACTCCAATTAAGGAGGTCACATTGCTCCTATTGACACATAACAATTGATAACCACTGTGGTACAAGGTATGATAAATGTTTATGGTTGATACATTTGTACGAGTTAAATATGTTTGTTTTCAGTTTGATAATGGTGTTTAGATGTGTCCATTATTAACGTTTTTAGGACTACACATTCAGGCATTATTTTTGTAGCAGTTTAAGAAGCTCAGTTGGTAAAGCACTCTCCTGTGGCCAAGAAGAGTTTGGTACCCGGACTGCTGCTGCATTTTTCTCATTCATGTAACACCAACTAATTATCCCCTGCCTTTCAAAGAAAGGGGGGGGGGTTATTAAATTTGAGTTTCCATCCGTCCTACTGTCCGTCTCCAAAACTATGAAGCACTATTTTGTGAATCTTGGTGCATATCATTAACCAGAGTTGGTTTGCTTATTTTTCTTGGAGTTATTGCCCTTTAAACATAAGTGTAAATCACAAAATAGTACCTGGTAGTAGCGGATCCTAATTCACTGAATTTACTTGTTAATATTTCTTTTTTGTTACATTAGAATTGTGCATCAGCATGTGTAACAAAATCCATACAAACTATAAATAATAAAGTATTTTTGAGTTTCTCCTTTCTTATTTTCAGGAGTTGAAGATTAAAGAAATAATTTTATCCAGTGAGAAGGAAGATGAAAATAGTGGTATAAAACGATCAAGTAGTGTAAATATACCTGTACCTAACAATGACCCTGATGATAAGGTAACCCTATACAAGTCTGAGAGAAATGCTTAGAGTGGTGTTACACTTGTTTAAAGTGGTGTACACTTTTCTACACAGCTAAATTTTGTTTTCACATTGAAAATTTTTCATGTGAAATTCACATGAACAAAATTTGATTGAGTATTTACAGGTTAAGGTTAAAATAATTAGATTTTGAGCAGAGTCAAATATTTTAGGTTTCCACAAATTCAAAAATAATAGTAACCGGATTTCCAAAATTTGTGAAAATATTATACATGTGTCCCAGTAGTTTTTTATGTATTTTTCACAATTTGCTAAAATAGATTACTTTTTGAAAAAAAAAATCTGGGACGGTGATTTTTTTTTCCCGAGAATGGAAACATAGATATTGTAGATGATAAATTTGAACACAAAAATATACCTACTCTGAACTGCAATGTATTTCAAATTGTTCACACAACATTGACCTGTCCGTTTGACCTTTTATAGGAATATTCATATAGGAGGGTCCACTCAATACATGGGTATGTTAAAATAAGCATGTAATTATAAAACTAGTGTATACACAAAGCACTTGATAAGTGTTCTCTTTAGGTAGTTGGTATAAACATTTGTGTTTCCTATACATAAATGCACTGGTCCTTAATAAACATTTGAATTAAAGGTCAGGCAGACAAGTCAATGTTGTTTACCTATACATGTACATAATACTGTAGTGTTTATTTTGTAATGCTATTTGTTTAAAAGTTTTAACTAAAATTGTTTTGATATTTATTCTATTTATTTGGGCCTCGATCATGCTGATTTTTGTTGACTGTTGCTAATTACTTTTTTCAATTGCAAACACCTTTCTATTATATACATTTGTAAATGAGATCTCTTTGAGGGAACTAAGTGGCCAAGTGGTCTAAAACATATGCTTACAGATTACAGCACCATCACCAACTAGGTTTGAATCCCTCTTGAGTAGATCCTAGAAACTGTGTCAGTTCGCTTGCCAAAGGCCAGTGTTTTTATACCCCCACCCCACCCCACCCAGACTAATTTAAGTGGGGTATATAGGCATTACTATGTCTGTCTCTCCATCCAACTGTCTATCTGTATATCAATGTAAAGTAATGTCTGGGTCATATATCATAATTGCTTTGGATGACTGTCATAAAACTCATAAAAACGGTTCTAAGGTGTGTCATGACCTTGAACCAAGGTCATATCAGAAATGTCAAGGTTGTGGGAAAACATTAAACCTTTGTAGATTTTTAGCTGTCAAGAGACAGTTCTAGTTTTTCTGGGCACTCTGGTTACCTTCACCATCCCAGCTTTGATATGCGTGTAAGAATTTTGACTGCAGACGAAACAAAATAACTTTACTCCACTCTCTTTATAGATAAATTTAACCACTGCGGTAGCTCAGTTGGTAGAGTGCTCGCTCCGTAAGTGGGAGGTCTTTGGTTTGTTCCCCGGCCGGGTCTGACCCAAGACTTGAAAGTGGGTAGTGACTGTTCTTTCGCCAAGCACTCGGCATTACGAAATGAAAGTCACAGTTCTTTCGGATGGGAACTTAAAAGAAACAAGGTCCTGTGTCACAGTGGGCTTGGCACGCTAAAGAACCCTGCTGTATAATGCCATCAGCGCAACGCACAGGCAAAACTTCTGCACCTTCGCCTATAGCTGGTGACGTCTCAATATAAGTGAAATATTCTTCACTTGGACGTTAAACACCATAACTCATTCACTCACTCTGTTACAAACAATCTCCGTAATAAATAAGCCTTAATTTAATGTAGCATAGCGATAAATAAAGTCATTTACATATTAAAAATATTATGTTTGTGTCTTTAGGATGAAGAAAAGTCCCAGTCAGCCCCAGTTACTCCCTCACAGAGAACGGTAACATCAGACAGACCTCAACCACTTACAGCAATCAAAGTTATATCACATGATATAGATGATATGGACTCTGGCCTATCTAATATGTCTTGGCCAAGGTAAAATCATAGTTTATATGATGTGTATAAAAAAGAAAAATTACTAGTTGTGTGTAATTATTTTTTCATAAATTTTGTTGGAAACATGTTATAATATATAAACCCTTTGCAGTTCCCGCAGATTTGGTAAATATTACAGGTCATATGTGCACGTTATTTTTGAACTGCATACATTTTGTAGCTGCTACAAAGTAAAGAGACTTAGGCATCAAACTTAAGGACATGACTTGGAAAAATTTAGTAACATGTTCTGATGGTCAAACAATGTCACCATTACACGTGACATGGGGTCAAAGGTCAACATTTGATGATTGATGATTGATGACTGAAGAACTACAAAATGTTGTAAATACAATGTAGGTTTAGCATTTATTTATTGTTTTATTAGGAATTATGGTTACTATGGTAACTACAACAGAGAGTTCCTCTTATTGCTTCACAAATTTCCAGAATAACATCATTTTTAATGGGAAATATCAACTTATGCAATGCAAAATTCAGTGGAAATGTATGTCATGAGATATCTTTGTAATATATTGTTGAACTCCACAATGCTCCATGTACAGTCCAACCTGCCTTAAAGGCCATCTCTATATAAAGACCCCAGTAAATGTCAGTAAAATATATCCAGATCACTCTTTATTCATGTTATTTAAACCTCTATATATAAAGGCCGACTGCCCATAAAGGGTTCTCATGGGTGTCCTTTATAGACATATTTGATTATATTTATATCTTTAATCTTTGTTTATTTTCAGTCCAACAAAAATACATAAAGCTATTTCATCTCATAAATCAGAAAGACTACGGTTGTGTAAATCACCAGGATTTATTCCCCTACATCCAGGAATGTCAGATAACGAGAGTGGACCAAAGAGTCCTATAAATGTCCGGATATTAGACAGAGATAACATCGGAAGCCCCAGTCCGTTAGTTTGTGATAATTTTAACCACAATAGTGATGGAAGACAGAGCTTGTCTTCATCTGTTCCTCCCTCTGTAGTGATAACACTGGGAAATAATGTAAACAGTTTGGTTACGACCATAGGAACGACAAACAGTTTCAGCTTTACAAACACTGGGACAACATCTGTTTCTGGAATGGGAAATAACACAAATAATGTAGTGACTCACATTGATATAGCTAATGGTTTAAATGTTCTTAACACAGGTGCAATGCCTATAACAAGTGTAGGGAATAATATGACAAGTTTGGCGACATCAGTCAATAGTGGTAATGGTTTTATCTTCCCCAACACCATGGCAAAACCTAAAAATGCCAGAGTGTCAAACATGGATGCAAGATCTGGTCCAAGTGTGATGGTTGAGCCATTGACAGACAATATTTGTATATTGACAAATACAAGTTCTTCTGATAATACGACAGGCATGTCAAATGATACGTCATTTACAAATGTGTTGAATAAGACAACAGAATCTAGTGAACCGTTAATTGTCACAAGTCAGACTGGAAGAGACGGGACTTTGTTGCAGGGAGGTGTAACAGGAGATTCTCACAACAGTAATGTCACAAGTGATGTACTGATATCTGGAAGTGACCAATCTCAAACTATAGTACCAATCATATCAAATCCACATACTGGAATCATAAAGGACAATAGAGACGATACTGATGTAACTCCAGGTGATGATAGAAAGAATGCTGGATTATCCTCAAGAGAAACACAAGAAAATAAATCTAGTTTAAGTGTAATAAGTGAAAATTCCAAACAGGGGACAATTTCAGACCTGATAGAATCAAAATTATCAGATAGTGATACAATAGTAACAAAAGGAACAGTTACATCAGAGAACTTAGCAAAACCAGGTATGTCATTGAGTACCGGTATAAACGCCGTTACAGGTACAGAAGCTATGTCAGCTACAGACGATATGACAGCTACAGAAGCTATGACAGCTACAGAAACAATGTCAGCAACGGTAGCTATTTCAGCTACAGAAGCTATGTCAGCTACAGAAACTATGTCAGCTACAGAAGCTATGACAGCTACAGAAGATATGTCAGCTACAGAAGCTATGACAGCTACAGAAGATATTACAGCTACAGAAGCCATGTCAGTTTCTGAATCAATTACTCCTGTACAACAACCATCTGTTTTAACTGGGCCTTTAAGTTCATCCACTGTTAATGTTGGAGAACCCAGAGTTAGTTTAAATACGAGTGTAACCAATGTTGGAACCAATAACAGGGCTGAAAGCAAGTCTAACATGGATATAAATACAAATACTAATGCAAGAACTACAAGTAAGGGAGATAATACAACATCCTCTGAATGTCTTACTCCAGCAGATGGAAATAATGTCAAATCAACTCAAAGTGCTAATTCAGTGTCTCTGTCACAAACAGAATCTTTAAAAGATAAAGTTTTAACTTTTACAACAACTACAGATGCATTCTTTGAGAACTCCTTGCCATTTGAGTCGTATTCATCTACTAATCTCAGAACAAGTTCTATTGTGTGTAGCACATCATCAGAGGTTGTCACGACAACGACCCTGACGACCAGTAATATTAGTAACATAGTAACCACAGTCAGTAACTCTATTACCAGTTTGTCTAATTCTGTGACAGTATCAATGTCTAATATTTATGAAGATGGAATGAGAACACCTGAGAAAGGAAACATGCCACTTCACAATCTCTCTACTCCGGAGAGTTGTACATCATTATCCTCCTACATGGCATCACCGTTAGAAAATACTCCAGCAAAATATCAACAAATTCAAGAGACAACTCCAACAAAATCCACACCCTCTCCACATTACCGTCCAATAGCACCAAATCCAAACACACCCCCACCCACACTACAGTTAGACATACCAAAACGATCTAGAGGGAAACGATCAAGTCCTCGTAAAGTTAGTCTTCAACAACAAGCTCGAGCAATTTGTCCTAAAGGCTTCGTTATTAAGACTTATGTATCACCATCAAAAACAGCTGCATCCAGTATAAAGAACAGGGTCTTGAGGAGAGGAATCAGAATTCTTCCTACCCCTCTTGACATGCCAAAGAAAAAATTACACATAACTGTCAAACCAACAAAAGGGAAGAAGTTACGGGAAGTAGTAGAAGAAGGCATTCTCTCTAGAAATGATACAGCAAGTGAATACGATACAATGGAATCGGAATGTATGTCAGATGATAATATCGATGAAAATAATATCGACATATCCAAAAATCAAACAGGTTCAGCCAGAAAAAATCAGAAAAATCGAAAGTCAAGAAGAAAAAGAAACTCTGATTCATGTAAAAGTTTGGAGAGTGACGATACTCAGAGTGAAACAGAGGAGATGTCTCAGGATGATAGTCAGAATGAGGAAGAGGCTTTAGATGATGAAGATCACATGGCTACACTTATGGCTGCTAGTACGACCATTGGGTAAGTTCAGTTCTGAGTTCTGAATTTACTTATTGAATCCGATATCCATCCATTCACCCAGTTTTTTGGAAAGTGCACTGATTGTAATCTGTATACACTAAGTTATTTCCATAGCGTAACTGTTCGCAGCCCTTGCAGCTCTCATTTAATATAATTCTTAATAAAGTGAAAATCTGATAATGTTATATGCATTATAATTACATTAAATTTCTATTAAGGAATTGAATAGTTTATCATCTTTAACAACTTCAAACATTAAAAACCATATGATACATTTAATGCACCAGCACAGCTGCATGTATGTTTTCTTTAATGCATAAACTTTTGCATCATTGGAGGATTGTTAAAGTGTTTAATCATCAAGGTTAATAAAAAGGTGAAAACATAATATATATGAGTGTTGAACTTTTGAACTTTAGTATATCATAGCCTTATATGTGTAATCAAAACCAGCACTGACCAAGCTATCATTTTACTACAGAAGTTAGAGACAAGTGGATAGATATTAAAATGTTATTGTTTTGTTAAATTACTAAAATTTAATGGAAAATCTCTCTCTCTCTCTCTCTCTCTCTCTCTCTCTCTCTCTCTCTCTCTCATAATTATTAGTTTGAAATGAATAGGTTCAAAAACTTTGAAAAAAATTACTTTAAAACACTGCAGACATGTAAGTAAAAATGTTTTTAAATTTTAATTTTCAGTTTTGCATCTAAAAAGATGAACAGCAAAGATATTAAAGATAACAGAAGTAAAGCTAAAAAACGGAAGGATGCGACTTTGGCCATGCTGGCATCTAACCTGTTACGGACTGATCCTCATGTAAGTATACTATGTCTGGCCATGCTGGCATCTAACCTGTTACGGACTGATCCTCATGTAAGTATACTATGTCTTTTTCAGTTTCTTCTTCTCACAACTGGAAAGCTATGCAAACTGCTTACAAATAAACTGTTGGCTCAGTGACATTGTAAGCCAGAATTATCAAGGCTCTTCAAAGTTTTATGGCTGTCATCACAATATTGTTGATCAATATGGCATCTCTGTGTCCAGGATTACACTGTATATACTTGATATACTTCACATAGTTCGATCTTCCTCTCATTCTTGATTTTTATTTCACATGTTTCACAGGTATAGCTAGCTGAACAGGAGATGCTTATCTTTCCGGAACACCAGGCCTCAGTGTTCTGGTGGAAGTTTACATGTTTAACTTATTGCCAGTTTAAAAATGTTTACTTTGCTTTGGATTGGGTTTTGGAATGGATGAGTCTGTTGGTTTTAATTGGAACTGTTTGCAATTAATATAGATTTCTTCTGAAAGTTGGAATTTCCAAGTGTACTAATTGCCTGTCACCCTTTTGACATCATAGATACAAGTCCAGTGAGTTCTTGTACCATAATTTTGTGCCATGTTCCTGTTTTATAAGAGTTAATGCCTTAACATTATTACACAGTACAGACCTGTCCAAAGTTTAACACTAAAACCACTAATAAGTACAGAATCAAAAGCTCATCTCAGTCCCTTGAAGCGATATCTTTTCTGAAGGTTGCTATCTATATTGCCACAGCTTTTCAGTTACTTGGTAACCATATCTCGACCACTTAGCAGCAGGGTTTCGACTGATTTCGCTAATGTTGTGTTAAACTTTCTGTACTGTAATTCCTAATTATATCCCCAAATATTAAGTGTTTACTCTATTTCTTCCACCAACATTTTGTCCACCATTTTTCTTGAAAACTATATGAAACTTCACAGGAACAATCTTTTAGCAGAGTAGATGTGTCATTGTATATTTTTGTTTTGCTCATACATATGAATAGGGACTTCCGAGTTGGGGTTTGTTTTGGGATACGATAGAAAAGGCATCCCATTTCAGTTTCAACTTGTTAATCATGGTATTGCTTGACCAGTGTCATAGCTTTATAACTGCTGTATTCTTTAGAATTTTAATTTGTTTTACAGAAAGATGACAGGGACACAGCGTTTGCTCAGTCTTACTTAAACAAAGCCAGAGAAGTGTTAAAAGATGATATAGACAGTTATGAAAAATTCCTCAAAATTCTGTACGACTTTGGTAAAAGTGAACTTTCACCTGTACAGGTAAGTGTGAATTAATTAACATTCTAAAGGTAAACCTGTAATGACAGGACCAACTTTCACAATAATTTCTTAACCAAGATTTTCCTCTTCTTTAATTAACGGATCGCCGGCAATGCCCACAATGTTCCGACAAAGACCCAGCATGCTTGAATAACACACACTAAAAGAATGAAAACTCGGCCTGAATTGTGCCATTTAATGATGTCACTGATACTAGTACGTTATTAGTTGCTGTGACACTGCTTTGGTACTGTGATCGCGGCCAGTGTCGGAACATAAAATGCATGTTCGGCGACGTTAATTGGCTAAATTTGAAAACTGAATCATTTTGTTAATTTTCAAGATATTCATATGTTCAAGATGTCATTTTGAAGAACACTCTAAGAATATTACATCTTAATTCTAAATATGTTGAAATTTATTATTTTGTAGTACAATAAAATATAGTCAAAATTTGCCAGATTTATGTTAAGGAAAATCTTAATCTAAGAATAATTTTGAAATTAGGACAGAACATTCAAATGACTTAGAATAAACTTTTTTTTGCATGATTCTCAATATATCAGTTTAACTTTAGTATTAAAAAAACATTCTATTTGAGTGTACTTAATCTGTATGATGAATGAGAGTCAGGAAATAGCAACTGTAATGAACTTTGAAGCATAATACTGTTAATGACTGAAACATAAACTGTTGCTACAGCAAAGCAAAAAAAAAAAACCATCCAAGATTGATGGAACAGCCCTTTTCCAAAAAAGGATAAAAACATTTTTAAACAATGCACAATGGAACAGCCCTTTTCCAAATAAGGATAAAAACAATGTGAAACAATGCACAATGTAAATAACAATGCGATGTAATCAGATAATTAAATATTACATAATCAGAGGTTATGCTATTTGGACTTCAAATACTGTGACGATGAGCGAGTTGGCAAAGGAGCATAATGACAAGGATTACTCCGTTAATCATGCCGTTAAGACTGTTCTAGCGCCCTCATTTAATATCAGCTTAATGGCCTAGATATTAGCAGTGTGTCAGTCTCTTTTAATTATTTACCACAACAGTAGCTCAGTTGGTATAGTGCTCAGGCCATATGTTGGAGGTAAGGGTTCGAACCTCGCTGGCTCTGACCAAGACTTGAAAATAGTTAGTGACTGTTCTTTCACCAAGCACTCAGCATTTAGAACTGAAATTCATGGGGTCTCCCAGAACTTATGGCCGTGTCATGATGGGCATAACACTTGAAAGAACCCTTCCTGCACATTACCCTTAGTGCATTGCAAAGGTAATGATTTCTGCAACTTTCCCTATATCTGGAGACTCTGGATATATGTGAAATATTCTTGACTGGGAAATAAAATGCCATGCATGTATATATTTTTAATCGATTAGTCATTTAATATAAACATAATAACCAAAATATTAGCATTGTGTCAGTCCCCATCAATAACCTATAACTACAGTAGTTCAGTTGGTAGAGTACTTGCTCCATAAATAGGAGATCAGGGTTCAAACCAACTTTGAGACCCAAGACTTGAAAATATGAAGAGACTATTCTTTTTCCAAGCACTCTGCATTTATAAATGTAAGTCACTTGGTCTTTCAGAAAAGACATCAGAACAGTGATGTCCATTTGACGGTAGACATGGTACGTTAAAGAACCCTCCCTGCACATTGCCCTATAAAGATAACAATTTCTATCACTTTACCAAAGGCTGGTGATGTGCCAATATAAGTGAGATGTATAATCCCTTTCAATCAGTCTGATAAGCTACTGTACAAAGGATATCAGACAGCTTATTTCCACACAGTACAACACAGAACAAAAATTAGGATTTCATACTCAGTACTCTATTTAAGGCATTAAGCTACTGTACAAAGGATATCAGACAGCTTATTTCCACACAGTACAACACAGAACAAAAATTAGGATTTCATACTCAGTACTCTATTTAAGGCATTATATATATATTTACATGTACAGTAAAACCTGTATACATAAACTGTCCTTGGAATATAAGAAATGTGGATTTTATAGACTGGTGGTCTTAGTATACAGGTTATTTTTTAGTTGAAATATGAAGCAAAGTGACTTTTGAATATATACACAGTTCTCCATTAAACACCTGTATTATACACAGTTCTCCATTAAACACCTGTATTATACACAGTTCTCCATTAAACACCTGTATTATACACAGTTCTCCATTAAACACCTGTATTATACACAGTTCTCCATTAAACACCTGTATTATACACAATTCTCCATTAAACACCTGTATTATACACAGTTCTCCATTAAACACCTGTATTATACAAATTTTTCCATTAAACATGTATGTTTTAAAAAGTTTTCATTAAAACATCTGTGTTATACAAAATTCACCTTTTAACACGTGATGCATGATCATTAAAACACTTCTGTTAAACAAAGTTCTCCAATAGACACATGTGTTATACACAGTTTTCCATTAAACACATGTGTTATACACAGTTTTCCATTAAACACATGTGTTATACAGTTCTCCATTAAACACATGTGTTATAAAGTTTTCCATTAAACACCTGTTTCACAATGTTCTCTATTAAACAGCTTTGTTATACAAAATCCTCCATTTAACACCTGTATTATGCAAAGTTCTCAATTATACACTTGTATAATACACATTCCTCAATTAAACACTTGTATAATACACAGTCCTCCATTTAACACCAGTGTTATACAAACTTCTCTGTTAAACACTTGTGTTATACAAAGTCCTCTGTTAAACACAAGTGTCATACAAACTCCTCCATTAAACATGTGTGTAATACACAGTCCTCAATCAAACACCTGTGTCATACAAACTTATAAAATTATACAAAGTTATACATTAAACACATATGTTATACAAACTCCTCCATTAAACACCTGTGTTATACAAGGTTCTTTATGAAACACATATGCAATACATATTCCTCCTTTAAACACCTGTGTCATACAAAATTCTACAATTAACACATATGTTAAACATGGTTCCCCATTTAAAACCTGTATTATAAAAACTTCTCCATTAAACATAGTTTTCAAACACTTGTGTGCCACGTGACTCCCTGTTGACAGAGCTGACACTAACATTGGTCTGGTTACTACCTCGTCTTTGTGAGTAGATAGATGTCAGTGTTTGGGCTCTAGTCATTGTTGCTCGGTTACACAACATTAGAGTTTTAAGTTCTCGGCGGAATCTGTCACCACTGATACAGTACAACAGAAAATTTAGCGAATGATTAGCATACAGGAATATGTCCGATACTGTGGTCGTTAAGTTATATACTGCAATTCCATGAAAATTCAAACCTCCATTTTCTAAGTAGAAGTTAAATACTTGTCTCCGGATTAAGAATATGATTGCTTTTGGTGCCGACATTATGAGAAACATAAAGGATACAGATAGAAGCATAACTGTCAACTTCTCGTTAAACCTTTGCTGATTTTTGTAGTTAGTTGTGTACTGGTGCCCTCCCTCTCCTAGACTGGTTCTCAATCTTCCTGCTCTTCGAGTGTCGCATATGATCAACACATTAAAACTAAGTAACATTAAAAAAGGGCTAAATGAATATATGGTTGCGTCCATCCATGGCCATATAGTATCATGGAAATTTTCAAAGTTTTCTGCTGGAGCACAATACCCATTACTGCTGATTCCAACACTGAAGAAAAAATGTGAATTAAGGAGAAACATAAAACAAAATAAGAAAATTGTCACCTTTCTTGCTCTAGACACTGTTGCATATTGACATGCTTTTAATGGAAAATGGATTGCAATGAATCTTTCTATTGTCATAGCAACTAGCAACCAAACAGAAAAATCAAATGAAAAATATTGTAAAAAGTTAAATGAGATACATGATGCATCGTTGGTTAATTGTGGATTAATTGTCAGAGCATAACCAAGCCATTCTGGTATACCACTAAAACATAAAACCATCATGTCTGCTGTTGCTATGGCAGCCATATAAACACAAGTTGAAGACCGGCGCATCTTTGGTTTGATCATTACCAAAAAACTAAGAATATTTCCAAAACTTCCCAGAATTATGAAGACAGGAAGTACATATAATCCGAGTTTTTGTGATGCGCGGTATTCTGTATATGTTTCCAGTATAAGTATCAATGGACTTCGGGTTGCCCTCGGCAATGGAATAACAGTAGAAAATGTCACACCATTGTTAGAAATATTGCTGAAGCTTTCAGATTCATTGTTCACATTTTCAGTCCAGTTGGTTGGAAATTCCACGCTATCAACTGAGGTGGCATTCATAGTGCCATTCAAACTATCTCGTTCACCCATAGTGTTTAACACTGCATCAGTTACCATATCTTTATTACTATTTGCACAAGTAAGTTTTAAATTATACTTCTATTCGTAACTCATGAAATGTCAATATCTACATCCTATAATTTGAAATTTGAATATTTACGTAAAAACTTGAAATAAAGCTGTTTTATGACTCCTATAGTTTTACAACTTCTTGGATGAACAAAATTTATCCGTTTCTGTTTCAAAATTATTATAATATTTTTCCAAAAACGTACCGTTAATTTCAAAGATCTCATTTGCAAGATATTCCGGTCATTGTTATGGTTAAAATAACTAACGTTAATGATTTGTAGACTAACATTTACACTGCAGTGTTTGCGAGCTGTAACCCAGACTTTATATAAATTTCATTGCCTTTCTATCAATCAATAAAGACGATATTATTCTTGTAAAATTATAAGTTTTGTTGTCCTAAAGGAGGATTTTATGTTGATGTTAAGATTGTATTATAGTGTATAATTGTCCATTTATGGCCTGTTGACACAAATTGTCAGGTATTGAAGCACACTTTCATATTTAGTTTATTTTCAAGTTATTAAATATTTTGCCGTTAAGTTCAGTAAGAGGCTATTGTTTTCACTACTTTATGCCAGTAACACCTGTCATCTGACACTTTGTTTCCCAGTTTTTTTTAATACCAATAGTCTCCATGTAACAGGTTTATTAATCCATGCAACAAGTTTATTAATCTTATCTGTACACATATATGCAAATTACTTTTTCTGGCTGTCTATTTCTTAATTTATATGTTTATTTACAAATCTCTTAAATTTACTCTAACAAATGAGCCATTTCCGCACATAAAAATTGTTTGAGGTTAATAAAGATTTTTATTTTAGATTTAAACAAATAAATGCTTAAGACTTATAGTACATGTTACTTAGACTATCATCCGTAGATGATACTGAAAACATTTCTGTTATTTTTCTTTACAAATAGCATAAGTTTTAATAAATCTAAATTTTAAATATGAAACTTGCTACATGATAGGAGAAGACAAAAAACATTAAAAAAAATGATAGAATCTCAAGTTAAGTGTTCTTTTTCTCATGTGTGCAAGTGTTCTTTTTCTTATGTGTGCAAGGAATACAGGAAAATTTTACATTTTATTTCCAACCTTTCAAAGAAAAATTAATTTGAATTGACTTCCATCCATCCTTTGCTTCCATGTCTCTCCTGGTGGAATTCTCCTCCAAAACTAAAATTTCTATGAAACTTTGTGCAAAACATCGGAGATAAGTCCACTTTTAAAATGAGTTTGTTTGCCATTTTTTCTTAATCTTAGAGTTATGGCTCATTAAAAGTTTCAGTCCAAATAAATCTCAAGAACTATTTATCAAAAGTTCACAAAACTTAAATGACAGTATCAACAATAATAGAAAATATGCATATTATAAACTAATTTTTCCTGGAGTTAAGGCCCTTTGAAGTTTTCAATGGAAAATTGTTGCCCAGAATAATTTTCCAAAAATATCACTTATTATTAACCAGAAATAGTTTACAGTTATTGCCCTTTCAAATCTTCAATAAGGAATTGCTGTCTGGGGTAATTCTGTAAAAGTATTCATCAAATATTTACAAAACTAAGTGGACAGTATCAGTAGTGATAAGAATTATGGATGTTAATAACTTGATATTGTTTTCCAGTTTTTCATAGAGTTAAGGCCCTTTGATCTGTAAGCCGTCGCTTTTGACAACTCTACTACCGAGACCCCCCATTATTTTGTGGAGTCACAGAAACTAAAACAAGCTGCATAAGCCACAGTCACTAGATTATAACTTTAATGTAAAGTCCCAATTACATTTTACGGTATATATACATATATAATGTAATATATTATATTTGAAAATTTATATAATAAATAACTTATATAGTAGACCTTCTCACTTAATATATGTATTAATATCGATATATAAACTTAGGAATACCAAATATACCTTTATTATACACCTATATAAAACTGATAGATCATAAATTGAATACTTAAAGAAAAATTAAATTTTAAGTTGTATTACCTCCATCAGACCTCTCTGTCACTAAAATAATTCAGACTGTCAGTCACTAAAATAAACTATCAGATATAAATACAACTTTATAAGATTGACAATTGTCTAGAGATGACAATTTTACTACATATTTAATTTTCTTTTAAATGTTTATGATGTATATAGACAAACAACATTGACCTGTCTGCTTACCTTTAATTGAAATATTTATTATGGACCATTACATTTATTTATAGGGAACACAGGGTTTATTTCCGTTACATCATGGGAAACGCATCGAAAATGGATGAACTATGAATTTCTAACACTAACCATATAATGGATTGATCACTATATATGAATATTCCTTGTTAAAGGTCAAGCAGACAGGTCAATGTTGATTGCCTATATACCACAGTTTATTGACTGTCAATAACTTAGTCATTTGATACAGGTACATTCTAATTTTTGCACCTGTTTATAAAGAAGTACAGTAAAACCATGATTTACTGCATGCCATCTTTTTCTCGGTCAATTTATTGGTGATCATTTGAGGGAGACAAATATATCATAAAAATCCATAGAAACTGAATTTTGTGTTTTAAAAAAAAATGTGGTTAAATAAGCAAAATGGCAAAGTATAAGTACTTTAGAATTGAGATATGGTCAACATTTACCTGTGGTATATGGAGTTGACATGTGAAAGAATTTATCACGGATGCAGTTATATATTCACCTCATGTCAACTATATCATTATGGCCTGTGTATTATTCAACAATATAACACAGGTAGATGTTGATTATTTCTATTCTAACATGATTTAAATCAAAAGCATTGATGTAAATATTGCAAACTTTTTCTGGGAAGGACTTCTTCTATTTATTTGCTAAAAGGTCCATTGGGACAGTTTGACTGTTAAGATAACTTCCATTGAACTAACTGATTTTATGAATGAAAATTACATTACCACTATTGTTCACAACACATAGCATGATGCCAGAATATGTAAATAAAATGGAACAGCAATTGGTATAGGCAAACAACTTTGACCTGTCTGCTTGACCTTTCATTAAAATATTTATCATGGACCAAGTATATCTATGTATAGGGAACACAGGTTTTTAATTTGTATACATCACGAGATTCACTCACCTCATAGAGTACACCTGTGTATTGTGTATGTATTAACTTGGATCTTAGCACTTCCCATTTATTGGTTGGACCCTCCTATATGAATATTCCTAATGAAAGGTCAAACGGAGAGGTCAATGTTGTTTACCTATATATTGTTTGTTTTACCATGTTTTGGTTTATTGTTTGTTTTACCATGGCTGGCTCTCTTCATGTTTCATATGAAGGAAAACTCAGGTCATGTTAATATATGTGTCATTCAAATTTTGTGATTTTAAAATTTTAAAGAAAACTAAATTGTACAATTATAATTTTTGAGAATGTATTCTGTTTTCTGGCCAAATTAAGTATTGCTCAACAATTTTATTGACCTTCAATTTCTTTGCATTAACCAAACTACAAAAAATAACCGCTATAAAATAACTAGACCTTAGTTGTATATATAACAACTATATGACAACAGAAATAGTAAATGATCTTGAAGACAGTAACAAATGGGTCCCAGAAGCACATAGTGCTTACATCGACCTCAAAGAAAAGGTAAAAGGTATATAAGAAATAATCAACATTTACTCGTGGTATATTGTCAAATAATACACAGGCTGCAGTTCACATGCGGAAGTGAGGTGGCACAACCTGTGTATTATTCGACGATATACCACAGGTTAATGTTGATCATTTCAATTCTAACATAGCTTGGATAGAAAAGATTGAAAAGATTGAAATAAACATTGCGACCTCTTTCTTTGGAAGTACATTTTACTATCTATTTGCAAAAAGTTCCTTTTAAAATTTTATGAATGAAAATTACATCACAACCATTGTTCGCGACATGTAGCATAACGTCATAAGATAAGCAAAGGGAGTTAAAACGAAACAGCGATGGGTATATCGTTTGTTATACCACGGCTGGCTCTCTTCATGTTTCATATGAAGGAAAACGTAGCTCATGTTAGAATTTCAGTTATATAAGGAACATGTTTATATATTTTCAGTTATACAGGGACTTGAAGGCACTACTTTTAAATTACCCAGACCTTGTAGAAGATTTTTCTGGCTTTTTATTACCAGAACAAGCAGTAGAATGTGGCTGTTTTATGACGAATCAACAGTTTGTTAAAGCCAGAACATTATTACGGAAACTAGAGGTAGGATTAATGTAAAAGAATATGTCCCCCAAAACAAACCCCAACCATGTTCATGAACATAATACAAGTTGCCAATTGCACACCTGCTTTACACAAACATTTTTCGTGTAAAGTTTCATAAAAATCTGTGAAATAGTTTGCGAGAAAAGTGGCACCAGAAGAAAGGAAACCAACCCCCCCCTCATTTGGGGGACATAATTAACAAAAAAAATTATCAGCATTTATCTGTGACATTGATTGTTTCTCTTGTAGATTTACTTTGATCGACATCCTACCCATTTTCAAAAAGTGATGAAATTAATATCTAAATGGTCCCAGAAATCCAGTAAAAATACCAAAGAAATTAAGAATAAACTGGAGTCTATGCTTAAAGGACAATCACATCTTATAGAGGAATTATCTCTCTTCTTTGATGACCAGCCTCCACCTGAAAGGTAAGTGTTATTTAAGTTTTAATCATGTTGATTTAGTTTGCTAAATCTGTTTATAATTCTTGTACATGTAGTATTAAGATTGAGATTGGAGCAGCATAATGGAGCATTCTATGGTTTATGTTCCAGACAAGATTCTTTCACTTACCGGTATATATCCAGGTGGACAGTTCACAGATGGTAGAAGAAATCAGAGTGCCCAGAGAAAGTCATCAACCTTTTGGCAAGCAAACTCGGGGTTCGCACAGGCCTGGAAAAGACCTTAAATTTTGAGGTTTGCCCTAAAAAGACCCTGAAAACAAGTATGACCCTAAAAAGATCTTGAATTTATCCTGATGGTCCGAAAAAGCCCTTGAATTTAGCCAGTTGGGTATCTGTATTTTAAATAAATTCCATTGAAATGAGCAATTTAAAGGTACCTCTGAAACACCTGACTTCAACATGTTCAACCTCTACTTCAAGTGTTGTTACTATGGACACGTAAGAAATTGTTTTATTGATTTAATTGTCTTTGCACCAATATTTTTTGCTAAAATTGTTCCTCTGATTAGGCCTTAAATTTGCAAAAAGGACCATGAAAAGACCCTAAATTTGGAATCCAATTGTCTGTACGAACCCTGAAACTGATAAAATTTCTCACATTGGGATTTGTCTGAGTAGGATTCACACTCATGACAAATGATACTCATGTCAAATTCAAATAATACGTTATTACTGTATAATGCTTATATTTTGCTGTAGTTTTTTTTCCCCCGCTATATTTGCAGTTCAGTGCATTCCCGTGAAAATACAGCCTTTTGAGGCTTATGGTAAACTATTCAGGTTCTCAGACACTTCTCTCCCTTTAATCACATAAGAAATTTGACATCTTGAATACACTCAGCATCGTCAAACAGTAAAAATTTGACACTGCCAAAATAAAGCAATATACAGTATTACCTGATAAAATCATGCAGGAACTTTGTAAAACTTGTCAAAAATCAATTTTATTACCAATTTAGAAATTAAAATGGTTTAATTTTTCCTGAAATTTGTTTTATTCTTTAAGATGAATAATCAAAAGTGGAAAAAATAGGTATATTTATTTTTGCAACTTGAAAAAAATCTGAATGTTTGGTACCAGTATCAGCAGAGAAATAAGATCCAATGTGAAAACAACACGCTTTTATAGTCAAACAACATTGACCTGACAGCTTGACCTTTAATTTAAATATTAATTATGAACCAGTATATTTATGTATTACAAACACAGGTGTTTATTTTTCCATCTATATCATGGAGGAAACATGCAATTTCTTATTGCATATTAACTGCGGATCCTAACACTACCCATGTATTGGATAGGTCATTGTATATTAATATTCCTAATCAAAGGTCAAGTAAACAGTTCAGTATTGTTTGCCCATATGTATAGAATTATATTGATTATGTTTTGTTTAAACAAGTGTGTGAAATTATAAGTTTACACAAATCAGAAACAAAAGTTTGATAATCCATGCTTTAACATGAACATTTTGATTATTGATGACTAGGTGTCATTATATTGTATAGGTATACAACTTTAACCTGTCTGCTTGACTTTTCATTTAAATATTTATCACGGACCAAATAAATCTATGTATAGGGAGCATGGGTGTTTATTTTGTATGTACATTATGATATATACTCATCTCATAGAGTACGCCTGTACACTGTATATCTACATTTGTGTATTAACTAGGATTTTAACACTACCCATCTATTGGTAGATCCACCTATATGACTATGCCTAATAAAAGGTCAAGGGGGCAGTTCTATGTTGTTTGCCTATATGAATTTAGCACATCACTGTAAATAGAGTAGATTACCAAGTGTGTAAAGTCATACTAAATACGTGTATAATGACAGGATTACAGAAATAATATTCGAGTAATTCTATTTACCCCGTTGTATCTGACTACTCCAATACAGCTGTTTATAAGTTCAATATTCCTGAACATACTTCAATATTTACATTACTGTGTAAATCTATTGAATTACAGAAGGTTGGTTGTCTTAATTACAGGTGTGCTCTTTATACACCTTGCCCCAGTTTTACAATCACCCCAAACCTCGCTGGCTGAATGGTCTAAGAGATCGTTCTTTATACACCTTGCCCCAGTTTTACAGCCACCCCAAACCTCGCCGGCTGAATGGTCTAAGAGATCGTTCTTTATACACCTTGTCCCAGTTTTACAGTCACCCCAACCTCACTGGTTGAATGGTCTAAGAGATCGTTCTTTATACACCTTGCCCTAGTTTTACAGCCACCCTGAACCTCGCTGGCTGAATGGTCTAAGAAATCGTTCTTTATACACCTTGCCCCAGTTTTACAGTCACCCCAACCTCACTGGTTGAATGGTCTAAGAGATCGTTCTTTATACATCTTGCCCTAGTTTTACAGCCACCCTGAACCTCACTGGCTGAATGGTCTAAGAGATCGTTCTTTATACACCTTGCCCCAGTTTTACAGTCACCCTACACCTCGCTGGCTGAAAGGTCAGAAGCACAAACTTCTATTTACATTGCCTCTTGACATCTAGGTTTGAATCCTTCTCAGGGAGATCGTTCTTTATACACCTTGCCCCTTTAACAATGGCCTCTTAACTAAGCGACTTAACTTACTCGATGCCTCCCTGACTGGACGGTCAGCTTCCATGTCACAGCACCTCTCACCTCTGGGTTAAAATAGCACTCAATCATGTCCTTATATTTGTCAGTTTACTTGCTGAAGGTTGGTGATTTTGTCCAAACACTTCAGTTTCCTCCAGGATTCAGAACTGACTTTCTTGATATAATTTGAAAAATGTTGACTGTGTCTCTCAACCCTTAGGTTCAAACCCAAGTTGGGCAGATTCTAGTGTGAGAAAGTTTGTTAGTTCACTTGCTAACTACTGTTGTAATTCTGGTAAAATTATAGCACTTTTTCCCAGTAAATTTCTATTCTGTTATATAAACTCAAGTGAGTTATGTTAAAGTTATGTGAAATCCTCAAATTTGTATACAATGCACTAGTGACAAACTTTTAACAATCCACGTTCAGAGTGAAAACTGTGATATATGATGGTCGTATCATGTAACTAGACTATCTATTAATTAACATATTTTAAATTTTTTAAATATTTTGTTTCAGTTATTTATCTGACTTTGAGGAGATTGTATTAGGGGACAGTGATGATGACGGAAATATAGAGTTTGATGGGTACGAGTTCCTAGAAATTCCAGAGGAAGATGATGATAGTGGAACAAAGAGGTGTCAATGTACATGTCACGAAACATCACTGAACCAGAATGTCCGCAAACGCAATAAACATTGCTATAAATGTTGTCTCAAGGTAATTGTTTTACAGTCAGTTAGCCCATTATCACATGCTTTTTGTTCAATTGACGTATCACCGACCAGGCCATCAATGTTCCGACACTAGCTGCCATCATGGTACCAAAGCAGCGTCAAGGCAACTAGTGACATATTAGTGTTTGTGACGTCATTAAAAGACGCAATTCAGGTCGAGTTTTTATTCTTTTTAGCTCACCTGACCGAAGGTCATGTGAGCTTATGGCATAGCGCAGCGTGTGTATGTGCGTGTGTGCGTGTGTGCGTGTGTGCGTGTGTGCGTCGTTAACACCTATTTTCGACTTCTCCTCTGAAACTACTGGACAGTTTTTAATGAAACTTTGTCAGAAGTATATATGGGCCGGTGCAATTCAGATTTGTTCGTGGCGTTGCCATGGCTACCATAACTAGGTCAAGGTGACCTAGGGGTGCAAAAATCTTAAAAAATCTTCTTCTCAGAAAGTACTGATTGGAGAAAAAATCTGATGTGATATTTGGCTTCTCTAGGGTCTTAAGCCTATAGTTTGTTCATTTTGTGAAATTCGGATAAAAAATAGGTTACGCGTTTTTGCGTTTAATTTTGAAAAAATCGTAAAATAGCTTCAAATTGTTATAACTTGACTATTTGACCAGATAATGACATGGGGTTTTCAGTTTTGACATCTTCTTGTTAGTATCTTCAAATTGAGGTCAAGGTCAATTGTGAAGGTCGTGACCTAATTTTTTTTACCTCTGATTATAATTATTATCTCGAAAACTATAAACTTTTTGTATAGGCATGTATATTAGAATGTTGTAGGTATTGATACAACGATCATTTTTATGTATAGAAAAAGGTCATGGGTTCAAAGGTCAAGGTCACAGATGTGAAACAATACCGAAATGGTTAATTATCTTGAAAACTATAAACTTTTTGTATAGGCATGTATATTAGAATGTTGTAGGTATTGATACAACGATCATTTTGATGTATAGAAAAAGGTCATGGGTTTAAAGGTCAAGGTCACAGATGTGAAACAATACCCAAATGGTTAATTATCTCGAAAACTATAAACATTTTGTATAGGGATGTATATTAGAATGTTGTAGGTATTGATACAACGATCATTTTGATGTATAGAAAAAGGTCATGGGTTCAAAGGTCAAGGTCACAGATGCGAAACAATACCAAAATGGTTAATTATCTCGAAAACTATAAACTTTTTGTATAGGCATGTATGTTAGAATGTTGTAGGTATTGATACAACGATCATTTTGATGTATAGAAAAAGGTCATGGGTTCAAAGGTCAAGGTCACAGATGCGAAACAATACAGAAATGGTTAATTATCTCGAAAACTATTAACATTTTGTATAGGCATGTATATTAGAATGTTGTAGGTATTGATACAATGATCATTTTGATGTATAGAAAAAGGTCATGGGTTCAAAGGTCAAGGTCACAGATGTGAAACAATACCAAAATGGTTAATTATCTCGAAAACTATAAATTTTTTGTATAGGCATGTATATTAGAATGTTGTAGGTATTGATACAACAATGATTTTAATGTATAGAAAAAGGTCATGGGTTCAAAGGTCAAGGTCCCAGATGCAAAACAATACCCAAATGGTTAATTATCTCAAAAACTATAAACTTTTTGTATAGGCATGTATATTAGAATGTTGTAAGTATTGATACAACGATCATTTTGATGTATAGAAAAAGGTCATGGGTTCAAAGGTCAAGGTCACATATGCGAAACAATACCGAAATGGTTAATTATCTCGAAAACTATAAACTTTTTGTATAGGCATGTATATTAGAATGTTGTAGGTATTGATACAACGATCATATTGATGTATAGAAAAAGGTCATGAGTTCAAAGGTCAAGGTCACAGATGTGAAACAACACTGAAATGGTTAACTATCTTGAAAACTATTAACTTTTTGTATAGGCATTTATATTAGAATGTTGTAGGTATTGATACAACAGTTATCATGATTTAAAGAAAAAAGTCATTGGGGTTTAGTATTTATGTTTTCTTTAAATCTATCAGCTAGCCATTAGTTGTCAGGTGAGCGTATCAGGCCCATGGGCCTCTTGTTTGTGTGTAAATCAAGCATCTGGCCATTTGTCTGAACATTGTGGGCGTGGTCGGTGATATGTCAATTACATCGCATGTAATGATTTCTATACTAAATTAAACTTCATTAATTAATGTCTATATCAGTTTTAACAACTTATTTGTGTAATTCTTTTCTTTCATGTTTCCTTCACCATCTCGTTCATCAGTTTGTGTTGAACGCTTTTAATAAATTGGAAATAAGTGAAAAGTTTCATTAATCAACAGAAAATACAGATTTTTTTATAAACTCCTGGAAAAATATTTGATGAACCAAAACTATTAATCCAAAAAGACTTAAGAGAACTCTTGATTTCATTCAAAGACCTAATGCAAAAAAGGGCCTCAGTGGCCAAGTGGTCTTATAGACCACAGTGCCTCTCACAGTGAAGGTTTGAATCCCACTTGGGACAAGTTCTAGTGTGAGAAAGTTTGTCAAAGGTTGTTAGTTCTCTCTATACACTCTGTTTTCCTACACCTTATATATATGAAGTGAAAGAATCTCAACTCGGGAACGCGGGTTACAGAACTTCATTACTCCATTCCTTCACTGTAATGCAAAAAAAAAATCCCAAAATTTTTGATTCTGTCTTCCATTTTGTGCTTTACATGATGCTTTGCTGAATGATTTTGGAAAGATAAAAATTACATATTATATATTGTAGGTGATAGATGGAGAACTTTATTATCAAGTTAGTAGCAAGGTCATGAAGAAGGTCAAGGTTGTTTATCATAAAACTATCAAAGCTAAATCTCTTGAGAAACATAAATCTCCACAACGTCAGCCTCCCCATGTCCCAGCACCACCACACCCAGAGTCGTGGGAGGAAGATGATACAGGGGCTGAGAAGGAAAATGTTGATATTACCAGAATAGAAGAACCAGGAAGGTCAAGGACAATGAATATAAAGGTTAGTTTAGTATATTTACAATATGACTGTACCTCTCTTCAATGAAACATACAGAAGCAATTGTATTGCAATTCCTATTAAAATCAATTGGGGTCATGACCCATGATGTGTATCAATTTTCACGCAATATTACTTCATGTCCTGCACAGGGGGTCACATGGTCATGTAAGATACGCCAGTCTCACATGGCTTAAAATCCTATCTCACATGAGCAGGTATGGAAGAAATAGCGCCAAGTTTTAAAGAAATCAAAATATTTATTAAAAGAAACAGTTGAAAATATAAGAAATGACATTTCTGATCATGGTGTTTCAATAGGTAATGCAAGATAGTGTGACACGTGCCAAATTCAAAATGAAGGGCTTCACTCTTCTTGGAATATGGCATGCACCGCATCTTGCATTTCCCCTTGAAATACCATGAGCAGAATGTCATTTCTTAAATGATGTGTCATTTGTGTTAGGTATCAGTTGAGAGTATGACTTCAGATCCTACCATTTTTTCACAAATTTGTTGCCTAAATGCTTAAATGCATTCATGTCTGAACCTATAAGTAGTGGAGGTTTTTTTTTTAGTTCAACATGGCTATGCATCTTCTTCTCTGAAATCACTGGGTTAAATTGAGCCAGATTTGTTGAGAAAGGTCCTTGGCTGATTATAAATTGTGTCTTACATAGCCATTCAAGATCCAAGATAGTTGTCATTATTATATATAGCAAAATAGATGAATCGCCATAACAAACTTATTTATGGACAGATTAAGTTCAAAATTGAAATAAAGAAAGTAGATATATAGCCATTTAACAGATTTATCTGAAAAAATTCTGTTAACCCAATTTGCTTAGTTTATGCAAATAAGGTGTTATTTAAACCAAATAGAACCCTCCGTAAGTAGGATGTTCTGGGTTCGAACCCCGGCCAGGTCTGACCCAAGACTTGAAAGTGGGTAGTGACTGTTCTTTTGCCAAGCACTCAACATTACAAAATGAAAGTCATCGTTCTTTTTGATGGGAACTAAAAATAAACGAGGTCCTGTGTTTTGGTAGGCTTTGCTCGATAAAGAACCCTGCTGTATAATGCCATCAGCGCAATGCACAGGCAAAATTTCTGCACCTTTGCCTATAGCTGGCGAGGTCTCAATATAAGTGAAATATTCTTGACTGGGAAATTAAATACCGTTACTCAAATCAACTCCAAATAGAACCAAATTTTGAATGGAAGATCATTGGTAAATGCAAATTATAATTTCTGTCTGACATGGCCATCTGAAATCAACAATCCTCATAACCTACTTTTTGACATGAATAATTTTTTCCCTGTTTGAATATTCATGAGTTATTGCCCATTATCTTTGAAATCTATTTTACACAATATTGGAACCAAGTGACTTTGTAACCAATCCTACAGTTCTGAATTGAATTTAATGAAATTTGGTTTATTGTTTTATAAAGAATACTTAATACTTTTTTCTGTAGTCAGTTCATAATTCCATATTTTCTGTAATGCAATGTTTTATATCCCTGTTTAAAAAGGAATTTTTATTTTTACAGCTAAAAATATCAAATAAGAAGAAAAGTTCTGGAAAAGGCAGATTTTTGACATTAAATGAAATGGCAGAATCGCCTAGAAAAGGCCCAGAATCTTCTGTAGTGAAACATGGAAGCCATCAAAGATCTCCATCAACATCTGATAATACTGAACAGTAGGCCAGACCGAAAATAGGACAGTAACGAACAGTCGGTAAGGTCTGACTCCACTGTTAACACAGGCCAGAATATTTGTGAAATACCCAAGGATATACCTGTTTCACAGAATTTTGAACTTCCTTCATCTTTGTTAAAGTTTTCACCATTGGTTAGAAAATCTGGTCAACAGTTGACAATGAAACAAAATATTGCATTGGATAATGCTTCAAAACAGAGCTCTTTGTCATCAGAGCAGCAAGGGACATCATTAGGATTTCATTCATTGTTTAGTTCAACTGAGGAGTTGGGTACAATGCAGGAACAGAATGAGGATAATAAGAATGAGTATGAATTAAGTCATAATGTAAATGACAATGAAATTCCACCGTCGTCTTCATCAGTGGTAAAGTTAGACAATTATAGCCACAGTGAAGAAAAAGAGGCTCCCAGTATCGATGTGTTATTGGAACATGCGGCTGGATTCTCTCCACACAAGCATGCTAATCCTGTGTCAAGTGTTCTTCAAATAGGAAACATTCCTTTACCACAAGACAGTTCTTGTTCAGATATCCTAGCTAAGGCAATAAGAGTGGCTAATATTGGCAGAGGAGATATCTCATTGGATGCCAGTACATCATTTCTGGGGTTGAACTTAAAAAGAAGTCATGACAGCAACCAGATACCAAGTGACTTCTCTATGTTAAACACTATTAAAGAGATTAATTCAAAATCAGTGGACATGGATGGTCGGGAGAAGTTGGTGGAGAATCCAGAGTCTGTTCTATCTTTAAATCCTGATTTAAATCAAGTTGAAGATATAAATAATTCTAGTCAAGTAACAGTGCAATATACAAATTCTCCAAATGACAATGTGAAGCAAGAATCCAGTATTAAAATTGATGTATGTGAGGAAAAATCTGAAAATCCAGAAAATGATTCTTTATTAACTGGTAAGAATCTAGATAGTGAGAATTCTGCACAGATAGATAAGGCTGAAGTTGATGATATTGGTAATTTAGTTAATTATAAATTAAATCCTGGGACTGAAAATACCAATACCAAAGGGGAAAATCTAGAGAATGTACAGAAAGATATAAAGGGAGATAACTCACAGACTACCGAATCTGCGGAATGGAGCAGGTAAAGTACTTTATCTTTATCGTCATTTAATAGCAAGAATTTCTATTTCAAACGGCAGGCCAAAATGAATGTTTAAAGGGGGATTCTTTTAGATTCATTGACACAATTACATAGTGAAAAATTTTGCAAATGCTGTAAAAATTATATTTCCTAAACTTTGTTAAATGAGAACAGAATATAATTTAATAGTAAAATAAATAAAGACATTTGAAATTGGATATAACTGTACATGTACTGAATTTCATGGGTTTCAAATTTTTTCGCGGTTTTGCAATTTCTGACCTTTTGTTTGTTTCTTTTTTAATGTGTAATATTTACAGATTTATAAAAACTGACAACAACAATGCGAAAATTTACTATTTTATTAATAGTACAAATTTGCCCAGAAAATATTTAACAGCGAAATAAGCAAAAATTAATACACAGCAAATAAAACTGTACTTGCAGTATTTTGTAGGAAAATTACTTATGGTCCATGACCCTATATATCAGTAAATGAGGCCAGTATTCCCATTGATAACAAAGGTATGATGTAAAATTTGATTTAAGATTTATGTATGACTTTTTCAGAGAATCCGATAGAATTATACTAGAGGCAGTAAAAACACATGGTCCTGGTTCACTAACATTTGAATATATATGCAGAACTTTAACTAATAAAACTGCAAGTCAGGTATAGTATGCTCTCTCTCTCTCTCTCTCTCTCTCTCTCTCTCTCTCTCTCATAAAACTGCAAGTCGGGTATAGTATGCTCTCTCTCTCTCTCTCTCTCTCTCTCTCACATAAAACTACAAGTCAGGTATAGTATGCTCTCTCTCTCTCTCATAAAACTGCAAGTCAGGTATAGTATGCTCTCTCTCTCTCTCTCTCTCTCTCTCATAAAACTACAAGTCAGGTATAGTATGCTCTCTCTCTCTCTCTCTCTCTCTCTCTCTCTCTCTCTCTCTCTCTCACATAAAACTACAAATCAGGTATAGTATGCTCTCTCTCTCTCTCTCTCTCTCACATAAAACTACAAGTCAGGTATAGTATGCTCTCTCTCTCTCTCTCTCTCTCTCTCTCTCTCTCTCTCTCTCTCTCTCATAAAACTACAAGTCAGGTATAGTATGCTCTCTCTCTCTCTCTCTCTCTCTCTCTCATAAAACTACAAGTCAGGTATAGTATGCTCTCTCTCTCTCTCTCTCTCTCTCTCTCTCTCTCTCTCTCTCTCTCTCTCCACATAAAACTACAAATCAGGTATAGTATGCTCTCTCTCTCTCTCTCTCTCTCCCCCCCTCTCTCTCTCTCTCACACATAAAACTACAAGTCAGGTATAGTATGCTCTCTCTCTCTCTCTCTCTCTCTCTCTCATAAAACTGCAAGTCAGGTATAGTATGCTCTCTCTCTCTCTCTCTCTCTCTCTCTCATAAAACTGCAAGTCAGGTATAGTATGCTCTCTCTCTCTCTCTCTCTCTCTCTCATAAAACTGCAAGTCAGGTATAGTATGCTCTCTCTCTCTCACACACACACACATAAAACTGCAAGTCAGGTATAGAATATAAGAATCCATTATGAGTATCCATGTAGGATAGGGAAATCTCACCCGAGGGGTTGAACATTTCAGTCAGAGACGAGGCTTGCCGAGTCTCTGACCAGAAATGTTCAACCCCGAGGGTGAGATTTCCCTATCCTACATGGATAAACTCATAATGGATTATTTTTCTTCCATTTTAGTGCCAATATTTGGCTTCAAGTACGATGAACATAAACATCGACGCCATGTTTGTAAAATCTAACTTTGTAATTTGACATTCTACTTTAAAATAAATATGACCATTGGATAGATCGTACCGGATTTTGGTTTATACAATATGTATAAACTACAAAACAAAATGGTTCATAAAAAAATTCAATATTTTTCATTTGAAACGCACTCAAAATTTCTAAATTGTGAAGAAATGGATGTCATTTTCCCGCAAGATGACGTCATGTTCTCCATATGATGACGTCATGTAATTGTCTTTTGATTGTGACGTCACTAAAGGTCATGTGGTCATGTGAGATACGCGTATCTCACATAGGGAAAACCCCTATCTTACATGAGCAGATATGGAAGAATGCTTTCTCTCTCTCTCTCTCTCTAATTAGAACTATACAAAGTACATATGTACTTTGTTAAAATCTCACTATAATTTCTTTATACATCAATTCTAGTTGTGATGTATATAAAATGGTACATGTATGTGTTTTACTGTGGGAACTTTATACAACCAAGCAAGGTGTTTACAAATGAACACAGGGATATTGCAGGCCTAGGCTTACCAAGACCCTCAAAAAGTTTAATGCCACCATTACCATATGAGTTTTCTGTGTCCAGGATTACCCTGAATATATTTGACGTCCATAGTTCATCATTCTTAATAATGATTACACATGCGGCTGATGTAGCTAGCTAAACAGGAGGTGCTTACCTTTCTTGAGCCCCAACCTCACTTTCCTGTGGAAGTTCATGTGTTAAACCTAATTTGTCAGTTTAAAAGTTTTTAATTTGCTTGGGGATTTCAGTTTTTACCAATTTCTGAATTTTGAAGACTCGTATGTCACTTTTCCTGCAAGATGAAGTCATGTTCCCCAGAGGATGATGTTATGTGATTGTCTTTTGATTATGAACCCACTAAAGTTCATATATTGTAGTCATTTGAGAAAGGCAAAGTCCTTCATTTTCAATTTGACACCCTCCACACTATCTTACATCACCTCTTAAAATACCATGAGCAGAATGTCATTTCTAAATACAAATATTAACACTTTTATTCTTTTCTAATTAGATTTCAGAAAGATTCCATCAGTTATTAGAACTACTGACAGAAGAGGAGACCCCAAGTGAAGAGGAAACGGAGGATGATAGATGTTAGAGGCGTTCTGAAATTAGTTAAATTTGTGTAACTTATGTAGATCCTGTTATAGCTTTAACTTTAGACAGACCTGCAGTATTTTGTAAACTTCCTTAATAATCTAACAGGAACCTTTAAAATTTTGTGATTCTGTTCAGTTGGAATTTTAAACAAGTTTATGACATCAGTCATATCAAAAGTGTAGAGTGAGAGAGAGAAAGAGATAGAGTGAGAGCTGAAGTTGATGAAGGAAATATGTCTACAGTGTAGAGAAAGAGCTTAATGAGAGAGAAAATGTTTACAAATAGATGGAGAAACTTAAAATACATTGTATGTTTTTATTAACACTTGCTTCCTGTTTACGATAGTGTTCACTCGCCACTAAGCTCACACTGGTCCTTAAAAATTCTGGATCAGACCAGGGTATAATCTAGAAAAAAGAAACAGTTCAATATTTGACACAAGGCCCGATCCGGCGTAGATTCCATAAATACATGCCGATCAATCACCATTAATAATGTATACTAAACTAAAAGGACCGATCTGGAGTGGATTCCATAATTACATGCAGACCCAATTTGGTATACTTAGGGACTGGTGAAGGTTTAGTGGTGAGGGAACACTTATCTTGAACAGATCTCTGAAATGCTAGAAATAATTGACTTTACAGTTGACATCATAGAGCTTGATATTATTTTTTTTAAGTCAGCTTTGTGGTGTATTGATTTTAAAATGAAAATATCAATTTTTTAAAAAAAATTTTTTACTTTTTAATTTTTTTAATGCCAATAAAGATAATTTTGTTATAACATGATGGTAAATACATAACATGTTAATTTACATCACTAATTCATATCGTATTTGTATCGTGTAGTGTCTTGTTGTAACTCCAATAGTTTACAACAACAATTAAAAATTTTGAATTTTATATTTTAAACATTTCCTCCTCTGGACATTTTTGTGTTGTCCCATTTCATACCAAATTTCTATGAAAAATTTTTAGCAATGAAGCCACTGTGGTAGCTCAGTTGATAGAGTGCTCGCTCTGTAAGTGGAAGGTCATTGGTTCAAATCCCAGCCGGGTCCAACACAAAACCTGTCAATGTGTAGTGTTTTTTGCTAAGCACTCAGCCTTACAAAATAAAGTCCCAATTCTTTCAGATGGGAACTTAAGATAAACAAGGTCCTGTGTCATAAAATGCTTGGCAAAATAAAAAACTTAACTGTATAATGCAATTAGGGCAACACACTGGCAAAATTTCTGCACCTTCACCTATAGCAGGCAACATCTCGATATAAGTGAAATATTCTTGACTGGGATGTTAAATACCATTACTCAACTCAATGCCAATGAAAACAGTAGCATAAAAGCAATTTTAAAAAATAAATATCTAGATATTCTAGATGTCTCTGTAAGCTTTGGTGATTGATTGAATGGGGTTTTATGCCCCAGTCAAGAATATTTCACTGATATCAACACGTCATCAGCTATAGGTGAAGTAGCAGGAATTTTTTTACCTTTGCAGGGGGCTTGGAGGGTTGTTTTACATGCCACGCTTACTGTGACATGAGGCATTGGTGTTTAAGGTCTCTTCCAAAGGATCCTGTGACTTTCATCTGTAAGTGTGGAGTGCTTGGCAAAAGTCTTGGTTAGACTCTGGCCAGGGTACAATGTCACAACCTGCCAAATATGGAGTGAGCACTCTACAACTTAGCTACCATAGTTGTATGTAAAATTTGATGGAAATCTAGGATAGGATAAAATTATTAACAAGATGTTGACAGTATGAACCTACCTTTAGAATGCAGTTATAAAGCCTAATTGTCTAAGGTAGATTAGACAAAGGTAAAATGACTAGCAGTTTAGTAAACAAAGGGAAACGATTCTAAAGTTATATGTGAATGATAGTTAACAAAGGGAAACAATTTTTTTCCCCCATGTAAAAAAATCCTCCAAATCATTTATTATTGCAGTTAATAATATTGCAGTTTGTAATACCTTCTTCATTTCATATCAAACTACATGTTCCGAAAACATTCTCAAAATTTTGTTTTTTATTTTTTTTATAAATTTTTCACCAATAAATCCAGATTTAAATGTAATTCTTTTTTTATAATTTTCAAAATTGTGTCTTTCATACAATATTTAAGAAATCACAAAATAAATGGCATTGTAGTCTATGTTTGAATAATTGTATAGCGGATTTGTTTTAAAAACTTTCCACTAATTATAAAATGTTTCTCAATTACCGTACAAACATAATGAAATTTCTTTTTAAAAATAATTTTTGAAAATAAACTACCATTTTTCATTAATAAGTGCAAAGTTATCAAGAAAGAAATTTTTGAGAATGTTTTTAGAATATATAGTGTTATATGAAATAAAGAAGTATTTTACAAACTGTTCCATTACTTCATGTATATTTAATCATGGTCTAAACTTTTTTCACTTCTACCTTCGAGATGTAATCAATATATTTGTATTTTGATAAAATTTTTCAATAATGATTTATCTAAAACTTAGTGGAACTTAACACAGCAATCATGTCTTTATTCAATTAACCAGTGTACCTTGTGATACTCATTAATATGGTGGCTGAATGAAGCCATGCAGAAAAAAATATTTTCCATTTGTGCACCTGGAAGTCTTTCCGTGTGCACATGAAGTTATTACGTGAAGACTTTTCATGTTCACACGTAATAACTTCACGTGCCCACGTAAAGACTTCCACATGCACACGTAATAGTTCTTTGTGTGCACGTGGAAAATATTTTTTCTGCATGGCCTCATTCAGCCACCATACAGTTAATGTTAAATCCGACCGATAGGAAAAAATCTGCCAATAAATTTATTTTTAGACTAGATCTCAGTCACTTATAACCTTTTACAATTACAAGTTGTTCATCCAAGTTGTTTCCCCTTTCAATCAATTCCAGAAATAATACCTTTAGCAATTTTCATTGGTCATTTATGTGGTCTGATCAAAAGGTTTCTACTCCGTTGATAAAAGAAAGAGATTACGAATTCTACACATTTTTTATCCTTGATTTGAACTGCTAATAAAGTATTTATGAAGCATAAATATCAAATACCAACAGATATTTTGCATTTTTTTGCAACAACTGCCTTTTGGATTGTGAAAATTTGCACATTTTGTATAAATTTGGAATGTGTTACTATGTATGTCACAAACTACATTATGACATGTTTGCTTATTACTTACTTATTGTGAACAATTATTAGGCAACTTGTTTAATTTTATAAAAAAGAAAAATTAGATTCCAGAAAAGACATAAGCTCATGCAGATGTGGTGTTAAATTTGCATCAAATTCAATTCATATTATTACATTTTACTAAAGTTTTTTATCCAGCCAGACACTTTCATTTTTCAAACTTTTGACATTCTTTCAGTTGACATCAGTATACACCAGGGATGTTTTTTCCATGATGGCACGTAAGTCTTGGAAGCCACAGTATTCCCAGGAATAAATGACATTACATTTAGTTTCTGTTATGTCGGTCCTGTCAGATGCTGTATAGTTGTTTAATTCTCCGGAGATAAAATTTCGCGGTTCAGACACTGGAACTTATTCAGTGGTATAAAATTTTGTGGTGCATTGGCCAGTGTTGAAAATTTTTTGTATGAATTATCTCAGTCTACGTTTAATGAAAGCCACATGAAAATATTCACTTTGTATTTAATTTCGCAATATTAAGTCAAACAGCAAATATAGCAAAATTAAATCTCCAATAAAAAAAAATAGCAACCATACAGTACTACATTAATATTGCACAACAACTTATGTAATCGAAAATGGAATAGCCTTATTTTATAAGACAAATTTCAGAAAACACCCATCATGTTGTACACATATAGGTCATCCACAATCTGATGGCAGTGTTTATGGTTTAAATAATGCATATAGGTGTGAGTAGCGTATTGTCATCAGTGTATTATCACGCAGGCTCATGCTTTATTCGTTACAATTACCCAATATTAAAATAGACTCGCTGTATACTTTGCCATCATGTCGTGGATGACCTATATTCCAAGTTATTTATAGATATACAATCATGTTGTTTATCTTGTTGAGTTATATGTAAAAGTACAAAAAATAATTATAATATACAACTTCGTCTTGTTTTGTTTTAAAGAGTCTGGGCCTTTGGTGACCGAGTGGTCTAAAGGGCGCACTTATGTCCCTTAATGTCTAGCTTAGAATCCCACTTGGTAGATCCTAGTGTGAGAGTTTCTCAGTTTGCTTGCTGACAGTTGGTGGTAGCGCGAGAGTTTTTCAGTTTGCTTGCCGACGGTTGGTGGTAGTGTGAGAGTTTTTCAGTTTGCTTGCTGACGGTTGGTGGTAGTGTGAGATTTTCTCAGTTTGTTTGCTGACCGTTGGTGGTAGTGTGAGAGTTTTTCAGTTTGCTTGCTGACGGTTGGTGGTAGTGTGAGATTTTCTCAGTTTGTTTGCTGACGGTTGGTGGTAGTGTGAGAGTTTTTCAGTTTGCTTGCTGACGGTTGGTGGTAGTGTGAGAGTTTTTCAGTTTGCTTGCTGACGGTTGGTGGTAGTGTGAGAGTTTTTCAGTTTGCTTGCCGACGGTTGGTGGTAGTGTGAGAGTTTCTCAGTTTGCTTGCCAAAGGTTGGTGGTAGTGTGAGAGTTTCTCAGTTTGCTTGCCAAAGGTTGGTGGTAGTGTGAGAGTTTCTCAGTTTGCTTGCCAAAGGTTGGTGGTAGTGTGAGAGTTTCTCAGTTTGCTTGCCGAAGGTTGGTGGTAGTGTGAGAGTTTCTCAGTTTGCTTGCCGAAGGTTGGTGGTAGTGTGAGAGTTTCTCAGTTTGCTTGCAGGTTGGTGGTAGTGTGAGAGTTTCTCAGTTTGCTTGCCAAGGTTGGTGGTAGTGTGAGAGTTTCTCAGTTTGCTTATCGAAGGTTGGTGGTAGCATCAGTTTCTCAGTTTGCTTGCCAAAGGTTAGTGGTAGTGTGAGAGTTTCTCAGTTTGCTTGCAGAAGGTTGGTGGTAGTGTGAGAGTTTCTCAGTTTGCTTGCCGAAGGTTGGTTGTAGTGTGCGAGTTTCACAGTTTGCTTGTAGAAGGTTGGTGGTAGTGCAAGGGTTTCTCAGTTTGCTTGCCGAAGGTTGGTGGTAGTGCGAGTTTCACAGTTTGCTTGTAGAAGGTTGGTGGTAGTGCAAGGGTTTCACAGGTTGCTTGCCGAAGGTTGGTGGTAGTGCGAGAGTTTCTCTGTTTGCTTGCCAAAGGTTGGTGGTAGTGCGAGAGTTTCTCAGTTTGCTTGCCAAAGGTTGGTGGTAGTGTGAGAGTTTCTCAGTTTGCTTGCCAAAGGTTGGTGGTAGTGTGAGAGTTTCACAGGTTGCTTGCCAAAGGTTGGTGGTAGTGTGAGAGTTTCTCAGTTTGCTTGCCAAAGGTTGGTGGTAGTGTGAGAGTTTCTCAGTTTGCTTGCCAAAGGTTGGTGGTAGTGTGAGAGTTTCTCAGTTTGCTTGTTGACGGTTGGTGGTAGTGTGAGAGTTTCTCAGTTTGCTTGCCGAAGGTTGGTGGTAGTGTGAGAGTTTCTCAGTTTGCTTGCCAAAGGTTGGTGGTAGTGTGAGAGTTTCTCAGTTTGCTTACCGAAGGTTGTTGGTAGCATGAAAGTTTCTCAGTTTGCTTGCCGAAGGTTGGTGGTAGTGTGAGAGTTTTTCAGTTTGCTTGCCGAAGGTCGGTGGTAGTGCAAGAGTTTCTCAGTTTGCTTGTAGAAGGTTGGTGGTAGTGCCAGAGTTTCTCAGTTTGCTTGCCGAAAATAGATGGTAGCATGAAAGTTTCTCAGTTTGCTTGCCGAAGGTTGGTGGTAGTGTGAGAGTTTTTCAGTTTGCTTGCCGAAGGTCGGTGGTAGTGCAAGAGTTTCTCAGTTTGCTTGTAGAAGGTTGGTGGTAGTGCCAGAGTTTCTCAGTTTGCTTGCCGAAGGTTGGTGGTAGTGCGAGAGTTTCTCTGTTTGCTTGCCAAAGGTTGGTGGTAGTGCGAGAGTTTCTCAGTTTGCTTACCAAAGGTTGGTGGTAGTGTGAGAGTTTTTCAGTTTGCTTGCCGAAGGTCGGTGGTAGTGTGAGAGTTTCTCAGTTTGCTTGCCAACGGTTGGTGGTAGTGCAAGGGTTTCTCAGTTTGCTTGTTGACGGTTGGTGGTAGTGTGAGAGTTTCTCAGTTTGCTTGCCAAAGGTTGGTGGTAGTGTGAGAGTTTCTCAGTTTGCTTGCCAAAGGTTGGTGGTAGTGTGAGAGTTTCTCAGTTTGCTTATCGAAGGTTGGTGGTAGCATCAGTTTCTCAGTTTGCTTGCCAAAGGTTAGTGGTAGTGTGAGAGTTTCTCAGTTTGCTTGCAGAAGGTTGGTGGTAGTGTGAGAGTTTCTCAGTTTGCTTGCCGAAGGTTGGTTGTAGTGTGCGAGTTTCACAGTTTGCTTGTAGAAGGTTGGTGGTAGTGCAAGGGTTTCTCAGTTTGCTTGCCGAAGGTTGGTGGTAGTGCAAGGGTTTCACAGGTTGCTTGCCGAAGGTTGGTGGTAGTGCGAGAGTTTCTCTGTTTGCTTGCCAAAGGTTGGTGGTAGTGCGAGAGTTTCTCAGTTTGCTTGCCAAAGGTTGGTGGTAGTGTGAGAGTTTCTCAGTTTGCTTGCCAAAGGTTGGTGGTAGTGCAAGGGTTTCTCAGTTTGCTTGCCAAAGGTTGGTGGTAGTGCAAGGGTTTCTCAGTTTGCTTGTTGACGGTTGGTGGTAGTGCAAGGGTTTCTCAGTTTGCTTGCCAAAGGTTGGTGGTAGTGTGAGAGTTTCTCAGTTTGCTTGCCAAAGGTTGGTGGTAGTGCAAGGGTTTCTCAGTTTGCTTGCCAAAGGTTGGTGGTAGTGCAAGGGTTTCTCAGTTTGCTTGTTGACGGTTGGTGGTAGTGCAAGAGTTTCACAGTTTGCTTGTAGAAGGTTGGTGGTAGTGTGAGAGTTTCTCAGTTTGCTTGCCAAAGGTTGACGGTAGTGCAAGAGTTTCTCAGTTTGCTTGTAGAAGGTTATTGGTAGCATGAGAGTTTCTCAGTTTGCTTGCCGAAGGTTGACGGTAGTGCAAGAGTTTCTCAGTTTGCTTGCCGAAGGTTGGTGGTAGTGCAAGAGTTTCTCAGTTTGCTTGCCGAAAGTTGGTGGTTTTTTCTTGACACTCCAAAGTTTGTACGTTCTCTTGCCAAAGGCTGTTGGTTTTTCCAGGCACTCCAGTTTCCTCCACCATACCTGATGTTGTTTGTCATTCTAAGTGAATAAGTGTACATGGCTTTTAAGGCTATCTTCTCCAGTTCTTGAGATACAGAATTTTGTTTGCTGAGGAGTTTGAAGATAATGCAGGTGTGCATAACTAAAGGATTCAGACTGGGGCTTAACAATCATTACTCAGCTTAGACTTTCCTGAACTTAAATCTGGCAGATTTTGATGAACTTTTATGGTATTACAAATGAAAAGTTTCAACAAAATTAGAATATAGATGTAATATACTTGGAGAGATCTTCAAAATGTGAAAATCTTGAAAACTAACAAAATTATTCAGGTTTCAATTTTGCCAGATTTAAGATAAGGAAAATCTTGGTCAAGAAATGATTGTGAAATTACAGTACGATTTTTGTAAGATATTCTTTAAAAAAAAAACCAGTTGGACTGCTCCAAGCCAAATTGGATTAAGCATGGCTTGCTTGACTATCTTCAACAGATTTTGAGCACTTGCAAATGGTGAATGCTTTAAGTCCATACAGTGTTTATTATTTTCTGATGCAGTTTGTTATGAACATATGAAGCAACAGAATTACATTATTTTATGTATGGACATAATGGTGGAAAAAAAATTGTGAAACAATCAACCTCCAGGAAATCAAATCCTCTTTTTTCTGCACTAGAATCTAAACAAATGCAATCCTAGGAAACTTGTAATGATCTAAAAACAAAGTGATACTATAATCTAGTTTTCTACTGAGGCCCCCATTTTAATTAAAAGGTATCGAAAGTATTCTTGGTCGATTGGTTGAAGTTACACCCTTACAAAATGGCAGATTTCAGAAATCACGAAATTTTCACCCTGCAAAACGTGATTTTTCCCCCTGCAAAAATAATCTCCTTTATGGTTGGGTATAACATGAATATAACCAAGAATACTTTAGATACTTGGTGGATTGGTTGAAGTTACACCCTTACAAAATGGCAGATTTCAGAAATCACAAAATTTTCACCCTGCAAAACGTGATTTTTCCCCCTGCTAAAATAATCTCCTTTATGGTTGGGTATAACATGTATAAGGGGAGGTAATTCATTACTCTGCACCCAAAAATAGATTGATTGAATGGGGTTTTAGGTCCCAGTCAAGAATCTGCACTCGCAACAATATGCAGGGAGGGTTCTTTAACATGCCACACCTGTCATGACATGAGATTTCAGTTTTTAAGGTCACTTCCAAACGACAAACTGAAACCCCGCGACTTTTATTACTACTAATGCCGAGTGCTTGACAAAAGAACAGTCACTTTCTCTTTTTAAGTTTTGGTCAGATCCGGCCAGGATTAGAACTCGCCACCTCCCATATATGAAACCAAGAATTTTTTTTCTGCACTAGAATCTCCACAAATTAAGGCATTTTAAGGTGGTAATGATCAACAAACTGATACTTAAACTACTTTTCTACTAGCACACATTCAGGATGACTTTAAGGTGACAAGACATGGATTGCAAATAGGACTGTCACTGATAGATCAATATCTATTGATACATTTTTTGAGTATTGATATCAACAAAAATGACCGCCAGTTCATGGCCAAGGTTGGATTAGTCAATGACACATAGATTAAACTGGTTGTAAATGTATTATAATTACAACCCATCATTTTAGGGTATCTCAAAACCAACTGACATACAAAACAGAGTGCATATAATATTAGAAACATTTAAGACGACAACAGTCATGTCAAATATTAGTGAAAAATAAAAAAAAAGTCTTTAAAAAATTCAGCAAAAAATAAATTCTTTTAATCATGTTTTCGATATTTCGATATATTTTTCAGTTCATATATCCATATTCAAATTCCTATTAATGACAGCTCTAGTTGCAACCCACTAGCTTCCACTCTCAAGACAGACACTCTACAACTGTGCCACCCAGACAGTATCTCTAGAGTGCTCTGACAAATACAAAACATCTGTTGACATTGATGCAATTAACAAAGACTACACATTGTATAAATGGTAAAATTTTAATGTAAAATACATGTACATGTATATCAACTATAAGGATTTATATAAAACTGGTTAAAATCAATTTTTTTTCATATTTAATTTGATTTTCATACTTGCCTACCCTTTTATGAGACTAGGAGTAAGTTTGGTTAAATTTTGATCCTACGCATTACAAAATTAATCATATGGATTTATTTCCCATATCTGACTTGTCAAAACATAGATATGCTGTAGAATATTCCTTTGAATTTTTTTATCACAAAGTTTCTTCTGTACTTTTCCATGTGGCAGAAGGTCCTAGTCATTGACTTTTTATGACTATGATGTTAAGAAGTCGTACAATACTGGATTCCTGTCTTGTATTCCTGAGCAGTATATACATGTTGTCCTTCTGCTCAAATTGAATTGAAGGTTGATGATATTTCACTCTAAAAATGGACTAGAAAAGGGTTTCAACTAGAATATTGGGATATTACTGGACCTTTTTATGTAAGAGTAGGCAAGTATGGAGTTGAACATTTGAAAGTTACTGTGAATAAACTGAAGAATGTGTTCTCTTACTGTCGGAATGTTTTCATGGCAGTCATTAACATAATCTTTTTTTTTCAAATCTAAAGTTTTCTCATCATCTCATCCAAAACATTCCGTTTATTAACCTCTTCCTCATCAAGTTTCTGCTGAATAAAAAAATAAAATCAATTATATAATGAAATCAAAATGTTTTCAAAAGAAACACATTTCCTAAGGTCTTTAAAACAAATAACAAAAAATAAATTTTTACAAAAATATTCACTGGAGTTTGATTTCCTTTAAAATACTGTAAACGGCGAAATTTTGGCGTGGGTAAAATTTTGCTATTTCACACTACAGAAAGTGCCCAACAGGTTCATATATCATATATATAGAATATACACCAACGTATATTTGTATTACTAGAGTTACACCCACAAATGCCAGATTTCAGAAATCACAAAATTTTCTCCCTAAGAAAATAATCCCCTTTAAAAGAGGGCATCTACCAGAAAGATGTCGAGGTATAGCAAATGAGGGCATTGACCGAAAAGTTGTCGAGATATTATTATTGTGTCCGACTTATGTAACCCGCCATATTCATGATTGCCATATCATTCTGCATGAATGTTAAGAAGAATTTATCACATGGTATACAGGTGAATTCCATGTCTATCACAATGAAAAATATCTTCATGTTATGTCAATTATGACACATGGCATTAGTTTTAAAGGTCTTGTCCCTGGACTTTTGTATAAATGGCAAACTGATTGGTGAAACAAGAGGGCCTTTTTCGCTCACCTACCTAAAAGTAAGTGGTGGTCTTGATTCTATTTGCATATTTCACTTATAATGAACCAATGAAATTCTTTGTTAAAATCTGTAATAAAATTTCATATAGTTCGTTTTAAATGAACATCTAGTTTCTACTTACTGTGGTCATATTGTCAAAATTTATAAATGTCTCCAGCTTATTTTTCAGATATAGTGACTTATCTTCGACTTCTTTATATTCGAAAGGGTTGATCTGAAAATGTTGTATCATAAAATTAATACCATAAAATTAAAAACCTCAATTTTGGCTGGTCTGACAGTTTATCACACAAATGGTATATCATTGTTAATTTTAAGATGGTTTGGTTCAAGTAAGACAAACCCAGAATCAAAGGGTACAACTAAAAGTAACTTTTATGGGCAGGTGGCCTTTATATAAAGGTTAAAATAATATAAAGAACAATTTGGATACAATTCTACTGGCCTTTATCAGCAGGTGGTCCTTATATAGAGGTGGCTTTTAAAGCAGGTTGGACTGTATTTTATTGCAAAGCAAACATCGTGATACAAAGCATATCATAAATTCAGTGATTTGTTGCACCCTTGTAAGCAATGCAGACTGTTCTAGGCACAAAGCTACATTCATACTCTGTATTTACAGTTATAAATTTTTAAGAAATAAAGGTACCGACAGTTAATTAACACACTAATGATTGATTGATTGAACAGGGTTTTATGTCCTAGTCAAGAATTCACTTATATCATGACAGAATTTTTTATCTTTGCTGTGCACCAATGTGCAGGGAGGGTTTTTTAACATGCCATGCCTGTTGTGACACAGGACATAGCTTTTTAAGGTTTCTTTTGTGACCCTGTGACTTTCATTTCTAAATGCTGATTGCTTGGTGAAAAAAAAGTCACTTCTTATTTTCAAGTCTTGGTTAGACCCTGCTTTGGTTAAAACCCACAACCTTCGAAATATGAAGCAAGCATGTTACCAATTGAGTTACCACAGTGATACCACACTGATGGAGTATTTATGGCTTACATCAACTTATAGCATAGAAAATGAAGGCAAATGGAAGAGCTGTAAAAATAGCTTATCAGAACCTGACACAGGATAAAAGAAATGTCTAATTATTAAGAAGTTCTGGGAAATTCATCACCAGTAGGCAAGAACCAATAACACTGTTGTGTTAAAAAGAGAAATGTAAACTCTAAAATTTTTCACTGAATATGTCGCTAAATAATCGCTCAATAATCTGGACAAAAAAATACCTCTGCTTTAGATTTCTCTATCTCGCACAACAGTCATATAGCAATAGATTAATTAAATAAGAATCAAAATCATATCATATATCCAGTTTGACACATGTGACCATATACATCCTTCCACTAACAGGGAGGGGGGGGGGTTAAAATACTCTACACTCTGGCCATGAGGCACCAACAAAAGATACATCTTTTACCATCTTTTACCATCAATAATAGGGATTATCCCAACAAGTTATAAAGAAAATGGAGTATGTTAAGTGGAAAAGGGACCCATATTTGGTGCCAGGGTTCATACAGACAAGATCAATCTTAATCTAAATGACATTCCCATGACTACTATTTTCCAAGACATAACTATCATAATGAAACACTGACTATCACTGATTATGAGAATCATACAATTTTCTCAGATATGATAGATCCCATTTAGAAATTTTAGATCAGATAGAATTGTGCATTTAAGCACACATTCTTTAACTAATAAATTATTAACCAACTCTGAAATGGACAAAAGCAGGTTTCCCCAGATTACACATAACAACAGTGTGCTTCAATTAGACCTATACTACAAACAGTCATTTAGATAATCTAAGATTTATTTTTCTGATTTTTACACAATATTGAACTTTTTTCTTAAATTCCATTACTTGTTCAATGAGGTTTCACAAAACTCCATGACTTTTCAAGGTAAAAACTGAATTCTATGACTTTTCAAAAAAAAAGAAGTAAAATTCCATGACCTTTCCAGTTCTGTGTAAACATTAGTCCTTAAGAGAAAACAACTTGCTTCAAGTAGAAAACATCTCATGAATAGATACATGAATGGACAAACCATTAACAAATGTATAGAAAAACAGTAAAGTATTTCTTAAGAATATTTTTACCTCAACTATTTCATAACCAAGTTTTTTCGCACAATGCATTTTATGTTGAAATGTTCCTTTCAATGCATATTCTCCTGTCCCATCTTCATTTAGCTGAAGAAAATATGATGATGGATTAACAACAAACAGGACCAATCTGAAATAAACAATGATATCTCTATTCATTATGCCTAAATATATTGATATCTGATATTAACAATGATATCTCAATCCATTATGCCTAAATATATTGATATCTGATATTAACAATGATATCTCAATCCATTATGCCTGTATCCCTCCATAATCTACTTTTTCGATTGACAAGAGGTCACTACAGCCTGTATCCCTCCATAATCTACTTTTTCAGATAACAAGAGGCCCACTACAGCCTGTATTCCTCCATAATCTACTTTTTCAGATAACAAGAGGCCCATTACGACCAGTATACTTCCATAATCTACTTTTTCAGATAACAAGAGGCCCACTACAGCATGTATCCAGGGATTTATCAGGGGCTTTTGGGAAAAGGCCCTAAACTAAAAATTGGGAAAAACTATCAACCTTTTGCTCATTTTTGGAAAACTTTGATGCCATTAATGATTAAATCTAATGCTTTTAGTGTATTGAGTTGATTGAAGATTGAGAAAAGCAGCCACATTTATGGCCAGACTTCAGCTATGTATCTGGTACGATTTTCTAATTGGGAATTTTTTTCAGCCCATTTTGGGAAAAAAATCAATGTTTTTCCATTGGGAATGGGGCCGAATTTCGGCCCTAAATAGGCCCTTGATAAATCCCTGGTATCCCTCTATAATCTACTTTTTCAGATAACAAGAGGCCCACTACAGCCTGTATCCCTCCATAATCTACTTTTTTCAGATACCAAGAGGCCCATTATGGCCTGTATCCCTCCATAATCTACTTTTTCAGATAACAAGAGACCCACTACAGCATGTATCCCTCCATAATCTACTTTTTCGGATAACAAGAGGCCCACTACAGCCTGTATCCCTCCATAATCTACTTTTTTCAGATACCAAGAGGCCCACTACAGCCTGTATCCCTCCATAATCTACTTTTTTCAGATACCAAGAGGCCCATTATGGCCTGTATCTCTCCATAATCTACTTTTTTCAGATACCAAGAGGCCCATTATGGCCTGTATCCCTCCATAATCTACTTTTTCAGATAACAAGAGACCCACTACAGCATGTATCCCTCCATAATCTACTTTTTCAGATACCAAGAGGCCCACTACAGCCTGTATCTCTCCATAATCTACTTTTTTCAGATAACAAGAGGCCCACTACAGCCTGTATCTCTCCATAATCTACTTTTTCAGATAACAAGAGCCCCACTACAGCCTGTATCCCTCCATAATCTACTTTTTCAGATAACAAGAGGCCCACTACAGCATGTATCCCTCCATAATCTACTTTTTTCAGATATCAAGAGGCCCATTATGGTCTGTATCTCTCCATAATCTACTTTTTCAGATAACAAGAGACCCACTACAGCCTGTATCCCTCCATAATCTACTTTTTCAGATAACAAGAGGCCCACTACAGCCTGTATCCCTCCATAATCTACTTTTTCAGATAACAAGAGGCCCATTATGGCCTGTATCCCTCCATAATCTACTTTTTCGGATAACAAAAGGCCCACTACAGCATGTATCCCTCCTTAATCTACTTTTTCGGATAACAAGAGGCCCACTACAGCCTGTATCCCTCCATAATCTACTTTTTTCAGATACCAAGAGGCCCATTATGGCCTGTATCTCTCCATAATCTACTTTTTCAGATAACAAGAGGCCCACTACAGCCTGTAAAACCCTATAATCTACTTTTTTCAGATACCAAGAGGCCCATTATGGCCTGTATCTCTCCATAATCTACTTTTTTCAGATACCAAGAGGCCCATTATGGCCTGTATCTCTCCATGATAACAAGAGACCCACTACAGCCTGTATCCCTCCATAATCTACCGTATATTTCCGTATATACGTCGCCCCAGTAGATACGTCGCACCCCCACCCCAGGCCAGCAAGCCCAGTATTTTCTAAAGGTCGTCTACATACGTCGCAGCCAAAAATTTGCAAGAGAAAATTCGAGATTTGCTCAGCAAGAGCCATTGATTTTCAATTCCATGAATAAAGAAACAAAAGCTTTTACCGGTGTTATTTATTATTTTTCGTCTTAATAAATATTGTTTGAATAGCTTGTGTAAATAAAACATGTATGTAGATATTATTTTTTACATGTATGGATACAAACGATGTATATTGCTTGAATAAAACATGTACTTTTTGGCTCCCGATCATGAGATCGGTTAATTCACATGTTGTTGTCACCGACAAAGGAAGTCAAAGTTTGATCATGCGCAGAGGTTTCGATATATATTGCATGATTTGTTTAAACAAGGGGGTCACTTATAGCGTTATTAGACTCATGTTTTAGATTTTATAATACTGGATTGTCGATATTATGTTAAAGTTGATGATTTATTGCTTACCGGGGGGTAAATATCGCCATTTTATATTGTTCAGAATGACATGTGGTTTTGCATTCGAGAGTATTGGTCAATAACTAGGACGACCTCCAGTTGTTTGAACTTTTGTGAAAGAATAATTTGTATTCATTTTTTGTTGCGTTTAAAATCTTAACATGTCGTTGGAATTGCAAATTAAATTTTAATAAATTTTATTAATATCCCGATCTGCGATTGTCCAATCCTGACACTTTTTACTCAAACCGACAGATACGAAAGTGCCGTATGACCTCTGACATAGGAATATATAATTAGTGTTTGTAATGGCGGTGCTTTCTTTTTCAATATATAAACATGGATACCGGTAAACATGGACGATTATATCAGTGGATAAGTTATCGGGAATGGCTTCAATCATTAAATAAACAAGACACACGCGAGGTGTTACCGGGAGGACTTGATTATTTAAAGTTAATTACAGGTGACCAGGTATTTACTACTTTGCCGACGGCTATTCTGTTACACGTGACAACTTAGAAATGAGACTCATGCTTACCTTAATTAATTAATTATTTGTTTATTTTAAAGACTTTATTGGTCAAATTTAATAATAAAAAAAAATATATCACATAAATAATAATAATAATAACAACAAAAATACAATAAAAAGCAAAATTTACTTTCAACTAGAAAATTACCGTAACTTCCGGTTTGTCGATCTTCCAAAATGCCTTGAAAATTCAAGACAGATTATCAAAATATTTTAATGTCGGCTAGTTAAGTCGCATTGCATTTTAAAATATTAAAATTTAGTGAAAAAGTTGCGACGTATCTATGGAAATTACGGTACTTTTTCAGATAACAAGAGGCCCACTACAGCCTGTATCCCTCCATAATCTACTTTTTCAGATAACAAGAGGCCCATTATGGCCTGTATCCCTCCATAATCTACTTTTTCGAATAACAAAAGGCCCACTACAGCCTGTATCCCTCCTTAATCTACTTTTTCGGATAACAAGAGGCCCACTACAGCCTGTATCCCTCCATAATCTACTTTTTTCAGATACCAAGAGGCCCATTATGGCCTGTATCTCTCCATAATCTACTTTTTCAGATAACAAGAGGCCCACTACAGCCTGTAAAACCCTATAATCTACTTTTTTCAGATACCAAGAGGCCCATTATGGCCTGTATCTCTCCATAATCTACTTTTTTCAGATACCAAGAGGCCCATTATGGCCTGTATCTCTCCATAATCTACTTTTTCAGATAACAAGAGACCCACTACAGCCTGTATCCCTCCATAATCTACCGTATATTTCCGTATATACGTCGCCCCAGTAGATACGTCGCACCCCCACCCCAGGCCAGCAAGCCCAGTATTTTCTAAAGGTCGTCTACATACGTCGCAGCCAAAAATTTGCAAGAGAAAATTCGAGATTTGCTCAGCAAGAGCCATTGATTTTCAATTCCATGAATAAGAAACAAAAGCTTTTACCGGTGTTATTTATTATTTTTCGTCTTAATAAATATTGTTTGAATAGCTTGTGTAAATAAAACATGTATGTAGATATTATTTTTTACGTGTATGGATACAAACGATGTATATTGCTTGAATAAAACATGTACTTTTTGGCTCCCGATCATGAGATCGGTTAATTCACATGTTGTTGTCACCGACAAAGGAAGTCAAAGTTTGATCATGCGCAGAGGTTTCGATATATATTGCATGATTTGTTTAAACAAGGGGGTCACTTATAGCGTTATTAGACTCATGTTTTAGATTTTATAATACTGGATTGTCGATATTATGTTAAAGTTGACGATTTATTGCTTACCGGGGGGTAAATATCGCCATTTTATATTGTTCAGAATGACATGTGGTTTTGCATTCGAGAGTATTGGTCAATAACTAGGACGACCTCCAGTTGTTTGAACTTTTGTGAAAGAATAATTTGTATTCATTTTTTGTTGCGTTTAAAATCTTAACATGTCGTTGGAATTGCAAATTAAATTTTAATAAATTTTATTAATATCCCGATCTGCGATTGTCCAATCCTGACACTTTTTACTCAAACCGACAGATACGAAAGTGCCGTATGACCTCTGACATAGGAATATATAATTAGTGTTTGTAATGGCGGTGCTTTCTTTTTCAATATATAAACATGGATACCGGTAAACATGGACGATTATATCAGTGGATAAGTTATCGGGAATGGCTTCAATCATTAAATAAACAAGACACACGCGAGGTGTTACCGGGAGGACTTGATTATTTAAAGTTAATTACAGGTGACCAGGTATTTACTACTTTGCCGACGGCTATTCTGTTACACGTGACAACTTAGAAATGAGACTCATGCTTACCTTAATTAATTAATTATTTGTTTATTTTAAAGACTTTATTGGTCAAATTTAATAATAAAAAAAAATATATCACATAATAATAATAATAATAACAACAAAAATACAATAAAAAGCAAAATTTACTTTCAACTAGAAAATTACCGTAACTTCCGGTTTGTCGATCTTCCAAAATGCCTTGAAAATTCAAGACAGATTATCAAAATATTTTAATGTCGGCTAGTTAAGTCGCATTGCATTTTAAAATATTAAAATTTAGTGAAAAAGTTGCGACGTATCTATGGAAATATACGGTACTTTTTCAGATAACAAGAGGCCCACTACAGCCTGTATCCCTCCATAATCTACTTTTTCAGATAACAAGAGGCCCATTATGGCCTGTATCCCTCCATAATCTACTTTTTCGAATAACAAAAGGCCCACTACAGCCTGTATCCCTCCTTAATCTACTTTTTCGGATAACAAGAGGCCCATACAGCCTGTATCCCTCCATAATCTACTTTTTTCAGATACCAAGGGCCCATTATGGCCTGTATCTCTCCATAATCTACTTTTTCAGATACCAAGAGGCCCATTATGGCCTGTATTTCTCCATAATCTACTTTTTCAGATAACAAGAGGCCCACTACAGCATGTATCCCTCCATAATCTACTTTTTCAGATAACAAGTGGCCTGCTACGGCCTGTATCCCCATAATATACCTTTACAGAATACCAAAAGGCCCACTTCAGCCTGTATCCCTCCATAATCTACTTTTCCAGATAACAAGAGGCCCACTACAGCCTGTATTCCTTTTTCAGATAAGAAGAGGCCCACTACGGCCTGTATCCCTCCATAATCTACTTATTCAGATAACAAAAGGCCCACTACAGCATGTATCCCTCTATAATCTACTTTTTCAGATAACAAGAGGCCCACTACAGCTTTTATCCTTCCATAATCTACTTTTTTAAATAACAAGAGGCCCACTACAGCCTGTATCCCTATTTAATCTACTTTTTCAGATAACAAGAGACCCACTACAGCATGTATCCCTCTATAATCTACTTTTTCAGATAACAAGAGGCCCACTACGACCTGTATCCCAATATAACCTACTTTTTCAGATAATGGCGTCAGAAGGAAACAAATTTGTGATTATAGAAAAGAAGTAAGCAACAGATGATCAGCATCAGCTTGTGGAACACAGGGCAACCCCACTCCCCCTCTCCCCCCACCCCCCACCCACACACACACACATTGAATATCACTAACAGTAGATTCTAGTTTGAGAAAGCTTGTTTATTCACATCATTGACAAGTGATTTATGGTTTGTCTCCCAACTCCAGAAACACCTTGATATCAGTGCAATTGTCTTCAATGTGTCATTAGGCATCAGGTACAATTACACCAACCCAGCATTAATGTTAGGAGAAGGGGGAGGGGGTTATATCTCCTGTTATTAATTCAACACCATCCATGAAACAAAAGGTAATACACGTTTTTGTAATGAAATAAACAGCATTACAGTGTTAAGTAAAATAATCTATACCTTTAACAGAATGCTAAATCAAGTTTCCCTCAAACAAACGGGGTGAACCCCTAACTAGGAAATCCATGTTTTCCCAACCATAGGCATGATCAGTCAACTGCAAATCTACTCCATCCAAAGATTGTTCCTGTGAAGTTTCATATGATACAGAAGATGCATGTAATAAATTTCGAGTGGTGGACAAAATATTGGCTGTGGAGTAAACACTATGTAGAGTTGAGTTGAGTTGAGTAATGGTGTTTAACGTCCCAGTCAAGAATATTTCACTTATATCAAGACGTCGCCAGCTATAGGCGAAGGTGCAGAAATTTTGCCTGTGCGTTGCGCTGATGGCATTATACAGCAGGGTTCTTTAATGTGCCAAGCCCACCGTGACATGGGACCTCATTTATTTTAAGTTCCCATCCAAAAGAACCGTGACTTTCATTTCATAATGCCGAGTGCTTGGCGAAAGAACAGTCACTACCCACTTTAAAGTCTTGGGTCAGACCCACCCGGGGTTCGAACCCACAACCTCCCACTTAGGGAGCGAGCACTCTACCAATTGAGCTACCACAGTAGAGAGATATAATTAAAAAAATAAATTCAAATGCAAACCTTGAATATAAATCAGGAACCAGTATTTTGTCTAATGAATTGTCAAGTGGATTTATAATGCTTTTAATAGTCTTTTCTCTTCTCATATTGACACAATTTACCCGTACTGACATGAATGATTGTAGACAAAGTTCCCATTGACTCAACTTCATTGGTTTCTTTTCTTTGTCCAAACAAATCACCAACTCTGAAAGTAAAAACCTAAATAATTTAAGGCTAATTATAAAAACGAATCAAAGTTCTCAAAAAAAAAAAAAAGGCTAAATTTGTTTGAAAAGACATGTTATCAACACATGTGAACATGAGAACTAGGGCTGTCATTGATAGAATGATATATCTTTACTAATAATAACATCTTTTTTTGTATATGTGGTAAGTCTGAAAATTACACAAATTGATATCAGCCTGAGTGATATCACAACTCTAAAAAGTCATATCACACGCATGAAAACGTAATATCACAACCCGGTAATGATGGGTGAATGGTGAACATCCGTGACTTTACCCGATAATGACGGGTGAATGGTGAACATCCGTGAATTAAACCGGTAATGACGGATGAATGGTGAACATCTGTGAATTAACCCGGTAATGACGGATGAATGTTGAACATCCGTGACACAACCCGGTAATGATGGTTGAATGGTGAATATCCGTGACACAACCCGGTAATGACGGGTGAATGGTGAACATCCGTGAATTAACCCGGTAATGACGGATGAATGGTGAACATCTGTGACACAACGCAGTAATGATGGGTGAATGGTGAACATCCGTGACAATGTATGAATGGTGAACATCCGTGAATTAACCCGGTAATGACGGGTGAATGGTGAACATCTGTGACTTAAATCGGTAATGACAGGTGAATGGTGATGTCCATGACTTAACCCGGTAATGACTGGTGAATGGTGTGACTTCCATACAAAGTGAAATAAGTTTTAGGGACTGCAGATTGTTATAAGTGGGGTAGTTGGGCCATTTAGTAGATCTAAAACCACATCAAAGGGCATTTCCTACAGTACCTTTCTAAAAGCAGAACTTTTATAATAAGTATTCTATTTATTTGTTTGTAATCTTTGTCTCATCTTGTTTGCTTCAATTTCTAATCTTTACCGCCCAAGGATCTGGCAATTGACCAGGTATTTTTAGAAAGAAGATTTTGAAAGATTTGGGTCATAAAAATGCAAATTATTTCCATAATAGGTAAATAATACACAATTAAATTACTTCACTGAAAACTAGAAAGAACCCATGACCTTTTTCTATACATCAAAATGATTGTTGTATCAATACCTACAACATTCTAATATACATGCCTATACAAAAAGTTTATTGGCCTTTAAAAGGTTTTTGCTATTTATAATAATGGTGGCCATCTTGGATACACAATTATGATATTCATCAATAAGGCTGAAACGTTTACACGTGTACACGATACAGTTTCGATTTTGACCTGTAAACGTTTACAAAAATAGAAAACGCTTAAACGTAACCTTTGACCGCCATGTTGGACTACATTTAACGAAGTGTAAAATAAAATACATTGTTCTGATTTTAACTACTTTTCATTGTTGAATAAGCAATAAAAATATATACTTTGTTGTTTATTTATTGAGTTGTCATATAACTGGTTGAAACTGGCTGAAATTTGGGAATATTTTGAAGTGATTGATGATGTGTCGGGAAAACAAAACTTAAATGTCTGTTGTGTAAAATGGTACTCAGTTACAGGTGATGGCTAATGATCTCAAATGCAAACATGGTTCTGTTGACACCAAATCAAATAATGTTTTTAAATCCAGATAGTTATAAATGCCTATAAATCTCCGATAAATGGGTGAAATGTACACAGAAGTGTGTGTGACCATAGCTGATGGGGAAGGTTTTAAAAATCGATGACTAGTCTCAGCTAGTGATAATTTGCCAATCAAATTGTTAATGTGACAAGTTTAAATTTCCTCTGATATGAATTAATGTTTGGATTTTGAAAATAAAACGGTTTAATGTTAGAATCATTGATTAAACTGAGAAATAAATTGGAGTTCTAATTCATTTAACTTTGAGATCACCCATCGGAAGTTGATCTGTCAGTAATTTAGTTATGCATGACCTGCACAGGTAAACAAATTTTGCAGACTAAAAATTCTTATTCCAACCTTCATTCTTTGTGATGATCAATTTGTGTTAATTTATGGCATTTTATCACAAACTAATATAAAAATTGATTATAATACAGAGTAAAGGTCAACATGTTTCTATTAACTGTCAGATGTTTATATCCCGCATTATGATTGTACATTTTTACATACATTCTACTAGCATTCATGCATGTAAACTGTTTCGTTTCATTTACTGTCAAACGTGTACACATTTACATGTTTTGTAAAAGTTTCAGCCTTATTGATCAATCCCACACCAATAACTCTTATAAGGAATAAACTGACCAAGTTTCAGCTCAATCGGATGTACAGTTTTCTTTTAAATGCACGGAAATTAACTGGGATGGGGTACATAAATAAGGCTGCAATAGCCATTTATAAGTTTTTGCTATGTATAGTAATGGCGGCCATCTTGGATAAGCTATAAGACTGTCAAGCAATCCCATACCAATCACTACCATTACAAATCAACTGACAAAGTTTCTGCTCAATAGGATGTACGGTTTTCATGTAAATGCATGGAAACCATGAATTGGGTGAAAAACTCTATTTTTAGCAACGACAGCCATCTTGGATGCATGATTAAGCTGTCGAGCAATCCCACACCAATCACTATCACTATAAATCAACTGAACAAGTTTCAGCTCAATCGGATGTACGGTTTTCTTTTAAATGAACGGAAACCAACTGGGAAGGACCCGCGCACACACAAACACAGACAGCAGTATTACTATATCCCCCTCACCTGGTGGTGGGGGGATAATAAAATCAGAAAGGTAAAAATTAGGTCATAACCTTTTCAATTGACTTTGACTACATTTTTAAGGTAATTACTTACAAGAATATGTCAAAACTGAAAACCCCATGTCATTATCTGATCAAATAGTCAAGTGATAACAATTTGTTAAAATTTCACGATTTTTGCAAATTAAAAGCAAAAACGTGGAACCTATTTTTAAAACCAAATTTCACGAAATGAACAAACTTTTAAGGTTAAGATACTTAAAATCCAAATATCACATAAGTTTTTGCCTCCAATGATTTTTTTTTTAGATTTATTCTATTTTTAGTAACAACAGCCATCTTGGATATACAATCACTATGATTTTAACAAACTATATATAGTTAGACTCTGTCAAGGACCTTCCACAGCAAATTTGGTTTCAATTGGCCCAGTAGTTACGGAGGCCTATGGCCAGGTAAGCTAAAAATAGGCAAAAATCTGATAAGGGGAAAACGGTTTTGGAGAAGTTTTAATTTCTCATGGGGGTTTTCTATAGACAAGGGACATAACTCTTGTAAAAACTTTTTTTAACCTTAGATACACTTCATCATTACCTAATTACACAATTAGTTTTGCACAAAGACTTTAAACAAACTAATATTAATTTTTTTTACATTGCATATACATATTGCATTCAAAATTATTCATTTTAAGTCTATATATAAATGTTTATCCGATTTCTAGGTTGATCATAATATAGTACAAAAGAATTCTTAAGTTTTTGAAAATTTCTGTGTAAAATTTAGGCTCTACAGAGTTATCTCCCTTTTCTATAGAAAACGCTATTGACAATTTTAGTTGGCCAAATTTCACTGAATTGAAATTTTTAGATTTTTTATGGGGAATAACACCTTTCCTGAAAACTATCACATAAAAATATTTTCTCTTGCAATTACTTTGAGGTTTGACCCTATTTTTTCATAGATTAACTGGATCGTTTCCAAATGCTCAAATTTTCTTAATCCAATAATCTGACTGCTGAAGAACTTACCTGCATTTTCCAAAGTGTGTACATAGCCTACATCAAAACAATCTTCTAATCCAAGATACTTTAGTTCCAGTATCACACTTGTAAACATTACTTCACGAGCTGATTGACTTTTGGCAAGGTTCAAGCATAAACCATTACGAGTGAAGATCTTAGAGAACTACAAAAGACAAAACAAGTATTAAAGTAATGATCAGTGGTTTCGGCAACAAAAGTTGTCTGCTACTGGTTTGGATTTGGATAAAGTTTATGGACTAGTTCCAAGTTTACATTTTGTTTATATGTTTTGAATACATATATATATTGCTTCATACGTGTTGCCTACTTTAAGAAATGATATCGTCTTTAAAATTTACTGAAAGGGCCGACTGATGGATACATCATTACACACCAGGTTCCTAATAATTGACATTTTAACTCTGTATTTCTATCTGATTACTGCAACTGCGGAGTTTAGTTGGTAGAGTGCTTACTCCGTAGCGTGAGAGGTTGTGGATTCAAATCCCGGCCGAGTCTGACCCAAGACTTGAAAGTGGGTAGTGACTGTTCTTTTGCCAAGCACTCAACATTAAGAAATGAAACTCGTGGTTCTTTTAGATGGGAACTTAAAATAAACTAGGTCCTGTGTCACAGTAGGCTTGGCACGATAAAGAACCCCTTATAGCTGGCAATGTCTCAATATAAGTGAAATATTCTTGACTGGGATATTAAACACCATTACTCGACTTAAGTCTATCTGATTCCTAGTTAAAAACCAATAAAGTGATCATTGTATCAATACCTACTACTGTATATTCTAATACACATACCTATACCAAAAACTTTATAGTTTCCAAGATAATTAACATTTTCAGTATTGTTTTGCATCTGTGACCATGACCTTTGAACCCATGGCCTTTTTTTCTACACACCAAAATGATTATTGTATCCTTTTTACAATATTCTTATATACTGTCTATACAAACAGTTAATAGTTTTCAAGATATTAACTATTTTAGCATTCTTTTGCATCTGTGACCTTGACCTTTGAACCCATGACCTTTTTCTATACACCAAAATGATCGTTGTATCAAAATCTAAAACATTCTTATGTAATTCATCATTTTAGCAATCTTTCACATCTGTGACCTTGACCTTTAAACGTTAAAATTTCTGGCACTTTAACTAAAGCTGGTGACTTCTCTCTACAGGACTTTTTCTGACTTTTTTAAAAAGTGGTCAGAACCATGTATAAACATTTACATATTTTTTAAATGTTGAAAAATAAACTAAGTCAGTAAACAGGAAGTAGATGTCTGGTAGACTTGAAATCGGTACTTGCAGCAATTTATCTAATACTTAACTGGCATACAAAATTTCAATAAGCTGTTTAGTAGTTGTTCTGAAGACTGTAATGAAAATGTTCGAGATGTACAGACAAAAGTAAACCAGTGTTACCCCCTCCCCCTATTCTTCAAAGCAAGGGTATAATTATAAGCTGTACCAGTATGATGATAGGAGCCCTTTAAATCCTGTTATACCAAAGTAGTAATCAGGGTTCGTACAGACAGTGGAAGCGCGTGGCCTAGTGGTTAAGGCGTTGGACTCATGATTTGAAGGTCGTGTATTCGATCCCTGGACCAGGCGATGTGTTGTGTCCTTGAGCAAGACACTTAATTTCATGTTGTTCCAGTTCACTCAGCTGAAAAATAAATGAGTACCAGCAAAATGCTGGGGGTTAACCCTGTGATGGACTGGCGTCCCATTCAGGGGAGAGTCTTGTACTCTCAGTCGCTTAACGCCATCGAAACCAGGATAAGCTCCGGCCTGATGGGCCTAATGGCTCGGGACAGACTTTAACTTTTTTCAACTTTCGTACAGACATTTGGACTCCAAATTTAAGAACTTCTGAACTTTTAAACCTCCTCCACTCACTACACTCTCCTCCTTTTATTTACAAGTTACAACAGGTATAACACTTTCAACATTTCAATAAAATCATGACAATTAGCAAAATGACACACTTGGAAAACTAACATAAATGCTTAAATCAGTAAATGAAGCACTAGGTACTGTTCTGTATCTGTGTCCATTCATATGCCAAAATACTTAATACTTTAATAGTAACTGTTAAGCTTATAACTAGAAATACTAACTGCACTGGCCTAATGTAACATACATTTATTTTGTGAACATGTTTAACTAAGATGTTTGTGTTGCAATCATGAAACAGAATACTTGTTAGAACATAGGACAGCTTCACCTAACAAAATGTTTGACTAGCCTCAAAGAAGACAAAGAAATCCAGCAGGTTAAACTGGACTAGCTGGACAGGGTCACTACACCTGAAAAAGGTGAATTTTGAAGTAAATGTTGCATTTATACATACAGAACTGGTTTTGCTCCAGAATCCAACATTACTTGCTTACCCTAAAATATAGGAGTTTCACTGTTTCACAGAAATATAGGAATTTCCATGGAAATATCGAAATTTAAAGGAATAGTCCAAAATATAGGAATCTATAGGAAACTTGATGAAATGTCCTAAAAGTCTTATTTGCAGATTTAAGGCCCAGTCAGAGGAACAATTTTAGCAAAAAAATATTGGTGCAAAGGCAATAATAAAACAACTACTTACAAGTCCATAGTAACAACACTTGAAGTGGATAAGGTTGAAGTTAGCCGTTTGGAAGGGCCAGGTATGGCACCTTTAAATTGCCCATTTCAATGCAACTTATTAATTAATTTATTTATATATAATATTAATTTATTTATTTATATATATGTCTATTCGCAACCACTTAATATCAAAATACAGGCACCCAACTGGTTAAATTAAAGGGCTTTTTAGGGCCTTCAGGATAAATTCATGGACTTTTTAGGGTCAGACTTGTTTTTAGGATCTTTTTAGGGCAAACCTCAAAATTAAAGGACTTTTCCAGGCCTGTACGAACCCTGGTAATTCACCAAATAGCAGTTAGACAAAATTGCCTAAATTCTCTCAATGACATTGTTTCTTTGTGAAAACATCACCTGATGTGTGATACTATATCCAGTGGAAATAATGGTTCCACACAAACGTTAGGGGGGTATCACATGGCAAACCAATTTTGGTCTACCTGAGGGTATCACATGGTACAGTGGTGAACCCATAAATCTTATCCAATCTGCACAAATGTTAAGGGGTATTGGTGCTTTGGTCTTGCCCTTTTATCAAACAAATGATTATGAACAAAATATTTACTTTGGGAATTCTCATCAACAATTCTTTTGTAAGAAGCTCTACGTGATTATCTGGCCACTCTATTTTTAAAGTCTGATCCAGTACTGTTATATCATACAGCATACTCGCCACAAAATCTGAAAGAAGATTAAGAAGGTATATAATTCATCTAAGCACATATCCATCTACCAAGAATATTATACCTCATTTGCATAATTTGTAAGAAAAGGCCTAATAGGGCCTGTAATGCTCAACTGGCATTTAGTTCATCTATGTAATTGAAGTAATTAATTATTAATAGCAGCCAATTGTTGTGTGAAATGGAAATATATGTCATGCAAACATGTCAATCAGTTAAGTTTCAAAGAAGATTAAATTTTATAAAATTCATTATCCCCCCCAACCCAAAGGGGGATATAGTACATGTAATACCACTCTGTGTGTGTGTGTGTGTGTGTGTGTGTGTGTGTGTATTTTCTATATATGAAAATAACCGGTAGGCCAATACCTACAATATTCTAATATATATGCCTATACAAAAAGTTTATAGTTTTCCAGATAATTAACAACTTTGATATTTTTTGCATCTGTGACTTTGACATCTGAACTCATGACCTTCATCTGTATATAAAAATGATTGTTGGTGCAATACCTACAATATTGTAATATACATGCCTATACAAAAAGTTTATAGTTTTCCAGATACATGTAATTTACAGTTTAAGTATTCATTTTGCATCTGTGACCTTGACCTTTGAACCCATGAACTTTATCTATATATCAAAATCACTGTTATATCAATACCTACAATATTCTAATATATGCCTGCACAAAAAGTTGATAGTTTTCCAGATATTTACAAATATAGTAATTTTAGCAATTCTCCCTTAAATAAAGAACCTTGCCATTTCCCCATTATGAGCCCTTTAGCTACCATTAGTCCTCAAATATAAGAGTAAAGACCGGGTTTTTTACCTTAAAATTTATTTTTTGAGATGGTGGGGGCAGTTCATCTTACAGGACTGGTACACTTTTGAGGATCTGAAATTCTTAAGAGAATGCCCACATGTGATCATCAATGCCATCATCTTTGATTTTGTATATTACAGTTTCATAACGTTGATATATTTACAGATTCACAAACAATAAAGAACAGAAATTGCATGCTTTTAAATTGTTGTAATTTTGTATTTTTGTTGATTTTTTAATAAAATAAAGCTTTAAATAGCTTTAAATACTGTTACCAGTATGATCTTGACTGAAAATTATGGTCATCTAATAGGTGTGGGATAGCCTGAAATCCTCAATATGACAGGAAAATCGCAACTCTGTCTTATAGGCACAGTAGCCTTAGTCCGAGATTTACAGCAAGTTGATTTGTGCAAATCTGAAACTAGGTGGCCCACGTGTGCTACACGTAAAATATCTAAGCTATATCTCTTATATCTTCAGAGGAGAGATTTATTTTTTTTCACTATTTCCCCCTTATAGGGCCTCAAAATGACACATGCAAATCTGAATCCCTTCACTCAGGCATGATTGTCAGTATGTTTCATTTAATTTGGCCGAGTAGTTTTGGAGAAATTTATTAAAATGTGAATGTTTTCTTATTAAGGACGATGGACAAAGACAGATGGCTAAAATATTTTCTGTTGCAATTTCTTAAAGAATTTATCCATTGTTTTTTCAAAGAATGACAGACTATAAACACAATACTATACCTTTTGTGTATTTAATGCTTTTAAGCTCTCTCTGTAATTGATTCAAGAGCTTCATCCCGGGAAATATACCCATCATGGAAAATCCCAACAGTCCACTTACAAAATAAACATTGCATTTAGGTACTATTTCTGTTTGTGCAAGGTCCTCAAATTGTCTTAACAACTGTTGCATTGACTCCTGTGGTTTAACCCTCATGGTAGCTAATGTAAACACAAAGTTTCCAATATCTTTTATACGTACAGGTTTAGAAGAAATTTTGGCAATTCTATCAATACATTCTTTGCTGCAAACTTCTTTGGATACAATATGAATAGTCCGACATAAATTCATGAATAAGTACACCAGTCTGTGATTAGTGACATTGTACGTAAGTTGTGTAGTAGTTAATAAGATAAATGAATAAAGTTTTGCAAGTTCTGAATTTGAACACGATTTCCATAAACCCTTTTGGTAAAGTTGATGTGAGAAAAGGAATTTAGTAATAGCCATTCCTGGGACAGTTTCAAAATCAAATTTTAAAGATGATGATGCTTTAATATATTCTAAAGTCATACCCTGGTCAAAAATTTTATCCAAATACATAGTATTAAATATTACAGCAACTTCAGTTTCTGTCAATTCTTCATTTTTGATCATTTCAGTTACTCTAGAATTAAACGTTTCACATACTTTTACTGAAACATGGTTACACTTCGATTTACCAGCATACAAATATAACAGTATAATATCCTCTTTATCCAACTCATATCCTGTCACTGTTTTTAGGAAATTTGTTAAAAACTCAGATTTAAGAAAATATTCAATATTTGAATCAACAACAATTTTAGCCACATTAAAAAGCATATCCCTCTCCATTGTTTGGCAGTTACTACACAATAGTTTGATTATTTCTCCACAAAAATGAGCTGCATTTTGTGACAAAGATATCACAAGCATTACAAAATGAAATTCATTGAGCTCTTCCAATCCGAGTGGCATCCTTGCTTGAATGATCTCCCGGTACATTGACATTCTCACGTCTCTGTCCATTGTTCTTAGCCTGTCAATCTCCAACTTTTTATTATACTGTTGAAAGACTTGCTCTATTTTATTATGCAAAAGAAAATATTTTCCATATTTTATTTTATTTTTCATCAGAATACTTTCAAGCCAACGCGATGTTTGGTTATGCCTTACCCCTAATTGTGAGTATGATCGATGTCTGTTGTTAATGCTCTCTGGTTCATCAAAATTTACACCTCTTGTTTTTGGTCTCTGTAACTGTTGCTGTATAGACTGTGATGATGTATATATACTGGTATTCACTTGTCTTCCTAGGTTTGCTGGACATAGTGCCATTGTAATGTTATCCCTGCTGATAAAGTGATGTTTTCGAGAATTATATTTAGCAACAAACTTCGCTAAACCTACTCTGCATCTTCTAAAATATGACAAACAAAAGGCTTGCATTTTGGATAAACAGGATTTTCCTCTCTAGATTCCTGAAATAATAAAAATTATAGTGAGAGAGAACCTACATGTGTGTAAAGAGTTCATTGGCTTTTTTAAGGCGTTTTTGAGAAAGGCATTATTCAGAAAGTTAAATATTTTTATTAATACATTAATAAGTACAACCAGTGTTCATTCTAGAATGGGGCCTTATTTTGTAATATGAGTGAAATGACCCCCATCTTTAAGGACTTATTCAGTCATAATTAACATACAGTAATACTATATGAATGCAAAATAACTGATGATATGGGTTTTTTTTGGAAAAAAGTTTTTGAAAATCCCAATCCCAAAATAAAATCATGTTGAACACTGTATAATAATAGTGCAGGATTGCTTCTGCTGTATAGTCCCTGAAAATTCCATTTTGTAGTAAAAATTATTTTACAATTAAATCAGTGATGCTGTATTAGTGTACTACTAACTGAGAATTTAATCCACAAGGCCTACTCTGCTCACTCAGAAAACAAGAGATTAGAGAATAATGTGTACCAGGCTATTTAGCTCCATTTAGAAAATGTAAACTTAGAAGGTTAACAGAATTCTTCAATAGCTTGAGCCAATGACTTACTTTTGGGCTTTGTGTATGTAAATGCAAGCTTGATGAGGATAGGAGTGGAATTGGGGTTTCTGGTGTGTAAACAAGCTGTTTTCTACAATTTCACCAAGTGACCTACTTATTGACCAAACATGACCCATGTATCTGAACTCCATTTTGTCATGAAGATAATGCTGTTCAAAAAATGAAGGGTACTGGTGTGTTAACCAGGTTTTTCTATGATTTGACCTAGTGACCTACTTCTTGACCCAACATGACCCATATATAAATTTGACCTATTGTGAAGAGAATCATGCTAAGGAAGTAGAAATCAAGTCTGATGAAATTTGGAACAAAACTGTGGTCCAATGAGTTAACACTCTTTGTGTTCAGATGAGCTAAAAATCAGATTTTGTTTCAATTGCATGAGGTTTTACTAAGATTCAAGAATATTTTACTTATATTGAGACATCACCAGCTATAAGAGAAGTGACCAAAATTTTAACTGTTGCAGTTTCCGCAGGGCAATGTCCAGGAAGGGTTCTTTAATGTGCAATGTCTGTTTCGGTTTTTAAGGTCTCTTCTGAAAGGATACCCTGTGGCTTTCATTTCTAAACACTGATTGCTTGTGGAAAGAACAGTCACCACCTATTTTTAAGCCCATACAAAGCAAGCACTCTACCAGCTGAACTACTATAATGGTATGAGCTGACAGCACAGGACACATGAAAATCCTAAAGACAGAAGTGGAACTGTGAGTATCATGAACTTTGGACAGTTCGGTGACACAAGGACATTCTTCCTGGCAAACATGGGGCAATTCAAAATGTAATAGTAATTAATTACAAATTTTTAAGTAATTGAATGTAATGTGTAACAGTGTGTGCCAAACTTTCAAAATGATAAATGGACATTCGGTCTGGTAAACCTAGAAACTTTACCAGACCGTAAAGTTTTTTACTGGACCAAAAATTCTTCAATAAAAAGAAAACAATTATTCGGTTTTGTAAATATTTACTTATTTTCTCCTTTAAAACGGAAAGCTAGGGGAGGCACAAATTATGAAGAAAATTTGAAAGAAAATTTAAGAAACATTGGATGGAGGGGCGACCATGGTTGCAATTTGACAAGGAGAAACGAGTCGGGTCGGGTCGAGTTAGGGAGGCGTAGCACACAACAATAATTTAAAAGGTCAGAATACATTTATTTATAGAAGTACAAATAAATGTATTCTGGCCTTTTAAATTATTATTGTGTGCTGCGCCTCCCAACCCATAAAATTCAAAGCAGTGTGTGCATTTCATTACACATTTCTCCTCGTCAAATTGCAACCATGGTCGCCCCTCCATCCAATGCTGCTTAAATTTTGAAATTTCTTTTCACGTTTTCTTCATAATTTGCGCCTCCTGTTGCTTTCTGTTTTATTGGTTTCCCTGGAATAGCTCCTGGAACGTATATTTCAGGTTAAACATTTTTGTAATAACGGAAGTCGGATGGCAATAATAAAATTCGAATTGGATCGGAACTATAAATCCGAATTTTTGGCGCTCTCTATTTTCCAAACTGGTTACCGGACATACGGTCCGGAAAAATCTGATTTTTTATCGGACCAGCGGTAATTTTATCGGACTTGTCCGACGGTCCGACGAAGTTTGGCACACACTGGTGTAATTACCGTATATACTCGCCTAAAACCCGCCCTGGGGCATAACCCGCACCCCTATTTCACCCTGAAAATCCCAGGAATATTTGTATTCGCAGGATATAACCCGCACCCAGAAAATATTTTGATAATCTGACTCGAATTTTCAAAGCATTTTAGAAGATCGACAAACCGGAAGTTACGGTAATTTTCAAGTTGAAAGTAAACTTTGCTCTTTAATGTATTTTTGTTATTATTATTTGTGATATTTTTTATATTAAATTTGACCAATAAAGTCTTTGAAATAAATAAATAAATAATTAATTGAGGTAAGTATGAGCCTTTCTTTAAAGTTGCCACGTGTAACAGAATAGCCGTCGGCAAAGAAAGTAAATACCTGGTCACCTGTTATTAACTTTAATCAAGTCTTCCCGGTAACACCTCGCGTGTGTCTTGTTTGTTTAATGATTGAAGCCATTCCCGATTCCTTATTCATTGATATAATCATCCATAATTACCGGTACCTGTGTTTAGAAAGCGCCGCCATTACAAACACTAATAATATATTCCTATGTCAGAGGTCACACGGCGCTTTCGTATCTGTCGGTTTTGAGTAAAAATACCAGGATTCCACAATCGATTATCGGGATATTAAAAAAAAATATTAAAATTTAATTTGCAATTCCAACCACATGTTTAGATTTCAAACGTAACAAAATACTGAATACGAATAGTCTTTGACAAAGTTCAAACAACAAGAGGCCGTCCTAGTTTTTGTCTAATACTTTCGAATGCAAAACCACATGTCATTCTGAACAATATAATATGGCGATATTTGAGCAATAGATCGTCAACTTTAACATAATATCGACAGTCCAGTCAGGGCTCAAAATAAGGGCGACGTTGGGCGATATCTTCGCCCTGTTTAAAAAAACTTCGCCCTAAACTGTCTCAAAAGCGAAGTTCTAGGGGATGTATTGAACAAAATAGTGGATCGTTTTTTTTGTATGAAAATTTAATAAAATAACAGACCTTTTTAGAATGTTGCCTCCTCACAAAGGAATCCATAAATAAAAGCATTTTCCGATTGAATGATTGAAAATGAGTTAAATCATCTCTAGAAATTTGGAGTCAGGCTGATTGACATGTACATGTGCTTTTAAACAAGGGGGATAACTCAATCAGAAAATAAAAGTGCACATAGATTTTTTTTTTTTTTAATTTTTTTTTTATGTTTATAATCATTGTATTTTTAAAATTAATTATTACAAGAAATTGTACATGTACTTCACATTTACATTGTAATATTTATACGGTGTTAGTGATGTGACAATGTAATATTATAAGGACATGTTTATAATGGCTTTAATAAAAGAGCCTTTAAATTACAATAAACATATAAGAACAATATTTTTTGTTAAATTATTATCAGTATGGCGGCACTGGCCTTGTACATATATAATTCTACACATTGCCAAAAAAAAAAAAAAAAAAAAAAAAAAAAAAAATTAGAAGAATTTTACATCTTAGTTTATTTTAATTAAATAATTATATAACATTTATGTAATATGCAAGTCCTAAATAGGGACACTCCCATTTATAAAGACAAACAGCTTGGAACATGCGTCACCGCGTATTATATTTCGCGGCGGAAAAACTTCTCCCTGTTTTAAAATAATTCTCCCTAATCTTGGCTGAGGGAGAAGTCACTTCTCCCTGTTTCAAAATCTAATTTGAGCCCTGCCAGTATTGTAAAATCTGAAACATTAGTCTAAAAATGTAAACGACCCCCTTGTTTAAACCCATCATGCAATACATATCACAACCTTTGCGCATGATCAAACTTTGACTTCCTTTGTCGGTGACAACAAGATGTGTATTACCTGATCTCACGATCGGGAGTAAAAAAGTACATGTTTTATTCAAGCTATCTTCATCGTTTGTATCCATACATCTACATACATGTTGACTTTACATCAGCTACTCAGATAACATTAAATAATAAATATACAATCCTGAAATATATTGGCCAACATCGATTGTATGCGGAGTACATGGAAAATTCAACTTATTTCACGCTAGATCGTAGATATCTGGAGCAAGTTGAGCAAGTTTTTTTTAAAACTGCACGAATAACCTGCACCCCCTTCTGAAATTTTTAATTTTTGTAAAAAAAGTGCGGGTTTTCGGCGGGAATATACGGTAAGCAAATTTTCAATTACATGTAATGGTAATTTAATTAATTACATTTCAAAAATGCATGTAATTATAATGACTTTTCAATTACATGTACATTCCTCTGTTGACAAAAACATAATTAATATAGGACCCTTTTTTATCATTAATTTAAGTTAAATATGAAGTTCCACACATCATCAGATTTGTTACATGTACCTGCATTATTATTATTATTATCTATGTTTCCATTCCTGGTAGCCAAAATCGCCATTGGCTACTAATTTCTGAGGAATTCTTTCAAAAAGTAACCTATTTTAGCAAATTTGTGGGAAAATACTTTAAAAAGGACTATATTTTCACAAATTTTGGAAATTTGGCTACTAATTATTTCAAATTTGTGGAAACCTAGATTATTATTATTATTATTATTATTATTATTATCTAAAGAGCTTCTATATTATTTTATTGATCACAACCACCAAAAGTCCCAAGCCTATCTGTGCTATACTCAACCTAATGTTACTTGTTGTTTACCCCTAAGGCAAGCTGGTGTCACAATGTGATTACAGTCTGTATGGCTTGCATAGTAGCATACTAGTAGATGTTAAAACAATTCATTCAGCAAGTGCACTTATTCTGGCTTTACACAACTCAATTATTAAGTCACTTTCGCCCGAGAATCACAAGGTATTGGGAAACATAAAATATTCTATACAGACAAAAAAAGATTTTCACTTTCAAATGTTAATAATATCAATTTTTTCCAGCTGTATTTTTAAGTTCCAAGAAAAAAAGATATGCCAATAAATTGTGAAAAGTTTCAAAACTTGTTGTGCATGTTTTCCAAATTTTTTCCTAACGTAATTATGCAATGGATATGTTTCCATTCCTGGTAGCAAAAATAGCCCTTGGCTACTTATTTCTGAGGAATTCTTTCAAAAAGTAACATATTTTAATAAATTTGTGGAAACATACTTTAAAAAGGACTATATTTTCACAAATTTTGGAAATTTCGCTACTAATTATTTTAAATTAATTGAAACCTAGTAATGGTAATTAATTACTTTAACAAACTAATTGTAATTTAATTGATTACTTAAATTTATTATTCTTTTTCTTAACACTGCATTAATTGTTGGTTGATACACTTAATTTTGTTTCTGATAACGTCTCCCGACTTTAGCAAAAATACATAAAATCCAAAATTGTTTTGTCTGTTGTTCTAGGTTTCCATTTTTGAGTAATGATATGTATGAATATGTTCGCACACACATTATTTAATTGCCAACAAGGTGGAGGCACAACTTAACTTAAGAAATGGAATTTTACTTTTTTTCTACCATGAGGTCATGGAGAGAGTGAGAATGGCGCAAATTTAATGAAGTGCGAAGCACTTCATGTTAAATTTGCACCATTCTCCTTCTCTCCATGGCCTCATGGTAGAAAAAAGTAAAATTTCATTTCTTATATTTACAATCTTTCAAAAATATAAGTAAAACACGAGTGTTTTTCTGGATGGCACTTAAATTTACTTGTTTACCAACTCTCCGTGGCTGGATGCACATCATTTGATAGAACAGCAATTGGATCTGACAGAACCGTAACTCCGCCCACTCTGACGTAACTTGACGTGATTGACGTGAAGCTCCGCCCATACCCGTCTCCAGGTGACGGAAAAATAAACATAATCCCTCAGTTTATCGTAAATATTTTGTTTCACTTAAAAGATAATAAATGGTAAGAGTCACATTTTCATATTAAAATTAAACGAACAACTATTAAATGTTGAATTTGTAAGCATTGATGGCTGAATGGAAGACAACGAAAAACCCAACTGCTCATAATTTGTGAGCTATGTGTATTGTAATGTGTATTTGGAGTTATGCCAGTCAGAATTTGGCAGCGTTCGCGACTCTCTCCATGAAGTTATGGAGATACATGTAGTCAGGAAGACCTGTTTCATATAAGGAAAAGTATTGCGATTGTAAATATATGTGCACCAATATCTTTTTTATCTTTGGAAGACTAAAACCTAAATTGGTAACCAGATTAGCTTCAAAAAGTCCCGAGTCAGCACAAAAAACTGCAGTCGGTCGGGTTACCGGAAACACATAACTTTTTTTAAGGCCTTGTGCCATTTTTAGTGAAATGCAATAACATCAGTTTTCACTATATCTAGGGTTCCATAAATTTAAATAAATTAGTAGCCAAATTTCCAAAATTTGTGAAAATATAGTCTTTTTTAAAGTATTTTTCCACAAATTTGCTAAAATAGGTTACTTTTTGAAAGAATTCCTCAGAAATTAGTAGCCAATGGCGATTTTGGCTACCAGGAATGGAACATAGCTATATGATATAATGTAAAAACAAGTTGACTCCCTGACATCATTATGGAAATGCATTATCTTTATTTCTTGTTATAATTTTTATTTTTTAAATAAATTTTGTTGCGTATCTAGACTACTTTAAATATAATATTTTGAAAAAACACCTATTTTTTAGGCACTGATCAAGTGAAATCTACCGATTCTCAGTCTTTCAAAATAGCATCTCCACTGTGGTTTTGTTTGCAAATGTTGTTTCCGCTATAGTTAGAACCAAGTAGATCACTTGCTTGAAAATCCCTCCAATTTAAGAGCAACATTTTTTTTCTATCTTAGCCTATTATATTGAAAATACTGTTTGGATATCCAAGATTTTTTCAATGTCATCCGTAAGGTTTATTAACATAAAATAGACTTGGATTTCTAGAAAAAAAGTAACCATAATTTCATTGGAAACTGATTCATTTGTCATCCATGGGGATTGGTCTACTGTCAGAACCTGTCTGGTCTGTTTGTGCCAGTGAAGTTATGCTTTTTTTCATAGAAAATCAAATAAATCTAAATAAAAATCGATATTATTCACTTACTTGTGCTTAGTCATAACTGAAAATCTGTTTGTCCATCCGCGATTGTTGTAAAGTATTTCTGCAGAAAAGAAAATGTTGGCTTTATGGGGATTTTACATGGTGAAAATGATGATGTTTACACCAGAAATGATTTCCTTGGCAATGTTTTACGTCATATGCACAACAGGGTCCGTCATTTGCATGGTTTTTCAACACGTTAAATCCCATAGTGTCAACATTTTGCTCTGTGCAGAAATATTCTATGCTAATCATGGATGCACATATAGATTTCCTGTTACTCATTTTTTATTCAGATTTATTTGGTTTTCTATGAAAAAACATAACTTCACTGTCACAAATAGACCGGCTCCGAGAGATTAAAAAAGGAATAGCCAATTTTAAAAACACAAGTTTTGGTGCTCCTTAATTGGAGGGATTTCCAACCAAATGATTTTATATTCATTTGAACTTGAGGCATGGGAAAGTATGAAGATACCACTAACTTTGGCGACACGGGAATAGCCCCCGACTGCTGTCAGGATTAAAACCACCCTCGTACTATGATAATATTCTTACCAAATTAAAATTTAAATGCCTTAGCATTAAAATTTTCACCATGATCTCGATCGTGGCCATGCAGAGTTTCCCATAGTTCTCTGTGTGGCCAGTTCCGGTTTTGAGAGGCTACATTGATATGACTGAACGGTCAACTCGCCCCCTAACCAACTCGCCCCCTACCAACTCGCCCCCTAACCAACTCGCCCCCTACCAACTCGCCCCCTTGACATTACCAACTCGCCCCCTTGACGTTACCAACTCGCCCCCTGGCCATGAAATGAAAGAATCTTGACTGTGGCGTAAAACAAAAATACTCCACTAAACACACTCCAGAAATGACCACATAAGTGAACCTAGAATATTGACATGGAAATAAGTGAAAGAATCTTGACTTTGCACAACCTTTTAAAGCGGAAATAATAATTACAAACTAAATGAATCCATAGACTTATATATTTATTTGAATCATATTATATAATACAAACATTTACATGGCAGTACATTTTTATTCAACATAAATAATACTAGATATTGGTTTAAGTCGGATAAAATAAGATGACAAATGCCCTGCATAGTGCACACATGTCCCGTAAACTGCTTGTGTATCGTTTAGTCAAAATAAACATGTTTGCATAAATTCACACTAAACCATAAAACACTGTCAACACACGGCAATTTCCGGTGATAAAATGTGCCGATAATTGTTATTATTATTATTATTATTATTACAATAATATTTAAAAAAAACAACAACAAATTAAGTTCACTGTGACAACGTTGTTTGATGGATTGTACAAACAATAAACACGTGAAAATGCAAAAATTATTTTTTTAATGAACAGAATAAAAATTAATTATTATGATTATTATAATCATAATAATAAGTTTTTATTCTGTTCATTATTTTTTAATTATTATATATATTGGGGCGAGTTGGTATAAGTTGGGGGCGAGTTGGTGTTGACTTTAAAATAAGTGGGGGCGAGTTGGTAATGGGGCGAGTTAGAATGGGGGCGAGTTGGTATATAGTGGGGGCGAGTTGGAAGGGGGCGAGTTGGTTAGGGGGCGAGTTGACCAGAATTCGACTGAACAAGTACTAGCTTTTCAAAAAGCTTACCTGATATTCACCTTGCCATTAACTGATCTAACACGAGAAATAATACTCACAATCCCAGAGTATTTCGGGCAAGGGTAAAAAATGCTAGTGGCGTTTCGTCCATGTAATGATTTTTATGCAGCTAGCGACATTTACTGTATCTCCACAAATTCAGTGCACATGGAAAATGCAAGAATAAAGTCGTATTTTCCAACAAACTCACAAAAAAAAAATAATGTCAAAACTTAATACAAAATTTACTGATCTAATAGGAAAAAATACTTTTTATTCATCCAAAAGTGAACTTAATTCTGTACATAGAGCAATTTTTGAAGATTTTAACAAAACAACAAACCGTCCGAGGCTCTATGTCAAAATTATCCCTTCTGTACCTTCTTAATCTGAACAAATATATATCATATATATATATATATATATATATATATATATATATATATGTGTGTGTGTGTGTCTGTGTGTGTGTGTTGGTGTGTGTGTGTGTGTGTGTCATATATATATATATATATATATATGTTATGTCATAATTGGAATATTAATGATGATAACACCTGGAAAAAACGGACAACAATAACCTACCTGACCCTAAATGCCCTGATGTAACTTTGATTCGGAGGCCATAGGCAACTATCATGTACATTGCCGTACTCCATCTGTGTAATGATCTACAGTTCAGTGTCTTACAATCGGTACATAGAAATACATAACAGGTATACAGTTTTTATTTCGTTAAAAAGAAAAAAAATTATACAAAGAATGACCACATATATTTGAGTTCCTTATAAAATCCCGGTTATTGCAGTATTTTTTGTAAATTTTCAGGACGTTGGGAAATTACTTCTATTTTAAGTCATAAATATAGCATTTATTTCGGCACTATCTCTTAATATTCTTGTTTAATTTTGGAAAAATGTGACGAACTACCGTTATTTAAGGGCTGTTTTTTTTAGCTAATTTGGTTTTTTTTTTTTTCAAAAATGACCACATCTAAAGTCCACATCTACTTTTTCTTTCTCTTGTAAACATTTAAATTAATTTGATGTTCTGGTTGGAATATCTCTTAGATTATTTTTACTGCCATCAGGTCATTTTAATCTCATTATGACCGTGTCAGGTTGTCAGTTACACAGTGACCAGTTACCGATAACTTGTGGTAACGAGGTTTGTGAAATTTACCTGGAAGAGTTATTCCGTCTGATCACTTAACAAAATAGTTACAGTCAGGTAAAACTTGATCAGATTAAAAAAAAAATTCGCAAATTTTCTCTACGTACAGGAGAATTGAACAATGATGTTTTAAATCAAAAATATAATTTAGTTAAGTCAGTGCATTTTAAATGCATTTTATTGATAGTTTAATGGAAACATTTTCAATTAAAAGAAATAAATAAATAATAAAAACCACATGCACTGTATTTATGGAAACACAGTAGTCTACTCTCGCTGGTGCAAAACATGCACGGGTGACAATCATGTGACTTATGTTGATCACATCCCCAGAGAAACACGCTCGCTTCGAAGGTAAATTGACCTTAGTTTTGTATGATAGCGCACGAATTTTAAAATAAAATGTAGCATACGGAAGATGTATATATGTATTAAGTTTCGTTGCCAAATGACAACATTCAACTCCCTGTAGTTTCTGCAAACACTTCGACAATGTTTTGATCCGCTTTGATAACGCTTTCACTGTTATGTAATCCCTGATTCAAATATATTACAAAATTAGCGCATTTAACACCCAGATTTTCTGTATCCACTAGATATTTATTCCAAGAGAAAATTATTTCCATTATGTTTATGTCAGTAGAACTTGATATCAGTAGGACATGATAAATATCGGCGCAGGCAAAATCATGATGATACGACAAAAGCATGGCCAGTTGGTTAATTTGCATAGGTAGCTAGACACATCCTCTCAATTTATTGCAAACCGTCGGCGGCACCTCCCCGCGAGTAATTTCTCACACTTTTGTCGTGAATAATCGATCATAAATATGTTTTACAATGCATAATTTTGGATAAATTGAGGTTGAGTATACTCTGTAATGCTTTCCCAAAAGTTGATATTTGTCACAGCTACTGAATTAAAGCGAGTTTTGTTGATGTTAGTCAAGGCATGTGTAATTTCTTTTTCACTGTACTCCTAGTTGAATATTTAGAAAATCGAACTGTCGCCCTAGTCGCTATCATACACGGAAATCTGGGAGAATGGAATCATTAATAGTATATAAGGCTGGGGTAGTCGAATGCATGTTTAAAGTGTTAACCTTCAACCCAAGAGCCTCACGGCCCCTGTCGACCGCAAATGGTCTTTTTGTGTCGTTATTAGATTAGTTTGGTGCCAATATAATGATACAGGGCGGTTTGCAATGATGATCTACAACACTCTGGGTGTTCTATAAAAGCCGATATTAGTGCGCTCTAGTATAAAACAGTTTTAAAAAACCACTCGTACCAATATCATTTTCTTCATAAATTATTGTTTAGATTATATCAACAGCATACCAATCCATAATTCAAAATATTAATGAAAAAACAAACGCCAATCCATGTCCAAACCACGTCTCTAAAGCAAAGTAAAAACGTTGAAACTGGCAAATAAAGAAACATACGCCGGGGGAAGGTTTAACACCTCCTATTTAGTTAGATACACCCCGTGTGTAATCAAAATTGAGAATGAAAGGAACATGGAACTATGTGACGTCAAATATATTCAGGGTAATTTTGGATACATAGACATCAAACTTATCAACAATATTGTGACGACGGTCATAAAATTTCATTTGTAAGCCTAGACTGTGGCAATATCTTTGCGTCAACAATTTATTTGTGAGCAGTTTTTTTTTTTTCGTTTTATAAAGTTCTCGTAGTGGGAGCAAGATCTACCATAACGTATTAATAGTGAAACAAAAACGCCATAAGCAGATGATGTATTATTGCTCTAGAAAAGGAAAGTTAACAATAAAAGAATGAACTTTACACGTTTGTCATGCAGTTTTATTTGTAGTCCCTTTTTGGGCGTCATAATTGAGGTACTGTTCTAAATATGAAGCAGAACGTGAAGAATCCGTCGTGTCTTTTATTTAAAACTCACTAAAATAGATGGCATTCACATTATAGCTTTTATGATTAAATTAATAGATAGAGCGTCATCTATCTATCTATGTAGGTTTAGCGACAGTCGTCTCCAGGGTTAACAAGATTTTGCATAAATTTTGATTCACACGAATAAAGTGGCAAATCAGCAAGCAATGGTGCACAGTTTGTATCCATTGGTATACCGGTCGTCTGTGGGAAAATAATGATTATTATCAAACACAACAAATATGTTGTCTATCAGAAACTCTAACATTCTGTTGATGGTATCTTCAGTATTTTTGTTTGGAGCCCGTATAGTACTTGACAAAATAACCAGAATGCCTGTTCAGTACTAGATATTTGTATTTTGGATTACCATTTTGTAAAAGAATTGACAAGTAAATAATTTGTTTTAGACGCCTTTTAAGCTTAGAATGAGGGATAGTGGTGTTAAGGATATAAAGTAACAAGAATTCATCGGAACGAATAATAAATCGATTAGTGGGAAGTGTAGTTGTGCATATCTTGAACCAATTCCGGTTCGTTGATTTTTTAGGATTTATGGCCCTTTGTGTCACAAAGATTTTCCACGCTAGTTCTTCTTAACCATCCATCCGATATTCATGAAACTTTACAGTTATCATCAGTGGGAAGTGTAGTTGTGCATATCTTGAACCAGTTCCGGTTCATTGATATTTCCAGGAGTTATGTCCCTTTGTAGTTTATTTTCGCCCGTTACAAAGTTTATCCGCACTAGTTCTCCTAAACTGTCCATCCAATATTCATGAAACTGTACAGCAATGGTCAGTGTAAAGTATAGTTGTGCATATTGTAAACCAGTTCCGGTCCACTAACTTTTCTAGGAGTTATGATCCTTTTCAATTTATTTTCGTCTGACAGTTAATGTTCAAACTTCTAACATATATAGTACATAATACACTGATGGGTAATCAACAAAACAAGAGCGATATTGGCACATATTAATACCCTAATAAAACAGCATTATAATTCAGTTATTTATCTTGTTCACACTTCAGACAGAGACTGATACACACATTGGATGGACAGAAAGAAAATAGCCAACACTTGACATTCTTACTTCTAGATAAGAACGTCACGTGTGGCACTGCCGTTCATCTTAAAACACTTATCGGCGGGGGATCTTGCTTTCTCTGAAAGCTCTTGTGATAGTTTAAATTCAGCAATTAATTGAAAGGCACCTGTTGTTGATGTAATGTTTAAAAACCTCAATAATAGCACTGAATGACATTAGTTTGATTGAGAAGAATGATCGCGAATGTATGTTATTTTGTTTATATACTGTTGTGGGCTCAGACAGCACTAAAAACCTGGTTTAGTTTTTCCAAGAGGATAATTCTGGGCAAGTTTGATTTAATCTGTGACCCAAATATAGACAGGGGCAGATCCCAAAAATGTGACACCCCCTAAACTTTTTTGTTAAAAGCAGGAAACATGGTGGATCTTATTGCCCTATACGTACTTAGTCAGGCTAGGTATGTTTCCACCTTGACTTTTCCGTTTAATGAAAATCTGGCTGCCAATCCAAGATGGCCACCAAAAAGGAATTTAAGTATAAAAATTCATATCATATCAACCACTTAACCTTTTTAGTTGAAATTTGGTATTTGATCAATAAAATATTTAATTCTAATTTTCCATGAATAAATATTGGTTGTAAAATTCAATATGGCCGCCATTTTCAAGATGGCCGACTTATAATCATCGCGCTGCATTTTAAATCAAATACAACAAAGGATGTCATTATTTTATGACATAAAACCAATGTATTGTATTTAGTATATATGTACTTAGTTAAGCTAGGTTTGTTTCCACCTTGATTTTTTTCCTTTTAATGAAAATATGGCTGCCAAATCCAAGATGGCTACCCAAAAAAGATAGTTTAAATATAAAAATTCAATATCAAATCAACCACTTAAGTTTTATAGTTGAAATTTGGTATTTGATCAATTAAATATTTAAACTAATTTTCTATGGATAAATATTGGTTGTAAAATTCAATATGGCTGCCATTTTCAAGATGGCCGACTTATAATCATCGCGCTGCATTTTAAATCAAATACAACAAAGGAGGTCATTATTTTATGACATAAAACTAATGTATGTATGTTACATATTATGTGAAAATATTATCAAGTACTGCTCTTAAAACTTTTTTATGTAAATTAAATAATTTAAATAACAAAGCCGAAACATTTTTCAAGTTTTCAATAAATAGCATTTGAATTAATTTAATAGCTATGACTTTTGATGTCTGCAATAAAAAAAGTCCTCTCGCTTATTCAAACATTCAAAGAGGTCCAACAGCAACATGATTAACATCCACAAGCACCTTGCAGTAATATATTCTATACGTCCCCGGTTCAACAATTCAACAGCTATAAATATAGGATTCAATAACAATCTTTTATTTCAAAAACATTAATTTTAAATCAAAAACCAAGACCATAACAAAAACATCTGCATGGCTACAAAGGATAAGTGTCTGTCCACTATCTGTTTCTTTGGCTTCTTAAGCACAAAGAACAATTCTTATGTCTGCCTCTTTATGATTTGCTCAAAGACCTGATTTAGTAGTAGTATTCGCATCCAAAAAATCCTAACCGAACCATTAACTGCTTGCCATATACCATTTTTGTATATCTCATTTGATATAAAACTAAAAGAATCAGATGCATTCTTTATTCTCATCCATATGTATATTGAATTATTCCATTTTTCAACTTTCCATCTCTATTCTGCAGTACATGTATTATTCTTTAAATCGAATTATTTAACACCAGTTCTTACTGGTTTTAATGCTCTATGATTGCGATTTGTGGATATATTGTTGTGTTTTTGATTTATTTTCTTCTTGTCAGACTTTATAGAATGCTCAAAATATCAATTAAACAAAACATCTACTCTACCACTATTCCTGAAATGACATTTTGTTACAAAGTTGTCAAAGATTTGTGCATTGGCGTTTTCCGAATGCTGTTAACCAATGTCATACTCTCTATTATGGTACAGATCTTTATTTCTTTTTCTGGATATTTCTGAATGGCATCATCAACCTGTGGCTATATCAGATGTTTGTCGATTGATCGTAAACTACCTGATGATGTTACGTAGACTACACTTATGTCTTTTTGTCCAGTATATCACCATCACCGTTACCTCTTCCTGCTTTCACTGGCACAATGATATTATTTAGCAATTGTTCTTTTGATTTTTGAAACTCCATAACACTACCGAAAAATATAAAGACCTGTACGATAATATATGGCACGGCATTGGTTAACAGCATTGGAAAACTGAGAAGATTGTCTCGCAGCAACCACAAAGTATCATTTTAGAAAATGCGTTAGAGTAGATTGTTTGCTTTTATAAAGGCTTGACCAGACGAAAAGAATACATTCAAAACAAACATACCAATCCATGTCAAAATCACAATTATGAAGCAAAGTAAATCTTGAAACTTTCAAATGAAGTTTAACCCAGGAACAACCACCAGGGAAGTGAGAACAAGTGACCTGAAAGGATAATTGAGCAGCCCACACTTTTTAGAAAGAAAGAAACATGGAACTTTGGGACGCCACATATCCATGGTATTTTCGGATACAGAGTCACCATACTATATTGTGATGACAGCCATAAAACTTTATGAGGGCCTTAATAAGACAAGACTTGTGCTATCCCTGTATCAACAATTAATTTGTTAGCAGTTTGCACCATTGTATAAACAGATTTAAAGAATGCAGAAGAGAGATGGAATTCCATGTTGCCTGAGAATTTGAACAATTTTATAAATATGGGGGGGGGGGGAGAATAAGGCTTAACTGACTACATGTAGTTTTATATCAAATGAGTTGAGCAAGGTAGTACTTGGCAAGGAGTCAGTGGTTATCGGAGGATTGCGGATCCAAATACTATATTCTCGAGTTCAGGGCGAGATGCATCAGGTTCTTGTGCAAACTAATAATATGCAGACTCAAGACTTGAGTGACATGGATAGAATAACGGATAATGATCAGATGTTTGTATTCTCTTGTGTCACAACTAAACAGTAAGGTTTAAGTGAGTACTAGAACAAATAAGAAACCAGGAGTCAATAAGAAATATCAGATGAAAAAACATTTAGATCTGTTGGTATTTGATCAACAGACAGCGATTGAGCTTCCAGCATTGGGAGTGTTCAAACAATTTACGGAGCTTGAAAACTCTGAACTGAAAGCCTATGAATATACAATAAAGTCGGCAACGTTGTTATCAATTGTAGATTCCTTTGTTTGTAATCTATTTCAAACTACCAACCCTCAACAAAAACCTTCATGAACTTCACTGTCATATGGTCCATCATTGCCACGTTACAAGATGTGTTCCGGTCATGCACATTAAACACATTAATTATCAGGAAATGGTTTGGAATCTGTGTTTATTTCTTAGTAAAAACTACCATTAACTCTTGTGAGCAGTTGGGAAATTGACCTACAATATTTATGAATGTGGAATTGCTGAATCTTTGTGATGTTTGTGCAGTTTAATTATTGGGAAAGACACATTCTACTGCACAGTTTTTTGTGGATGTGAACCATGCCGGTGTAAAAAGCTTTTGAATGAGTCAGTTAACTAGTATATATATTAACACATTCAATATATAGGTTTATTGTATTAACACAATGCAGCGCGGTGATTATTAGTCGGCCATCTTAAGAAATGGTGGCCATATTGAATTTTACAACGACAGCTTGTTCATGAGAAAGTAATATAAATATTTCATTGATCAAATATCAAATTTCAACTCAAAAAGTTAAGCGGTTGATTTATTATTGAATTTTAATTTTGAAATTATCTATTTTGGTGGCCATCTTGGATTTGGCAGCCATTTTTTTTATTAAACGGAAAAAGTCAAGATGGAAACATACCTAGCCTAACTAAGTACATGTATTAAATGCAATACATTGGTTTCATGTCATAAAATAAATAATGACATCCTTTGTTGTATTTGATTTAAAATGCAGCACAATGATTATATGCCGGCCATCTTGAAAATGGCGGCCATATTGAATTTTACAACCATTATTTATTCATGGAAAATTAGTATAAATATTTTATTGATCAAATACCAAATTTCAACTAAAATGGTTAAGTGGTTAGTTTGATATTAAATTTTTAAACTTAAATTCTCTTTTTTGGCGGCCATCTTGGATTGGCAGCCATATTTTCATTAAACGGAAAAAGTCAAGGTGGAAACATACCTAGCCTAACTAAGTACATATAGGGCAATAAGATCCACCATGTTTTCTGTTTTTAACAAAAAAAGTTTAGGGGGTCAATAAAGAGGCTACTTTTTGAGATCTGCCCCCTGACTAATATATCAATAAGACTTTTTAGATATATAGTGTCCCACATTCTTACCAAGAATATTCCATATAAAAGATGACCTACCTTTAAGTCAGGAAAATCAATTATAAGCAAGTTTGATAAAGATAAGAGAAAAATTATTGCCTCAAGAAAGTAAAAAGGGTTTTCTATGACAAACGTTTTGCCCCAACATGACCCATATAAAAACTTGATTTAGTTTTATGTCGAGAAAAACATTATAAGCATGTTTTATAACGACAAGAGAAAAAATATTGCTTCAAGAATGAAAACAAGAGAGTCATGTGGCCCTGGGCGCTCACCTGTGAATAAATTGAATTCTGCACATTTTCCTAAAATGTAATGTATAGAGGGTTAAGAGTTCTTCAATAGTTTGATGAAATGAACAGCTTATTGGCCTAGTTAACACAAAGCCGATGATTTTGTACAAGAAGATCATTCTAGGCAAGTTTGATGAAAATTGGATTGAAAATGTGATGTATACAGCATTTTCAAGTTTTTTTTTATAATTTTACCTATTGGTCAAACAGGACTCATATACATACTTGAAATAGATTTGGTAATCGAAGATAATTCTGGGTAAGTTTGATGAAAATTGGATTGAAAATGTGCTGTCTAGAGGGTTAACAATGTTGTTATATGACTTGACCTAGTGACCTACTTATTGACCCGACATGACACATATACATACTTATAATAGATGTGGTCATGAAGATCATTCCTTGTAAGTTCGATGAAGGATGGATGAAAAATGTGTTGTCTAGAGGGTTAATATTTTTCAATGATTTGACCTAGTGACCTACTTATCAGACCAATATGACCCATAAACACACTTTATATCAATTTGATCATGAAGATCATTCTGGGCAAGCTTAATGAAGATTGGATTGAAAATGTGGTGTCTTGAGCATTTACAAGTGTTTTAATGATTAGACATAGTGACCTACTTGTTGGCCCAACATGACCGATATACATACTTGACACAGATTTTGTCCTGAAGATTTTTCTGGTTAATTTTGATGAAGATTGGATGAAAATGTGCTGTGTAGAGGCTTAACGATTTTCTATTATTTAACCTAGTGACCTACTTATTGGCCTGACATGACCCATATACACGCTTGACGTAGATTTTGTCATGAAGATCATTCTGGGCATGAATGATTAATATTGGATGAAAAATGTGCTGTCTAGAGGGTAAACAAGGTTTTTCTATTATTTGACCTAGTGACCTACTTATTGATTAAAGATGACCCATATAGAAAATTTAATTAGATTTGGTCAGAAGATCGTTCAGAGAATATTATATGAAGATTGGACAAAACCATGCACTCTATAGTGTTAACAATGTTTTTCTTTGATTTGATCTAGTGACCTTATCAATCCTACATGACCTATGTATGAACGTGACCTAGGTTTTGCCATGAAGATCTTTCTGGACAAATTATATGCAGATTAGACATAAAATATAGACTCTCAAGTGAAAACAAGGTTTTTTATGATTTCACCTGACGAATTATATGAAGATTAGACAAATATTATGGACCCTATAGAGTGTTAATAAGGTTTTTCTATTATTTCACCTAGTGACCTACTTATTAATTTAACGTGGCAAATATACGAACTTGACCTAGCTTTTCTCATGAAGATAGTTCCTGACAAATTATATGGATTGGACAAATAATATGGACTCTATAGTGTTAATAAGGTTTTTCTATTATTTCACCTAGTGACCTACTTATTAATTTAACATGGCAAATATACGAACTTGTCCTAGCTTTTGCCATGGAAATGGTTCCTGACAAATTATATGAAGATTGGACAAATAATATGGACTCTATAGAGTGTTAATAAGGTTTTTCTATCATTTGACCTAGTGACCTATTTATTGATCCAACAAGACCCATATACGAACTTGGCCTAGCTTATGTCATGAAGATTATTTTGGACATGTTTAATGAAAATTGAACAGAGCTCAAGAGTGTTAACAATAAAAAGTTCACACACGTCACACGTTGCATGGCGGACAAAGACCGGTGAGCTAAAAAGGTTTTTCTATGACTCTCTTTTTGTCCCAGCATGATCCATATAAAACCTTTATCTAGATTTATGTCGAAAAAATCCATTATAAGCAAGTTTGATTAAAATTGAATAAAAATTATTGCCTTATAAATATGAAAAAGATTTTTATGACTTACTTTTTGACCCAGTATAAACCATATAAAAACTTCACCTAGCTATATGTCGAGAAAACCATTATATGCAAGTTTGATAAAGATAAGAGAAAAACTGTTGCTTCTGGAGTATTAATTACCAAGCATACCAATCCATCTTGACAGATGATGAACAACAGAGACCGGTCAATATAGCTCACTCCTATTTTTGTCCAGGTGAGCTATATATAACCTACAAGGCTAAACATAAGTCGATCGTAACGGTACACCTACATATCTGTTAAATCTTCCTAAATCACAGATAGTTCTTATCTTGACTGATGTTTTAAAACATTTTTCTGTACAATGCTTAGGTGAAAATGTCTTTTTTATGGTTTTTATGTAGATGCAAAAATACTTGAAAATTAAATTAGCTAAAATGGAATGATACAAATATACCAGTCTATGTCCAATTAACAACCCCTAAGCAAAGCAATAGCTTTTCAAACTGTCAAATTAAGTTAAACATGTGAACATCCACCAGGGAAACTAAGCCGGGTGCTTCAGAAAGGTAAGCTCTTTCTGTTTAGGTAGCTCTAAGAAACTGATAAAAATATCTGTCATAGCATGGGCTAACATGTCTCTCAATTGACACATTCATTTTGCAGATACTAAAGACTTGGATATCTTCTTTTTATCAAGATACTTTATTTGAAAAGGTAATTTTTTGAAAAGAAATTAATCTTTAAACAACAAGAAAAGTATTTTATTGTTATTGTTCATAATATAAAGAAACATTATAAAATTTTAATGTAATATTTGGCTAAATATTTTGTAAGACATATTACCTTTTATAATCAATAATCAAATAAACAAGAATTATTTTTCAAATGTTCTTGAACCAAATGGTTTGAGAGAATTACAAATATAATAAAATATTGGCATTAAAATTCAAGTTGATAAAGGAAGGTTTGTTAAGAAATCACTGTATTTGAGACAGGTATAATCTAGATGGACATGTCAGTAGTATTATTATAATACCGTCACGTTTAACACACGTTTTACACCAAATTCAGGCAATCTGCTAATTAATAACAATCAAATAAACTGGATATAAATAGCAATTGACCGCATGACTGTCTTCCTTAATGTTATTTACTTACTTAATTACTTCACTCAGTCTGTTTGAATCACTGTTTAGTTGTCAGCATCCTTCTGTAGCGACCATAGATCGCCTACTCTTTTCTATACAGAGGTGTCTTTAGTGTGCACAGAGACATGGAACCTCGGTCGCATCCCAAAGACTAATATTTAGCTTTTTACAGCTCTAGTATGGAAAATAGATTAAAATCACCTCAGAAAATTTCCAAGTTAGGTTCGAACCCACAACCCTTGACTTCCAAAGCCAGTTATAGTAGCACTAAGCCAAGTCCACCCATTAAAGGTGATTAGTTAATCTTTTTATTAATTAATTTAATGGACAGATGTACTGTAAAAAGTCAATTGACAAGTTGAATTATCAGTGTAATCGCAAACTTGTTTGCTAAATTATTTATGAAAATAACATTTATATTTGTAGTTTTGATTTTCCATTCATACCACGTAAGGAAGAAGCAATTATTTTATCAATCTATATTCAATGAATAGAGCAATATTAAGTAGCGGTTTGACTGAATTTGGTGTAAATCTTTAACATTATTTACTTTTCAAATCTTCAGTGGCTGTATCTGTTTTATAAATATTATAAATAATGGATGGAAAATTCGGATCTTGCATTCAGGCGAGCACACTTATTTATATAAAATGTTATTGTATAATATGGACATGGGTTAGTATGTTTGTTTTTTATATAGATCCCATCAATATGATTGGTCACAATCAATAAACATGACCATTCTATCTTATAGAATGTATTTCCAAAAAACCCAGTGTACATAGAAATCTATTTTTAGAATCCGGAAATTGATTGATGTATTTTCTGGTCTATACCACACCAAATACAACCACTAAACAATTGATAATTGTATTATAGCATATAAACCGTCGTTCAGATAATATAAAATATACTGCTCAAATGTCCACTTAATTTATTTTCATTTTTGCACAAAAATTATAAAAATCATTGTCAATAAAATGTTAATTATTTTTGTGCTGTATGTGTTCAGTTTCTTACACCTTACATCAAATCCAAAAGGCAGTAAATTTTAACAAGATTTTTTTAATTCTAAAAATTGAACATTTAAAAATAGTTCACCAATTAATTAATTTACATTGAGGTACACTAACAAGGTTTGTATTTCGATAAGAAAATTGCAATAAAGCAGCAAATACCTGTAAACTTATGTGAAATAGCAGTATGTGATTGATTTAAGGCAAAGATACATTTACAGTAACTGCTTATAGGTTTCCCCTTATAAAACAGTTTGTTAAATGTGATGAATTTTGAAAGCAAAGATAAAAATGGATTTTCATTATTAGTTTTGTTGTTAAAGATTTTCAAAACAATAACAAAAATAAGATAAAATAGTGTTCCCAATCATATTGCTAACAAAAATAATCTTTAAAAAATAGCCAAATTTCCATTACTCTGCTATAATCAGTTTGTGAAAAGTAAAAATGAACACAATATGCAAGTCTTTAACATTTATTGAGTTCATTGTGAAAAATCTTCAAAGCAATAAAAAGAAGTCCAATTTTTAATAATCTATCCTAATCAATTTTTTTCAGAAAATATAATCTTGAAAAAAAAAACGTTTTCAAAAGTCAGTCCGATTCACTTTGTTAATAAAGAATTATATTGAAACATAAACTGAGTTTTCAATAGTCTGTATCAATAATAATGTTGTCCAGAAAACACATTCTTGAAAAAATAAACCGTTTTCATTATTCAGTCTTATTCATTTTGTTGAGAAAGAACAACATGTATCTTGAACTTATTACTTATTTTTTCAGTATAAAATATCTTTAAAATTATCGTGGAAAAACATTTTCGTTAGAAAGTCCGATTCTTTTTCTTGAAAAATTTTTTTTTGAAAAAATAAACCAAGTTTTCAAACAACAATAAAACTAGTTAGTACGATTTTTGTCCAGTATGCTAGTAAAACATCTTAAAAAATAAAAATATACCAAGTACTCAATAGTCTATCCATATTATTCTGCTCACTATAACATATCTTTAAAATATAAAAATAAATCAAATTTCAAATAGTTCGCTCAAAATATCTTAGGGAAAAATAGGGGTAACTTATTACTTAACCAGTTTTAATTTTACACCACTAGACAGACACTTTCGAAATAAACAGAGTTATATTAAATTGAAGAACTAAGGCAGACAAAATCTGTACTTAGTGCAATTACATCACATAAAACAATCTAAGTATGTAACAGTGTATTCCTCTAAGTTGTAGTTATTGGTAATTATATTAGTTTTTTATTTGTAAAGGATTTTTATTTTTAGCATGATATTTTATATTTACATTACAATTTCTGAAATTGCTTGAATATAATTTCATTTATATAACAATTTCATAAATGTCATAATTGAGATATCATAATGACTTAAAATTCATATGTATATAAGACAAAAAATTCTGAAAAAATTAGCTTAACTGTACGTGTGAAATACATTATCAATTATAACGTTTATCATCTCATAGTTGAGTCTACAAACTTTTTTTAAATAATTATAATATTTAACATAGTTACACTCTTTGACTTAAAAACTGAATTTTGAAAGTATCAAGTAGTTCTAAGCCAAATAGTTTGAATTAAAAAAGTTCTAAGATTTGTTTTACACACCAAAATGAAAACAAAGCAATTTATCATGTCCAGATTGATTGGAACTGTTTCTCAAGTCAGTGGCTAAATGCATTCTGTACCATTAGCGACCAGCCTGTGTCCAGCAACAAAAGTAGAACCGCATTTAAAGGGGAAAAATTGAATTCAAACTCACATCGTGATATTAAATTACATATTGGTATGGTGTTTCAAATTATTAATGCCGAGAAGATCCGACCATAGTGTGTCTCCACGTTTTTATCTAGACCACTTTATTTAGCTAGGTTCTTTAAAAATATTATTTGCAGCTTGTTACTGACATTGTTCAATATGGCTTTGTCATCCCAAACTTTTAACCTTGAAATTTGACTGAAAGTTATTTTATACAATCAAAAATCTTAATTCATTAGTCTCACATTTGAATAATTTATGGAGAGACAAAAGGATATTTATCATCTTACTCACCGCTGAATCATGACATGTATGTCGTATATAAGAAAATGTCTAACATCATACACTGAATGCAAACATAAAACAACCAACGATCATAAATTGTATTGAAGAACTGATATTGTAAAATATTGACTCAGGTTACCTTGAATAACATACTTAAATTTCGAGTCAACAAGAAACAATATAATACAATATTTGTTCAATAACCCCTGTATTATACAGTCAAACCTGTCTATAAAGACCACTTATGGAACTAGTAAAAGTGGTCTTTATATACAGGTTCAAATAATATGAATAAAGAATAATTGGGATCACAATTTTACTGGCTTTTATAAGCAGGTGACCCTTATATAGAGGTGGCCTTTAAAGCAGGTTTGACTGTACAGTCTACTGTCCTTTATAAGCAGGTGGCCCTTATATAGAGGTGGCCTTTAAGGCAGGTTGGACTGTATAGCAAAATGCATTTCATTTACTTCTCAATAGTAATTCATCTAAAAATACCATTTTATCTCACAATACATCAATATTGCATTAGTTCTTATGCAAGAATATAAGAACGAAGAATATAAAGGCCAGTAGATCTATATCCCATTTCTTCTTTATTCATATTATCTGAACCTGTATATAAAGACCACCTGCCTATAAAGAACACTTTTATAGGTTTCCTTGGGCTACCTACATAGACAGGTTTGACTGTATATGTATATAATATTTATTGTGACTCAATTTCATAAAAGTATAGTAAAAAGGTGCAAATTTAATAAAAACTGACATGACAGTTTAAATCCTGACAATGAAAGAGCATGACAATTTGTGAATTTGTAAAACTAATTACATTCTTTTTGAGATAAAAAAATAAATTGTTAACAAAAATCAATTAAATGTAAACACGTTTTATGAGCATATTTATCAAACAATATAAAGGTGCCCTACTGACAACTAAAAACTATATACATGTGTAGATGTTTATAATATTTATTGTTACTTAATTCAATAAAAAATGAAAATAAAAATGTGGAAATTTAACTAACTGACATGACAGTTTAAATCCTATCAATGAAAGGGTATGAGAATTTGTGAAACCAACAACATACTTTTTTAAGAGATAAAAATGAAAAAAGTTAATAAAATCAATTAAATGTAAAAATAAAGTTTATGAAAATATTGATCAAACAATATAAAGGTGCCCTACTTACAACTAAAAATTATATACATGTGTAGATGTATATAATATTTATTGTTACTTAATGTAATAAAAAATAAAAAATGTGCAAATTTAACTAACTGACATGACAGTTTAAAACTTAACAATGAAAGGGTTTGAGAATTTGTGAAAACCAACAACATACTTTATGAAATATAAAATGAAAAAACAATTAATAAAAATCAATTAAATGTAAAAATAAAGCAAGTTTATGAAAATATAGATCAAACAATATAAAGGTGTCCTACTTACAACTAAAAATTATATACATGTGTAGATGTATATAATATTTATGTAGTAAAAAATAAAAATAAAAATGTGCAAATTTAACTAGCTGACATGACAGTTTAAATCCTAACAATGAAAGGGTATACGAATTTGTGAAAACCAACAACATACTTTTTGAGATATAAAAATGAAAAATAAATTAATAAAAATCAATTAAATGTAAAAAAAAATAAAGCAAGTTTATGAGAATATTGATCAAACAATATAAAGGTGCTCCACTGACAGCTAAAAATTATATAACAGCAATTGGAGACATTTTACTGACAGCTAAAAAGTATATAAAAGCAATTGGAGACATTTCACTGAGGCTCACAATCAGTGAACCGGAAACAATTTCATATATAATTCTTAAGGGTATGTGGTTTTCCATTAGATCAATTCAAAGCATAAACTTTAAACATTAACAAACCAATGTATAGAAACAACATGCAACAAGCATTTAACTGTCTACAAATGACATTTATAGTGTTATAACTAACTGTCGTGCAAAACAAACTGAATACCCATGTAATAGGTCAAAGGTTAATTAATACACGACCCTTTGGTCAAGAATCCTATACACAAATAAAGATACAAATACTTGTAACAAATAAAGCTGATCCGTGTGATCGCTGCCTCCTCAATTTACTATATACAACAATTCAGTTAGTGATCAGATACAAACTCATTAATGAATCCTTTTCCTCATATAATCATTAAGTTATTGTTAAAATGAAAGAGACATACACTTCGAATAATTTTTTTTCTCTTTCCAATATTTTAGTTTTTACTTTCCAACAATTTAGTTGCTATTTGCCAGTATATAAAATGCAAAAAATATCTTCAAAATACTAGTATAATAATTAAAATATGACTTAAACAGGAGATGCTTACCCTTCAAAAACACCCCGCATCACTTCCCTGGTGGACGTGCGCGTGTTTATCCTTATTTATCATTTTCAAAGTTCTTATTTAGTCCATAAGGTATTTGGCCATGAAGGTATTGTATCAGCCTTTGTAAGTTAGCATAATATTAATTTACAACACATCAAATTTTCTCAATTTGCTTTTGTGTTTCATTTAAACATTTTGAACAAGTTTTTTAACAAGCTCAATATCTATATATCGATTGGTATTTCATTATGAACATTTATGACTGTGTATATCAAACTATACAAATCTATAGAAGTGTACTAGACGGACTTACTGTACAATAACATCAAACATAAATAACTTAATATCACTAATATGTACATAATAAAGGTCTGGGCTGAGCAACTCAAAGCTTTCTTAGCAGTCACGAAACCTTTACATCTATGTGATATCTAAGCCCCAAGTTTCGTGACGGCTAATATAGCTTCAAGTTATCCACCCCTGAAATATGACTGCAATTTACCAACAATTTACATTCAACTTTTATGAAAAAGAGAGATTTCAATAATTAAAAAATGTCACATTGACAATTCATACTATTTCAATTACTTATCAACAAATATAAATTACTTTTTCCCCGAATGTGATTTTCTTTGCTGGTACTTCAACCTACCAAATGAACCCAAATCAACAGAATTAATTACTAAATCTACAGAAACTGTAAACATCAACAAAATTCCATAAAAACGTTTGTTAGACTCAATACACTTTCACAGTTGAGTCCCTTTATATGGAGATATGCATCAGTTCACAATCATTACTTAAATTTTACACATTTTAATAATCATGTTTTGGAATTACTAATAAGTATCTTTGGCAAAACTAAATACAATTTTTAAGCTAGAAGTAATCTTCAAAATTACACCACAAATACTTAGGTATCTTGAAAATAACAAAATAATTAAAATTTGAAATTTTGTCAGATTTAAGGAAAATCTTAGTTAAGAAATGATTGCGAAACTGGGGCCTTGACAATTGATATAGGGTATCATATATAACATTCTTTTTTATATATGCTATTACCAATGTCCCCTAAATGAAACTTTTAACACTGGAAATTAATGATAATTGTCATTCAAAGAAACATTTTTATTTTTCAAGAATTTCGTGTGCATTCATTTTCGAATTTAATCAGTAGATTATGATCAGTGCAAATGCAATTAAATTTTTTTTTCTATTGCTGTACGTTACTCTCGCGAGTTTACATGAAGATCAAATGAACATGAAAACATCCCAGATTTGCAGTAAACAAAATGTATCATGATATACTTTTTTTCCGGTGCCAAAGTATTAAAAAGTATATTTTCCCTTATATTGTAAAACACATTTAACTCCAGCAATATAAATTGAATAAACAAATTTGTTATGACGATTTGTTCATTAAACTTGCAAAAATAGTGACAACACATGTTTATACATAACAAAAATTTAAACATGTGAAATAATTCATTAATAGAGGAGTTTATGTTCTTTATATTTCCATTTCAACATTTTGACAATAATATATCCTGATAATCTTTATAAAAACAAAAATATAAAATCTAAAACTGCTTAGTAAGCTAGTTCATACAAGATGTATTGTTTTTGTCAATTAAGTGTTATATTTCGCTGACACCTGAAAGAACACTTTTAACATGTTCATATATTTCACTTGCAATTTTTATTGCATTTTCAGCTTTATTTTCGTCAAATTTGTCTGAAGGTATGTATGGGGCTTGGTGCATGTCTGGATATCGCATTGCGGTATGATTCCCAAGTAAACTGACTAAACTCCTTGCAGAACTGAATAGTGCCGGGTCTAAGTCGCAAGCTAAGCTACACAATTCATGGCTGTGTGTCAAACAGTTGTTTGCATCTTTATAAAACCATACTGCTTTAAGCGATTTCTCTGCAGACTTAAAACAAAAACAAAAATTACAAACAGTATATTTTAAATAAACCTGTTTAATTTTGCACGCTAGACGACCGTTACACATTTACTGTCCAATACTTGTCAACATAACCAATATTTACTGTAACAACATTTACTTGAAACCTGTCTTTTTTTAATTTCTATATTTTTTGTTTTTGTTTACTACTCAGTATGTACTGGTATGGTATATAGAAAACTCATGTGATTAAATGACAGCAGATTTAATCTTTAGCTGTGACTTCACCATGATGCTCTTTGAGAAAGACACACATGGTGGGTGCAGCTAGCTAAACAGGAGGTGCTTACCTTTTTGAAGCAACCGGCCTGTTGTGAGTGTACGTTTTACCTAATTTGTCGGTTTAAAAGTTTTAGTTTGCTTTGGGATTATGATCTGGATATAGACTAATGTGTTTGTTTTCTATTCCATTAAGTCGAGACTGCGGTAGCCTAACGAATAAGATCAGTCTACAAATCAAGTGTCTCTCAACGCTGTAAGTTCGAGTACCGCTCAGAACACACGTATGAAAGTGAATTTTCCTTGCCGTTGGCCATTACTGATTCACCTGTATCAGTATAATGGACAGTGGGAGTGATACCTTGTCTGCGGCATACATACTCTGTGAGCTAGCACCTTAAAGTCGCCCTGAGTGCACACTAGTACAAGGCAGACCATACAACACACTCGCACTTCACATGCATACACGAAACTGTTCATATATTAATCCATAGAGATTAATAAAATAGTTCTCGTCGCGAATAGCTGAAAATTGCTGATGCGACGAAAAGCAACATTCAACCAGCCAACCAGTTTTATAACATGAGAGGTATACAGTAATCAAAACTCGTCTATGTTCATACTACTATAAAAAATTTAAAGTAAAATCTTTGAAAACTGGCAACTTTAGTTAAACACGTGAACTTTCGCCAGGGAAATGAGCCCAGGTGCTCCGGAATCGAAAACACCTCCTGTTTTCTGGGCTAGCTACACCGTCTTGCATGAAATCAAAGTTGAGAATAAAATGCATATAGAACTATGGTGCAGGTGATTTTGGATAGAGACATCATTTTTATCAACAATATCGCGATGACGGAAGTTAATTTGTGATAAAATGGCTGTGGGTTTGTTTTATACCTGGACTGCATTATGATGTTCTTTTAGCAAATCATTAAATTTCCTCTAGTTTGCCGAAATGACAGAACTATTACGGAGGAGCCATGCAATGGATTATAGTCCAGTCCAAAGGAATATCTTATACTCTTAAATCTATTCAAGGGAACAGAGAAAATCTGATCTGCCGAGCTTTTGAAAGACATTCTTAAGTAGAACTGTCTTTTATAACAAAAACCCCCGTCCCTTTTATTTCTAAATAAAAAAATTGATGTTTATCTATGCACCTGACTTTGGTAAATGACATTTGGGATTACATTACTTTGTTCCAAGTTTGATGAAAATCCATCGATAGACATGGGAATATGGTGCGGATATGATATTTTGACGGGTAGCCAGACTGACAGACAGATCGACGGACAAGGCGATTCGTATATACCCCTAAACTTTGCCTTAAAAGTAGTTTCAGTTAAGGGATTTATATTTACACTGATGATGCCTACTACTAGTCTATTTTTATTTGACAGAGTCAAGTCTCAGCTTATATAGGTGTATGGGTATGGGAATATGAGCTGTGTGTTTTGTCACATGGTGTGGAATGGAATGCTGTTACATTACTTTGTTCCAAGTTTGATGAAAATCCATCGATAGACATGGGAATATGGTGCGGATATGATATTTTGACGGGTAGCCAGACTGACAGACAGATCGACGGACAAGGCGATTCGTATATACCCCTAAACTTTGCCTTAAAAGTAGTTTCAGTTAAGGGATTTATATTTACACTGATGATGCCTACTACCAGTCTATTTTTATTTGACAGAGTCAAGTCTCAGATTATATAGGTGTATGGGTATGGGTATATGAGCTGTGTGTTTTGTCACATGGTGTGGAATGAAATGCTGTTTTAAGCTTAATTAAAAACTTATATCCACTAACTACTAAGATCTAAAGTCGTAAATAAGACAAGATCCTCATTATAGAGTGTATATGCGACTTCGTGTGACATATAATTACAAGTTTAACGTTCGATACATGTGAATAATGTCAAAAACCATATATACTTTTAATACTGGTGATGTTTTAACATAATTATAACTGCGACATTAACCCATCTAATTAACATGTTCGGCCAAAACTTGGGTTATTGTGTGTGTTAAAGAATGAATGTGTATAAAAATGTGACATACATGTATTACTACAGACACAATTTGACTGTTTTGTTTTATAAACTAAGGGCTTTGTAAATCAAACAAATATACCTATCTATGTTCAAATCTCTATCTTAAAGGCAAAGTAGAAACTTTGAAAACTGGCAAATTGAGAAAAACATGTGAACTAATGTACATCCAGATTCAACTCACCTGATGGCACATGTAACAGACCCAGTTAAAACCATCAACTCTGTCAGCAGACAGCATCAATTCTTTTGCAGCCAATAAGTCTTTCCCAGCTTGTCTATGCCATCGTTTGGCATTCCCTGGCATGGATACAGGCTGTGTATTGGTAAAATGGGACCAATTACCAGAATCTTTGTATCTCTGATTTCGCCTTATTGATTCGTCGACATCTCGTGACCATGGATGATCATTCCATGTTTTACTTGTTCTGCTAAAACTGGTGTCTTCGTCAATATCTTCTCCTTTTTCAAGCCTCTCCAATAATGTCATAATATACTGAAATACTTCTGTTGCAGTTTTTTCATTTCCTTTGTTTTTGTCAGGGTGCCATTGTTTTATAATCTTTTTATTATGAGTCGCTTTTCATCATCGTCATACGTCCAAACCGTTTTCAAAAATTTGCGTATTCTTTTGCAGATTTCTGATACATTTTCAGATACTTTGTTTGGTGACACAGATGAAGCAAGCTGTAATTCAGTCGATGAAGTTGTCCTTCGCACAAATTTATACATTTTAAAACCAGGAATTTCTACTTGTGCATTGCCATCATCAACAAGGTATGTTTGTCTGACTGTTAGCATCTCTTCTTCATCATCAACACATGGCAATATTTTTAAAACACGGCCATAGATGTATTCTGGGGCATTAATCTCATCTCTTCATACACCAAAAGTGCAACAAATTCACCTTCTTTAAAAGTTATGAAGCTGTCCACCAACATGCTGTGCCATTTTGGAGCAACTGGTGTACCTGGACTTGGGAATAAAGACTCGGTTACTGTGGAAGATAACTTGTACTCCCTGATGTTGTTCTGGTCAAGCATTTCCGGGATTTTAGATGGGTCATCTAAGCAGGTCTGTAAAATCAGGACTACGTAAGGCTTGTTTTTCACTAAAACTCCATCAGTGCACTGTCCTATGAGTTGGCAAAATTTATGTGTTATTACTTTGAGCAGGTTCTCATTAGCTGCAAGCTTGAAATAAAACTGCCAAGTGTCACTACCATTGATTATTTTCTTTTCAAAGATACAAGGCATGTCATCCTTTCCAACTATTTTATCTTTGAAACGAAGTGTAATGTCAAGAGCTGTTACTTGCAAAACACAAATGTTCTGGAGATTAAGAGCAATTTTGCTCAACTGATTCTTGTTTTCTCTGTTAGGATACTGCGACATATTGTTGTTCTTCAATTCATCTGTGTACAGTCTAACAATGCCTTCTACAAATTCTGCAGAGTGTATAAATTGCTTTAATCTGTTCAGATCTTCACTATCTACAAACTCTAAACTTTCTATTCTGATTTCTGTTTTAACCAGTTCAGACAAAAATTTCGGTCTGTACTGCTTAGGCAAAGCTTGCATATAGCTGTAACCATCTGGAAAGTCAAGCTTTAGCTCTTTAAATCCAGCGAAATAAATAATTTCTTGTCGATCACCGATTTTCTTTCTAAGGGAATCTTTATCACAATAAACCAGACTAGAGGAATCAACCAATTTTTTTTCACAACTCGGCAAATATAGTTTATTCACAGTGAGAGGGTTTTGATCAGCTGGCCATGGTAACAATGAAAACAACCAATATAATGCATGCTGAACAGTAGTAAGTTCATTTCCATGCAGCTCGTCATTACCAACATCGTTGTGTAACTTTTCAAGTACCCTAGCGTAATTGTCACTGCTAGGATTACGAGTCATTCCTAACTTCTCAAATAACTGGAAGTACAACCCAAATTGTTCTGGTGATGGGTAAAGATAAGGTTCCAATCTGTTCTTTTCTTCCAATCTGACAACAATACAGTCACAACATACAAATTTGTGATATGTGGGCAAGAAAACAATTGGTTTGGTTCGTAGTCGTTCAATCTCCTTGCTATTCAAGCCTTTCTTCTGCAGGTATTCATACAGCTTGGACATTAAAACTTGTGTGTCTACTGCTTTTTTCTGTAGCCTTGCATTACCTTGCGTCTCCATTTCATATTCTGCATGCAACGAATCGCATATATTCTGCATATGCTGTAAAACTGATATCAATGGAGGTTCTTCCAAGATCCCCAATTGTTCCTGGGTTTGTTTCCTTTCACTAGATTGGTTCCAATATCTACTTAAAGGATTTGCCTCATAGTTCAAAATGTCAATGGTTGACCAAACTAAATGTTCATACGAAGGCAATACTGAACCGGAAAAAGAAATAAACCGATTAACACTCTGCTGTCTATATATTTTCTGATACCTTTCACAAACAACATGAGGCAAAACAAATTTAATGTTTGAAATTCTTCCCAATAAACCTTCTTCCAAAATATTTCCCCTTCCAAGGACATGCTTCACCAGTATTTTGGATCTTTTATCAGACTTTTGATTCCTTCCCTCTTTTTCTACTATTCTTGCAAATTTTACAAACATGTCAGGAATCACTTCTGTCTTCATGCCAGCAATTTTCATAAAGGATTCCCAGTCCTCTAAATTGTATGGTTCTGGCGGAAAATCCACTTCTTCACACATTTCTTTCATCACATAATTGTGAGGGGAATAATATTCTGATGCCTTAGTGGCTTTCCCATCTTTGACTACAAAGCATGTGGTTTTCAATTGTTCTATCAGTTGTTGTTGTTTTTCATCTGACCCATAATCTAGTGTAAGTAATTTTCTCTTCATATAGATCACATGATCCAACCAGTTTGACTGAGGAATGTGATGGAATGATGGAAGTAAATGTGAAGTATAAATTTGGTACTTATCACATTGTGTATTTAGCTTCAATAATTGTAGAACAAAATGAACATTTTCATTTTGCTTCAAAAGAATCTTTTTTTCCTTTTTCCCCCATTCTTCAATACCTTGGTGTGGTATTTCATCTGGTATTACCAAAATTTGTACTCTTTCTAGATCTGTAAGAGATATTCTGCTGTTTTGAATTGTGATATATAATGGTAAGGCTTTAAGATGTTCACAAACTCTAGATTTATCTTCTTCCAAAGACTTTGTCATTTCTAAAGAACTTTCAGAGAAAAATTCTAAAATAGCATTGCAATCTTCATTGGTTAGGTTTCCACTTTTTGCAATGTCAGTCCGATGTAAATATAAACATTCCAAAACCTTGATCGGTTTCTTGTCATATGCAATGACATATTGCTGTAACGGACCATATGCATTGGCAACATTGCATGTATCCAGGTCTGGTAAATAGAGCTTATCAAATGCATTCATCTTTGTTCCTGTAAAAGTATTTGTAATCAGAATTTTTCTGTAATCCCCAGTAGGCATGAGTATATGCTGCTGTTCTACAACGCCCTTCTTGGAACATATGAGTCTTGTACACGGAAGAAGACACATTGATTCGATATGCCTTAAAGAATTTAAAATTGCTGTTTCTTTAGCTTTCGAATTTTGAAAAGTGTTCGATTTTAAACCTGATTTTGCTACATCAGCCACTGCCATATGTTCGGCTTCTGCAACTTCATTTGCCTTTTCATCTTGAATTTTCCTATCTTCTTCATGAACAGCTTTTTCTAAATCTTCATGCAAAAATGTCCAAAGATTTTTCATCCATGACTCATTAGGAATACTTTCTTTTCCATAAGGTTGCCATAAAATAGGTTGCCTGGATTTACATATGCAAGCAAAATCATCATCATTTGGTAGTAGATCTGCGAGACTTTGTACTGTGAAAGGTTTGAATGGAGATTGTTCACCGCTTGTCTCTAATGATTTGAACAATGGCACTAGTTTTGTATGGAGAAATAGTTCAGCTGCCTTTGGAAGTAAATTGCAATGTTCAGTACAAAATACTTTGTCGATAGATGAGAAAACTGTCAGTGTTTGATTATTTCTAATGCAAAGTGGAAGATCCTGCAGCTTTTGTGCAAATGAAGGCTCTAAACGGCAATATTTGATAGTTTCTTCAACATTTTCCAAACAATTGAATCTACTTTCTGTGACTGAAATATTTACTCTTTCCAGTTTGCATCTGTCTGGAATGTCTTCCTTGTTGAATGTTTTCAAAAACTGTATAACATACGCTGGTGAGATTGTTTTAGTGACATCTTCAAGTCCTGCTGCAAGCAATGCTTTGTACAACCATAAAGGAGAATCTAATAGTTTCATACCAAGTTCTTTGAAAATAAAAGCAAGCTTCTCTGCTTTCTTGTCTACATCCCAAAAGTTTGGTTTTTTGGGCAACTGTTTTTGTATATCATCAAACACTGCAGGCATTAAATCTGTGATACATTTCAAAGCCAAAAATGTCATTTTACATGTGTTTGTACAAATCTGTCTTTGTGCATGATATTTTTATCTACATTTCTTTCAAATCGACATGTTTTCTTTTTAGCACTGATGAAGACCTTTTCCTCAGAATGAAAAATCTTTTGCAAGACTGCTGATGCAAGAAATTTCCAGTTTTCGTCCTTTGCCTCACATACGTTTGGAAATACAGAGTGATATTCTTTGGAAGCAAAAACATAGTCTTTCAGACTCATTTCTTCTTTGAATCCTAATATGTCCTTAAGCTCATGGATTGCTAATATATAGGCTGGTGCAATGACATCTGTCATTAATTGTTTGTTCCAATGAGACCTGTAACCATCATTTTGTTCTTGCCAAAGATTCCGTCTAGCTTCATGATCCAAAACAAAATGTCCATTGACGTGAACAGGTAAACCAGTAACCACGGGTAAGGGTAGAAAACAAAAGGCTTTGCTCTCCATACCATTATCTTTTTTTCCTGATTCTTGTAAGATTGGGACAGCTATTCCACCTCTTGGCAATAATCCAAGTTCTTCTGTCTTGTATGCATCTTTGATTTTGTCAATTCCTGTTTGTGTGAATCCTACCTTCTGTATAATTAACCAGGATTGTTCCTTTCCCTCACTATCCTTCACTGTCAATGTATATTTAACATCATTTTCTTCTACACCACTTATATCATGTTCTTTCTTAATCCTTTCAGACATTTGTGCCATCTTTTGTACAAAATGTTCACGTTTTTCCTTGTCCTTATCTGTCATCTCAACCCATACAGAGTATTCCTCTTCTAACTCACCACTAGATATATCTGACAATGTTATTCTTTCTACACTGTTCACAAACAGAAGCATTTCAAACATTTGAGGTTTAAATGACTGCAGCAAGTTTGTAATAAAATGCTGTGTAACTTCCTTGTCAGAGAGTTTCGAGAACCCGGCCATATTGCAATTCCGAAGTGGGAAACGGAACAAAGTTCCTCGTTCACCCATTACAGATTTAGGATAGCACGAAAAAACATCGGGATCAGAACATCTGAAGTCTGCTGTATTGGTCAGCTGTATTCCTGGTTGTTCTTTTGTAGCTTCAGCTACATACATACAGTGTGGGTCAAACACACAGAGTGTTTCTCCCATATCCACATTTGGCCCTTTAGTTAGAAATGAAGGTACATCTGTCAAATGGTATACAGAGTTAAATCCAACACCAAATTGTCCTGTTTTAATTGGGTCGCCGCCTTTAGATCCTATGCCTACAAGTTGTATTCCTTCAATATCCTCCTCTTTAAATTCCATGTCATTGTATACACATAATGCTGGCCCTTGAATGTCCTTCCATTTGTCATCAAACACCTTTTCTGTTCCATGCTGTCTAAAGTCCTTGATTATATTTAATGTTTTTGCTTGTGCGTCATCAGCATTCTGAAGCAATTCTTTAAGTATTCCTTCATCAGCTGGGTACCCCTTCAGAAGTCTTTTTATACGTGTTGTAATTTCTTCTTTAGGTCCAAAAATCTTTTTACAGTTGTCTTGAAATTTTTTCCCTTTTTTTGATTTGATCCCTAAATTTTGGCTTCTGCTGGTGATATAGCATCATGAACATAAATCATCTTGTTTGATTTTGTCACATTTTCAGACTCATCATCCATGCATAAATCTTTCACTGGCCTTAAAACTGTTTTCGTCTGGTACCATAAGAGTTTTGCTTTCTTCTAATTCTAACTCACTTAAGGTTATTTGCTGTCTACTTAGATCTGAAACGAGAAGTCTTACAAACTTCAGGTATGTTTCCAATTGTTCTGACTGAAGCCTTGTGGTTTTCCATTCACATTGGAGAATCAGTAATACTGGTAGAAAGTCTTCTGCTGCAAAGGTGTCCTCAATTTTCATGCATGAAAGAAAGCTGTACATCGTTTTAAGCGATGATTTTTAAGCCCATACAAGTAAGGACTGCAACTCTGTTCTAGGGTCCTAGCAACATACTTGGGTTCACAAATTCATTGTCAATCAAAATTATAGGAAAGTCTCTAAGTCCACCTATAGCATCAGTAATTTGATTGGTTTTAATTTCATCTTTTGCACTTGCAAGAGACTCATTGAAGAAGCTGTATATTTCATCACAAGCAGCAGACATCAACTGTGTTGAAGAGTTATCCATGTTGCTCAAATCTGTAGTGCATAGGCATTTTATTTGTTCCATTACAATTTCTATTGACACCGACATTGTTTCCAGTCCAGCAACACCAAGTTTGAAAGAATGCTCTCAGTTCTACTGGTTCTTAAGGTATATACATTTTTTTCGAACACCCTTTCATCTACTAAGCATTCCACACAGCCTACAAGGTGTTTGCATCTCGGTAAAAAGAGATTCCCAGGTCTTTGGAATGTTATTGTTTCAGTTATTTTTCTATGCCCTGAAACAAGACATTGGATAGATTCTTTCTATTTTTGTTATTTTCTCCTCTTTCCATTGGGAACACCAGTTCACAGGTTTTCGCAGTACAGGTAGAAAATCAACATTGCCTAGTTTTGTTACTGTGGCATCTGTCAAAGGACAACTTCTGTCATGGTGTAACAAGTAATCTAAGAAGTTGGTACATTTCTCCAGTGCGCAGTTGCAACAAACTTCCGACAAGTATCGTATATTCTCTGCTCTTCCAATAATATCTTCTGGTGACAATTCATCTTTCATAATTCCAAGCGTCTCTAAAAGTTTTAGTCTTTGATGACTTAAAAATGAACTTTCATCACCCAGGATATATCTTTCTTCCTCCAAGCTAAAGAGTGAAAATACACGACCTTCTGGGTGAACCACCTGCTTTGGAGTCTTTAATGTACCTTTTGGTTTTGTTGGAATGCATGGATATGTTTTTAGAAGTTCATTCAAGATTTCATCATTACTGTCCATTGCCAACAAGACCAAACTGTCTCTCTGATCTTTTTTATCTTCCCAATAAGGAGACTGGATATTTGGGAAAAAAATATCTTCATAAAACCTATGCATAGTAATAAGTTTATCATCTAGCATGTCTTTTATTCCATATTTTACAAAACAAACGTAAATATCTTTGGGTAGCTTGATTACAAGTTTGCTTTGACTTTCAAAAAAATAAGAAGATGCATTGAAAGCAAACTCAAAATTTTCACTTGACATATAAAATGCCTGATCTAAGAAACATGCATTTTGAAATGATGTCCACTTTTCTTGTTTCTGAAATATTTGATGATCTTCTTCCATTGATCTTTTAACAAATGTCTTCTGTAGTGCTTCAGTATTCCGTGATATATCGTCTGCCTTTGGGATATGCAAAGGCCATATTGAGTACAGGTTGTCATTGGTGAAATATTAGTGCTTTCAATGTTTCCAATAACAAGAAACATGCTGTACATATAGGATCACTAAATAATTGTTCATTCCAGATGTGACCAAAAGACCATATGTCATCTGTTGTTTTGGTGCAAAGCTGCCTTCTATCCGATGTAACTGAAAATGATGCATTGACGTGGATTGGAAGAGCACTCTCAACTGGTAATGGCAAAAAGCAAAAATAATGTGCTTTTTTGTAAAAGCCATAAGAAGCCTTTTTCAAAGGTGTTACTCTGATATACCGACCTTGACCTACATCTGTAAACGTCACTTGTACCGCTACACTAGCCAATGGTAAAGCCCCTTTAATTTTCACTTTGTTTGCGAAGGCAAAGCTCTCTTTATCTCCAGAAGCCCATGACACGATCCATGTACTTTTCTCACAATAGGGTTTTGTTTGGTCTAAGAGGTATTTTATTCCTTCTTTTATTTCCACCTGTATGTCTGCAGATACTGATGATCTTATTCCTTTTATCCTTTCTTGTGAGCCAGACCTTGCTTTGTGCATTTCAGATGACATGTATCTCAAAGGTGTCCAATATTTGTCATTGATAATGCTTGGTAAACACGGGGCATTCTGTAAAATTTTGACTTTTCTTCGTACTTTGAAGATCAATTAGCTTCTTTTGGGTCACATTCACCAGACCTTATATGGTAAAGCTCAATCTTTCAACATTTTGTGAGAACAACAGTAAGTTCCCTGCTTCCATAAACATTTTAAGTAAACTCTGCATGTCTCTTCTCAAATATGGTATGTCTATGTCACTATCTTCTGCCTGGCGTAAAGTTCTCAATGGGAACGGAAAAGCGTACCACTGTACCTGTTTGGCAAATACAATCAAATACGTTCTGAAATGGTTTAAACTGGTCTCTCATTCTTCTAAACATGACTTTATTCTTCAGCAATTCCATATTGATATTCCTGCCATGTACTTTGCCAAGGTATTTTGCATGAGGATCAAATATAACAATGTTACTACCAGTAACAAAGCATGGAAGATCAGTTAAGTTGTAAACTGAACAAAATCCAAGACCAAATTTGCCTATTTTGCTAAGGTCATCTTCTTTGGTTGCACCATTTAATTTCCGTATGTTCAAAAGATCTTGTTTTGTAAATTCTTTATCATTATATGCCCATAAGGCTGGACCTTGGAACTCACTCAGATTTGGATGTAACAACTTTGAACGTGCATCTTCATTTTCTCTTTCATCATATAAAAATCTGACTCTTGATGCCCCTGCGTCATCAGCATTTTGTATCAGTTCTTTGGGAACAGAAAATCCATCAGTATAATTATCTAGTAAACCACTGATTCGTCTGGTAAGAGGCTCTTCTTGTCCAAAGTCTTCTTCAAATGCCTCTGTACCAGATAAAAGACTGTCTGTCAAAGACTTGACACCTAATCGTTTTGCTGTTTCCATTGGAAGTCGTTCATGTACAATGTTGATGGTTTCACCTTCGTCCTCAATCACCTCCCTTAACCAGTCAGAATTGGAGTAATGACATTCAGCAGCTGTTTTTAGTACCAACCTAGTATTACATGCCGTCTGAATGGGAAACAGTATCTTCTCTGTTTCTATCTCTTCATGCTGAATACTCATTAAAATGTTCACAATAATGTCAATATTATGCTTTGTTTCCTCGGGGGTTGATTCTTTTTCTGATGCCTCTTCCTTTATCATATGCTGTACACCTAACAAGGTGTCTATGTTTTGACACTCTGGGCTACCAAGGTACCTAAACAACGTTTTGATCTCAGATGAAGTTTGAAATTCAACTGGAAGTTTATACATGTATGGATTCAATTCAATATCTGATTCTGTAGAGTTCAGATAAACTTTACTGGGTTTGCTAAATCCATTGCCATTCCAGACACAATCAGTGTCAATTAAATCCGAGCAGGCATCTATCCTTTCAGAAAGGTAAACATAGATATCCTTTACCAAAGGGAGAATATCTGGTTTGTACAAATCTTGATATTTTGAAATAATGTGCTGGAGCTGGGTCTTAACATCATCTGGTGAAGGGTTTCTATCACAGCCTAAGTAATTTGCTACTTCATAAGGAAAATCAGTTGGCAGTAATGGTTTCACAGATCCAACAATCCGATACTGGTCACAAGGAACCATTTCATTTGGACAGCAAAAGATGTTTTGAGTTTGAAACCAATCCAATACACGAGGGTAAGTCTTGTTTCTTGCTTCTGGAAGGATAAATCGTAAACTTCCAAGTGCATGACGAGTAGCTATTGAAGGTACCATTCTTTTCAAGATATTTATGATTGCTTTTGAAACTTTCAATAAATTTTCTTCATTTGTACTATTAGCTGCTATTGGAGGTACAACATTCTTCAACATCTTTGTGATAGCTTTTGTAAATCTTAACAAATTCCCTTCTTCTTCATGGTACACACATCTGGAGTCTATGTACCGGGCACGATCAAGTAATTCATTTTCTGTAATGTCCTTGGATGACTTTAGGCCTAATATTGTAGAAAGTACAGTTGATTTGAGGTGCAGTATTTATCACTTGGAAAAATGTCCTGAACGCTGAATAAATCAATAACAAGTTCTTCTCTTGGATCAAACAATTCTCTTGGCATCTTGATACTCCCACTTCTTGTTGGTACAAACTTTACATTTATGGCATGTTTCATAATGTTTTGGTCATGTTTGAGTTCCTCTATTTTTGTTTGTAGATATGACATAAACACACTCGCATCCTGCTTTGAGTAAAAATGATGCTGACATAAAGTTTTCAATATATCTTCTATAACTGATTTTTCTCCTACTTCCTTTGCCCCTAAATACATTGCTAATTGTCTTTCATGTTGATTTGGACAATATAGCATATTCCTAGGCAGATCAACTGGAATTTTCTCTAATGGTGCTATTTCTTTCAGCTCAATAACAGATGCCATTCCAGATTTGGATGTTTGATTAAATAATTGTAAATGAGACAATATGAAGTTGGTTGATTCAGTGAAATAGGATTCGTGTGCATTTCCCAAACACTGAACAAACATTTTCCTCTCTGAAGTGCGAATGCTGTTATTGAACTTGGTGATTTTGTCTCCAAAGTTAGAACTGCTCTTTCCAAGTTTTCTAAGAATTTTGAAAACACCTTCAGTGTTTGGATAAGACACATATTTACTCATTACAACCTGGTGGTCAAGAACATAGTGTGGTAAAACTGGAACAATGACAGCAGACAAATATTGCAAGCATTCACACACTTCGTCAGGCAAATCTCTAAAACCACTGAATGATTTCAGTATAAGACAGCTGGATAAGGTATGCAGATAATAACCAGACTTAATTTTAACTGGAATTATAGGCAAACTCCGAAACATTTGTAAGGAACGTGGTGACAAGTTACGAATGTATTTCCATATCTCGGCCAGCCACGCTTCTCCCACTTTAGGACAAGAGGGGTTCCATATTGCTGGAGATTGGGATTTTGAGAAGTTGATATCCAGGGTTTTTGTCAATAATCTTTCAAAACAATTCAACCTTATTCTTCCCAGTTGGAATAAACCTAAAATAAAACAAATACATTCAATACCCATTTGCTGTAATAACAAGTAACAATATGTGGACAACTAAACAAAATAAAGAGTTAATGTTTTAAACTTCAATGGCAAATGGCTCATTCTTCAGAATAAGAGTATGTAGTCAAGTAAACAAGAATGAAAAGTTGTGAGAGAAAACTTGAAAAAAGGGGTATTTAGTAAACTTAACAAAATTAAGAGTAATGGCTTAAAACTTCAATGGCAAAATGCTCACTCTTCAGAATAAGAGTAAGTGCTCAAGTAAACAAAAATGAAAACTTCACAAAAACGGGTAAACGCCCGTTATCGATTTAAAGGATATTTTAGGGTAGTCTGATACAACAAGATAATGTTTCAAGCTATCCCAAGTAATCAAGTCAGTTTTCAATTTTTTCTGTATATTACCTGTATCCTCCATGGACATATTATGAATATGAGTTTGCACATCTGATGGTATATCTGTGGATACAAATCTATGTTCCAGTCCAGGAAACATCATAATTTCTCTTTCTGTGCAGGTATAAATGGTGTCATTAGAGAAATCATCCATTTCAAAGCTTGTAAATGTTTTGTCTTGTAAGGGTAGAAGTTTTAATCCAACTAAGTCACCATAACCTTCATCTAGTAATGCAAATTGCAAAATATCTACCCTCTCTTTAAAACTCATTCTTTTGTACTTGGACGTAGTTCTCAGTAAACCTCGGATATACCCTGGAGTGATACACTGAGCTGATGGTTTCAGACCTTTAAGTGTGCTCCATAAATCAGCTGACACTTGTACAACATTTTCTTCACAATGAACAAGCAGCTTCAGCACACTTTCTCTTACTTCTATAAGAAACAAAATATGTCCAGTTAATGTATAGTATGCTTATACAGTTAATCTTAACTTTCACATTAACAAATGTTGTTGTATCTCTGTTGGTGGCTGTTTCCCTGAAGATATCACAAACTCAGAAGCCAATAATTGTGTATTATTGTCAGAAATACACTAGTGTCTAAATTTGCTGCTAGTTAAAATTTGAAATTCCTCAAAAACTAAGGTATACCCCCTCATGCAAATATTCCCTTAGCTAAATTTGGTAAAATATATTTTGGTCCTTTGAGTATCTTTTCAACATCTTGAAAACAACTTTGGTTTCATAATATTGATCCAAGCACTACTGATGAGGAATTGCATTTCGAAACGGCCTTCTAGTGCTATAAAATTGAAACTGGTATAATATGTAATAACAACAATCTGCTATAAGTATTCTTTCTGAGGGTGAGAAGGCAAATTATAAAATCACCTACTATCTTCACATCATCATCTGGTTTTAGAGGAAGAAAATGGAACATTGTTTCAAATGAGGACGGAAGAACAAAATAACCTACAAAATTTGTGAAGAAACTCATCATCATCTGACTGTTTAAAGTAAAATAATAAAATAACCTTCCAAATTTGTGAAGTGTGATAGAAAAATAAATCAATAGAATTTAGAAATGAATGATCAAATTATCTAACATTTTATGAAGACACAAGAATGTTGTCATTTAGAAGGATTGAAAATATAACTACCATCTTGTGAAGAAACTTCAACATTGTCATTTGAATTAGAGACAAATGATCAATTACTTATAATCTTGAGTAAAAAACCCAGAATACTGTCATCTTAAGTTAGATAAGAATGATAAAAATACCTACCATCTTGACAGGAAACTGCAACATCATCATAGGAATGTTTTCTAAAGACATCAAAAACAGCATCCTCAAGAGAAATCCACTGTCCTCCATTATTTCTGGTAAACAGGAAAGGTTCGTCTAGCAGGTTTTCAAATAGAGGTTTGAAAAGGAGGCTCCATTTTTTGCTGGAAATGTTTGGTATACATTGAAGAACAGTAGAAACAAGGTTGTCAGGATTACCCATGCCCTCTGATATTTCAATAAGTTCCTTAATTGCAAGTAGATAGACATCAGATAGAGCTTCACTGATAAGGTGCTCGTTCCAAAGAATTTGTTTGTCCCTGTGACTTTGGTTTTGTAACTGATCATCTGTTGCCCACTTCAGATGTCTTCTATTCTGATCCAATGCAAAAAATCCATTAACATGTACTGGTAATCCAGTAAAATTTTCTGCATCCAGCGGCAACGGCAAGAAGCAGAAGATATGACCTTGAAAATCTTTATTGGTTGTCATAGGAACAGCAACACCGACATACGGACAATATCCCAATGATTGATCCCTGCATAATGCTCCGAACTTTTTTGATACCTTACTATCCTTAAAATAGTTGTAAATAAACCATTTATCTTCATCTTCTTGGAAAGAGTCCCCAAACAATTTTCCTGTTTTGATTGCGACTTCAAAACAGCACGATTTTCCATCTCCTTTATCAGGATTCCTTGTTTTCATCCAAGATAAGAATTTTCTTTTCTCACTTCTAACTTTAGAGATATTTGATCCAGAAATTTGAACTGCAAAAGACAGCTGTTGGCTAAGCAGGTCTTCATTGTGTCCAACGTGCTGGAATACTTCCACACGTTCTAGACTCTTTTTTTCTTCCCTCTGACTTTCAGAAAAAAGCAACGATACTGATGCCTCTACTTGAAAGGACTTGATCAAATCATTGACTTTCGACTCGTCATAAATGTTGTCTGACAGTTCAGTCACCTGATTTCGTAAGGGAAATCTGAATAAAGTCCCAGAGTAACCTTTATCAAAAGTCGTCTGATTAAATCCAAAAACACCAGACAGTGCATCCAGGCAATCTGAGATTTGCATTCCTTTACATTTATGGATAGTTTCAAAGTTGATTGTCTGACAGACTTTTCTAGGATTTGTCATGTGTGGATTTAAAATCAGCAATTTCTTGCCACTAACAATGACTGGATAGTCTGAAATATTATATTATATCAATATAGAATACTGTTCTAATCACTGTGTTTGTGAAAGTGAATTACGCTTAATTTTCAAAGAAATCATGTAAACTTTATTTATGACTAGGTATCATTGAGTGAAAAATATGGGGTTTTTCAATTACATTTGATTATCTATGGTAGCAGGGACAATTCACTACCACAAACACAATAACTTGAACATTAGTGGGACTACTGAATGCATAAGAGAGTACTACGAACTGTCTAACATTGGCAGTAGCCAGGGATACACTTTATAAACAGAAGTCTTAATATGTTTCTTACTAGGATCGGTATGTTTGTGGTTGATATCATACCATTCTTCTATCATTCCTGTCTGTCATAGTCATAAGTTGGGACATCCTACTTGTGGCAGATCCTAGTGCAAGAAATACACTCATGTCTAAAACTGTAAGAGTGGTAGAACAATGACTCACAGAAATCACCTTATGTTGATAATTGCCTATATTCACTGAAAATTAAGCTAAAAATGTGAACTTACACAGGGAAGCAACAGCCAGTGCTTAAGAAGAGTAAGCACCTCCTGTTCAGCTAGTTAGACCCGCCGCATGTGAAGAAAATTAATGAGGAAAAGAACTTGGAACTATGAGACTTTAAATATACGTGTATACAGGGTAATTTTGGATAAAGATACATCATACTCTGATGACGACCATAATTAACATTTTAATGTAATGATAAAATCTTACCTGTAATATGGAAAACAGATTTAAATCCCAAACCAAACCTTCCTACTTTCAGAGGATCATCTTCTTTAATACTGGTGTACAGCATTTTAATTCCTTTCCAGTCTTTTTCTGTAAACATGGCATCGTTGTATACCACCAATGCTGGACCCTGGAATAAAGTTATATAGAGGTAGAGCTTGTTCTCATTACAGAAACTTTATACAACAAAACAATACCACTAATACTGGACCCTGGAATAAAGTTATATAAAGGAAGAGTTTGGTCTCATTATAAAAACTTTATACAGCAAAGCAATACCACCAATGCTGGACCCTGGAATGAAGTTATATAAAGATAGAGTTTGGTCTCATTACAGAAACTTTATACAGCAAAGCAATACCACCAATGCTGGACCTTGTAATGAAGTTATATAAAGATAGAGTTTGGTCTCATTACAGAAATTTTATACAACAGAGCAATATCACTAATGCTGGATCTTGGAATGAGGTTATATCAGGGTAGAGCTTTTTTCCAACTACGTAAACTTTATACAACGAAGCAGGCTGCTTGCAAATAAATTGTTGACGCATTGATGCTTATAAAGTCCCTTAAACGTTCATGAACGTCCCGACAATGCCGTTGATAAGTATGTCCCATAGTTCCATGTTCATTTTATTCTTATCTTTGATTCCACACGTGACGAATATAGCTAGCTAAACAGGAAGTGCTACTTTTTAGAGTATCTGACCTCTTTCTTGATGTAGGCTCACGTGATTAACTTTTTTGTCAGATTTAAAATCTTTACTTTGCTTTTGGATTGTGATTTTAACATAGACTAGTATGTTTGTTATTGATGATTATAACATATTATACCAATATTAGGTTTTTATTTATCAATTCTAAGGCGGTGTAGTGGAGTAATATCTATGGTGTTTCGCCCTGTCAAGATTTTGTCACCAATTCATTTGCCGAGGCCATCATTTCTTAGATAGTTGGGAAAATGGAGTACCCAGAGAAAACCGGCAAATATTGGCAAGCAAACTGACACAATTTTAACATAAGGAAGGATTTGAATTTGGGCAGTGAGAGTCACTGGTTGATAATAAGATGTTTTAGAATAAGTCACAGAGATCCCCCGAAGATAATGCAGGACAAAGAGGTGGCCAGAAAACAATTCATTTTGGGTAAGCAAACTTAGTGGACATAACTGGACTGTGAATAAGTGTAGGGAGTATTCATTTCTATATTGAAGCACATGGTCATTTTGAATAATTTAAAAAGTAAGATTTTTCAGTTTACGATTTGAAATTGTAAAATTTTGAGCTACTAGTGGTGCCAATGAGCGGAGTTTTGACAGATATGTCTTGAGCACTCTCAGACCAACAGGATTGGGAATTTCATCCCATAGGCATCATTAGCCAACTAGATTTCCAATTCATCTTTTGTAATGGACAAGACTCTAAGGGTGGTCAGGTAGCTCAGTCAGTAGAGCATCCAACTAGTATTGTGAAGGTCTGGATGGAACCTGGTGGGTTAAATTCAAAGTAAATAAATTTTTAACAAAAAAGACAGGGATGGGGGAAGATGTGGCTGTGGCAGACCAGGCTGGCTCAAAGAGTGCCATGCTAGTAATATTTTGTTTTACAAATTTGGCCGATGCAATTTAGTTGCACCGTTACCATGTTTGTCGCAGACCAGGCTTGGTAGGTGGTGGTGTAGCTCAGTGGGTAGAGTATTGCTAGTATTTGGAAGGTCCAGGTTTGCGCTGCATTGTTCACTTTCCTGTTACATTTGGGGACATGTCCAACCAAGGCAAGTGGCGGAGCTCTCGCCAACAAGATGGTCCCAGGGTGGAACCTGGTGGTTCAAATTCAAGGGAGTCAAATTGAAATAAAGGGAGGAATGTAGCGGGTCAGACTTGACATATGACCAATCTGTTGAGCCCCCCTCCCCAGTACCGGCTACTACTGGGGAGATCTCAGGTTCAAGTTTTGGTTTGGCCACTGCATTTTTTGTTAATTACTTAATATCCAATTGTTAATGAATTTTATTCTAAACCGGTTGAATGTGTAAACGCAATACATGAATGTTGAGTTTTCATTAATTTGTTCATCAACAAGACCTCATCTTCTTGACTCGACCACTGCGGTAGCTCAGTTGGTAGAGTGCTCGCTCTGCAAGTGGAAGGTCGTGGGTTCGATCCCCGGCCGGGTCAGACCCAAGACTTGAAAATGGGTAGTGACTGTTCTTTCGCCAAGCACTCGGCATTACGAAATGAAAGTCACGGTTCTTTCGGATGGGAACTTAAAATAAACGAGGCCCCGTGTCACGGTGGGCTTGGCACGCTAAAGAATCCTGCTGTATAATGCCATCAGCGCAACGCACAGGCAAAATTCTGCACCTTCGCCTATTCCATACATGTACTGGCAGTCAGGCTCCATATATGCTTCTTAGTATTTATGTAAGCTTATATTGGCAAGTCAGTAATGTATCTATTTACCGGTGGATTGTAAATACCAACTCTTCATGGTATTTATATACAATATTTGTGTGAAATATATATAGTGGCATTTTGTATCAAATTACAACTAGAGAAGCTTCTTTGGTAGAGTATTTGTTCTGTAAATGGCTGTTGTGTTTGAATACAAGACCTGAGAAATGAAAGTGGTTACTATTGCATCTAGATATGAAAATTCTGCTGGTTCCAGTCATTCCTTATTTGAGATTTTCCTCAACTTGAATTTAGCAAATTTGAAAGCTTAATATTTTATTTAGTATTCAAGAAATCCATAAATTTAAGTTGTCATTAAGAAGATCATTCTTAAGTTTTTTACATTTATATTCCAATTTTGTTGAAACTTTATTTGTATAAAATTATTGTCAAAAGTTGTCAGATTTCAATTAAGGAAAATCTTATAAGTTGAGAAATGATTGTAAAACTGGAATCAAATATGTAAATCCAACTCTATACTTTTAAAAAATCCCCACTTAAATTAAAATTAAATGACAATCATGTCCTTTTAAATTCAGTTGGGATTTACTAGTTTCAGTGATTTGACTGATTATAAATTTGTTGATTTTGGAAGCAGAAAATGTCAATTTAGAATTATTTATGAAAGCTCTTTTCTATGTACCTTTGTGTTTGGCATAACTGAGGTGTTGAATTTGTTAATAAAACAAACTTTTAGTGAATATGGATGGGGATTTTAGATTTAGATACAACCCTTTTGTAATGTAACACTACTGATTTTGAAACCCAATCTTCTTGATTTTCAGCTTGGTTCTTGCTATTTTGCACATTTTGTTGTACATACACTTTGAACAGTTGAGCTGCATTGAAAAACATAAAACCAAATTTGCATTTAATTTTCTGCCAATGATACAGTGGCGGATCCAGCGGGGGGGGCACCGGGGGCCCGTGCCCCCCCCCAGTTGCCCCGACTTTTCCCCCTCTCTCTTAGCTAATTGTCAATCAACCAGCGTAATGACCAGTCAATTAGTGGTACTGATTAATTAATTCGTGTATACAGGTAGGAAATTGCAATCAGGTGATGATGAAATTTACTAGTTCGCTGAAGCATGAAAGAATCCAGGTAGTACTGACCAGTCTTATGTGATAATGTTATTTACCTGATCGCTGAGGCGTGAAAATCAGTAGATAACGTTGATTAGTCATACTAATTAAGAGACTTCCATGAAGAGTGATTTCATTAATCATACGTGAATTCGTCTAATTTACCTTTTTAAACCAAGGGACATGGCCGAGAGAGAGAGAGAGAGAGAGAGAGAGAGAGAGAGGAGAGAGAGAGAGAGAGAGAGAGAGAAACTAATTTTTAGCACACAAGATTACCTTTTTTCTATATTTTTATAGCACGATGTTCTATTTTCTATATAAAAGTACAAATTTTTGTACAATTTTTGTACATTTTTTTTAATTGGTTTTAATGGGGAAAAATCTGTCTCATTTGATTTTTTAATCTATTCGTCCGTTTATCGGCTTTACGGAACAAATCCGTCTAAAATATTCAGTGGTTTTTAGCTCACCTGAGCCAAAGGCTCAAGTGAGCTTTTCTGATCACAATTTGTCCGTTGTCTGTCGTCGTCGTCGTCGTCGTCGTAAACTTTTCACATTTTCATCTTCTTCTCACGAACCACTAGGCAGATTTCAACGAGACTTGGTCAGAAGCATGTCTGGGTCGGTGCAATTCAGATTTGTTCGTGGCATTGCCATGGCTACCATAACTAGGTCAAGGTGACCTAGGGGTGCAAAAATCTTAAAAAATTTTCTTCTCTGAAAGTATTAATTGGAGAAAAAATCTGATGTGATATTTGGGTTCTCTAGGGTCTTAAGCCTGTAGTTTGTTCATTTCGTGAAATTCGGTCGAAAAATGGGTTACGCGTTTATGCGTTTAATTTTGAAAAAATCGTAAAATAGCTTCAAATTGTTATAACTTGACTACTTGACCAGATAATGACATGGGGTTTTCAGTTTTGACATCTTCTTGTTAGTATCTTCAAAATGAGGTCAAGGTCAATTGTAAAGGTCGTGACCTAATTTTTTTTACCTCTGATTATACTTATTATCTCTAAAACTATAAACTTTTTGTATAGTCATGTATATTAGAATGTTGTAGGTATTGATACAACGACCATTTTGATGTATAGAAAAAGGTCATGGGTTCAAAGGTCAAGGTCACAGATGCGAAACAATTCCGAAATGGTTAATTATCTCGAAAACTATAAACTTTTTATATAGGCATTTATATTAGAATGTTGTAGATATTGTTACAATGATCATTTTGATGTATAGAAAAAGGTCATGGGTTCAAAGGTCAAGGTCACGGATGCGAAACAATACCGAAATGGTTAATTATCTCGAAAACTATAAACTTTTTGTATAGGCATTTATATTAGAATGTTGTTGATATTGATACAACGATCATTTTGATGTATAGAAAAAGGTCATGGGTTCAAAGGTCAAGGTCACAGATGCGAAACAATACCAAAATGGTTAATTATCTCGAAAACTATAAACTTTTTGTATAGGCATGTATATTAGAATGTTGTAGGTATTGATACAGCAATCATTTTGATGTATAGAAAAAGGTCATGGGTTCAAAGGTCAAGGTCACAGATGCGAAACAATACCAAAATGGTTAATTATCTCGAAAACTATAACTTTTTGTATAGGCATGTATATTAGAATGTTGTAGGTATTGATACGATGATCATTTTGATGTATAGAAAAAGGTCATGGGTTCAAAGGTCAAGGTCACAGATGCAAATCAATACTGAAATGGTTAATTATCTCGAAAACTATTAACTTTTTGTATAGGCATGTATATTAGAATGTTGTAGGTATTAGAAAAAAGTCATGAGTTCAAAGGTCAAGGTCACAGATGCGAAACAATACCGAAAATGTTAATTATCTCGAAAACTATAAATTTTTTGTATAGGCATGTATTAGAATGTTGTAGGTATTGATACAACAATCATTTTGATGTATAGAAAAAGGTCATGGGTTCAAAGGTCAAGGTCACAGATGCGAAACGACACCAAAATGGTTAATTATCTCGAAAACTATAAACTTTTTGTATAGGCATGTATATTAGAATGTTGTAGGTATTGATACAACGATCATTTTGATGTAAAGAAAAAGGTCATGGGTTCAAAGGTCAAGGTCACAGATGCGAAAACAATACCGAAATGGTTAATTATCTCGAAAACTATTAACTTTTTGTATAAGGATGTATATTAGAATGTTGTAGGTATCGATAAAACAATCATTTTGATGTATAGAAAAGGTCATGGGTTTAAAGGTCAAGGTCACAGATGTAAAACAATACTGAAATGGTTTATTATCTTGAAAACTATAAACGTTTTGTATAGGCATGTATATTAGAATGTTGTAGGTATTGATACAATGATCATTTTGATGTAAAGAAAAAATGGGGTCATTGGGGTTTAGTATTTACGTTGTCTTTAAATCTATCAGCTAGCCATTAGTTATCAGGTGAGCGTATAAGGCCCATGGGCCTCTTGTTTTTTCTAGTGACAAGATTCTTACAATGATGAAACTGACTAACTAGTCATTTTAAAACTAATAATATAATCAAATTAACTTGAAAGTTCAGATGGATGCCATACAGTTCATTTTAAACACGTGTGGAAAAGGGGTAGTGGTAGTAGGAGACCTACCTCTTCGGTGTATGTAGCAGGCAGGTCAGTTGGTAAAGTGCTTGCTCCGTAAATTAAGGGGGTCGAGGGTTTGGTCTCTGGTCAGGTCTGACCCAAGAATTGAATAAGTGTAGTGACTGTTCGCTCGGCATTGAAAAATGAATGCGGGTCATTCGGACAAACTTTAAAAACCGAGGCCCCTTGTCACGGTAGGCGTGGCACGATAAAGAACTCTCACTGCATAATGCCATCACCGTAAAGCACAGGTAAATATTTCTGCATCTACACTTATAGCTGGTGATGTCTCGATATAAGTGAAATATTATTGACTTAGAAGTTAAACCCCATTAATAAATGATCAATCAAACTTAGGACCGGGATTCAAACAGAAAGACTTTCCACTGATGAGCTTGATTTATCAACCCAATTGGATCACCCAGACCACGTTCATCCATTTAACGACCCAATTAAATCAAAACATTGGTATCCCTCCGATGGATCAACGTATCGATCTGCAATATAACGCAAAAAGGAGTCGGTCTGGAATTGCGGTGCACAACTACACCTCGACAGATAAAAAGACCGACATTACAAGTTACCGACGGCGATAAATTTCGACAGTACAGTTGATAGAGATATTCTGAACTCATCAACACTCATAGCCACTTGCGTCAATATTACAATTTTTTTAAAAAGCTAGACAGATTAGTTCTTTGACTGGTTTAGATCCACTTTGAATGCGAGGTAAAAAGGACTCCCGACGGTGATCAAGATGCAGGAAATTGCACCATTTATACTGAAAATAAGCGAAATTTTTATGGGGGAGCATGCCCCCAGACCCCCCTAGCAGGTCGCTCCTTTGGCACATAATTGTGCCCCCCCATTCACCAAGACTCTGGATCCGCCCCTGTGATAATGCCTCATTCAGAAATGGGTGACCAAGGAAGACTGATTAGTGTGGTGTTTACTGTTATTTTATATTCAAACTGATTACCACTTTGTCTTTGTGCCATATAGGCTTATTCTTTATAATAGATTGGTTATCTCCATACAACTGGTAAGATGGTTTGGTTATCTCCATACAACTGGTAAGATGGCTTTATTCAGTCATAAATAATTAAAATACAATACTTGACAGAGAATGCAAATCTAGACTCCTCTTTGCACCAATATATTGTATATATGCAGGTGGATAAATTGAAAATAAAGAAGGTTGTTGCAGTTTTGGAAATTTCAGCTGATAGCTCAGCACTGTCCCAGTGTCTGTATAGGTTCATGTTCTAACCACTGTTGGCAATTTGAAGGTGATCCTTTGATACAATGATAGATGACCAGGCAGTCATTTTGGATTTAGCCCACTATTTTAATTTTATTTATTTTTCATTATTTTTTTTTTTTTTTGTGGAAAATGTGCTTATTTAAAATATTAATATGTATGGTCCATCAGTTTTTTTTTTTTTTTTTTTTTTTTTTTTTTTTTGCAATAGAATGAAACAAAGTATCATTACATGTACCCAGCCCTAACTCTGTGTACACATGGAGTTCTGGTGAATTGATGTAATACTCTGAAGAAATAAAAATTTTAACCTAAATGTTGCTGATTTGGAGAGGAAAAAATAAGTTTTGTTTAAAAGGAAGGAAGATTCCAAATATCAATTCAACTTTAAAATAAAAAAATCTTATTTTTACTAGATCTACCTAAATCAGAAAAATATAACTTGTCTCTGCCTAAATCATTCATGATGCAGTCTGACCTAACCAAAATTATTCCACTAACAAGATTTAGCGGTAGTGTTATGTGACAATTATAAAGATACGCCATAATAACTTTAGTTCGGTTAACGTTCACGTGTGTATAAAGTACAGTCCTGTCGAAAATTTAACTCCAAGTTACTGAATATTGGTCCCAAATCTGGCTAATTCCTATAGTTTCTTACATAAATCTGTATATCAGCTGTATATATCTCGACAATTTTGGGCAGCTGCTATGCTTATCTCAACAGGTTTTTTTTTCTAGCGTCGAATCAACTTCGTTAGCTCAGTGTTAAACTTTCGACAGGTCTGTAACGTAGTTCTAATCGCGATTACTAGCTAGGCCTAGTCCCAACCCATCTTGTTTTCGCCAAAACACATGGGCGCCGCCATTGTTGTTATTGTTTTTGTGTGAATCACGTGGTCGAAAATAGTACTTGAAAATACAGACCGATCTTATCTGAGTCGTTTTGCGAGGAAGGACATTTTTTAATGTTTGCCTGGCAGCCCATTTTATACCATTGTCTCACTCGCGCACTTGCCCCCTGGAACAAAATCCCGCGAGTCTAGGTATAAGACCTCAGTCGTGATAAGGCCAGATGTGGGACGGTCAAAAGTAGTGCATAAAACAAACCCAGATGCCTTTCCTTAGACCATGCTCATTTAAATTTGTTAATAGGTAGTAGTTTGCAATATTGCCATGGTGAGAGGTTCTTAGGTTTGCAAAAATTTAAACCTGAATTGATTGACTATAGCACTATATTTCCGGCATAAGGACTTCCGCCGCACCATACACTTCCTATGGCAAGACCACATTTTGGGTGTAAACATTGCCATGTGCTTTTAGCATGGTTGGCACATTTCCCAAATTTCTGAAAAAATGAATCCAACAAGACCCTGGTTTTCCTTCACAAAGAAAAAGTGGAATATTTAAGGATTCAGGGAAAATGTGTGCCATTATATGTAGTTCGAGGTTTGTTTACCATCTGATTCTATGAATATGGCCTATTTGGGGGTAATATTTTGCAATTTTTTGTGTGGTTGCCATGGAAACAAAATGTTTTCCAAAATTGTGAAAATTTGCACTTGGGTCATAAATACAGTATAGAAATATTGTTTTAATTCTCCTGAATTGAAAAAGTATCAACATTCATTTTGTTTCAGCAAAATTATTGAAATATGGGTGCATAACACTAAATGTGTTAAGTCCAAAATTGGCTAATTTTGAGTGTCAAGTCACAACTGAGGTCTGAAATTTCGCTGTCGTCAGTAGATACAGGGCATGCGCATTTGAATGTGAAAGGGGTCTATTGCCGTTTATACAGGACAACACTAGTGGCATACATCTGTTTGTCTGATGCAGCTTCTATATTTTTCTAAGCCAAAAAACTGATAAAATAACAACAGAAATACGAAATAAACATCGTGTTTGCGAGATGTAAGTAGAGTCTCTTATGTAAACAAAAATAATTCCGTTTCACACGTGGTACAGTTTCAAAAATAGGCGGGGCTATCCTGATTTTTTGTAGGTATAAAGAAAACAAATGGTCACCTGTCCTCATTGTTTTGTACTGTGTTTTGTTGTAAAAACAAATTTGAATTAAGTTATGTAAGCTTAAGATTAACATACATGGTTGCATATACCCTGGAAAGGTATTATTACTGTGCAAGAAATGTCATTGAAGGGTAAATATTTATACCACTGTTAATGGATGTATTGCTGTCAATTTGATAGATTGATTGAATGGGATGGACCTCTCACACATATTATTTTACTTATATCAAGATGTCACCGGCTGTGAGTTAACACCATGTCTTCATTAACACCTTAACTCTTTGCTTTTTGTTTCAAAGTAGAATGTTAAAATCTTTGACACTCAGCCTGTGCAACTCTTTAAATTTTGTTTCTTGTATTTTAGTAAATATTTAAAAGCATTATCTGATAAACATCAATCAGAAACATAAAAATCATAACATCAATTACAAATTTCTATAAAAAAACCACATTGTGGAATTTTCCAAAGTTTTGAATATCCTATGACCTTAATCTTGATGACTCCAATTAGGTATGCTACACATCCTCTATCCATAATGTATATATCTTGTTAATATCATTTTGATACCTTGTGTTATACAAAAGTTATAGAGCGGAAACGGATAAAAAGCAATTTTCTAAGTTTTTAGTTCCGTGTCCTGGTTCTTGATCTTGATGACTCCAATTCGGTACGTGGCACATCGTATTCCCATGCTATATATACCTTGCTAATATTACTTTCATACTTTGTTTTACACAAAACTTATAGAGTAAAAATGAATTCTGTGACGTATGCATTGTAACGCTATATGACCGATCATAGTCATGGCAGTGACATAATAAAAATAAATTATAACATGTAAAACCAAATTAAAACTGGATTGTTTAGTTAATAAATGTTGTTTTCAATCAATCTTATATGACTAATGAAATGAAATAACAGGAAATCATTATTTACCTTAAAATATTTCTTAAATGGCCTCTTCCTTTCATTGACAATTTCTGTGTTGACTTGACGGTTATCATATAGAATTTTCATTTCAGTTGCCTCTGCATCTTCAGCATTTTGTATTAGTTCCTGAAAGGATAATGTATTTTAATTAAGCTGTCAATCTCTTATGAATCATTTTTGATCGAGTTCATCAGCTGCTATTTTCTACTCTATTCTATTTATTCTCTTGTTGTTTTACATTGTACCTTCATATCGACAATACAATTTTGTCAAAGCAATATAATATTATTAAATTCATCATGCCTATTCCACGGGATTGAGCTTATGTCTAAATGCATATCTCCTAGCCCTAATTTATTTTACACCAAGCATTTTTATATGTTTAATAAACAGTTCCAGACATGAAATTCAAAAGGGTCATAAGTCCAAGGAAAATTGGCTAACGAACTAAAAATAAAACGGTCTTCATCGCTGTTGACACTGTCCACTTTGTAAAACATTTGTTCCGAAAACGAATTTTCACATTGAAAACGTCAAAGTATCATAACACCGAAGGGAATTTGCATAAAAATGCAGATGATAATATTCGCTTCTTTTACACTGTTGATATTGTTCACCGAGTTCTTTAAGTTCTAATAAATAATTTATAAAATGTACTCTTGACAAGAATGTCCATATGGATAATATAAAGGGCAATAACTCCAAGGAAAATTAGCAAACAAATTTGGTTTAATAATATGCTCTATTTTGACTATTTACACTATACACTTGTAAGCTTCTGGTAGTTTTGGAAATTTACTCCAGATAAGAATTATCTATTGAAATTTTCAAACAGACAATTCGAAGAAAAATTTGCAAACAAATTGTGTTAATTATATGTGGTTTTCTTATCACAGCTGATATTGTCCACTAAGTTTTTTAAACCTCTTATATATAGTTTTGAGAATTATTCTGAACAGTAAAACAATAGGTCTGATACACTCACTTGATAAATAATAGCTAGCTGAAACATAAAAAATGAAATCTCAATGTTTAAATTTGACTTAAACTTTTGAACCCATAAGTTTTATTCATATAAACTGTTTAAATGTCTAGACAATTTACCAATTCAGTATCCTTTCTCATCTGTGACCTTGAGTTTTGAACCTATGATCTTCATCTATATGTCAAAATAATTGTAACTTCAACACCGAAAATATTCTTATATAAATGCATATACAAAAACCAAACAGTTTTTAAAATAATATGCGAAAGGTAAAATATCAAAATGATCATGGCCCTGACATATGACGTTGGAAACATTTTAAAGATAGTTACAAGTTTGTCAAAGCTTAAAACAATTTGAAGCAATTTACTTATGTTTTCACAATTACAAAAACAACTGCGTAACCCATTTTAGTCCGAATTTTACGAAATAAACAAACTATAGTCTTACGACCGTGGAGAAGTCAAATATCACATTGGAAAATCCGATTGTTGGTTTTGGAAAGGATGGTTAAAGATTTTTGCACCCCTAGGTCAAATTGACCTAGTTTTGGTTACAATGGCAATATAACAGCTAAATCAGAATTGACTATATACTTTTGAACTAGTTCCATTGGAAACTGTCCAGTATTTTCCGAAGAAATTAAAAAAGTGTTAACGATGCACGCTCACACGCGAACAAACTTATGGTTAGGTGAGCTAAAATCATTTAATCAGAACAGGAAAACATATAAACAACTTAAATTGTCTGATCATTCCTTTAAAATTTATTTTTTATCATTTTATTATCTGATAGATGATATCGGAGACCAGGTGTAGAAAAACAATTTGTCACAAGGCAAGGACTGGCACACAGGCATAATATATCACTATATCCCTTCACCGATTTCTGGGAATGATAAGGATTCGTCATCTGGTCTTGAAACAATCAACCAATCAAAATGCAGTATGCTCATTACTTATGTATGAATTCTACAACTCAACACACATGACAGAAGTACTAGGTAAATATACCATACACTATTTAGTTTATAGTTTTCTCATTAAGTCACCCAAACATTTGGGGTGACTTATTGATTTACTCTTTATTATTTTTGCCTTCGTCATTGTCATATATCAAACTTGAGTTTTGAGTAATAAGTACCACCTTGACTCAGTTTCATTCAAATCATATAAATATTTAAGTTTTTTAACGAAAACTATCGACCATAGACTGTATTTATCTCCATTATAGTCCAATCACTTATTAAGTGGTGAATAATAATGTGGCCAAAAAAAGATCGTGGTTTACCTACCTAAAATTTCATTAATGTTATATGTAGATCTAGTATTTTTATAACATGTGCTAAAAAAATTGGTTAAATTTCTTATATTTAGTCTTAAAATCAAATAAAACCAGTTTTTATCAGGCGCACATCTAAATTCAGATAATAAGTATCACGTAGTAAATTGCTTTACGGTCAATAACTCCATCTTTTGAGACAAAAATCTCAGTTTGTTTGAATGACCATGAATGTTTTGTAGTTTAAAACATTAAATAAAAAATGTGTCGCTCTAGGCCAAACAAGTGTAATAAATTTATTTTTTATTTTTTATTTTGATGTTGGTGTGTTTTACCTGTTGTTCATTCATAAACAAGTGCAATGGGTTAGTCTGTGACGTATACTGGTTAGAAATAGAAACACCTGTATAAATCCGTATCGCGTGAATACGTATTAGCCAATCAGAACTCAGTTCTTAATAACTTATATGAATGAAGCTGTCGAATATGCCATATAAAAATATCAGAGAGACAACAGCTACCTTTCAATTAATTGCTAAATTTTACCTCTGAAAACTCAACAACTACAGTAAATATTAAATGTTTTACAATGTAGATAGCAAAACAATTTTTTAAATACCTATTTTTAAAACAAGACTGCAAACAAACAAATATTTATTTCTGAACAAACTTTAGAAATTAAAATCAAAAAGATTAAAAAAAGCTGAGATATTTGCAAAAAAAATTCAATACATGAAAAAATATGTTCTTAAATTAAAACTGGTATAATATGTAATTCTTAAAAGGTTTGTAAAATTTCAAGTCTATTGAAGTTATATCAATTAAGATATCTAAGTTTGAATCACACCACCCGTTCAAAACATGTTCTTCATCACTGAAAATGTGATCGAATTATAATTTACAAAAATCTTTCGCACATGACAGATGAACTTTGGTAATAAGTATGTTCATTCGAATACAATCGATATTCAAATTGTATTTGAATTATATATTACATTATATATCAGTGTAAATTTTACAGCAATTCAAATCCAATTGATATTCAAGCTCATACAAAACCAATAAATTTTACAGGAGCTATCAAATGGAATTCATCGATCACTCAGATTGTAGTATCTAAATCACCGTGCAGAAAAATGTATTACAGACAAAAAGACATAGCACTGTATGTCGCCCGTTGATTATTTATCGCGGCATAAAATTACATATTATATGTCTAAACTTCCTGCAAGTTAAAATTAAAATTTCTCAAAAACTATGGTATACTCCCACATGCAAAGTATTTCCTTAGCTTAATTTGGTAAAATATATTTTGGTCCTTTGGTAGCTTTTTAACATCTTCAAAATAATTTTGGTTTTATAATTTTGGTCCAAGCACTACTGATGAGGAATTGAATTCCGAAACGTCCTTCTAGTGCTGTTAAATTAAAACTGGTATACATTGTAATATGTAATACCAATGTTAATTTTACATCACTAGACGACTGTTTCGGAATACAATTCCTAATCAGTAGTCAGCAAAGTTGATAAGGATGATTATTTTGTGCAACTTACTTTAAAATTTGTCCATCATCCCTATATTCTCTTAAATAGACTTCAGTTGCTTGATGAGTGACGGTTGTACCATCTCATCATACTCAATTCCATCTTCATCCGATTCCGAGTCCATTTCGTCAACAGCCTCGGTCATATTGCCTGTGATCAGCTGTCTTAACATAGAGAAAAAAGCCATCTATAGAACTTTTTTGTAGTTTTAAGTAATACCGACAAATTCTTTGGCCATATTTACAATTATGTAAAGATTCTAAACTATAGTAATCCATCAAAATTCCATCTTATGTATAGACATTCACTAAACAAGTCCTTGCTAGAATTTTTAATGTAACACTATTTCTGAAAAAACTGCACAAATATTGCAAAGTTGTTTTAACAAAATAGCACATAGTACTAAACGAGACAGCATTGATCAATTCAAAACCAGTCCAAATGACATGCATAACATTAGATAATATCAACTAAAATTTATCAAAAGAAAATATATGTTTAAATGAAAATCAATACTAAAAATATATGTTTGAATGAAAATCAATACTGAGTTTTGATATATAACAATTAATATTTAATCGGTGTACTCAATGCACATTGTACGTACACCTCAATTAAAAAAAATAACAAAATAGCACATAGTACTAAACGAGACAGCATTGATCAATTCAAAACCAGTCATTCATAACATTATATAATATCAACTAATGATTAAAAAAGATAATATATATGCTTGAATGAAAAATCAATACTAAGTTTTGATATATAACAACTAATGTTTAATCAGTGTACTCAATGCACAATGAAATTACACCTTTAGTGATCAATTATAATTTCAATTACATGTACATTAAATTACGTAAAATTTGAATGATTTTGAAAAACCTAATTTAAAAAATTTTAAATGAAAGACTTGTTAACTTGATGTTTGCATTTAACTTAAATGTATTGATTTTAAAGAATAAAGTTCTGGGCCGCATTTTCAAATACAGTGATTCTTTGTTGGTTTCTATATAAGCCATATATATATATATATTGGAAATGGATTAGTATGTTTGTTTTTTGTTTTTTAAATATCTATGGTCATTATCTAACTCAGAGAAAAAATTCATAACAACAAATTTTCTTTTGTTGCCAGGAAACATGAGGATTGTGGCCAGGCATTATCTTTTAAACGGTTGACATAACCAACCCTATACTACATATCACTGGTTCTTTATAAAAAAGTAGAATAGGGTAAAATTTATGAAAAAAGTATACGAAAACTAAGGGTTATTGCTATGGAGATAGAGAAACAACAATCTGCTTACTTTAAAAAGTTAAGATCATCACTCTTAATCTCATATTTTCTTAGTCTTTGTAAGGCGAGAATCAATGGAGGCCCAGTAATGATTACATTCTTTACAATTAAATTTAAGTTTTAATATTTGAAACTATTTTAAGTTTATTGTGGGTCGTCACATTGAATGGTTTCAGACACTGGCTGAGTTTCAATCTGTTGAATGGCATTTAGTATAACCATGGAGAAGAGATATTGAATTTATTTCTTAATACAAACTTATAGGATTCCTTTTAACAAACTTGAACATAACTTCAACAGCATAATTACATCCATTTCATGATTACATTAACTTTTAAACTTATTCAGCTATTTATTGCATTATGTCGTTTGTATGCTGGTTAAGAAAATAATACCATTGTCCACACATTAATCAAATTTGTTCAAAAAAACGTTTTATAGTCGTCATCACAGCATTGTTGATAAGTTAAATGTATGTTTCCAAAATTGCACTGGATATATTTCACGCCTCATAGTTCCATGTTCCTTTCACTCAATTTTGATAACACGCATGACAGTTGTAGCTAAGTTAACAGGAGGTGCTCCTCATTCCGGAGGACACGGTCTCTTCCTCTGGTGGAAGTTCACTTGTTTAACCTAACTTGTCTGATTTTTGATTTTGACATGGATAATATTTTTCAATTAAATTTAATATTTTCATTATAATGCATTGAGACAGGGATTTAGAATGGGTCTACTTATTATTGTGAGATTTTTAAATTTGAATCTTACCAAATTAAAATTAAATTAAGCGCTCATTTCAATAGAAATAACATATAAAGAATAAATCATAATTATAGATGCACATAACTTGATAGATTTAATATTTATTGAAGAATTAAATTACAATCTACAAAACATGATGTTGGCTAGTAGGTAGTAGGCAATAATGTATTTTTGTCCAAAAATACTGTTGTCTACGAAAGCCTATTAAGCTCATGAATAAAAAAATTAAAAGGCGTAATAACGCGAAATAAAGGCGTTATAATGCCTTTATAAAGGCGTTATAACGCGAATTGAAAGGCATTATAACGCGAATTAAAAGGCGTTATAACGCAAAGTGAAAGGCGCTATAATGCCTTTTTGTTTATATATAGATCAGTCACTTCCCTGCAGAATGTTAACAACCCTCACCACAAACAGATTGGTTTTAGTTTGAATAGCTTAAGGCAACTGCAAATCTATTCATACGAAGATGTCACAAATGTAATTTAATCATTGTTAAAAATTAGCGATTGACAATTGGACAGGAACTTTTTAATAAATAGCCATGTGTACATTGCCAATGTTTATCAATGTTTATATTTCAGATTACTTAAAAGATTTCCATCTCATATATAAAATGATACTCTTTATGAAAAATAAACAACACTTTAACATTAAAAAAACCATTCTTTCTGTTTTACTGAATTAGTATATTCATTTCAGCGCAGGATCGGATGATGTGCAGTTTTTTTTAATTTTCATAGAATAAATACATATAAAACAGCTTATTACATTACATATAGTTGTGCAGGAAACACAAACACACACACACAAACACACACACACACACACACACACTTTTAATATGTATGTAAAGGGAGTTGGAGATTAAACCCCAGGACCTCCACATCATTATAGAAGGCATCTTAACTTCGCGTTAATAAGCCTTTATTTCGCTTTATAACGCCTTTCAATTCGCGTTATTACGCCTTTCTTAAGGCGTTATAACGCCTTTCAATTCGCGTTATAACGCCTTTCAATTCGCGTTATTACGCCTTTCTAAAGGCATTATAACGCCTTTTAATTCGCGTTATAACGCCTTTCAATTCGCGTTATTACGCCTTTATTTCGCGTTATAACGCCTTTCGATTCGCGTTATTACGCTTTTTTCGCATTATAACGCCTTTATTTCGCGTAATTACGCCTTTTAATTTTTTATTCATGAGCTACGGGACTTTGTACAACGAAGTAGGCTGCTTGCAAATAAATTGTTGACTCGGGGATATTGCAAGCCTAGGCTTATCAAGGCCCTTAAAAGTTTTATGGCCGTCATCACAGTATTGTTGATAAGTTTGATGTTTCTGTGTCCAGGATTGCCTTGGATATATTTGACGTCTCATAGTTCCATGTTCCTTTCACACAATTTTGATTACACACGTGGCGGGTGTAGCTAGCTAAACAGGAGGTGCTTACCCTTCCGGAGCACCCGGCCTCACTTCCCTGGTGGAAGTTCACGTGTCTAACCTAACTTGTCAGTTCTAAAGTTTTTACTTTGCTTCTGGATTGTGATTCGGAAATGGATAAGTATGTTTGTTTTTGCTTAATAGGCTTTTGTAGTTGTCTAATAGCGTACTATATAAAATTTGCGCGGCTAGTTAAAATTTGAAATTCCTCAAAAACTAAGGTTTACTCCCTCATGCAAAATATTTCCTTAGCTAAATTTGATAAAATATATTTTTGTCTTTTGGGTATATTTTTAACATCTTGAAAAAAAATCTTGGTTTCATAATTTTGGTGCAAGCACTACTGATTGTATTCAGAAACGGTCGTCTAGTAGAAGAGTTTTTGTCAATGAAAATGATCTCTCGACATATAACAATTTTAATGGACAGGTATTTTTTTAATGGTTATGAAATTTGTGAAGGTCATTCTGATAGTTCAATATTCAATACGTTTCCAGACAATCAGTATCTCAACATATCAGTGTGTTTTCATGCTACGGTATAAAACGAATTGATGCGTCAATATACTTTTGTCACATATATTTTATTCACAGCATCATTATACATTACAATCAAGCATACGTGAATGTATTTCCAAGTCCTACCAAAACAAACATACTTATCCATGTCCGAATCACAATCCAGAAGCAACGTAAAAACTTTGGAACTGACAAGTGAATTCCCACCAGGGAAGTGAAAACGGGTGCTCCGGAAGGGTTAACACTTCCTGATTAGCTAGCTACACCTGCCATGTGTGTAATCAAAACTATGTGAAAGGAACATGGAACGATAGAAATACTTTGAGAAATATAACCTAATCTGTCAGTTTCAAAGTTTATCTATGTTATTGGATTGTGATTCGATCATGGATTAGTATGTTTGCTTTTTGATTGATATACTGTATATAAAATAAGGATTTTAAAACAAATATAAATTACCAATATTAAAATTAATTCACAATCCCCATCTTTGTTTTATTCGAACAACTTTTGATGGAGAGTATAAAATACTTGATATTTTCCAGGGCAGCGGCTATAGAAGGCAAGGGTCGGTTGTAACTCCACAAACAAATATATAAATGACATAATTAAAGGTAACATTTGCAGCTATACGACAAAAATGAAGACATAAAGTTTTTTATTGTCAATTTTCCTTTTCTATGCAACTATATTCTTGTTTCACTTGCTTATGATGTACTTGTTTCAAAGATAATACTCGCGTATTAACTACGACAACTTTTTACATCGTAAAAAGTTGGTCACTAATAAATTGTTGGTATTGCAAGCGAATGCTTATCAAGATCCCGAAAAGGTGTTATGGTGGTCATCGAAATATTGATGATCATCATGAGGCGCTTACCCTTCCGAAACACCCGGTCTTATTTTCATTTTACTATTTTCATCAGTTTTTAATTAAGATTGTGAATTTGACATGGACCGAAATATTTGTAATTAATAAATATATAGTTTACTAATCTGACAGTGACATTGATATCAAGGTAGGTAATTGACATTCATTTATGTTTATTTGGTACTATTGATATGAAATGTTGAGAATTGGCATATATAGAAAACAGAAAACGGTTCATAAATATATGTGAGGGTATGAATTGTCCAAGGAGGTTGTACATGTAGGTACATGTACTTTCTGTATAGGATATAAGCCGAAAAACTGTCCAGTATGTAAAATATTGGACTTGTCGAGGCGCGAAGCGCCGAGGCCAGTCCAAAATTTTACATACTGGGCAGTTTGAGGCTTATATCTTACTTAAAATATTGCAAAGACAAACATAAAAGGAAAAAGAAAAAATCAAGTAAATCAGGCAAAAATTTATGAATAAATCAATCGGTATCACAAATTAACAAATAAGAAAATAAAAATATAAAACTTGTATTCCTTTATGTAACCCCTTAATTGATTCGTGAACAGAGTTAAATATAGTAGGTCACCCGTCGTTTACGTGACTATTAACACGGTTTTTGTGAAATATAATCAGTCCCGTTAGTGATATTGTCATCACGCAAATGCACGAAGCGCGCCAAAAATATTTACATTCAACCTATACTGTCAATGTGTTTGGATTTAATCGTGAAATCATTTCTAGGATTTGGAAACTTAATTCGCTAAAACAGGTATGTTAAATACTAAATTTTAATATATACATGTATATGCAACGATTTTATTTGATATGCATTTAATTTACCCGTGATTAATCTTTACAAAAATGTGTTGGTATTGTGCCCGAATTAAGTTATAATGTATCAGACACGTAACTTTAACCCGATAAACCTGTTTTACAGCTTGTAGATGTGTGTAGATCGTCCGGTCTTTATAATTGTTTATTAATGAAAAGTTGGTCAACCTGTGTAATCTGCATATATAAGAGTGAATGGTGTGTGTGTGGTGGTGGTGAGGGGGGTCCGTGTGTGTGTGTGTGTGTGTGTGTGTGTGAGAGAGAGAGTTCCGTGTTGTAAAATATCTAATGTTTATATTTTGCAGGTCAAAGTAATTTAATAAAAGGGCAATAAACGGATCCGTGTTGATGTAACGAACCCTGCATCAATTTGAGATATTTGCTTTCGCGTATCGGATTTTGCTATGATTTGTCTGATTTTGATTTTAAATCATATTTAGTTTTGGTGTTAGTAAAATCAATATACTGGTGTTTTGTTGTTTTTTCTTTCTTTCCGATTCCAGTGTTCTTGAACTGGACTGGTGCCAACAATCCAATATATTGTGACAACAGTCCAATAAGTTTGAAAATATTGGACTGTTGTCACAACATATTGGATTGTTGGCACCGGTCCAGTTCATATATGTTGGATATTAGACTCAAGAGAACAAAGGATGACGTCATAGCAATATTTTAATGAAGTACAATACAACAAAAGTGCTAATCCTACATTACCTAGCTACAATATATCAACAGTGCGCGCGCGCGCGTGTGTGTGTTGAAACCAGACCAATGTAGTGATCTTTAAATGTCTTTAAAATCTAAAACAAACTAGAACTTGACACACTATTGCCCGCCAACTTTAACATTTCTGTTACTTTATATGACGCATTTGTTGTTTAAATACTTCACTATAAATTGATAAATCTGAAAAAAACATAATTCTTTGGCATACTGCCAATGAGTTAAAGAAAAGGTAATGCCCCTATTGGCAACCGACCATAAGTCTTTTAAATACACACAGAAGACACTTAATGCTGCTATCAATGATTAAATATCTTCTGTCTTGTAGGAAACTTTACACTGGTAGTTAACAGTTAAGACGACAGAAAAAATTTTATTGGTCATTTACAAGATTATAGTTGTCAAAATTCTGCTTTTGTCATATATATCTTGATTCATGTAAAAGATTTCTTTCATTTTTGTTATTACTTTCTTTGTTGAAAACTGAATTTCTGACTCTTTAATTACTTAAACGTATCTTTTACACAGACTTGAAAATATCTAGTGTTGAACGTGGCAAGGATCGGTTGTAACAAACAAATATATCGAGGATATTATTAAAGGTTCAATTTAAAGCTATATGAAAAAATGAAGCCATCAAGTTTTTAATTGTCAATTTTCCTTGGTGTACTTGTTTCAAAGATAATACTCTTGTTCCATCTACGACACCTGTATACAACGTAGCAGCTGGTCACTGATAAATTGTTAGTATTGAAAGCGAATGCTTATCAAGATCCTGAAAAGGTGTAATGGTGATCATCGAAATATTGATGATCATCATGAGGCGATTACCCTTTAAAAAACACCGGTCTCATTTTCATTTTACTATTTTTTCAGTTTTCAATTTTTCTTTGAGATAAAGATTGCAAATTGGACATGAAGCGGTTGTTATTGATAAGTAAATAGTTTACTAATCTGAAAGTGATATTGATATGAAGGTAGGTAATTTGAAAATAATTTATGTTTATATGAAATGCTGAGAGTATGCATATATAGAAAATAGAAAAAGATTCATTAATATAGTGAGTGTGTGTGTGTGTGTGTGCGTGCGTGCGCGCGCGCGCGTGTGTGTGTGTGCATGCGTGCTTGCGTGCGTACGTGTGTATGTGTGTGTGTGTGTGTGCGTGCGTGCGTGCGTGCGTGTGTTTGTGTGCGTGTGTTTGTGTGTGTTTAAAACAAACTAGAACTTCACACGCTATTGCCGGCCAACTTTAATATTTCTATTACTTGATATGACGGTTATGTTGTGTAAATACTTCACTATGAATTCTAAAAAACCGTAATTTGTTGGCATACTGCCAATGGGTAAAAGAAAAGGTAATGCCCCTATTGGCAGCCGACCATAAGTCTTTTAAATACACACAGAAGACACTTAATGCTGCTATCAATGATTAAATATCTTCTGCCTTGTAGGGGATTTTACACTGGTAGTTAACAGTTAAGACGACAGAAAATAATTTATTGGTCATTTACAAATTATAGTTGTCAAAATTCTGCTTTAGTCATATATATCCTGATTCATGTAAATTGTTTTTTTTTTTTTTTTTTCATTTTTGTTATGAACCATTTTCTTTCTTTGTTCAATTCTGAATTATTGAAACTTGAATTATTTTAACCTATTCACCCTAATAGTTTTTTAAATGCAAAAAGTATATAAACTTTTTAATTTTCTACACTTTACACCACTATCGCGCATATTAAATCAAAATGTCCTCTTAAACACCTGACAATCTTTTACACAGACGTTAAAATATTTAGTGTTGAACATGGATTTGAGCTACCTGCCCATAAAGGGCACTAATACTGGTTCCCTAAGGTAGCCTTTTACACAAACGTTAAAATATCTAGCGTTGAACATGGATCTGTTAAGGACTATACTAGAAGATAACATCAACACATTCTAAGAGTGCTTGAAAGACATATTTGTCAAAATAATTTTTAAACAATCAGAAAATCAATGGACAGAAATTGTACATTTCCTTGTTTCTGTATTCGTATGAAGCAGAATTTATTTTAAATATTTTAAAACAATTATCGCTAAATCATTTAACTCCATATACAGATATATAGATGACTTCCTTTCCCTTAATAATCCTAAATTTGGAAAATAAAATATACGACTGACCATTCAAATTTTGCTTCATATTTGGACGTACAGTAAAACCTGTGTTTCAGGTAATCTTTATAAAAGGACCACCTGCTTATAACGTCCAGTAATTTTTTTTATCCAAATTGCTCTTTATTCATTTTTAACCTATTTACAAAGGCCACCTGCCTATAAAGGCCACTATTACTGGTTACCTTGAGTGGCCTTTATAGACAGGTTTGACTGTATACCTCAATTGTGTCATCCGCCAAAGCTATACGGCAAATGCGATCAGTTCATTTTTCTATTATCTAATTTCCTTTTCTATGCAGCAATAAACTTGGGTCTCCGACTGGTGGTGTATTTGTTTCACAATAAAATATGCTATGGTAGAGTTTGTACCCACAAAGGAAACTATATACATCAAAGCAATCTACTAAAAAATAAATTGACTCTGGTATATTGTCATCCTGGGTTTATCAAATCTCATAATCTGTTTTATTGCGGGTTTTAAAATTTTGTTGACAAATATGGTGTTTCTGTGTCCAAAATTATCTGGGATATATTTGACGTCTCATGTTTCTCTTTTCCTTTTATTATCGACCTTGAGTTTACACGTAACGAGTGTAGGTAGCTTAACAGAATGTACTTAGTCCTCCAGATCACCTTCACTTCCCTAGTACAATTTGCCAGTTTTTAAATTTTTTTATTTGATTCTATCAATGCAATTTGAACAGGGATCATTATTTGCATGACTAATTATCTGGCTTGCCGTTTCAATACTAGTTTGAAAATTTGAAAACTTTTAATTGTTTTTATATTTACTCATAACCTTCTGTCCACTTGCAATTTCGAATCGCTACATGTATCATTTTATTTAAAATAATAAAATGTCTGAAAAAGTAATATAATTTAATCATTAAAACTTATTTGGTGTCCTATGACTAGATATGATAATACACTATTTTAGGTATCAACTTGATTGGGTTAAAAATGTATTTTAACACTTACCCGATTTGAGCTGTAATTTTTCCAAACTGAGAGGCTAGGATTTAGTAAGGTTTTTCATCTTTTATCTCAGTGGGGGTTATCTTGCGGACTGACCTGCTTTCCTTTCTGGAAAATTATTGGGTATTTACAGAGAATATATTCTCATTATTCGAGTCACGTATCACTTGGTAACCTAAAACTGATCAATAGATATAATTAAAACATAACGTGGTGGTGAATGGTGGTGTAGATAATAGATAGTATTGTATCACGACTCAATCTTAAAACTGTCCTACTTTCATTTTCGGAAAATCATGGTGCAACCATTGCATATACTGTAGTAATATTCGTAATGCTTAAACTGGTTTATAAATAATCCATATTCACGGTTTGTGTACATATCATGGTTGAAAATGGTAGTGGAGTTATCGACAGTATAGTATTAATTTGCCACCTGAACAATAAGACTGTTGTCCTACATTCATTTTCGGAAAATCGTTGGTTAATAATCAATTAATGTAATGTTCTATAAAGTGCACTTACTACACGTAAACTGATTTTTCATCATTATTAAAAAGGTTTACAGATTATTCTCAACATTACTTTGATAATTCGAAAATACTACTTGTTATAGGAATGGCCATACAATATTTTGTGAAACAACACCAATTTACAATTTTTTTTTGGTCAAAACACATATCTTTTATGTATTCTTATTTATTCCGAAATGAGTTTTTAACTAATATTAATGTTTTGAATGATAAATTCTGAAATTCGTCTAGTATTCTTCTTTTATCTTTTACTAGATGATCTTATTTACCAAAAAGAAAAATTAATTACATTTAACTGCATAATATAAGGAATTTAATACTCTTATTTTAAAACTAAAGGCATTTTTGCGACGCATAAATCTATTTTCAAATGGGTATCGTGCATACAAAAATTCTAGGTGCCTTGTTTTATTATGTGAATCGTGTGATAAAACCAGATGTAACTGAACGTATAATAAAGCCACAGAGAACATAAACTGGACACTAAACAGACTTTTGTGCAGCGAATACAGCAGTATATATGGTACTTGATAAATTTTTTCAGTCATAAATGTCTTCTTTAAAAATTAGTATGAATGGTAATTGAACTAATGAATATATATGTAAATTGTGATGACATTTACATGTTCCTTTCACACAATTTTGATTACACACCTGGCGGGTGAAGCTAGCTAAACAGGAGGTGCTTACAATTCCGGAGCACCTGGCCTCACTTCTCTGGTGGAAGTTAACGTGTCTAACATGACTTGTCAGTTCCAAAGTTTTTACTTTGCTTCTTTGCGATTCGGATAAGTATATTTGTTTTTTATTATCCAGACATGTTCATACATGTACATTTGTTTCCCTTCGTATTAATTACCTAGCACTTAAAGAGACGGAGATATACTGAGGATGTCGTCGCCGAAGTGTTGGAGTTTTTGATAGATAACATGTTTGTTGTGTTTGGTAATATAGTTTTTCAGCAAACAATCGGTATACCAATGGGTACTAACTGTGACCATTGCTTGCTGATTTGTTTCTTTATTCTTACGAAGCAGAAGTTATGCAGAACCTTGTTAAATCTGGAGAAAAGACTGTCGCCAAATCATTCAACTCAACATACAGATATATAGATGACGTTCTGTCTCTTAACAATCCTAAATTGGAAGACTATGTAAATGCCATCTATCCTGGTGAGCTTGAAATAAAAGACAAGACTGTTTCCTTAAGTTCTGCTCCATATTTAGACTTATACCTGCATTATGACACACACGAAAGGCTACATTTTAAACTTTATGACAAACGTGACGACTTCAATTTTTCTATTGTCAACTTTCCTTTTTTATGCAGCAATATACCTGCTTCTCCTGCTTATGGTGTATTTGTTTCTCAATTAATACGCTATAATAAAGCTTGTTCCCACTATGGAGACTTTGTACAACGAAGTAGGCTGCTTGCAAATAAATTGTTGACTCAGGGATATTGCAAGCCTAGGCTTATCAAGACCCTCAAAAAGTTTTATGGCCGTCATCACAGTATTGTTGATAAGTTTGATGTCTCTGTGTCCAGGATTGCCCTGGATATATTTGACGTCTCATAGTTCCATGTTCCTTTCACACAATTTTGATTACACACGTGGCGGTCGTAGCTAGCTTAACAGGAGGTGCCTTACCCTTCCGGAGCACCCGGCCTCACTTCCCCAAGTGAAAGTCCAGGTATCTAACCTAACTTGTCAGTTCCAAAGTTTTTACTTTGCTTATGGATTGTGATTCGGATATGGATTAGTATGTTTGTTTTTGATTATGTAAGTTTTAAAGATATGAGTTTTTATTTCAGGGTGCAAAGAAAATGCTTTCAATAATCCTGTCATACGTTTTACTGTAATCGCTTACACAATTAACAAGTCACCCAAATATGTGCAAGATGTATAGATATAAATTCAGCAATAGTTACCAATTCTATTGCAAATTGCACCGATCTAAACGCTGTTTACCATGTAAGAATAATACGTTTCGTTTAATAATACTGTTCAACCTCGTTTCTGCTGCTTTATCAGACAAACCCATGTTATTGAAATAATCGATTTTTAAATAAAAATGTGAAATTGCTAAATAATGCTATTTTTTGTGTAAATCAGCAAGGATTCATCACAAAGATTACCACAACACATATCTTTTAGGTATGGAACAAACAGGAAACGAAGAAAAATGTGCTCCTTCCGGTTTGGTTTTCCTGTTAAATCAATCAAATACAAATATACTAATCCATGTCCAAATCACAACATATTTTTGAACAAATAGTCTAATTAACCCCGAGTTGAGTTTTTTTTAAATAAATATTAATGTTTCGACTTACATCTTCTGGCCCCCGTTTCACAATCATTCCTTAGCTAAAAGTTTCCTTAACTTAAATTTACCAAAATTTTGTAATCTCTTTTTGGAACTACTGGTGAATATTTTTGTCACAACTAAATGCAAATGTTTTAATCTAGAAATGACCTTAAAAATGACACCTTAAATTCCTCAATATCTTAAAATTATAAAAAATTGAAAATTTGCAAGATTTAAGTTAAGGAAAATTTTAGCTAAGGAATGATTGTGAAACTGGGGCCTGGAATGTTTTTACAGAGAAAAAAATATTAAATGGTCATTATTCATATTCTCACTGTTCTTGGAAATCTCGTGAAGTATTACAGTTGCCATTGCTACGAGATGATCTTAAAACCCAGAAAGACCAATGATAATAGCTGCATAATAAATGGAACACAATGATATCATTTGTGACGTCCAATAGTTTCATGTTCCTTTCATTCAATTTTGATTACACGTGAGGCAGGTGTAGTAAACACGATGTACTTTCCCTTCCAGAGCACCTGGTCTCACTTTTCTGGTGGAATTTTACATGTTTAACATAATTTATTTCAAAGTTTATACTTTTCTTCTGGATTTTGATTTAGACATGGGTTAAAATGTTTTAATTTAAAACTAAAAGCATTTTGATGACACACAAGGATCTTTTCAAATCGTTACCGTACACATTCTAGGTACCTTTACTGTTATTGATATAAATTTGTATGAAAGATATTAAAGCCAATGAATGAAATAAATTGTGATCGATCAGATTTGTATCTCTCAATGTTGATAACAAATTACATAAAGATTTATGGAAGCATTTTTTAATATTAATTTTAAAGCGACACACTTTTATGTCAGGATTCAAAGTACATACATGCTTATCACTTGTAAAACATTAACGTAGCACGTTTTACCAACAAAAGCAAAAATTATGAAACTTGATTTACTGTTCTATGAATGAGACTGGACAAACGACGTTTGACGTCACTGGAAGGTGTAGCAAGCTAAACAGGTTGTGCTTTAGGAACACCCAACCTCACTTCCATGGTGCTCAACTTCAATTTCAAGTATGACTGTAATAAATGACATTTTCAAATTAAGAATAGGTAAACAACATTGACTTGTCCTTTCAACCTTTAATTCAAATATTTATCATAGATAAGTTTATTTATTTATACAGAACACATGTTAAATTCGTCTACATCAAGGGAATACAAACATTACTTATGCATTAACTGCAAATCCCATTCGAATAATCGTTGTATATGAATATTCCTAATGAAAGGTCAAGTGGACAGGTCAATGCTGTATGCCTATAATTGATGTTAGTTTAGTTGATTAAATGGAGTTTTACATTCAAGAATATTTCACTTATATCGAGACATCACCAGCTATAGTTGGAAAAGCCAGAAATTTTAACCTTTGCATTGGCTCAAGGCAATGTGCAGGGAGGGTTCTTTGATGTGTCACGCCTGCAGTGAAACAATGAATCAGTCACGCCTGCAGTAAACAATGCATCAGTTACGCCTGCAGTGAAACAATGCATCAGTCACGACTGCAGTGAAACAATGAATCAGTCACGCCTGCAGTGAAACAATGCATCAGTCACGCCTGTAGTGAAACAATGCATCAGTTTTAATGTCCCTTCTGAAGGACAATGTGACTTTCATTTCTAAATGCCAAGTGTTTGGCAAAAGAACATATAAAACGAGCACTCATACAAATTGAGCTACCATAGTGCTCAGATTTTAGTTACCATGCCAACAATAGTGCTGTAGGGTTTTATATCATAAGATGTATTATTACTTAAACTCAGTTTAATTGTTTAATCAACTCAATCATGTCAATATACAATCACAATTGTTTTCCAACAAATTTTGAATTTTGTTCATTAACAAGTCTTATAAGTAATCATACAGTGCTTACGGCAGTAGCGGATCTCAGTCAGTAGCGGATCATTTTTTAGGATAAAGTTAATTTTTTCCATATTATTACGAGATACCAATAAAACTAGGATATATTTCTGTAAAGCTGGTATTTTTACTTAATTCTAGGTTTCATTTTTGATGATAAACGTCCTATTTTTTAAATTCTCGGCTTTTTAATGCGAATGTCACAAGCGTCTCAGCGACATGGATGTGATTTTCAAAACCTAATTTTCGATTTGACCAACGTGTTCAATACTTTCAAAGGTAATTTGAAATGATTACAATAGCTCTTTACACTCGTTAACATGTCTTCTTTCACGACATAAACCTTTGTTGAGCTTTACAGTTCATGGCAATAAAAAATAAACCAGTTTATGCAGGGTGCTATTACGGCAATAACGGATCAGCTGCTGTCTAAAGGTGACCTCTCGAAAGGCTAAGAAAAATATGGCATGTACCCATGGGGCTGTCTGGTGCTTTCAGAAAAATAATAGATTCTAATTGGTTCAGTTATATATATGCAGAGGCTATTGGAAAACCAGTGACTAGCTTCCCTCCATGGCCAGTACCCCATGAGAAAGATGGGGGCATTGTCGTGCCATGCCACTATCTTATTTATCATATGATAAGACCAGATCAATGGGCATTTTAAAGAAGCCATAATTGTCATGAAGGATAATCTGTAGGAGATTAGAATACATTGAATAAATACATTAATATCCAACCCTATATTTTATGTTTAAGACAATTAAAGTTTTATTCCGTTCTATATTTTGTCTGGTAACGATTTTGGACCTATGATGTACAGTGTACAATACCAAATGCATATACTGTTCTTTTCAAAATAAAATCTTCATGGACAAGAGTATGTCATAATATTTATAACTTATAAGGTACAATTATTTTATTTTATTTCCTTCGCCATTTACTGCTTTTATAATTCAGTATTCAAGACAATGTTGATTGACTTAATTTATCAGGAACATTGCGATGATTTGTTTTTTTTATTTATTTTAATCATGACATTTGTTGATATTACGATTAAAACTCTTTAATATTGTTTCATGATTTGTATTTTTTGCAATTGAATGATGGAAACTCAGATTACTCATGTTTTGAGTTAATCTCCTTTCGTTTTCTTGACACTAGGTGGCGTGATCCGCTACTCACAAATTGATTCGTTACTGACGTAAATACATGGGATACAAAACGCGTGGATTGCCCATACTTATAGTCGGGCGATTTTTATTATCTAATAATAAATTGAAAGAGTGGAGAAATGTCAACTGATAGTACCAAAAAACTACAATCGGCAGTGATGTTTTTCTCGGAGAGCAGTGAATATTGCACTAATGATCCGCTACTGCCGTAAGCACTGTATAATAACAACAAATAATAAAATAATAATAATAATAGTAACAATATTTATATCAACAACTTGATCAGAACAAATATGATTGCAAAAAGTTGTAAAGGAATTTTTTTCGAAACAATCAAAAAACAAAGGGACACAATAAAGTGTAAACATCATAATCATGAAAATTAAATCATAATAACAATTTATATAATATCAATGTCAATATGTATAGGTAGTCCACAATCTGATGACAATGTATACAATTTTAATATTTCACTATCACTATTTAATGTTCGAGTAGTTGTAACCAATAAAACTTGAACTGGTGTGATTATACACACACCAACAATGCGCTACTTTTAGTGTGTCAGGTTTGACCTGGCAGTTTGACCTTTAAATTGAATATTCAAACAGACATAACTATTGCTATATAAGTATAAAGTTCATATATAACTTAGGATAGATGATAGCAAAACTGGAAACATGCTGTCGTACCTAAATCACACAGTCTATTAGCCCAATCTAATAATCAAATTAAAGGTCAAAGAACCAGGTCAAACTAGATGCACTATACACTATTAATACTGCTGGTGTTTATAAATACTTCCATGAGATTTTTCATGACCTGTAGTCCACAATCTGAAAAACAACTTATATAGAGGGTATATATCAATTATAGGAATTGTGCACCATATAAAATGTGAAAAGTTATGATTTTCTGAGATATGCTATTTTTCAATTTTTGTGAAGTTTAAATTCACCATTATGCCATCAGATCATGAACAACCTATAAGACATTTAAGCTGAGGAAATATAAAGTATTGCATTATAGTTTAATTGGCAAGTTACTTTCTAAAATATATTTAACCATTGAACAGTCTAGAAATGGCATTTAGTGCTATAGTGCTATAACTGCCATTGCCATGCAAAGCAAACTAAATATTGCACTAATGTGCATTTTGATTAGTTTGCTTTGCGCGGCAATGGCAGTTAAAGCACTATAAACGCCATTTCTAGACAGTTTAATGGTTATATTTACATTCCCCATTTTTTTAAAAATCTTATTTTGGTATTTTAATTCTAAAAAAAACTTTAAAACACTGTCATGTACGACATGTATTTCCAATCTCTGAAACAGCCAATCAATGACATCACATGTATAGCCGCAAGGAAGAGATGAGTGACGTCACATTAGCAATGGCATTTATACTCCTATAACTGCCATCTGGTCTTAAACAAAGTTTAATATATTAAAGCTTCACAAATATATAAAATCAACAATTCATTACATGTATAACAGAGGTTTCAAAATAACCATATTGCTATAATCACAAATATATAACATCAACAATTCATTACATTCAAAATAACCATATTGCTATAATCACAAATATATAACATCAACAATTCATTACATGTATAACAGAGGTTTCAAAATAACCATATTGCTATAAAAACTATCATGAAAAACATAATGAAGTCAAACCATCTAACTTTGGTTTTAAATTTTGGCAAGATCGAGAATATCACTGTGCAATCATTATATAATATATATTAAATATTTTTATATTAATATTCAAAATAAACAAAAATCATAACATGCCACACACACTCACATGAGATCAATTGGTATCGATTTGAGCAAAAATTTAAAGTTTTCCTTATGCCTTTATTTGCATTGGTATAACCATGATATAAACAGTTGTTAAGAAACCAGTCTGTAGGAAAACACCAGACAAAATAGGCAAATAACATTAACCTGTCCACTTGACCTTTAATTTAAAAAAAGTTGTCATTGACCAGTACATATATGGGGAACAAAAGTATTTAACTTGTTTATATATCTAATAATACTAATATTGATAATAATAAAAAATAATAATAATAATGGTTATAATAAAGCAATTAAATAAGAAAATCTTTACATTTTCATTCTTTAATAAATATGATGTAACCACATGTGTATTAAAAACATTTGAGAAAATAATTCAGTACACTGTTACACTCGATGATTATTTATGAATGAAACGGTGGATAAATTGCAATGTATCAACGTTCTTTCTTGGCCCTTTTTGCTCTTTAAAAAGATTCAGTGGGCGAAACAATCATCTAACGTCAATATATATATAATATGTATTGATAAGTACAGATATGCACCAGCCATATCAGTCACACTATCACTTCATTTGACAACAAATTTGGTTATTAACAGCTTAAGCTTTTGGCACTACACTCGGTGTCAATTTGACATGCTTTAAAGCTGGGGAAAAGTTCATTCAATTCACTCTTAAAATAATTGTTTCATTGCTTCATTTTAGCATTAAATCTATCCAAGGTTTAATTCCAAAATAAAAACCAAATATTGTACCAATTTTAAAATGTACACATATGATGTATATATTACAATCTAATGTAGGTACATGTTATAAGGAAATATGAATGGGGTACATTTAAAATGAAAAATAATATATACAAAGAACTTTTGTATAGGTAGTCCACAATCTGATGACAATGTATACAATTTCAATATTTCACTATCACTATTTAATGTTTGAGTAGTTGTAACCAATAAAACTTGAACTGGTTATTGAACTGATATTGTGAAATATTTTTTGACAACTCGGGACAATATTTCACAATTTAAATAACCCTATAGTATTGGTAACTATATATAATAAAATAGAGAAAGTAGGTAACAAGAACACAATAATACAGGTAAATAAAACAATGATAAAAATCAATGGAATTATTATACCCTGACCAGTATCATTTATTGCACACATTAATATCATAAAGTGATAACAAATTTCACTGAATTCCCCATTACGTTCCAGTGATCTATTTCTTTCAATAACTATAGATTTTAATTGAACAATAAATAAATTCTTGCTTTTGATCTAATTTATGATCCCCAAAAACTGTCAAAGTTTCCAACAGGATTTTGAAACCGAGAAACACCCAAAGACTGAAATTTCTGGTCGCGGTAGGTTGTCATTAATAAAATTATCATACATATTTCAATATTACACATGGCAAATATGATATTATGGAAGAAATTTTTTATTGGATTTTATTCCATTAATTTACCAAATTTCTAAAGTCAATGAAATAAACTTAAAATAAAAATGACAATGATGTAAAAGAACACACTGAAGTAGAATTTTAAATAAGCCTCTAAAGAAATTAAACGTTGCCTTAAAATGTCTAGCTTCTGGATTGTGATTTGGACATGGATTAGTATGTTTGTTTTTGATTTGTAAATAGATTTCTATCATATTATTACTGAAAGCATTATAAATTATTTATAAACGCCTTGAAAATTAACTTTTTGGAAAAAATACGGCAAATCTTATTTACTTTCTTGACATAAATATTACTTACTTGATAAAATAACAAATAGCATCCAATACTAAGTATCCACCTCGAATAACAATCTGAACATAGAAATACTTAGCATATCATTTATCTTTAAATACACAATAACAAATTAATATTTATATAAAACAAATTGAAAGTCATGGAAAAATGTAGTTGCCGTAACTTCTCTATCTTACCATGTTTTGGTTAAAAAACAATTAAAATTAATCTAAAGTAACTAAATTTACCAAACTGTTCCCTGTAGTTTAGATAAGTTTATATCTTTCATCTCATTATCAAAAGATTATGCTAATTAAATATCTTGGCAAATTGCAATTATGCTAATTAAGAGATGATCAAATCCATGTTCATGTCTAATACAAGGACACATTTTTCTCACATATGCTAAAGTGTCATGAAACATAATATATACTGTAACACCTGCCAGCGTATGTCAATTGTTTTTGTAAGTGTTTCTGATTTGTTTATATAGCATAGATTAAACTGATCTATACTTTGGTACTATAATATAAAATTACCAAAGTATGCCTTGTACAAATTCATAAATTTGTTCTGCAATTTTTATCGCATTGCTAGCCATTTCAAAGGTGAATGTCTCTGAAGGTGTTTTTGAAACACATCTATCTGGATATAGCATACTGGTATTTTCTCCAAGCAAACTCTGCAGTTCATCGGCTAAGGGAACTAATCCAGGAAGTTCCAACCTATCGATATCGGACATTTTCTTTAGATCATGACTCCTTAACAGCACATTATCTGCATCTTTGTAAAACCACACTGCTTTAATTGACTTCTCAGCTGACTGAAATATAAAATTATCCGTTTAAAAAAAAAAATAAAATTGTCAGTTGTTACAAACTATATTTTTTGTCTGCCGTGTACTTATAATAAGTCACTATCAGATATACAGGTGTAGCTAGCTAAACAGGAGGTGCTTACCCTTTGGGAACACCTGGCCACACTTTCCTGGTGGAAGTTCATGACCTTAACCGAACTTGTCAGTTTCAAAGATTTTACCATACTTCTGGTTTCGATTTCGGACATGGATCAATATGTTTGTTTCTGATATTTCATGAATAACATTAATATCTTGGTTTATTATGTTTAAACCCAATCAATTTAATCAACATATAGTCAGTCAGTTCTGGAATGAGCAGTAATCTGGAATATCCCAAGAAAATTGTGCAAAATAAAGTTATAAACATTGAATTTTTAACTTTGGACAGTGAGAGGAGTTGTGATCTAACTTGGTCAAGCTTTTAGACCACTTGGCCACTCAGTCTTCAAGCTTTTTTGAATAAAATAATTTTTTTAAACAACTAGCAGCATGAATTTAAGGATCGTCATACTGAATGAAGCCATTTGAATGGTTTGAGCATCCAAAATCTGAAATGATAACCTATTTAATTATGGTTTTGGTACCAGAACCTCCCTGTTTACCTTCCTAAAATAGTGTTTTTGTCAGTTATGTTTTTGTCAGTTATGTTTTTGTCAGTTATGTTTTTGTCAGTTGGATATGTTTTCTAGTTTCCAGAAATGGCTGCTTAAATATTAGTGAAACCAAAACCTCAGTTTTAACATACATTCTATTAAAGTAAACCAACTAATCAAGTTTTGGCAAAATATTGATTACAGTATGTTTACATTACAAATGCATTGCCTTATATGAATCTTTTTGGAACCATTGCGTTAATTTTTCGATGACAGCAGTGTGTCGCGCGCTCTGTGTAAAGCGATACGTCAGTTAATATCTTCAGCCAATCCGCTTTCGATGTACAGCGGAGGAATACATACCACCAAGGGACTACTTATTCATTCATATTTTCCTGCGGGTTCATTCATAAATCTATCCGGCGACTGCAGGGACGCTCTTTACGAGCGGTAACAAACGTAGAAATTTGTCATACTGCACCAGTTTTAAAAATGATTTGAAAATAAAAAAGAACAATATTTGTTGTCTTTTTATATCAAAATAATTTTTTAATGATTAATGACCATTTCCCATGGCCTATAAAGATACGAAGTGAAAAATTAGTGAGTCCGAGGACACCACATTTAAATTATGAGCAACTGTTTGTTATTCGACTAAATAATTATATTCATGGTAATATCTTACCAAACAGATTATTGTTTAGTGAAAAAAGGAGAAATCGAATTTAATTTTCAAATGTGTTTTACGGAACTATATTTTACGATCGCCAAGCAACGAGACAAATCAACATGGCTGTTCTCTTTATATGGTTCTACAATAAGAGTTATCTCGCTTTAAGTGTTCCAATCACATTAGTACACCGACTTTCGGAAAATTAATAATACCTTTTTGTGGGTAAAAATAATGTAAACATAAGGATTGAATGTCACTTTGAATGCTGTCATCGAGGTATGACTGCATCAGCATGTTCAAAGTTAACATGAATCGCTTCGCGATTCACTTACTTTGAACGTGAGCTGATGCAGTCATACCTCGATGACAGCATTCAAAGTGACATTCAATCCTTAAATGAAATTTCATATACAAAAGGCCAGATAATAGTTGTTCATTTGTTGGTGTTAGCCTGATATTTTAAACATTTGGATAATTTTCTAATTTTGGATAAAACCGTATACAGTAAAACACGAATATAACGAACACGCTTAAAATGAATACATAGATAGAACAAAGTCAATTATTTGGTCCGACCATTTCTCTATATAAGTCTATATATAACAATATAACGAAGTTGCTATAGAATGAAGTTAAAAATAGAGTCCCAAGGGCTTCGTTATAAACATGTTTTACTGTATACCTCTCTATATATACCCTTGCCTCTTTTTACCCACAATAAACCTGTCGTGTCATTGTTCTTTTGTTATTAAGGTTTTTTATTTCATAGTCAGTTGCTCATGAAACATGTCAAATAAATGCAATGTGCACACAGAATGCATTTCATATTGAATTGATACTATATCAACAGACCCTTTGATGTATTTTTGACATTACCTTGATGTCATTGAAAGACAGATCCAGAGAAAATAAATGGAAAAAATATGAAAAATTCTAATTAATTAATTAATTAATCAAATAATTGTAATCTCAGAATTTTTAAAGCATGTGCCATCTAAAATGCAGTAAACTGAATAGTCTTTTAGTTATTAAAACATCGATAGTATAATCTATGTACAATTCTTTTAATTTTGCAAAAGAAATTCAGGTAACTTTTTTCCTGTTTATTTTTATTTTTATTCACAATTTAGCCTTCTCTAAACCTAAGAGGAATTTTATTCCGAAACTGCCACCGAGTGCTTCATAATTAAAACAAGTTAGGTAATAATTATAAAAAAAAACCTCTTTGAATTTTCATCTACATGAGAGTGAGAATTGCATGTATCTCAAAAACTACATTGTTTAAAATAGATTTGTAATAAACATTACTTTTTGATAAATTGGACATTGATTGCACTTGAAATTATGTTGAAAATGATAAACATACTGACCTGATGGCAATGGTAGCATATCCAGTTGTAAGCCTGTACTCTGTCAGCATAGTTAATAAATTCTTTAGCTGCAGCAATGTCATTCCTAGCCTGACTACACCATGTCCGAGCTGTTCCTGGCATTGAGACAGGTTCATAGACTGGTTCATTTTCATTTTGTTGCTGTCGCTGTTGATGCTGCCTTTCTTTCGAAACAAAAACATTGACTTCATTTGACCACGGATGTGTGTTTCCTGTTGGCTCATTTCTTTTCTCCTCATCTTCATCAATGTCTTCACCATTTTCAAGTCGTACTATTGTGAAGGAAATGTGTTGAAATATTTCTTTTGCATAAATTTCATTTCCAACATTTTTGTCTGGATGCCATTGCCTAAGAAGTCTTTTGATGATCAGTCTACGCTCATCATGGTGAAGTTCCCATACAGTTTTCAAAAATCGATTAATATTTTGGCATTCTTCAAATGAACATCCAGATACATTACTTGCTGATAAAGAGGAGCCTGGTACAACTGGTTTAACCGCTTTAGATTTGCTAGTATTACTTCTAAAATACTTGTAAATCTTGTATGCTGGTATTATTTCGTACTGTTCTTCTCCAACATGAACTTTATATTTAAGTAACACTAACTGAACTTCAGGTTTGTTGTCCATGTCCTCCTCTATTTCTGCCACGATGCGTGCATGTTTATATTCAGAGGTTAAGATATTCCCTTCTCCGAGTTCTTCTTCAAAAACTTGCAAGGCAACATATTCCCCTGGACTGAAATGATCAAAAGTACTCAAAAGTGTCTGATGCCAATCGGGATGTACAGGAGAACCTAGACATGGAAAGAAGGAATCTCCTGTTGATATTTTATAATCTAATATTCCATTCTTGCTCAAGAATCTTTCAATTCCTTTTGGGTTATCCAAAAAATACAGTAACATCAATGTTACATAGTGCTTATTCTTTGTCAGTGTTATTCCAGAACAAATCTCCATCAACTCAGCAAACTTGTTTCCAAATTCATCGTCATTACCACTAAAGTAAAATATCCATTCACTCTCTAAATGATTATCTCTTTCTGTGAAAGTGCATGAAATACTTTCATCTCCAATAAGTTTATTCTTGTACGTCAAACTGACTGTCAGGTCAACAACTTCAGTGAAAGTTATATTATTGAGATTTTCTTTAATTTTCAATTCATTTAATTTCTTCAAATCGTTGTCCTTACCAGTATGATGTATTTCATCTACAACCAGCCGGATAATTCCATCAATAAAGTCTTTACTTTGAACAAATCTTTGGTATCCAAATGCTTTTTCACTATTAACTACCCTCTCTGGATCTAATGTTTTCAGTCTTCTCTCTACCAATTCTGACAGTATTTTTGGACGTATTCTTAATGACAATGTCCGTATGCTTACAGAACCTGATAATTTCTTAATTTCAAGTTTTTCAAAACCAGCAAAATAGACTAATCCCTTCTCATTGTTCAACATCTTCTGCAATGTTTCATCATCATTATAAACAAGATCTGTTGAATTGACCAGTATCTGTTTTTCACTAGGGAGGTAAAGTGTATCCAGTGTGTCTCTGACTGTCTTTTCCTGTTTTGGCTGGAGTTTAAAAAACTTATAAACAGCCTTTTTAGCAATCTGCAACTCATTAGGATTTAGATGTTCTCTGCCAACATCATCATATAGACACTTTAAAACATTTGCATAGTTTTGACTGGATAGGTCCCGACTCGTTCCGAGAAAAGTGAACAAGTTGAAATATCGCCCAAATTCTTCTGGTGCTGGATACAGATATGGTTCAATCTTATTCTTCTCTTTTAACATAATAACTGCCTTGTCACATGTGATCAGTTTCTTAAATTTTGGCAACAACAAAATTGGTTTCTTTTGTAACATATACTTTACTTGACGATGGAAACTCTTATCTTTGATATAATTGTAAAGTTCTGACATAATAGTCTTATGTTCCTCTGGAATGCATCTTATGGCCAGTTGCTGGTCATGTCTTACAGATTCATAGTACTGGTGTAGTGAATCCGTAACATTCTGAAAATGTTTTAAAACAATTTCTACTGGAGGATCCTTGTTAATTTCAAGACTCTCTGATATCATTTTTATTTCCTTCAACTTCCTGGTATCCAAGCGATGGCATGGATTGGCAGAGTCAGGTAGTATATGCCCAGTTGACCAGACAATCTCACGGTGGATTTCAGGATAAGACAAAGAAAAGGAAGTCAGCTTTCCAGACTCAAATTGTTCAACAATACTGAGCATATATTCTGGAGGTGTGGATGGAATAATGAATCTAATTGAAGAAATATTGTATGCTAAATTTTTATCCAGAAAATCTTCTGTACTGAATAAATGGTCAAGCAACATATTTGATTTCATAGTAATTTCTTCTGTTATACCATTTCTCCCATTTTGCTCCACAATTTTAGCAAACTTTACAAACATCTCATTTGTTACTTCAGTTTGCATACCAGCAGTTGTCATAAAATCTTCCCATTCAGGGTCACTGAAAGGGCTGGGAGGAAACTCCTCTGGGCTGCACATGTTGGCCATGATTTTATTGTGAGGAGAGTAAAATTGTGAAGCTGTGACAGTTTTTCCATTTGCTTCAATGAATGCCAGGCTTTTTAAAGCTGAAATCACACTTCTTTGTTCATCAGTATTCTTCTTGGTTAGTAAGTCATCTTTCAAAAAAGACAAATGTTCAATCCAGGCTGACTTTGGGAGATGTTCAAATGTAGGAAATATGCAATTTACATAAACAGATATTGTACTGCTTTCCTTAATTTTCAACATGTCATAAATACAGCTAAGTTTAGAAAGAGACTTCAGTAAAATTGTTTGAGAAGTTTTTCCCCAGTCATCAATTCCTTCATGTGGCATTTCATCTGGTATCACAAGTATATCCCATATATCTGTTACTGAAATTTTTTTCCTTTCAATACTAACATAAAATGGCAAAGATTGTAAATATTTTCTTACATCACATTCTCGTAAATGTTCCAAAATCACAAGAAGATTATCAGCAAAGTACTCCAAAATAACATTGCAATCATCTGTTGTTAAACATTGTACCTGATCTATTTTGTGTCTGTGAAAATAAAAACATTCCAAAACTTGATGAGGCCTCTGAGCTGTTGCAATTACATGCTGTCTCCAAATACTTTTGACATCGTCTTGCAGAGAGAGGTCTAACTGGGGTATATTTAATTTTTTGATTGCTTCTAGCAATTTCCCTGTAAAACTATAAGTATTAATAACCATTGTGGAATCCTGGATTGACAACAACAATTTCTTTTGGCGAGATAGCTTTTCACTGGATTCTAATATACAGTATCTAAAATCTTTTATTATGTTCAACTCATGTTTCCCAGCATCCTCAGCATTTTGTAACAACTTTAACGTACCTTCATCACATGGCTTTTCTCCAATATCCTGTGTACAAGGTACAATGCGCCACTGCATCATTTCCTGCAATGCTGACAATACAAGTTCTTTTTCTGATTTGACTGGTTCCAGGTTTTCTATCTTTTCTGCTTGAACTGGCTTGTTTGTACTCTTTACATTTTGATTGTAACCCGACCTGTAGGATTGCCATTTATCTTGTCCCTTTGTATTGTTTGCTTCTTGCAAAGCTTTTTTTCTCTCTTGATTGGCCTTTAGTAATGGTTTTATCCATTCAATCAGGAATTTCCAGATAGCATTAATCCATTTGATATTTGGAATTGGATTACCAATTAACGGTTGCCATTCTAAATTTTCTTTTTTGTTCAGATAATATTTCTCTTTTGAAATTTCAAAAGGCAGCAGTTCAGCAAAACACTTAATGTCAAATGGTTTGAAGAGACTGTTTTCAACTTTTGCATATTTTGAGAACATTTCAACCAATAGAGGATGGATAAATTTCTTGGCTGATGCTGGTAATAATCTACAATGTTTACTACAAAACAGCTGGCGTCTTTTAGTAAATCTGCTGAGCAGGTTATCACTGGTCAAACATAGCGGTAGACCGACTAATTGGGACCATTCATTGACTGGTTTCTTTTCACCAATACAATATTTTACTATATTCGAAATATTTCCTGTAGTTTTAAAATCTGTTTCAGACAAAAGTTTTCCTTCACTACCACATTCACCAAGCAAATCTGCTGTTTTAAGGAATTGTACTACAAACTCGGGCGATACAATTTCAACAGGAATATCCGATTTTTCCATACTTTCATATAACCAGGAAGGCGAATCTATAAGTTCCATACCAATAGATTTAAATATGTTCCCTAATTTCTGGTTTTCCTCCTCTAACTTCATCCGGATTGATTCAGTTTTGTCTTCCTCCATTTGCTGCATGTAATTAAATGCTGTATTTAATTTATTCTGCCTTCTGATGAAAGGTAGACAATGGATTTCAACTACTGATGTATTTGAACTGTCATCTTTTATTGGTTTATCCCACTTCTTTGTTTCTTTGTCCCCAGCTTTATGATCAAAGCTTACAAACACGTCTTCCTGAAATTCAACAATATGTTTATAAACAGCACTTGTTAAAGTTTTCCAATTCTCATCTGTGGCATTGCTCATATTTGGAAAAATGGAATAGTACTCTTGAGATTCCGACTGGGCTGTCTCTGGCACTATCTTTCTGTTTGCAAATTCAAATCTTAACTTCATCTCTTGTATAGCTGCAACATAGGTTGGGGCTATCACTTTTTCCATAAGTACTTTGTTCCATGTAGATTTATAACCTTCTTTGTTTTCCTTCCATAAATTTCTTCGCGTTTCATGATCAAGAGCAAAATAGCCATTGACATGAATTGGCAAACCTGTACAAACTGGCAAAGGCAAAACACAGAATGCTTTTCTGTGATCAGACAGTGAAGATAGTGAGACTGCTACTCCTCCTACTGGTAACAAATGAAGGTCACCTCTTTGACATGCTTCTAATACGACATGGGGCACTGGATTTCCGACTGAATTTTGGAATCCTAATTTTTGTACAATCAGCAATGTTTGAGCCTTCCTTTTACTATCAATAACAGTAAGTGTATATTTTAACATATCATTTTCAACAGCTTCAATACATTTTCCTTCTTTGATGGTTTTGGCAACCCTTTTCAATTTTTCCCCAAATTCTTCCCTTTTTGCCCTATCTTCATCTGACATTTGAACACAAACAGAATACTCTTCTACCAATTTGTTTTCTCAAATCTGATATGGTTATTTTACGGACATTGTTCAAAAATAAAAGTGCCTCAAACATCTGTGTTTTGAATGCATCTAGTAAACCTGCTATTTTCTTTTCACTTACTACTTCTTTTGAAATGTCAGATTTGCTAGCCATTTCTTCATTTCTGAGTGGGAAGCGAAACACGGTTCCTTTATCTTTTAGAAAATAGTCGGGATAGCATTCAAAAATATCAGCATCAGATTCTTTAAGATCTGCAATGTTTTTGAGTTGTAATCCTGGATTTTCTTTGGAAGCATGTGAAACAAAGGAGCAATTAGGATCAAATAAACAAAGTGTTTCTCCATGTTCAACATTGGGTCCTCTAGTATAAAATGATGGCAAATCTGTGATATGATAAACTGAGTTAAAACCAACACCAAACTGACCGGTCTTTGTTGCATCATCACCTTTGCTGCCTACACCTAAAAGCTGAATCGCTGTTATATCTTGGTTAAATTCGGAATCATTATGAATGCATAAGGCTGGCCCTTGTAGTAATCTCCATTCCTTATCGTCCAGCACTTTAGATTTGCATTCTTCTTCACTGGATTCTAATGCATGGTGCCTAAAATCTTTGATTATATTCAACTCGTGTGCCCCAGCATCATCAGCATTTTGTAACATTTCCTTTAAGATTCCTTCATCACATGGGTAACCTTGAAGAATTCTTTTCAGACGTGTTGTTATTTCTTCTTTTTGTCCAAAAGAAGCATATGACAATGTTCTTTGAGCTTCTTTGCTCTTTTTGATGCTATGCCTAGAATCCCAGCTTCTGTTGGAGATATTTCTTGATGAACAAAGGTTGTTCTTGCAGACATTTTGATATTTTCTGAATCATCCATGCATAAATCTGCTATTGGTCTGAATATGCAGTTCACATCAGGTATCAAAAGGTCTTCATTTGTCTCCAATATATCAGCAAGGTTTAATGACCTATCCTTCAATGATGTCACTAGAACTTTCACCAATTTAAGATTTTGAGACAAAGTTTTTTTCTTACTCTTTTTCTTCTTAGTACTTCTGCAAGTTGTCTGGTGCAAAAGCAAAGCATCTAAAATATCCCTAGGTTCAAAATGATCTTTTATTCCTAGGCACTTCAGAAAATATGAACATTTTTGTATACTGATATTTGTAATGCCATATAAATATGGTCTACAATCATATTCAAAAGATATGGCTACTTGTCTTGGTAAAACAAATCTGTTGTTTACAAGGATAATTGGTTTATCTTGTAACAAACCTAAACATGTTTTCACCTGATCCTCACGTTGTGAACCTACACATAAACAGTAATTGAAAAATTTATAAATATCAACTGCTGAAGCAAGTAATTGCTCAAATCCATCACCATCAATATCTTTCATATTCACTTCAGATAAGCATGTCAACTGCTGAATGACACAGTTGACTGGAACTGTCTCTTCTGTCAAACCCAAAACTCCTAATTTTTCTAAAATAGACTCATTCTTTGAAAATTCCTGTTTGATGATAAAACTGTTACAGCAAACAAGATTCTTTCTAGCTGGGACAAATAGTTTTGATGGTTTCTCAAACACCAATTCTAATTGTAGACAAGTTTTCTTACAGCATGGCAAGACATTGTTGTGATCTGAAACTTCAGTTTTCCATGGAAATTTCCAATTGCCTGGTTTATCCATAACTGGCAGGAATGGGGTTTGTCCTAAGCAGAGCCATGTTTTATCATTCAAATTGTCAAACTTTTCTAGGTAGTTTTGAAGATATTTCAAAATATTTCTGCTTCTCTTCAAAGCACACCCATTGCATGACTTAGACAATTCATGTACTGATTCAGCACAGCAACACAAAACATCTTCAGGAGCCTATCTACCATCATTCCGAGATGTATTAATTTTTCTAGACGATCTTGCCTTAGAAAAGTTTGTCCATTGCCTAGAATATTTTTTTCATCAGTTACACTGAAGAGTTCCTGTAACAAACAATTAGGGTGAACTACTTCTGAGGATTTTTAAGAGTACCATGTGGTTCAGTAGGGATGCATGGAGTAGATTTAAGTTGTGAATTTACATATTCCTCATTCATGTCTAAGGCAAAGAGTGTAATTTCATCCCTTGTCTCAATTTTGTCCTTCCAATAGTCAGATTGCATACCTGGGAAAAAAATGTTCTTAAGATAGAACTCTATAGTGATGCATTTCTTCTCGAAATCTTCAGGGTCAAAAATATCTCTGATAGTTGTCACAATTTCAGTTGGAAGGTCAATAACTATTCTGTTTCTATGTTGATAAAAGTAATGTGTGCTTTCGTAAACTGATTGATAATGTTGATGCCTTTTAAAGATACATCCAGAAAATAAATGTTTTCAAAAGTTATAAACTTTTCCTGTTGCATAAAGATAGCATGTTCTTCATTGATGATCCTTCTATAAAATGATTCCACGAAACCAGGTAGGGCATTTTCTTCAAGTGTGTTTGTTGGCCACAAATTGTAGTAGTCATCAAACTGGATGTTCAACTTCTGCAAGACTGTAAGCAACAAAAAGTATGCATTACAAACAGAATCACCCGCTAAAGCAGCATTCCAATCTTGGCCAAATGAAAGTATGTCGTCTGTTGTCTTACGGCAAAAGTGTCTTCTGTCTGACGTAACAGAAAATGATGCATTGATGTGAATAGGAAAGGAATTCTCTATTGGTAAAGGCAGGAAACAAAAGAAATGGGCCTTTTTATAAAATCCATATGGTACTTCTTTGAATGATTTTGTTCTGGTATTTGGACCACCATTAGTTAACATCACTGCAACACCAGCTAATGGCACAACACCATGAACTGAACATTCTCTTGCCATCTCAACACTATCTCCATTTCCTGATGCCCAACAAATCATCCAATTTGTTTTTTCACAACATGAGTTCACCTTGAAAATATCCATTGCACTTGGTTGAACATCCACCATTATATCAGCACCTACAGCTAGTTTTATTTGACTAAAGTTATGATCAGGATCAGACTTAATATGTACCATCTCCAAGGCTGTTTGTTTCAGAGGTGATATATTTTCCTGATAGGTATCTGGTATATTGCAAAGATCCTTATAAATCTTCAATTCCCTTCCAACTCTGTAAACTAGATTCTTTTTCCTAGGATCCAATTCATTAGGTGGTAAGTGGTAAAGTTCAATCTCTTCAACATTTTGCGAGAACAACAGTATGTTACCAGCAGCTTCCATAAACATTTTCAGTAAACTCTGCATGTCTCTTCTCAAATATGGTATTTGTCTAATGTCACTATCTTCTGCCTGGCGTAAAGTTCTCAATGGGAAGCGGAAAAGCGTACCACTGTACCTGTTTGGCAAATCACAATCAAATACGTTCTGAAATGGTTTAAACTGGTCTCTCATCCTCCTAAACATGACTTTATTCTTCAGCAATTCCATATTGATATTCCTGCCATGTACTTTGCCAAGGTATTTTGCATGAGGATCAAATATAACAATGTTACTACCGGTAACAAAGCATGGGAGATCAGTTAAGTTGTAAACTGAACAAAATCCAAGACCAAATTTGCCTATTTTGCTAAGGTCATCTTCTTTGGTTGCACCATTTAATTTCCGTATATTCAAAAGATCTTGTTTTGTAAATTCTTTATCATTATATGCCCATAAGGCTGGACCTTGGAAGTCACTCAGATTTGGATGTAACAACTTTGAACGTGCATCTTCATTTTCTCTTTCATCATATAAAAATCTGACTCTTGATGCCCCTGCGTCATCAGCATTTTGTATCAGTTCTTTGGGAACAGAAAATCCATCAGTATAATTATCTAGTAAACCACTGATTCGTCTGGTAAGAGGCTCTTCTTGTCCAAAGTCTTCTTCAAATGCCTCTGTACCAGATAAAAGACTGTCTGTCAAAGACTTGACACCCAACCGTTTTGCTGTTTCCATTGGAAGTCGTTCATGTACAATGTTGATGGTTTCACCTTCGTCCTCAATCACCTCCCTTAACCAGTCAGAATTGGAGTAATGACATTCAGCAGCTGTTTTTAATACCAACCTAGTATTACATGTCGTCTGAATGGGAAACAGTATCTTCTCTGTTTCTATCTCTTCATGCTGAATACTCATTAAAATATTCACAATGATGTCAATATTATGCTTTGTTTCCTCGGGGCTTGCTTCTTTTTCTGATGTCTCTTCCTTTATCATATACTGTACACCTAGCAAGGTGTCTATGTTTTGACACTCTGGGCTACCAAGGTTCCTAAACAACTTTTTGATCTCAGATGAAGTTTGAAATTCAACTGGAAGTTTAAACATGTATGGATTCAATTCAATATCCGATTCTGTAGAGTTCAGATAAACTTTACTGGGTTTGCTAAATCCACTGCCATTCCAGACACAATCAGTGTCACTTAAATCCGAGCAGGCATCTATCCTTTCAGAAAGGTAAACATAAATGTCCTTTACCAAAGGGAGGATATCCGGTTTGTACAAATCTTGATATTTGGAAATAATGTGATGGAGCTGGGTCTTAACATCATCTGGTGAAGGGTTCCTATCACAGCCTAAGTAATTTGCTACTTCAGATGGAAAACCATTTGGCAATAATGGTTTCACAGATCCAACAATCCGATACTGGTCACAAGGAACCATTTCATTTGGACAGCAAAAGATGTTTTGAGTGTGAAACCAATCCAGTACATGAGGGTAAGTCTTGTTTCTTGCTTCTGGAAAGATAAATCGTAATCTTCCAAGTGCATGACGAGTAGCTATTGAGAGTTCAATGTTCTCCAACAACTTTGTGATAGCTTTGGAAATTCTTATCAAGTTTTCTTTTTCTTCATGGTACACACATCTGGAGTCTATGTACCGGGCACGATCAAGTAATTCATTTTCTGTGATGTCCTTCGATGACTTTAGGCCCAATATTTGCAGGAAGTACAGTTGATTTGAGGTGCAGTATTTATCACTTGGAAAAATGTCCTGACCACTAAATAAATCCACAACAAGTTCTTCTCTTGGATCAAACAATTCCCTTGGCATCTTGACACTTCCACTTCTTGTTGGTACAAACTTTACATTTTTGGCATCTTTCATTATGTTTTGGTCATGTTTGAGTTCCTCTATTTTTGTTTGTAGATATGACATAAACACACTCGCATCCTTCTCAGAGTAAAAATGATGCTGACATAAAGTTTTCAATATATCTTCCATAACTGATTTTTCTCCTACTTCCTGTGCCCCTAAATACATTGCTAATTGTCTTTCATGTTGATTCGGACAATAAAGCATATTCCTTGGCAGATCAACTGGAATTTTCTCTAATGGTGCTATTTCTTTCAGCTCAATAACAGATGTCATTCCAGGTTTGGATGTTTGATGAAATAATTGTAAACAAGACAATATTAAGTTGGCTGATTCAGTGAAATAGGATTGGTGTGCATTTCCAAGACACTGAACAAAATCTTTCCTCTCTGAAATGCTACTGCCTTCATTGAATTTTGTGATTTTGTCTCCAAAATTAGAACTGTTCTTTCCAAGTTTACTAAGCATTTTGAAAATGCCCTCAGTGTTTGGATAAGACACATATTCACTCATTACAACCTGGTGGTCAAGAACATAGTGTGGTAAAACTGGAACAATGACAGCAGACAGATATTGCAAGCATTCACACACTTCGTCAGGCAAATCTCTAAAACCACTGAAAGATTTCAGTATAAGACAGCTGGATAAGGTATGCAGATAATAACCAGACTTAATTTTGACTGGAATTATTGGCAAACTCTCAAATAATTGTAAAGAATGTGGTGACAAGTTCCGAATGTATTTCCATATCTTGGCCAGCCACACTTCTCCCACTTTAGGACAAGAGGGATTCCATATTGAAGATTGAGATTTTTCAAAGTTGATATCCAGGGTTTTAGTCAATAATCTTTCAAAACAATCCAACTTTATTCCTCCTAGTTGGAATAAACCTATATTAAAACAAATAAATTACATTCAATACCCATTTGCTGTAATAACAAGTAAAAGTAAGTAGTCAACTAAACAAAATAAAGAGTTATGGCTTAAAACTTCAATGGAAAAAAGGCTCACTCTTCAAAATAAGTGAAATTGTAGGTTCAAACTTCTTCTAAAAAATGTGGTATGTGTGTATGTGATAAGTCATGGGTTTAAACCTTGACAAGACTTTTAAACAAGAGGCCTATGGGCCTTAATGCTCACCTGAGGCTAAGTACATATCTCATGCAGAGGTTCAATGGTCAATAACATTTATTAAAGAGAACTCCTAATTTTCAGCAGTAAGGCAGAATTAAATGCAAGGATTTTTACAAATTAATCATACCTTGTCCCGAGATTGCTACGTATAATATATGTATAATATATTAATATATATAATATATAGTCTAGCTAAAACACATTATTTATAAACAGCTAAAAAAGTAAAAACAAAAGTATGAAACTATGACCTTCATCTATATATCAAAATGATTGTTAGATCATTACCTACAATATTCGAATATACATGCCTATACAAAAAGTTTATAGTTTTTGAGATAATTAACCATTTCAGTATCCTTTCGCATCTGTGACCTTGACCTTTGAATTCATGACCTTAATCTATATATCAAAATGATTGTTAAATCAAAACCTACAATATTCTAATATACATGTCTATACAAAAAGTTAATAGTTTTCGAGATAATTAACCATTTTGGTATTGATTTGCATCTGTGAGCTTGACCTTTGAACCCATGACCTTAATCTACATATCAAAAATATTGTTAACCTGATACTTGACCTTTGAACCCATGACCTGTGACCTTTGAACCCATGACATTAATCTATATATCAAAATGATCATTAAATCAAAACCTACAATATTCTAATATACATGTCTATACAAAAAGTTGATAGTTTTTGAGATAATTAACCATTTCGGTATTGTTTTGCATCTGTGACCTTGACCTTTGAATTCATGACATTAATCTATATATCAAAATGATTGTTAAATCAAAACCTACAATATTCTAATATACATGTCTATACAAAAAGTTAATAGTTTTCGAGATAATTAACCATTTTGGTATTGATTTGCATCTGTGAGCTTGACCTTTGAACCCATGACCTTAATCTACATATCAAAATGATTGTTAACCTGATACTTGACCTTTGAACCCATCACCTTAATCTATATATCAAAATGATCGTTAAATCAATTCCTACAATATTCTTATATACATGTCTATACAAAAACTTAATAGTTTTCGAGATAATTAACCATTGTATTGTTTTACATCTGTGACCTTGACCTTTGAACCCATGACCTTTATTAATATATCAAAATGACCATTGTGCCATTACCTACAATATTCTAATATTAATGCCTATACAAAAAGTTAATAGTTCTGCAGATAATTAACTATAACAGTAATAGTTGTGCATCCTTGACCTTTGACCTTGATCTATGTATCAAAATGATCATCGTGTCAATACCTACAATTACAGTTGACTCTCGTTATCTCGAACTCGACGGGTAAATGCAAAAAGTTCGACTTATCCGGAGTTCGAGATAACCGATGTTAAAAACGACAACAAAAGGGAAGTAACTCGTACACGCCTACCGGAAATCGCTTCCGGTTTTATCTTGTCAAACTGTATATTGCCGGTTTCTCCTATATCGTATGTATTCAAACATGATATATAAAAACTGCATTATTTATTATTTGTATTTATAATTGAGAATGTAGTATATAAAAAATCGGGAGATTATCTGTTACTTGTTATTAGCCGACAAATAGTGGAGTCCGCTTTGGTCTCCATACCAGTTTCGCTTTGTGTACTTTAATCATCCCAAGCTTCCGGTTGTATTGAGTAATGTTCACATCACACGTTTTCGGAAGCCATGCATGTTCAGCTTGGCAGTAATTATAACACCTGCTAATCCCCTTGATGGTTTAATTGCTTATGCAAAGGATAATAATTAAGGGCTTAAGGAAATCGGGAGGTCAGTGCAAAGTTGTAATTTTAAAATCAACACGAGGCCGACAGTCAAATATTTTATTTGTGTCGGAATGTGTTTTTTCTACCAAAAAATCTGTAGGCACTGACAAATTTGATTTCTCAAAATTTTTTGTTCAAGTTAAATTAATTTTCCTAAATTTTTTGTTCGAGTTAACAAATTTAATTTTTCTAAATTTTTTGTTCGAGTTAACGAGTGTAATTTTCCTAGGATTTTCATTCAAGGGGACGAAAATATTGTTCGACATATCCGATAATTCGAGATATCCGAGTTCGAGATAACCGGAGTGATTTTGGTTTAATAAAGAACAACTCTGTTCGGACTTTTTAAAAAAGTTCGAGATATCCGGTAGTTCGAGATATCCGAGTTCGAGATAACGAGATTCAACTGTAACTTAAAATCCCATCCCATTATCACCTGAAATGTTTAAAAAATAGCATTTTTATCAAAGGTCAAAAACAGGGACATGACCTTGACCTTTGACCTTGACATCTTTTGGAAGAAAATAGCAAGACAAGATCAACAGTGAAAACTCCATGCAATTATCTTCAGCCGTTATTGAGTTATAACAATAAATGTCTCATTTTCAAAATTACATAATTTTACACAAAAAACGCGTAACCTATTTTTCGTTCAATTTTCATGAAAATCACAATTTTAATGTTCCCAGGTATGCTGAATCTAAATATCTAATCAAAATTTGCCTGCATCTTTTTCTTTCAGAGAAGAAGATTTTTTTGTCTTTTTGCTATTTTAGTAGCGGCGACCATCTTGTTGGGTGTGGCCAAACAATCAACACAATTTTGAAAGGCTGTTATCCAGGCATGATAATCACCAAGTTTCATCAAATTTGGCCCAGTAGTTTTGGAGGAGAAGATTAAAATGTAAAGTTTACACACGACGCACGATGGACGACGGACGATGATAGATTGCAATAGCTCATCTGAGCCTTTGGCTCAGGTGAGCTAAAAAGTAGTGACAGTTCTCTTGCCAAGCACTTGGCATTTAAAAATGAAAGGTACAGGGTCCTTTGAATGAGACCTTAAAATCTCTGATGCCCCATGTCATGACAATGCAAAAGTCAAAATTTCTGCCACTTCACCTATAGCTAGTGACGTCTCGTTATGAGTGTAATAATCAAGAGTGGGACATAAAACCCCAATCAATCAATCTTCAAGTAAAATGCGAAAAACACCGTTATCAATTAAGTTTCTTTTAAAAAAAGCTTAATACAACAAGATAATGATTCAAGTTATCCTTAATATTCAAGTCAGCTTTCAATTTTTTCTGTATGTTACCTGTATCCTCCATGGACATTTTCTGAATATGAGTTTGTACATCTGATGGTAAATCTGTGGATATAAATCTATGCTCCAGTCCAGGAAACATCATAATTTCTCTGTCTGTAGAGGTATAAATGGTGTCATTGGAGACATCCTTCATTTGAAAGCTTGTAAATGTTTTGTCTTGTAAGGGTAGAAGTTCTAATCCAACTAGGTCACCATAATCTTCATCTAGTAATGCAAATTGCAAAATATCTACCCTCTCTTTAGAGTTCATTCTTTTGTAATTGGACGTAGTTCTCAGTAAACCTCTGATATACCCTGGAGTGATACATTGAGCTGATGGTTTCAGACCTTTAAGTGTGCTCCATAAATCAGCTGACACTTGTACAACATTTTCTTCACAATGAACAAGCAGCTTCAGCACACTTTCTCTTACTTCTTTAAGAAACAAAATATGTGCAGTAAATGTATAATATCTTCATACAGTTAATCTTAACTTTCAAATTTACAAAAGTTATGTAATTTAAACCACTGAGCTGGTATCTCTGTTGCTGGCTGTTGTACTGATGATATCACAAACTCAGAAGCCAATAATTGTGTATTGTTGTCAGAAATATACTATTGTCAAAATTTGCTGCTAATTAAAATTTGAAATTCCTCAAAAACTAAGGTATACTCCCTCATGCAAAGTATTTCCTTAGCTAAATTTGGTAAAATATATTTTGGTCCTTTGAGTATCTTTTCAACATCTCGAAAACAAATTTGGTTTCATAATATTGGTCCAAGCACTACTGATCAGTAATTGTATTTTGAAACAGGCATTTAGTGCTGTAAAATTGAAACTGGTATAATATGTAATTACAACAATCTGCTATAAGTATTCTTTCTGAGGGTGAAAAAGCAAATGATAAAATTACCTACTCTCTTCACATCGTCATGTGATTTTAGAGGAAGAAAATGGAACATCATTTGAAATAAGGGTAGAAGAGTAAAATAATCTACAAAATTTGTGAAGAAACTAAATCGAACATCATTATCTGACAATTTAAATTAAATAATAAAATAACCTTCCAAATTGTGATAGAAAAATAAATCAATTGAATTTAGAAATGAATGATCAAATTACCTAACATTTTATGAAGACACAAGAATGTTGTCATTTAGAAGGATTGTAAAGAAACATCTTGTGAAGAAACTTCAACATTGTCATTTGAATTAGAGACAAATGATCAATTACTTATAATCTTGAATAAAAAACCCAGAATACTGTCATCTTAAGTTAGATAAGAATGATAAAAATACCTACCATCTTGACAGGAAACTGCAACATCATCATAGGAATGTCTTCTAAAGACATCAAAAACAGCATCTTCAAGAGAAATCCACTGTCCTTCATTATTTCTGGTAAACAGGAAAGGTTCGTCTAGCAGGTTTTCAAATAGAGGTTTGAAAAGGAGGCTCCATTTTTTGCTGGAAATGTTTGGTATACATTGAAGAACAGTAGAAACAAGGTTGTCAGGATTACCCATGTGCTCTGATATTTCAATAAGTTCCTTTATTGCAAGTAGATAAACATCAGATAGAGCTTCACTGATAAGGTGCTCGTTCCAAAGAATTTGTTTGTCCCTGTGACTTTGGTTTTGTAACTGATCATCTGTTGCCCACTTCAGATGTCTTCTATTCTGATCCAATTCAAAAAATCCATTAACATGTACTGGTAATCCAGTAAAATTTTCTGTATCCAGTGGCAACGGCAAGAAGCAGAAGATATGACCTTGAAAATCCTTATTGGTTGTCATAGGAACAGCAACACCGACATACGGACAATATCCCAATGATTGATCCCTGCATAATGCTCCAAATTTTTCTGATACCTTACTATCCTTAAAATAGTTGTAAATGAACCATTTATGTTCATCTTCTTGGAAAGAGTCCCCAACCAATTTTTCTGTTTTGATTGCGACTTCAAAACAACATGATTTTCCATCTCCATTATCAGGATTTCTGGTTTTCATCCAAGATAAGAATTTTCTTTTCTCACTTCTAACTTTAGAGATATTTAATCCAGAAAGTTGAACTGCAAAAGACAGCTGTTGGCTAAGCAGGTCTCCATTGTGTCCAACGTGCTGGAATACTTCCACACGTTCTAGACTCTTCAGAAAAAGCAACGATACTGATGCCTCTACTTGAAAGGACTTGATCAAATCATTTACTTTTGACTCGTCATAAATGTTGTCTGACAGTTCAGTCACCTGATTTCGTAACAGAAATCTGAATAATGTCCCAGAATAACCTTTATCAAGAGTTGTCTGATCAAATCCAAAAATACCAGACAGTGCATCCAGGCAATCTGAGATTTGCATTCCTTTACATTTATGGATAGTTTCAAAGTTGATTGTCTGACAGACTTTTCTGGGATTTGTCATGTGTGGATTTAAAATCAGCAATTTCTTGCCACTAACAATAACTGGATAGTCTGAAATATTATATTATATCAATATAGAATACTGTTCTAATAATTGTGTTTGTGACAGTGAATTATGCTTTATTACCATAGAAATCTTATACAGTCAAACCTGTCTATAAAGACCACACAAGGGAACCGGTATAAATGGTCTTTATAAACAGGTGACCTTTATATACAGGTTCAAATAATATGGATAAAGAAAAATCGGGATAGAATTCTACTGGCCTTTATAAGCAGATGGCCCTTACATAGAGGTGGCCTTTAAAGCAGGTTCGACTGTAAACTTGAATTATGTTTGATATTGTTCACTTACTTGTGCCTAGATGTAACTGAAAATCTGTACGTGCATAAAGTATTTCCAAAGAAAGGAAAATTTTGGTTCTGTGGGAATTTTACATGGCAATGTTAACACTGGAATTGATGATTGGCAATGTTTTACATTATATGCGCAACGTGATCCGACACTGTCCGGTTTTTCAACATGCAAAATCCCCATAGTGCCAATGTTTAACTCTATGTAGAAGTATTGTATGCTTATTTGGATGCATATAGATCACATTTTTTCTGTTATAGCTAGGTACCAGTGAGTGAAAATATGAATTTTTTCTTTCAATAATATTTTATTTTCTATGGTAATGTCACAAACACAGAGTTGAACAGTAGTGGGAATACTGGATGTAAAAGAGAGTCCTACTAACTGTCTAACATTGGCAGTAGCCAGGAATACACGTTATAAACAGAAGTCTAAATATGTTTCTTACAAGGATTGGTATGTTTGTGGTTGATATCATACCATTCTTCTATCATTCCTGTCTGTCACAGTCATAAGTGGCAACAACCTACTTGTGGCAGATCCTAGTGCAAGAAATACACTCATGTCTTAAAACTGTAAGAGTGGTAAAACAATGACTCACAGAAATCACCTTATGTTGATAATTGCCTATTTTCACAATAGTAAACGGGAAATTAAGCTAAACATGTGAACTTCCACCCGGGAAGCAAGGTCAGGTGCCTCAGAAGAATAAGCACCTCCTGTTCAGCTAGCTATACCCACCATGTGTGAATAAAATTGAGGAGGAAAAGAACATGGAACTATGAGACTTCAAATATATACAGATAATTTTGGATAAAGCTGATGACGACCATAATTAACATTTTGATGTGATAACAAAATCTTACCTGTAATGTGGAAAACAGATTTAAATCCCAAACCAAACCTTCCTACTTTCAGAGGATCATCTTCTTTAATACTGGTGTAGAGCATTTTAATTCCTTTCCAGTCTTTTTCTGTAAACATGGCATCGTTGTATACCACCAATGCTGGACCCTGGAATAAAGTTATATAAAGGTAGAGCTTGTTCTCATTACGTAAATTTTATACAGCAAAGCAATATCACCAATGCTGGACCCTGGAATAAAGTTATATAAAGGTAGAGCTTGGTATCATAACAGAAACTTTATACAGCAAAGCAATATCACCAATGCTGGCCCCTGAAATGAAGTTATATAAAGGTAGGTTTGTTCCCATTATGTAAACAACAAAGCAGACTGCTTACAAGTAAATTGTTGACACAGGAATATAGCAACTCCAGAATTCATTATCAATAATTGGAACTGCTCTAGTAACTAATAAGTGGAAATAATTGATTATGTTACAAATGCAAAGAAAATTAACAAAATATGGAATTTCAGATAATTTTGAACTGTGTTTTTTCATTTTCAATAAAATTTATTTACCAGTAATTTGAATTTTGTGCCATGTATACATACACACATTGTACAAAAATAAAAATAAAAGTCATACAATGTATCAATCCTTATATCCAGGGTACTGGAATATCCCACCACTGAAAAGAGCAGATGAAATTTTTTTAGATATATTTTGGTCCACTGTTTCTACCAGCCATAAAAAGAAAAATGATTATGGTTTCTTTAATATTTTAACTGAGTGCTTAAATTCTTGGGCCAGTTGCACAAAAGATGATTAAATTTAATGACTTGTTAAATTTGATTTTGCCCATTTTATTGAATTCTTGTTTAACAGAGACGTTTGGATGTCTGGATGAACTTGGCTTCAGGATTTTAGGTTTGAGACTTTAAAACACAATTTTGATTAAGATAGAATATTTCTGTCATTAAAATTGACAATTTGTTGATACCTGCCAGTAAAATCGGCAAATTATCAGAACAATTTGGGTCTTTTTTATGAGAATCAGGTTATGTCCCTATCCTTTACCATTTCTGAGAATTAAAATTGCAAGTCATGGTCACCACAATGCTTTGTATGGATGTACTTGTATAACACAAAGCAACCCACATTGTTTGAGATGAGAGTCATGCTCACTTTTAATAAATGGGAAATGCATTTTAATCATTGATGGTTGCATGACTGATGAATGCAACATGCAGTGGATCAAGAATTCAAAGGTAATAAACACATGGCATTATGTTGTTGTTGTTTTTTTTCAAATACAAAGTAATTCATTTCAATTTGTAAAAATTGTTGTGTCAAAAACAATGCACCATCCAAATTGATTTTTGTCATTCTTAAAATCATTGCATCAAAAACGCAAGAAACGCACTCTGGGGAAAACACTGCAAAATCGATCAATTATTGATTATAATCTATCACTAGCACATCACTAATATTTGACATTCCATAGTTCCATGTTTCTTTCATTTTTTCTATTTCAATTTTACACTTGGTGGGTGTAGCTAATTAAACTGGAGGTGCGTACCCTTCCAGAACATCCAGCCTCACTTATCTGGTGTAAGTTCATGTATTTAACTTTATTTGCCAGTTTCAAATATCTTACTTTGTTTTGGAATCATGATTTGAACATGGTTTAGTATGTTTGTTTTAACTTTGCTTTTGGATTGTGATTTGAACATGGTTTAGTATGTTTGTTTTAACTTTGCTTTTGGATTGTGATTTGAACATGGTTTAGTATGTTTGTTTTAACTTTGCTTTTGGATTGTGATTTGAACATGATTTAGTATGTTTGTTTTAACTTTGCTTTTGGATTGTGATTTGAACATGATTTAGTATATTTGTTTTTACTTTGCTTCAGGATTTTAATTTGGAAATTTATTAGTTTTTTTTTTTTTTGATGATTATGTAAGTAATACTGGTTTTTGACAGGAGACATATAGACTTATCAACAGGGTGTGTGGGGTCATGTAACCTGCCAAATATCTGCAGATAATGTTAAAGACCAAAATTTCACACAGGTCATTGGACCAGCAAGTTTTAGGAAAGACATTTACTGGTCTTAATGATTTTTCACTGACCTGAAAATGTAGACAATTACGCAGGTATGCAGAAGTCAATAAATCAAAATCAAGCATACTGATCCATGTCTGAATCACAATCAAGAAGCAAAGTAAAAACAAACATACTAATCCGTGTCTTAATCACAATCCAGAAGTAAAGTAAAATCAAACATACTGATCCATGTCTGAATCACAATCCAGAAGCAAAGTAAAATCAAACATACTAATCCATGTCTGAATCACAATCCATAAGCAAAGTAAAAACAAACATACTGATCCATGTCTGAATCACAATCCAGAAGCAAAGTAAAAACAAACATACTGATCCATGTCTGAATCTATGGGGTGCCGTTTTACTATTTATTCACTATTTATTGATATCCATAAATCATTTATGGATATCAATAATTTGATTTATTGATATCCATTAATATTTAATGATATCAATAAATTTATTGATATCAATAATTCGATTTTTGGATATCAATAATTCATTTGCATTTATGGATATCACTAATTCAATTTATTGATATCACTAATTCATTTATTGATATCAATAAATCAAATTATGGATATCACTCATTCGATTTATTGATAGCCAAAAATAAGGACGAATTAGTAATATCAATAAATCGATTTATGGATATCAAAAATCGGAAAACTTAAATAATTTCTCCCTCTACCGTATTGCATAATGGGGAGAGTTCGTTATTTTCAAGAATATTGCAAATATTTTTTGATATCCATAAATCGATTTATTGATATCACTAATTCGTCCTTCTTTTTAGATATCCATAAATCGAATTTGTGATATTACTAATTCGATTTATGGATATCAATAAATGAATTATTGATATCCATAAATCCAATTATTGATATCAAAAAATAAGGAAGAATTAGTGATATCAATAAATCGATTTATGGATATCAAAAAATCGAATTATGGATATCCAAAAATCGAATTATTGATATCACTAAATAGTGAATAAATAGTAAAACGGCGCCCCATATGAATCACAATTCATAAGCAAAGTAAAAACAAACATACTGATCCATGTCTAAATCACAATCCATAAGCAAAGTAAAAACAAACATACTGATCCATGTCTGAATCACAATCCATAAGCAAAGTAAAAACGAACATACTGATCCATGTCTGAATCACAATCCATAAGCAAAGTAAAAACAAACATACTGATCCATGTATGTCTGAATCACAATCCAGAAGTAAAGTAAAAACTTTGAAACTGACAGGTTAAACACATAAACTTCCACCAGGGAAGTGAGTCCTGGAGCTCTGGAAGGGTAAGTACCCCCTGTTTAGCTAGCTACACCTATCATGTGTATAATCAAAATTGAGTGAAAAGAATGTGGTAATCAAAGCACTGATGGTGCTGACCGAACAGGGAAATTGGATCTTGATCCTACTATAAATAAACTGCATTGTTTGTAATTTCAAAGTATTCATTCAAAGAAAGGCAATTAAATTTTAACATCAGTCCCAGATATTGTTCTAATTTCTTCTCCAAATGCTTCCCAAGGACCAAAATAACGAACTTTTAAATATTTCAAACATGTGAATATAGATTATAAAGGCATTAAAGTTAATAAGATGATATGAACTGTCACTGTTGAGTCAGACCAGTGTTCCAGCCAGGATTTCAAAAAGGTAGGTTGCTGTTGCAACAATGGTCACCTGAGATTAAGGTCAACCAACTTAGTAGATCTTGAAGGTAGCGCAAGGTCAATTAACTTCGTAAACAAAGTAGAACTGGTACTATATATCAAATTAAAAGCCTTAATGGTTTTTTATTAAATGAAAAAAGACACGTTTTAAAGTTTTGCATACTTCTTAAGGTCACTACAACCTTGAATATAGGTCAAGATCAACCAGTTTCCCATTATTGGTAGAACTTTTTGTTCTGATGAAGTTTCAAGCTCCAAGGCCTTTTAGTTGTTGACAAGAAGATGTTTTCAGGTTTCATTTCATTAGGTCCTTCAATGTAGGTATAGGTAATTCACTTCACAAACTTGGAAAAGCTTCATGTCCTGATGCTGCATGAGAAGTTTTAAGCTGTATGTGAAGTTTCAAGCGACAAAGCCTTTTAGTTCATAACAAAAAATGTTTCAAGTCTTTATTTTTGGCAACTGTGACCTTGAAAGTAGGTCAAGGTCTACCAGATTTGCAAATTTTGTAAAGCTTTATGTCCTGATTCTTTATATGAAGTTTGACCATTCTAGTCACTTCTGCCCATGACAAAGTATTATAGTTTAACTTTTACTTAAGGTCACCATGACCTTGAATATAGGTCAAGATAAACTAGCTTCCAATACTAGGTAGACCTTTTTTGTTTCCCGCTCATAGGCCTTTGGGTTCATGAAATGAAGACATTAAGTTCTTACTACTTTAGGTCACTTTGACCTTGAAAGTAGGTCAACATCAATCAGCTTTGCAACCTACTAGAGGTTCTTGTTCTGGAATCATATATGAAGTCCAAAGTGCCTAGGCCTTTTAATGCATGGCTATAAGATCTTTCAATGTTATATAACTAAGTTACTATGACCTTGAATATAGGTCAAGGTCAACCAGCTTTGCAAACTTAGTAAAAACTTTATCCCCTGATGCTATATACATGTATATGAAGTTTCAAGCTTCTAGACCTTTCAATACATGACAAGAAGATTTTTACTTCTTTAGGTGAATGTGACCTTAAATGTAGGTCACGGTCAACCAATTTTGCAAACTTTGTGGCCTTTTTTGTCCTAATGCTATATATAAAGTTTCAAGGTCAGTCCTTTTGGTTCATGACAAGATGTTTAAAGGTCTTGTTATTTTAGGTCACCGTGACCTTAAATGTAGGTCAAGGTCAACCACTTTTACAAAGTTGGAAGACCTTTTTGCCCTGATGCAATATATGAAGTTTCAACCTCATATCTCCTTTGGTTCATGCTTATATCCTTTTTGGTTCATGACAAGAAGACCTTTAAGGTTTTGTTACTTTAGGTTACTGTGACCTTGAATATAGGTCAAGGTCAACCAATTTTCACAAACTTAAAAGGACTTTGCCCAAGGAACATCCATATCCACTTTCACAATCAATGGTTAACTGGTTCTGGAGAAGTTGAAAATGTTTATGATGCAGGCAGCACAACAGATAAAGAATTTCCACTATAGGTCACCTTCAGGAGGTTGCTCGGGTGACCTAAAAAGGCAATTTTACACATAAAGGGACTGTTTATTTTCTAATATCCCAATAGGGGGAAGGGGTTATGTTTAAAATGTAAAATGAACTTGCAAAATTGATTATCACATTTTACATGTTATTTTTACCATTTCAAATGATCGATGATAATATTTTATATTTTTTATTGTTCCAAAAATTAAAAAAAAATACTTAAAGAAAAATTATTTATGAAAAGGGAATATAAATCAATTGGTGTACTTTATTCAAAGTGTATTTTATCTTACATTCATCAAATAAAATGGGTCAAAGACTCGATGGTTTGGGTTGCCATTAAGTTAGGTGCACATCTTTGATAAACTTTTGATATATACAGTACATAGTAACTAAGTTTCAAAGTCTGGAAAAATGTGGAAAAATCTTGAAATATTTCCATAAATTCAGGTGCACATCTTTAATATATATATATAAACATTCTGTGAAGTTTCAATGTTTTTGGTTGAAAACTGTAAGAGGAGTGAGTTCACAAAGTAGATACCCCCATTCAAATACTTGCTAAAAATTAATTAAGTTTCAAAGACTGGAAAAATGTGGAAAAATCTTGAAATATTTCCATAAAGTCAGGTGCACATCTTCAATATATATATAAACATTCTGTGAAGTTTCAAGGCTTTTGGTTGAAAACTGTAAGAGGAGTGAGTTCACAAAGTAGATACCCGCATTCAAATACTTGCTAAAAAGTAATTAAGTTTCAAAGTCTGGAAAAATGTGGAAAAATCTTGAAATATTTATTTCCATAAAGTCAGGTGCACATCTTCAATATATATATAAACATTCTGTGAAGTTTCAAGGCTTTTGGTTGAAAACTGTAAGAGGAGTGGGTTCACTAAGTAGGTACCCCCATTCAAATACTTGCTAAAAAGTAACTAAGTTTCAAAGTCTGGAAAAATGGGAAAAAAATCTTGAAATATTTCCATAAAGTCAGGTGCTCATCCTCAATATATATAGAAACATCCTGTGGAGTTTCAAGGTTTTTGGTTAAAAACTGTAAGAGGAGTTGAGTTCACAAAATCGGCCCTTAGTTACTGTTCTACTACACCAATGGTGCTCTAACAATCAGAAGAACTTAAGAAAGCACAACATTTTAGTTTTCCTGCATGTCCAGAGTTCACATCATATTTGTTCATTTTATGTGAAATAAAGTAATATGGCTTTATGAAAAGAAATTAAGGGTTGTAAAAACCATGGATTAAACTACTGACAACTTTAATCGGACATCCACTGTAAAAACGATCTGCTAATAAGGATTTACAAGGTAAATAAATTTTATCTGAATGTTTTAAAACATCGTTTTTTCAGTTCTTTTGTTTAGATTTTGATTTCAAGTTGTTCTTTCTCGTCGATTTATTTTTTTTTATTCAAACTATAGAACTGGAAATAGTATTTAAATGAACATTGATCATGAAATTATCTGTCTTCGGAGACATATGGCACGTGAGAAGTGGAGTGTGTGCGGAAGATCGGAAACTTGTATGTAGCAGAGATTCGAGAATAAAGCATGTCGTTTTGATATTTAACTGATAACTGAAATGTACAGGGTGTCATGATCATTTTAAAAGGGACAATGGTGTACTGGACTAAAAAGGTCAGTCGCTACACTATGTGAATACATAATAAGCTTGGGCATTGGGTGTCAAACGCAGGCATGCCCCCAAACACATGGCTAATTTGCATACGAACTACGGTATCGATATAGCCTACACGAGTCACAAATAATTTATCAACATAGCCAATGAACTTGTAAATAAACTTCTTTTTTTCAGTTTCGTATCACTTTTTGGGAATAATCTTTGATTTCTACTTTTTTGTCATGCATTCGCTACCGGCAAACTGACGGGAAGGAATTTTAATACCAAATGAAAGCGGGAAAATCCTCGTGACGTATCACATAATGAATATTAATGAACCAGGTCGGGATATCCCAAACACAAAATATTATTGCGCCGCACTGATACACACTTGCAAATTATACAAAAATAAAAACTAACATCGGCCTTTACCAACGAGGACCTCTCTTACTATTTGGATATTAAAATACTCCTTGCAGTCAACACAATTCACTTTAATTACATCTTGACATTAAAGCATCTAACGAACTATTTCATTTCTCGAACGGATAAGACAGAGTAGTTGTTTGGTGAATCGCTTTTAAGCCCTACGCCAATACTTCCAGGGAAGTAGTCCTTCCCTGTTCGTAAAAATAGTAATATCAAAATAGGATTAGATTAGGTCAGTTGGTCTGATTTGACTGAAAATGATGGCAGTCTGATGACAATTTTACCAGTCATGACTGTCAGACCAAATAAAAATAGTAATATCAAAATAGGATAAGATCAGATCAGAAATTGTCTGATTTGACTGAAAATGATGGCAGTTTGACAACAATTTAACCAGTCATGACTGTTGGACCAAATAAAAATTATAATATCAAAATAGGATAAGATCAGGAATTGTCTGATTTGACTGAAAATGATGGCAGTCTGACAACAGTTTAACCAGTCATGCCTGTTGAACCAAATAAAAATAGTAATATCAAAATAGGATAAGATCAGGAATTGTCTGATTTGACTGAAAATGATGGCAGTACACTAGTCTGACAACAATTTAACCAGTCATGACTGTTGGACCAAATATAAATAGTAATATCAAATTGGATTAGATCGGGTCTGTTAATCTGATTTTACTGAAAATAATGGCAGTCTGACCACAATTTTACCAGTCATGACTGTCAGATCAGTAGTTATCACATTGTCTTATACCTGTTTAACTGATTTTCCACCCTTAAAACTGACACTAAAGTCCTTTTTTAACTAAGATTTTTCATTCTGTGTGACTTGCATTATACTTTTTCACCATGTAAGACAACAAAAGTCTCCCTCTGCAATGTAACATGTGAAATCAAATTACACTCAGGATTGTTTGGTTAATACAAATATGTATACCATGTGTTAATACTTGCTGTACGCAAGCAGGACAATCAGAGACCAATCTCAGAAGGCTTATTGAAATACATGTAGTACATAAGATAAGTAAAGTATGGTGCTCAACACTTAGGATAAATGATGGTAATATTTTATTTGTGTCGACATGTTTCAGCAGCTAGGCTGCCGTCATCATGACTTAGTCATCATATGATTTAGTACATAAATAAATCATTATTTACCTTAAAATATTTCTTAAATGGCCTCTTCCTTTCGTTGACAGTTTCTGTGTTGACATTTCGGCTATCATAGAGAATTTTCATTTCAGTTGCCTCTGCATCTTCAGCATTTTGTATCAGTTCCTGAAAGAAATGGATATTTTCAATTAAGCTGTCAATCTTCTATAAATCTTCATATTTGATTAAGTTAATCAAAGGGCAATAAGTCCAAGGAAAATTAGCAAACCAATTCGGAGTCAAGTTTAGTTGAGTAATGGTGTTTAACATTCCAGTCAAGAATATTTCACTTATATCAAGACCTCTCAAACAATAGGCAAAGGTGCAGAAATTTAGCCTGTGTGTTGCAGCAGAGTTCTTTATTGTGCCACAAATATCGTTACACAGACCCTTGTTTATATGAAGTTCCTATCCGAAAGAACGGCAACTTTCATTTTCATAATGTAGAGTACTTGGCTAAAAAACAGTCACTACCTACTTTCAAGAGCACACAAATGTGAGCTAATAATATATACTTCAATATTACTGTTGATACTAAGTAATGTAAAACTTTTGTCAGATTAATAATTTTGAAGAAATATTGCAGACAGGTATTTCAAATTGAAACTAGAACTATCTCTTGAGAACCAATACCCCCCATCTACAAGGGTTAGTGTTTTCCAATGCCATTGACCTTTCTAATATCACCTTGGTTCAAGGTCATGACACACCTTTAGATCATGTTAAGTTTTATGAGTTATCCAAAGCAATTATGAGATATGGCCCGGACGGACAGGGATTTTACACGAACAGACAGAGACACAGATGAATGGACAGATGGACAGACAGACAGATATGGTGAGTCTTATATATCCCCCTCAAACTAGTTTGCCAGGGGTATAAAAAGGAAAGGGCTATAGCTACAAGAAAAATTTGACAAACTTGAGTTTATTATATGCTCACCTGCTATTATTGCTCATACTTTCCACCAAGTTTTGCAAAATTCTGACAAATAATGTTGGAGATTTATCCCAGACAAGAATTTCAAATTTAGAAGTTAAAGGGCAATAACATGAAGAACAATTTGCAAAACATGCTAGGGTTAATAATATGCACATCAACAGGGTTCGAAATGAGGCATGCAATTGTGTTAGAAACCTAAATTTTTGAAATTGTGGCCTAGAAGTCATCTCCAGGTGATAAAGTTAGCTATTTTGTCATTTTAAGTGTCATAATATAAACTTCCATTTTAATATTGAATATAATCATCTGCAACAAATGCAAAATATCATTGCTATAACAGTTATCGAAAAATTTGCACAGGTTCCACTTGACTTATCACATAAGATTTAAAGACCTGGGCAGTTTTAGCACACCCAAACAAGAGGCCCAAGGGCATTAACACTCACCTAAGGGTATGCCATATCTCATGAAGAAGTTCAATGGACAACTACATTAATTACAGAGACTATTTAAATTTTCAGCAGTTAGCTTCTAATGCAAGGATATTTGCAAATTAATTATCACTTGTCCTAGAAATGTTATCATGCATCTAAATATCTAAGGTCTAGCTAAAATAAATGTATAGATAGCTATTTAATACAAAGGCAGGAAACTAGGCCCTTTTAGTACTCTAACAAATCTGTGACCTTGATCTTTGAACTTTTTTGAAACTATCAAAATGATTGCTAGACCAATACCTACAGTATTTTAATATAAATGCCAAGACAAAAAGTTTCTATTTTAGTTTTACAGATAATTAACATTTTTCATATTTCTTTTTCATTTGTGACCTTGACCTTTGAACCCATGACCTTCATCTTTATATCAGAATAATTCTCAGGCCAATACCTACAATATTCTAATATATATGCCTATACAAAAAGTCTATAGTTTTCTAGATAATTAACCATTTCGGTATTTGTTTGCATCTGTGACCTTGACCTTTGATCCCATGACCTTCATCTATATATCAGAATGACTGTAAGACCAATACCTACAATATCCTAATATACATGCCTATACAAAAAGTTGATAGATTTCCAGATAATTAACAATTTTGGTATTTGTTTGCATAAGTGATCTTGACCTTTGAACCCATGACTTTTATCTGTATATAAAAATAATCATTTTTTCAAGGCCTACAATATTCTAATATATGCCTATACAAAAAGTTGATAGTTTTCCCAATTTTAAGCCTTACAGTTATGATCTGTGCAAATCTAAAATTAAATGCCACACAAAATATCTAAGCTGTATCTTAGCTATATCTCTTGTATCTTCAGAGAAGATTTTTTAAGATTTTTTAAGATTTTCCCTTTATGAGGCCCCAAGGGGACATAACTCCTTCATTTGTAAAAATCTGAAAGCCCTTCACTCAGGCATGAATGTTAGTAAGTTTCATCAAATTTGGCCGGGTAGTTTTGGAGTAGTTGATTAAAATGTGAAATATTAAGGGATGACGCATGAGGCATGACATACAAAGGATAATAAACCATCCCAATAGCTCATCTGAGCTTTCACCTCAGGTGAGCTTAAAAGTTGGTTGTGACACCTATCCTGTCATTGATAATTTCCATCTATTTTTTGTCAACTAATGAAAAGGGCCACAACTCCAAGAAACATTGGCAAAACAAACTGGGGTTATTACAAACCACATCTCCTATCACCCCACCAAGATTTGTGAACTTGTGATTAGCAGTTTTGGAGATTTACAACCACACAAGAATTTCCCTCACAACAAAGGGGCATAAGACAAGATGGTGGATAAACTCAACATAGTCTGGTTATCAATGTATAATTAATCACACAAACAAACCTTTCAACATTGAAATCACAATCCCCAAAGCAAAGTAAAAACTTAAGCAAATTAAGTAAAACACAAGAAGTTCAACACAGGAAGTCAGAGAGGTAAATACTATCTGTATGTGGTCTGCCCCAAGACTTGAAAGTGGGAAGTGACTCGGCATTACGAAATGAAAGTTGTGGTTCTTTCGGATTGGAACTTAAAATAAACAAGGTCCCGTGTCACGGTGGGCTTGGCATGTTAAAGAACATTGCTGTATAATGCCATCAGCGCAACGCACAGGCAAAATTTCAAGGCCTTCCCCTATAGCTGGCGACATCTTGATATAAGTGAAATATTCTTGACTGGGATGTTAAACACCATTACTCAACTCAACTCAACTCTAGCTACACCGTCATGTTTGAAATTAAAAATTGATAATTTTTCCAGACAAAAAAGTGTAAAGAAAAGCAAGTAATAATGGTGTTTGCCACTGTACCACATGATCAATATCACTTAACATTTGTGCAGCACATTTTGGAAAACCTTTAACAGCGTAAATTCCTGAAATAATGATGTTTTACAGGAAAAAGTGAGTTTATATGATTCCATATTCATTGAAATACCAGTAATAGTTCTACACAAACATAGGTACAAAGGAGAACGCCATTAACAGTGTAAAAAAGCTGGTAAGTATTACAACCACTACATTAATCCCGTAAAATATTTTAATGCGACAAGAAAATGACAGTCAAGTTGATAAGGTCAGATCATTGTGTACAACTTACCTTTAAAATTTGTCCATCATCTCTATATTCACTTAAAATAGACTTCAGTTGCTTGATGAGTGATGGTTGTACCATCTCATCATACTCAATTCCATCTTCATCCGAGTCCGATCCTTCAGCATCGGCCATCTTGATTAGGTGTCTGACAATGCAAAATAGGCCATATACCATTAATAGAATGAGAGATATGATATCTTATTTGCAGTTTTTTAAATAGTATCGAAAAACTTCTGGTCATGTTAAAATTAAAACCTGTTAAATTACGTTAAAAATTATGAAATATAAAATTCCCTAAAAAATTCATTTTGTGTATAGACATTAAATTAACAGTTCTTTACGGGAATGTTTGAAGTAACCATATTTCTAAATATACTAGTGTAACAGACAGAGAAAACATCTGAAAAATTCATTTCCTCAGTGAGTGCTCGAGATTTCCCAGGTGAAATGCAAATGTTCTACCACAAGGGTAAAAGATTCGGACCAGAAAGTCTGGCAATAAATCACTCTTACATCTACTTTATACAACACATCAACAGCACGAGTAGCTCAGTCCCACTACATTCCTCATGTTATTTTGAGATTTCCCACCTTGGAAATTTCAAACAATCCCTCCACGGGCCACATGTGAGAAAGTGAATTTTTTCTTGCCGTTGACCTTTACTGATTCACCTGGTATCAGTATAATGGACTGGGGGAGTGGTACGCTCGTCTGCAGTGTACTGACTCTGTGAGCTAGCACGGTAAAGTCGCCCTGAGTGCGAGCTAGTACAAGGCAGACCATACAACACACTCGCACTTCACATGCATCCACAAAATTGTTCATAGAGAAATCCATAGAGATTAATTAAATAGTTCTCGTCGCGAATAGCTGAAAAATTGCTGATGCGACATTAAGCAACATTCAACCAACAATGGATTTTTAGTTAGGCACCAATGCAACAGGAGGGAGGAAACACCTGACCTGAAAAACCCAATTCCTTACGGAGTGCCCTGATTGAGGATCAAGCCCAAACCTCCCAGGTGAAAAGCAACCATTTTACCATAAGGCTAAAATATTTGGACCAGAAAGTCTGGCAGTAAATCACTCTATTATATCTACTATATACCACAGAATAACACTGTGACTCAGAGCACCAGATAAGAGGCGTATCTGCAAAAATACACTATGACTTTTTGAGAATACGCTTTGAAATTTAATTAAAAGGGTACCAAAATGCATTGAAATTGCTCACTACGCTTTATATTTCCAGTACAACGCGTAACCATGATTTTGTAAACAAGTATCAATCGCTGGCATGCTTTCATACTACCTTACATTTGTTAAACGTTATAGTGATCAAGATTGATGAACAAATTAAAAATGTAATGGAGACAATTCTGGTCCGTAATTGTACTTTAAAATGACGGTCCAGATCAGTTCTGGTCTCAAATCTTAACCATATCATTTTCTTTTTGCTTTTTATGTTGATTGTCATATCACAATATGTCGTCTGCTGTGAAAATCAAAGTACTGAAGGTACTGAAGCATTAGCTAAACTGAGCAATTTGATATAAAACAAGAGGCCCATGGGCCTTAACGCTCACCTGAGGAAGAGTACATATCTTATGCAGAGAATCAATGGTCAATGACATTAATAAAAGAGAATATTAAAATTTTTAGCAGTAAGGGCCAATAATATGCAAGTATTTTTGCAAATTAATTATAATAATTATAAGTATGCTATATATAACATATTTAAAGTCTAGCTACAATATATTATTTATAAACAGCTAAAACATCTGTATATTAAAATGTGCATTAGGCCAATACCTACAATATTCCAATACACATGCCAATACAAAAAGTTTATAGTTTTTGAGATAATTAACCATTTAAATATTCGTTCGCAGCTATGACCTTGACCTTTGAACCTAAGACCTTTATTCATATATCAAAATGATCTTTAGGCCAATAGCTACAATATTCCAATATACATGCCTATACAAAAAGTTTATAGTTTTTGAGATAATTAACCATTTAGGTATTCGTTCGCGTCTTTGACCTTGACCTTTGAACCTATGACCTTTATTCATATATCAAAATGATCGTTAGGCCAATAGCTACAATATTCCAATATACATGCCTATACAAAAAGTTTATAGTTTTTGAGATAATTAACCATTTAGGTATTCGTTCGCGTCTTTGACCTTGACCTTTGAACCTATGACCTTCATTCATATATCAAAATGATCCTTAGGCCATTACCTACAATATTCCAATATACATGCCTATACAAAAAGTTTATAGTTTTTGAGATAATTAACCATTTCAGTACTTGTTTACATCTGTGACCTTGACCTTTGAACCCATGACCTTTATTCATATATCAAAATGACCATTGTGCCATTACCTACAATATTCTGATATACATGCCTATACAAAAAATTCATAGTTTTGCAGATAATTAACTATTTTGGTATTCTTGGACATCTGTGACCTTGACCTTTGAACCCATGACCTTGATCTATGTATCAAAATGATCGCCATGTCAATACCTACAAATAACTGTAAATCCTACGCCATTATCACAAGAAATGTTAAAAAAATAGCATTTTTTATCAAAGGTCAAAAACTGGGACATGACCTTGACCTTCGACCTTGACATCAATTGGAAGAAAATTGCAAGACAAGATCAACAGTGAAAACTCCATACAATTATCTTCAGACGTTATGAAGTTATAACAATAAATGTCTCATTTTAAAAATTAGGTAACTTTACACAAAAAACGCGTAACCTATTTTTCGTTCAATTTTCATGAAAAACACAATTTTACTGTTCCCAGGTATGCTGAATCAAAATATCCAATCAAAATTTGCCTGCATCTTTTGGTTTCAGAGAAGAAGATTTTTTTGTCTTTTTGCTATTTTTAGTAACAGCGGCCATCTTGTTGGGCGTGGCCAAACCCCGGACACAATTTTGAAAGGCTGTTACCTAGGCATGATAATCACTAAGTTTCATGAAATACGGCCCAGTAGTTTTGGAGGAGAAGATTAAAATGTAAAGTTTATACACGACGGACGACGCACGACGCACGACGCACGACGGACGACGGACGGTGATAGATTGCAATAGCTCATCTGAGCCTTTGGCTCAGGTGAGCTAAAAATGTGCACTTGAAACTGAGATTTGTCTAATGAATCAGTAACAAATGAAAATCATGCAAATAATAGATACTGTGATCGGGAAGCTTCTAACAACAAGTCTGCTTTTTATGCAAGTTGTTAGGTTCTAACATATAAATATGTTACGATGGTCAAAATGGACATGCCACGCAATGTTTATCAATTGAGTAAACTAAGTAATTCGCATAAATATAAATTTTCAATTTTTTAAAAACAAAGAGAGGCTACTAAAGACCGGACACCAAATCTGAGTAAAATATCTCAAGCGTAACGGAAAAAAGTCCAGAGAAACGATCATTTTAATAAAATTCACAAAGTAAATGGGGCATAACTCCACTAAAATGCAGTTGACTGGAAGAAAACCCAAACTGGATCTGTAATCACCACCATCATCATCATTATCACTCCTCATATCACATTTTGACCATCAACATGAAGATATCATCATCATCATCATCATCATCATCATCATCATTATCATCATCATCGTTATTAGCAGCAGCAGTAGAACCCATGCCATGACAATCACCACCACCATTATATTAATCATTTTCAGAAATCCTCATGTTACATCATTAATATGGTCACATCATCATCATAGCTCTTCGTGTCACATAATCATCATCATTATCAGCAGCAGTACTGAATGTCATCATCATTATTATCATCATCATGTCACATCATCAGCATGAAGACATTGGCTTTGTCATCATCATCATCATCATCATCATCGTGAATTATTATCATCATCGACAGCAGCAGAACTGAATGTCATCACCACCATCTTCATCATCATCATCATACTATCGGCAGTGCTCAGCAGTACTGAATGTCATCATTGCCACCATCATCATCATCGGTAGCAACAGAACTCATGTCACCATCATAATCATCATCATAGTTCGTCAAGTCACATCGTCATCATCACCATCATCATTCATAGCAACAGAACTTATTTTCATCACCACCATCACTATCATCTTCTTCATCACAATAATCATTATCATCATCGGCATCAACAGAACTCATGTCATCACCATAATCAACATCATTATCATATCTCCTTGTGTCACATCATCATCATATCTCCTCATGTCACATCATCATCATCATTATTATATCTCTTCATGTCATATCATCATCATCATCATCGGCAGCAGCAGAACTGAATGTCATCATCATCATTATTATTGTCATCATTTTCACCAGATCATCATGCCACATCATCATCGACATAGTGTCATCATCAAAAAAAAAACTTTCATCATGACCAGCTATTTAATGCTGATTTTAGATAATGTATGGATGCCACTAATTGCTGCAACAATAGGGATCATAGTCAAATTTTGCCTAATATCATTCTTTCAAATTATTTTATAATTGTTATTTTTCAGACTACACAAAAGGACAGAATAATTAGCTTAACAACTTTACTTACCAGAAGACGAAGAAAATGAAGTATATGTATTCAAAAAAGAACTTTACAGTAAAACCTTATTATCCTATATCCACAGGACTGCTGGTTTTAGAACCATGTTTAAACTTTAACATGTCTATTAATTTTGAAATATTAAATAAATACACTTATCCATTTATACCTAATTATTGTCAGTTTTTGTATTACTTAATCTGTTAGGCCATCACATCTCAATGTACAATGTACATGTGAGCTGTTCCTGAAAGGCTGGGTTACTGAAAAAACTAAATCATGGTCTTCAAGGAATGAAGTAAGGGTTAACCCAAGTTTGGATAAAATTTCAAACAAACTCAGTTTGTCTAGATTTGCAAACGTCCAACCGGACTTTTTTAAAAGTATGGTCGAAAAGTCCAGCCGTACTTTTAAAAAGTCCAGCTGGACTTTTAAAAATAGTCATGCTCATTTAAATATTTCAAGCCAGCTATATTCCCGAAAGTCCAGCTGGACTTTTTTCAAAAAGTATGGTTGAAAAGTCCAGCCGTACTTTTTGAAAATAGTCCTGCTCATTTAAATATTTCAAGCCGTTTTCAGGCTAGATTCGCAAAAGTCCAGCTGGACTTTTTTCAAAAAGTACGGTTGAAAAGTCCAGCCGTACTTTTAAAAAGTACGGTTGAAAAGTCCAGCTGGACTTTTTGAAAAAAGTCCTGCTCATTTAAATATTTCAAGCCGTTTTCCGGCTAGATTCGCGAAAGTCCAGCTGGACTTTTTTCAAAAAGTACGGTTGAAAAGTCCAGCCGTACTTTTAAAAAGTACAGTTGAAAAGTCCTGCTCATTTAAATATTTCAAGCCGTTTTCCGGCTAGATTCGCGAAAGTCCAGCTGGACTTTCCATAAAGGGTAATGGAAAAAAGTCCAGCTGGACTTTTAATAAAAGTACGGTTAGAGTCCAGCCGGAGTACGTGTCATACTTTTCGTACGGGAGACTTGCAATTGACAGATTAACCATTGTTGAAGTCATTAATTTTATTCATTGAATTCACAATTAATTTGAAAAAAAAAAAAAAAATAAAAATAAAACCTTTGTTTTAGAAATAATTTAAATGTATTTAAAATTATTGTTGAATATATATAAATTGTCCAAGTGAGCTTCAAAAGCCTGAATTGGTATAAACCATCCTGAAACAATAAGCTAATAATCTGTACCTCCCAATTACATTAGTTGTCCAGGCAACTGTCTCTTTCAAAAAAAAGTTCGTTGACAAGAATTGTGTACAAAAAGGGGAAATATTTCTGAATACGATTAATTGAAAATTAATTGATTATTATTTAGACAACTAAAATGTTACAATAAAATTACTTTGAATTTAAGAGAAACTGTAAGAGGAGTTGATTCACAAAGTAGGTACCCCCATTCTAATACTTGCTAAAAAGTGACTAAGTTTCAAAGTCTGGAAAAATGGAGAAAAAATCTTGAAATATTTCCATAAAGTCAGGTGCACATCTTCAATATATATATAAACATTCTGTGAAGTTTCAATGCTTTTGGTTGAAAACTGTAAGAGGAGTTGATTCACAAAGTAGGTACCCCCATTCTAATACTTGCTAAAAAGTGACTAAGTTTCAAAGTCTGGAAAAATGGAGAAAAAATCTTGAAATATTTCCATAAAGTCAGGTGCACATCTTCAATATATATATAAACATTCTGTGAAGTTTCAATGCTTTTGGTTGAAAACTGTAAGAGGAGTTGAGTTCACAGAGTAGGTATCCCCATTCAAATACTTGCTAAAAAGTGACTAAGTTTTAAAGTCGGGAAAAATGGGGAAAAATCTTGAAATATTTCCATAAAGTCAGGTGCACATCTTCAATATATATGTAAACATTCTGTAAGGTTTCGAGGCTTTTGGTTGAAATCTGTAAGAGGAGTTGAGTTCACAAAGTAGGTACCCCCATTCAAATACTTGCTAAAAAGTGACTAAGTTTCAAAGTCTGGAAAAATGGGGAAAAATCTTGAAATATTTCCATAAAGTCAGGTGCACATCTTCAATATATATGTAAACATTCTGTGAAGTTTCGAGGCTTTTGGTTGAAAACTGTAAGAAGAGTTGAGTTCACAAGATTGGTACCATATTTTCCCCGCCCTTAGTTTCTGTTCTACTTCACCAACGGTGCTCTAGAAATGGGTAGAACTTAAGAAAGCACAATAACTGTTTTGTTTGTTTTCCTGCATATTATGTGAAATAAAGTAGTAATATGGCTTCATGAAAAGAAATTAAAGGTTGTAAAAACCATGGATTAAACTACTGACAACAACTTTAATCGGATATCCACTGTAAAAACGATCTAATAAGGACTTGTAACAAGGTAAATAAATTTTCTGAAAATTTTAAAACATCGTTTTTTTCAGTTTTGTTTAGATTTTGATTTCAAGTTGTTCTTTCTTGTCAAATTATTTTGTTGATTCAAAATAAACAACTGGAAAAGGTATTTAAATGAACATTGATGATGAAATTGTCTGTCTTCGGAGACATATGGTGAGAATTAGTGGAGTGTGTGCGGAAGATCGGTAGTATGTAGCAGAGATTTGAGAATAAAGCATGTCGTTTTATATTAAACTGATAACTGAAAAGGACAGGGTGTCATGGTCATTTTAAAAGGGGCAAGGGTGTACTGGACTTAAAAGGTCAGTTACTACATTTGAGCAGGGGCATCGGGTGTCAAATGCAGGCATGCCCCCAAGCACATGGCTAATTTGCATACGAACTACGGTATCGATATCCTACACAACTTCACGAGTCACAAACGATTTATCAACATAGCCAATAACTTGTAAATAAACTTCTTCTTTCAGTTTCGTATCACATAAAAATCTCTACTTTTTTGTTATGCATAATTTCGCTACCGGCAACCTGACAGGAATGAATTTTAATACCCAATGAAAGCGGGAAAATCCTCGTGACGTTATGATGAATATTAATGAACCAGGTCGGGATATCCCAAACACGAAATATTATTGACAATCAATTTTTTAAAAATATATATAATTTATCATCAAATGTGATCCATGTTTAAAGTTATTTAACTTAAAAAGTGTTTAATGAGCATACTTTGTGTTTATTTATCGATGTCACTTTGCGTAAATTAAAAAAAAAACCAATATGGCGGCGACTGTAAAACAACCACATGTACAGCACTGTAGGTCAAAAAGAAGAATGTCGGCGCGAACTGACAAGATCGTCATTTTTGTTGGGTTTTCCGAGGGGCGTATACTTAATGGATTTTTATGGTTTTTATCTTAAATTTATCATACAAAAGTGAAGAATTAAAATATATATCCAGCAACAACAATTACGGACTAATAAGCGTATGAATACATTTCAGATCGGCACATGTGTACATGATGAAAACATTGCTTTCGTAACTTTCCGGGAGACCCAATCACTGAGATTAGAGTTTATACATACCTGGGATACCGTATATGGAAATTCCCGTAATTTAAGTCGAAACGAAGGATTTGATTGGCTGTCAAGGTGAAATGAGAGCGGCGCTAAATACGAAAAAATCCAACGATCGCTATAAAGCATTCAGCATGTGCATAAAGAGTCAGACAGCGGTAGCAACAGTATCAATACGTCTTAGATTTTACAGCATACACTTTAGAAAAAAAGTAGGGGGTAATGACCCTTTACGTCCAATTCTTATCTGGAGCTCTGGTGACTAGCTCAATCTCGCTGCACTAGTACTGCATAACAAATACAATAGTGACTTAATCTGTTTAATCATTTCTTTTAACAAAGATAATTTATATTATTTCAATAAAATATGTTTACGACTTTAACATATTGTATAAAGCCAGGCTGTATTTATCAACTTAACAAAAAGGCATTCTTAAGATTAGGTAATATGTACATCAAAATTTCTTAAAAGATAATATATGCTTGAAAGAAAATCATTAATAAGTATTGAAATATAACAACAATTATAGACAAACAACAATGACCTGTCCCCTTGACCTTTGATTTAAATATTTAGTTTGGACAGGTAAAGCTAAGAAATAGGAACCAAGCATGTATATTGCATTTATATGATGTGAACACTAATCGTGGGCAATGTGTTTATTATTAACTGTGAATTCTAATGCTACCCATGTATTGGTTAGACCCTCCTATAGAAATATTCCTAATGAAAGGTCAAATGGACAGGTCAATGTTGTTTGCATGTACTTAACCACTGATCTGTCAAGAAATCGTGTTTACAGTTCAATGGTTATATTCATATTTCACAGTTTCCGAAAATGTTTGTTTGAAATAAATTCTAAATAGTGTTATGTATGTCTATGACATGCATTTCTAATTGCTGGAACAGCGCCATGCATGTGTGCATTGACAAGAAATAAGTGACGTCCCTAATTTAGCGATTAGATTATACTCTTATAATTACATTTGGTCACAAACATGGTTTAATACAATAAAACATCACGAATATGAATAAAGTTAATAATTTAATTGAATTTAAAATTTAAAATTTGAATGATCTTATTTAACTAAATATTTGAACGATTTTATATAAGTTAAAATTTAAATGATTAATAACTTAAGATTTGAATGATTTTATTCAATTTAAAAAAAATTTAAGGACTTTGAAAAACTTGTTTTTAATAATTTTTAATTTTTTATTTGGTTGACTTTATTTTTAAACTTGCTATTACCATTTAACTTCAATTCAGTGATTTAGTTCAAGGTGTCTTCCATAGTAATGCAGATAAACCTGACCTTAACCTTGGTGCCTAGTAGCTGTGTATTATAGATTTTACTTTTGTCAGTTTGATATCTGTCACCATCTGAAAATTGTCACAGTAATGCAGATAAACCTGACCTTGACCTTGGTGCCTAGTAACTCTGTATTATAGATTTTACTTTTGTCAGTTTGATATCTGGCACCATCTGAAAATTGTCACAGTTATGCAGATAAACCTGACCTTGACCTCGGTGACTAGTAATTGTGTATTATAGATTTTACTTTTGTCAGTTTGATATCTGGTACCATCTGAAAATTGTCACATATATATAGTCTGGCAGATTGTTTATAAACATAGAAGAGTTGTTATGATGAAAATATGGAATCATATATATATATGAGGATGATTTTGACAAATGAACACAAAAAACGTGAAATACACATTTGATGACGAAGTCAAAAAGTAACCAGCCTATTTCATTTCTGATTATCCCACATGATCATGATTTTTGTGCTTGTTTCAAAACATGTTTTATACCTGGATACAAAACTGCACATGTGTGGAGTCATTCTTTAATATGATATTGAATGTCAAACATGGCTAGTGATGCCAAGGCGGGTTTTCGTGTAAGGTTGATTACGGTAATGTAATCACCTGTAAAACAGGCAAGGAAATACAAGGAGAGTTAGCTGATGTTATAGGTCTTCTACACCACCTTATGCTCAGGTTAAATTCTGGGTGGGGGAACTCAAACTTGCTAGAACATTGTTAGAAGGTGAGGCCAGGTCTGGACACCCACTGGATGCCACTGACAAAGAAATGTGTAACAAAGTTCAATCTGGAATGCTCTGGTATACGTATTCAGGTGGAAGAAATAGCACAGGCATCAGGCATCAGGCATTTCACATGGTAGCAATTCAAACATTTTAATTGATTGTCTAGGTATGCACAAGCTAACAGCCTGTTGGGTCCACAAATCTTTACAGAGCAAATGGCAACAAAAGCATCAGCATGCAGTGCCTTGTTGAAGCATTTTAAGACAAAAGGCTATTTTCTTTTGTGTCTGGTGACTGTAGATGAGATTTGCAGTGCTTCAGATTGTTTTTACAGATAGTGGGCCACAAGGGCCACCAGGTCCAATAACAAGGGGTCATTTTTTGTTATAGTGGGTCATGTTTTGACACATAATTAAATGTAATGCCACGTGACTGAAAGTGAAACTCGGCACTTGACATCTTCATATAATGCACCAAAAACGATCTTGTCATCTGCTGATTTATATTTTGTTAACCTTTACGATATATTTTAAACTCTTCCACCTCGATGATTTATTTATGTGCATCAACTTGCCTGCGCTTGTGTTGTTTAAACAAGAGGGCCATGAGGCCCTGGGCGCTCACCTAAGAATCAATTGAATTCTACACATTTTTCCAATAATGACATGAATAGAGGGTTAACAGGGTTCATTATTTATTAATATGAACTTGACTTAGCTTTTGTCCTGAAAATTGTTCTGGGCAAATTAAGATTGGACAAATAAATATGGACTCTACAGTGTTAACCAAGGTTTTTCTTTGACTTGACCTAGTGACCTACTTATTGACCCAACATAACCCATATACCAACTTGACCTTGCTTTAGTCATGAACATCGTTCTGAACAAATTATGTGAAGATTGAACAAAAATATGGACTCTAGAGTGTTAACAAGGTTTTTCTATGATTTGACATAGTGACCTACTTATTGACCAAACATGGCCCATATACAAACTTGAACTTGCTTTGGTCATTTCTAGACAAATTATATTAAGATTGGACAAACAATATGGACTCTAGAGTGTTAACAAAGTTTTTCTATAATTTGACCCAATGACCTACTTATTGACCAAGCATGACCCATATACAAACTTGACCTTGCATTGGTCATGAACATCGTTCTTGACAAATTATGTGAAGATTGGAGAAAAAATATGGACTCTTGAGTGTTAACAATTTTTTCTATGATTTGACCTAGTGACCTACTTTTGACCCAACATGACCCATATACAAACTTGATCTTCCTTTTGTCATGAACATCGTTCTGGACAAATTATGTGAAGATTGGAGAAAAAATATGGACTCTTGAGTGTTAACAAGGTTTTTCTATGATTTGACCTAGTGACCTACTTATTAACCCAACATAATCCATATATGAACTTGACCTTGCTTTGGTCAATAATGTGAAGATTGGACAAAAATGGACTCTAGGATGTTAACAAGGTTTTTCTATGATTTGACCTAGTGACATACTTATTGACCCAATATGAGCCATATACAAACTTGACTTTGCTTTCGTCATGAACATCTTTCTGGACACCTTATATAAAGATTGGGCAAAAAATATGGACTCTAGAATGTTAACAAGGTTAACACTTTGTGCTCAAGTGAGCTAAAAATGTGAATAGAGTCGTCTGCATCTCGTAGCAATGATTGCCGCAAGTATATTAAATGAACGACAACGTCCGAGGTCATAACAAGTTTTATTACGAGTTCTCCCCCTTTGAATATTAATGTAAATAACCGATGCATAGAGCGAAGAGAAGGGGCTTGTCGGGAGTCCTGTCTATATGCTGATTATGAGATAAACAAAGACACTAGATATTTTCCCGATAGAAAAGAAAACAGAAAGTCAAATCAGAAAACCCCATGAAATCGAATATGTATAGTTTTGGGAAGAAATTATTAATGATCAATTTGGCTAAGAAAAACCATGCGCTACGTAGACCCATTAGAAGCAAATGTTATGTGCCATTTTTTAAAATCCTGCGAGAATGACGCGGGCGCACCATAAATCTGAAGCTCTGGATTTGGGTTCATTATTATGAGCAAGAGAATAAAACTCAAAGCCTGGCTCCCCCAAGGCCAAAGAAGTTAAAAATGCAACTATCTGTTGGCAAGGTGATGGCCACAGTATTTTGGGTTGCAAAAAGTGTTATTATATTGGACTTTTTACCAAAGAGAAGTACAATAACTGGTGTGTGTTGTGTTTTGTTATTAACAAACGACATAGACTCGTTGAGCCATTTCAATAATCACTTTATTGACTCCCTTGATAGGAGAGTTCCAATCATACATGAACATAACATACAGAACCAGATAAAGTTTAATCTGAATCCGGACAATAACGTGACAGCGTGCACTATGCAAACTTGCTAGACCAGCTGGGCATCGCCATTCATGAAAAATGCATAGGTAAACTCTCTAAAGGTGTTTTGCTGCAACAGGACAACATCAGGGCTTCGATTATTCACTCGTCCACTCGTCCTGACGAGTGAAATGTGTACTGGGACGAGTGATGTTGTTATTGCACTCGTCACGGTGCCGAGTTAAATTTATCAGATGTACATCATGGGCTGTTACAATTAATAAACAACAGACAATATAGTGTATCTTGCCGTTCTGTTACAAGCGTGAATCAACAAAATCATTTGAACGTTTGCATTATATGTGCAAACCGTTTCGCATTCGGAAGTCACTTAGTGTAATGTAAAATCCAACCGATGTTCCGAGTGTTTATATATTTGTATGTCGTATCTTGTACATATATCACAATATTATCTTTTACACTTGTGGTGACTGTGCCGAGTTAAATTTCCAAGTGCCGAGTGGTTTTCTTATTCAACTAGCCACTGTGCCAAGTGGAATTAAAAATTCTATCTAAGGCCTGAACATGTGAGTCTACATTTGCAAAGTTGCAAGGGATGCTGAAGAGCAAAAAGGTTATCAATTAATATCACATCCTGCCTATTCGGCTGTCATAGCGACTTCTTCCTATTCCCAAAATTGAGAAATGATATCCGTGGACATCATTTCCAGTTTGACGAAGATGTCATAGACAGTTTATGAGTGGGTCAATGGAAAGTACCCTGGCTTTTTCAGCACTGGACTGATATCACTTAAACGTGGTTGGTCTAAGTGCATCACACTAAAGGATAATTACATCGAAAAAAGAAGAGGTGGATCTCAACCGGAATAGACTCGCCCATGTTTATAAACAATCCGCCATCAGATTGGATCGTGGACGGCTTGCAGTTGTATATATGGTCATCATTGTTGGTGTTTAATCTGATCTGAAAAGTTCAAAAAACGACTGAAGACCCATAACATGAGCACATATAAACATTGATTACAACTTTTTTTAAACCCAGAGGAATGGTTCAAGGGGTTGGAACTTTTCTGTTTGTGTCACTTGTTCAGATTGCAGGATAATGCGGGATTTTATGTTGCATTTCAAAAATTTCATTTCACTTTATTGCCTATAGAATTTAAAACACATACAGTAAAACCTCAATTCATCACCACCATTTGTTCCGTCAAGTTTTGGCATTATAAAGGGTTTGACGATATATTGGGGGAGGCGGATAAAGAAAAACATAACAAAATGGATTTAGGGACTTAAAACTAGTGGCGATAAGCGGGTGCCATAGTTATTGAGGGGCATTATAACGAGGTTTTACTATATATATACATTCACAACTATTAACTTTTTGATGTAAAAATCAACTGACATAAATGTACTTTAATATTGTGCAAATCAATTATAATATTTCTGTTCATGCATGTATTCTATGACCCCTGCTGAACACACTTCATATACCTGGTTACTTTATAGATAACTACACAATGACAACTCTGAACCAATACAATGATAAACTAATGAGAACTTTCAGAACTTGAACGTTTCATTGATACAGGTGAATCCTATGTGATAACTGTAAATATTTGGCATAATGCCAACAGTTTATAGATTAAAATCTAAGACACAAAGCCAAGTTAATGTCACCTAGCAGTAAAGAGGGAGGTTTAATTTTAAATAACTTCCGTCTTGTGTGTGTGTATGTGTGTGTGTGTGTGTGTATTAAAGTTTGATAAAGCCTTTATATCTTTATTTACAGAAAATTGATTTTTGGTTTAACCTAATGCACAATAATGTTGTCAAAATTCTTATTTAATTATTTTTCACTTAAACATGATTGGTGTGAAAGACTGTGTTCATTCTAGGATGGTTCAGATGTGGCCATTATCAAAAACTTTCCTCTAAAACATCAAAACAACAATATTTTTTGCATTCATGTAATGTTAAATATCCATCATCAAGGCCTTTAACAATAAATTCATCTGGCAATATAAGGAATTAATGGACCTATATCTCTTTTTACTATAAACACTGGAAAGATATCCAATTTTAAATAGCATTTTTGACCATTTCAAAATATCTTTATGCAACCAGAACCTAACAAAAAAAAGGGTTCAGAAGAGGGCCTCAAATTGAAATGGACCAGGGAGGCTAAATGCCTATATATTGGTTTCTACAGACAGGTAACAGGTAATTTGTCCAGTGATCTAACCCCTTGTTTTTTTATTAACACTGGGCTGAAAATTCTAGGTGCACAAACAACCTCATCTGTTAGTTCCAAGTGTTTACCAACCCTTGTCTGAATGACGTTTGGCTAGATGATAGTTTAAACCTTTATTTTTTGTAAAGCTTTTTGTTATCAGGTTTGCCAATGATTTTTTTCCTTTCCTGTTGCACATAATTCAAAAGGCAAATTATGTTTCCAATTTTGTGTTTACATGTAATAATTTCAACATATCCAGCACCCAGAAATATAAAGCCGGATCATAAATATCCAGCACCAAGAAATATAAAGCCAGATCATAAATATCCAGCACCCAGAAATATAAAGCCAGATCAGAAATATCCAGCACCCAGAAATATAAAGCCAGATCAGAAATATCCAGCACCAAGAAATATAAAGCCAGATCATAAATATCCAGCACCCAGAAATATAAAGCCAGATCATAAATATCCAGCACCCAGAAATATAAAGCCGGATCATAAATATCCAGCACCCAGAAATATAAAGCCAGATCATAAATATCCAGCACCCAGAAATATAAAGCCAGATCATAAATATCCAGCACCCAGAAATATAAAGTCGGATCATAAATATCCAGCACCCAGTTATTTTTTCCAGGTGCTGGATAGTTCAGGGAGTATGGATAGTTCGGGGAGTCTGGATAATTAGGGGAGTCTGGATAGTTCGGGGAGTCTGGATAGTTAGGGGAGTTTGGATAGTTAGGGGAGTTTGGATAATTAGGGGAGTCTGGATAGTTAGGGGAGTCTGGATAGTTAGGGGAGTCTGGATAGTTAGGGGAGTCTGGATAATTAGGGGAGTCTGGATAGCAGGGACAGATCCAGGATTTTTTGAAAGGGGGGTTTGAGAATTATATCAATGCTAGGTGCGAGCGCCAAAAGCATGAGCTTCCAGAGACGAGGGGTCTAGGGTAGAGCCCCGATGGGTTGTTATATTAACATATGGGGATCACAACAGTCAATAGCTCTCTCTCTCTTTTTAAGTTTTCAAAGGGGGGTTGCAACCCCCGCAACTCCCCCCTTAAATCCGCCACTGGATAGTTCTGGGAGTCTGGATATTTCGGGTAGTCTAGATAGTTCAGGGAGTCTGGAAATTAATTACAAGTTCCTGTGGTTTAATATTGAACATTTGAGTTTTGTAATATGAAACTTGGATTTTAGATACAGAAAAATATCATGTTTTACTTTCATTATATCCTTCAATAAAGACCCTACAAAGGCTTATTTTCAATCTGACATTTATGTTGCCTCTAAAGAGGCAAAAAATGTCAGAATATTGAATATCGCCTCTTTAAGACTAGGGCTTGTCTACTTTCATTAATGACAATTTATTGGAATATAAGCATTTAGATATTTAAGGAATGACTATTGGTGGGTGGGTGCCGCAGTCATACAGTATTGGGAAGATACCGCGTCCCCGTCCCCATCCCTGTGTGACCATTTTCCTGTCAAACACGTTTCATCTGTTCATGCTACTCGGGGAATGGATTCTCAGCATTCTATAAAAGTATAACATTTTACATCACATGTATGTATATAACATGTGCCGCAACGACTACAAGACATTTTTATATTGCTGTCGCATATTATACAGTATATATTTCCCGAGCACGTGAAGTGAAAGTTCCCGAAAAATCACGCAGTGCAAACTGCACGCATTAAAATAAAATTTTATAATTCAATCAGTGCGAAAACTAGAGGAATAAAATGCTAAGTCGTGCGGCATTAAAATAACAATAATTCGTTCAACACTTACCCGATTGAAGCTGCAATTTTACCAAACTGGACGGTTAGGATTCAGCGAGGACCTTTTATATCTTCATCACCCCTCACACGTGACCCCGGCGTTTTAAATAACGCTGATAAAGGTGGTCCATTCCATGCGAGAAATTAACCCCGTATCAATACAGGAAATAGAATCGAAATATCGCAGGTTTTTAACATTCATATTTATAGATATTTTTAACATAAATCCATTATAATTTAATCATATGTATTTAGTTAGATAAATGTTATTTACACATGTTTTTAATACCTGTATTTATAACCCTACGCATCCGCAGAAGGTACAGTCATTGAAGTTAAAGGTGGACTTGATAAGGATTAAATCGTCAAATTTAGAATTAAATCTAAATTTTATTGATTTTGAAATAATGAAATAATTTATTTTATGAGATTCGTAAAAAAAATTAAAAAACTGTTGTCCTAAATGATGGACTTTTTAAAAATTATTTGACACAATACGACAAATTTCTATTATTTTTGCTTTAATTTTCACTAACTACAAAATTATAATGTTTTGATGTGGTCTTAATAGTTTTTGTTGAGTATATATGTGTAATACTTACGGGGCAATAACCATTGTGAGTTTTGCCGTGATGATAAAATATATAGCGCGGGGTTATCGATCGTAATTTACGACTAGCCACCTGAATCGTATGACTCGGATGTACTTTCGTTTTCGGAAAATCAAGCGGGATTTACTGAAAGTTGACACACATAGCTGAATGGTGTAAAGTTTGGGTAACCGGGTAAGTTGTGATAAACTGACCGAGTAGTACTAGATCTAGATCAAAATGTGTGATTAAGTCTATGTCAGACAGGTTTTCTGTAAATCAAAATAATTAGAATGAAATAATAGCCTATATTGACACAAAAATCGGTAACCAGTAACCCAAAGCCATTGACATAGTTAAAATTTAGAGGAACTAACAACGTCACCAGGTAAGGCACGACACATCACAGTCAGCAACTAGGTTTCTAGTGATGTTGAATTCAAAAGTCTAAATAAAAGGTAAAAAAATTATAACATGTCTGCAAAAAGATCATGAAATACCAAATCTCTCTCTCTCTCTCTCTCTCCTCTCTCTCTCACACACACACACACACACACACTTAGATAATTCACCATGGGAAACAAAACCTAATAGTAATATCAAAATTAAGTTGACTCAATTCTAACATTCAAATTAAGTTGACTCAATTCTAACATTCAAATTCATACTTCATTTTTGGTTTTTACAAATTTCGGATTTTCTACTTTCAATTTTAGTTTACTTTCGTTTGGAGTGGCAGTTTAGAAACACTTTCACACTTTATATAAATCATTGCCAGGCACAGCGATAGCCTGCTCTATATTTATATCCCCTGTAAACGAAGTTCAGGGGGGTATATAGGAATCACCTTGTCTGTCTGTGTGTCTGTCTGTCTGTATGTCCGTCCCAATATTGTGTCTGCTCCATATCGATGGATGGATTTTGATCAAACTTGGCATAAATGTAAACCAACATGAGACGATGTGTCACATACCAAATTTATGTGCATAAGTCAAAGGTCAAGGTCAATGTTATTGACGAGGGGTATTTGGCTCTCAAGAGACAATTTTAGTTATGTCTTTTTATCAGTTTCCTCCTCCTTGTCTGATTTTAGAAAGTAAAAGAAAACAGTGTTTTAAATTTTCTTGGACATGCTTATGCTAACTTTCCCTTTTACCTTAAAACACTTGGAACATCGCTTAGGTTTTGCCTTTCACTGAGTTAAGTTCTGAATATGTAATGACAGCTTTGTTTTTATTTCTTTACATGCATGTCATGATGATGTGTATGCAAATTTACAAAATAATGTTTGTGACAGAAAGACACGCAAGTTGTATACAATTCAATTGTCTATCTGATAAATGTAATGCGGCACCATGGTGAGTGATAAGGGCAGCACCACTTTTTAAAGTCCACAATCTACTCATCAGGATGAGTGGATAATTGAAGCCCTACATCGAGGTGATCAGTTCAGGGATGGTAAAGAGACTGGCAGTGTCCAGAAAAAACATAAATTTTTAGTTAGCAAACTGACAAACTTTCTCACACTACTTGGGTCATCTGTTCCAAGTGGGATTTTAGAGCCATGGTGATCTGTAAGCATGTGTTTTAGATCATTTGCCCACAGAGGCCTCCTTATACAGTATAGAGACTCAAAAGTAAAACATTTGACCATCAAGTTCAAGTTTTATTCCAATTGACTGATTTTAAGCCAAACCTAGATGAGCTAATGGCATGATGCATGTGTGTGTGTGTGTGTGTGTGTGTGTGTGTACATCAATTAACAGCAGAAACACTGAAACTACCAGGCCAAATGAAACCAAATATGCTGTGGAAGGTCCTTGATAGAGTCTAACTGTAGTTTGTTCAAATCATGGCGATCGGATATCCAAGATGGTTGCTGTTACTAAAAATAGAAAAACGTAAAAAATCTTCTGCTCCAGAACAATTCAATTGAGGCAAAAACTGATGTGATATTTGGATTCTACATGGTCTTAACTTACAAGTTTGTACATTTCATGAAATTTGGTTGAAATATAGATTGTTAAATTATGCAAATTGTTGAAAACCAATTTAAATTGTTATATCTTGCTTATTGATAAAGATACTGACATGGGGTTTTCAAATTCAAAATGAGGTCAAGGTAAAATGTCAAGGTCATGGTCTAGTTTTCAATCGTTGAGTTTTTGCCTGTATATTATATATACTGAAGAAATTTTAGTTAAATAATGATCAACATGACAAATTCTATTTATGTATCAAGTTTCATAAATATCTAACAAACAATTTAGAAGTTACCGATGGTTTGTGGTCAAATATAGTTTTTCAATAACTGTTAGGACTAAAGCTTTGTTATTTAGCATTTAGTATCAGCTGGAGGCCCTATACCAAGTTTGTACAAATGGTGGTCCCCATACCAGTTTTGGCCCCACTCCAGGGAACCATACTTCTGCATTATATAGACTTTTATAGGAAATAAATTTTGAAAATCTTAAACTGTATGGTCTAAAGCTTTTATATTTAGCATTTAATATCAGTTCAAGTCTCTTAACCAAGTTGGTACAAATGGTGGTCCCTGGGCCATCTTTTTACCCTACCCCAGGTGGCCACATGTCTACATAGAGTTATATGGGAAATCAACTTTTCTGCTTAATCTGTAGATTCTAAAGCTTTCATATTTGGCAGCTTACATCATGTCAAGCCCCTTTACAAGTTTGTACAAACGGTGGTTCCTGGCCTGTTTTGGCCCCACCCAAGTGAGTTATATGTCTATGTAGGCTTATGTGGGAAATCAAAACCAAAAACCTTCTGTGAATCTGTATGTTCTAAAGCTTTCATATTTACTTTTATCATCAGCTGAAACCCCTTTACTAAGGTTATACAAATGATAGACCCCAGGCCATTTTGGTCCTGTCCCAGGCCATGTGGCCAGATACTTTTAACTCACTTTAGCCAAAGGCTCAGATGAGTTATTGCTGTATATCTTCATCTGTCATGCACCGTCCATTTACATTTCACTTTTTAATTATCTCCTCCAAAACTACCCGGCCAAATTAGATGAAACTTACTGACAATCATGTCTTGGTAAAGAGCTTTCAGATTTAAACAAATGAAGGAGTTATGTCTTCTTGAGGCCCCATAAAGGGGATGTAAAAATCTTTAAAAATCATCTCCTCTGAACATAAAAGAGATATAGCTTAGATATTTCATGTAAAACATACTTAGGGTACTTAGTTTCAGATTTGCACAAATCATAGCTGTAGGGGCCAAATTGGAAAATTGCAAGGCACTTCAGGGGGGAAATTGCTAAAATATGTGTATTTATCAATATATCTGGAAAACTATAAACTTTTTGTATAGGCATGTATGTTACAATATTGTAGGCATCGGCCTAACAATAATTTTGATATATGAACAAAGGTCATGTGTTCAAAGGTCAATGTCACAGATACAAACAGATACAGCAATGGTTAATTATCTTAAAAAATAAACTTTTTGTTTATATAATGGCACAAGGATTACTTTGATATATAAATGAATGTCATAGGGTCATAGGTCACAGATTCAAATGAATACTGAAACTGTTAATTATCTCAAAAACTATCAATTTTTACATTGGCATGTAACTTAGAATTTTGTAGACATTTACCTAACAACTTTTTTGATATATGAATGAAGGTCATAGGTTCAAAGGTCAAGGTCAGAGATGCAAACAGATACTGAAATGGTTAATTATCTGAAAAACTATTAAACTTTTTGTATTAGCATTGGCCAAATGATCATTTTGATATATGAACATAGGTCAAGTATTCAAAGGTCAAGGTTACAGATGCATACAAATACTGAAATGCTTAATTATTTGAAAAACTTAAAAATTTTATATTGGCATGTATATTAGAATGTTGTTGGTATTGATGTAGCAGTCATTTTGATATATGAATAAAGGTCATGGGTTCAAAAGTCAAGGTCAGAGATGGCAATGAATACTGAAATGGTAAGTTATCTTGAAAACTATAAACTTTTTTGTATAGGCACATATATTAGAATACTGTATAGAATGGCATAGCAATTATTTTAAAATATATAAATGACGGTTATAGAGTCAAAGGTCAAGGTTAATTATCTCGAAAACTATAAACTTTAAACTCTTAGGACAAGTTATAATTAATTTGAAAAAATTGTGGCATACTGGCCCTAACTGCTGAAAATTCGGACATTCTCTTAAACTTATGTAATTGACCATTGGACCACTGCATAAGATGTGTACATACTGTCAGGTGAGCGATAAGGCCCTTGGGCCTTTTGTATCAACAGTAAGGGTGGGCATTTGACACCACTTTCAGCCCCTTTACATTTAGATTAAATCCCTCCAATTTGATATATAGGAAGTAGGTATCGGGCTATTTAATATGTATGGTTTAATACAGAGATGGAATGCCATGTAACAAGATTTGCATGTTATTTATCAATTATGTAAGTTAACTGCCAGTTAAGCATCACAGGCCCTATTGGGCCTCTTGCTTTTATGAACATGGACTTAGAAAATTTCTTCTGACTTTTTTTAAACACTTGCAGATATTGAACTAATATGTGGTATGTGATTCTACCATCATGAGTTACAGATCAAGTTTGAGTTTCATTTTGGTTCACTGATTTTTAGCTTACCTGAGAACAAAGTGCTCAAGTGAGCTATTGTGATCAGTCTTTGTCTGTCGTGCGTCGTGCGTCGTGTGTCGTGTATCGTGCGTTTTGCGTCAACTTTTCATTGTTAACACTCTAGAGGCCACAGTTTTAGTTATATCTTCATCAAACTTGTCCAGAATGATGACAAAGCTAAGTCAAGTTCGTATATGGGTTATGTTGGGTCAATAAATAGGTCACTAGGTCAAATCATAGAAAAACCTTGTTAACACTCTAGAGTCCATATTTTTTGTCCAATCTTCATATAATTTGTCCAGAACGATGTTCAGAACAAAAGCCTAGTAAAGTTTGTATATGGGTTATGTTGGGTCAATAAGTAGGTCACTAGGTCAAATCATAGAAAAACCTTGTTAACACTCTAGAGTCCATATTTTTTTGTCCAATCTTCATATAATTTGTCCAGAACAATTTTCATGACCAAAGCAAGGCCAAGTTCGTATATGAGTTATGTTGGGTCAATAAGTAGGTCACTAGGTCAAATCATAGAAAAACCTTGTTAACACTATAGAGTGCATATTTTTTGTCCAATCCTAATATAATTTGTCTAGAACAACATTCATGATCAAACCAAGGTCAAGTTTGTATATGGGCCATGTTGGGTCAATAAGTAGGTCACTAGGTCAAATCATAGAATATCCTTGTTAACACTCTAGATTCCATATTTTTTGTCCAATCTTCATGTAATTTGTCTAGAACAACGTTCATGACCAAAGCAAGGTCAAGTTTGTATATGGGCCATGTTGGGTCAATAAGTAGGTCACTAGGTCAATTCATAGAAAATCCTTATTAACAATCTAAAGTCCATATGTTTTGTCCAATCTTCATATAAATTGTCTTGAACGATGTTCATGACCAAAGAAATGTCAAGTTCATAGATGGCTTATGTTGGGTCAATAAGTAGGTCACTAGGTCAAATCATAGAAAAATCTTGTTATCACTCTAGAGTCCATATTTTTTTGTCCAATCTTCACATAATTTGTCCAGAACGATGTTCAGGACCAGAGCAAGGTCAAGTTTTTATATGGGTTATATTGGGTTAATAAGTAGGTCACTAGGTCAAATCATAGAAAAACCTTGTTAACAGCTTAGAGTCCATATTTTTTGTTCAATCTTCATATAATTTGTCCAGAACGATGTTCAGGACCAAAGCAAGTTCAAGTTCGTATATGGTTCATATTGGTTCAATAAGTAGGTCACTAGGTCAAATCATAGAAAAATCCTGTTAACACTCTAGAGTCCATATTTTTTGTCCAATCTTCACATAATTTGTCCAGAATGATGTTCATGACCAAAGCAAAATCAAGTTCGTTTATGAGTTATATTGGGTTAATAAGTAGGTCACTAGGTAAAATCATAGAAAAACCTTGTTAACACTCTAGAGTCCATATTGTTTGTCCAATCTTCATATAAATTGTCTAGAACAACGTTCATGACCAAAGCAAAGTCAAGTCTGTATATGGGTCATGTTGGGCCAATAAGTAGGTCACTAGGTCAAATCATAGATAATCCTTAACACTGTAGAGTCCATTTTTTGTCCAATCTTCACATAATTTGTCCAGAATGATGTTCATGACCAAAGCAAAATCAAGTTCGTTTATGAGTTATATTGGGTTAATAAGTAGGTCACTAGGTAAAATCATAGAAAAACCTTGTTAACACTCTAGAGTCCATATTTTTTGTTCAATCTTCATATAATTTGTCCAGAACGATGTTGATGACCAAAGCAAGTTCAAGTTCGCATATGGTTCATATTGGTTCAATAAGTAGGTCACTAGGTCAAATCATAGAAAAATCCTGTTAACACTCTAGAGTCCATATTTTTTGTCCAATCTTCACATAATTTGTCCAGAATGATGTTCATGGCCAAAGCAAGTTCAATTTCGTTAATTGGTCATATTGGGGTAATAAGTAGGTCACTAGGTCAAATCATAGAAAAACCTTGTTAACACTTCAGAGTCCATATTGTTTGTCCAATCTTCATATAAATTGTCTAGAACAACGTTCATGACCAAAGCAAAGTCAAGTCTGTATATGGGTCATGTTGGGCCGATAAGTAGGTCACTAGGTCAAATCATAGATAATCCTTAACACTGTAGAGTCCATATTTTTTGTCCGATCTTCACATAATTTGTCCAGAATGATGTTCATGACCAAAGCAAAATCAAGTTCGTTTATAATTTATGTTAGGTCAATAAGTAGGTCACTAGGTCAAAAAATACAAAAACCTTGTTAACACACTAGAGTCCATATTTTTTGTCCAATCTTCATATAATTTGGCTAGAACAACGTTCATGACCAAAGCAAGGTCGAATTTGTATATGGGCCATGTTGGGTCAATAAGTAGGTCACTAGGTGAAATCATAGAAAAACTTTGTTAAGACTCTAGAGTCCATATTTTTGTCCAATCTTCATATAATTTGCTTAGAATGATGTTTGTGACCAAAGCAAGTTCAAGTTCGTAAATAGGTCATGTTGGGTCAATAAGTAGGTCACTATGTCACAGCATAGAAAAACCTTGTTAACACTATAGAGTGCATATTTTTTGTCCAATCTTCATATAATTTGTCTAGAACCATGTTCATGACCAAAGCAAGTTCAAGTTCGTTTATTGGTCATATTGGGTCAATAAGTAGGTCGCTGAGTCAAATTAAAGAAAACCCTTGTGAACACTGTAGAGTCCATATTTATTTGTCCAATCTAATTTGCCCAGAACAATTTTCAGGACAAAATCTAGGTCAAGTTCATGTTAATAAATAATGTTATCCCTCTATTTATGTCATTATTCAAAAAATGTGTAGAATTCAGTTTATTCTCAGGTGAGCTCCCAGGGCCTCATGGCCCTCTTGTTTATGAAATCATGGACTGTGGATTTTTTTTCTAAATGCTTGCAGATATTTAACATTGAAGTGATATGTGAGTCTGCCATCATAAGTTACAAATCAATTGTGAGTTTTGTTCCAGTTCATACATCATATATAATACACTATAAAATTGCAGCTCGTCCTAGTGTTTTATATTTTGAGATTAGTTGACAACAGGTCTTGATTTTCCTAATGTGAAATGTAAAATACTTTATGTTTGATATGAAATTTAACTTGTTGAGAGTGGGATTCAAACCTGCTGTAAGTGGTTGTTTTAGACCACTTGCCATCAATACCCTAAAGTAACCATGGAAATTCAAGTAATACTACACTAAATATGAGATTTATTATGTGGATTTATTGTAAGGATTTTGAGACAGATTATAAAATAAATTCTGGCATTGCTTCATTTCAGCTTGGAATAGATATACATGGTTCAATACAAAAGAAAAGTAGAACATTTCAACTGTTTTGAATTCATCTAATCCAAACTATGACCAGTTGAACTAGGTGACTTTCATAACTTTATTTTTAAAAGTAATTTAAGACTAATTTTCTGAAGGTTTTTTATCCTTCACCTTTAAAAAGTAGGGGATATTATATTCAAAGTTCTTTCCATTCTACGTGTCTCTGTTCATTTGTCTGTACAATTTCTTGCCCAAAGATAATTAATCAAACGTTTGAATCATAATTTTACAAAACTTAATTGATATACTAGTACATTATCAACAGTTATAGCAGATGCACATATATCAACCAGAGTTGGTTTTCTAATATTTCATTGAAGTTATGGCCCTTTATATTTTTCAACAGGTAGTTATTCTCTTAAACTGTTTATCTGGAGTTACATTACTGGTACTTGGTAGACAGTATCAGAAGGGATTGGAGAGGAAGCACATATTATTAACCAGAGTTGATTTTTCAATTTTTGTTGGCCTTTTGAAGTTTTCAATTAGAAATTCTTGTGCAGAGTAAACCTACAATACTTTTTATAGGAAATTAATAAAAATGTTTCAACAGTGATGAGAGATGTGCATATTATTAATCCAAGTTAGTTTGCCAATTTTCTTCGAGTTATGGTCCTTTAAAATATCAACAGTAATAGTTATTATAGTAATTTTAGGATTTCTTTAAAATGTGTTACGTTTAAAGGATATACTGTATATACACAGACAATGAGCCTGCACTTTATATAACAGATACATGAAAATGAGAGGTGGGTTAATAGTGTCTTATGTGCAAGTCAAGTTTTGGGATGGTGAAGGAAATCAGAGTGTTTAATCAGCAAAACAATTGATCAATCACTGTTAATAAGTAAATAAAATCAATCAATCACTGTTGTGATAAATCAATCAATAACTATTATGGTTAATTGGTAAATAAAAAAATCCCAATTGTAATCAATCAAGCAATTAAAAAATAAATCACCTTTGTGGCCAATCAATTAATCATTCATTCACAATTATGGTGAAGAATCCAATCAAAAAATCACTTGTAATCAAGCAAGCAAGCAAGCAAGCACCTTTGTGGTCAATCAATTCCATTTATTACCAATCAATCAATTAATCAATCAATTATTTTCTTTTTTCAGATATCCATCTGGTTTTACAATGGCTGATGGACCTGTTTAACAGTATCGTGTATGAAGATGAGTGTTTACTATTATACAATACAGACAAAATGCTAAAATAAATATACACTAACAGTTTCCAATTGACAAAGATAATATTTAAGTATGGCGTCCAAAGGCATACAAAACTGGTCCCAGAGTGAAAAACTAACAAACAGGCTGAAGACATTATTAGAAGGCTATGCTGATGGATTTTCTGTACCTAAAGAAATGATTCAAAATGCAGATGATGCAGGAGCATCCTGTGTCCGTTTTATGTACGACGAGCGAGAAAATTTGAATTTCCAAAATGACCTACTTTATCCTAGCCTGAAAGATTGTATGGGACCAGCATTTTGGGTATACAATGACAGAGTATTTTCTGAAGAAGATTTAGTGAACATTATTTCATTAAGCAGCTCCTATAAGCAGGATGATTCCAGCAAAGTAGGGAAATTTGGACATGGGTTTTGTTCTGTATACAATCTGACAGATATTCCAAGTTTTGTCACGCAGCACAATGTCATTATTTTTGACCCACATTCAAAATACCTGGAAAGAGGGAGTGAAGGAAAAGGATAAATTTAAATGAATTGGATGAGGAGGAAACCAATGGTGTCAGGAATTTGTTAAAACCATTTGAGGGAGTTTTTGGTTTTAATACCATGATGAATGAAAATCAGTTTAAACCCTACAATGGGACACTTTTCCGACTTCCACTTCGTACTTTACCCAGTGAAATATGCTCCAAACCCTATACAAAACATGAAATTCAAGGCTTATTTGACATATTCATAAGAGATGCTGGAAATCTTCTTTTATTCACACAGCATGTCAAATCAATTGAATTGTTTCATTTAGCAGCCGATGTTCAAGATCCAAGTCAAGCAAAGTTAATCTTTAGGGTCAGTAGTAGTATAGACAAGATCATTGAAAATGTTCCAAATTTGCTGCCTTTGAAATCTTCAGTCCTTAGTTACATGTCTGCTGAAATGACCAGAGTAGCTAATGGAGAAAAGACGGACATAGAAGATACAAAATTGTCCCTAGTTCAGAATATTGATGTCATGGTAACCTCTGATGCAAGAAAAATATGCAATGTAGATAAGACCAGTATCAAATCAAAATGGCTGATAGCCTGGGCATCAGGAACAAAAGCAAGTATGAAAATGACCAAAGAATGCCTCCTGAAAGGTACTTTACCATTAGGTAGTGTGGCTACTCTGTTATCAGATGATGGTGAATATCTGAAACCAGATTTGCTAGAAAAGGCACCCTTTGGATTTTACAGACATGGGCATCTGTTTTGTTTTCAACCATTGCCAGTTCAAACACCATTTCAAGTACATATCAATGGTTCATTTGCTGTAGCTCTAGATCGACAGAAGCTATGCTGTAGGAATGAAGATAATAAAGAGATATTACAAAGTCAATGGAATGAAAACCTTTTATCTGATGCCATTTGCACTGCTTATCTCTTGCTGTTAAGCAGTCTGAAGCATTTGAATTTGAATCCTAAGGCTGACTTTCATCTACTTTGGCCAGATTTGCAGTCTTTCAGTGATAAAAATGATCATCATTTGCTTTGTCTGGTTAAAGCTTTCTACAATGATATAACAACACAGAACATTGAAGTTTTTAAACATGGAGAATCTTGGTCATCTTTTGATGGGTGTTGTTTTCTTGACCCTGTGTTTCAAGTAGGAAGTTCAGACAGGAAGTTATACCATTCAGCTTTAAATGCAGCACTCCAGTTTTCTGAACAAACAGAAGAAACATTTACAGACCTGCCAACAAACCTCTTCCATTGTATTGAGGTTTATGGTGACCATTATGAAACCAGAAATCATATTTATTCATCTGATTGGTTTTTTGAGGAAATATTCTTTCCAAATATCTTGTCTGAATATTGGCATGGGCTTGAAGAAGAAAGGGACAATTTAGTTTGTTTTGCCTTAGACAATCTTGATGATTTGTTAGTGGAATTGATTAGGTCCACCCCATGTATTTCTACTGAGCCTCATGGAAATCTTAGAAAACCGAGTGATCTGATCCATCCAGAATGTCCAATGAAACCATTATTTAGCTATGAAGATGAAAGATTTATCAAGAGAAGCAACCCAATATTGCAATATGACATCAGGCTAAACAGGCTTGATAATATAGGAATGATAAAACGTGAAGTTCCACATCATCTTGTCATTGATAGGGTACACTCCATCCACAAGTTATCCCAAATTTGTAGCGGTTGTGCTGGCCTCAGGTGTATCAATTTTTTGAAATACCTCTCTCATGAGTATCTGGAAGGCAGACTTGTAGATGAGATTTTGAAAGAATTAGAAGAAAGTGAGTTTCTTCCTGTATTAACACAACCAGAACAATGGCCATTTGAATGGAAAAGCTGCCAACACGAATGTGAAAAGCCAGATTCATGTTTAGCACACAAACAGGAAAGGAACATTAACTTCCAGTGTCCAAAAAAGCTGTATTTGTCAAGAACAATGCATCTTGTGTGTATCACTCAGCAATTGGTGGATGACCGTTTATTTGCGAGTAATCATATTGATGACCAGTTACTTTCAGATCTTGGGGTTCAGGGACTGGACGATGACCAGGTACCTGTACAGACAGTGGTTAACCAGTTACTACTTTTATCTAAAACTGTAAAAGAAACAGACCACAGAGATCTGCTAAAGACTGTATGCAATGACATTTACAAATGTCTCAATGACAGGTTAACCAGAAATCGTCGAACAAGATGGCTGCTATGGATGGTGAAGACATCTTGACAACTGAACTGCAGAACTACATCATCAACCTGTTTTAATGATCTGTGATAGATTTATCAGTCCTGAGAAAGTCGCCTTCAATTGTCGGAAGATTGTCATCCGTATTTGTATGGAATTAATGATGACAGTGTATGTGCTTATAGAACATTTCTGAGAACAGTTGGTGTGAAGGAACACTTCACTGCAGAAGACTTTCTTAGAGTCTTACTAGAAATCCAGGCAGAGAGTTCTCAGCTAGAACATAATCAGCTAGAGCATGTATTAATTCTATCACATATGTTGACTGATGCTTTACAAAAAGAACGTCTGCTTCTAAACAGCTTGTATGAAGGTGACAAACTGTTTCTGCCAGATGAAAATGGTGTATTTTACCCAATTGAAATGTTGTGCTTGAAAGGATATAAAGATACAGAGTCATCAGAGAATATTAGATATGTTCATCCTCGCATAACCAGGGCACAAGCTCAGTTACTGGGTATTCAGTCACAGGAACTGCATGAATTAATGGAAGATACAGAGAAACTAGCAGTCGATGAAGAAAGATTACCATTTGGACCTAGACAAGAAATAACAACAAGAATCAAGAGTTTGTTGTCAGGTTATCCTTGTGATTCAGGAATATTTAAAGAACTAATTCAGAATGCTGATGATGCTGGTGCAACAGAAATTATTTTTGTTAAAGATTTTAGACAGCATCGGAGAGAAAAAGTATTCAATGACCAATGGAGATCTTTACAAGGTCCAGCTTTGTGTGTGTACAATGACACAGAGTTTACACCAGCAGATATAAAGGGAATTCAGAAAGTTGGTGTTGGAACAAAAAGTGAGGATCCAACAAAAACAGGACAGTTTGGAGTTGGCTTTAACTCTGTTTACCATTTAACAGATGTACCATCATTTTTAACGAGAGGACCAAGTGTTGATACTGGAGGAACATTATGTATTTTTGATCCACATTGTACTTTCGTTCCAGGGGCTACAAAAGAAAATCCCGGAGTGCAATACAAGAATCTTGAAAAATTTAAATCAAGTTATCCAGATGTTTTTTCATGTTATGATGAACAATTATTAAAGGAAACTGGCACAGTCTTCCGATTTCCACTCCGAGATGAAGCCATGGCTAGCAATTCAAAATTGGTGAGCAAAGCGAAAAAGCCAGTGAATGAAGAGAAAGTAACCAAAATGTTGTCCAGATTTAAAAATGAAATATTTGATACTTTGCTTTCTTGAAAAGTGTTAAGAAGATTTCAATTTTCGATATATCAGATGGATCTTTGAGAGAGGAGTACACAGTAACAGCCAAAATTGAAAATGACGGACAGTTATTACAAAAACAATTTGTGGCAGATGTTATGTCCATGACACAAGAAATGAAGAAAAAAAACTTGGACATCACTTCTATAGACGAGAAAACTGTCAAATATGTGATCAATCTAAAAGATACTGATGGGAAACTAGAGTCGTGGCTGATAGCGCAGAAAACAGGATTCTCATCAGTAAATGATGACAAGATACAAGTTATACAGGATGCCTACAGAAATGATGAAAATATAAAGCTGTTTCCAAGAGGTGGGGTTGCTGTTCTGCTAAAAGCACATCTGAACAATACTATGAACGTACCTAGAAGGGAATTCCGAGCATTCTCATTTCTGCCTTTGCCAATCAAAACCGGTCTACCTGTACATGTAAATGGACATTTTGCCCTTGATCATGAGGCTAGGCGTAATTTATGGAGGGAAGATGATGAAGGATACAGAACAGTATGGAATAGAAAAATTATGAAGGACGTAATTGCACCAGCTTATGTTTTAGCCATCCAAGATGTTAAACAGAGATTTGGGTTCTGTAATGTAGATCCGCTGGACATTGAAACTGCTACAAGAGCAAAACGAGAATTCCATGCAATCTTTCCAACTATTAAGTACACAACAGATGATAATTGGAAGGAACTTGCAATAATGGTTTTGGACCAAATTGTCAGAACAAAAGCAGACGTTTTTATATGCCTCCACATAAAGGAGAATACAAGGAACAAGGCAATGGTACATGTTAGTTGTTGTCCACTTGCCGACACAAATCTTATTTATATCAATGATGAAAGTGGAAATGGTGGTGTGTTCAATAACTTGCATAGACAAATGGAACATGCCAGAGAAGCAGACGTACTTACACAGATTTGTAAAGATGTTGGAATGAGGTTGTTAGACACACCAATGTGGGTGTACGATGCTATTATTAAAGCTGGAATTAAAGATATAATTGCAATATCCCCTGAAGTTGTTCTAAAATTCTTCTTGTGTAACAAGAGGGAACCAGGCCATGACTATGGAAGGGAAAAAGTAACCAATACACCATTGAAATCTGTACAAAATGTTTGTGCCATTCTGGAATACTGCATACAATCTGAGTCATTCCAGCGTTATGTAGATGGATTACCACTATGTCTTACATCAGATTTCCATCTACGAGAATTCATGTTATCAGACCCAATTTTCTGTACACCATACAGCCATCTTTTCCCATCTTCTTCACATCTGTTTCTTCATCCGGAATTAGTTATGTTATTTTGGCGGAAGTTGTACCAGAATTTGCCTATTTTCAGACAGCTTGATACACAGGCTTTGTCAGATCTATTACCACTTGAGATGAATTTTGAACATGACACTGCAATTAGTTGGGACCCAAATAACCAGACCATACCAAATTTGAAATGGGTGAATTATCTATGGCAGTGTTTCTATGACATTTTAGTACCAGTTATTGCTTTTACTCAAACTCACAGAGAAAAAGAACATGCATTTCTTCAAATGACTCAACCTCTTTCATCCATGTGCCTGATTCCATGTACAAAGAAAGAACAGGATAACCTTAAGCATTATCTTCTGCCACTCAGTAAGACTGAAGAAATTTTGATTGTCTCAACATTCACAGGAAATCCAAAACTCTTCAGTGCTTTGGACAAGATAGATCTTCACCGTTTAAACCCATTTGCAATTCCTCGAGATATGCAGGCCTTCTTGTTGACTAATGTAGTTGCTGTCTTTGATAGGCCACAAGATGTGTTGAAGTGTTTGTCTCTCAACCAGCAAGCTATCAGTGATGCTGCTTTGTCAAACAGTGACTGCTGTTCAATTCTGGAGTACTTGTCAGAAAACCTTGATGAGATAGTTGCCATGGTTACAGATGATCAAGAGGTAATCCATCAGCTGAGAAGTCTCCCATTATTTACTTGTGTTCAAGGCTCAAGAATAAGACTGCAAACTGATTTGGATATATTTATTGTCAAAGAAGGTATATTGACAATACCATCAGAGGGTTTAGAAGAATGGGGGGATGCTGTAAATGCCAGGCTTCTTAGGTACTGGTCGGGGCAAAAAGCCATATATAGACTTCTGGAGTTGGAAATAAAAAGTCCCTATGATATATATTCTGATGTCGTGTTCGGAACATTTGACCAGATTGCAGTAGAGCACAGAGAGGAACATTTAAGATACATCAGAGACAGATTAGTATCGATCCATTTCCAAGTCCTTACAGCGCGGAACAGGAGAAACTTATTTCAGCGCTGCAGGAATTAGATTTTATTACTCTGGAAAATGGAGAAACTAAAAAGGCGTCAGAGTTTTACAGTCCCCATAATGCAGTGATAGAAGTTATGTTTCATCCACAGGATTTTCCTCCACAACCATATTGTAGTAGAGAATGGTTATATTTTATGGAACTTGCTGGAATGAAAAAAGAAGTTACTCCCGAATTGTTTATTCAGTTCGCAAAAGCTGTAGAAACTGAAGGGAAAAATGGTATAACAGAAGAAATTTTGTTAAAATCAAATGTCTTAGTTCAGCACCTGTTTAACAGATCAGACATTTTGAATGAAACATTGCTTCAAAAGATATCTGACATAGATTTCATAGTACCCTTCACTGTGTCAGAGTCTTTTCAAAATATCCATGAGCAGTTGAAACTACAAAGCTGATTTGTTTCACGGGTTCAGTGTTTCCAAAATTTCAAGAAGTGACCTGGACAACTTGCAATATTTTGCCTTATGATGCCATGCCATTTAATTATGGCTTTCGAAATCCTCCTGATAGAGACATTGTTATGGAGCAGCTTGGTATTTTGAAAAAACCTGATTTTCAGGTCGTGTTGCGACATGTACAGAATATTTGTGACAACCTACAAGAAAAGTGTCTGGAAAATTCAGAAAATTTTGACGGACCAGAACTTTTTGCACTGATGGATACAGTTTATGCTTATTTACAAAAAAATGGAATTGAGAATGAAATAATGAAGCACAGACTGAGACAAAAACCAGTTGTGTTTTTACCTGAGCAGATGCATTTTATCACCTGTGACAGAATTGTCATTAAACTAGATGAAAAAGATACCTTGAAACCTTATTTGTATGCTGCACCTGAAGAATTTGGTAAATATTTTAGACTTTTTGAAGTGTTGGGATCAACACGTAAGTTATGCAGTGACAATTATGCCAAAGTTTTACATTATCTACACATTGATGTCGGCAGTGACGAATTGGAACCCAATGAATTAAAGATCGTCAGAACATCAGTTCATCAGATGTTCAGACTATTGAGCTCTGTAGGAGAAGAAATGGCTGATGATGCAATAACTGTTGATGTTCTTTACCTGCCAAACCGAGAAAAGAAACTAGTAGATTCATCGACTCTAGTTTACTCCGACAAACCATACCTGGAACAATATCTGGATCAGATTGAAAACATAGATTTGTTTGCTGGATTTCCACAACTAGATATCCCTTTTCCAACAGGAAGCCATCTTGTCAGCAGACTTCCTGCAAGGTACAGACCAAGAATTTTATCAGACATTATTCAGCAAGAGTTTGATTCAGAGAATGTAGAAATGATTGAAAGTGATAAAGCAGGTTTACTTGACCGATTTATTAGAAGTATGGAGTTTATACAAGGTGTAATAAGACTTATTGTAGATGAGAGACAGAATCATGCACCAGGTGCTTCAGTTGGTGTGACTGAAACAGAGAAAGAATCACTTATATCAGCACTGCAGAATATCCACTTTTACGAGGTTGTCAATTTGAAGGTCAAGTTGATTTATGAAGAAGCTGAGGTTGGCCAGGAAAATATTCAGTGTAGAGTTAATAAAACTCTTCAAGGTGAAGTCTTGAGGTGGGACTTTTACTTCTCTGTTGGCGAACAGGAATGGCTACCAATTATCCAAGATTCTTTTACAGAAATGATTAACAATTGTTTAGATGATGCTTTGGGTTCAAATGTAAAACATGTTAGCAAAATTTTGCACTGCCTCTATCATTTTGAAGATGTCAATGAAGTCCTTGATAGAAGTGATATTGTTGAGTACAGTCTGGCATCCACAGAGTCTGTATCATTTTTCCCACCTACAGGCACTTTGATTCATCCACGATGGCATCATATGCTAAGAAATGCCTTTACCTCATTTGAGATAGGAGAGTATGTAGCAGTATTGGTATGTGAAGAAGAGGCACGGGATGATTCTGACGATTCTGATCCCAATGAAACTGATGTTACAGATCCAGTTTATATCCATGCATCTGTTGTTGAAATTTTGCCACCTGATGAAAATGTACCAAACAGGTTAGCAAAGGTCATGAGAAAATATAAACTGGATGTTGGTGAAAACCAATTACAGGTGTTCAGTGCATACAGAATTTATAAATATCACCGTGGAAACACATTGTCAGAATCAAGGGAACTGGAACCAGCAGTGAATGCTCCAAAGGTGGATGAAGTTGATGATAGTCTATTACCAGACATTTGTGAAGAAATAAAACAGTTTTTAAAATCTGTTTGGAAATTACCAGAAGATGAAAAACGACTGATAGTCAAGCGTTTAATAAGAGAATGGCATCCTGATAAAAACATTGGCAACGAGAGATTTACAACTCAAGTGTTTGATTGTATACAAAAAATACTTGAAAAAATGAAATCTGATAATGAGCAAGATGTAGATGGTGATACTGTGGATGGGAGACATTATCCACAACAAGGTTGGCAACAACAGGCGAATGTTGTGATTGGTCGAGAGAGACAACACCAGCAGCAATATAACCGGCAGCCTACAGGTTTAAATGTCCGACCAGAAGCTGTGCCTAATCCTGCCAATGCTAGACGATGGTACAAACAAGCTGGGAAAGATTTGGCTGCCGCACAAAAGTTTATGGACATTGCTGGGGAGGTTGATGGTTACAACTGGATCTGCTATAAATGCCACCAGGTAAGTAAATACTGCAAGTGTTTTCAGATACGGTAAAATCTAATATTTTGTGGTGTCTAATATCCATGGTTCTAAGAAAAGATAATATTTCTTGGGGTGATAAATTTGTGGTTTGTGGTTTGTTATTAAGTTATGTTTGTATACCATATCTTTGACATGTAAATCCATGGGCTACAGTATCTCTACAGTAACCATGGATATAACGACACCCAGACATTCATTATTTCACAATACATGTATTATAATATACAAGGGTACATAAAAATATTCACTGTGTTTAACATTTTATGATTTTTGTGATAAATGATAATGATCCTCAACATTCTATCACCTTTGAAATTTAATATACATAACAGATACTTAAGATCTTGCCCTCTAACCTTTGACCTTTACATCTTGCCCTCTACCATAACTTTTGACCCTTACATCTTGTCTTCTAACCTTTGACCCTTACATCTTGTCTTCTAATCTTTGACCCTTACATCTTCTCTTCTACCTTTGACCCTTATATCTTGCCTTTTAACCTTTGACTCTTGCATCTTGCCTTCTACCATAACTTTTGACCTGTACTACTTGTCTTCTAACCTTTGACCCTTATATCTTGTCTTCTAATCTTTCACCCTTACATCTTGCCTTCTAACCTTTGACCCTTATATCTTGCCTTTTAACCTTTGACCCTTGCATGTTGCACTTGCCTCAGTCTACAAAGTCATTCTGAAATTTACTCTTATCAACATTAAAAAGATCATGCACTTGTATAACATTCTGACATAACTACATATGCTAAAATCCATGAACATGTATTGAAGATTCCATAGTGTCTAATCAGATGAGCATCTCCAATAAAACTTAGCTTTCTGGATTACATCATGTATATGTTTATGGAAAAACTCTATGACTAACTAGTTTGTTTTAAAAATACCAACATTATGTACTTCTCCACTATAATCATAAGGCTCTGTATTACAGGCTTTGTAGGTCTCATCTAAAAGAGGGACCTTGGTGGCTAATGGTCTAAAGTGCATGCTTACCACTTAAAGATCCTCTCGCTACCTAGGTTGGAAACCCACTTTGAACAAATCACCACTGCAGTAGCTCAGTTGGTAGAGTGCTCGCTCCGTATGTGGGAGGTCGTGGGTTCAATCCCCGGCCGGGTCTGACCCAAGACTTAAAAGTGGGTAGTGACTGTTCTTTCGCCAAGCACTCGTCATTACGAAATGAAAGTCATGGTTCTTTCGGATGGGAACTTAAAATAAACGAGGTCCTGTGTCATGGTGGGCTTGGCACGTTAAAGAACCCTGCTGTATAATGCCGTCAGCGCAACGCACAGGCAAAATTTTTGCATCTTCGCCTATAGCTGGCGACGTCTCGATATAAGTGAAATATTCTTGACTGGGACGTTAAATACCATTACTCAACCCACTCTGGACAAATCCTAGTGTGTGAAAGTTTGTCAGCTTACTTGCCAAAAGTCTTAGGTTATCTCTGTACACTGGTTTCTTCCTCCATTTTTAGCTCACCTGACCATAGGTCATGTGAGCTTATGGCATAGCGCAGCGTGTGTATGTGCGTGAATGCGTGAATGCGTGAGTGCGTGCGTGCGTGCGTGCGTCGTTAACACACATTTTCGACTTCTCCTCTGAAACTACTGGACAGGTTTCAATGAAACTTGGTAAGAAGTATATATTGGCCGGTGCAATTCAGATTTGTTCGTGGCGTTGCCATGGCTACCATAACTAGGTCAAGGTGACCTAGGGGTGCAAAAATCTTAAAAAATCTTCTTCTCCGAAAGTATTGATTGGAGAAAAAATCTAATGTGATATTTGGCTTCTCTAGGGCCTTAAGCCTATAGTTTGTTCATTTTTTGAAATTGGGACAAAAAATAGGTTACGCGTTTTTGCGTTTAATTTTGAAAAAATCGTAAAATAGCTTCAAATTGTTAAAACTTGACTATTTGACCAGATAATGACATGGGGTTTTCAGTTTTGACATATTCTTGTAATTACCTTCAAAATGGTGTCAAGGTCAATTATGAAGGTCATGACCTAATTTTTTACCTTTCTAATACTATTTATTATCTGGAAAACTATAAACTTTTTATATAGGCATGTAAATTAAAATATTGTTGGTATTGATGTAACGATCATTTTGATATATAGATAAAGGTCATTGGTTCAAAGGTCAAGGTCACAGTAGCAAAACAATACCAAAATGTTTCTTTATCTTGAAAACTATAAACTTTTTATATAGGCATGTATATTAGAATGTTGTAGGTATTGATAGAACGATCATTTTGATGTATAGAAAAAGGTCATGGGTCCAAAGGTCAAGGTCACAGTAGCAAATCAACACCAAAATGGTTAATTATCTCGAAAACTGTAAACTTTTTGTATAGGCATGTATATTGGAATGTTGTTGGTTTTGATGTAACGATCATTTTAATATATAGATTAAGGTCATTGGTTCAAAGGTCAAGGTCACAGATGCGAATGAATACTGAAATGGTCCATTATCTTGAAAACTATGAACTTTTTGTATAAGCATGTATATTAGAATGTTGTAGGTATTGATATAACGATCATTTTGATGTATAGAAAAAGGTCATTGGTCCAAAGGTCAAGGTCACATTGGCAAAACAATACGAAAAAGGTTCATTATCTCGAAAACTATAAACTTTTTGTATAGGCATGTATATTGGAATGTTGTTGGTTTTGATGTAACAATCATTTTGATATATAGATTAAGGTCATTGGTTCAAAGGTCAAGGTCACAGATGTGAAAGAATACTGAAATGGTCCATTATCTTGAAAACAATATATTAACTTTTGTATAGGCATGTATATTAGAATGTTGTAGGTATTGATACAACTATCATTTTGATGTATAGAAAAAGGTCATGGGTCCAAAGGTCAAGGTCACAGTAGCAAAACAATACCAAAATGGTTAATTATCTTGAAAACTATAAACTTTTTGTATAGGCATGTACATTGGAATATTGTTGGTATTGATGTAATAATAATTTTGATATATAGATTAAGATCATTGGTTCAAAGGTCAAGGTCACACATGCGAAAGAATACTGAAATGGTTTATTATCTTGAAAACTATTAACTTTTTGTATAGGCATATATATTAGAATGTTGTAGGTATTGATACAACGATCATTTTGATGCATAGAAAAAGGTCATGGGTCCAAAGGTCAATGTCACAGTAGCAAATCAATACCAAAATGGTTAATTATCTTGAAAACTATAAACTTTTTGTATAGGCATGTACATTGGAATATTGTTGGTATTGATGTAATGATCATTTTGATATATAGATTAGGGTCATTGGTTCAAAGGTCAAGGTCACAGATGCGAAAGAATACTGAAATGGTTCATTATCTTGGAAAACTATAAACTTTTTGTATAGGCATGTATATTGGAATGTTGTTGGTTTTGATGTAACGATCATTTTGATATATAGATTATGGTCATTGGTTTAAAGGTCAAGGTCACAGATGCGAAAGAATACTGAAATGGTTTATTATCTTGAAAACTATGAACTTTTTTGTATAAGCATGTATATTAGAATGTTGTAGGTATTGATACAACGACCATTTTGATGTATAGAAAAAGGTCGTGGGTCCAAAGGTCAAGGTCACAGTAGCAAATAAACACCAAAATGGTTAATTATCTTGAAAACTATAAACTTTTTGTATAGGCATGTACATTGGAATATTGTTGGTATTGATGTAATGATCATTTTGATATATAGATTAAGGTCATTGGTTCAAAGGTCAAGGTCACAGATGCGAAAGAATACTGAAATGGTTCATTATCTTGGAAAACTATAAACTTTTTGTATAGGCATGTATATTGGAATGTTGTTGGTTTTGATGTAACGATCATTTTGATATATAGATTATGGTCATTGGTTTAAAGGTCAAGGTCACAGATGCGAAAGAATACTGAAATGGTTTATTATCTTGAAAACTATGAACTTTTTGTATAGGCATGTATATTGGAATGTTGTTGGTATTGATGTAATAATCATTTTGATATATAGATTAAGGTCATTGGTTCAAAGGTCAAGGTCACAGATGCAAAATAATACTGAAATGGTTCATTATCTTGAAAACTATAAACTTTTTGTATAGGCATGTATATTAGAATATTGAAGTATTGATACAACAATCATTTTGATGTACAGAGAAAGGTCATGGGTCCAAAGGTCACGGTCATGGTTGCAAAACAATACCAAAAAGGTTCGTTATCTCGAAAACTATAAACTTTTTGTATAGGCATGTATATTGAATATTGTTGGTATTGATGCAATGATCATTTTAATATATAGGTTATGGTCATTGGTTCGAAGGTCAAGGTCACAGATGCGAGTAGCAAGTTTCATAAATATCTAAATATCCACATCAGAGTTATTGCTCCTTAAATGTAGTATTTTTTGTGTTTTTGTGCTGTTAACGGCCCAGGTGAGCGGTACAGGCCCTATTGGGCCTCTTGTTGAACTGTCCACCTTGATATGTGAAAATTTCTTGACTGGGATGTAAAAACTATTAACAAAAAATTCAAAATCTCATCTAAAATCTTTGATTTTGTAAACAGATATAGAAATGATCACTATAACTGAATTCAAAGAACAGATGTTGTCATCAGTTACAAAAAACCACATCTTACATTAAATCATTTCACTTAAATTCTAATCATGTTGATTAATCTTGTACCAAGAAAACACAGATACACACTGGTCGCATCACAAGATTGATTTAGGTTTTACATTCAAGTCAAGAATATATTAAATATATTAGTACATCACCTGCAATAAATGAATTGTGAGAATTTTTTACATTTGCAATATGCAAGATACGACGTAGATTTTTTAGCGTGGCGTGTCTTCTGTTACATGGGGCATCAATTTTTAAGGTCTCTTCTGAAGGATCCAGTGAATTTCATTACTATGCCAATTGCTTTTGGAAAGAATAGTCACTGCTTATTTTCAAGTCTTGGTCAGACCCTGCTGGGGTTCAAACACATGACCTCCCACATACGGAATGAGCACACTATCAAGTGAGAAACTGCAGTGGTTGCTTGGTAAAAGAACAATCTCTACTATTTTTAAATCTTGGTAAGACACTGTCCTGGGTTGGAACCCACGACTCGATCAGGTCACATGACAAGAATTGACTAAATTGAATTTACTAAATCTTTTTGGTTGCTAGGCAGCGGAAAAGGCTTTGAAAGCAGTATGGTTTAACATGGATGCCAACAGCTATTTGATCAACAGCCATGATCTGAATTACATTGCAAGTCAGCTAGATCAAGAACTTCAACATATGGCACAGGCTTTGAATGATTTGGTAGGCAACGATGCGGGCATGAGGTACCCCGACAAATATCGTGTTCCATGGACACCATCAGATATGTTTACTAAGGAACAAGCAGAAAAAGCCATTACTATTGCATATGACATATGTGAATATGTTTCTAACATTCTTTAAGTTTTGCAGTGGTTATTTTATATTTTAAAAACTGTGATACCACATATATTTTTTGTATAATTGTTTGCTTACATAACAAGTTACAAAGTATACCATTGATGGTTTCCAGTAAAACAGTATTTTTCAGAACTGTTTTATGATTAATATTGCATTCTTTATTTTAAAGTTTATACATGTATATCTGGACATTTTTAGGGGTTGGTATTGACCTTTGAATATAAATTATGCTTCCAGTAGGGTTTCTCCAGTGTAACAAAATATTTGTGAGAGACATCTGTTTCCACTGGACATAGAAACACATTATTTATCATTTTTCCAAAATTATAATTGGGAGGGGGGGGGATATCTTGTAATACAACTGTATCACAATTTCATTTTTCATGATATAATACATTTATGTTTTTTTTCTAAATACTTTTTAATACCTGTTGTAAAGCATTTAGATGGTTAAGAACTAGCATGTCATGTTTTCCAGGTAGCATAATTAACTGCTTATCTAGCACATGTTTATTTCAGATCTTTATATTCTCTTAACAAATTCATAACAAAACATTTAATTCTGGAAAAATAAAAGAATTAGATCTATCAAGTTTCAAAATCTTTCAAAAATTGCTTGTTGAAGCACCATTTGACATGTCTTGAAAATTGTGTTTAAGTATTGTTTTGTATCATATTAAAAAGTACAGTAAAACCTCGATTCATCGCCACCATTTGTTCAGTCAAATTTTGGCGTTATAAAGGGGTTTGGCGATAAATCTGGGGAGGCGGATAAAGATAAACATAAACAAAATGGATTTTGGGACTTCAAAATAGTGTGGTGATAAGCAAAGTGGCAAAGTTATCAAGGGGCATTATAACGAGATTTCACTATATTGAATTGCAGCCTTAACTGTTATCTATTGAATCGTGTGGTATTTATGATATGTGCATCATTTCAGCCCAGCCCTGCTTATAATATAGAATTCATTTCTATAACCAGTAGAAACAGAAGTTTCCCACAACACACATGCCATATGAGGTATTTTAGAAATAATGCTCAATTTGTTGTTTACAGGGTATGAACAGTATTTTGGAAATGACAATTCTCATACATTTGCAAGCAATTTTTGATAGAATTGCCTCTTCCAAAATCTTGTTTACCGGTACATCCCTATAAACCACAACAAATTGAAAGTTATTTCTAATATTTACAATATCAATTGCTGACATTTCTGCTTAGAATTTGCAAAAGGGCAATAATTTAATATTGCTAAATTTTAATTCTTATCCTCTGGATTTGTGAGTGAATGGAACAGATACATTCATCCTTTCAGAACATTTAGCCTCGCCTTCTTTGATGTCACAGTAAAGAACACAAACCAAAATCATCAGACTTGACAAGAGATTGACAGGTCATGCTAGTTTACTGAAATTTCAATAATTTATGCAAGAAAATAATCACCCATTGTAAATTCATTGTAATGTTGCTTTTTATCAATTATGGGTATGATTCGTGGTATTAAATATATAATAAAATTGAAAAGCAAGTTGTACAGAAAAAAAGCATCTGATTAAAATATGTTACAGCCAATATATTGTTTTCCAAATGATCATATATAAAAAGAAATACTTTTTATAACATGTGGAAAATTCTGCTTGTTAAGGTGGATGAGTTTTTTCCCTTTTCCATGAAATGTACATATATAGAGAGAGAGAGAGGCCACATAATTTTTTTTTTTTGTAATTTGATCTGAATTGATAATTTTTTTAAATATTTGTAATCCAAATATTTGAAATATTTTTGGTTTTGGTTTATTTATTTATTTTCAAATCGGCAACATCCTTTAGAAGTGTTGATATAATGTTATTTTTAGCAATGAATGTTCTGTTTCACCATAGTTCTGAAATGTTAATATCATTCTGAAAGATAGTTATATAAAATGTTCTGATCAAATTACAATGCTGAACTTTTAATAACTTGAAGTCTTGAGGTATAGATTGACTTTGTGGGCATGTGTTAATAATGCTGATGTTTATGTGGTTCAAGAACAAAATCATTTATGTCGACTCAGCCACGTGATTATATGTATATGTATACTTGTTTTAGTTATTTAGCATGTTCATATCTAGTTGATGTGGTATTGATGTTGAAGTGTTTTTTCTGTGATATTATAACTAAGTCTTGGCGATCTGATGGCAGAGTGTTTTTAAACTCAGACAGGAATGAATAATGCATATAAGTGTAGCATATTGTCTGTCGTATGTGTATAACCACGCCAGCTCACGATTTTTTGTTACAATAACCCTAATATTAAAATTGACTCGTTTATTTTTCCATCAGATTGTAGACCACATATACTATCAGTAATTGTTACATAGTACAGGGGTTTACCTGTCTGTACTGCATAAACATGTGAATTTTTGGGGTTCATCTCCCATATTACATTCCCTCCAGGTCAACAAGCATCATTGTAAAATAAAGTAAAGCTACTATTTTTTCAGTCAAATTTTGGCATTATAAAGGGGTTTGACAGTAAATCCAGGGATGCTTATAAAGAAAATCATGAAAGACACTGGTTTCGGGATTTTAAAATACTGTGTTGATAAGCAAAGTTTTTGAGGGCCTGATAACGAGATTTTACTGCAAAGTTAATTATATTTATAATTTTTACATTTTTGAGTAATATAATGAATGTGATTGTGTAAAGTGAAAGTTGGGGACAATCCTTTTCAAAAATTTAAAATCAGAAACATATTTTCTAATCAATAGCCACATTCCGTTGAACATATCAAAGATCTTGCAATAATTGCGATTTCTTCATCTTTATTTTTGACCAGCCTGATCACAAACAACAACTTTGACTTGTAAACCATTCTCAATGTATCTTTTGTGAACAACGGTCATTTAAGGGGTGAGAGTATATTGAACTAGTTGAGTTATGGTGTTTAACATCCCAGTCAGGAATATTCACTTATATCGAGACACCTCCAGCTATAGGCAAAGGTGCAGAAATTATGCCTCTGCATTGCACTGATGGCATTATACATTAGTGTTCTTTATCATGCCATGGAACTCATTTATTTTACTTTCCCATCCAAAAAAACCTGCAACTTTCATTCGTAATCATGGTAATGCAGAGTATTTTGGAAAAAACGGTCACTACCCACATACAAGTCTTTGCTCAGACCTGGTCGGGGTTTAAACCCATGACCTCCCACTTACAAAGCGAGGACTCTACCAACTGAGCTACCACAGTGGTCCCTATATTGAATGTTAAAATACAAATAAAAGAAATTGCGTATGGTAAAAAATAAAAATGAAACATATTGGTCAATGGGCTCTTGCATAACAGAAAACTAACAGTCATATATGACCATTATTTGAGATATTGACCCATTTCTACTGGATACAATCACAAATTTCAGAAGACCTAAGGTCTAAAGCTAATATTTGTCAAGTCCATATTTGTTATTTTTTAAGCTCACCTGACCGAAGGTGATATTTTGATAATGGGTTTTCAGTATTAATGTTTTTGTAAAGTTTCAGCTAGCCATTATTTATCAGGTGAGAGTATCAGGCCCAGTGGGCCTCTTGTTTAATTTTTGTACACTTGTCATGATAAATTGACACAAAACAAGTTTGATGTTTCAGAATATGTGCCATTTTTGTATTTTTGCACACTTATAAAGACTGATTGCGTTTGTGTGTTTTTCAAGCACTAAAGTATTTTTTGTAAATTTTTGTATACTAGTATTCATCATTACTTTTGTTGCAGTACTATAATAACACTACACAGTCTCTGTCTCGCCTGGATTGTCAATGTCTCACCAGGCCTGTCACTATCTCACCAGGACTGTCACAATACAATGTTGGAACTGTGGTACTGTACATTGGAATTTTCTGTGCCAGTTTATGTTCGTGTCTTTGGATGGTTGTCAGTTTAAGTGCAAGTGAATTACATCAAAATCGATTATTTCTTTAAAATTTTAGCAGGAGGTAGATTGGCTAATCCAACAGCCCAGGGGTCAAGGGGGGCTCCAAGACTAAAAACTATTGTCAATTTTTATGAATTCTAACCGGCCAATTTGAAATTTTAGGTGGTCAAATCTGCCTGTAGTCGCCTATTATGGAAAACACTGCAAAATGAAATATTTGCTGAAGTTTTATTTTTGCATCTTGTGAATGTAGTCAAAAAAATAAACCAATATAAACATTTCAATTTCCTGATTTACAGTATATGCGACACTATTACACCATAACATTTTTGGTCAGTTTGACATTCTACCTTAAATTGCAGTGTCTTTGTATGATCTATTGTATTAAGTTTGGTGGACTTTTTATTGCAAAAGGTATATGGACAAACAACAATGACCTGCCTGCTTGACCTTTCATTAGGAATACATTGTATTCATAAAGGATCCAGCCAATACATGGGTAGTGTTAGGTTTTTGCAGTTGGTCTTAATATACAAGGTATGTGATTAGTGTTCGCATTTTGTAGACAAATTAATCAGCACGCTTGATCCCAGATGTAAATGCACTCGTCCATGATAACTACTTAAATTCAAGGTCAAGCAGACAGGTCAGTATTGTTTGCCTATACTAAGGTGTGGACAGACAATGTGAATTTATTGTAATTTTGTATTTTAAATGGTTGAAACTTTTGCCCTTATGTGTCTAAATGTTGTATTTGAGTGCTGTGGGTAGACAATGTACATTGTGATTTTGAACACAGTATATTTCAAATCATTGGGACGTTTGTCCTCAGGTGACCATAACACACACTTTACCTTTTATTTGTGTTTGTTAAAACTTCACTATAAAGACAAGCAAAATTCATCAATAAATATTTTGTGATTTGCTTTGCTGTATAAGTATTTTACATGTTTGTTACATAATGTAATAGTTGACAGATCTTTTCATCAGTACATAAAAATGATTTTATCTCCATTTTGTTGATCTTATAGTTGTAAAGTTAATATTGACTTATTTAATTTCTAATCATTTTGATTACATAGTGACCAACTAGATGAATGTCAAACCAAGATTGTGAGCGCTGTGGTTCTGGTCCATTGAACCAGGAATGGTTAGCTAATTGGTTTACATTATTAGTTGTGATTTGAAACATCTATTATTTTTACATTATTCAAAGTGAAAAATTATTACAAAGGGTTTCATGTGGTTTTTTTTTCTTGGATTTAAAGGCAAGAAAAATGTTTTCATCAATTTTTGGTACTGAATCAAGGAAATTGTTTGGGTTTTTTCCCCTACAAAACATATCTTGGAATTTAGCTCACCTTTAGCAAATGCTCACCATGGTTAATTCTTAATTGGTAAAACAAGGTTGATAAGAGATAAAGGTTCCATTTTATTATTGTAATTCTAGTCATTATTTTTAATAAACAACTCTAAACAATTGTATGGAGAAGATATCAATTTTTTGTTTATAAGAACCAACTCTTCTTTTTTTTTACCTAGTGCCATGAAATTGCATAAAATTCAAACATTGTGTACTTATTTTCTGCTTGTAAAAGTTTTTGAATTAAATTAATTGCACCTTATAATTGGGTTTAGTTATATATCTAGTAAGAAATGCTTGCATTTTGGGACATTCAGCTCTGTAATGGAGTCGTGACCTGCCGTTTCATCCATTTTAACAGAACCTGCCACATATAGCATCAATGTGCAAGTACAGTCAAACCTGTCTATAAAGGTCACCCAAAGGAACTAGTAAAAGCAACCTTTATGGGCAGGTGGCCCTTGTATACACAAGGTCAAATAACAGAGTAATTGGGAAGATATTTTACTACCCTTTAAAAGCAGGTGGCCTTTATATAGAGGTGGCCTTAATGGCAGGTTTGAGTGTTCAACATAAGGTCTAGATTGCAAGTCTAGATAGCAGATTTTACTCCTTAACCCGTACTAAATCTAGGGACTGAGCTATGCACGTGATTATTGATCACAACACCTCTGGCCACATAGGTTCAAATACTACTTGGGACAGATTCTAGTGTGATAAAAATTGTCAAAATTGTCAGTTCAATTTCCAAAGAACAGAGGTTTCTCCAGGAACTGATCACCTTGATATATATCTTGAATGGTGCCTTAAGTTAAAAAATATTTCACTTACTGTAAACCAACTTTTATTCATGTGCGATTAACTTTCACGTGTTTTGCGAGGATAAAATAATTGGGAAGGTTAATCGTCACGAATTTGTATTTGAAAATGGTTTTATTTATACCAAATATTCAGCTAAAGACCATATCGCGAACGTTGATAGTTGCGAAATGGTTTTGGTAAGAGAATCGCGAAAGTTAATATCTGCAAATAACAGTTGGTTTACAGTATATCAAAATGTCATAAGCTATAGGTAAATTCATAGAAAGTTAGATCTTTGTAGTGTGCAGGGAGGGTTCTTTAAATGTGCCATCCCTGTCATTGGTTTTTAAGGTTTTCTTCCAAAAGACCCCATAAAATTCATTCCTAGAAAGCTGAGTGCATGGCAAAAGAACAGTCACTATCTATTTTTAAGTCTTTGTCGGGCCTGGTCAGGGTTCAAACCCACAACCTCCCATATACGAAGCAAGCATTCTGCCATCCGAGATACTGCAGGGGTATTAAGATAAGGAAGTCGAGAAATGTGTGTAGACCAAATCCAATCTCATTAATTGATCTTTATATCTAAAAATTTAATTTACTGTAATGTCTGATAGTTTCAAGAGTCATATGAAGCCAAATGGCAATTTGGTCATTATTCAGACTACCAAATTATCATATATATACCTTATATAAGACCATATTCCAGCAAATTAGGACATGTTCAACATAGAGTAAGATATCTTCAAGACTAAACAAGAGGCCCATGGGCCTTAACGCTCACCTGAGGAAGAGTACATATCTTATGCAGAGGTTCAATGGTCAATGACATTAATAATAGAGAATATTAAAATTTTTAGCAGTAAGGGCCAATAATATGCAAGTATTTTTTGCAAATTAATTATAATAATTATTATATAAGTATGCTATATATAACATATTTAAAGTCTAGCTACAATATATTATTTATAAACAGCTAAAACATCTGTATATTAAAATGTGCATTAGGCCAATACCTACAATATTCCAATATACATGCCAATACAAAAAGTTTATAGTTTTTGAGATAATTAACCATTTAAATATTCGTTCGCAGCTATGACCTTGACCTTTGAACCTATGACCTTCATTCATATATCAAAATGATCGTTAGGCCAATACCTACAATATTCCAATATACATGCCTATACAAAAAGTTTATAGTTTTTGAGATAATTAACCATTTCAGTACTTGTTTACATCTGTGACCTTGACCTTTGAACCCATGACCTTTATTCATATATCAAAATGACCATTAAGCCATTACCTACTATATTCTGATATACATGCCTATACAAAAAATTCATAGTTTTGCAGATAATTAACTATTTTGGTATTCTTGGATATCTGTGACCTTGACCTTTGAACCCATGACCTTGATCTATGTATCAAAATGATCGTCATGTCAATACCTACAAATAACCGAAAATCCTACGCCATTATCACAGGAAATGTTAAAAAAATAGCATTTTTTATCAAAGGTCAAAAACTGGGACATGACCTTGACCTTCGACCTTGACATCAATTGGAAGAAAATTGCAATACAAGATCAACAGTGAAAACTCCATACAATTATCTTCAGCCGTTATGAAGTTATAACAATAAATGTCTCATTTTAAAAATTACGTAACTTTACGCAAAAAACGCGTAACCTATTTTTTGTTCAATTTTCATGAAAAACACAATTTTAATGTTCCCAGGTATGCTGAATCCAAATATCCAATCAAAATTTGCCTGCACCTTTTGGTTTCAGAGAAGAAGATTTTTTTGTCTTTTTGCTATTTTTAGTAACAGCGGCCATTTTGTTGGGCGTGGCCAAACCTCGAACATAATTTTGAAAGGCTGTTACCTAGGCATGATAATCACTAAGTTTCATCAAATATGGCCCAGTAGTTTTGGAGGAGAAGATTAAAATGTAAAGTTTATACACGACGAACGACGCACGACGGACGACGGACAGTGATAGATTGCAATAGCTCATCTGAGCCTTTGGCTCAGGTGAGCTAAAAATACAAAAACCTGAAATAATTAACCATTATCCTCACCATTTGGTTTCATATGACTCTATCCTGATAATATGAATAAGTTATGTTATTGATGATTTATTCTTCACAAATTACTCTAGTCAATAAGTCCAAATGAATCGGTAAATCTTAATCCATATTTAAACCAAAATCCAGGATACATGATGGTTTAGGTGGCTTATAAAGAGGATTACGACCTTTAAGCGAGTCTTCAACATAACATTTTCTTTGAACTACTGAAAATGATGCAACGCCTGATTTTAACTTAGATTTGTAAATTTCCATAAACTCTGGTGTTAATTTGTCCATAAAACCAGATTTTACTTTATGTAGTTCCTCATACAAATCCAATTCCTTCAAACCTGAACAAAATGTCCTGTAGTGCAATACCATCCAAAGAATAACAATGGAAGATGTTGACAACTCTGATGACCCTTGAGTAGTGAATAATTCAACAGGCCTGCTTTGAAGAAGTATATCACTGTTAGGATCATACATAAGTATTCTGAATTGTTTTTGTGAAATAACAATAGTTGGTATCAAACTAGTTTTATGCTGCGAGTGTCTGCTGTTTTGTAACATTGAAAACACTATAGCCTTAGCAACATTCTGATCTTCTGTAGTGTCAATACCGTCATCTGAGTAATCTGTGTCAATACTGTCATCCGAGTCATCTGTGTCAATACTGTCATCGCCACCTGTATCAGTATTGTCATTTAAGTCAATTTTAGCATCACAATTTCCATCTGATGAATTTTCTTTTTTGTCACTGCCCTCTGTTATATCCAGATCTAAAATAATCAAGCAAGTAAATTCATTGAATTAGGATCGCCTACCAATAGGTAATCAGTCAAAAGGGTCATAACTCTCTCATAAACCAACTAAGTTAATGAAATGCACATTCATAAAATACTGCTTCATAGTTTTGAAGAAATACCAGGTACTCCTTCTTTCTTAGACGGAGAGAAGGATGTTAGAAAGAACGCAAGGAAGGAACTTAGAATTTAATACTCCTCCATTTTCACCGAAAAGCAGGGTACAATAAATTCGGCAACATATATTAGACTTTTTATGTTAATATGCCTTACAGCTAGGTAAATTCAATTACCTTTCCACTCATGGAGCTGTATTTGTTTACCAGTAGAAAGTAAAAGTTTAGATTATTGAAGATCTACTATAATATTCATCTGACCCATAATGCAAATAATGGTTGGAATATACATAAACATTATACAAAGTTTACAAGCTTTACAATATATATTCCTTTTATACATGTTGCCTTACAGATTACAAACTTCTGTAACACACCATCCACACCCACATGATATATATTGCTGACAAATAGCAAGTTCAACAGTATGAAATCTTGACATGAGATTGAAACCAGGTTTGATTTTTACAACGCACATCAACTTGTAGTTGAAAATTAAGTAAAACTTGCCTTGTTTTGGCTTTTTAGCCACTGGTTCTATATCTGGTTCTTTCATTTTAGCTTCCAGCTCTATTTCTGCTACAGTAACTACTGCAGTTTCAGGTTCTCCATCTTCACGTGAGGATAACGTAATATCTATAAAACCGTGCCATCCTGCCTCATGACCTGTAAAATATATATATATACTCAGGGATGAAGCTCAGGTATTTTGAGTTGGGTAGCCCAGCTCACTTCTGAAAAGAGACTGAAACAGTAATATAGCTAAAATGTGTAAAATTAAGTGGCACAGACAAGTTTTAGGAAAAATGGGAAACTGGGTCCCTGCTAATCTTTATCCCTGTTAAACTTTTCTGATTGTTGTTTATTTTTGAAAATCACTTTGCTAATTTTCACAATTTTTGGAAATTGCAACTTTAAAAACATTATATTTTATATCACTCAAATGGTATTTTTCCCCCACAGTTTTGGACATTATGACACTCATTTTCACAATTGCATGGGACCTGGTCCCATGCATAAAAGGATGAGAGATGGTCCTGCTACCCTACAGATCATTTATTATAAATCCTTGTTTTCTCATGACCGAGACAGTACAAAAACAGAACTTACCAATCCCTGTGTCTCCAAATTTAATCTTCACACCACATCCACATCTACAGACTTCATAAGACTTGTCTCTATATCGTTTGTCAATAGTATATAATTGTCCTGGTGCTAGCTGCACCAACAAATGTTCAGCTAATGCAGTTGTTATAACAGTTTCTGTAGGCTTGTCCCCATTATTCAATAATTTTTGTAATCTTTCTTCATTGTAACCTATCATGAAAGAGCTAAATTAAATAAAAAGTTTTATGGAAAAATTTTTTGTGGACTCAATTTCTTTTTTTAAGGTCAATGTCACAAAGACCCTTCTCTTAATTGAACACTGTAATAAGTCCTATAGCCAGAATTGGTACCAAGAACCTTAATCATGAAAGAGAGGAGTGGGGTAATGGGGTTTTACCCAGTTAAAATTCTTTCACATGTATCTAGGTGTTCAGTCTATCATATGGATGGTGGGGGAAACCAGAGTGCCAACAGAAAACAACAGACCTTCAGCAAGCACACTGATGTACCTTTCTCACTAGAATATATTCCTTGTAGGATTAGTATCTAGGCATTTCAAAAGGCACTGTGATCCAGACCGTAAACACATGCTTTAGACCACTCAATCAGGCCCCTTCTTTCATGAAAAAGATAAAAAAAATTCTGGTACTGGTATGGCTAGAATATTAAACTGCCAATAACACCTACCTATCCAGTAAGTTAATTTTGAATATACCTGGTATTGTCAATTTGATACACAATTCGATGTAAAGCAATAACCTACCATTATTAAGACATAAAGTTCATTTCAATTGATTCCAAGAGAGTTCTAGTTTGCACTCAGATTTTTCTAGGACTAAACAACAACTAAAAAAGGTTGTTTGACAACTTGTAACCATGCATTTTTTACATCAAGACAACTCGTACCCAGGAAAACAATTTGCAAAGGGCCAGATTTGATATGTGGCCAGGGATCTCAGTGGGTCTAGCGTCCCACTATTATCGGGAGGGTCCCAGGTTCAAGTCCCGATTTGGCCGCTGCATTTTTCCCCTTTCCTGTTACATTTTCGGGCTCATCTGACCCTGGGAAGTGGACGACCAACAAGTTGGTCTCAGGTAGAACCTGGTGGTTTCAATTCAATCCTTTTTTTGTGATTCAACTCTCTTGAATCGAAACCACCAGGTTCCACCCTGGGACCAACCTATTGGTCGGCCACTTCCAAGGGTCGGACGAGTCCCCAAGTTAAACAGGAAAGAGAAAAATGCAGGGTCTGACTGGCTCAGATTTTCCTAGGACTAAACAACAACTAAAAGAGGTTGTTTGACAACTTGTTCCCATGCATTTTTTACATCAAGACAACACATACCCAGGAAAACAATTCGCAAAGACCAAACTTGATATGTGGCCAGGAATCTCAGTGGGTCTAGCGTCCCACTATTATCGGGAGGGTCCCAGGTTCAAGTCCTGATTTGGCCGCTGCATTTTTCCCTTTTCCTGTTACATTTTGGGGCTCATCTGACCCTGGGAAGTGGATGACCAACAAGTTGGTCCCAGGTAGAACCTGGTGGTTTCAATTCAATCCTTTTTTTAATGGTCGGCCACTTCCAAGGGTCGGACGAGTTCCCAAGTGAAACAGGAAAGAGAAAAATGCAGGGTCGGACCGGGGATCGAACCCGGGACCTCCCGCACGATTGGCAAGTGCTCTACCACCGATCTACCTAGACTACTACATCACTATGACGTGACGTCATGTTGACATCATCAGTAATAAAAACATTAATTAAAAATATTAATGTATACTTACTTTTTCTTTTCATAAATCCGTCTAAACTTCTAAATGCCTTCTTAAGACGAACTTCAATCTCTTCGTAGTTTCGTTGACCAAGCTTTAACTCTGAAATAAGCTGAAACCCAGTTTCGAAAAGAAACTTGAAGTCGACGGATACAGGGCCATCTCCTTCACCGCAATTACAGATTGGCAGTACATTGCATTCTGCTTTAGTAAAAGGCCTTGATCGACTGGCATTACAGCACAACCCGATTCTTTTACAAAACACATGAAATGTGTCATAAACACACTGTACAGCAATTAAAATCTTATTGCTTTTTAACACATCGACCATGTTTGTTTTGAAAATAGTGCGTAAAGTCTCGTGTTGTTATGTAAATTCCTCCAGTGTAGGAGAACCTTTCTTTCTGTAAATATTGGGGTTTCCTCCAGTATTTAAAGCACCACCTTAAAGGTGTAACTGGAAGCAACTGTAAAGTGGCGAGTTGGCGGTATAATAAAACACACTTGTTAACAGTTGTTAAGATCCGGATAAAACATCAATAAAATGTTAAAAAGTTACCTTTTTCGAATGACATAGACTAACAGATCACCACCACTGCTACAACCAGACATAAAATATGATATGTCTCTGCTACAACCTAGTTGTTTCGTAACAAGACCATTTTATTCTACTAGAGCCCATGATGATTTAAATAATTATCAGGGATAGTAAAAAACTGGACCTTTGCCCATGGCAAAGGGACCATATTAAAATGTATATAACAAGAGGGGGAAATTCAAATACCAGATGTCATCAGTACCGTTAATAATAAACCGTCTTGATAGTTCCCGTCACTTCCCGTTCTGGAATTACTCATCCACCATATCTTCCATCCAAAAAGAACATCCAATGATTTAAACAACCAACAAAAAACAAAGAAAAAAAACTATCTGCCCAAGTTGCAAAAAGATACCCGATTTTAGTTTATGAGTGGCCGATGGAAACTAAATTCAAATTTTTTAAAAAATGCGCCAAAAATTTGAATGTTTACAAAGAATCAAAATATTTATTAATTTAGTTGAAAAGGCGGTAGTGACCTGTCCTATTAAAATTCGTCCTAGTTTAGAAAGTGGCACATCTGACGTCACAAAGAATCCCACTGATTTATTGCGTGTTGAGTTAACTACAAAACCCAACGGATTGATTGTGAACTGGATTTTACGTCCTAAATATTTCACTTCATGATATCGAGACGTCACCAGCTGTATAGGAAAAACTGAAACCCCGTGTCGAGACAAGCGTGGCACGGCATTACTTCACCTAGAGTGGCAGAAATCTTTACCTTTACTTATGACAATGTCATGTGAAAGAATGACTATTTAACGTGCAACCACGCTTGTCGTGATATGGGACATCGGTTTTAAGGCCTCTTCCTAAGGACACCGTGAATGCTGGGTTCTTCGTGAAAAAACAGTCACTACGTTATTTTTCAGGTGACAACATTTTGAATACACGTTTAACAGCTGTTTAAGCATGAACAAAGTATTTTTAGCTCACCTGAGCCAAAGGCTCAAGTGAGCTTTTCTGATCACAATTTGTCCGTTGTCTGTCGTCGTCGTCGTAAACTTTTCACATTTTCATCTTCTTCTCACGAACCACTGGGCAGATTTCAACCAAATTTGGCACAAAGCACCACTAGGTGAAGGGGATTCAAGTTTGTTCAAATGAAGGGCCACACCCTCTTTAAAGGGGAGATAATTGAGAATTATTGAAACTTTGTTGGTATTTTCAAAAATCTTCTTCTCAAAAACTATTCGGCCTGTAAAGCTTAAACTTTGTGGAGGCATCCTTAGGAAGTGTAGATTCAAGTTTGTTCAAATCATGGTCCCCGGGGGTAGGGAGGGGCCACAAGGGGGGATCAAGTTTTACATAGGAGTATATAGAGAAAATCTTTAAAAATCTTCTCCTCAAAAACTATTAGGCCTGAAAAGCTCAAATTAAAATGGAAGCATCCTGAGGTAGTGTAGATTCAAGTTTGTTCAAATCATGGTCCCGGGGGTAGGGAGGGGTCACAAGAGGGGGATCAAGTTTTACATAGGAATATATAAAGAAAATTTTTAAAAATCTTTTTCTCAAAAACTATTAGGCCAGAAAAGCTCAAATTAAAATGGAAGCATCCTCAGGTAGTGTAGATTCAAGTTTGTTCAAATCATAGTCCCTGGGGGTAGGGTGGGGCCACAAGAGGGGGGTCAAGTTTTACACAGGAATATATAGAGAGAATCTTTAAAAATCTTCTCCTCAAAAACTATTAGGCCAGGAAAGCTCAAATTAAAATGGAAGCATCCTCAGGTAGTGTAGATTCAAGTTTGTTCAAATCATGGTCCCCGGGGGTAGGGAGGGGCCACAAGAGGGGGATCAAGTTTTACATAGGAGTATATAGAGAAAATCTTTAAAAATCTTCTTCTCAAAAACTATTAGGCCTGAAAAGCTCAAATTAAAATGGAAGCATCCTGAGGTAGTGTAGATTCAAGTTTGTTCAAATCATGGTCCCCGGGGGTAGGGAGGGGTCACAAGAGGGGATCAAGTTTTACATAGGAATATATAAAGAAAATTTTTAAAAATCTTTTTCTCAAAAACTATTAGGCCAGAAAAGCTCAAATTAAAATGGAAGCATCCTCAGGTAGTGTAGATTCAAGTTTGTTCAAATCATAGTCCCTGGGGTAGGGTGGGGCCACAAGAGAGGGGTCAAGTTTTACACAGGAATATATAGAGAGAATCTTTAAAAATCTTCTCCTCAAAAACTATTAGGCCAGGAAAGCTCAAATTAAAATCGAAGCATCCTCAGGTAGTGTAGATTCAAGTTTGTTCAAATCATGGTTAAATAATAGTGTATTTTCCATGCTGTATTCTTTTATATAAGTATTTTGATATAAAGTTAAATATATGTTCATGAGAAATATATTAATTGTACTTGTATTTAAAAGGTAATTTTTAATGTAAATCCTGCTGTATTCTATAATTTCTATTTGCCATTTCCCGATTACAGTATTCGGCCTATGCATTTTCTCTCTTTTGAGATTGGTAGATTGCATGATGAAAATTTTTTTTAAAATTATTTCATTGGTTGAAATGCTGTAAGAAAAAGGTAACGGAATAAGCCGAGGCTTGTCGAAACATCAACCTTTTACGGTACATAGAAATACTTACAAATTGTTTAGTGAAAAGCATCGGTAGGAAGTATAGATTTCAGTTTGTACAAAACCTCCCTCCCCTGCACTCACTTCAATACTGAACTCATTTCGGCTTCTACCTAGCAAGTTGCTCAGGTGAGCGATGTGGCCCCTGGGCCTCTTGTTTTCTAAGTAAGCCGCGTGCGAGCGTCGTTAACACATTTTTCGACTTTTCCTTTGAAACTGCCGTGCAATTTCAAAGAAACTGAATCAGATATGAGCCTGTGCAATTCAGATTCGTTCGTGGTGTTGCCATGGCTAACAAAATTAAATCAAGGTGACCTAGGAGCGCATTTTTTAAAAATTCTTCTCCGACATACGGAGCCCGCGAAGGGACATTGAGATAAATACATGTTTACGTAAAACCAATGGTTCTAGAAACAATAATGTGACATTTGGTTCTTATGGGGTTTTTAACCTGAAGTCAAAAATATTTTTCGCATTACGTTTATAAAATTTCGTAAAATGACTTAAAATTGTAATAATTTAATATTTGAACTGATGCCATTGTAGGGATTTCAGTATAAATGACCTTCAAAGCAAGAACGTGGTTAAGGTCATAACCTACGTTTTACCTGCATGTTTTTACTTCTACTATATGTCAATGTAGATTTTAATTTTTACCTTAACAATGGGGCCATGGTATTGACCTAGTTTTTACCTTTGTACTTTGGCTACTAGTTTTAACTATTTTGGAAATAATCGAAGCATTTATCTTTCTATCTGAAGCCAAGATCAAAGGCCAGCGTCATAACACTATAAATGAAATAATCTTTAAATTGCTACGTCTTGACCATATGTAAATCTTTGTCGTGGGTTTTTTTTAACTTTTGACTTTTTTCTTTCAATGCTCTCCACAATGTTAACTATTTTGGAAATATTCGAAGATTCATTGTCTTTCTACCTGAAGCCAAGATCAAAGGTCAGGGTCATAACACTATAAATGAAATAATCTTTAAATTGCTACTTCTTGACCATATGTAAATCTATGTCATGTTTTTTTTAAACTTTGACTTTTTTCTTTCATTGCTCTCCACAATGGAGTCAGATTCTAAGGCCAAGGTCATGACATAGTACCTTTGTTACTATTTTTGGCCATTATAAATTTAATTATTTATTAATTTTGAAGCAGACGTTATTTATAAGATGAACATATCAGGGTCATTGATCCTCCTTTTGGTTATGTCCATCTATTTAATCAACTTTGGTTGACTTTGACTTTGGAAAGTGAGCACCATGTAACAAATACTACAAACATTAAAAATCCGAATTTAACAGAAAATACAAATGCAGACGCCCCAAACGTATTTGGTAATATTTCATTCAGTTTCCAAGATATGCAAGAGGCCGCGGTGGAGGTGGTCTAATGGATAAAACATTAGTCTACAAATCCAGGGTCTTACACCGCTTTGAATTTGAGTCCCACTCAGACCACATGTGGGAGTGATTTTTTCTACTACATGTAGTTCACCTGGTGTCATAATGTTACTGGGGGAGTGGTACGCTTGTCTGCATCGTACCCACTTGGTAAGCTAACACCTTAAAATCGCCCCGAGTGCTCGTTGGTACAAGGCAGACCATAAAACACACACGTACTTCACATGCATACAAGAACTTGTTCATAGATTAATCCAGAGATTAATAAAATAGTTCTCGTCGTGAATAGCTGATGCGACGTTAAGCAACATTCAACAACTAATTCATTGAAATTGCACAGTCTTTTAAAGTGGTGAATCTGTTCAGAATTCCATTTTGAATATCCTTACTTTTTTTGCGCTACATAAAGCAGGGGCCGGTTTTTCGAAGCTATCCTAAATTTTGTCTTAAGATATGTCCTAGGATAAATTCTAGGACTAGGCTAGGATAATGTTAGGATAATCATAACCGGTTTTTCGAAGGCGTCTCAGCTCGGTCGTATCTAGGATATCCTATTTTTTATCCTAAGTTCAGATTTATACATGTTGTCAGTACAAATATGACTTTTTAACGCAGAATTAAAGTAGTAAAAAATCTAAATTAATATTATAAATATGTGACAAATAAATATTAAGATATGTGATATTAATTAAGAAATATATTCAAGAGAAATTTTAATTATATGTGAAATCACTGTGAATGATTTTTTTTTTAATTTGTATTGTGTCTCGTAAGACTTTTCTGTTGAAAATAAATGCGTTCGTGTATATATTTAATACTCACAGGTAGTAAACGATATATAGATTAAAAACATGCTTCATGTAGAAGTTCATTATTTCTATAGGGTCATAGGGTAAAATCATGCAATAACATACATAAGGACATTTGAGTGAGTCAAAGTATAAAAAGTTATAATGAGCAGAAAGAGAAATCCAAATTTCAGCGATATGGAGGTAGAGATTTTATTGGACGAGATCGGCAAGCATAAGAGTGTGCTTTTTTCTAAAGTTTTAAATACTATAACAAACGATTCAAAAAGAAAAAATTGGGAGAATATATGTGAAAAAGTTAATTCCTCCAATACATCGTCACACCTAAGAACCGTCGAAGAATTAAATTAAATTAATTTCGATTATTTGAAAATTTCATGGAATAACACTAGTTCTTAAAATATACAAAATTATTATAAAATTATTATATATCTAAAGATAATTCACTCGATTATAGGGTGCGTTTAAGTTTTGAAACGTGCCATGTAATAAACCCCGTGCATTAGAGTTGAATTGAGTAATGGTGTTTAATGTCCCAGTCAAGAATATTTCACTTATATCGAAACGTCGCCAGCTATAGGCGATGGTGCAGAAATTTTGCCTGTGCGTTGCGCTGATGGCATTATACAGCATGGTTCTTTATAGTGCCAAGCCTACCAAGACACGGAACCGCGTTTATTTTAAGTTCCCATCCGAAAGAACCGTGACTTTCATTTCGTAATGCCGAGTGTGCGGCGAAAGAACAGTCACTACCCACTTTAAAGTCTTGGGTCAGACCCGGCCAGGGTTCGAACCCACGCCCTCCCACTTACAGAGCGAGCACTCTACCAATTGAGCTACCGCAGTGGTTCCCGTGCATAGAGAGTCATTCGATATATCGTATGATACATTAACGCACAATAACATTTTCAGGAAATCTAGCATGAGTTTTTAATCATATTATAAACGTTTAATTTTGATTACATGCATTTTTCAAAATATAGTGAGTTTTATAAAAAAAAAATTATTTGTGTATTTTCTTTCAGTTATCCCTAAGGGTGGGGCTTTAAATTGAGAGAGAGAGAGAGAGAGAGAGTAAATGTATTTCTAATGTGATTTATGTACTTTTAGATTCCCTAAATGATTCCGACTCTGATGTAAAATAAAAAAAAAAAATAAAAAAATAAAAAAAAAATAAAAAAAAAAAAAAAAAAAAAATCTAATGGATTGTCTCTGTCTCTAAAAACTCGATTTCGGCGTATGTTTTGATTTCATGTAAATAAACAGCTGCCATCTTGATTTATTTAGAGTATCCTAAAACTAGGATTACCATAAGATGGTCTTAGGACACCTATATACCTGTCCTAAGTTTAGGATCATATTTAGGACTTGTCTCAAGTTGCGACACCTTCGACAAACCGACTTAGGACGAAAAAAATGTCTTAAGACTAGGTTAGGACAAATTTTAGTCTAAGGATAGCTTCGAAAAACCGGCCCCAGATTCTTTTGTTTAATAATGTTTGTGTATTTTAACCCCAACCCCCATACTCGACTTTGTGAGGTAACCTTCAACCCAATTTTTAACATGGTTTATGGCACATCCTCGTACACTGGCTAACACCTTGAAATCCATATAGAAAAGTAGGAGATTGGAAATGAACATGGACATTAAGCAGAATGGTTTAATGACACCGCTCTTATGCTTGTCTCCCTATGTGGGAAATCTTGGGTTCAAACCCTGGACGCAAAAGGTAGTGACTGTTCTTTCTTTCGCTAAGCACGCTACATTTAGAAAGTCACTGGGTACTTCAGAAAAGACCTTTAAACACTATGTCCCACGTCACATTTAAGAAACATCCCTGCATAATGCCCTGAGCACACCGCTAAGGTGAAAACTTCTGCCACTTCACCTATAGCTGGTGACACTTCGATATAAGGGAAACATTCTTTACTGGGATGTAAACGCCCATTCAATCAATCAATTTACCTTATACTAATTTTCATTTGTATTAAATGTCATTAGACATAGTAAAATTTTAAGATTTGTTCTGGTGATTATGACCTTTGACTTAAAGAACACAATTTGATCAAAGAGGCATAACTTTTATGCTGGTTTATGATTAAAGCAAGTTTTGTTAAAATCCATACAGAAATGATAGAGATATGGAGCAGACACAAATGGTAAATACTGATGGACAACACAAACAGATTGTACCCTCAACAACTTTGTTGTGTGTGGTTGGTTTGGGGTGAGTGTGGTGAGGGTTATAAAATTATTTTAATGAATATCTGGGAAACCAGCAATAAAAGATGTATGAATGGATTAAGTGTTCCCTCTATCCATCAAGCCATCACATAGCCACTTGGAAGACTGGCTGTCTCTAAGTTTACATGTGGCTTAAATTTGTGGAAATTTTCTGAAATACATGCATACAAATTTTAAGTTACTGGTAAAAAAATCTAAATGAACCACCTGTCCTCCAGTGGTAATCAAAAACAAACTGGCAAATTAGGTTAAACACCTAAACTTTCACCAGGGAAGCGAGGCTGAGTGCTCCGAAAGGGTAAGCACCTCCAATTTAGCTAGCTATATCTGTCACATGTGTTATCAAAATTGAGGGTGAAAGGAACTATGGGACTATGAATTAGAAATATATATGTAATGACCATATAGTGAATTATGATCAGATACCATAAACTAGTAATATCATGTATAACTGTATGTATACATTCATGCCTTCTTAATATTTTTTATGTTCCATATAAGCTTGTAATCACTGCAATCAGGTTGTGACTTCTTTCAAAAACATTCTATATTTTTCTAGTTTGTACGAAGAGCAACATGTTTACCAAAGATCTATAAAACTCTTGTATTATTGTTCCAGTATATAATGACATTGTAAAATAAAACAAATGCATTGTTTTCTTAATTTATTTACAATAACACATTTTCCAAAATATTTTCTTAAATCTAGCCAACGAATAAAAAAGATTCATTAAAACTAGATATATTCAATTGGCATTAAGATATTCAACTACATGTATATTACATTGTTATTTGCATATTTTCAAAACATAAGTATAGTACATGTATTTATAATGTCAGCTTTGGAGGTGTAATAAATACTAATTAGCACTTTGTTTGTAAAAAATCATAACAGTACTAGAGAAAAAGTAAAAATAAATTCTCCTGGGGAACTAATGATTTCTTAAACTGAAAAGGAAAACTACTTAATACATGTATATCATGCAAATCAATAAACAACTGGTACAGGAAATATTGACCTCCTCTACAAAGGTCAACTGAAAAGCTAGGGTCTTTCTAGTGATCTTTGTAGACATATTTTACTGTATTGTTGAGAGCTTTAATAACAAGCGATATAAGGTCAAGTTAAAGAAGAGGAAAAGTTAAAATAAGTTTTTATGGAGAACCATAGCATCAATAAATACATGCATTACTGAGAAATTAAAACAACCAAGGAAACAATGGAGGAAAAAAAAAAAAAAAATTCTGGAAAACCATTGCTTTTAAAATTACTACCGAGAGCCTAAAACAATATGAAAACACTTGGTCAGAAAAAAGTATAATGTATCAAAAACTGATATGTTGAAATATGTGGTCAAGTTGTTAAAGTTCAAACAAAATTTAAAATATCTGGGAATGCATTTACCAGCACAAACATATTATTTAAATTTGTGTTTTAGATATATCCCCAATAGTAAGGAAACTAAACTGAAAATATTTTTTTCAAAGGAAGTCAAGATTGAAGTAAAAGATAAGTAAACTGTTGATGTCACAACTCATTCAAATTAGACATACCATGTTAATAAATATTACACCCTGAGTTCAATAACACAGAAGTATTTATATAGATCATATTCCATGCTGTAAATGTCCTCCATCTTCTTCTGTGCAAGTTTATCTAACAGTATTTAATTCTTTCCATTTTTAACTTTTATAAATATTCATGTTTTACCTGTATATTTTTATTTAAATTCAACACACTTTAAATTTATAACTTGTATAACAGTCAGGTACTCCAAAAAAAAAAAAAAAAAAAAAAAAAAACAGTGAAAATAAACAAATAGGATTCTGTATAGTTACAGGAGCTGCTGAAGTCGATACAAGTTCCAAACAGTCTATGTACTTTTGGCGACATTATCTTCTATACCACTTTTGTGCTCTATCATTTTTCTTAATTTTCCTCTGTAACTGTAAAACTCCATAAAGTAAGGCTTCAGCTGTTGGTGGACAACCTGGAATATGTGTAAAAACATTTAAATGTCTTGTAAACACTTTATCAATATATGTGTCGCATGGCAAATCATAATGAAGCTATTAATTGACATATCACCGGACATGCCTTTAAGTTCCGACACTGGCTGCCATCTTGTTAACAATGCAGCGCCACGGCAACTAATGACACAATAGTGTCAGTGACGTCAATAAATGACAAAATTCAGGCCAAGTTTTCATTCTATTTGTGTGTAATTCAAGCATGCCAGGCCTTTGTTGGAACACTGTGGGCGTGGCCGGTGATCTGTCAATTTGACAATATGTTTGAACAATTAACCAATTAACTGGACAAACTAAATCTATTGGTGATAAGTTCAATGCTTTTTCTTATAAGAAATCCAATAGTTATTTCATGGGTGTTTTGGGTACAGTCACATCTACCATGAAGCAAATCATACATGCATTTCCTGGTACTAGTATTGTTTTATATTTTTTCCTTTGGCAATAGCAGAGGTTCAAAATTCCCTGGGTCCGAGGTCCGGGACCTATTGATTTTACCTTGGGACCATTGATATTTAAATTGTAAAAGTCCGATGGACCTGCCATTTTTACCAGAATAATTATACTTTTTCAATATAATTACATAATTGCACATGGGTCTTTCAATGTTGATATTGGACTTTCAAAACTTTATGTGGGACCTGCCAAAAATAAAGGCAAAAGGTCCTGGACCTTCCATTACAAAACATAATTTTGAACCCCTGAATATTAATCCAAACTAATATCATTGTTAGATGTTTTACCCTTCTTAACATAAAAATTGTTTATATATGATCATGCAGCTAGCTAAAATCTGAAACTATGAAAACATTTAACACATCATGAAGTACTACTCTTCCTTAAAATCAATACTTTGTTTTCCAGAAATGGTATCATCAATCAAGACAAAGCCTGCAAAAATTTGAAACTCCATTTCCTTTTTAAGACATATTTTTAACTTAAGAAGAGTGGAGTGGAGTGGAGTTTTAAGCTCAAGTCAACATTCTTTCAAATATACTGAGTCAGTTCTGAACTTCATAGATGGTGCTCAGAGAAAACCAGTGACCTTTCACAAGTGAACTGACAAACGTTCTCACTCAAAGAACTGTCCCGAGAAAATGAGTCATGAACTGCATCAAAATTTAGGAAAACATTGCAAGCATGGCCAGTAGTTAATCATAACTTACCAGGTACATAAATATCTACAGGTATAATTCTATCACAGCCCCGAACTACAGAATAGGAATAATGATAATATCCTCCACCATTGGCACAACTACCCATAGAGATAACATAACGTGGTGGTGCCATCTGGTCATAAATCTGAAATAAAGAGTGATACTTATTTACTTTATTTCTAAGCTAAATTGAGCTTTACCTAATAAAAAATCCAATGTCTTTAATAGATCATAACTTATAAAGATCCTGAAAAAATGCAATTGGTATGGACTTACATTATGGCAATTAGTTTTAGGGGGTATACATAAATCACCATGTCTGTCTTTGTCTGTCTGTCCGTGTAAAATTGTGTCCGAGCCATATCCCTTCAATGCTTTGGATGACTGTCTTAAAACTTCACATGAATAATCTGCATGTTCCAAAGGTATGTCATGACCTTGAACCAAGGTCATATAAGAAAGGTCAAGGTGGAAGGAAAACATTAAATGTTGGGAGCATTATATATGTTTTGTTTGTAACAACTGTGGTCCAGATCAAAATGGAGCGTAGTGGAGTAATAATGTTTTATGCCAGAGTAAAGAACCTTTGACTTATATCAAGGCATTTGGTTCAAGGGTGTTGAAGGAAACTGGAGTGCCAGAAAAAAATCATCAATTTTTAACAAGTATACTGACAAGTTTCTCACCCTACCATCTACCTTAATTTGGATTAAACAAGAGGTTCTGTAATGTATAAGTGCATCCTCTGCCACCAAGCTCCCAAAATAAAGTAAATCACTTACAAACCATTTTCATTATAATTTAGTCAGCTTCGTATTCAAATCAGGGGTTCAAAATTCCCCAGGTCTAAGGTTCAGGACCTATTGGTTTTACATTGGGGTCATTGATATTTAAGCTGTAAAAGTCTGACGGACCTGTAATTTTTACCAAGATAATAGTACTTGTTCTATATGATAATATAATTGCATATGGACCTTTCAATGATATTATTGGACTTTCAAAACTTTTATGAGAGACCAGGCAAAAATAAAGGCAAAAGGCCACAAACCTTATATAACAAAACATAATTCTGTGTATGAATTCCATACTACCAGATCTAGATTTATACAATAATTTTTTTTAACTGCTGTATTTACAATTTTACAAAAACAAGAAATCATTACTATGATGAACTACTGATGGAATTAAAGTCAAAATATATTACCTTCCTCAAAGCAGGTGCCATTTTGTTTGTGAGAGTTCCAGCGACAATAATACAATCTGACTGTCTTGGACTAGCTCTAAATACAACACCAAAACGGTCCATATCATATCTGGGCGCAGCAAAGTGCATCATCTCAACAGCACAACATGCCAGACCAAAAGTTAATGGCCAAATGGAACTCTGTTAAAATAATAAGGCATAAAACTTTGTATACATATTGTATAATTAGTACTGTGTCATCAGCATGAAAAACTGTATAAGGTATAAGTTGTATAATCATTATTTAATCAGGATAAAACAACCTAGTAGCTCTGTTGCCTGTAAGAGCAGAAAGAAGTACTTTGATATGTATTCAAGCTGAAACCTAAACCTACAATTTTCACAAGGAAAATGTACTTGGATGTAAGCTAAGCATCAATTGTGTCACAATTAGTCAATTAAAACACTTTAACCAGCCACTTTAATCCATGGAAGATAATGCTGGTTCTCATATCTGGTGAATGATAGCCAAGATAAACATGGCTATAAAAATCCACTACTAGCATATCATTACATCTATTCTAGATTTCTGGAGGTGTACATGCTATGACAAGGTACCACTTTTGCCCTTTATGTGACTACACTTTGTCATTGGGCATTTATGTGACTGCACTTCGTCTATTCTAGATTTCTGGAGGTGTAAATGCTATGACAATGTACCACTTTTGCCCTTTATGTGACTTCACGCATTTGTGCGACTACACTTTTTTCTAGCGGTATTCTAGATTTCTGGAGGTGTAAATGCTATGACAAGGTACCACTTTTGCCCTTTATGTGACTTCACGCATTTGTGCGACTACACTTTTTTCTAGCGGTATTCTAGATTTCTGGAGGTGTAAATGCTATGACAAGGTACCACTTTTGCCCTTTATGTGACTTCACGCATTTGTGTGACTGCCCTTTGTCTATTCTAGATTTTTGGAGGTGTAAATGCTATGACAAGGTACCACTTTTGCCCTTTATGTGACTTCACGCATTTGTGTGACTACATTTTGTCTACCGGTATTCTAGATTTTTGGAGGTGTAAATGCTATGACAAGGTACCACTTTTGCCCTTTATGTGACTTCACGCATTTGTGTGACTACACTTTGTCTACCGGTATTCTAGATTTCTGGAGGTGTAAATGCTATGACAAGGTACCACTTTTGCCCCTTGTGTGATTACACTTTCCAGTGGGCATTTTTCTGTTCGCGCTGGGCATCGCCAATGTCAACAATTGCGATTTTTTTCTTCAACTGGTGACAAAAAATGGCACATGGCGATTTTTTTGGCGACAGTGTGTCAGAGTCCACCGGTATCTTTGTCACCTGTAATTAACAGGTGATAACACATCGGGGCCAGTGACGGATCGGCAAGTGCCACTGAATTAACAAAGTAATTAAACTCTGGTGTTAATTACTATGAGTTGAGTAAGGTGATTGTCTAAGGTGTGAATGTAAGTCCGCTTAATTATCGGCAGGTAAATCTGTGTAATATAGGAGTGTGTCGAAACTGCCTGAGGATATACCCAGGTGCCCTCCCAATATTATATCGTTAGGCAAAACAAACAACGATGGACACAGAATTAGTGTAAAATCCAAAATAAACAACAGTTATAATAAAAATTACTTTTTATGTTGTTTATTTCATTATTATTTTTTTTAAAAAGTGTCTGTTGATAATTGTGATTCAATGCACAATACACATTGTAGGAGATCATCTGTTTGTGAGCAAATTACGTGACTTTATCAGTTATTCCCAAACATGTTTGAGGTTCACGATCATAACAATATATCCACTTGGTCAAAATTAAATGAATTTTTGTACTCCTAGTCAAGAATATTTCATCTCGGTCAAGAATATTCCTCAATTTGTCACAATTACGTTTTTTTGGGAAAAATAGATTGTGCTGCCTAATAGATCGTGATCATGACGAAGGGAAAAAATCTTTTTTTTTAAGTCGCGTTTCAAATACATTCTAATATAATTATATCTTAAAAAAAGAATAAATGCATCACCATAGCGTTAATTTTCCTACCTTTAGGCCTAACCAAATGATCATTATTGGGAATTTCCATTGTACAAAATGTAACTCGTCGAATCAGAGGCCTGACAGGGGGTTCCACGAGTTTTCTCATCCAATGAAATTCATTGATAACTGTCACTTCCTATGCTGACAGGACTTGCAATGTACGATTTTTATTTTCATCTACTTTCACTTTCAAAGAAAATTAAAACAAGTTATAGAGGTATGGTTTTATTTAGTTTACCAGGTCAGGACGGTATATAAATAATTATGTAAATATACGTCCCACATCACTACCTTGTCTAAGTTACAATGAAACTGTTCACCACATCCACGGCAATCCAATACACAACAAGTTGATCAACACATGGCGTGAACATAACGCAATTTATCTGTTAATTAATAACTAAATAACATCTCTTGTTCATTTATTGTTTGGGTTCATTTTTATAATTGGTGTGAAGGGCTGAAACTTTGAAGGATTTAAGTATGTATGTAGATCTACCTGCACATGCATGTACCCGACTGGACTGATAAACTATTTTATGTGTTAAACCCCCCACCCCACCTTTGGCGATGCATTAATGAAATTGGCGACAAAATTTTACAACTGGCGATTTCTTTGGCGACAGAATTTTACAACCCAGCGCTAACCCTGGTTAATCATCTAAAATAAAAGAAGTATTTATAAATTCTTCTGCTTATTATTATTATTTTGGTACAGATTGATTGATTGATTAAATGTGAATTTATGCTCTTGTCAAAAACATTTCATTTACATCAAGACATGACCAACAATAGGTAAAATTTTTTACCTTTGCAGTGCACTCAGGGCAGTGTGCAAGGCGGGTATTTTAACATACAACACCTGCCATGACAAAGGGCATTGTTTTTTTATGTCACTTCCAAAGGTAGAGCTGAAACGAATGTTTGAATATTCGATTACGAATAGATTTTTGGTGGTATTTGAATGCTAAATTGATATTCGAATATTCATTCCTATAGGAAAACGTGGTTAAAAAATAATTCTGATGAAAGAATTCAACTTATATTTCGTCTGGAAGTATAAATATGTGACACAGCAAAAACCTACTTTCAGATGCTTCCTTTCTTTCTTCATTTTTATTAATAGGAAACTTTTATTAATCCAAACAGTCATCAGAAAGTCACAATCTGACAGATCCTGTAAACTTCCTGTCATTACATCATATCATGATTATGTCCCTTTAAATTCATTAAACATGTTATTCAAGGTAGCAGGGTTGGTAATGACTATTTATTGGGTTAACGTAAAATATGGCTGTCACATGTTTTACTCCTTACATGGTCTTAATCATTAAATCTGGGTTTATTTAGAAGAATATTAGAGAGATCATGATTTTATCATCATCATACAGCCTTCCTATGAATAAGGAATAAATAATAACAAGGTAATTGTTTCCTCTGTTTCATGCATTCCACATCATTTCCATCCAAAAAATGCCTTATACATAGCTGTGTTTCAGAAAAGATGCAAAGTTTCTCTTTGGTACAAAATATTGAATAGGATTCGAATAACAGCCCACGAATATTCGAATCCTAAATTTGGTATTCGTTTCAGCTCTATCCAAAGGACTCTATGACTTCTGAATGTGGCGTGCTTGGTGAAAGAAGAGTCACTACCTATTTTCAAGTCTTGGTCAGACTCCAGCCAGGGGTTTCAACCCATGACCTCCTACATAAGAGAGCACTCTACCAACTGAGCTACCATAGTGATTTGTTATTCAAAGTAGACATACCCTTTTAGTCCAGTTAGCAAAATCATCAATACGGGCCATAGCAAAATCTAGTTTATTATTTGTTTGAAAAGGAGAATATGACTGCCTTTTGACAACACCGCCGCTCTTTTCAGCTGGTTCGACAGCAGCATCAGTGCTCTGTTCCCTGTATGGTATAAGACTGAAACATATAAAGACGAAATTAAACATGTATGTTGTATCTTTAGAAAATAAGATATTACCGGTAATTTGTAATATAAATTCAATTTAATATTTTCAGGTTTTTGCAAAACAGAAAAAGGACAACATGTTTAATGAATTTAATTTAATATTAAATTTTCACATCACTAACTGTCTTAAGATAACAATGCAATTGTGAAGTACATGTACAATTTGTTTTAAAAATACAATAATTATAAACATAAAAAATAAATAATAAATCTTGCACTGTTATTACTGATTGAGTTATCCCCCTTGTTTTTAAAAAGCACATGGCATGACAGCTTTCTGACTCCAAATTTCTAGAGATGATTTTACTCATTTTCAATCATTCAATTGGAAAATGCTTTTATTTATGGATTCTTTTGTGAGAAAGCAACATTCTGAGAAGGTCTGTTTTTTTAATATTAAATTTTCATACAAAAAATGATCTACTATTTTGTTAAATACCTCCCCCCCCCTCAGTTCCATACTGATAGAGACGTTTTTACAATAAATATTTGAGGTTCTTTATCAAGATGGCTTTTAATTACATCAGTCAACAGGTTGATGAATCCATGACATGCATAAATGATCTCAAGTTAATTTAATTATCGGATTAAAACACCTGTAGACATCGGGAGTTACCTGTGTTTACCTTTGTAGCATGTAATATACAGCGGCGCCTCAGGTGTTAAATTAACTTGTCAAAACTTAGAGCGACTAGAACTATGGTTTTGAGACAGTTTAGGTCGAAGTTTTTTGAAACAAGTTGAAGATATCGCCTAACTTCGCCCTTATTTTGAGCCCTGTCTAATACATCTATACCGGTATATTATTATTAAGTTTTATTTGTTTCCAGATTGATTTTTGAGACTTTATTTTCAGTAAATTATTTTAGTATTTTGTTCAAATTGTTTAGCTTGGTGTTTTTGAAAAAATCAAGATTTTCAATTGTGAAGAGTGTCCAATATCAGCCCTAATAGGGCCAAGATGTAACATTAACATTTACAAGTACAAGTAGTATCTTACCTGGTCTTATCTTTATTTCCATCTTCAGTTTTCTTTCTGTTTGACATCAATTGTCTACATTGTGTAAATGTGATGGGTGTGGTTCTATTAACCAACCGTAATTGGTTAATAGAAGCAGGCAACCTGGATACTAAAACAAAGAAAACAAACATATAATGTAAATTATTTGTGGTAAAATATAACAAGCACAAGCATAAAATAGAAAGTGTGTGTTGTTTGAGCTGCTGTCTGGAACTACCAATAATTATTAAAGTAGGTGTCTTTTACTACCAATAATTAAAATAGGGGTCATTATGGCAAAATGGGTAAGGTGTCCTTTCAAAACCCAAAGTATTTCACCATTGTGGGTTTGAGAAATTGACCAGAGTTGATCGTAAGTGAGAAATGATACGAGTTGCTATATCACAAGGTCTTCACTCTCTTCTTCAAAGTTAGATTTCTCTCTTTACCATGACAAAATTAAACACAGTGACATCTTTTTGTTTTGAAATATTTAGTAAACCAATAATGCCAAATTTACCGGTTCTTAGCATGTGTGTGCCCCACTACTGCGGTCCTGGAACAAAAACTGACAAAATATCACTCTTACTCTACTCTTGAGTTTGGGTACGATTCTAATGTTGATTGAAGTATAAGCCATTTGAATTCAACTAGACCGAATGTCACGAGCCATGATGATTGTTAACAAAATATGCAATTTCACAGCATGATTTATTCTGGTATCAATTAGGGTAAATAACACTGCATCTGTGCCATCATTTGAAAAAAAACCCACTGAAAGTGTTATTTTAAGCACCCCAAAAACATTTTAGCCACTTTTATGCTTTAATCATCCAATAACGTAACTAAAATTTGAAACTTAAAATTAACCTGAAACATTAAAAAGAGATCTAATAGACAGAAAAAAGTAAATAGTCACATTTTAATGGAAAAAATAATAATTTATTGACTATAGGTGATGTGATGCCTGATAAAATATAGACAAAGTTTTTAAACCAGTTGTTAGGAAAACAAAATGACGGACACTGTCAATACATGTATGTAAACGTCATCTCTTTTTCAGGGGTATATAACTATATTATTTCTAAGCTTCTTATAGTTTTATGATAATCTGTCCATAGGAAAAGTGTTGCAATAGTCACATCACTGAGTGTGTGGTGGCTGGGACTCAATTGATTGCTGGAAAGTTCAAATGGTAGAGCATAATGCTGGTATCTGAAAAGTTCCTGTTTCATGTCCTGGTTTTGTTACTGCATTTTTCCCTATCCTGTTTAGTGCTACAGTATTGGGAGTCATCTAGCCCTGGGGATGGTGTTCTCCACTGTACTATGTGACAGACACCCCCTAATGTTTGTGCAGAACAATAATTTTCATTGAATTTGGAATATCTTTTCACATTTTCTGTAAAAATAACACTATCTGTATTCTGGTAATTTACAACATAGAGCAATTTCCAAAAGATCCCACACAATTGTCAAAAGTTAAGGTTAAAGGATGATGATCATGGGGACCTTACTATGTGAACCCCACTGACAAAGGTAGCGGATGAAGGCTAAAGGACAAGACAATATAGGATACGCTACTAAAAAATTTACTAGAGGCAGAGGTGGCCTAATAGATAAGATGTCAGTCTACAAATCCTCGGGTCTCTCACCACTGGGGAGTGGTATGCTTGTCTGCGGTGTACTGACTTGGTGAGCTAGTGCCATAAATTAAGGAGTACTAGGACCTTCCTAATACTAGCATGACACTCTACCAACTGAGCTACCCTGCCACCTTCAAGCCTGGTCTGCCACAAATTTATGTGGCACTGGCGTTTTACAAGAACACTGGTGATGGAACTGATCACTAATGATCTGTGTTTAGAGAATTTAGTAACACATACCATTGATTGTTTGGATTTTACCAATTTATTTTTACAAAAGGGATAAATTAACAATATTCAAAGGGATCAGTAATGAAACTGGTAACTGTTCAATGTGACAGTGCATTTATGCATTATTGTGTTGGGACTTACCAATGACAATGTAAAACACTGACTCAACAATATATAAAACTTTAGAATTATTGCCTGAAATACCTGTGATTATTGAATGATTGAAAAATTAACGAACATCTATCTAATTTTGCAAAATTACCAACATTCATGTTTGACCTTTATTTTACACCCCCCCCCCCCCCCTCTCAAAATTTTAAGAAAGATTTAGCAAAAATCAATGTGTTATTTACACGACAGAAGTTTATATGCTTTGGTCCTGTTCATACATAGGTGACTTTAATGCAAAACACTCCAAATTTAATTTATGGCAACGCACAGCGGGTTATTTAATAATTTGCTTATGAAACAATTTATACTTACGTTTCAGGGTAGCCATACTTTTTATTTACGAAATCGAAAGCGAGGCAAATATTCTCTTTCGCGCAAGCGCAATTCAAAATTACGATGGCGGACACCGAGGAGCTCAAAGTAAGTGCCGCATTTATTTAAATTTTCTAAAAATGCTTTTGAAATTAATCTCTTATGTTGGAGTTAGAATGTTTGTTATTACATCTCACAATGCATTCACACACAGTTCAGTTTTATACCTTTATTGATATTACAAAAATTTAACATCTAATATCGCAAATTGTTTCCGATTTTCACGATATGCAGTGACCTAGATTTTTACAAGGATGGAAATTGTGGAAAAAATCTGCGTGATTCCTTTTAAGCGGATGTTAAACTAGTATTTTAACGGTTTCATTATCTTTTCAAATAAAAGTTTTAAGTTTGAAATGTTTTATTTTGTGCTTATCGATACAAACATGGTTTTAATTATGAGGCGAACGGTAGAGGTTTTTTTTCTTATAAGGGAGATAATTTCTAATTTGAGAAATTCTCAGTAATCTCCCTTTCACATTTTTTAAGGCTTTTGTTTAGAACACTAATATCACAGGGGCTAGTTTCATAATAAAATTTAAAAAATACCGATAAGTATATAAAAAAGAGTAAAGGGGAACAACGAATCGGATCTTTCAAGTGTAGGTGCTCCGACAAAACTCTACATTACTTTTTTAATTTGTGTCCGATCATCGTGATCTTGGTGTCAATTTGTTCCCAGATAAATATTCTTTAAGTTGGCATTCAATTTTTGGACATAATTTAAAATCTAAATAAAATGTTCAAACGGAAAACACAGAAAAACAGTGTAATTTTGCCCGATGTAGCTAAGCCCGTCCATGTAAAAGTAGCCTAAAATTCGCATTACGCTCATGTTTTTCACTACCAGCGTCCGTGTCAACTACAAATGCTGATGTGTATCGAAGAACTAAATAAAAAGTAAAAAATTTCAAAGGTAACCGTTACTCACTTCTAAATCTACAAGCTATTATATCATATTTTGTTCCAACACGGACCAACTTTCCTCTACCATGCCTCCATTTTGAGCTCATAAATAAAGCATGTTTCGCGCATGTGTTACAGCTGTTATTCGATTGGTTAAAAATATTCCAATCCGCTCTGTGTTTATGAAAATTTAAGAAAATGAATTTACATTTACTTATTTTATCTTTCTTTTTTAAGTATAAATAATTATAAAGTCATTTTGATAGAAAGTTTGATACATTGACAAAATTCTACAAATGCCAACGGAAGGGGTGAAATATTTTTAACCAATCAAATCGCAGCTTAAATTAACGACATATATAATAACAAGATGGAGGCATGATAGAGGAAAGTTGGTCCGTGTTGCAACGAATTAGGATATTATAGCTTGTAGATTTAGAAGTGAGTAACGGTTACCTTTGAAATTTATTGCTTTTTATCTAGTTCTTCGAGCCACATCAGCATTTGTAGTTGACACGGACGCTGATAGTGAAAAACATGATCGTAATGCGAATTTTAAACTACTTTTACATGGACGGGCTTAGCTACATCGGGCAAAATTACAACATTTTTCTGTGTTTTCCTTGTGAACATTTTATTAAAATTTTAAGTTATGTCTAAAAATTTAATGTCAATTTAAAGAATATTTATCTGGGAACAAAATGACACCAAGATCACGATGATCGGACACAAATTAAAAAAGTAATGTAGAATTTTGTCGGAGCACCTACAAGTCAAAGATCTAATTCGTTGTTCCCCTTTACTCTTTTTTATATACTTGGGGGTATTTTTTAAATTTTATTATGAAACTGGCCCCTGTGACTAATATAGTCTTAATCTTTTTTGTTTGAATTGGAACCTTTCCTGCCTGTTTTTTTTAGATTTGAAAAATTATTGAAATGTTTAATGTAATTTTTAAGCTAAAATTAAAACAGAGGCTAACCATGTTTTGATTTATGGCCGATGTTATTGCCACATATTTTTTTATTACTGTAGTATACTTCATACATCGATTAATTAGGACTAAGTAATCAAATTTAGAATTAAATCCCAATTTTTATTGATTTTGAAATGATAGAATATTTAGTTTAAGTGATATCTTTAAAAATAGCCTTCTAAAAATCGCTGTCTTAATTTAATTGATGGACGATCCGACTTTATGCTGAAATCAACAAGTTCATTCATATAATTGGCATATATATATAAACATAATAATAAAATATGTGGTAATAACACATGTGTTATTGCCAAGTACGGGGCAATAACCATTTCGTTGATTTTCAGCATTAGCATTTGTACTTTAAGATTTTTTTATTTTCAGAGTTTTTCAGATTTGGATATTGTGCCTTGTTCAATCATTGATTTAGTTACAGTGTTCAACACTGGTCATTAAACAGGTTTATGGATCCGCTGAAACGGGGGATCACTCAATCAGGGGTCAATCAAAGGGAGGTCATTCTTGTGGGTACATGCAAGTACACAGAAGAGTTCCAATGATCATGAGTAATGCTACCTTATGTCAACATCCCGTAGAATAAAAAACGATGTTTTGTTAACTTACAAAACATATCATTAAACTAGAAGTAGAAAATACAAAGTTGTAAATTGTATAAAATCAGCTTGACTTGTGATATATATTGCAAAAACATTTTTTTAAAGAAATTTAACCTTGATGGCGGGATTTTTAAAATTCAAGACAAAAGTAACGTAAAAATTTTGGGATTGTTTGTGTCCTGGTGGGCAGGTTTTAAACAGGTCAATATCCGGGACATATGACATGTATGCTTCAACCATTAAATTCATAACAGATGAAGAGAGATGTAGAGATGTTATTATATATCATCATCGCGATTATCGTCGCCGAGGATTTGCTGATGGCAATATTGTGGAAGAAAGCATACATCACGATATCGTAGAACCCTATTACTTACAACAAAATTCTTTTAAATCATTGCATCACTTGTGTATTGATTGTGATTAAGCAGATTAAACACATGGTTTTGCCATGAATCTTCAATAACTTTGATGAAAGTTGCAATTTTATATCTTATTATTCTTTTTATTATGTTTGGATTTATTGCAGTCCAGTGAAAACCCAGCCCATCTTTTGAGCATATTCATCCGTAAATATTGTGATATTATCGTGATGATATCATAAATTTTTGGCGATATGGTGATACCTTTTTTGTCCACAATAACATCTCTAGTCGAAAGCTTCCCCAGACATTCAAATTTGGAGTAAAATGGGAACAGTTAAACATATACCAGGGAGATAGATCATGTAATCTGTCTCAACCAGGGTGAGACAGGTAAATCTAGCAAATAGCTAGATTCCCTGGTCACATGTGAGAAACCCCTGTCTGGCCCTGGTTGAGATAGATCACACGGACATCTTCCGCATTAATTAAATTTCTCTGATTTTTAAGTCTAATTCAAGATTCTATGAAAAAAGAACAGGCATTCTGGATGAGACACAATCACTTGCACACATTAATTTGATTAAACTAAATTTTTCAGAAATCTGTTGTATATCACCTGAGATCAGATGATCACGTGTAATCATTTTAGCCAATCAGAAAGATGGAATTGATTAATTACATAATAGATATATACATTTTTTTCAGCATATGGTTATGAGCTTCAGGGTGTCCGAATTACAAGTACTTCTGGGATATGCTGGGCGCAACAAAACGGGTAGAAAAACTGAACTATTAAACAGAGCTTTACAACTTGTATCTAGAGGAGCATCAGTACCAATACAGATTAAAATCAGGGAACTTTACAAGTAATTATTTTATCTATATATTTTATTTAAGGTTGTTGTTGATAGAACAATAATCCATACCTAGGTTTCCACAATTTTAAAATTATTAGTAGCCAAATTTCCAAAATGTGTGAAAATATAGTACTTTTTAAAGTAATTTTTCACAAATTTGTTATTTGTTAAAATAGGTTACTTTTTGAAAGAATTTCACAAAAATGTGTAGCCAATGGCGATTTTGGCTACCAGGAATGGAAACATTGCATACATTCTTTACATTAGTGTTGAGAGTAGCGTAGAGGAGTGTTATTTCTCTGTCAGGATTATTTTAAGTCTTTCCCAACATAGTTGGGGTGACTTATTGATTTATTTTTACTGATATCAAGATGGTCAGTTCATAGATGGTGAAGGAAACCGGAGTGGCCAGAGAAAAACCACAGATCTTTGGTAAGGAAACTGACAAACTTTATACCAGAATCTGTTCAAGTGGAATCAGAGTCTAGGCAGTGAGGGGTGATGTGGTATGTAAGTGCACCATTTTTACCACTCGGTCACCAAAACCTCCACTTGTGTTAGGAGTTGTGTATGACCCTATTTCAGAAATATCAAATTTAAACCCACAGTAAAAGTCTAAATTTGATGTTTTTATGAAAACATAGTTTTACCTCCTCAAAAACAACAGGCATACAAAACAGCTAGTATATAATAACAGGGCTCCAAGTAGGATTTGGTTTTCACTAGCCTTCTGGCTACCATGTTTTATTTTTACTAGCCAAGGCCAAAATTTACTAGCCAGGGTTAAATATTTTGGTCGCCAAAACAAAAGTTCCCCGTGATCATGCAATGATACAAAAAAGCTGAATTTGTAAAACTTTTAATTCAAATAATAAAATTTGACAAATAACTGTGTGCCAGCGGAAGTCGCATATCATCACTGTCATCAAGATCCAGATCATAACAAAGTCTTCTGGCCATTCTTTGTAGGCCACCTTCATTTTTGTTGACAACAATTGCGCATTCTATACATACAACCGAGAAAATTCATTACACCATTTTGCTAAAAACTTTGGCTCGCTTGATGCGGCAATGGGCATTTGTTGTTCATTATCGGCAACACATTTTGATTTCGGAATGGATGGTGTGCCGAAACCGAATGAGGACAATTTCCCTTATGTCCTGCTGGCTCGTTTGGCCATGTTGTTTTCTATAGCAATGTGCAATCCTTTGTACGTTTGTATATTAGGAAGAATTATCATAAGTTACAAGCGTTCGTGTGACCGGCATAACACGACTGGGTTCCTGTGTATATGAGCAGGGGCTATAAACAAACTGTATACAACACTAGCAGCCGAGGTGTACCAAATTACATTGTTTACATGATCATCTTTTGGCTAAAAACGATGTTTACATGATCATCTCCTGGTTATAAAACAATCTTTTCAATACAAAAAATAAGTTTTCGGTCGCAGCCTCTGTATTTATTTATTGCCGTTTGGCGAGTGCATCAGAAATTTACATTGTACTAGCCATATCTGATTTTTAGTCGCATATGCGAGTAATTTACTTGATTTCAAATGTTTTGGAAGTTAGAAGAATTTTGAAAATTGGAAATGTCTGAATATTTATAGTGTCTGGTGAGATAGAGATGTTTAAGAGTTAAGGCCTAATTGTATATATCCAGATGCCCTGGATTTTATAGTTTTGTGAGGTACTCTCAATAGTGTTTGTATCGATGCCTTGACTGTATAATTTTGAAAGAAATATTAACAATGATATCCACACTAAATTAACAATGATATGCACACTGATGATGTGTGATCTCATCTTTATTTTTCAAATAAAGTTTTAGTTAAATTAGACTGTACTAATATTTATAATTTAAGTTGAATTATGCTTGATTATCATTATCATTATTGCCTTGATTTTACCTACTAACTCAATGAATACATAACTGATAGCGTGTAGTCAAATTTTTGCTTCCACTAGGAGAAAGACACCTGTTCCTGGTAAAGGACCTGATGGTGATACAGTAGGATGTAAGTATCAAATTAATTACTATTGTGTTTGCATGGGGAATGGGGGTGGGGGATGTAGGGAGTGTTCAGACTCTTGGGGTGGGGTAGATGGGGATTCTGAGTATCTCGTTAGGTTTGGTGGTAGCCATAATAGACGTTTCCTACTGATCTGAAAAAAAATTTCTCTTAGCTGCTGTCTTGCCAGTTACTGCTCTCTCGCCTAAGCATGAGCTTCAGCTTTGACACTGGTAGCAGCTATGTTTTAAAGCTTTTGGTATAGATTTTTGGTCCATACAGGAAAACTTGGCCATGCTATACTGTTTTGTTTAATTTTGCGTTTATATAGTACATCTTCGACTTTTGTAATGTGAACACATCTTAGAGTCTTATTCATGAGCTGTTAATCTATATATAGTAATTTGTTAAATTTAATTTTCAATTTGAACAAGATATATGGATGTGTATGGCAGCTTTTGCTCTTTATTAATTTCTTAAAAAAGTGGGGTATTTCTGTGAAAAAGCAATATTTGTTAATTCTATTAATATTCAGAGATTGTTTTATATTAATTTCTCCATAACGTCTATGAAAATAAGTTTAATATTTTCCACAATTTCAATTTCATATTTGGATTATTCAGTTCGTAAGTGAAATTAATAATGATGTTTTAGAATTAAAAAATCTTTGACTAGATATGTAGTGTACTTTTCCCACATCACAGTTCTTTTCCTTTATGATATTCACCACCTTGTCACATCTGTTTGGATGAAATTATTGGCATGGAATAAAGGAATAATTAGTAGGGTTACTTACTGTAGTAGAGTAGAAAATAGTTTAAATAAGGTCAGCTGAAGACAAAACATACTTCAAAAGTTATTTGGTATAGGTTTTGATTGCTTAAAAATGCTTTAAAACATTTAATTTAAAAGTAACTTAATAATTATGAAGTACCTTCACAGGATTAGTCCAGTTTACCATATTATGTGAATTTTTTTTTTCAATTTAAAAAAAATAGATAATTAAAACCTAGATAAATGGAAAGTTTTCACGAACATAGTAATCTCTGGTTTCAATTGTACCTTCTGGTTAACTTTTAATTTTAACTTAAAAACTTTTAAAAATGACAGAATCAAACTACTTTGAATATTTCTGTGAAAAACAATTTTTCTCAAAGTTTACATAGAATATACAGATAATAAGCAGGGAGAGGTTCCTGTTGTGTGAGAGATAAAGTTCTATGTATATGTTGTATGTTTTGTCTTTTGCTGACCAATAAGTAGTGAACATTGTTTTGCATGATTTATCATGGAATGTTTGCAATCACACCTTGTATGTAATATATATATAAATGTTGTAATGTAGTTAAATTGTATATATTGTTTGAAAACTTTTAATTAATGATAAAATACATTCATGAATGAAATGACAACAATGTCAGTGTCATGTCATTATTTCTTTTAATTTTGCTTTATGGCCAGTCAAGATTATTTCGCTTTTATCAAGCTGGTCAGTTATAAAATTATGGAACAAAGAAAGTACTCATATGAATTGTTAATCAGTTTGATTTATAGTTATAGAATTGTAGTTACACTCTGTGAAAAAAAATTAAAATATCAGTCTACAAACAGGTCAAGGTCAAAGTCAAATTATACATGTATTAAATGACAAGGTCATAATTTTATGCAAATGTGCCAGGAAGCAGGAAGTGTTGACATCATTTAGAATTTAATGTTTGTGAAATAAATGTTTTACATGTGGTCCCCAAATAAGTTAAGTTTAAATGTTGTTTTGTCAGTTTTGATGAAAATAGTATCATTTATTTATTATTTGTATTTACTATTAGATCAGAAATCGGGAGAAATAAAATCACCCAATTTAACTTCTGAGGGACCATTGAATTCCAAGAAATGTAAAAAAAATATGAACAGTTGACTGTTTTACAGTTGCACTTATAAAGCACAAACACAAAACATAAAACTTGCATGTAAACATTGATCTGTGTTAGTTAATCTATAATAACAGTAATGTTTTGCAAAAATGATTTCACGTTTTCTTTATCCTAAAAATTTTAAACTTGCTAAGTTATATTAATTTCTGTTTCATATTAACTTTATATACTGATATAGAAACTATTACATCTATAGGTATATTTTTTTTGCCATTGTCAAGCTTTTTTCTTTGCAAATCATGTTTTTACATATCAAATAGGGACATAAACATGGCAGCGTCTATAAATTTGACATTTTGGTAAAGGCTTAAATTTCCCTTGATGACCAGTGACAACCATATTGTTTCATAGACAATAAATTATAGACAAGATTTCAATTAACAATCTGGCATCTTGTTCTTTTGCTGGAATTCTGTAGTTTTAAAATTATGTACATAACAAATTAATAACAATGTTTGAAAGTGTTTAGATATAAGATTAATCTAAATAAGGAAGTTAAAATGTATTTAAATATATAATTGATATCTTCTGTGTGTATCAGTGATTTTATCCAATTTCACTTCCTTTTTAACAGTAAAGGTAATTTCCTAAAGGTCACATTTTCCAAAAGCATCATTTCTGATAAGGAGATTTATAATCTAGTTTTAACTTTAAAAAAAGTAAAGTAAAATAGTGAAAGATATCTTACTTAATCCAACAACATAATAACCAACTTCAGATGTGTTATGTCATTGTGTACATACAGTACTAAGTTTTCAGCCAGACTTTTGGTATTGAAAATGGGTTTTGATGATACCGGTAAATTGAGGGAGACATAAAAAGAAAAACAGAAGAAACAGACTTTGAGACTTCAAAATATTTTGGTGATAAATACAAGGGGCATTATAACAAGGATTTACTGTACTCAAATACAGCATGCATGCATGTTAGTTTACTTCTGCACATTGTAATCCCAATATTTGCATGATTCCTTAAGTATTAAAGTGTTTGCATGATGCCTTAGTTTTCAATCTAAAAATGTTTGCATGATACCTGCTTTAATTTTCTTTGTGTCACTTGATATAGATTTCTAATATCTTGTTTCCCTATGAATTTAAAAATTTTTGTTTTTTACATATGTCTATATGAAAGTTGATATCTGGTAAAATACATAATGTGCCAGTATTACATGTATGTATACACACGCATGTATAAGTAAGGTGTTTTACAGCTATGTTTTGGTAAGTGGAGTTGAGATATTTTTCAGGGGTCTGTGACAACATTTATGTCAAACTTCTGTTTAATTTTCAAATTACCCATATCATAGTTGAACTGTTAAGAAATTTTGATTGTATTTACCGATACTAAACTGTTATTGGTTTATCTCTAAAATAGTTAATCAATTTTTTTAACGAAAAAAATTAAAATTGAAAATTTTGAATATTTACAGTGAAATCAGAGCCGAGTGGATACAGAGGTGACTATTTTTTCTACACAAGTGTACAGTAATGTATTTAGTAGTGAAGTAGTATAATCTGGTTTTTGGATGTTTGCTTAAAACAAAATACCATTATTAAATTGACAGTCAAATCTGTTACCAGTACGGTAGATCAGGAATTTTTCACCAATGTTGATTTGGCAAAAAAAATAAAATAAAAAAAAAATGAATGGGATTTGCTGGATGTAGGGCTTGAGGAGAGGCAAAAAAGGTTTAAACAGAAAGAATTAGCAGAACAAAGAACGAGCTGTCTTATGCATCACCAGGTATATCAAAGAAGATATGCTGAGGCCTGCTACTGTCATGACTTTGTTTTCATTTATGGTAGCTAAAATCGCCATTGGCTAATAATTCTGATAATTTTTTAAGGGAACAAATTTGTGAAAAATTACTGTAAGAAGGACCATATTTCCACAAATTTTGAAAATTTGACTACATTTACTAATAATTAATATAGTCATGAATTTTGTAAAATTTCCTGATTTACAGTACATGTAAGTTACCGCAGGTACGCAGTAAACCAGATATAATACCGGTAGTAAAAGATATTGCCTGCTGGTGTTTATATAGAGGTGACTTATATGACAGATTTGACTGTATTACCCATAAAACCTTCATTCTTATTTCATATGTTTATATACTTGTGTATAAGCTTTAAATGTCTATAGCTTTTACATCACAAGTTGTTCAATATTTATTTGTTGACATCATGAGTTGTTCAGTTTGTAAGTCCTACTTTCAGACTACAAATACTCTCTTGTTAGTAGATGCCAAGGCTAACTGCATGAAATAAAATTTCATTTAAATTGATTTTGATGAGCTGTTAACTAAATACCTTGAAATTTTCTGGAAAAAAATGGAAAAGAATGAAAATTTTACTTTATCAAGGCAGTGTTTGATTTAACCAGCAGAACTAGTGTCTCAAAAAATGACAATGACAAAGTCAAAAGACAAGCCTTAGATTAAATGATCATCTCCAATAAAACAGATGATAATGAGGTATTGAAATTCGAAACATTTCCCAGGGCTGTCACACCCCTGTTAGTAATGGTTCCTTAGACCTCTGGAATTGTGGAAAATAAACATTGCTACATGTAATTTTGGGAAAATCTTGTATTTGAAGTTGGGAAAAAATTCACCAAAATATTTGGAAAAAACATAAGTGTTGACTCTTGGGAATGGGGCCCATATTTGACCCCAAAATTAAGCATATCAACAGTTCTGTTTGCTGATAGTTCAGCTATGTCCACTTTTTAGAATCATTTGTTTTCAATTAATCATCATATATTGTAAATGCAAGAACTTTCCTAATAAAAATTAACATTGATACAGTAACTCTTTATCTGCCTTAATTACTGAAGAGTTTGGCCTTTTCTGCCTTAATTGATGAAGAGTTTGGTCCTTTCTACCTTAATTGCTGACGAGTTTGGTCCTATATAACATTGTCTAAATATGACAGTGAGCAACTCTGAAATACTCCGTACTCTGGATCATCATCAGATTACCATTCATGTAATCATAAAATGTGTCAAGTGACATAAATTTAGCTGGTTTTAGCTTGCATGTTGCTTCATAATAACTTGCAGTCAACTAATAACTACTAAACTATTGGAGTTTGTCAATTTTCAACTAGCAAGATGATAAGTGTTAACTTGAAATGAGAGAGAGAGTTTAGTTTCAGACACATGTATACATTTATTTAATGTTTAAAATTTATGAAAAAACTTTTTCATGAGTATGGCTTTATTAATACAGTCAAACTTCAGTAATTTTGGTAAGTTGTAAAGTCTTTATTGCCAATTGAAAAATCAGGGGGTTCGAATTAGTGAATTGTGGAGCTGACACCATCAAACTTCAATTTTGTGAATGCATATATGCTTTGTTAGGCCACATTGGTACACCTTGTGCTTCGCAAATGTAGGCAAAAGCAGTTTATAATAATTTATACCATTTTCTAAGCAATGAAATGCTTAAAAAATACACACATAGAAAAAGTTAAATTTTTGGGGGTATATTTACACTAAAATTAATATGGACTGAAAATAAACTCCAATAATTATAGTATTCAAATTACAAAATTGAAATGTATAAGAACCACAGTGTAAGCTGGCCAAGGACTTTAAATAACCCAAGTATCAAAGTTTTGAAGTTTGACTGTATTGGTAACTCTGTGACTTTAAATGTATTCATATTTCATTGTGCTTATTTGATATGTCATTTGTTTTATAATTCTCTAATTGTCCTCATTGTTTTAAATGATATACATATTTAGATAACACATTGTTAAATGATTTTGTATAAAAATCAGATGATTTAGAATTATTATGTTGATCTTAATCATTCCTTAACTAAGATTTTCCTTTAATCTGGTTAAATTTCAAATTTTAATATTTTTGTTAATTTTGAAGATATTCCGGAATTAAAGGTATCATTTTGAAAATAATTTTTCGTTTCAAACATTTGTATTTAGTTTTGTCAAAAAATTTATTAGTAGACTTGGAAACAAATTTTCAAAATACATTGATAATGATAAACATACATTGTTTTTAATATCATCAGAAAAGTTAAATCAATTTTGTACATTGTGTTTTGTTTGGTCAATGTTATATTTTACAATTATTTTATATGGTACATTACAGGTCCTTTGGATTTTGGAGCGAGTATATTAAGTCATGAATCATCACATTCTAGTGCGTCAAGCATTCCACATCATCCTGATGTCATATTTAAAGTTTTACCATTCTACGACCTCATTACAGAACTCATGAAACCAACTAGTCTAGGTAATATATACAATGATCTTAATAGGGTTACACTTAAAATACACATGGGTAGTGATTTCTTTTGTCCAGAATTTTGCATTCAGAAAAATAAAAGACAATTGCTAACTATTAAACAAATGTCTGGTTTCACCAGAATAACGGAAGAGTGGAGAAATGGTGTTTTAACACCCAGGTAAAGATTCTCATTTGTTGGTCAGTTCTGGAATAGTGGAGGAAACTGGAGTGTCTAGAGAAACCCACCTTTGTCGAGCATACTGACAAACTTTACTACATTCAGATCTGTCTGAAAGTGGATTCAGTCTAGGGGGCGGGATGTAAGGTGCTGTGATTGGTATACTGCTGCATTAGACATCTCGGCCACCACAGCTCCTTTCACTGGAGTTATGTCCAAGAAATATAGTGTCAGAAGTAAGATCCAAAGGTTTGAGTTTCTGTAGCTTCACTTGTAACTGATGACATATTGATATAAGTGATATAATCTTGACTGGGATGTAAAACCTCCTTTTAACTTGTGCTTACGGTACATTTACTTAAGCTTATAGTTATACAACAGTGATGTTTAGTTTATCACAGGATACAAACTGAGCAGAACTGTTGTTTCTAGTCGTCATGGAAACAGTTTTATCCATACTTTCAAAATAAAGTGGAAACACCAAGAAATGGGATTCTATATTGAATTAAATACGCTTTGCACAAAGTTTTAGCAATGTTACATACTCAAGTGAAGCCCATTAGTAAAATGGAAAATGTTCTGAAGTACCGGTATGGTAACTGATAACCCAACACCCTATTTGTTAAATATGAAACATGTATTGTCATCATTAAACATGGTGTATACCTGTATGAGAAAATAAAATGTAAAATGTCTACTTGTCCTTTAATACCTGTATGGATTTCTGTCCTTTAGATATAGAACATATAAATATAGAGAGCTCTATTTTCTGCAGGAAACTATCCAACCTGTAAAGGAAAGGGGGATAAAATTTGGATGACTGACATGTTTCTTTATTCTAAACGGGTTTCAATATTTGATCTCTTTGTTTAGTACAAATTTGGGAAATGGATAATGATAAGACTTATTATTTATAGTAATAATGATATTGAGATTCACATTCATAGTCATTGGATTTCGAAACTTAACATTAATTTTAGCTATGATGAAAGTGCAGGGGTCCTGAAAACAGTCAATAATGTGGACTGTTAACCCTTTGTTAGTGTGTCATGTGACTTGCATGTGGTAGGTCTATGGTACAGAACAAAGGGGAGGAACGAGCACATTACTGAGCTTAAATTTGAGATATTTTAAATCTTAATTGCTTAGCCTTGACCAATTGGTCTGTCTTCTCAGAGTGCAAAAGAGCCTGTGTCTGTCTGTGTCCATTATTAAACATGCACATCATATATGTGCTAGGTTTCAGGTGGCATTTGTAACCCTCTTATAACCTTTTGACCCATTGTACCAATTTTTACCTTCTGCAGAATATAAAACTTTATCATACAGAGCTCTTATTTTCTCCAAGAAGTCCCACGACCTGTTAAAGGAAGATAAAATTTACACTTTAACACATAATCAATACATTTACAAGAAAGTGGGATAAACTGACATGATTCTTCATTTTTCACCCACATGTGTGAATAATTTATCTAGAAATAGACAAAATGTATCTGAAAAACATGTTTCTGGACAATTCACAATTACAAAGCGAAATCTTTTCTTGGTGAGCATGTTGTGATGGGGATGGGGGCTGAACATTGTTTATAAGATTTTCTTATCCTACTTGAATGCTCACAATTGATTCTTATATTACTTTAGATATTTAGAAATCACAAAAACACATAATTACTGGGTACTCTGTAAAATTTAATTATTCTGGAAATTTACTATGTCAGCATTTTCCATTTTTTCACACATTAATGTTAAGAGTTAAGGTATTGTCTATGTTTTCATTCCTGGTAGCCAAAATCTCCATTGGCTACTAATTTCTGAGAAATTCTTTCAAAAAGTAATCTATTTTAGCAAATTTGTGGAAAAATACTTTATAAAGGACTATATTTTCACAAATTTTGGAAATTTGGCTACTAATTGTTTTAAATTTGTGGAAACCTAGTATTGTTTGTGTGATTTTCTGTACACTCCCATTATACAATAATTATCTAGAAAATTGTGAGAAAAATTAACTTGTGACCGCCATCAATGTTAGGAGTCAATGAAATCTGGTACTGACCATGTATAAGAAGAAACATCTGTGAGCTAAAAATGTGATTTTCATGATGACATTCGTACTACAAATACATCTTCTCAAGAAAAATTGATTATTCCCTTGATACAATTTCTGCACAGTTGGAACTGAAATTTTTTTACCTCCAAATTTTTTAGAAGATTAAAACGGTGAAAGTTTCCTACCACTGATGTTAACTCTTATACAGTATTTGGCTTTATTTGACATATTCTGTTTATAAATGAGTCAAAGAAAACACATAACTAGCAATTACATTCAGAATTTTATTTTATTTTCAGCTCCAAGGGGCACATCAAAATTCCAGGAAACTCATTTTAATTTTCATTTAACTCCACAACAAGCCCAGGATATAGCAATGTCCAGGTAAGTTGATACATGATTTCCATGATACAGACCCAGAATTTGAGTTGTATATTTCAGTGATAAAGGATATATACATGTGCAATTTATCATTCACATAATAGAATTTAGTTTAATCTGTCAATGTTACAGCAATTTATTTTTATTCCTACCTTTTAAAGAAAGAAATGGATATTAAATTCAAAGTACCACCCTTTTGTTGGCTTCACTTCTTGCTAGGGGTGATTTTCCACAGAATTTCCATGCAAAGCATCAACAGTGATAGATGTGCATACCAGTATTCTTAACGCGAGTTTGTTTGGCAATTTTTCTTCGGAGTTATGTCCCTTTGAAGTTTTAATAAGAAATTTTTGTCCAGAATAAATTGCCAAAACTATTTACAAAAACTGGTAGCTATGATCTTCACTGAATTTGCTTGTTAATTTAGCATTACAACATTTAATTTTAGATTTAAAATTTTAAAACATTTAAATCTTCAATGTATTCATTATTTTCAGAGATTTCAGACCAGGTGCTAAATTTGAATATACTACTCAGATACAATTAAGGTAGGTTACATGGTTTTTGTCCCACTACTGATCTATAAGACGATAATTTAAATTTTACTTTTTCAGTGGCTATATCACTGATGTTGATGGTGGGGTGTGTGGCTGGAATTTCAAGATTATTTGACTCATTTTTGGTGGCAAGTTCTTTGAATTTTTGAGATACTGTTGAGTACCCAGAGAGAAACACAACTTTCAAGTTTGGCAAATGAGTTGACAATACTTTTCTGCACTAGGATATACCTAAGTGGAATTAGACCTAGGCTGTGATCAGTTAACCTGTATTTTTAAAATCAATTGGCCATCTAGTCCCATGTTGGTGGTGAAAGTGTGAAAGTTTTTGAACTATATAACTTTAAACTTAGCTATGCTTAATGGCTTTGGTGGATTTGTAAAATAGATTGTGATCCCTTTTATTTTCCTGGCTTTAACATCTTAAAAGTTTGGATTTTCTTAATTTTGGTCTGAGCACTACTGATTAGGAATTTTTTTCTGAAACAGATGCCTAGTGCTAAAACATTAATATAGGTTTAGTAATAATACACAAATGTACATAAAATATATTTTTCTTAGTTTACAATTTATGTTTTCACAGATTTTGTTTGTTAGAGACAAGTTGTGAACAAGATGATCATTTTCCTCCAAGTATATGTGTACGGGTCAATGGGAAGATGGCTCCTTTACCGGTAAGTAGCAAGTCTCATTGATCCATTTTGATGTTGAATGATCTGAAAAATTACAGAGAAAATCTGTTTTCATGTTAGATTTTTTGCCATGTTTGATTTGAAATATTTAAATGAATTATTCCAAAAGCACAGGATGAGAAAATTTCAGGTTTTTACCTTTGGGGTTGGGGTTGGGGGATCTTACTTTCTTGAAAAAGTAGATGGGGTCACAGAGTGCTTAATAAGGTCAAATTGTGATCTTGATTAATGATGAGTTATGTTGTTCTTCTGGCAGTTTTATTCAAAACTTTCATCTTTCTTTTACATTTGTTTTTAGAATCCTATTCCGACCACCAAACCAGGCGTTGAACCAAAGAGACCAGGTAGACCTGTAGATATAACACCACTCTGTAGGTTGTCACCAACAATGCCTAATCAGGTGGAAATATCATGGGCATCAGACTTTGGCAGGGTATGTATGCATTTTGCCAGTACATGATAGATCTCGTTTAAAAATGTGAATCTGTCTGTACTAGGTTAGAATGATGCAGAGACCAATGAAAATACTTTATAAGAAGAAACATTTGTGAGGAAGAAATATTGGCGATATTGACAGCGACACTTGCATCATGAATATATATTCTCAGCGAATTTTTTTATTTCCCTTGGTTCACTTTCCCCACAATGGGAACTGTGAAAATTTATAACGGCGAAATAGTTAAGAAGACCTTAACCATGATAGTTTCCTACCGCTAATATTTCTTATACAGTATGTATAAAACTTGCTGTTTTGTTTCTTAAGGATTCAGTTTGGGACTGGTTTGACTGTACCATAGAACAAAATAATATTTGCTGTATATAAGTAATGAGTGTTCTTGATTTTGATTCTGTCTGGTTTACTGCAGAATATGAATACATTAAATGTGGAAAAAATAGTTACTAATGAAAAGTAAAGAGCTTACCACTGAAACTGTTTTCAAAAGTAAAATAGATATTCTAAATGCTAAGTTTCCATTCCTGGTTGCCAAAATTCTAATTGGCTATTTCTGAGTAATTCTTTCAAATTGTAACCTATATCAGCAAATTTATGAGAAATTTCTTTACAAAGGACTACATGTATATGCTTATGATTTTAAATTTGTGGAAACCCAGAAAATGATTTATTCTGTAAAGTCAAGTGATCTTAACGTCTGTTCACATCTTAAGTTACCCTGACTGTTAGTTACTCATATATTATAAACTAAAATTTTAGCGGCAGTTTTATTTTAGTGCTTTTGGCAGTCAGGTCTTGCCGCTTAAATAAAACTGTGCTAAAATTACCTATAAGAGACTCCCCAGTACAAACAAATGGTGCGCTGACTCCAAGTACAAACAAATAGTTGATGGGCTAAAATAAAGTTGTGCCAATCACTTATATTCAGGAAATTGCTAAAATATATCTGGGCTAATATAAAGCGGTTTACAGTAGTTTGTCTACCATTTAGTATTGTGTTGAGGTTTTTTATAACTAAATGTGTTGTTTGTATTTGTAGGGATATTGTGTAGCAATAAATTTGGTAAAGAAATTATCATCAGATGTTTTATTACAACGATTAAAACAGTTTGGTAGTCGACATGCTGACCATACAAGAGCTCTAAGTAAGTTACCTAATACTAAACTAAGTCAGGATTTTAACTCTTGTTCCTTGATTTAATTTCCCATTGTCAGACTGGGGCCACATTGGCAGAGTGGTTAAAGTTTAGCCTTCAAACCCAAGGTGTTTCTTTGCTGTGGGTTGGGCTCAGGTTGACCACAAGTGAGAAAGAGGTTTTTCATTCCCATGGGTTCTATTTGTTGTCTCTGTACCAGATGAAGAGAGCTCATTTAGTAAGTATGAGCTTATTTAAGCTCACAGAGTGAGATATTCCATCTGACTCCATACCAGATGAAAGGATTGAGTGGTCTGCGACGTTTTTTTTTTTTGCGTAATTGCAGACAAGTATTCTAGCACTCTAAAGGCCATTATAAGTATATACTATTACAAAGCAGATAACGGATACTGTCATAAAACCAACATACATCGTATAAACTTGTGTTTAGGTTAATTCTTGAGATGAATGAGAAAATTTGTCTTGTTGCGAGTAGCTATAAAATTGCTGATGCAATGAAAAAACAACATTCAACCAACCAACCATTGACATACCACTGGATTATGTCTGTCCATTCAAGCATTAAAGTTGATTATTAGTATCAAACATATTTCAATTTTGCACCACAAGAGTTATACAAAATATTTTGTTATACTTTCAGTAAAAGAAAAGTTAAAACATGATCCTGATTCAGAAATAGCAACGACGAGTCTAAGAGTGTCTCTTACATGTCCGGTAAGTTGTTGTCTAGAAACAATATGGAATGTCATTCTTTTACATCGAAAGAACCTTGTGCTTTTTAAATCAGTCAATGGATTTTGCACTGTTGTGTAGTATGGCCTACACCGATTTGGATGGCATAGATATACTAAAGAAATTTACATGTACACATATAGGAAATTTTCCCACTCATCTCTCTGCCAAGGAGCTAATTGCCATTGAAATTCTACAGTATAGCTTATCACCTATGTACATTTGCATACATTTAATCCAAAGACAGAAAAATTTATATTTTTTGGTAATCATAATAACTATGGCAACTACCAATCGAGCGGACTTAAAGAATGATACCGTAAATCGGGAAATTTTGGCGTTGGGATAATTTGGCGGTTTTCTCCCAAAATGTGGATGTTTAATTTTGGTGTGTTTAAATTTGGCACTTCACTGAATAAGGCGATTTATTTTTGGCACTTCATTGAATAAGATGTTAACAAACAGCCACAAGACGAACTGATTATGCTGATTGAAAACCGGAAGTGTTGTAATTTATAAATTAGAAAATGAAATGGAATGCACAATTAAGCCTTCCGGGTTTCATAAAATAACGATAATTCAAATTGAAATACCGATTTATCGGTATATACTATATATGCAAGTTAAAGACAAAAGTACTGTATAAGGGGACAGTTCATTAATAATGAAACAATTACGAAGCGCGTAGTAGTTAATTTTCAACACCCCGCGTGGAACCTTATCACCCTTGACCGACACTCGTTATGGCTTCCGTAATCAACACATTTTACAATTAAACAAACACACGTTTAAAGAAAGTTATGATGATTCTAACTGGGAAACAAAAGAAATAGACACGCGACTACTTAAGTCCATAAGTATTTACTGATTAATAAACAATCACCTGATTAGATGACAGGTAAACACGCGGTAAGGACAATATCGTAGGATATACTTAGTGAAGTCGGGTAGGGTTTTAAAGACCGGCAGACAGACTAGCGCTAGTTTACTTTTGTCGGACCGAAAACTGGTTAGTCCGTTTATATTCCTGTTGTAAAATTGAAAATGTCCGAAAACAAAACATGTCCGACTGGTGATTTTTCACGTCAGTCAAAATATATTTTTATCGGACAAGTTGAGCGAATATGACCGTTTTCCGGCAAGTTAAGATAAAAGTGCTCTATTACGGAACATCGATTTTCAGGTAAAATTTGGCATTTCTTTTTTTTGAATATGTATTATTTTGGTGTGTTTAATTTTGGCACTTTTAAGTTGGGTGCCAAATAAACCAAAATTAAACTACAGCCAAAATTGTCCGATTTACGGTAGTCATATTCTTTGAATATAAAATACATCAAAACTTTGATTCATCACCACCATTTGTTCAGTCAAATTTTGACATTATAAAGGAATTTGTTGAGAAAATAGAGGGAAGCTTACTAAGAAAAACACAGAAGAAGTGGATTTTGGTACTTCACAATAGTGTGGCAAAAACAGGTGGCAGAGTTATCAAGGGGCATTGTAACATGGTTTTACTGTATGACTTATATTTAATAGACATAATTATATCAATATTACAGCTTGGTAAGACCAGAATGACCATTCCAGTCCGAGCCAGTACATGTACACATTTACAATGTTTTGATGCCTTAACTTTTCTCATGATGAACGAGAAGAAACCGACTTGGGTTTGTCCTGTATGTGATAAGCAATGTCTCTACCACAAACTATTTATTGATGGGTATGTATAAATGATAGTGTCTGTCATAAACATAAATAAAACTCAGAATGGGACAAAACAATGTCTCTGCCACAAACTATTGATGGGTATGTATGAACAATAGCATCCATCGTAAACATAAAAAAACTTAGAATGGGTCAAAATAATGGATTCTTATTGTCAAGTCCATTTACTAATATGAATATGAATCAAAAGGTTTAAAATATCTAAAATACAAATTTTTAGATGCAATGTACAATTTAGAATTTTTCAGAAGGGGGCATTTTTCAAAACTTGTCTAAAACTCCTCTAAAACACCATAACATCAATATTTTTGCGTTCATGTGATGTTAAATATGGCCAACTGCAACAGTGGGGTAATTTGGCAAATTTAGGAATCTGGCAGAATGTTTTCAGATTATAATGGGTTTTCTGTTCTGCTTAAATCCCATCATTTGGAAGGGTTGTCTAACCTAGAAATGTAGATATTTTTTTTGCAAAAAAAAAAAAAAAAAAAAAAAAAAAACTGTAAAACTGGCAATGTACAGATCTTATGGCATAATGTGGTATATTTAGCACAAATCCTTTTTTAGATTAATCCTTAAAGATAAACAATCTCTCTCTTTGTGAATAGCTGAAAAGTTGTTGATTTGAATTTAAACATTACAACAACATTGTTGCCAATAAAAACCAGAAGCTATATGAACTGAATCAAATATAAATGTCTAATCAATTTTGTCATGAGATTAATAAACTTGATCTCATGAATAGCCGAAAAATTGCTGATGTGACTTTAACATTACAGCAACATTGCTGTCAAGAAAAATTGGAAACTATATATAGATGACCAATCAATATCATACATGTTGTCATGTGATATATGTACTATAATGTGTAAATTAGTACCGTCATTGTCGTTACTTATCTTTTAGGTTATTTACGGAAATATTCCGTCTAACAGATTCAAACGAAATACAGTTTTCTGAAGATGGGAATTGGAAACCAATAAAAGCTACAAAAGATACAGTGGTAATATCTAGTCCAGTCATCAAACCGGTAGCATCAACCCCTAGTGAAACAGTATCAGTTATGGGTGGTAAGTTCTCTTTCAGACATTTTTAATTTGCACAAATCTTGGTCGTGTAATCCCATTGTTGGAAATAACAAGCAGATAAAGGAAAGTTTTGCACCTAAGATAAAATTTTAATGTTATATCTATTTTGGTTATTGTAATTTCTGTGCAGTAGGCTTTCAGATTTCCTGATGTTTTTGTTTGTAATTTATTATCAACTATTTTATCACCATGGTAGCTTAGTTGGTTGAGTGCTTGCTTCTCAAATGGGAGGTTTGAGTTCCAACCCTGGCTGTGTCTAACCAACACTTGAATATAGGTACATGTAGTGCCTTCTTTATCATGCACTTATCATTTAGAAATAAAAGCCACAGGTCCTTCAGAAAAAACCTTAAAACTGATGCACCATGTCATGATAGACATGGCATGCTAAAGAAACATGCCACTCATTGTCCTGAGTGTCCTGCAAAGATAATTTCTGCCATTTCACCTGTAGCTGATGATGTCTTGATATAAATGAAATAGTTTTGACTGCAATGCAAAACCCAATCAGTTCAACCAATCTGTGTTGCTATGTTGATAAAAACTTTATTCTTTATTTTTTTCAGAATCTCCAAGTAAGAAACCCAAATTTGATGTGATTGATCTGACATTGAGTTCTGATGAAGAAGATGATGATTATCCGATGGCTAGCAGCAGTAAATCAGGGTGTGTTAGTCCGCCAGTTATAAGTCTTGATTCACCTACTCCGGTACCGTCTGTGTCTTCATCTGATTCGCCTTTGGTATCATCACCTCGTTCTAATTCAAGTTCAAAATCCTCCTCCTCCTCATCTAATAACTCATCTGCAAGTTCATCTCCTAAATCAGTTAAATCACCATTTGGTTCACAAGCATCCACAATTATTAGTTCACCACGATCACCATCATTGTCACCACACAATTCACCAATATCACCTCACAGTTCTAGTATTCCACCCTCAATTCCTCTCACTTCTAGTCAAATCAGATCACCAGGTCACTCGGTCACACAATCACAACCTCTATCATTTATAAATAGAATTTCGCCTGCAGCAATGTCTCCTGTTAATGCCACACGGATATCCCCAGTCACCCCTCCCACATCATTAACAAATTTCCCTCCCTTTCAGCCTATAACTGCCCCAACATTACCTCATGTACCTCCAACCTCCAGCTACCCTTTTGGGCCCCCTCATTATTCAGCTCCGGCTCCTACTGAAATAGATAGGGAAATAGAGGATTTTTTACGGGGTATTACTAGCACCTGGGAATACCCTAGATGATAATTTGCTACCCAATTTTACTAATGTTATGTCTTGCTTTTCTATTTAAGTGAAAAATTGTTTTCCCCTGAAAATGTTTATAGAGTCTTGTGTTTTAGAAATTTGTTTGACTTCAATTTCACTAGTATTTGGGGGAATTTCATTTGTTTATCTTTTCTTTCAAGTAGAAAGAATTCTTTATTATCGGTTCAAAAATTTATTTTGTATCTGTAACAAAAAGGGTAAAAAATAATTGATTTAACCTATATATGATTGCCCTAGATAATTTTATTGAATTGAATTTATAAATAAAATTATAATTTCAATGAAATTTTAAATCAATTTTATTTTCCAAGAGAAAACAATTTTTCATTTAATTGTTGTTACAAGTTATCTGTTATTACAGTATTTTATTTAAAAAAATTGTTTTATGGTAATTTAAAAAAACAAAAGTTTTGTAGCCGATTATAGGAGGTTTAAACTATTTTAATCATCTGATAACTCAAGGAAGATCACAGTTATCTAAGAATGCCATTTTGCATCTGTCATGATATTATCCATTATTGATTTATGTAAGTTTAAGCCTTCTTCAATTTTTTCTACTTCATTATGTATACTAATGAGGTTTATCTCCCCCCCCCCCCCCAAAAAAAAATAAAAATACCACCCTTCATCTGATTAACCTTTGGTATTGTCACCAAAAAGTTTTTAAAAAAACTATGAAGTTCCTGCCCATTAATTGTTTAGATTAGAAATGCATGTAGGTTTTGCAAGTGGTATCTTGAGTATTTAATGTGAAATATTGGCATAAAAATCAGCACCCTTATCAACAAAGAAGTAGGCAGGCCCTATTGCAACAACTGTCCTATTTATGTAAAGTTCTGGACTGGGTAGCACTAAGCTGTCTTAAAGGTATGAATACTTAACGCTTATAGATTATATGGGCATTAAGTGTTTGTAATCATTAAGATAACTTCAAATTATCCATCCCTGGTTGTATTGTGCCAAATGGTTTCAATTTTTTAATCCAATAAACATTAGTTTTCCATTGTCAAACTCTCTGGGGTTTTCCATTATCGGACTCTCTGGAGTTTTCCATTATCAAACTCTCTGGAAGCGTTAGCCATTTTGTTTTGGATATCCTTTCCTTGATATATCCGGTGAAATCAGTTTTTCAAGTTTATAGGCAGTCTACTTTATAGCGACTTATCCCTTAAGTTTTGGACTACTTTGATATTTTCATTATTTCATATGCATAATAGTGACCTAATTTTCTTGTATCAGTATGTCAGGCTCAGACTTATATGCTCTCAAGTGTAATAGCGGGTACCAGTCATCACACAGCTTACATACATTTTACATACATTTACTCCTCTTTGAGATTCTACATTGCTCTCAATTACTCATTAACTTTACTTTAGTGTTTTATTTTAACATCTCTGCATGTACCATAACCAATTCATTATTTAAACATGTTGGAAATTTAACAGTTCTTTACTTATTGGGTGGGAGTATAACAAAATAATATAGTTATCTTCAAAGTTTTTGTATCATTGAAATTGGAATATTAATTGTTATAACCTCTTGTTTTGTCATTTAGAATACCTTATATTATTTTGCTTTGTTTACAAGTGAACAAAATCTAATGACATATAATATAAAAATATATCATTTGTGGATCATGATAGGGCTCGTAAGCCTCGTTTGATATCTTCGATTTTGTACCTGTTACCTGTAGTTTCATGTCATAACAGATTTAGGTTTTGGTTACTTCAAATAAGCAGTTGATTATTGACAACATTTGGCATGGTTTCTGTAAATACCAATCTAACTTAAAGCAAAAATGATACCAAGAATACTTTTTCATGTAGATGTTTATTTTGAACTTTCTGTTGCTTCACTTTTAATCCAAAGCGATTTTCTTAATTTTGGTAAAGTGATTTTTTGGATAGAATACAAAGCAACCTTTTTCTTCCTCATTTAAAGTTCATTATCAATAAATGAAAAAAATGCACTTACGAAATGGTGAATAGAAAATGACAGTGTTTAATCTAGAATTTTTCAGATGGGGCCCATTTAAAAAAATCTCCAAATCTTATAAAATGCCACATCAATATTTTTGCATTAATGTAAATGTTGGATGTGACCCACCAAGGCCTGAACAAAGCTTCCATTTGACAAAATAAGGGACCAATGATCACACGACCCTTTCTAGAATGAACTCCGATATAGAATTTAACTTTTGAGAAACTTTTTCTCACCTTATGATTTCATGTAGACTAGCAAGTATTCATTTTCTTTGGTCTTGTTTTACAAATGATTTGATGAGGTTTATGTCATTCTTTGATTTGGGGAATAATAACTGTTAACCATGTTGTGATGTAACCATTGAGCTTGTATAACATACATTGTTTTTAGTTTTGTTTTATTGTGAGCACTACCTCATTACTCATATAATGTTGACTCTGTAAGTCTTGTTACATATCTAGATCAAATGTTTGATTTCTTGGTACAAAAAATCCTTGCCATGCCACATAATGGGAAAATTGACCATAAGGCAAAATGAACGGCAGTGTACTCTGTGGGAGTTAGGAAATTGTATAAAATGGTACAAAAAAATCCTTACCATGCCACATAATGGGAAAATTGACCATAAGGCAAAATGAAAGGCAGTGTGCTCTGTGGGAGTTAGGAAATTGTATGGTATGGGTGGGGTGGGGTGTGGTGGTGTGGGGCACCTTGGTATCCTGATATAAAATGAGACTTACAGAACCAATTGTGTTTCTAAAACAGTCACCTTTCTCATTCATAAGTATAGCAAACTATAACTATTTTAAGTGATTTCAACTACACGTACTAATGTCTAATGAAGGTATTACTTATTCTTTTAACTAGTTTTCCAGTTAAATAAAAACAAAATACTTTGATGCTTTTTATACATCGTTAATATAAAAATGTTCAAGGACAGACATTATCGTCAACTTTTTGGACTTATTTCACATATAAACTTTGACTTGTTACATGTATTCCACATCAGGCAGATTTCTCCCATGTTTTAGAAGCAAAACTCTTTTTTTTTTTTTTGCTTTTAGGGATTTTTCTTATCAAATTTGGTCTTTAACTTTGGAATGCTACATGAGCATTTCTTATAATTATTATACCAAATTACTAGTATTTGTGAATTGAATGGTGACTGTTTTTCTTCATAACTGCACTTGTTTATTTATTTCAATTTTGTGCTGTTTTCATTTGTTTGAAAGTGCTTCTGTGCTCTTGTGTGATAAATGGCTTATGCCTCTATGTATATACCCAGTATTAGTTGTCATCATTAATATCATCATTTATCATCATTACAAATGTCATCAATCATTTCTTAAATTGCACGGTCCAAACATCCGGTTTAGGAGGTTTCGGTTCAAGTATTCACTACATCATGATCATGTAAAATATCTCAAGTCAAATGTTTTTTAAGAGATTATTTTTGTGATCAAACAAAATGATTTGATTGGTTTAGATTTTTCTGACTGTTTTTTGATTGGCTAATAAACACTTGTATGTTGCTCAGAGAAGCTTTAAATTACACCCAGAGCAGGTTTAATAAATTCGAGACATTTTAATTTTTTTATTTAACTCATTTGTACAAATAAGATATTTATTTTTCATCTTGTATTTTAAATTAGATAACTGGATGAAGACATCATTTGTAAATATACAATGATAAAAAATGTATCAAGTTAAAAAAAATTGTAAATATGTTTTTTGTTATTATTGTAATTAAAAATGGTGCAAAAGTAAATAATGTTTAATGACACAAGCTGTTATATGACTAAAAAGTTGTGTTTTGATTTTAAGACCATTCTAAAATCGGTAAGGTGTTGAACTTAATCTTTGGTGTCAGAAGTCACCCTGGCTGTTTTTATCTAAAAATTCAGACTTAATGGATAATGGGCTTTGCCACTGTACCACGTGATACCCTCTAACCTTTGTGTGGAATACTTATTTCCATTGGATATGGAATTGCATAAGATGACATATTCCCGTAAAAACAGTGTTATTCCGGGAATTTGTGATGTCAACGTTTTTCAAAACATTCTGCACAAACATTATGAGTATGAGGTATTGATCACATGGCACAGCGGCGAATGCTAGTGTTTATGACAATGTTTCAATGTATTTTGGATTTAGCAATAGCAAACATGTTATAACTTATTATGAGATGGCTATGTTCCCATACCTGGTAGCCAAAATCCAAGAAATTCTTTCATAAAGTATCCCTATTTTACCAAATTTGTGCAAAAAATACTTTTAAAAATACTATTAAAAAAAAAAATTTAAATTTGGTTACTCATAATTTTGAATTTGTAGAAACCTAAACATGGTAAAGTTTAATTGGTCATTTTAAAAACAAGTCTATTAAATTTTGTTTAACAAAAAAATATAAAACAACCAGGCGTACCTCTGACATTCAAGTTATAAAATTAATTTTAAGTTTATTGGATAATATTTTGATTTAAAGTTTGAAACAAAAGCTGTAGGGTGCTATTTAAGTTCATCATTGTTATAGGGTTGCTAGATTGGGCTTGTGTGCGAGTAATATTTAAATAAGGTTGATGAACAAAAGATGTAGGGAAATGTTTTACTTTGGATTGCTAGAGTGGGTTTTCTGTTAGGACTGGATTGCTAGAGTGGGTTTTTCTGTTAGGACTGGATTGCTAGAGAGGGTTTTTCTGCCAGGACGGGATTGCTAGAGTGGGTTTTTCACCAGGACTGTTTTAATTGAAATTCTGAGAGTGATTGGCATTCATTGTCAAAGTTGAAAGCATAAGCATGATAAGGAAAAGTAAATGGTATCAGAAAGAAGAGACGTGTGATTATATTTTTTGAAGTAACTGTAAAGAGTCTGTTCATTTTAAATTAGTGCGGATATTCTCAGCTTGTGTCAACATTTACTTAAGATTTTGTATATGTACTAAAATCACTGTTTTATTGTAAATCATGTACAGTCTTGTTTGTTTTTTTTGGACAAAAACAAATAAATTTGTATTAAGAATACTATTTTTGTTGTTATTTTATGGGTATATATTTTCTCTCAAGAGCACTTAGCACTGAGCTTCTTTATTGGTTTATGTTGTTATAACTTTAGTTCAGTTGTTCATTTTACTAATTTTTTCCTGACAACTTTATGTGCCAAGATTCTTTGCTTTAATTTTGCTCTTATGATGTGCTTTTAAATGGAAAATTAACCAATTTCTATTATGGGATATAAAATGTTGGAAACAATTTTAATCAGCTTTACCCAAGTAGAAGGACTGCACGGTCCCAAATGTATCGCGTATCAGATTAGACCCCTAGGGATCCTTAATTCTGCAATGTGAAGTGACCCTAGAGCAGAATACTCTCCCTTTATCAGCTAGCAACATGGTACTCTCCCTTTATCAGCTAGCACTATGACATTTGTAACATGGTACTATAGACTATTGTTATTGGCACAAATGGAGTAAAGTGTATTGTCATAAATGGAATAATACTACTACAAGTAACTACAGTAAAATCTTCATTCATTACCACAATAATCAAATTTTTATAAATATTATAAAGGGATTAGACAGTAAATCGAAGGAGGCTTATAAAGTAAAACATGGAAGAAATAGATTTTGTGACCTCAAAATACTGTTGATAAGCAAAGTGGCAGAGTTATCCAGGGACATTAAATCGAGGTTTTACTGTACATGTACACACATATGGTTTCAATAGGCAGCTATGAAATGCTTAAATACAAGATGGCTTACTTTGATGGTCCTCGGTGACCAGGTCCCAGTTTCAAAATCATTCCTTAGCTAAGATTTTCCTCATCTTAAATTTAGCAAATTTTGGTAATCTCTTTTTGGAACTACTGGTGAATATTTTTGTCAAAACTAAATGCAAATGTTTTAATCTAGTAGTGATCTTAAAAAATTCTAAATATCTTGAAAATTAACAAAATTACAAAGATTTAAAATTTTGCCTTATTTAAGTTAAGGAAAATCTTAGCTAAAGAATGATTGTGAAACCGGGGCCGGGTGGTCTAAACTAAAGCACTGTGCTTATCGATCATGTGGATTACACAAAATTTGTCAGTTATCTTCCTTGCTGAAAGTCTGATTTTCTCTGTAAGCAAAGATCAGTGGTTTTCTCCGAGCACTAGTTTCTTCATTTATCCCAGAACTGACTTCCTCAATAAAAAGTAAATACAAAATTGTATTGTTAACAAGGATATAAAACACCAGTTACTACTTCACTCCAGTCGGTGCAAACATTGCTTGTTCTTTGTGACAGAATTGACAATAGGGAATTACTTATCACAGTCCAACATAAAAGATTTCAGCTTCTAAAACAACTTGACCATCACTTATATTTCTTAGAAAAATACAAGTATTAGTTTTCTAAACATTTTGTAATTATAAAATTCAACAATCAGAATATGATATGGTTGCTTTTAGTACTCAATCTAAAAGAGGTTTTTGAAGCTTTTAGTACTCAATCTAAAAGAGGTTTTTGAAGGATCAAAAGAAAGTAGCTATCCTGCACTGACCGAGTGACAAGCAATTTTTGTTGCACTGGTGGTGTTTAAACAACTCTTTAGAATCGGTTGCACACTCAGTAAACACCAATACTAAACTGTATGCAAGGCAACATGTATTGATGGAGTTCTGGATTATTTAGTTTCCCTGATTGGGATGGTATTATACCCTGGTCGAGATTGTTTTATGCCTAATTTTCATAGAAAACCCAATACACCTTAATAATGTTTGATATTGTTCACTTACTTGAACCGAGTAACTGAAAATCACTGCACATCTGTGATTTGTCAGATAGAAAGGAAAATGTGTTGCCGCTATGGAGGTTTGACATGTTGAAAATAGTGGTAGTGATGTCCTTGGTGATGCGTTGCATCATATACGCTAAAAGACCAGAAAACCACATGTTTTTTTTTCAACATGTAAATTCCCTATAGTGGAAGGTTTAACTCTGTACAGAGGTATCCTATGGTAATCACATGCATATAGGAATTTACTGTTACGACTGGGCTCATGTACGTGCCAAAGTACTAAAGTTTATTCAGCTTTATTACACTCCTGCAAACTTAAGTTTGAGGAAGTTTGAGGGGGTATGTAGGAATCACCATATGTGTCTGTCTGTCCATCAGAAAGTGTAAAGTTGTTTCTGCTCCATAACTTTTAACATCTATTAAAGGAATTAAATAGACTTAGCACATGAGACATTGTGCCTTGTAGTTTATTTAGGTATTTAGGTCAAAGATCTAGGTCACAAGGTCAAATCTTCGGTGGACCTGGGAGTATTTACCTCTGATGATACAATTGTAGTTGTAGTTGGATTTTCATGGAAAAATAAGTATAATTCAATGAGAAAGCTTCCCTTAAAGTAATATATACAGTCAAACCTGTCTATAAAGGCCATCTAAGGGAACCAGTAAAAGTGGCCCTTTTAAGCAGGTGACCCTTATATACAGGTACAAATAATATGAATAAAGAACAGTTGGAATACAATTTTACTGGCCTTTATAAGCAGGTGACCCTTATATAGATGTAGTCTTTTAAGGCAGGTTAGACTATTAGACCCAGTGGTTTTAAGTTGAGAAGTTATGAAATGGGTTTTTATTTTATCAAGGTACTGTGGCGGCTCTTTTTTCTCAATCATTCCTAAATGGAAGATTTTCTGTAGCTTAACTTTGGCAAATATTGACTAATAGAATCTATCACAACTTGTGGTGCCAGATAGAGAAATCTCAACCCGAGTTCTAATATATTTGGTCCAAAACAAGGCTTGCCGAGTTCTGGACCAAATATATTAGAACGAGGGTTGAGATTTCCTTATCTGGCACCACAAGTAGTGATTGATTCTATTTCTTGCATCAGAAAGTACAATTTTTCAATTTTAAATCAATTTCAACTTTCGATACACCTCTGATTTTGTTGATAAAATTTTGCGGGAAAAACAGCGTGTAGGCTATCTTGCACAGGGGGGTACAAGATGGAAATACATGTATCTTGCACCTCTCTTTTTATGGATTTTTCTATCTGGGGTGCAAGAAAATATTTTATGGTACTACAGATGAAAAGAGGTAACAAAAATATAATACATCTGTACCAATATATACATGTAGTACTATCAAGAATATCTTGTAAACTAACAAAAGTATTTATATTTCAAAGGATGTCTACGGTTTTTGGAAGCGATTGACCCACAGGAATATTCATGGTATGGCCTTTAAGATTTTACCTGTATGAGTAAACTGTTATATAAAATAGTGTTTTCTGTCAATTAATCGATGATAATATTTCAGTTCAAATCCAGTAAAAAGTGGCTGTACTTGTAAATGGTCTTTAAATTGAAAGTGAATTATTTTTGGCAATTTACCGATGCCTCGGCAGCATTTTCAATCTGTTGTTTCAGGTTACAACCAAACCTACAACCATGACACTCTTTTATTACATATACCAGTATACAACAACAAACAGGTTGTTGAGACGGCATGCTTTATACAAGGCTTTACTTTGCTTTGTCTATTTATATATATTAATATCAATGCTTATACAACATGCCTAGACATTAACACTTTTGACGAAAAAAAGGTATAATTAGTTATTCACTTATAATTGAGATAAATATAATTTAGAAAATGTTTTTGAAGATACAAATATAGGAAAAATCTTAAAACAAAAGCCTGTGCAATGTATTGGAGTCCAACCCACACATAAAGAGAATAACATTTTGTGATATCTTAGTACTCCACATACTTTACCACTGAGCTACCGAAGCTTATGAACGCTTTGTATGTGCTATAATATATGAGTGACGGACAAGGTTAATGGTTAAGTTTTTAAACGTTTTTCAATTTTTTACCATGATGGCAGGGATGCCCGTGGGTAATCTTTAGGTCAGTGAAAACTAAATTAAATGCCTACATTTCAATGTCGGTTTTGTTCATGGGCATGCCTGTCATTATAATGAAATCGCAATATATATGCAGTCAAATATATGGAAATTGACACTTTTTGCTTTGAATCCCCATTTTCATGTACAAATGGTAATATTTTTCCGTTACCAGGCATATCTTTATTGACACTTTAGAACATACTTTTTTCTTTAGATAGAAAGTAATTTTAACCAATATTTTATTTATATAAATTCTGACATATATATTAAATTTTCCTATGGGTCATTTCCTTATATTTTCCGTAGACATCCTTTGCCAAATTTAAGTTAGAGAAAATCTTAATTAAAATGATTGTGAAACAGGGAGCCTGGCCCATTGATGAATTAAAAAAAACAAATCAAAAGTATCTACAGGATTTCTGAAATATAAATTTTATCCATAAACAAAAAAATAACCACCAATTTTATTTTGCAAATATTTCATGTTATGCGGTACAGTTAGGAAACCGGGTAAATGCAGAATTTTAATGATATACATGTACTTGGTACCAATACAATAGTAATTGAAATATACATTCTAGTACATGCATGTTTTTCAGCCAATCAACAGTCTCTCCATCCGAGATGTCAGTCGATGAGGTGTGTATGCTACCAGAAGTGGATTTTTACACAGACAACATTCTAGATCTAACACTGTAACCATAGCAACCAATTAGTGTACATGAAGAGAATATGAGCCTAGTATTCAAAACATAAGAGTTTCATTTCATTAATTTGCATAGACATTTTAGATCTGACACTGTAACCATAGCAACCAATTATTGTAAATGAAGAGGATATGAGCCTAGTGTTCAAAAACTGATTATAGACCTAAAAGTTTTCCATCATTAATTTACATGGGCAATTTAGATGTGACACTGTAACCATAGCAACCACTTAGTGTCAGTGAAAGAGGGTAAGAGTATAGTATTCAGAAAACAATGATACAGACTTAAAAGTTCCCATTGTTAATTTATAATTTAGAGCCAGGTGCTTAAAATTATTACAGAGATATATACTCAACAAAAATAGTTAAGGACCACATCAAAAACATTTTTTAATTGTGTAGAACATAATTCATATCATTTCATCTTCACACTTCTCATAATTTCATAATGATATTTAAATTCATACAAAAATGCTTACTTTATTACATCATTTGAAACAAGAAGGGAACAAGAGCAAAGTACAGATGGATTTCATATTTTCAGTTTTTGTGGATTTTTACGTCAAATTTTACATTGGTCCCAAACTTTATTTGTTGAGTACCAGTATATTATAAGTTATACAGGGCTTTGGCAGGTTACACGGCCCCATGTACCCCGTTAAAGACTTATGTACCCTGAACCGCAGCCAAACCCCTGTATAACGTTTTTGTCACCCTTCAAAGCATTACCAGTTGGATCTTTTTAACTTCCATTTCGTATTTTGTGTGACTTGCTTATGTTGTCGCCATGTTTGTTTACCGTAACTAGACGTCTGCAACGAATGAGTTACTTCCCTTTCACCGCTAAACGTCGTGTGCGTTCATGTACTCCGGCAGATCTCCGAACATAGTTCCATGTACCCCGGCAAGTTAACCAATCACTATGTGAGAAATTTCTTTGAAGGGTGACAAATGACTATGACCTGTTTCTATTAAGCTCAATACATGTTTTAAGTTCCGAAAAGCTAGGTACATTATAACTTTTTTGAATGTGAAAAAAAAAATTACCATGCATACAGATTGTGCCATACATTATAAGAACAAATAGAGCAAATGATAATTTTGAATTTGACTCCATGTCTGGATATTTTTATTTTGAGAGTTGTAAAAATGTTAAATTGTTATTAAGGTTGTTTATGTTGTTTTAGATTAAAATCATCAATGCTAGGTCTTTTGACATGGATTTAAACACCATTAGGGTCCACAACCCAACTCTTATATACTTATGCACATTAATTTTGTAGCTTTTATATTTCTATCTGATTCATTTTTAGAATACATTTTCCAGTATAATCAGCAAGGCACTTCTATTTTTCACACATTTTGAAGTGTTTCAAATGGCATTGAACATTTTAACAATGGGCATGAATATAATATGATCATATTTTTTCAAAAAATGTGACTGCTTGAAGGTTTTCACAAGACAGATTTTTTGTTTACTCTGGTTTTCACAGATTTTGCTATACACTACCTTCCATAAATTATGCATGTTTAATACATATCATATCAAACTGAAAATCTTCATTAAATTGTTGAAAACATCATTATGATTAAGTTGCGGGTTTTTCAGCTAAATTAATGTTTTTATCTCGAAAAATATATTTTCAAGAAAAACAACTTTATAGATCATAAAGTTAAGATATCACTTTCTAATACAGAAAAAACGTCAATATTTCAATTGTTTGAACAAAGTTTGATATGGTGATTATAACCTATGGCAAATATAAATACGTGTATGTAAAGTTATTTATGGATGGCCATGTACATTGTATTTGTAATGTTCTTAATGCCTGTGATCTGAACTCTGTGTTCAGATAAAGTTTTTTTTTCTCAATTATCGAAATTTTTGACAAGTTATATATAAATATTATTTCATGGTCTTAGTTATGTTATGAACATATATATGTATTTTATCTTTTTTCTGATTCTCAAATATTTAGTGTTATCAGAACAAAATATGCACCTTGTTAAAAATCTTTTTGATGTTTTATTGTTCGTTGTATTTGATGTTTAAATCTGTTATTGGTCAGTATGTTTTTTTTATAGTTATTCAATCAATATAACATTGGTTAGTTCGTCAGTCCATCTATATTAGGAGGCAAGAATCCACAGGACATGGGTTTAAATCTCGGCAACAATAACTGTAATTTAATCCATTTTTTTAAAAAAATATTATAAATAATTAACATTTGTATTTAAAAATTCATTGAAACCATTATTTCAACCATATATGTTGTATATATAACCACCATGTTTTATCCTGCCTTACTAGTGTGTGACATATCAGCTGAGTACTTGACTATTTTATCATTGTATTTGTTGTCATTGATGTGGATGGTTATGTCCTTGGTAATATCTTTGTCAGAGGCCTAAACAAAAGATTTTTCTAAAGTAAACTTTCAACTTTGTGTTAATTTGGTGTCTATTCTTTTATTTTATACCAGTAATTGTTAAATGTTTTCAGGTGTGTGTGTGTGTGTGTGTGTGTGTGCTTATTGAATTAAACATAGAAGAAAAGAACATATCTAATTAAAATTTATTGCTCAACATTGGTCTCAATTGAAGTGATTTATGTTAGTTACTGTAATTCATCATTTCCTTAATATATCTTTTACTTGTTGGTACAAAGTAATGAAAAGTCATCCATGTGAGATGAGTGCAAGTTTCAGATAAAATTTGCACATAATGTTATATTTTTGGTTTTTAGTAGACTAGTTATAGGTGCAGACAAGCTACACTTTTGACAGCAAGCACTCGTTAAAGAACAGCCATAAGTAAGGGAGTAAGAGAGAATAGCCATAAGTAAGGGAGTAAGAGAGAATAGCCATAAGTAAGGGAGTAAGAGAGAATAGCCATAAGTAAGGGAGTAAGAGAGAATAGCCATAAGTAAGGGAGTAAGAGAGAATAGCCATAAGTAAGGGAGTTCATGCTTGATTTACTGTTTATACTTCTTAGGGTTCAGAAATATAACATTGTTTATATTTATTGTATGTTGTAAGTGAAAATCAATAAGATTACATGTTTGTTTATTATAATATTGATGAATACCGTATTTACTACAATAAATGACCATGTCCCCTGAAAAATGCATGAGGTGATAGAGGATTTTCACACTATAAAAATGTTATTATTTGTAATATTTAAAGTCATGTCACCATATATAATATAATTTATTCTTATGCCCTGTGATACTCAATATGATTTATGTGGAAGTTATTTCTGTGGGTCATAGAAAATTATTTGCTAGTTACCATGGTTACCCAGAATAACATTTTTACTGAAAAAAAAGCTGGTTGATACATTCCATATCCAATTGTGATGAAAAATAGTTACATGCACACAACCTGTTTGATATATCATGTCGTGTATGAATATAGATTCTTTTAACTTTATAATTAGCTACAGCAAAAACTTCTAAAATGACCGCCTCTTTAAAAAGACCACCTGTCTACAGCAAAACTGGCTAAAGGGTCTAACTCTCTATATACTAGTAGATCACCTGTCCATTAAGGTAGCTGTTTTTAAGCCCTAGTGGTTCATATATTTCAATCATTATAGTATTTGTATTGATAGATAATAAATGACTGAGAGTGCAAAAAGGTCAGAATAGAGGTCACTTATTAGGTTATAGAGGTACATATACTGAAACAACTTTGACCTGTGGATTTGACCGTTAATTAGGAATATTCATGTAAGAGGGTCCACCAAGTACATAGGTAGTCTTACACTTAGGATTCACAGTTAATACATATACAGGTTAAGTGATATGTAAACAGGTTAAATACTAGAGTTTCCTGAATGGAAATGTACTCTTACTTAATCAATATTTTAATTAAAGGTCAAGCCGACAGGTCAATGCTGTTTGCCTATAAATCATTAGATAAATGATATAAGTGGTTCTTGTTTTAAATACTGTATTCAAATTCTATGTGTTCATTTTGTATATTTGATATGGGAGTTTATGACAAGGTTTTTAATATTTTCAAAATATTTATACAAATTGTAAAACTGTGTATTTGTGATCAATTAATAAAAATATTTGTTTTAATTATAAGGTGATTGTGTGTTTAATTTTGGGCTTATGCTCATCTGAGTGGAGACACATGGCTGGCTGGTTCAACCACACACTCATGATGTAGAGGCCATATGTTTGAGCACCCCACCTTTGTGGCATGCCCTTATCTAAGCAGCTCATAAAAGAATTTGTGTCGGCAGATATATTTGGGGGAGTGTAACCTTCCCAGACCTCCCATTGAAGGGAGAATCTTGTATCTTAGTCACTTAATACCACCGAAACTGGGATAAACATTGCCATGATGAGGAGAGAGACAGACTATTAGCAGATGTTTAGAAAAAAATGTTGAATGTTGGAATCAAGTTTCTTTCACTTGTATTGAGACAGACAGTTCTGGAATGGATGGGGAAACCAGAGTGCTCAGAGAAAACCACAGACCTTTTGCAAGCAGGATGACAAACTGTCTTACACCAGGATCTCAAACTAAGTGGTAGGAAGCGAGAGCAACTATAATTTCTAAGTACCGTACACACTGTAGACCTCTTAGCCACAGAAAGCTTGTCAACAGATAAGTATTTATTCCTCATTTATTGCAAATAGTGATCGAAAACATAACTTAATTTTGTCTAAAAATCTGATTTATTGTATGCTGAATATACACATAGGCCATGATGATTTCTGGTACAGACAGTGAACCAATCCTAACTCCTCCAAGTATATACAGAGGTCATGACGGCTTACAGAGGTCATGATGTCTGTTTTGGATTCACATTTGGTACAGACAGTAAACCAATCCCAACTCCTCCAAGTATAATATTCACTTTATTTCTAAAAAATAGAAATTATAAAAACAATAGAAATAAAATAATAAAAAGAAAAAAACAATAATGTAATTGATACAAATAATTTTCAGAAAAACCTAAATTCATTGTCGTGATATGTTCTGTCAAATTTTAATGTTAAATAAGGGTTTGGTAATTAATTGAGTTGGACTTATAGAGAATAACAAAAGGAATTGATTTTGGGACTTCAAAAAAATGGGGTGGTATGATCTTGAACACCAGCCAGACTGGGTGGTATATCTTTCAGCATGGCATTTTTAATTTCTCATTGCTTTTGTCTAGGCTCCTGGTAGAAATTATGGGAGTTGACATTGCATCCGATTGAGGACACCACTGAGATAAATATTTATTTGATTAGCCTATAAATGCATAAGATTATTTACATAAACAGGATTTTAGAACTCTTGTCAATGTTATTCTGCAAAAACTCAAATTTCTCATATTTTAATATGTTTGAATGCTCACACTTTGATGTGTTGTTATTTTTCAGCATGGTATTTTTAATTTCACATTGATCTGGTCTATACGGCTAAATGCATGTTTCCTGGTAGAAATTCTGGGAGTTTCTTAAAACTTGTTTCTCAAATACTTACCCATTATCTGTTGTCCAAGCATCTATATTGGCCAAATCTGATACATTTATAAACTTACAACCGATCATGTCAATCTGGAAAGATAGAATAAAATTTGTTCAAAACTAAATAGGATGCCATTTCAAAAGTGTTCCCAAAACAAACCTCAAAAGAAAAATCTCAAACTATGTGTATGATCAAAATAGGAAAAGCCAGTGACACATCTACTCCACCCAAAGGTTGTTCATGTGAAGTCTCATAAAGATTGGTTAATATTCAAGAAAAGATGGGAACAAAATGCTGGCAGGAGAAATGGAGTAAATACTTACTATTTACTTTGTTTGGTGGACATAACTAGAGCTATTGCTAAAGGTGATTTATATGCCTGTCACCACTTGTCCAAGATATGATGGAAAGATTCCCTAAAACCCGGAAACGACAACAACTCTGGTATTAGTCAATGAGTCTTACGGAACTTGCAATTGCTGTAACTTTTGAGTTAAAAATTTTTAACATGAAGCTCTTAAGGTAGTTCCATACTTTACAAATCGCCTGAAAACACATATTGAAATTTTGATATGTTGTATATGGGCATAAACCATTCAACATGCCAAAATTTCAGGGCAGGTATTCGACTTGCTTAAGAAGTTCTGAAGCGCCACCTGGTGTCCATTTTCACGACATAAATGATCAAAGTATAACTACTGTTATCAACAAATAAGCTTTAATAATTTTTTTGTCATGCTTAAAAACCAAAAGTCTCTTGCATCTAAATTAACCATTATGTCATGAAGATTATTTGGACCAATGGAATTTTACTTCCGGTCACGTGGTATTTTTCTACAGCGCCACCTATCAAGAGAGACATTAAAAATCCGGAAAACTAAAAGTAACACCCTTTCGTAAATTTGTAGATTTTTAAAAAACTAAGTCGAATACAACCCCTGATTTTCACATATATTGCACAAGAATATATAAGTTTGATTTTCGGAAACAAAAAATAGGGTGTCGTCAAGCTACTTTTTTCATAAAATTGCATCAAAATCCTGAAACGAGAAAAAAGCCTCATTCCTTACGTAAGAAGTTACCAATAATGTCCTAGGATACTAAATTATGAACTCAATGTTTTTCGTTTGGTATTAACAAATAAACAAAAATACTGATTGTGAGCTATTTGGCTGTGCAAAACAAAACCAATTTAAATTCCATAATTTATGGTCTGTCACCCATAGAAACCATAGCAACCGTTACCCAACACAGATCAGTTAAAGTGGAAAGGGGATCGTATGTACACTGATGAAGCGTTCTTGATTCTAGGTCGCTGAATGAAACGCAAATTCAAGAGCATAGTCAAACTGCTAAAATTTGACACAGAGAAAAATTATCATCATTATGTTTATTGAAGAATCGTCAGTTTGTGTCCTAATATTTGTATTTAAAATCATCGAAAAACAAACAAACATAAAGCGGCATTTAAAATGCCGTCTTCACAATTTAAACAATGTACTTAGATCTTTCAATTATTTAGAATAGTACTCTCAACAGTGTAGATCTACCTAATTTCCGTTATGTACAATATACATTTTCTTCTTAAAAATAGTGCACAAAATTGAATTTGTGAATTTTAATCTATTGCAAATGCAGAAAATAATTCTACTGAATAATAGCATAACAGCGTTCCCGCCATAATTCTGTAGGCGCCGAAAACCACACATTCGTGACGTCATAGATAAAAAGACGTCAAATCTGACATTTCGACCGTACGCACAAAACGACGACGTCACCATAGTATGGAACTACCTTAACAATGCATTGGAAGGAATTGTAGAACCATACAGCTATACTGAGATACTGATGAGCTAAAAATACATTATGGAACTCACAATTGTTATGACTGAAAGAATTACTATTTAGTTTCAGACAAATTGAACATGAAGCTGGTAACAATGCATAAGTAGGAATTGTAAACCATACGATAATACCGCATTACTTGTACATCTACTTATTTGTTTTGATGCTCACACCTTACAGTTAATGATAAATTATGGATAATGTTAAACCTGCTTTATTGACATAACCTTTATGGTTATTATTCGTTTACCTGTAGACATTCCACATCTTCTGTTATTTTCCATAAACATGCTCTTTGATCGATTGACACAGATAAACATGTATCACTGCTTAAGAATTTTACACCTGTAAATGAAAACACCAGGTCATTATTATTTTTTAATTACCGGTAATCATGTTAATAGCTTCTAAGCATTCAGAAGCAATGTTATAACATAGTACCATAGTATCTGTGGGCAATGGGACTACAACTGTCAGTGAAGCTGACTTATACCACTCATAGGTTTTGTCATTACTCTTGGTCAATGCATCTAAATTTGGTATGCAACACCTTGTGTGATGTTTCTTTACATTTGTGCAAAGTTTGATCAAACTACATCGACATGAAAAATATGGAACAGATGTGGTATTGAGACAAAGAGCCAGACAAAGTGATCTGTTTTAAAGCCCCTATAAAAAATAAGTTACTTGTTCTTTAACCATGTCAGTTGTTAAGACACTGATATGAAACATCAGTTTTGGGTTTGGTGAAGAGCACAGATTCATTTATTAACCCTTTTAAATATACAGTGGAGTCCATCTATAACGAACACGGATGTTACGAATTAAGGCCTATAACGAAGTTGGAAAAAATCCCCTGTCAATTTACTATATAATCCATGTTTATCGAAATCGGATGTTACGAATTGGCCTATTACGAAAAAATGCCTATAACGTAGTAAAAATCCAGTCCCATTGAAATAAAAATAACTAAAATTATGAGGTCTATAACGAAGTCGGTAAACTCACCTGGTCTGTAAAGGTAACTATAAAAACATTTAAGACGAGCATCAGACAGGAAGGTCAGGTGTGTATACAGTGTAATCATGTAATTACTCGTGTGTAACACCTAATGATGAAGGTTGTGATCACTGAAGTATATCGGCCTAATACATGAGATTTTGTAAAGTAAACTCAAACTATAATGTCACTATTTAAGGTAAATTGATCCTTAAATGTAGAAAAGTTTTATTGCAACACGTGTCGCGGCCGGTAATCAGAATTATTCAGTTTATACTTGTATATTTAATGATAAAAAATTAAAATCAATGTAAGCAATTTATTATTATTTTCCTCTAATAATTGATTTTGTTTTTTTATTTTATTATCATTATTATTATAATTGATGAGAACATAATAATTCATCTTTAAAAAGTTTAATTATTATATTAATAGTGCTCTGGATAAAGGACATTAATAATAATGAAACGATGTGTTACGATTTCTTTGAAGTTTAATTTGTGTAATGTTCAGTCATCTGATTCTCGGATTATTAATAAAACAATGAACTGTTGTTGTCAAGCAAATATTTTTTATTTCTAATACTGTAGTCCTGTGTTTGTTGTTTTTATTATATTTTCTACTGCCCAGAGTACCGGGAGATCGAACGTTATCGGCAAGTAAAACTAATGGATTTTTAAATGCTTAATTTTACGTAGTTATTTATATGCGTCAAAATCATGATTGATTCTTAAACACTTTTAAAAACAAAAAACAAACACTGTATAAAATTATATTTTTATTTGAAAATTAAGCATTTAAAACATCTATTAGGTTTAATTTCTTTTAACGTTCTTTACTTCCGGTTGATGCAATACACACTCAGAAAAGGGGGATAACTCATTTCTTCACCATCTACGATCCTCCCAAGATGGAGAAAAGTTTGTAACGAAATATGCCTATAACGAAATCAACAATACTGTCCCCTGGCCTTCGTTATAGCCGAACCCCACTGTACAATATTATAGTACATTTTCTTTTTCATATATGTCTCATATTAAAACAATTAACTGCATGCAAATCAAATTGTGATTCTTCTCAGTGATACCAACTTTGTACCCACCATCACTTACAAAATGTAAGTTATCAACCTCCCCAAAGATTATTCCAACAAAGGGAAAGAGCTGACAGATACTTTACAATGACACAATCTTTGTACCCATCATTACTTACAAAATTTAAGTGACCCTCTCCAACAAAAAAAGAACATTTCAACAAAGGAAGACTTGTGGCATCTACTTTGCACTCACTGTCATTTATAAAATGAAAGTCACCCTCCTCAGCAAGTAAGAATTCCAACAAAGCGAGACAATTTACGGATAAATTAGACAGAATTATATAATTAGTCAAGGTTCTGTATTCACTTACCTGTTATTTGAGCTGAATGAGCACTGACAACTTGTCCAGATTTCTCTAATGTGAAGTTGACCTCTTTGCTTGGTGAGAAATGTGCTGTTATTAATGAAATCTTTAAACAGTTATCATCACCACCACTACATATCAAATACTTCATATCTACAAATACAAATATCAACATACATGTACATTGGTTGGTTGGTTGAATGTTGCTTAACGTCGCATCAGCAATTTTTCAGCTATTCGTGACAAGAACTATTTTCTATTACTAGTAATCTCTATGGATTAATCTATGAACAATTTTGTGTATGCATGTGAAGTGTGAGTGTGTTGTATGGTCTGACTTGTACTAGCGCACACTTAAAGCGACTTTACTGTGCTAGCTCACAAAGTCAGTATGCCACAGAAAAGCGTACCACTCCCCCAGTCCATTATACTGATACCAGGCCAATCAGTAAAGGCCAATGGCAAGGAACATTCACTTTCCCACATATGGTCTGAGCGGGACTCACACTCACAGCTGTGAGGGACCCTGGATTTGAAGACCAACGTCTTATCCATTAGGTCACCCCTGCCTCTTTAACATACATGATACATGTAAGTAAAAGCTTGGAATTCCAAATCCCCCCCCCCCAATAAGTGACCCATCTGACTGGACCAGGTTGGCCAATTAGAAATCCAAACAACCTGAAACATAAGTGGATTTTACTCCGGTGACAAATTGTGAAAAGGACTATATTGTTTGGTTTAATGTTGGAGTAATGTGACCAAGGTGGTTTGCAATGTTAATTTATGACAATGTGGAACATTGTACTAGCACTCTAAAAGTGGCCATTAGCAATCCACATTTCAAAAGCAGAAACACTTGCTCATTCACCCACTCACCATATAAACTAGTGTTTAGATTAATGCTAGCCTTGTGATATATTTAACTCATTGTTTCAAGAATGGATTAAAAGTTGCTGATGTGATGTAAAACACTATGGAACCAACCCTCTTACTGTATGACTTACCATGTAATTTATAAACATCTAAACTATTGACTCCAGATTGATGTGAACTGATCACAAACACTGGATCAACTCTGATGGTCTCCTGCTTATCTTTCTGTTTGGTGTCAGAATGTCCTGCAAGTTTTTCTTGATCAGAGGATGCCATTTCTTTTGATGTCAAACCATCTTTTTTATTTGTAATGCAAGAATCGGGTTTTGAAACTGAATTTGCATCTTCACTCTCTGATGTAGATTTTTCAGTATTTGCACTGATACTTTCAGTTTGTGTTAAAAAATTTGAAAATAATAAAGTCATATCCCAGAATGCCACTTTCCCATCAGTTCCTGCTGACAGGATAATCACATGATTATTGTCATGTGACCTTACAATAAAATAATGTACTTTTAATACACAGTGATTGTGGAACTCAGATTCTCCTATGGGCACCAGTTCTTTTGTTAATTCTTTAAAACAATAAAATCTACAAAAATAAACAAAAGTTACAATGATTATTTATCTTCGATGGTAGATATGTAAAGTTTTTTTTTATTCAATCATCCGACAATACAGTAAAATATAGTTATAATGAAGCCATGTGGACTCTATTTTCAACTTCGTTATTAAGCAACTTCCATAGTAGATGTAGTAGATATTGGTAATTTAATTTAATTCCTACCAACTCATCAACAGCGAAAGTAAGTACATGCGAACAAGTTGCTGAATGTAAAACCGTGAAAGTTTCTACCCGCGAATATTTCTCGTTATACAGTATTGTGGACTTGTACAAAAGACCAGTTGGGCCCAATCCTAGGACTTTACACTATCCATCTATTCATTGTTAGTGTGTTCGTTACACCTATATTTGAGTTTCACATTACATTTAACCGTAAAGATTATCTATAATTTGACCTAGCGACTTTCTTATATCATTCTAATAATCCTTACATAAACCTTATACAAACTTCACTAGGTCAATCTAAGCAAATTTGAAGAAGATCTGACTAAAATTGTGGCTTCTAGTGTGTTAAGAAATTATTATTTGACTTAGTAACATACTTATTGACTTAACATAACCTATACATGATCCTGACCTAGCTATTGTCAAGAGAGTTAGTTAAAGTTTGATGAAGATTGGTAAAATATTTCAGCTTCTAGAACAATGAATCTGGACACATTACACACAACAAAACCAATTAAGTATTACTCTAGAGTGGAGTAATTGAGTTGAGTAATGGTGTTTAAAATTCGAGTCAAGAATATTTCACTTATATCAAGACACCATCACCTATAGGCGAAGGTGCAGACATTTTGCCTGTGTGTTGTGCTGACGGCATTATGCAACAAGGTTCTTGATCTTGCCACACCTGCTGTGACACAGGACCTTTATTTAACGTTCCCATTCAAAAGAACCATGACTTTCATTTTGTAAAGTGGCCCAATGGAGTTTTGGCCCCAAGTCTATCACTTATACTAAGGCAGTCAGTTAAAAAATAAGTAACATTCTTTACATACCTAACAAAACCATCAGAACAAGCTGCTGTCAAGAAATGGTTAACACCTGTCCCTGAAACAGAGATATCTCGGTCGCTAATGGCAACCAGATCCATAAATCGTGTCTCAGGATTGGTGTACATATGTCGTAGACGCCATGGCCGAGAATGTTTTTTCTTTTTCACATGCCCCAACATAAAACTACACAAGTTTTCATGTAAACAAGAAACATCCTCTTTATTTGTTGACTTCTGCGGAAGGCTATCCATCGAAGCTATAGATATCCGCCACACAATAAGCTGAGCTCTACCTCCAGCAGAGAAGAGTAACTTCCTGTTTGTATTAAGCTGCTGATGACCAGATTCAGAGACAGCTAGAGTTCTCACACTGGATATGTGTCCCTGTAACTTCTGTAAAGTTGTCATGTCTATAACATTGTGTTCATTATCTTACAGACAATAGGAAAATTTTAATTCTAATTCTTATTTTTAGAGAACAGATTATACAGTAATCACTTTTTCCAAGGGGGTGGCATTCATGAAATAATAAGAAAACTTTCCTATACAAAATATTAAAAGTGTTTGTTGCTTGAATTGCAATTTTATGTCATGTCAAGATTATTTTACTAATGTACTTGTATCGACGCTCAGTTATGGAAGAATTGAGGAAACCAGAGAAAGCACTGCCTTTTGGAAAGCAAACTCACTCTAGGGTCAAGGATTTTAGATAGTGAGAGGCCAGGGCTCTCGTTGGTTTGTTTTTGGGGCCGATATTCTGCCCCATTCACAATTCAAAATCATATGGTTTTTTAACAATCACTTTGCCAATTTTCACAATTTTGGAAATTCCAGTTTTAAAAACAGTATTTTGGAGTGTTCTGTAACTTTAAAGGGTTTTTTTTGTTTTCACTATGTTGGTCATTATGATGTTATTTTTCACATTTGCAAGGGCCCCAGCCCCATTCACAAAAGGGTGGGGGAAAGCCCTGGAGGCAATGTGATCAATAAGGTGGCATACTGAAATCCCAAACAAGAAATCTGTGAGCTACTGCTCACTTAGAATAGTCCCACCTTTCACATATGGTAGAATACAAAGCAAATGTGAATTAAATGTCTGGCAGACTCAAAATTAGTACTTGCAGCATGGGACCTCATACTGAACTCAATTACAAAATTTCAAGCAGCTGTGTTTAGTAGTTTCTGAGAAAATTGTTATGAAAATTCTTGTTTGGATGGACAGAATGACAGAAGTAAAGCAGTATAATAAAGAATACAACCAAAAGTGAAATGGGGCTGTTTACAGTCATGAATAAAACCATATATTTTTGTTGAGTAGAGTGGATTAATGATATATTGTATTACATCCAAGTCAAGATTTTGTTCTACTTATATTGAGGCAGTCAGATCAAGGATGGTAGAAGAAACAGGACTACCCAGAGAAAACCACCAAATTTTGGCAAACTGAATTTTTTTTTTTTTTTTTTGAGAATAGGATCTGTCCCTAGTGAATTCAAACCCAAGGCAGTGAGAGGCACTGTAATTCATAAGTACACACTTTAGACCACTTGGCTATTAAGGGCCCTTTATGGGGTTGAAGGTCAACACATGCATAAACAAATGGAACAAAAGTAATGGATTACTTTCTCACAGTTAGACTTGTCCCAAATTTGATTCAAACCTTGGTGATGAGAGGCACTGTGAGTTGTAATTATACCCTTTGAACCACTAGTACAAGGATACTATAAACCAGAGATAGCTGTACTCCTGTGTCTTCACTACAAGTAGCTATAATACTCATACCTAAAACAAACAACATGTATCAATTAAACACTGCAAATAACAGGTATTTTGTAAATAAAACAAGTCAAAGGTCAAGGTCAGTATATATAATATGCAACAGTCAAGGTCAAACTACAAGAAATACAAGTATTGAAATCAAGTAATTTAAAAGTAATTTGAAGCTACAGCCAATGAAATCAAGAACACAAACAACAAACAGCTGAAGCAAAGAAAACAAGAGTTAAGTGGGCTAATGGAATTTGTATGCCCCAGTCAGTTAAGATTCTTGTACTTATAACAAGATGACAAGTTGAAGAATGGTGAAGAAAACTGGAGTGCCAAGAGAAAACCACTGAACTTCGGCAAGCGTACTGACTAACTTTCTCACACTAGGATCTGTCCTGATTTGGTCTTTAAACTTATAAGTATTGAGAGGTGCTGTGATACATAAGCACCTGCTTTAGACAACTCAGCAACCAACCAAGAGCCCCCCCCCCCCCCCCCCCCCCCCCCCCCCCCCCCCCCCCCCAACTCAAGACAAACACAAAACAACACAAGTTTAACATGTGTATAGAGCAACTGATCAGAAAACTCTAGACTGATGATGTGTATTGGATATATTAGCTATGATATCCAGTGATATGATTAAAGTAATTTTGGAAGGCTCAAATGTCATAAGAAGACAAAGGTTAAAGTTGGTGGCAAACATACCAAATAAAAACATCAAAACATTTCAATAGTAATCATTCTGCTTGATAAACAGTGCTGAATCAATAACACTATAAAGCCAAACTAAGCAGAGAGGCGAAAAGCCTATAGTGGTTTCTACAGACAGGTAACAGGTAACAAAGCAAGTTTTAAAAATACATATATATTATATATACACTGTGTATATGATTTTTTATCTAACATTTCCAACTACCGTAGGTTATTTACATAATAAAAAACACTATATGTGAAAAAAATTAACCACAGAAAAACACTGAACTATCTTATGACATATGTTCTGTGGTAATGACTTCATTATTTACATTTGACAAATCAGAGATTCCCCAATGACGTCACAATGAGTAATCTGACTAAAACTGCATGTGTACTTTATACCACCGATGTATCTGAATCATACATGCTGAATAAAACTTGTATTTTGTCAAATCAGGTAGAAAAACTAGTCTAATATTAGATAATAATTATTAATTACTTAATTAAAACAAAACAACATTTTTGAAGCAAAACATTATGTTTCATTAATTTGTATATAACCTCAACATACTAATTCATGTTCTTACCATTATCATATGAACATATATGTTTGATATCTGTAACTTCTCTACCATGTAGGCTCTCCTGTAAAATATAATAGTTATCTCCCTTTAATAATAATCAATTAGATTGTTTATAGTGTGATGTGTTGTTTATACTGCATACAAATAATAAAATTGATACAAGTTACACAACTTATATTAATATATGAATCACCTTGGAATGGACGTCAGAGTGTGGTATGAAGTCTTGGTATGAAGCAAAACCAAGCAAGAAAACTTGAGAACATGGCAGTCTGCACATTGTGTATTAAAACCCAGAAGTAGATGTAAAACTCAACTAATCTACATGTTTACATAAGTGACTACATACAGTCTTACATTCAACCAAGATCACACTGATGATAGGCAAGAGTACTAAACTTTACACCAATGGAACAAGTCAGTTGTCAAATTACTGAACAATCCCCTGATTTGGCAGAATTAGTTCTAAGGAAATATACATCATAAATTTTTGTAACAGGCTGTATGTTTCAAATGGATAGACAAAATGGATGGGTCAGGACATGATGGATGGAATGCTGGGATTACAGCAAAAGCTCTCCAAACTTTTGTCTGTTGAAATAAAATCAGTTGGGATACAGACCTTTAAAACAACTAGATTGTTCTGTAGTTTGCTTTCACACATTACAATATCTTTAGTCTTGATATAGACAAATCTAACATGGTTGTCATGGATACAGGAGTCCCATGCCCTATGACCTCCACCACATGGTATCTGTAATAACTTCTGGTTGTTGTTCACACTCCACAAGATAAAATCGCTCTGAAAGTTAATATAAAGAAGATTTTTATATTACAAATAAATAAATAGTTGTCTGCTATTGTTCACAAAAACTTGATCATGACTTTAAATGAGATTCTTAACATCTTAATTACAGGTGTATGCTTCAAATCAGATAATTTTAAATGTTCGATAAATTTTGGTTTTTTTTTCCCAAATTTTGAATTAACAGTAAACCAATAATTTTTAAAATTCTTGTGCTACCACTGATAACACTGATTTTTGCTGGCTATCAAAAAAAATTGTCATAAGAAGAGTATCACAAATACTTATTATAAATGCTACAAATTTATGAAAAAGTAATGTTTTATGCCCCAGTCAAGATTTTTTCACTTATATCAAAGCTGTAAGTTGAGATGGTGGAGGAAACTTTAGTGTCTGGAGAAAACCATCAACCTTCGGAAATTGAAATGACAAATTTTCTCACTGTCTCTCTGTCTGGAGAGGGGTTCAAACTCGCATTGTGATCAGAAAACATGTGCTTTAGAGATGTCAGCCCCCATTAATACAGCTTTCACAAAGGATGCACCATGTTTGGGGTAATTTCTCTGTACTTTTTAAATGCAAGTTACAAATGGCTAATGCAACTTACCTTTGGCCATTAATTGAAATCTATGCATTTAAAAAAGTTCATTAAATGATAATCACACTTATTCACAAAACTTACACCATGGAAACCATATATATGTATGTCTTGGTCTTCCTCTGTAAATGATAATCTGTCAATCCACTCAAATCCTTTGTAAACCTACAATAAAACACATAAGTAAAAGAACAAGTGATTTGATTTTAAAAGAGCCTTAACTCTATCAAAAACTTCTCTCTTTAAATCTTGAACTACTTTGATTTTGGATTTTTTTCATTTTAATCAAGGCCCTCAAAAAGTTTTATGAGCATCAGCACAATATTGTCGATAAGTATGATGTTTCTGTATCCAAATTTACCCTGGATATACATGTATTTGACACCTCATAGTTCCAAGTGGTTTTTTTTCATTCTCAATTTTTATTTTACATGTGGCAAGTGTAGTTAGCTAAACAGATGTTTACCTTAATTTGTAAGTTTTCAAAGTAAGTGCCATATCATTTTTTCTCAATTTTAATTACACATGTGACGAGTGTAGATAGCTAAATACAAGGTGCTTACCCTTCTGAATCACCCAGCCTCACTTCCCTGGTGGAAGTTCACAGTCTCACTTAATTTGTCAGTTTTCAAAGTTTTATTTTGCTTTTGGGATTGTGAGTTGCACATTGGAAAAAATTGATTTGCATCTCACAAACTATTAACCTTGCTACTATTCAGCAGAACAAGTTGACTTTCTTCCAAATAATACTGTCTATATTGACCATCTCTTCCTGCTGTGTACACATGGTCACCATGACAACAAATGTCTGTTACTCCAGCTTTACCATGAATCTTTGGAAATGTCTGAATTGGTCCAGTCTCCTGCAATAAAAAATAAATTATCATAAAGTTATGACTCAGATTGGTGTAATATAGTTACGAGATAAAATGTATACATGTATTAAACTTTACATTGGAACCTGTCTATAAACCAACGCCTTACGAATGAAAAATTTTGATTGGTTTTGACAAGCATTCCGTTTACACAAGTTTATTTAATTAACCATTGAACTGCCTAGAAATGGCATTTACAGTGCTATAACTTCCATTGCCATGCAAAGCAAACTGAATAACATGGGACGCATTATGATTAGTTTGCTTTTCATGGCAATGGAAGTTATAGCACTAAAAACAGTCATTTCTAGACAGTTCAATGGTTATATTTATATTTCGAAAATCTCTGAAAGTCTTAATTTTGTTTTTGAATTCTGAAATAAATTTAAAACGCTGTTGGGTAAGGAATGCAATTCCAATTGCTGGAGCAGCCTTAGCCAGGTATCAAATTCTGACCTCCCTGTTATGTAGTATTTAGAAATTACCTGTTTCTCATCCTCCATCATGCCGTAGAGATGTACACTTCCCCCTCTATCACCACATACAAATTTCTGGCTGTCAACAGCAGGGTTAGACCTAGCCAGGAATCAAACACTGACATCCCTGTTATAAAGTATTCAGTTATTACCTGTTTTTCATCCTCCACCATGCCATAGAGATGTACACTTCCACCTCTATCACCACATACAAGTTTCTGTCCGTCGTTAGTAATGGCAGCAGCAGAAACCCATCTCTGTCTACATGGAGGTAGAACATATCTGATAACTTCTTCCATCTCAAGATTCTGACCCAAAATCACCAATTTCCATGCAATCTACAAATGGTTGAATAGATATATGCAAAATATGCAGTTGAATGTGGTTTAATGTCCCATCAGCAATTTTATAAGCTACATCGGATTAGATACACTGTTTATCAATCTCTAAAAGATAAATCTTCAACAAAAACTCATGTTACATGCAAGTTGGGTAGAAATGATTCTTTTCTGCTTTGGACTACTGTATTGTTATCGTAACATGTCCATAGATTGCAGACCATGATGCCCTGACAATGTTGCAGGTGATGGTGATTATGTTTAAAATGGCCCACATGTTGCAAAATGTTACAAAAGATAGCCACAGGTTTGCAGATCATGGCCAAAATATTGCAGAAGATGCATACAGTGTTAAAGATGGCTACAATGTTACAGATCATGCCCTAATAATGTTGCAGGTGATGTCCATTACATTAAAGATAACATGTTGAAGAAAATTGCCATAAATTTGCAGACTATAGCCAAAAATTGCACACTAACAAGGACTAAGAGTTACCACAAGGAGTGACCTCTAAATGCTTTATAAGAGTATATTCAAACCTCATTACATACCATTACACCATCTGGGCCAGTTGTCAACAAAAGCTCGTTACTCAACCAGTTTATTCTGAAGATTTTTCCTTTATAAATTTGAGCTGAATACTCCTTCCACGTTGTCAAGGAACAAGCAGCATCTTGATCTTAAAACAAATTAGGGGAAAAAAACCTTAATGAGATCACATACCCCACACATCCACATATTGGACCTAGCGTTCTCAAGTTATTTATATGAAAAATCTTTTTAAAATGCACAGACAATTACATCTTTAGACAAAATCATTAGAAAAAACAAACAATTTTCACTATATTGAAATTATCTTGAAAATTTGTTGTCATTACAGATTTGTTGAATATTCAAAATGGCTGTTCAACAACAGGCTCTTTACAGATCTGAAAGGGTAACAAGCTTTTAAAAAGCTTTTTACAGATTACGAGCGGACAGGAGATGAAAAAGAAAAATCATAGTTACCTTGTACAGAGCTGAATAACAGTTTTAATTTCCCATGTAGGTTACCAACGGCAACGATTTGTTCTACGTTTGGTACACTGTACCTGCAAACTTCCAGTAGTAAATAAGAACTAAATTCTTCATCCATCATAACTGTACTCCAGTCTCTTGTTAGTATGTTATAGGACAGTAAATGTCTAAAAGTATACAGAGAAAAAAAAAACAAATAATAAACATAATATAGTATTCCGGAGCACCCGGCCTCACTTCCCTGATGAAAGTTCACTGGTTCTCTTGGGTGGCCTTTATAGACAGATTTGACTGTATTAGTATGCTAGTTTTTGATTATTGTATTAATGAATTTCATCAATTTCCTTTATAAACCAAACACAAACATGCCGGTTCATTTTCAAATCATACTCCCAAAAGCAAAGTTAAAACTTTGAAAACTGGCAAATTAAGCCAAACATGTGAACATGTGAAGACATGTGAAGAGCAAGAATCTTCTGTTTTAATCTAGCTACATCAAAGGACAAAACAAATTTACAAATAGTAGATTTATGAAAAGTAAATTAAAATAGATGCAAGATGAATAAAAGTTAAATGTCTACACTTATCTTTGAATATTTAAGATACTACTTTATAAGTTGCCATGCTTGTAAGTGTATATGAAAAAGTAATCATCACCCTAAAGTCTGATAAAAGCTGAACTGTTTAAAAGTCTCAATCAACTTTCTCTGAAACGTTTCCTTATCAGGCCAATTGTTTTTAGGTGTACCGAAAAAAATACACCCAAAAATTTCAAATCCATGCAAGTCAAAGGGCAAGACTTGTTGACACAATTTAAATACAAGTGATGAATGTTTCTTTTTTTAAATTTCCAGTACAGTCAAAACTGTATATAACGGCCACCCAAGGGAACCATTTAAAGTGGTCTTTATGGGCAGGTGACCTTTATATACAGGTTAAAATGAGATAAATGAAAAACAATTGTGATACAATTCTACTGGCCTTTATATGCAGGTGGCCTTTATATAGAGGTAGCCTTTAAGGCAGGTTGGGCTGTATATATAATTATTTTATGTTATCTACAAAAACACAGAAAAACATGTTAAGGGTGAACAGATTTAATGGAACTATTTGTTAGTGTTTGATGGACAAGATGGTCTTCAATAGCTATGAGTATATCTTAATTTTTCTGAACTAAAATGGAACAAAAAATGAAAATGGTGATCTAAATACTCACCCTCCATTAGTTACTACTAACAAAACGCTGAAATTCAACAAGGTAACTGTCCGTGGAAAATCAGATTCATCACCCTATAAAATATAATATAATTTACAATAAGTCACCTCTCAATTCCTCAGATCCTAGTGTGAGAAATTCCACTTGGGGAAGATTCTACTGTAGGAGCCACTCTGTTTGTGACAGTGAAATACTCTTTATATCAAAATATACTTTAAGCTTGTTATAATGCTCCTCGGTAACTATGCCATCTCATTTATCACTACAGTATTTTGAAGTACCAAAATCCATTTCTTCCATGATTTTTTTAAGCCTCTCTTGTTTTATTACCGAACTTCTTTATAATGCCATAATCTGACTGAACAAATGATGGCACTAAAACAAGATTTTTCTGTATATCACATGTAAGGGCTACAAAAGATGTTTTAGTGGATGTGGACTGTAATATCTGGGTTCAAAATCAGATTCACAACAAAACAAGTACAGATCAAAGAGACATACAAAAGTGAAGGAAAAAGGGTTTTATAGGCAAACAACATTGACCTGTCTGTTTGACCTTTAATTTAACTATTTACTATAGCTGAGTACAATTATGTGTATGGACAACAAGTACACAATGGAAAACACTATTCTACTGTATTAAGAGTAAATATGCATTTACTCTGAATCCTACTGGTCCGTATATGGGGTGGATCCTCCTACATGAATATTCCTAATAAAATGTCAAGCGGACAGTTCAGTGTTGTTTAACTATACATGTTTTGACTAAAATATACAAGATGTAATACAAACTTGATGAAGAGGCAAGTTAAATGAAGTAACATCATGTTGTAGTCCAGTCTCATCTGTAGGAGAATCTATCATCCAGACACGGATACTGGAATCACCTCCACCAGTCACCTGAGAAAATATTTATTAGTAATATATGCAGGTTATAACAAGAGTAAAGTGTCAACATGACACACATATCCCCATCTTCACTTATGATAGATTGATAGAATGTGGTTAACTGTCCCACTAAAGTTTTCAAAGTTTTTATGGTCCTGTGACCTTGACGTTGATGACTTCAATTTGGTATGTGACACATCCTTTTTCCAAACTATATATCACTTGTTATATCTCTTTGATGCCCTATATAAAAGTTATACAGCAGAAACAGGTTCTGGGATGTATGAACGCAAGGACATGAGTAACACTATATGCACCTGCCATATTCATGGGGGTATAATAACAAACATTGATCGTACCCATGTTTTACTGCCATAAAATGTACAGTTCACAAGCAACCTAGAACTGTCAGTGAAGCTGACTATACCCCCCACCCCACCCTACCCCATTTAGGTTTTGTCATTGTGTCATCACCTTAGACTTGTGCACCTAAATTTGGTATGTTGCATATTGTCTTGTGTTGGTTTACATTTGTGCCAAGTTTGATCAACTGTGGTCAGCTATTTTGTTTTTAGTGAAATTTCTTCAGAATCTTTGAATGTGCTCATACTAACTTATATTTTTCTATATTGGCCCAGTTTATCTCACATTTACCCATTTTTTGTGAATTTATTGGTGAGGTAGTGTTTTACGTATTGTATCAATAACACACATTGTTAATTAATAAAAATAATTCTAGAAAATTTATCTGTCTGTATTGGACCTTTGATTTCCTTGTGTTGTTGATCTGGATTACTGGGACCAAACAGTTATCCATAGTACTTAAAGCAACATACTGGAATTTTACTATATATACTGTAAAACCTTGATTTAACATCCCTCAGTAATTTTGCCGCCTTGCTTATCGGCACACAATTCTGTACTTCAAAAAACCATTTCTTTAATGTTTTCCTTTACTCTCTTAATTTATTGCCACACCCCTTTATAGTGTAAGAAAGTTTGATAGTTTGCTTGCTGAAATTGTGTTTTTTTCTGGACACTTCAGTTTCCTCCATTATCCCAAAAAGGACCACCTTAATATAAGTAAAATAATCTTGACTGGGTTATAAAACACCATTACTCCACTTTTTATAGCACCTAAATCACGGAGGTAATTCCAAGTTAAACAAGGAATCTGTGACCTACTGCTGACTTAGTATATATACCCTGCCTTTCACATATGTTATAACACAAGGAAAATGTCCAGTAAATGCCTGTCAGATTTGTGACATGAGTCCTTGCATAGGTCCTTATACTCAACTGCATAAAAAAAATTGTTGAGTGGCAGTGATTAGTAGTTAGTGAGAAAACTGTTATGAAAATGTTTGATTCGGACAAACAAAGGGATGGACAGAGGTAAAACAGTATACCCATGTTTTTCGAAGCGGCCATGTTTTTCGAAGCGTGATGTAATGATTATAAGTTTATACTTACAGCCATTTTTTCTTTATCATCTACAGCCAGACTCCAAATACTCTTACCCTGTAAGTATGACAAATAATAAACATAAATAACATAAATCATACATAATAAGATAATTGTACTGAATTCTGTCCCAAGTTTTACAATCATTTCTAGTCCCATGATTCCTAGTCCAAGTTTTACAAACATTCCTAGTCCCAAGTTTTAAAATCATTCCTAGTCCCAAGTTTTACAATCATTCCTAGCCCAAGTTTTACAATCATTCCTAGTCCCAAGTTTTACAATCATTCCTAGTCCAAGTTTTACAATCATTCCTAGTCCAAGTTTTACAATCATTCCTAGTCCAAGTTTTACAATCATTCCTAGTCCAAGTTTTACAATCATTCCTAGTCCAAGTTTTACAATCATTCCTAGTCCCAAGTTTTACAATCATTCCTAGTCCCAAGTTTTACAATCATTCCTAGTCCCAAGTATTCCTAGTCCCAAGTTTTAAAATCATTCCTAGTCCAAGTTTTACAATCATTCCTAGTCCCAAGTTTTACAATCATTCCTAGTCCAAGTATTCCTAGTCCCAAGTTTTAAAATCATTCCTAGTCCAAGTTTTACAATCATTCCTAGTCCCAAGTTTTACAATCATTCCTAGTCCCAAGTTTTACAATCATTCCTAGTCCCAAGTTTTACAATCATTCCTAGTCCCAAGTATTCCTAGTCCCAAGTTTTAAAATCATTCCTAGTCCCAAGTATTCCTAGTCCCAAGTTTTACAATCATTCCTAGTCCCAAGTTTTACAATCATTTAGTCCCAAGTTTTACAATCATTCCTAGTCCAAGTTTTACAATCATTCCTAGTCCCAAGTTTTACAATCATTCCTAGTCCCAAGTTTTACAATCATTCCTAGTCCCAAGTTTTACAATCATTCCTAGTCCAAGTTTTACAATCATTTCTAGTCCCAAGTTTTACAGTCATTCCTAGTCCCAAGTTTTACAATCATTCCTAGTCCCAAGTTTTACAATCATTCCTAGTCCCAAGTATTCCTAGTCCCAAGTTTTAAAATCATTCCTAGTCCCAAGTATTCCTAGTCCCAAGTTTTACAATCATTCCTAGTCCCAAGTTTTACAATCATTCCTAGTCCCAAGTTTTACAATCATTCCTAGTCCCAAGTATTCCTAGTCCCAAGTTTTACAATCATTCCTAGTCCCAAGTTTTACAATCATTCCTAGTCCCAAGTTTTACAATCATTCCTAGTCCCAAGTTTTACAATCATTCCTAGTCCAAGTTTTACAATCATTCCTAGTCCCAAGTTTTACAATCATTCCTAGTCCAAGTTTTACAATCATTCCTAGTCCCAAGTTTTACAATCATTCCTAGTCCAAGTTTTACAATCATTCCTAGTCCCAAGTTTTACAATCATTTAGTCCCAAGTTTTACAATCATTCCTAGTCCAAGTTTTACAATCATTCCTAGACCAAGTTTTACAATCATTCTTAGTCCAAGTTTTACAATCATTCCTAGTCCCAAGTTTTACAATCATTCCTAGTCCCAAGTTTTACAATCATTCCTAGTCCAAGTTTTACAATCATTCCTAGTCCCAAGTTTTACAATCATTCCTAGTCCAAGTTTTACAATCATTCCTAGTCCCAAGTTTACAATCATTCCTAGTCCAAGTTTTACAATCATTCCTAGTCCCAAGTTTTACAATCATTTAGTCCCAAGTTTTACAATCATTCCTAGTCCAAGTTTTACAATCATTCTTAGTCCAAGTTTTACAATCATTCCTAGTCCAAGTTTTACAATCATTCCTAGTCCCAAGTTTTACAATCATTCCTAGTCCCAAGTTTTACAATCATTCCTAGTCCCAAGTTTTACAATCATTCCTAGTCCCAAGTTTTACAATCATTCCTAGTCCCAAGTTTTACAATCATTCCTAGTCCAAGTTTTACAACCATTCCTAGTCCCAAGTTTTACAATCATTCCTTGGTCCAAAGGCTACAATCATTCCTTGGTCCAAAGTCTACAATCATTCCTATGCCAAAAACTTGAATTATTTCCTGGTAAAAGTGTCAAAGTTTAACAATAATTAATTCAGTCATTAATTTAAAACCAACAATGTTTCCTGCTTTTCACAAAAAAAAACTTAAAGGACTGTCAGATGTTAGGGAACTGTTTAATGACTACATCAAAATTGGACTTCTTGAATCAAGTAATTGCAATTTATTGATACATTATCAGATAACACTTATTAAATTTTTTTAAATATTTTTTTTTCATTTCAAAATTGGACATTCGAAGTAAATTTTAAGCTCTTTTTTATTACTACTGTCATTGTTGTCAAAAGTTTAACAGATTGACTCTTTAACTCATCATTATGGTGAAGTACTTAAGATCACAAGCTCTGGCTCAGGTTTAGCTTGGATTGTGTTGATCAGTATTGGTCAGTAATCACCTATGTAAACACTTATGGACAGAGTACTGATGAAATTACAATGGACATAGCACAGTGCCTTGATACACACCTGTCAAATACTGACAGAATTCATCACATAATGTCAAATTGAAGTTCAAATAAAACTCATCATTATTGGCATCTAAAAATCAGATCTATATAAAGACTGTAAATTTATTTTTAACATAACATTCAATTTACATTTCAGAGGAAAGGTTGAAAATGAAGAAAGAAAACAAAATTAAACACAGATATATCACAGGTATCTAATATTCAAAATTTTTATGTTGAAAACATCATAACATATAATTGTTATTTCATATTTTTACTCTAAAATATATGAAACAATACATCCTGTCCTTTCCTAGTATACGCTATGTGCTAGTTATAAATAATACTAGCACTAGCCTGTGCTGGTAGCGGTAGGATTATAGCAGCATAAGATTTACAGTTGAAACCATTTAGATATTGTATCCTGTCCTTTCCTAGTACATGCTATGTGCTGGTTTTATATAATACTAGCACTAGCCTGTGCTGGTAGAGGTAGGGTTATTGCAGCATAAGATTTCCAGTTGAAACCATTTAAATATTGAATCCTGTCCTTTCCTAGTACATGCTGTGTGGTGGTTATATATAATACTAGCACTAGCCTGTGCTGGTAGAGGTAGGGTTATTGCAGCATAAGATTTCCAGTTGAAACCATTTAAATATTGAATCCTGTCCTTTCCTAGTACATGCTGTGTGCTGGTTATATATAATACTAGCACTAGCCTGTGCTGGTAGAGGTAGGGTCATTGCAGCATAAGATTTACAGTTGAAACCATTTAGATATTTTATCCTATCCTTTCCTAGTACATGCTATGTGCTGGTTATATATAATACTAGCACTAGCCTGTGCTGGTAGAGGTAGGGCTATTGCAGCATGAGGTTTACAGTTGAAACCATTTAGATATCGAATCATGTCCTTTCCTAGTACATGTTATGTGCTAGTTATATATAATACTAGCACTAGCCTGTGCTGGTAGCGGTAGGATTATAGCAGCATAAGATTTACAGCTGAAACCATTTAGATATTGTATCCTGTCCTTTCCTAGTACATGCTATGTGCTGGTTTTATATATAATAGCACTAGCCTGTGCTGGTAGAGTTAGGGTTATTGCAGCAGAAGATTTACAGTTGAAATCATTTAAATATTGAATCCTGTCCTTTCCTAGTACATGCTGTGTGGTTATATATAATACTAGCACTAGCCTGTGCTGGTAGAGGTAGGGTTATTGCAGCATAAGATTTCCAGTTGAAACCATTTAAATATTGAATCCTGTCCTTTCCTAGTACATGCTGTGTGCTGGTTATATATAATACTAGCACTAGCTTGTGCTGGTAGAGGTAGGGTCATTGCAGCATAAGATTTACAGTTGAAACCATTTAGATATTTTATCCTATCCTTTCCTAGTACATGCTATGTGCTGGTTATATATAATACTAGCACTAGCCTGTGCTGGTAGAGGTAGGGCTATTGCAGCATGAGGTTTACAGTTGAAACCATTTAGATATCGAATCATGTCCTTTCCTAGTACGTGTTATGTGCTAGTTATATATAATACTAGCACTAGCCTTTGCTGGTAGAGGTAGGATTATAGCAGCATAAGATTTACAGTTGAAACCATTTAGATATTGTATCTTGTCCTTTCCTAGTACATGCTGTGTGCTGGTTATATATAATACTAGCACTATCCTGTGCTGGTAGAGGTAGGGTCATTGCAGCATAAGATTTCCAATTGAAACCATTTAAATATTGAATCCTGTCCTTTCCTAGTACATGCAGTGTGCTGGTTATATATAACACTAGCACTAGCCTGTGCTGGTAGAGGTAGGGTCATTGCAGCATAAGATTTAAAATTGAAACCATTTAAATATTGAATCCTGTCCTTTCCTAGTACATGCTGTGTGCTGGTTATATATAACACTAGCACTAGCCTGTGCTGGTAGAGGTAGGGTCATTGCAGCAGAAGATTTACAGTTGAAAACATTTAGATATTGTATCTTGTCCTTTCCTAGTACATGCTGTGTGCTGGTTATATATAACACTAGCACTAGCCTGTGCTGGTAGAGGTAGAGTTATTGCAGCATAAGATTTCCAGTTAAAACCATTTAAATATTGAATCCTGTCCTTTCCTAGTACATGCTGTGTGCTGGTTATATATAATACTAGCACTAGCCTGTGCTGGTAGAGGTAGGGTCATTGCAGCATAAGATTTACAGTTGAAACCATTTAGATATTTTATCCTATCCTTTCCTAGTACATGCTATGTGCTGTTTATATATAATACTAGCACTAGCCTGTGCTGGTAGAGGTACGGCTATTGCAGCATGAGGTTTACAGTTGAAACCATTTAGATATCGAATCATGTCCTTTCCTAGTACATGTTATGTGCTAGTTATATATAATACTAGCACTAGCCTGTGCTGGTAGAGGTAGGATTATAGCAGCATAAGATTTACAGTTGAAACCATTTAGATATTGTATCCTGTCCTTTCCTAGTACATGCTATGTGCTGGTTATATATAATACTAGCACTAGCCTGTGCTGGTAGAGGTAGGGTTTTTACAGTTGAAACCATTTAGATATTGTATCTTGTCCTTTCGTAGTACATGCTGTGTGCTGGTTATATAAAATACTAGCACTAGCCTGTGCTGGTAGAGGTAGGGTCATTGCAGCATAAGATTTCTAATTGAAACCATTTAAATATTGAATCCTGTCCTTTCCTAGTACATGCTGTGTGCTGGTTATATATAACACTAGCACTAGCCTGTGCTGGTAGAGATAGGGTCATTGCAGCATAAGATTTAAAATTGAAACCATTTAAATATTGAATCCTGTCCTTTCCTAGTACATGCTGTGTGCTGGTTATATATAACACTAGCACTAGCCTGTGCTGGTAGAGGTAGGGTTATTGCAGCAGAAGATTTACAGTTGAAACCATTTACGGTAGATATTGTATCCTGTCCTTTCCTAGTACATGCTGTGTGCTGGTTATATATAACACTAGCACTAGCCTGTGCTGGTAGAGGTAGGGTTATTGCAGCAGAAGATTTACAGTTGAAACCATTTACGGTAGATATTGTATCCTGTCCTTTCCTAGTACATGCTGTGTGCTGGTTATATATAACACTAGCACTAGCCTGTGCTGGTAGAGGTAGGGTTATTGCAGCACAAGATTTACAGTTCAAACCATTTAGATATTTTATCCTATCCTTTCCTAGTACATGCTATGTGCTGGTTATATATAATACTAGCACTAGCCTGTGCTGGTAGAGGTACGGCTATTGTAGCATGAGGTTTACAGTTGAAACCATTTAGATATCGAATCATGTCCTTTCCTAGTACATGTTTGTGCTAGTTATATATAATACTAGCACTAGTCTGTGCTGGTAGAGGTAGAATTATAGCAGCATAAGATTTACAGTTGAAACCATTTAGATATTGTATCCTGTCCTTTCCAAGTACATGCTATGTGCTGGTTATATATAATACTAGCACTAGCCTGTGCTGGTAGAAGTAGGGTTATTGCAGCAGAAGATTTACAGTTCAAACCATTTAGATATTTTATCCTATCCTTTCCTAGTACATGCTATGTGCTGGTTATATATAATACTAGCACTAGCCTGTGCTGGTAGAGGTAGGGCTATTGCAGCATGAGGTTTACAGTTCAAACCATTTAGATATTGTATCCTGTCCTTTCCTAGTACATGCTATGTGCTGGTTATATATAATACTAGCACTAGCCTGTGCTGGTAGAGGTAGGGTTATTGCAGCAGAAGATTTACAGTTGAAACCATTTAGATATTGTATCTTGTCCTTTCCTAGTACATGATATGTGCTGGTTATATATAATACTAGCACTAGCCTGTGCTGGTAGAAGTAGGGTCATTGCAGCATAAAATTTACAGTTGAAACCATTTAGATATTTTATCCTATCCTTTCCTAGTCCATGCTATGTGCTGGTTATATATAATACTAGCACTAGCCTGTGCTGGTAGATTAGTTTGGTTTGGTTGAATGTTGCTTAACGTCGCATCAGCAATTTTTTAGCTATTCGCGACAAGAACTATTTAATTAATCTCTATGGATTAATCTATGAACAATTTTTGTGTATGCATGTGAAGTGCGAGTGTGTTGTATGGTCTGCCTTGTACTAGCGCGCACTCAGGGCGACTTTACCGTGCTAGCTCACAGAGTCAGTACGCCGCAGACAAGCGTACCACTCCCCAGTCCATTATACTGATACCAGGTGAATCAGTAAAGGTCAACGGTAAGGAAAATTCACTTTCCAACATGTGGTCCGAGCGGGACTCGAACTCACAGCGGTGAGACTGTGCTGGTAGAGGTAGGGTTATTGCAGCATAAGATTTCCAGTTGAAACCATTTAAATATTGAATCCTGTCCTTTCCTAGTACATGCTGTGTGCTGGTTAATATAACACTAGCACTAGCCTGTGCTGGTAGAGGTAGGGTTATTGCAACATGAGGTTTACAGTTGAAACCATTTAGATATTTAATCATATCCTTTCCTAGTATATGTTTGTGCTGGTTATATAATACTAGCACTAGCCTGTGCTGGTAGAGGTAGGGTCATTGCAGCATAAGATTTACAGTTCAAACCATTTAGGTATTGTATCATGTCCTTTCCTAGTACACCCTATGTGCTCGTTATATATACTATAGATATATTTTCATATTTACAATTTTTAATTTTTTTTAAATAATTTTTAGTATTTTAATAAGAAAAGTAATGTATATATTAAGCTCTTTTTATTAGTACTGTCATTGTTGTCAAAAGTTTAACAGATTGACTCTTTAACTCATCATTATGGTGAAGTACTTAAGATCACAAGCTCTGGCTCAGGTTTAGCTTGGATTGTGTTGATCAGTATTGGTCAGTAATCACCTATGTAAACACTTATGGACAGAGTACTGATGAAATTACAATGGACATAGCACAGTGCCTTGATACACACCTGTCAAATACTGACAGAATTCATCACATAATGTCAAATTGAAATTCAAATAAAACTCATCATTATTGGCATCTAAAAATCAGATCTATATAAAGACTGTAAATTTATTTTTAACATAACATTCAATTTACATTTCAGAGAAAAGGTTGAAAATGAAGAAAGAAAACATAATTAAACACAGATATATCAAAGGTATCTATTATTCAAAATTTTTATGTTGAAAACATCATAACATATAATTGTTATTTCATATTTTTACTCTAAAATATATGAAACAATACATCCTGTCCTTTCCTAGTATACGCTATGTGCTAGTTATAAATAATACTAGCACTAGCCTGTGCTGGTAGCGGTAGGATTATAGCAGCATAAGATTTACAGTTGAAACCATTTAGATATTGTATCCTGTCCTTTCCTAGTACATGCTATGTGCTGGTTATATATAATACTAGCACTAGCCTGTGCTGGTAGAGGTAAGGTTATTGCAGCATAAGATTTCCAGTTGAAACCATTTAAATATTGAATCCTGTCCTTTAATAGTACATGCTGTGTTGGTTATATATAACACTAGCACTAGCCTGTGCTGGTAGAGGTAGGGTTATTGCAGCAGAAGATTTACAGTTGAAACCATTTACGGTAGATATTGTATCTTGTCCTTTCCTAGTACATGCTGTGTGCTGGTTATATATAACACTAGCACTAGCCTGTGCTGGTAGAGGTAGGGTTATTGCAGCAGAAGATTTACAGTTCAAACCATTTAGATATTTTATTCTATCCTTTCCTAGTACATGCTATGTGCTGGTTATATATAATACTAGCACTAGCCTGTGCTGGTAGAGGTAGGGCTATTGCAGCATGAGGTTTACAGTTCAAACCATTTATATATTGTATCCTGTCCTTTCCTAGTACATGCTATGTGCTGGTTATATATAATACTAGCACTAGTCTGTGCTGGTAGAGGTAGGGTTATTGCAGCATAAGATTTACAGTTGAAACCATTTAGATATTGTATCTTGTCCTTTCCTAGTACATGCTATGTGCTGATTATATATAATACTAGCACTAGTCTGTGCTGGTAGAGGTAGGGTTATTGCAGCAGAAGATTTACAGTTGAAACCATTTAGATATTGTATCTTGTCCTTTCCTAGTACATGATATGTGCTGGTTATATATAATACTAGCACTAGCCTGTGCTGGTAGAAGTAGGGTCATTGCAGCATAAAATTTACAGTTGAAACCATTTAGATATTTTATCCTATCCTTTCCTAGTCCATGCTATGTGCTGGTTATATATAATACTAGCACTAGCCTGTGCTGGTAGATTAGTTTGGTTTGGTTGAATGTTGCTTAACGTCGCATCAGCAATTTTTTAGCTATTCGCGACAAGAACTATTTAATTAATCTCTATGGATTAATCTATGAACAATTTTTGTGTATGCATGTGAAGTGCGAGTGTGTTGTATGGTCTGCCTTGTACTAGCGCGCACTCAGGGCGACTTTACCGTGCTAGCTCACAGAGTCAGTACGCCGCAGACAAGCGTACCACTCCCCCAGTCCATTATACTGATACCAGGTGAATCAGTAAAGGTCAACGGTAAGGAAAATTCACTTTCCAACATGTGGTCCGAGCGGGACTCGAACTCACAGCGGTGAGACTGTGCTGGTAGAGGTAGGGTTATTGCAGCATAAGATTTCCAGTTGAAACCATTTAAATATTGAATCCTGTCCTTTCCTAGTACATGCTGTGTGCTGGTTATATATAACACTAGCACTAGCCTGTGCTGGTAGAGGTAGGGCTATTGCAGCATAAGATTTACAGTTCAAACCATTTAGATATTGTATCCTGTCCTTTCCTAGTACATGCTATGTGCTGGTTATATATAATACTAGCACTAGCCTGTGCTGGTAGAGGTAGGGCTATTGCAACATGAGGTTTACAGTTGAAACCATTTAGATATTTTATCCTATCCTTTCCTAGTCCATGCTATGTGCTGGTTATATATAATACTAGCACTAGCCTGTGCTGGTAGATTAGTTTGGTTTGGTTGAATGTTGCTTAACGTCGCATCAGCAATTTTTTAGCTATTCGCGACAAGAACTATTTAATTAATCTCTATGGATTAATCTATGAACAATTTTTGTGTATGCATGTGAAGTGCGAGTGTGTTGTATGGTCTGCCTTGTACTAGCGCGCACTCAGGGCGACTTTACCGTGCTAGCTCACAGAGTCAGTACGCCGCAGACAAGCGTACCACTCCCCCAGTCCATTATACTGATACCAGGTGAATCAGTAAAGGTCAACGGTAAGGAAAATTCACTTTCCAACATGTGGTCCGAGCGGGACTCGAACTCACAGCGGTGAGACTGTGCTGGTAGAGGTAGGGTTATTGCAGCATAAGATTTCCAGTTGAAACCATTTAAATATTGAATCCTGTCCTTTCCTAGTACATGCTATGTGCTGATTATATATAATACTAGCACTAGTCTGTGCTGGTAGAGGTAGGGTTATTGCAGCAGAAGATTTACAGTTGAAACCATTTAGATATTGTATCTTGTCCTTTCCTAGTACATGATATGTGCTGGTTATATAATACTAGCACTAGCCTGTGCTGGTAGAAGTAGGGTCATTGCAGCATAAAATTTACAGTTGAAACCATTTAGATATTTTATCCTATCCTTTCCTAGTCCATGCTATGTGCTGGTTATATATATACTAGCACTAGCCTGTGCTGGTAGATTAGTTTGGTTTGGTTGAATGTTGCTTAACGTCGCATCAGCAATTTTTTAGCTATTCGCGACAAGAACTATTTAATTAATCTCTATGGATTAATCTATGAACAATTTTTGTGTATGCATGTGAAGTGCGAGTGTGTTTATGGTCTGCCTTGTACTAGCGCGCACTCAGGGCGACTTTACCGAGCTAGCTCACAGAGTCAGTACGCCGCAGACAAGCGTACCACTCCCCCAGTCCATTATACTGATACCAGGTGAATCAGTAAAGGTCAACGGTAAGGAAAATTCACTTTCCAACATGTGGTCCGAGCGGGACTCGAACTCACAGCGGTGAGACTGTGCTGGTAGAGGTAGGGTTATTGCAGCATAAGATTTCCAGTTGAAACCATTTAAATATTGAATCCTGTCCTTTCCTAGTACATGCTGTGTGCTGGTTATATATAACACTAGCACTAGCCTGTGCTGGTAGAGGTAGGGCTATTGCAGCATAAGATTTACAGTTCAAACCATTTAGATATTGTATCCTGTCCTTTCCTAGTACATGCTATGTGCTGGTTATATATACTAGCACTAGCCTGTGCTGGTAGAGGTAGGGCTATTGCAACATGAGGTTTACAGTTGAAACCATTTAGATATTTAATCATATCCTTTCCTAGTACATGTTATGTGCTGGTTATATATAATACTAGCACTAGCCTGTGCTGGTAGAAGTAGGGTCATTGCAGCATAAAATTTACAGTTGAAACCATTTAGATATTTTATCCTATCCTTTCCTAGTCCATGCTATGTGCTGGTTATATATAATACTAGCACTAGCCTGTGCTGGTAGATTAGTTTGGTTTGGTTGAATGTTGCTTAACGTCGCATCAGCAATTTTTTAGCTATTCGCGACAAGAACTATTTAATTAATCTCTATGGATTAATCTATGAACAATTTTTGTGTATGCATGTGAAGTGCGGTGTGTTGTATGGTCTGCCTTGTACTAGCGCGCACTCAGGGCGACTTTACCGTGCTAGCTCACAGAGTCAGTACGCCGCAGACAAGCGTACCACTCCCCCAGTCCATTATACTGATACCAGGTGAATCAGTAAAGGTCAACGGTAAGGAAAATTCACTTTCCAACATGTGGTCCGAGCGGGACTCGAACTCACAGCGGTGAGACTGTGCTGGTAGAGGTAGGGTTATTGCAGCATAAGATTTCCAGTTGAAACCATTTAAATATTGAATCCTGTCCTTTCCTAGTACATGCTGTGTGCTGGTTATATATAACACTAGCACTAGCCTGTGCTGGTAGAGGTAGGGTTATTGCAACATGAGGTTTACAGTTGAAACCATTTAGATATTTAATCATATCCTTTCCTAGTATATGTTATGTGCTGGTTATATATAATACTAGCACTAGCCTGTGCTGGTAGAGGTAGGGTCATTGCAGCATAAGATTTACAGTTCAAACCATTTAGGTATTGTATCATGTCCTTTCCTAGTACACCCTATGTGCTTGTTATATATACTACTATAGATATATTTTCATATTTACAATTTTTAATTTTTTTTAAATAATTTTTAGTATTTTAATAAGAAAAGTAATGTATATATTAAGCTCTTTTTTATTAGTACTGTCATTGTTGTCAAAAGTTTAACAGATTGACTCTTTAACTCATCATTATGGTGAAGTACTTAAGATCACAAGCTCTGGCTCAGGTTTAGCTTGGATTGTGTTGATCAGTATTGGTCAGTAATCACCTATGTAAACACTTATGGACAGAGTACTGATGAAATTACAATGGACATAGCACAGTGCCTTGATACACACCTGTCAAATACTGACAGAATTCATCACATAATGTCAAATTGAAATTCAAATAAAACTCATCATTATTGGCATCTAAAAATCAGATCTATATAAAGACTGTAAATTTATTTTTTAACATAACATTCAATTTACATTCAGAGAAAAGGTTGAAAATGAAGAAAGAAAACATAATTAAACACAGATATATCAAAGGTATCTATTATTCAAAATTTTTATGTTGAAAACATCATAACATATAATTGTTATTTCATATTTTTACTCTAAAATATATGAAACAATACATCCTGTCCTTTCTAGTATACGCTATGTGCTAGTTTAAATAATACTAGCACTAGCCTGTGCTGGTAGCGGTAGGATTTATAGCAGCATAAGATTTACAGTTGAAACCATTTAGATATTGTATCCTGTCCTTTCCTAGTACATGCTATGTGCTGGTTATATATAATACTAGCACTAGCCTGTGCTGGTAGAGGTAAGGTTATTGCAGCATAAGATTTCCAGTTGAAACCATTTAAATATTGTATCCTGTCCTTTAATAGTACATGCTGTGTTGGTTATATATAACACTAGCACTAGCCTGTGCTGGTAGAGGTAGGGTTATTGCAGCAGAAGATTTACAGTTGAAACCATTTACGATATATATAGTATCTTGTCCTTTCCTAGTACATGCTGTGTGCTGGTTATATATAACACTAGCACTAGCCTGTGCTGGTAGAGGTAGGGTTATTGCAGCAGAAGATTTACAGTTCAAACCATTTAGATATTTTATTCTATCCTTTCCTAGTACATGCTATGTGCTGGTTATATATAATACTAGCACTAGCCTGTGTGGTAGAGGTAGGGCTATTGCAGCATGAGGTTTACAGTTCAAACCATTTAGATATTGTATCCTGTCCTTTCCTAGTATATGCTATGTGCTGGTTAATATAATACTAGCACTAGTCTGTGCTGGTAGAGGTAGGGTTATTGCAGCATAAGATTTACAGTTGAAACCATTTAGATATTGTATCTTGTCCTTTCCTAGTACATGCTATGTGCTGATTATATATAATACTAGCACTAGTCTGTGCTGGTAGAGGTAGGGTTATTGCAGCAGAAGATTTACAGTTGAAACCATTTAGATATTGTATCTTGTCCTTTCCTAGTACATGATATGTGCTGGTTATATATAATACTAGCACTAGCCTGTGCTGGTAGAAGTAGGGTCATTGCAGCATAAAATTTACAGTTGAAACCATTTAGATATTTTATCCTATCCTTTCCTAGTCCATGCTATGTGCTGGTTATATATAATACTAGCACTAGCCTGTGCTGGTAGATTAGTTTGGTTTGGTTGAATGTTGCTTAACGTCGCATCAGCAATTTTTTAGCTATTCGCGACAAGAACTATTTAATTAATCTCTATGGATTAATCTATGAACAATTTTTGTGTATGCATGTGAAGTGCGAGTGTGTTGTATGGTCTGCCTTGTACTAGCGCGCACTCAGGGCGACTTTACCGTGCTAGCTCACAGAGTCAGTACGCCGCAGACAAGCGTACCACTCCCCCAGTCCATTATACTGATACCAGGTGAATCAGTAAAGGTCAACGGTAAGGAAAATTCACTTTCCAACATGTGGTCCGAGCGGGACTCGAACTCACAGCGGTGAGACTGTGCTGGTAGAGGTAGGGTTATTGCAGCATAAGATTTCCAGTTGAAACCATTTAAATATTGAATCCTGTCCTTTCCTAGTACATGCTGTGTGCTGGTTATATATAACACTAGCACTAGCCTGTGCTGGTAGAGGTAGGGCTATTGCAGCATAAGATTTACAGTTCAAACCATTTAGATATTGTATCCTGTCCTTTCCTAGTACATGCTATGTGCTGGTTATATATAATACTAGCACTAGCCTGTGCTGGTAGAGGTAGGGCTATTGCAACATGAGGTTTACAGTTGAAACCATTTAGATATTTAATCATATCCTTTCCTAGTACATGTTATGTGCTGGTTATATATAATACTAGCACTAGCCTGTGCTGGTAGAGGTAGGGTCATTGCAGTATAAGATTTACAGTTCAAACCATTTAGGTATTGTATCATGTCCTTTCCTAGTACACCCTATGTGCTCGTTATATATACTACTATAGATATATTTTCATATTTACAATTTTTAATTTTTTTAAAATAATTTTTAGTATTATAATAAGAAAAGTAATGTATATATTAAGCTCTTTTTTATTAGTGCTGTCATTGTTGTCAAAAGTTTAACAGATTGACTCTTTAACTCATCATTATGGTGAAGTACTTAAGATCACAAGCTCTGGCTCAGGTTTAGCTTGGATTGTGTTGATCAGTATTGGTCAGTAATCACCTATGTAAACACTTATGGACAGAGTACTGATGAAATTACAATGGACATAGCACAGTGCCTTGATACACACCTGTCAAATACTGAAAGAATTCATCACATAATGTGAAATTGAAATTCAAATAAAACTCATCATTATTGGCATCTAAAAATCAGATCTATATAAAGACTGTAAATTTATTTTTTAACATAACATTCAATTTACATTTCAGAGGAAAGGTTGAAAATGAAGAAAGAAAACAAAATTAAACACAGATATATCACAGGTATCTATTATTCAAAATTTTATGTTGAAAACATCATAACATATAATTGTTATTTCATATTTTTACTCTAAAATATATGAAACAATACATCCTGTCCTTTCCTAGTATACGCTATGTGCTAGTTATAAATAATACTAGCACTAGCCTGTACCGGTAGCGGTAGGATTATAGCAGCATAAGATTTACAGTTGAAACCATTTAGATATTGTATCCTGTCCTTTCCTAGTACATGCTGTGTGCTGGTTATATATAATACTAGCACTAGCCTGTGCTGGTAGAGGTAGAGTTATTGCAGCATAAGATTTCCAGTTGAAACATTTAAATATTGAATCTTGTCCTTTCCTAGTACATGCTGTGTGCTGGTTATATATAATACTAGCACTAGCCTGTGCTGGTAGAGGTAGGGTCATTGCAGCATAAGATTTACAGTTGAAACCATTTAGATATTTTATCCTATCCTTTCCTAGTACATGCTATGTGCTGGTTATATATAATACTAGCACTAGCCTGTGCTGGTAGAGGTACGGCTATTGCAGCATGAGGTTTACAGTTGAAACCATTTAGATATCGAATCATGTCCTTTCCTAGTACATGTTATGTGCTAGTTATATATAATACTAGCACTAGTCTGTGCTGGTAGAGGTAGAATTATAGCAGCATAAGATTTACAGTTGAAACCATTTAGATATTGTATCCTGTCCTTTCCAAGTACATGCTATGTGCTGGTTATATATAATACTAGCACTAGCCTGTGCTGGTAGAGGTAGGGTTATTGCAGCAGAAGATTTACAGTTCAAACCATTTAGATATTTTATCCTATCCTTTCCTAGTACATGCTATGTGCTGGTTATATATAGTACTAGCACTAGCCTGTGCTGGTAGAGGTAGGGCTATTGCAGCATGAGGTTTACAGTTCAAACCATTTAGATATTGTATCCTGTCCTTTCCTAGTACATGCTATGTGCTGGTTATATATAATACTAGCACTAGCCTGTGCTGGTAGAGGTAGGGTTATTGCAGCATAAGATTTACAGTTGAAACCATTTAGATATTGTATCTTGTCCTTTCCTAGTACATGATATGTGCTGGTTATATATAATACTAGCACTAGCCTGTGCTGGTAGAAGTAGGGTCATTGCAGCATAAAATTTACAGTTGAAACCATTTAGATATTTTATCCTATCCTTTCCTAGTCCATGCTATGTGCTGGTTATATATAATACTAGCACTAGCCTGTGCTGGTAGATTAGTTTGGTTTGGTTGAATGTTGCTTAACGTCGCATCAGCAATTTTTTAGCTATTCGCGACAAGAACTATTTAATTAATCTCTATGGATTAATCTATGAACAATTTTTGTGTATATGCATGTGAAGTGCGAGTGTGTTGTATGGTCTGCCTTGTACTAGCGCGCACTCAGGGCGACTTTACCGTGCTAGCTCACAGAGTCAGTACGCCGCAGACAAGCGTACCACTCCCCCAGTCCATTATACTGATACCAGGTGAATCAGTAAAGGTCAACGGTAAGGAAAATTCACTTTCCAACATGTGGTCCGAGCGGGACTCGAACTCACAGCAGTGAGACTGTGCTGGTAGAGGTAGGGTTATTGCAGCATAAGATTTCCAGTTGAAACCATTTAAATATTGAATCCTGTCCTTTCCTAGTACATGCTGTGTGCTGGTTATATATAACACTAGCACTAGCCTGTGCTGGTAGAGGTAGGGCTATTGCAGCATAAGATTTACAGTTCAAACCATTTAGATATTGTATCCTGTCCTTTCCTAGTACATGCTATGTGCTGGTTATATATAATACTAGCACTAGCCTGTGCTGGTAGAGGTAGGGCTATTGCAACATGAGGTTTACAGTTCAAACCATTTAGATATTGTATCCTGTCTTTTCCTAGTACATGCTATGTGCTGGTTATATAATACTAGCACTAGCCTGTGCTGGTAGAGGTAGGGTCATTGCAGCATAAGATTTACAGTTCAAACCATTTAGGTATTGTATCATGTCCTTTCCTAGTACACCCTATGTGCTCGTTATATATACTACTATAGATATATTTTCATATTTACAATTTTTAATTTTTTTAAAATAATTTTTAGTATTATAATAAGAAAAGTAATGTATATATTAAGCTCTTTTTTATTAGTACTGTCATTGTTGTCAAAAGTTTAACAGATTGACTCTTTAACTCATCATTATGGTGAAGTACTTAAGATCACAAGCTCTGGCTCAGGTTTAGCTTGGATTGTGTTGATCAGTATTGGTCAGTAATCACCTATGTAAACACTTATGGACAGAGTACTGATGAAATTACAATGGACATAGCACAGTGCCTTGATACACACCTGTCAAATACTGACAGAATTCATCACATAATGTCAAATTGAAATTCAAATAAAACTCATCATTATTGGCATCTAAAAATCAGATCTATATAAAGACTGTAAATTTATTTTTTAACATAACATTCAATTTACATTTCAGAGAAAAGGTTGAAAATGAAGAAAGAAAACAAAATTAAACACAGATATATCAAAGGTATCTATTATTCAAAATTTTTATGTTGAAAACATCATAACATATAATTGTTATTTCATATTTTTACTCTAAAATATATGAAACAATACATCCTGTCCTTTCCTAGTATACGCTATGTGCTAGTTATAAATAATACTAGCACTAGCCTGTGCTGGTAGCGGTAGGATTATAGCAGCATAAGATTTACAGTTGAAACCATTTAGATATTGTATCCTGTCCTTTCCTAGTACATGCTATGTGCTGGTTATATATAATACTAGCACTAGCCTGTGCTGGTAGAGGTAAGGTTATTGCAGCATAAGATTTCCAGTTGAAACCATTTAAATATTGAATCCTGTCCTTTCCTAGTACATGCTGTGTGCTGGTTATATATAACACTAGCACTAGCCTGTGCTGGTAGAGGTAGGGTTATTGCAGCAGAAGATTTACAGTTGAAACCATTTACGGTAGATATTGTATCTTGTCCTTTCCTAGTACATGCTGTGTGCTGGTTATATATAACACTAGCACTAGCCTGTGCTGGTAGAGGTAGGGTTATTGCAGCAGAAGATTTACAGTTCAAACCATTTAGATATCTTATCCTATCCTTTCCTAGTACATGCTATGTGCTGGTTATATATAATACTAGCACTAGCCTGTGCTGGTAGAGGTAGGGCTATTGCAGCATGAAGTTTACAGTTCAAACCATTTAGATATTGTATCCTGTCCTTTCCTAGTACATGCTATGTGCTGGTTATATATAATACTAGCACTAGCCTGTGCTGGTAGAGGTAGGGTTATTGCAGCAGAAGATTTACAGTTGAAACCATTTAGATATTGTATCTTGTCCTTTCCTAGTACATGATATGTGCTGGTTATATATAATACTAGCACTAGCCTGTGCTGGTAGAAGTAGGGTCATTGCAGCAAAAATTTACAGTTGAAAACCATTTAGATATTTTATCCTATCCTTTCCTAGTCCATGCTATGTGCTGGTTATATATAATACTAGCACTAGCCTGTGCTGGTAGATTGGTTTGGTTTGGTTGAATGTTGCTTAACGTCGCATCAGCAATTTTTCAGCTATTTGCGACAAGAACTTTTTAATTAATCTCTATGGATTAATCTATGAACAATTTTTGTGTATGCATGTGAAGTGCGAGTATGTTGTATGGTCTGCCTTGTACTAGCGCGCACTCAGGGCGACTTTACCGTGCTAGCTCACAGAGTCAGTACGCCGCAGACAAGCGTACCACTCCCCCAGTCCATTATACTGATACCAGGTGAATCAGTAAAGGTCAACGGTAAGGAAAATTCACTTTCCAACATGTGGTCCGAGCGGGACTCGAACTCACAGCGGTGAGACTGTGCTGGTAGGGTAGGGTTATTGCAGCATAAGATTTCCAGTTGAAACCATTTAAATATTGAATCCTGTCCTTTCCTAGTACATGCTGTGTGCTGGTTATATATAACACTAGCACTAGCCTGTGCTGGTAGAGGTAGGGCTATTGCAGCATAAGATTTACAGTTCAAACCATTTAGATATTGTATCCTGTCCTTTCCTAGTACATGCTATGTGCTGGTTATATATAATACTAGCACTAGCCTGTGCTGGTAGAGGTAGGGCTATTGCAACATGAGGTTTACAGTTGAAACCATTTAGATATTTAATCATATCCTTTCCTAGTACATGTTATGTGCTGGTTATATATAATACTAGCACTAGCCTGTGCTGGTAGAGGTAGGGTTATTGCAGCATAAGATTTACAGTTCAAACCATTTAGATATTGTATCCTGTCCTTTCCTAGTACATGCTATGTGGGTTATATATAATACTAGCACTAGCCTGTGCTGGTAGAGGTAGGGCTATTGCAACATGAGGTTTACAGTTGAAACCATTTAGATATTTAATCATATCCTTTCCTAGTACATGCTGTGTGCTGGTTATATATAATACTAGCACTAGCCTGTGCTGGTAGAGGTAGGGTCATTGCAGCATAAGATTTACAGTTCAAACCATTTAGGTATTGTATCATGTCCTTTCCTAGTACACCCTATGTGCTAGTTATATATACTACTATAGATATATTTTCATATTTACAATTTTTAATTTTTTTAAAATAATTTTTAGTATTATAATAAGAAAAGTAATGTATATATTAAGCTCTTTTTTATTAGTGCTGTCATTGTTGTCAAAAGTTTAACAGATTGACTCTTTAACTCATCATTATGGTGAAGTACTTAAGATCACAAGCTCTGGCTCAGGTTTAGCTTGGATTGTGTTGATCAGTATTGGTCAGTAATCACCTATGTAAACACTTATGGACAGAGTACTGATGAAATTACAATGGACATAGCACAGTGCCTTGATACACACCTGTCAAATACTGAAAGAATTCATCACATAATGTCAAATTGAAATTCAAATAAAACTCATCATTATTGGCATCTAAAAATCAGATCTATATAAAGACTGTAAATTTATTTTTTAACATAACATTCAATTTACATTTCAGAGGAAAGGTTGAAAATGAAGAAAGAAAACAAAATTAAACACAGATATATCACAGGTATCTATTATTCAAAATTTTTATGTTGAAAACATCATAACATATAATTGTTATTTCATATTTTTACTCTAAAATATATGAAACAATACATCCTGTCCTTTCCTAGTATACGCTATGTGCTAGTTATAAATAATACTAGCACTAGCCTGTGCTGGTAGCGGTAGGATTATAGCAGCATAAGATTTACAGTTGAAACCATTTAGATATTGTATCCTGTCCTTTCCTAGTACATGCTATGTGCTGGTTATATATAATACTAGCACTAGCCTGTGCTGGTAGAGGTAGGGTTATTGCAGCATAAGATTTCCAGTTGAAACCATTTAAATATTGAATCCTGTCCTTTCCTAGTACATGCTGTGTGCTGGTTATATATAATACTAGCACTAGCCTGTGCTGGTAGAGGTAGAGTTATTGCAGCATAAGATTTCCAGTTGAAACCATTTAAATATTGAATCTTGTCCTTTCCTAGTACATGCTGTGTGCTGGTTATATATAATACTAGCACTAGCCTGTGCTGGTAGAGGTAGGGTCATTGCAGCATAAGATTTACAGTTGAAAACCATTTAGATATTTTATCCTATCGTTTCCTAGTACATGCTATGTGCTGGTTATATATAATACTAGCACTAGCCTGTGCTGGTAGAGGTACGGCTATTGCAGCATGAGGTTTACAGTTGAAACCATTTAGATATCGAATCATGTCCTTTCCTAGTACATGTTATGTGCTAGTTATATATAATACTAGCACTAGTCTGTGCTGGTAGAGGTAGAATTATAGCAGCATAAGATTTACAGTTGAAACCATTTAGATATTGTATCCTGTCCTTTCCAAGTACATGCTATGTGCTGGTTATATATAATACTAGCACTAGCCTGTGCTGGTAGAGGTAGGGTTATTGCAGCAGAAGATTTACAGTTCAAACCATTTAGATATTTTATCCTATCCTTTCCTAGTACATGCTATGTGCTGGTTATATATAATACTAGCACTAGCCTGTGCTGGTAGAGGTAGGGCTATTGCAGCATGAGGTTTACAGTTCAAACCATTTAGATATTGTATCCTGTCCTTTCCTAGTACATGCTATGTGCTGGTTATATATAATACTAGCACTAGCCTGTGCTGGTAGAGGTAGGGTTATTGCAGCATAAGATTTACAGTTGAAACCATTTAGATATTGTATCTTGTCCTTTCCTAGTACATGATATGTGCTGGTTATATATAATACTAGCACTAGCCTGTGCTGGTAGAAGTAGGGTCATTGCAGCATTTAATTTACAGTTGAAACCATTTAGATATTTTATCCTATCCTTTCCTAGTCCATGCTATGTGCTGGTTATATATAATACTAGCACTAGCCTGTGCTGGTAGATTAGTTTGGTTTGGTTGAATGTTGCTTAACATCGCATCAGCAATTTTTTAGCTATTCGCGACAAGAACTATTTAATTAATCTCTATGGATTAATCTATGAACAATTTTTGTGTATGCATGTGAAGTGCGAGTGTGTTGTATGGTCTGCCTTGTACTAGCGCGCACTCAGGGCGACCTTACCGTGCTAGCTCACAGAGTCAGTACGCCGCAGACAAGCGTACCACTCCCCCAGTCCATTATACTGATACCAGGTGAATCAGTAAAGGTCAACGGTAAGGAAAATTCACTTTCCAACATGTGGTCCGAGCGGGACTCGAACTCACAGCGGTGAGACTGTGCTGGTAGAGGTAGGGTTATTGCAGCATAAGATTTCCAGTTGAAACCATTTAAATATTGAATCCTGTCCTTTCCTAGTACATGCTGTGTGCTGGTTATATATAACACTAGCACTAGCCTGTGCTGGTAGAGGTAGGGCTATTGCAGCATAAGATTTACAGTTCAAACCATTTAGATATTGTATCCTGTCCTTTCCTAGTACATGCTATGTGCTGGTTATATATAATACTAGCACTAGCCTGTGCTGGTAGAGGTAGGGCTATTGCAACATGAGGTTTACAGTTGAAACCATTTAGATATTTAATCATATCCTTTCCTAGTACATGTTATGTGCTGGTTATATATAATACTAGCACTAGCCTGTGCTGGTAGAGGTAGGGTCATTGCAGTATAAGATTTACAGTTCAAACCATTTAGGTATTGTATCATGTCCTTTCCTAGTACACCCTATGTGCTCGTTATATATACTACTATAGATATATTTTCATATTTACAATTTTTAATTTTTTTAAAATAATTTTTAGTATTATAATAAGAAAAGTAATGTATATATTAAGCTCTTTTTTATTAGTACTGTCATTGTTGTCAAAAGTTTAACAGATTGACTCTTTAACTCATCATTATGGTGAAGTACTTAAGATCACAAGCTCTGGCTCAGGTTTAGCTTGGATTGTGTTGATCAGTACTGGTCAGTAATCACCTATGTAAACACTTATGGACAGAGTACTGATGAAATTACAATGGACATAGCACAGTGCCTTGATACACACCTGTCAAATACTGACAGAATTCATCACATAATGTCAAATTGAAATTCAAATAAAACTCATCATTATTGGCATCTAAAAATCAGATCTATATAAAGACTGTAAATTTATTTTTTAACATAACATTCAATTTACATTTCAGAGAAAAGGTTGAAAATGAGAAAGAAAACAAAATTAAACACAGATATATCACAGGTATCTATTATTCAAAATTTTGATGTTGAAAACATCATAACATATAATTGTTATTTCATATTTTTACTCTAAAATATATGAAACAATACATCCTGTCCTTTCCTAGTATACGCTATGTGCTAGTTATAAATAATACTAGCACTAGCCTGTGCTGGTAGCGGTAGGATTATAGCAGCATAAGATTTACAGTTGAAACCATTTAGATATTGTATCCCGTCCTTTCCTAGTACATGCTATGTGCTGGTTATATATAATACTAGCACTAGCCTGTGCTGGTAGAGGTAAGGTTTTTGCAGCATAAGATTTCCAGTTGAAACCATTTAAATATTGAATCCTGTCCTTTCCTAGTACATGCTGTGTGCTGGTTATATATAATACTAGCACTAGCCTGTGCTGGTAGAGGTAGAGTTATTGCAGCATAAGATTTCCAGTTGAAACCATTTAAATATTGAATCTTGTCCTTTCCTAGTACATGCTGTGTGCTGGTTATATATAATACTAGCACTAGCCTGTGCTGGTAGAGGTAGGGTCATTGCAGCATAAGATTAACAGTTGAAACCATTTAGATATTTTATCCTATCCTTTCCTAGTACATGCTATGTGCTGGTTATATATAATACTAGCACTAGCCTGTGCTGGTAGAGGTACGGCTATTGCAGCACGAGGTTTACAGTTGAAACCATTTAGATATCGAATCATGTCCTTTCCTAGTACATGTTATGTGCTAGTTATATATAATACTAGCACTAGTCTGTGCTGGTAGAGGTAGGATTATAGCAGCATAAGATTTACAGTTGAAACCATTTAGATATTGTATCCTGTCCTTTCCAAGTACATGCTATGTGCTGGTTATATATAATACTAGCACTAGCCTGTGCTGGTAGAGGTAGGGTTATTGCAGCAGAAGATTTACAGTTGAAACCATTTAGATATTGTATCTTGTCCTTTCCTAGTACATGCTGTGTGCTGGTTATATAAATACTAGCACTAGCCTGTGCTGGTAGAGGTAGGGTTATTGCAGCAGAAGATTTACAGTTGAAACCATTTAGATATTGTATCTTGTCCTTTCCTAGTACATGCTGTGTGCTGGTTATATATAACACTAGCACTAGCCTGTGCTGGTAGAGGTAGGGTTATTGCAGCATAAGATTTACAGTTGAAACCATTTAGATATTGTATCCTATCCCTTCCTAGTACATGGTATGTGCTGGTTATATATAATACTAGCACTAGCCTGTGCTGGTAGAGGTAGGGCTATTGCAGCATAAGATTTACAGTTCAAACCATTTAGATATTGTATCCTGTCCTTTCCTAGTACATGCTATGTGCTGGTTATATATAATACTAGCACTAGCCTGTGCTGGTAGAGGTAGGGCTATTGCAACATGAGGTTTACAGTTGAAACCATTTAGATATTTAATCCTATCCTTTCCTAGTATATGTTATGTGCTGGTTATATATAATACTAGCACTAGCCTGTGCTGGTAGAGGTAGGGTTATTGCAACATAAGATTTACAGTTCAAACCATTTAGGTATTGTATCATGTCCTTTCCTAGTACACCCTATGTGCTCGTTATATATACTACTATAGATATATTTTCATATTTACAATTTTTAATTTTTTTAAAATAATTTTTAGTATTATAATAAGAAAAGTAATGTATATATTAAGCTCTTTTTTATTAGTACTGTCATTGTTGTCAAAAGTTTAACAGATTGACTCTTTAACTCATCATTATGGTGAAGTACTTAAGATCACAAGCTCTGGCTCAGGTTTAGCTTGGATTGTGTTGATCAGTACTGGTCAGTAATCACCTATGTAAACACTTATGGACAGAGTACTGATGAAATTACAATGGACATAGCACAGTGCCTGATACACACCTGTCAAATACTGACAGAATTCATCACATAATGTCAAATTGAAATTCAAATAAAACTCATCATTATTGGCATCTAAAAAATCAGATCTATATAAAGACTGTAAATTTATTTTTTAACATAACATTCAATTTACATTTCAGAGAAAAGGTTGAAAATGAAGAAAGAAAACAAAATTAAACACAGATATATCACAGGTATCTATTATTCAAAATTTTTATGTTGAAAACATCATAACATATAATTGTTATTTCATATTTTTACTCTAAAATATATGAAACAATACATCCTGTCCTTTCCTGTATACGCTATGTGCTAGTTATAAATAATACTAGCACTAGCCTGTGCTGGTAGCGGTAAGATTATAGCAGCATAAGATTTACAGTTGAAACCATTTAGATATTGTATCCCGTCCTTTCCTAGTACATGCTATGTGCTGGTTATATATAATACTAGCACTAGCCTGTGCTGGTAGAGGTAAGGTTATTGCAGCATAAGATTTCCAGTTGAAACCATTTAAATATTGAATCCTGTCCTTTCCTAGTACATGCTGTGTGCTGGTTATATATAATACTAGCACTAGCCTGTGCTGGTAGAGGTAGAGTTATTGCAGCATAAGATTTCCAGTTGAAACCATTTAAATATTGAATCTTGTCCTTTCCTAGTACATGCTGTGTGCTGGTTATATATAATACTAGCACTAGCCTGTGCTGGTAGAGGTAGGGTCATTGCAGCATAAGATTTACAGTTGAAACCATTTAGATATGTTATCCTATCCTTTCCTAGTACATGCTATGTGCTGGTTATATATAATACTAGCACTAGCCTGTGCTGGTAGAGGTACGGCTATTGCAGCATGAGGTTTACAGTTGAAACCATTTAGATATCGAATCATGTCCTTTCCTAGTACATGTTATGTGCTAGTTATATATAATACTAGCACTAGTCTGTGCTGGTAGAGGTAGGATTATAGCAGCATAAGATTTACAGTTGAAACCATTTAGATATTGTATCCTGTCCTTTCCAAGTACATGCTATGTGCTGGTTATATATAATACTAGCACTAGCCTGTGCTGGTAGAGGTAGGGTTATTGCAGCAGAAGATTTACAGTTGAAACCATTTAGATATTGTATCTTGTCCTTTCCTAGTACATGCTGTGTGCTGGTTATATAAATACTAGCACTAGCCTGTGCTGGTAGAGGTAGGGTTATTGCAGCAGAAGATTTACAGTTGAAACCATTTAGATATTGTATCTTGTCCTTTCCTAGTACATGCTGTGTGCTGGTTATATATAACACTAGCACTAGCCTGTGCTGGTAGAGGTAGGGTTATTGCAGCATAAGATTTACAGTTGAAACCATTTAGATATTGTATCTTATCCCTTCCTAGTACATGGTATGTGCTGGTTATATATAATACTAGCACTAGCCTGTGCTGGTAGAGGTAGGGTTATTGCAGCATAAGATTTACAGTTCAAACCATTTAGGTATTGTATCATGTCCTTTCCTGTTACATGCTATGTGCTCGTTATATATACTACTATAGATATATTTTCATATTTACAATTTTTAATTTTTTTAAAATAATTTTTAGTATCATAATAAGAAAAGTAATGTATATATCAAGCTCTTTTTTATTAGTGCTGTCATTGTTGTCAAAAGTTTAACAGATTGACTCTTTAACTCATCATTATGGTGAAGTACTTAAGATCACAAGCTCTGGCTCAGGTTTAGCTTGGATTGTGTTGATCAGTACTGGTCAGTAATCACCTATGTAAAACACTTATGGACAGAGTACTGATGAAATTACAATGGACATAGCCAGTGCCTGATACACACTGTCAAATACTGACAGAATATCACATAATGTCAAATTGAAATTCAAATAAAACTCATCATTATTGCATCTAAAAATCGATCTATATAAAGACTGTAAATTTATTTTTAACATAACATTCAATTTACATTTCAGAGGAAAGGTTGAAAATGAAGAAAGAAAACATAATTAAACACAGATATATCAAAGGTATCTATTATTCAAAATTATTATGTTGAAAACATCATAACATATAATTGTTATTCATATTTGTACTCTAAAATATATGAAACAATACATCCTGTCCTTTACTAGTATATGCTATGTGCTAGTTATATATAATACTAGCACTAGCCTGTGCTGGTAGAGGTAGGGTCATTGCAGCATAAGATTTACAGTTCAAACCATTTAGATAGCATCCTGTCCTTTCCTAGTACATGCTATGTGCTGGTTATATATAATACTAGCACTAGCCTGTGCTGGTAGAGGTAGGCTATTGCAACATGAGGTTTACAGTTGAAACCATTTAGATATTTATCCTATCCTTTCCTAGTATATGTTATGTGTGGTTATATATAATACTAGCACTAGCCTGTGCTGGTAGAGGTAGGGTTATTGCAACATAAGATTTACAGTTCAAACCATTTAGATATTGCATCCTGTCCTTTCCTAGTATATGTTATGTGCTGGTTATATATAATACTAGCACTAGCCTGTGCTGGTAGAGGTAGGGTTATTGCAACATAAGATTTACAGTTAAACCATTTAGATATTGCATCCTGTCCTTTCCTAGTACATGCTATGTGCTGGTTATAAATAATACTAGCACTAGCCTGTGCTGGTAGCGGTAGGATTATAGCAGCATAAGATTTACAGTTGAAACCATTTAGATATTGTATCCGTCCTTTCCTAGTACATGCTATGTGCTGGTTATATATAATACTAGCACTAGCCTGTGCTGGTAGAGGTAAGTTATTGCAGCATAAGATTTCCAGTTGAAACCATTTAATATGATCCTGTCCTTTCCTAGTACATGCTGTGTGCTGGTTATATATAATACTAGCACTAGCCTGTGCTGGTAGAGGTAGAGTTATTGCAGCATAAGATTTCAGTTGAAACCATTTAAATATTGAATCTTGTCCTTTCCTAGTACATGCTGTGCTGGTTATATATAATACTAGCACTAGCCTGTGCTGGTAGAGGTAGGGTCATTGCAGCATAAGATTTACAGTTGAAACCATTTAGATATTTTATCCTATCCTTTCCTAGTACATGCTATGTGCTGGTTATATATAATACTAGCACTAGCCTGTGCTGGTAGAGGTACGGCTATTGCAGCACGGAGGTTACAGTTGAAACCATTTAGATATCGATCATGTCCTTTCCTAGTACATGTTATGTGCTAGTTATATATAATACTAGCACTAGTCTGTGCTGGTAGAGGTAGGATTATGCAGCATAAGATTTACAGTTGAAACCATTTAGATATTGTATCCTGTCCTTTCCAAGTACATGCTATGTGCTGGTTATATATAATACTAGCACTAGCCTGTGCTGGTAGAGGTAGGGTATTGCAGCAGAAGATTTACAGTTGAAACCATTTAGATATTGTATCTTGTCCTTTCCTAGTACATGCTGTGTGCTGGTTATATATAACACTAGCACTAGCCTGTGCTGGTAGAGGTAGGGTTATTGCAGCATAAGATTTACAGTTGAAACCATTTAGATATTGTATCCTACCTTCCTAGTACATGGTATGTGCTGGTTATATATAATACTAGCACTAGCCTGTGCTGGTAGAGGTAGGGCTATTGCAGCATAAGATTTACAGTTCAAACCATTTAGATATTGTATCCTGTCCTTTCCTAGTACATGCTATGTGCTGGTTATATATAATACTAGCACTAGCCTGTGCTGGTAGAGGTAGGGCTATTGCAACATGAGTTTACAGTTGAAACCATTTAGATATTTAATCCTATCCTTTCCTAGTATATGTTATGTGCTGGTTATATATAATACTAGCACTAGCCTGTGCTGGTAGAGGTAGGTTATTGCACATAAGATTTACAGTTCAAACCATTTAGGTATTGTATCATGTCCTTTCCTAGTACACCCTATGTGCTCGTTATATATACTACTATAGATATATTTTCATATTTACAATTTTTAATTTTTTTTAAAATAATTTTTAGTATTATAATAAGAAAAGTAATGTATATATTAAGCTCTTTTTATTTGTACTGTCATTGTTGTCAAAAGTTTAACAGATTGACTCTTTAACTCATCATTATGGTGAAGTACTTAAGATCACAAGCTCTGGCTCAGGTTTAGCTTGGATTGTGTTGATCAGTACTGGTCAGTAATCACCTATGTAAACACTTATGGACAGAGTACTGATGAAATTACAATGGACATAGCACAGTGCCTTGATACACACCTGTCAAATACTGACAGAATTCATCACATAATGTCAAATTGAAATTCAAAAAAACTCATCATTATTGGCATCTAAAAATCAGATCTATATAAAGACTGTAAATTTATTTTTTAACATAACATTCAATTTACATTTCAGAGAAAGGTTGAAAATGAAGAAAGAAAACAAAATTAAACACAGATATATCAAGGTATCTATATTCAAAATTTTTATGTTGAAAACATCATAACATATAATTGTTATTTCATATTTTTACTCTAAAATATATGAAACAATACATCCTGTCCTTTCCTAGTATACGCTATGTGCTAGTTATAATAATACTAGCACTAGCCTGTGCTGGTAGCGGTAGGATTATAGCAGCATAAGATTTACAGTTGAAACCATTTAGATATTGTATCCCGTCCTTTCCTAGTACATGCTATGTGCTGGTTATATATAATACTAGCACTAGCCTGTGCTGGTAGAGGTAAGGTTATTGCAGCATAAGATTTCCAGTTGAAACCATTTAAATATTGAATCCTGTCCTTTCCTAGTACATGCTGTGCTGGTTATATATAATACTAGCACTAGCTGTGCTGCTGGTAGAGGTAGAGTTATTGCAGCATAAGATTTCCAGTTGAAACCATTTAAATATTGAATCTTGTCCTTTCCTAGTACATGCTGTGTGCTGGTTATATATAATACTAGCACTAGCCTGTGCTGGTAGAGGTAGGGTCATTGCAGCATAAGATTTACAGTTGAAACCATTTAGATAGTTATCCTATCCTTTCCTAGTACATGCTATGTGCTGGTTATATATAATACTAGCACTAGCCTGTGCTGGTAGAGGTACGGCTATTGCAGCAGAGGTTTACAGTTGAAACCATTTAGATATCGAATCATGTCCTTTTCCTAGTACATGTTATGTGCTAGTTATATATAATACTAGCACTAGTCTGTGCTGGTAGAGGTAGGATTATAGCAGCATAAGATTTACAGTTGAAAACCATTTAGATATTGTATCCTGTCCTTTCCAAGTACATGCTATGTGCTGGTTATATATAATACTAGCACTAGCCTGTGCTGGTAGAGGTAGGGTTATTGCAGCAGAAGATTTACAGTTGAAACCATTTAGATATTGTATCTTGTCCTTTCCTAGTACATGTGTGCTGGTTATATAAATACTAGCACTAGCCTGTGCTGGTAGAGGTAGGGTTATTGCAGCAGAAGATTTACAGTTGAAACCATTTAGATATTGTATCTTGTCCTTTCCTAGTACATGCTGTGTGCTGGTTATATATAACACTAGCACTAGCCTGTGCTGGTAGAGGTAGGTTATTGCAGCATAAGATTTACAGTTGAAACCATTTAGATATTGTATCTTATCCCTTCCTAGTACATGGTATGTGCTGGTTATATATAATACTAGCACTAGCCTGTGCTGGTAGAGGTAGGGTTATTGCAGCATAAGATTTACAGTTCAAACCATTTAGGTATTGTATCATGTCCTTTCCTGTTACATGCTATGTGCTGTTATATATACTACTATAGATAATTTTCATATTTACAATTTTTAATTTTTTAAAATAATTTTTAGTATCATAATAAGAAAAGTAATGTATATATCAAGCTCTTTTTATTAGTGCTGTCATTGTTGTCAAAAGTTTAACAGATTGACTCTTTAACTCATCATTATGGTGAAGTACTTAAGATCACAAGCTCTGGCTCAGGTTTAGCTTGGATTGTGTTGATCAGTACTGGTCAGTAATCACCTATGTAAACACTTATGGACAGAGTACTGATGAAATTACAATGGACATAGCACAGTGCCTTGATACACACCTGTCAAATACTGACAGAATTATCACATAATGTCAAATTGAAATTCAAATAAAACTCATCATTATTGGCATCTAAAAATCAGATCTATATAAAGACTGTAAATTTATTTTTTAACATAACATTCAATTTACATTTCAGAGGAAAGGTTGAAAATGAAGAAAGAAAACATAATTAAACACAGATATATCAAAGGTATCTATTATTCAAAATTATTATGTTGAAAACATCATAACATATAATTGTTATTTCATATTTGTACTCTAAAATATATGAAACAATACATCCTGTCCTTTCCTAGTATATGCTATGTGCTAGTTATATATAATACTAGCACTAGCCTGTGCTGGTAGAGGTAGGGTCATTGCAGCATAAGATTTACAGTTCAAACCATTTAGATTGTATCCTGTCCTTTCCTAGTACATGCTATGTGCTGGTTATATATAATACTAGCACTAGCCTGTGCTGGTAGAGGTAGGGCTATTGCAACATGAGGTTTACAGTTGAAAACCATTAGATATTTAATCCTATCCTTTCCTAGTATATGTTATGTGCTGGTTATATATAATACTAGCACTAGCCTGTGCTGGTAGAGGTAGGGTTATTGCAACATAAGATTTACAGTTCAAACCATTTAGGTATTGTATCATGTCCTTTCCTAGTACACCCTATGTGCTCGTTATATATACTACTATAGATATTTTCATATTTACAATTTTTAATTTTTTTAAAATAATTTTTAGTATTATAATAAGAAAAGTAATGTATATATTAAGCTCTTTTTTATTAGAACTGTCATTGTTGTCAAAAGTTTAACAGATTGACTCTTTAACTCATCATTATGTGAAGTACTTAAGATCACAAGCTCTGGCTCAGGTTTAGCTTGGATTGTGTTGATCAGTACTGGTCAGTAATCACCTATGTAAACACTTATGGGACAGAGTACTGATGAAATTACAATGGACATAGCACAGTGCCTTGATACACACCTGTCAAATACTGACAGAATTCATCACATAATGTCAAATTGAAATTCAAATAAAACTCATCATTATTGGCATCTAAAAATCAGATCTATATAAAGACTGTAAATTTATTTTTTAACATAACATTCAATTTACATTTCAGAGAAAAGGTTGAAAATGAAGAAAGAAAACAAAATTAAACACAGATATATCACAGGTATCTATTATTCAAAATTTTATGTTGAAAACATCATAACATATAATTGTTATTTCATATTTTTACTCTAAAATATATGAAACAATACATCCTGTCCTTTCCTAGTATACGCTATGTGCTAGTTATAAATAATACTAGCACTAGCCTGTGCTGGTAGCGGTAGGATTATAGCAGCATAAGATTTACAGTTGAAACCATTTAGATATTGTATCCCGTCCTTTCCTAGTACATGCTATGTGCTGGTTATATATAATACTAGCACTAGCCTGTGCTGGTAGAGGTAAGGTTATTGCAGCATAAGATTTCCAGTTGAAACCATTTAAATATTGAATCCTGTCCTTTCCTAGTACATGCTGTGTGCTGGTTATATATAATACTAGCACTAGCCTGTGCTGGTAGAGGTAGAGTTATTGCAGCATAAGATTTCCAGTTGAAACCATTTAAATATTGAATCTTGTCCTTTCCTAGTACATGCTGTGTGCTGGTTATATAATACTAGCACTAGCCTGTGCTGGTAGAGGTAGGGTCATTGCAGCATAAGATTTACAGTTGAAACCATTTAGATATTTTATCCTATCCTTTCCTAGTACATGCTATGTGCTGGTTAATATAATACTAGCACTAGCCTGTGCTGGTAGAGGTACGGCTATTGCAGCACGAGGTTTACAGTTGAAACCATTTAGATATCGAATCATGTCCTTCCTAGTACATGTTATGTGCTAGTTATATATAATACTAGCACTAGTCTGTGCTGGTAGAGGTAGGATTATAGCAGCATAAGATTTACAGTTGAAACCATTTAGATATTGTATCCTGTCCTTTCCAAGTACATGCTATGTGCTGGTTATATATAATACTAGCACTAGCCTGTGCTGGTAGAGGTAGGGTTATTGCAGCAGAAGATTTACAGTTGAAACCATTTAGATATTGTATCTTGTCCTTTCCTAGTACATGCTGTGTGCTGGTTATATATAACACTAGCACTAGCCTGTGCTGGTAGAGGTAGGGTTATTGCAGCATAAGATTTACAGTTGAAACCATTTAGATATTGTATCCTATCCCTTCCTAGTACATGGTATGTGCTGGTATATATAATACTAGCACTAGCCTGTGCTGGTAGAGGTAGGGCTATTGCAGCATAAGATTTACAGTTCAAACCATTTAGATATTGTATCCTGTCCTTTCCTAGTACATGCTATGTGCTGGTTATATATAATACTAGCACTAGCCTGTGCTGGTAGAGGTAGGGCTATTGCAACATGAGGTTTACAGTTGAAACCATTTAGATATTTAATCCTATCCTTTCCTAGTATATGTTATGTGCTGGTTATATATAATACTAGCACTAGCCTGTGCTGGTAGAGGTAGGGTTATTGCAACATAAGATTTACAGTTCAAACCATTTAGGTATTGTATCATGTCCTTTCCTAGTACACCCTATGTGCTCGTTATATATACTACTATAGATATATTTTCATATTTACAATTTTTAATTTTTTTAAAATAATTTTTAGTATTATAATAAGAAAAGTAATGTATATATTAAGCTCTTTTTTATTTGTACTGTCATTGTTGTCAAAAGTTTAACAGATTGACTCTTTAACTCATCATTATGGTGAAGTACTTAAGATCACAAGCTCTGGCTCAGGTTTAGCTTGGATTGTGTTGATCAGTACTGGTCAGTAATCACCTATGTAAACACTTATGGACAGAGTACTGATGAATTACAATGGACATAGCACAGTGCCTTGATACACACCTGTCAAATACTGACAGAATTCATCACATAATGTCAAATTGAAATTCAAATAAAACTCATCATTATTGGCATCTAAAAATCAGATCTATATAAAGACTGTAAATTTATTTTTTAACATAACATTCAATTTACATTTCAGAGAAAAGGTTGAAAATGAAGAAAGAAACAAAATTAAACACAGATATATCACAGGTATCTATTATTCAAAATTTTTATGTTGAAAACATCATAACATATAATTGTTATTTCATATTTTTACTCTAAAATATATGAAACAATACATCCTGTCCTTTCCTAGTATACGCTATGTGCTAGTTATAAATAATACTAGCACTAGCCTGTGCTGGTAGCGGTAGGATTTAGCAGCATAAGATTTACAGTTGAAACCATTTAGATATTGTATCCCGTCCTTTCCTAGTACAGCTATGTGCTGGTTATATATAATACTAGCACTAGCCTGTGCTGGTAGAGGTAAGGTTATTGCAGCATAAGATTTCCAGTTGAAACCATTTAAATATTGAATCCTGTCCTTTCCTAGTACATGCTGTGTGCTGGTTATATATATAGCACTAGCCTGTGCTGGTAGAGGTAGAGTTATTGCAGCATAAGATTTCCAGTTGAAACCATTTAAATATTGAATCTTGTCCTTTCCTAGTACATGCTGTGTGCTGGTTATATATAATACTAGCACTAGCCTGTGCTGGTAGAGGTAGGGTTATTGCAGCAGAAGATTTACAGTTGAAACCATTTAGATATTTTATCCTATCCTTTCCTAGTACATGCTATGTGCTGGTTATATATAATACTAGCACTAGCCTGTGCTGGTAGAGGTACGGCTATTGCAGCACGAGGTTTACAGTTGAAACCATTTAGATATCGAATCATGTCCTTTCCTAGTACATGTTATGTGCTAGTTATATATAATACTAACACTAGTCTGTGCTGGTAGAGGTAGGATTATAGCAGCATAAGATTTACATTGAAACCATTTAGATATTGTATCCTGTCCTTTCCAAGTACATGCTATGTGCTGGTTATATATAATACTAGCACTAGCCTGTGCTGGTAGAGGTAGGGTTATTGCAGCAGAAGATTTACAGTTGAAACCATTTAGAATTGTATCTTGTCCTTTCCTAGTACATGCTGTGTGCTGGTTATATATAACACTAGCACTAGCCTGTGCTGGTAGAGGTAGGGTTATTGCAGCATAAGATTTACAGTTGAAACCATTTAGATATTGTATCCTATCCCTTCCTAGTACATGGTATGTGCTGGTTATATATAATACTAGCACTAGCCTGTGCTGGTAGAGGTAGGGCTATTGCAGCATAAGATTTACAGTTCAAACCATTTAGATATTGTATCCTGTCCTTTCCTAGTACATGCTATGTGCTGGTTATATATAATACTAGCACTAGCCTGTGCTGGTAGAGGTAGGGCTATTGCAACATGAGGTTTACAGTTGAAACCATTTAGATATTTAATCCTATCCTTTCCTAGTATATGTTATGTGCTGGTTATATATAATACTAGCACTAGCCTGTGCTGGTAGAGGTAGGTTATTGCAACATAAGATTTACAGTTCAAACCATTTAGGTATTGTATCATGTCCTTTCCTAGTACACCCTATGTGCTCGTTATATATACTACTATAGATATATTTTCATATTTACAATTTTTAATTTTTTTAAAATAATTTTAGTATTATAATAAGAAAAGTAATGTATATATTAAGCTCTTTTTTATTTGTACTGTCATTGTTGTCAAAAGTTTAACAGATTGACTCTTTAACTCATCATTATGGTGAAGTACTTAAGATCACAAGCTCTGGCTCAGGTTTAGCTTGGATTGTGTTGATCAGTACTGGTCAGTAATCACCTATGTAAACACTTATGGACAGAGTACTGATGAAATTACAATGGACATAGCACAGTGCCTTGATACACCCTGTCAAATACTGACAGAATTCATCACATAATGTCAAATTGAAATTCAAATAAAACTCATCATTATTGGCATCTAAAAATCAGATCTATATAAAGACTGTAAATTTATTTTTTAACATAACATTCAATTACATTTCAGAGAAAAGGTTGAAAATGAAGAAAGAAAACAAAATTAACACACAGATATATCACAGGTATCTATTATTCAAAATTTTTATGTTGAAAACATCATAACATATAATTGTTATTTCATATTTTACTCTAAAATATATGAAACAATACATCCTGTCCTTTCCTAGTATACGCTATGTGCTAGTTATAAATAATACTAGCACTAGCCTGTGCTGGTAGCGGTAGGATTATAGCAGCATAAGATTTACAGTTGAAACCATTTAGATATTGTATCCCGTCCTTTCCTAGTACATGCTATGTGCTGGTTATATATAATACTAGCACTAGCCTGTGCTGGTAGAGGTAAGGTTATTGCAGCATAAGATTTCCAGTTGAAACCATTTAAATATTGAATCCTGTCCTTTCCTAGTACATGCTGTGTGCTGGTTATATAATACTAGCACTAGCCTGTGCTGGTAGAGGTAGAGTTATTGCAGCATAAGATTTCCAGTTGAAACCATTTAAATATTGAATCTTGTCCTTTCCTAGTACATGCTGTGTGCTGGTTATATATAATACTAGCACTAGCCTGTGCTGGTAGAGGTAGGTTATTGCAGCAGAAGATTTACAGTTGAAACCATTTAGATATTTATCCTATCCTTTCCTAGTACATGCTATGTGCTGGTTATATATAATACTAGCACTAGCCTGTGCTGGTAGAGGTACGGCTATTGCAGCACGAGGTTTACAGTTGAAACCATTTAGATATCGAATCATGTCCTTTCCTAGTACATGTTATGTGCTAGTTATATAATACTAACACTAGTCTGTGCTGGTAGAGGTAGGATTATAGCAGCATAAGATTTACAGTTGAAACCATTTAGATATTGTATCCTGTCCTTTCCAAGTACATGCTATGTGCTGGATATATAATACTAGCACTAGCCTGTGCTGGTAGAGGTAGGGTTATTGCAGCAGAAGATTTACAGTTGAAACCATTTAGATATTGTATCTTGTCCTTTCCTAGTACATGCTGTGTGCTGGTTATATAAATACTAGCACTAGCCTGTGCTGGTAGAGGTAGGGTTATTGCAGCAGAAGATTTACAGTTGAAACCATTTAGATATTGTATCTTGTCCTTTCCTAGTACATGCTGTGTGCTGGTTAATATAACACTAGCACTAGCCTGTGCTGGTAGAGGTAGGGTTATTGCAGCATAAGATTTACAGTTGAAACCATTTAGATATTGTATTATCCCTTCCTAGTACATGGTATGTGCTGGTTATATATAATACTAGCACTAGCCTGTGCTGGTAGAGGTAGGGTTATTGCAGCATAAGATTTACAGTTCAAACCATTTAGGTATTGTATCATGTCCTTTCCTGTTACATGCTATGTGCTCGTTATATATACTACTATAGATATATTTTCATATTTACAATTTTTAATTTTTTTAAAATAATTTTTAGTATTATAATAAGAAAAGTAATGTATATATTAAGCTCTTTTTTATTAGTACTGTCATTGTTGTCAAAAGTTTAACAGATTGATCTTTAACTCATCATTATGGTGAAGTACTTAAGATCACAAGCTCTGGCTCAGGTTTAGCTTGGATTGTGTTGATCAGTACTGGTCAGTAATCACCTATGTAAACACTTATGGACAGAGTACTGATGAAATTACAATGGACATAGCACAGTGCCTTGATACACACCTGTCAAATACTGACAGAATTCATCACATAATGTCAAATTGAAATTCAAATAAAACTCATCATTATTGGCATCTAAAAATCAGATCTATATAAAGACTGTAAATTTATTTTTTAACATAACATTCAATTTACATTTCAGAGAAAAGGTTGAAAATGAAGAAAGAAAACAAAATTAAACACAGATATATCACAGGTATCTATTATTCAAAATTTTTATGTTGAAAACATCATAACATATAATTGTTATTTCATATTTTTACTCTAAAATATATGAAACAATACATCCTGTCCTTTCCTAGTATACGCTATGTGCTAGTTATAAATAATACTAGCACTAGCCTGTGCTGGTAGCGGTAGGATTATAGCAGCATAAGATTTACAGTTGAAACCATTTAGATATTGTATCCCGTCCTTTCCTAGTACATGCTATGTGCTGGTTATATATAATACTAGCACTAGCCTGTGCTGGTAGAGGTAAGGTTATTGCAGCATAAGATTTCCAGTTGAAACCATTTAAATATTGAATCCTGTCCTTTCCTAGTACATGCTGTGTGCTGGTTATATATAATACTAGCACTAGCCTGTGCTGGTAGAGGTAGAGTTATTGCAGCATAAGATTTCCAGTTGAAACCATTTAAATATTGAATCTTGTCCTTTCCTAGTACATGCTGTGTGCTGGTTATATATAAATAGCACTAGCCTGTGCTGGTAGAGGTAGGGTCATTGCAGCATAAGATTTACAGTTGAAACCATTTAGATATTTTATCCTATCCTTTCCTAGTACATGCTATGTGCTGGTTATATATAATACTAGCACTAGCCTGTGCTGGTAGAGGTACGGCTATTGCAGCACGAGGTTTACAGTTGAAACCATTTAGATATCGAATCATGTCCTTTCCTAGTACATGTTATGTGCTAGTTATATATAATACTAGCACTAGTCTGTGCTGGTAGAGGTAGGATTATAGCAGCATAAGATTTACAGTTGAAACCATTTAGATATTGTATCCTGTCCTTTCCAAGTACATGCTATGTGCTGGTTATATATAATACTAGCACTAGCCTGTGCTGGTAGAGGTAGGGTTATTGCAGCAGAAGATTTACAGTTGAAACCATTTAGATATTGTATCTTGTCCTTTCCTAGTACATGCTGTGTGCTGGTTATATAAATACTAGCACTAGCCTGTGCTGGTAGAGGTAGGGTTATTGCAGCAGAAGATTTACAGTTGAAACCATTTAGATATTGTATCTTGTCCTTTCCTAGTACATGCTGTGTGCTGGTTATATATAACACTAGCACTAGCCTGTGCTGGTAGAGGTAGGGTTATTGCAGCATAAGATTTACAGTTGAAACCATTTAGATATTGTATTATCCCTTCCTAGTACATGGTATGTGCTGGTTATATATAATACTAGCACTAGCCTGTGCTGGTAGAGGTAGGGTTATTGCAGCATAAGATTTACAGTTCAAACCATTTAGGTATTGTATCATGTCCTTTCCTGTTACATGCTATGTGCTCGTTATATATACTACTATAGATATATTTTCATATTTACAATTTTTAATTTTTTTAAAATAATTTTTAGTATCATAATAAGAAAAGTAATGTATATATCAAGCTCTTTTTTATTAGTGCTGTCATTGTTGTCAAAAGTTTAACAGATTGACTCTTTAACTCATCATTATGGTGAAGTACTTAAGATCACAAGCTCTGGCTCAGGTTTAGCTTGGATTGTGTTGATCAGTACTGGTCAGTAATCACCTATGTAAACACTTATGGACAGAGTACTGATGAAATTACAATGGACATAGCACAGTGCCTTGATACACACCTGTCAAATACTGACAGAATTATCACATAATGTCAAATTGAAATTCAAATAAAACTCATCATTATTGGCATCTAAAAATCAGATCTATATAAAGACTGTAAATTTATTTTTTAACATAACATTCAATTTACATTTCAGAGGAAAGGTTGAAAATGAAGAAAGAAAACATAATTAAACACAGATATATCAAAGGTATCTATTATTCAAAATTATTATGTTGAAAACATCATAACATATAATTGTATTTCATATTTTTACTCTAAAATATATGAAACAATACATCCTGTCCTTTCCTAGTATGCTATGTGCTAGTTATATATAATACTAGCACTAGCCTGTGCTGGTAGAGGTAGGATTATAGCAGCATAAGATTTACAGTTGAAACCATTTAGATATTGTATCCTGTCCTTTCCTAGTACATGCTATGTGCTGGTTATATATAATACTAGCACTAGCCTGTGCTGGTAGAGGTAGGGTTATTGCAGCATAAGATTTACAGTTCAAACCATTTAGATATTTTATCCTATCCTTTCCTAGTACATGCTATGTGCTGGTTATATATAATACTAGCACTAGCCTGTGCTGCTAGAGGTAGGGTAATTGCAGCATAAGATTTACAGTTTAAACCATTTAGATATTTATCCTGTCCTTTCCTAGTACATGCTATGTGCTGGTTATATAATACTAGCACTAGCCTGTGCTGGTAGAGGTAGGGTCATTGCAGCATAAGATTTACAGTTCAAACCATTTAGATATTGTATCCTGTCCTTGTGCTCGCTATATATACTACTATAGATATATTTTCATATTTACAATTTTTAATTTTTTTAAAATAATTTTTAGTATCATAATAAGAAAATCAATGTATATATTAAGTTTTTTTTATTAGTGCTGTCATTGTTGTCAAAAGTTTAACAGATTGACTCTTTAACTCATCATTATGGTGAAGTACTTAAGATCACAAGCTCTGGCTCAGGTTTAGCTTGGATTGTGTTGATCAGTACTGGTCAGTAATCACCTATGTAAACACTTATGGACAGAGTACTGATGAAATTACAATGGACATAGCACAGTGCCTTGATACACACCTGTCAAATACTGACAGAACTCATCACATAATGTCAAATTGAAATTCAAATAAAACTCATCATTATTGGCATCTAAAAATCAGATCTATATAAAGACTGTAAATTTATTTTTTAACATAACATTCAATTTACATTTCAGAGAAAAGGTTGAAAATGAAGAAAGAAAACATAATTAAACACAGATATATCAAAGGTATCTATTATTCAAAATTTTTATGTTGAAAACATCATAACATATAATTGTTATTTCATATTTTACTCTAAAATATATGAAACAATACATCCTGTCCTTTCTAGTACATGCTATGTGCTATAATATAATACTAGCACTAGCCTGTGCTGGTAGAGGTAGGATTATAGCAGCATAAGATTTACAGTTGAAACCATTTAGATATTGTATCCTGTCCTTTCCTAGTACATGCTATGCTGGTTGTAATAATACTAGCACTAGCCTGTGCTGGTAGAGGTAGGGTCATTGCAGCACAATATTTATAGTTAAACCATTTAGATATTTATCCTGTTCCTTTCCTAGTACATGCTATGTGCTGGTATATATAATACTAGCACTAGCCTGTGCTGGTAGAGGTAGGGTCATTGCACATAACATTTACAGTTCAAACCATTTAGATATTGTATCCTGTCCTTTCCTAGTACATGCTATGTGCTGGTTATATATAATATTAGCACTAGCCTGTGCTGGTAGAGGTAGGGTCATTGCAGCACAATATTTATAGTTTAAACCATTTAGATATTTTATCCTGTTCCTTTCCTAGTACATGCTATGTGCTGGTTATATATAATACTAGCACTAGCCTGTGCTGGTAGAGGTAGGGTTATTGCAGCATAAGATTTACAGTTGAAACCATTTAGATATTGTATCCTGTCCTTTCCTAGTACATGCTATGTGCTGGTTATATATAATACTAGCACTAGCCTGTGCTGGTAGAGGTAGATTATAGCAGCATAAGATTTACAGTTGAAACCATTTAGATATTGCATCCTGTCCTTTCCTAGTACATGCTATGTGCTGGTTATATATAATACTAGCACTAGCCTGTGCTGGTAGAGGTAGGGTCATTGCAGCATAAGATTTACAGTTGAAACCATTTAGATATTTTATCCTGTTCCTTTCCTAGTACATGCTATGTGCTGGTTATATATAATACTAGCACTAGCCTGTGCTGGTAGAGGTAGGGTCATTGCAGCATAAGATTTACAGTTGAAACCATTTAGATATTTTATCCTGTCTTTCCTAGTACATGCTATGTGCTGGTTATATATAATACTAGCACTAGCCTGTGCTGGTAGAGGTAGGGTTATTGCAGCATAAAATTTACAGTTCAAACCATTTAGATATTTTATCCTATCCTTTCCTAGTACATGCTATGTGCTAGTTATATATAATACTAGCACTAGCCTGTGCTGGTAGAGGTAGGGTAATTGCAGCATAAGATTTACAGTTTAAACCATTTAGATATTTTATCCTGTCCTTTCCTAGTACATGCTATGTGCTGGTTATATATAATACTAGCACTAGCCTGTGCTGGTAGAGGTAGGGTCATTGCAGCATAAGATTTACAGTTCAAACCATTTAGATATTGTATCCTGTCCTTTCCTAGTACATGCTATGTGCTGGTTATATATAATACTAGCACTAGCCTGTGCTGGTAGAGGTAGGGTTATTGCAGCATAAGATTTCCAGTTGAAACCATTTAGATATTGCATCCTGTCCTTTCCTAGTACATGCTATGTGCTGGTTGTATATAATACTAGCACTAGCCTGTGGTGGTAGAGGTAGGGTCATTGCAGCATAAGATTTACAGATCAAACCATTTAGATATTTTATCCTGTTCCTTTCCTAGTACATGCTATGTGCTGGTTATATATAATACTAGCACTAGCCTGTGCTGGTAGAGGTAGGGTCATTGCAGCATAAGATTTACAGTTGAAACCATTTAGATATTTTATCCTGTTCTTTCCTAGTACATGCTATGTGCTGGTTATATATAATACTAGCACTAGCCTGTGCTGGTAGAGGTAGGGTTATTGCAGCATAAGATTTACAGTTTAAACCATTTAGATATTTTATCCTGTTCCTTTCCTAGTACATGCTATGTGCTAGTTATATATAATACTAGCACTAGCCTGTGCTGGTAGAGGTAGGGTAATTGCAGCATAAGATTTACAGTTAAACCATTTAGATTTTATCCTGTCCTTTCCTAGTACATGCTATGTGCTGGTTATATATAATACTAGCACTAGCCTGTGCTGGTAGAGGTAGGGTCATTGCAGCATAAAATTTACAGTTCAAACCATTTAGATATTGTATCCTGTCCTTTCCTAGTACATGCTATGTGCTGGTTATATATAATACTAGCACTAGCCTGTGCTGGTAGAGGTAGGGTTATTGCAGCATAAGATTTCCAGTTCAAACCATTTAGATATTGTATCCTGTCCTTTCCTAGTACATGCTATGTGCTGGTTATATATAATACTAGCACTAGCCTGTGCTGGTAGAGGTAGGGTAATTGCAGCATAAGATTTACAGTTGAAACCATTTAGATATTTTATCCTATCCTTTCCTAGTAAATGTTATGTGCTGGTTATATATAATACTAGCACTAGCGTGTGTGAGGTAGGGTCATTTCAGCATAAGATTTACAGTTCAAACCATTTAGATATTGTATCCTGTCCTTTCCTAGTACATGCTTTGTGCTGGTTATATATAATAGTAGCACTAGCCTGTGCTGGTAGAGGTAGGATTATTGCAGCATAAGATTTACAGTTGAAACCATTTAGATATTGCATCCTGTCCTTTCCTAGTACATGCTATGTGCTGGTTGTATATAATACTAGCACTAGCCTGTGCTGGTAGAGGTAGGGTATTGCAGCATAAGATTTCCAGTTCAAACCTTTTAGATATTGTATCCTGTCCTTTCCTAGTACATGCTATGTGCTGGTTATATATAATACTAGCACTAGCCTGTGCTGGTAGAGGTAGGGTTATTGCAGCAAGATTTACAGTTCAAACCATTTAGATATTGTATCCTGTCCTTTCCTAGTACATGCTATGTGCTGGTTATATATAATACTAGCACTAGCCTGTGCTGGTAGAGGTAGGGTCATTGCAGCATAAGATTTACAGTTCAAACCATTTAGATATTGTATCCTATCCTTTCCTAGTACATGCTATGTGCTGGTTATATATAATACTAGCACTAGCCTGTGCTGGTAGAGGTAGGGTTATTGCAGCATAAGATTTACAGTTGAAACCATTTAGATATTTTATCCTGTCCTTTCCTAGTACATGTTATGTGCTGGTTATATATAATACTAGCACTAGCCTGTGCTGGTAGAGGTAGGGTCATTGCAGCATAAGATTTACAGTTTAAACCATTTAGATATTTTATCCTGTTCTTTCCTAGTACATGCTATGTGCTGGTTATATATAATACTAGCACTAGCCTGTGCTGGTAGAGGTAGGGTTATTGCAGCATAAGATTTACAGTTCAAACCATTTAGATATTTTATCCTATCCTTTCCTAGTACATGCTATGTGCTGGTTATATATAATACTAGCACTAGCCTGTGCTGCTAGAGGAAGGGTAATTGCAGCATAAGATTTACAGTTTAAACCATTTAGATATTTTATCCTGTCCTTTCCTAGTACATGCTATGTGCTGGTTATATATAATACTAGCACTAGCCTGTGCTGGTAGAGGTAGGGTAATTGCAGCATAAGATTTACAGTTGAAACCATTTAGATATTTTATCCTGTCCTTTCCTAGTACATGCTATGTGCTGGTTATATATAATACTAGCACTAGCCTGTGCTGGTAGAGGTAGGGTCATTGCAGCATAAGATTTACAGTTCAAACCATTTAGATATTGTACTGTCCTTTCCTAGTACATGCTATGTGCTGGTTATATATAATATTAGCACTAGCCTGTGCTGGTAGAGGTAGGGTTATTGCAGCATAAGATTTACAGTTCAAACCATTTAGATATTGTATCCTGTCCTTTCCTAGTACATGCTATGTGCTGGTTATATATAATACTAGCACTAGCCTGTGCTGGTAGAGGTAGGGTTATTGCAGCATAAGATTTACAGTTCAAACCATTTAGATATTGTATCCTGTCCTTTCCTAGTACATGCTATGTGCTGGTTATATATAATACTAGCACTAGCCTGTGCTGGTAGAGGTAGGGCTATTGCAACATGAGGTTTACAGTTGAAACCATTTAGATATTTAATCCTATCCTTTCCTAGTATATGTTATGTGCTGGTTATATATAATACTAGCACTAGCCTGTGCTGGTAGAGGTAGGGTTATTGCAACATAAGATTTACAGTTCAAACCATTTAGGTATTGTATCATGTCCTTTCCTAGTACACCCTATGTGCTCGTTATATATACTACTATAGATATATTTTCATATTTACAATTTTTAATTTTTTTAAAATAATTTTTAGTATCATAATAAGAAAAGTAATGTATATATTAAGCTCTTTTTTATTAGTACTGTCATTGTTGTCAAAAGTTTAACAGATTGACTCTTTAACTCATCATTATGGTGAAGTACTTAAGATCACAAGCTCTGGCTCAGGTTTAGCTTGGATTGTGTTGATCAGTACTGGTCAGTAATCACCTATGTAAACACTTATGGACAGAGTACTGATGAAATTACAATGGACATAGCACAGTGCCTTGATACACACCTGTCAAATACTGACAGAATTCATCACATAATGTCAAATTGAAATTCAAATAAAACTCATCATTATTGGCATCTAAAAATCAGATCTATATAAAGACTGTAAATTTATTTTTTAACATAACATTCAATTTACATTACAGAGAAAAGGTTGAAAATGAAGAAAGAAAACAAAATTAAACACAGATATATCACAGGTATCTATTATTCAAAATTTTTATGTTGAAAACATCATAACATATAATTGTTATTTCATATTTTTACTCTAAAATATATGAAACAATACATCTGTCCTTTCCTAGTATACGCTATGTGCTAGTTATAAATAATACTAGCACTAGCCTGTGCTGGTAGCGGTAGGATTATAGCAGCATAAGATTTACAGTTGAAACCATTTAGATATTGTATCCCGTCCTTTCCTAGTACATGCTATGGCTGGTTATATATAATACTAGCACTAGCCTGTGCTGGTAGAGGTAAGGTTATTGCAGCATAAGATTTCCAGTTGAAACCATTTAAATATTGAATCCTGTCCTTTCCTAGTACATGCTGTGTGCTGGTTATATATAATACTAGCACTAGCCTGTGCTGGTAGAGGTAGAGTTATTGCAGCATAAGATTTCCAGTTGAAACCATTTAAATATTGAATCTTGTCCTTTCCTAGTACATGCTGTGTGCTGGTTATATATAATACTAGCACTAGCCTGTGCTGGTAGAGGTAGGGTCATTGCAGCATAAGATTTACAGTTGAAACCATTTAGATATTTATCCTATCCTTTCCTAGTACATGCTATGTGCTGGTTATATATAATACTAGCACTAGCCTGTGCTGGTAGAGGTACGGCTATTGCAGCACGAGGTTTACAGTTGAAACCATTTAGATATCGAATCATGTCCTTTCCTAGTACATGTTATGTGCTAGTTATATATAATACTAGCACTAGTCTGTGCTGGTAGAGGTAGGATTATAGCAGCATAAGATTTACAGTTGAAACCATTTAGATATTGTATCCTGTCCTTTCCAAGTACATGCTATGTGCTGGTTATATATAATACTAGCACTAGCCTGTGCTGGTAGAGGTAGGGTTATTGCAGCAGAAGATTTACAGTTGAAACCATTTAGATATTGTATCTTGTCCTTTCCTAGTACATGCTGTGTGCTGGTTATATAAATACTAGCACTAGCCTGTGCTGGTAGAGGTAGGGTTATTGCAGCAGAAGATTTACAGTTGAAACCATTTAGATATTGTATCTTGTCCTTTCCTAGTACATGCTGTGTGCTGGTTATATATAACACTAGCACTAGCCTGTGCTGGTAGAGGTAGGGTTATTGCAGCATAAGATTTACAGTTGAAACCATTTAGATATTGTATCCTATCCTTCCTAGTACATGGTATGTGCTGGTTATATATAATACTAGCACTAGCCTGTGCTGGTAGAGGTAGGGTTATTGCAGCATAAGATTTACAGTTCAAACCATTTAGGTATTGTATCATGTCCTTTCCTGTTACATGCTATGTGCTCGTTATATATACTACTATAGATATATTTTCATATTTACAATTTTAATTTTTTTAAAATAATTTTTAGTATCATAATAAGAAAAGTAATGTATATATCAAGCTCTTTTTTATTAGTGCTGTCATTGTTGTCAAAAGTTTAACAGATTGACTCTTTAACTCATCATTATGGTGAAGTACTTAAGATCACAAGCTCTGGCTCAGGTTTAGCTTGGATTGTGTTGATCAGTACTGGTCAGTAATCACCTATGTAAACACTTATGGACAGAGTACTGATGAAATTACAATGGACATAGCACAGTGCCTTGATACACACCTGTCAAATACTGACAGAATTATCACATAATGTCAAATTGAAATTCAAATAAAACTCATCATTATTGGCATCTAAAAATCAGATCTATATAAAGACTGTAAATTTATTTTTTAACATAACATTCAATTTACATTTCAGAGGAAAGGTTGAAAATGAAGAAAGAAAACATAATTAAACACAGATATATCAAAGGTATCTATTATTCAAAATTATTATGTTGAAAACATCATAACATAATTGTTATTTCATATTTTTACTCTAAAATATATGAAACAATACATCCTGTCCTTTCCTAGTATATGCTATGTGCTAGTTATATATAATACTAGCACTAGCCTGTGCTGGTAGAGGTAGGATTATAGCAGCATAAGATTTACAGTTGAAACCATTTAGATATTGTATCCTGTCCTTTCCTAGTACATGCTATGTGCTGGTTATATATACTACTATAGATATATTTTCATATTTACAATTTTTAATTTTTTTAAAATAATTTTTAGTATCATAATAAGAAAAGTAATGTATATATCAAGCTCTTTTTTATTAGTGCTGTCATTGTTGTCAAAAGTTTAACAGATTGACTCTTTAACTCATCATTATGGTGAAGTACTTAAGATCACAAGCTCTGGCTCAGGTTTAGCTTGGATTGTGTTGATCAGTACTGGTCAGTAATCACCTATGTAAACACTTATGGACAGAGTACTGATGAAATTACAATGGACATAGCACAGTGCCTTGATACACACCTGTCAAATACTGACAGAATTATCACATAATGTCAAATTGAAATTCAAATAAAACTCATCATTATTGGCATCTAAAAATCAGATCTATATAAAGACTGTAAATTTATTTTTAACATAACATTCAATTTACATTTCAGAGGAAAGGTTGAAAATGAAGAAAGAAAACATAATTAAACACAGATATCAAAGGTATCTATTATTCAAAATTATTATGTTGAAAACATCATAACATATAATTGTTTTCATATTTTTACTCTAAAATATATGAAACAATACATCCTGTCCTTTCCTAGTATATGCTATGTGCTAGTTATATATAATACTAGCACTAGCCTGTGCTGGTAGAGGTAGGATTATAGCAGCATAAGATTTACAGTTGAAACCATTTAGATATTGTATCCTGTCCTTTCCTAGTACATGCTATGTGCTGGTTATATATAATACTAGCACTAGCCTGTGCTGGTAGAGGTAGGGTTATTGCAGCATAAGATTTACAGTTCAAACCATTTAGATATTTTATCCTATCCTTTCCTAGTACATGCTATGTGCTGGTTATATATAATACTAGCACTAGCCTGTGCTGATAGAGGTAGGGTAATTGCAGCATAAGATTTACAGTTTAAACCATTTAGATATTTTATCCTGTCCTTTCCTAGTACATGCTATGTGCTGGTTATATATAATACTAGCACTAGCCTGTGCTGGTAGAGGTAGGGTCATTGCAGCATAAGATTTACAGTTCAAACCATTTAGATATTGTATCCTGTCCTTTCCTAGTACATGCTATGTGCTGGTTATATATAATACTAGCACTAGCCTGTGCTGGTAGAGGTAGGGTCATTGCAGCATAAGATTTACAGTTCAAACCATTTAGGTAGGTATCCTGTCCTTTCCTAGTACACGCTATGTGCTCGTATATATACTACTATAGATATATTTCATATTAACAATTTTTAATTTTTTTAAAAAATTTTAGTATCATAATAAGAAAATCAATGTATATATTAAGCTCTTTTTTATTAGTACTGTCATTGTTGTCAAAAGTTTAACAGATTGACTCTTTAACTCATCATTATGGTGAAGTACTTAAGATCACAAGCTCTGGCTCAGGTTTAGCTTGGATTGTGTTGATCAGTATTGGTCAGTAATCACCTATGTAAAACACTTATGGACAGAGTACTGATGAAATTACAATGGACATAGCACAGGCCTTGATACACACCTGTCAAATACTGACAGAATTCATCACATAATGTCAAATTGAAATTCAAATAAAACTCATCATTATGGCATCTAAAAATCAGATCTATATAAAGACTGTAAATTCATTTTTTAACATAACATTCAATTACATTTCAGAGAAAAGGTTGAAAATGAAGAAAGAAAACATAATTAAACACAGATATATCAAAGGTATCTATTATTCAAATTTTTATGTTGAAAACATCATAACTATAATTGTTATTTCATATTTTTACTCTAAAATATATGAAACAATACATCCTGTCCTTTCCTAGTACATGCTATGTGCTAGTTATATATAATACTAGCACTAGCCTGTGCTGGTAGAGGTAGGATTATAGCAGCATAAGATTTACAGTTGAAACCATTCAGATATTGCATCCTGTCCTTTCCTAGTACATGCTATGTGCTGGTTGTATATAATACTAGCACTAGCCTGTGCTGCTAGAGGTAGGGTCATTGCAGCATAAGATTTACAGTTGAAACCATTTAGATATTTTATCCTGTTCCTTTCCTAGTACATGCTATGTGCTGGTTATATATAATACTAGCACTAGCCTGTGCTGGTAGAGGTATGGTCATTGCAGCATAAGATTTACAGTTCAAACAATTTAGATATTGCATCCTGTCCTTTCCTAGTACATGCTATGTGCTGGTTGTATATAATACTAGCACTAGCCTGTGCTGGTAGAGGTAGGGTCATTGCAGCATAAGATTTACAGTTGAAACCATTTAGATATTTATCCTGTTCCTTTCCTAGTACATGCTATGTGCTGGTTATATATAATACTAGCACTAGCCTGTGCTGGTAGAGGTAGGGTCATTGCAGCATAAGATTTACAGTTCAAACCATTTAGATATTTTATCCTGTCCTTTCCTAGTACATGCTATGTGCTGGTTATATATAATACTAGCACTAGCCTGTGTTGGTAGAGTAGGGTAATTGCAGCATAAGATTTACAGTTGAAACCATTTAGATTTTTATCCTGTCCTTTCCTAGTACATGCTATGTGCTGGTTATATATAATACTAGCACTAGCCTGTGCTGGTAGAGGTCGGGTCATTGCAGCATAAGATTTACAGTTCAAACATTTAGATATTTTATACTGTCCTTTCCTAGTACATGCTATGTGCTGGTTATATATAATACTAGCACTAGCCTGTGCTTAGAGATAGGGTTATTGCAGCATAAGATTTACAGTTGAAACCATTTAGATATTTTATCCTGTCCTTTCCTAGTACATGCTATGTGCTGGTTATATATAATACTAGCACTAGCCTGTGCTGGTAGAGGTAGGGTCATTGCAGCATAAGATTTACAGTTCAAAACCATTTAGAATTTGTATACTGTCCTTTCCTAGTACATGCTATGTGCTGGTTATATATAATACTAGCACTAGCCTGTGGGTAGAGATAGGGTTATTGCAGCATAAGATTACAGTTGAAACCATTTAGATATTTTATCCTGTCCTTTCCTAGTACATGCTATGTGCTGGTTATATAAATACTAGCACTAGCCTGTGCTGGTAGAGGTAGGGTCATTGCAGCATAAGATTTACAGTTCAAACCATTTAGAATTGTATCCTGTCCTTTCCTAGTACATGCTATGTGCTGGTTATATATAATATAGCACTAGCCTGTGCTGGTAGAGGTAGGGTTATTGCAGCATAAGATTTACAGTTCAAACCATTTAGATATTGTATCCTGTCCTTTCCTAGTACATGCTATGTGCTGATTATATATAATACTAGCACTAGCCTGTGCTGGTAGAGGTAGGGTAATTGCAATATAAGATTTACAGTTGAAACTATTTAGATATTTATCCTGTCCTTTCGTAGTACATGCTATGTGCTGGTTATATATAATACTAGCACTAGCCTGTGCTGGTAGAGGTAGGGTCATTGCAGCATAAGATTTACAGTTCAAACCATTTAGATATTGTATCCTGTCCTTTCCTAGTACATGCTATGTGCTGGTTATATATAATACTAGCACTAGCCTGTGCTGGTAGAGGTAGGGTCATTGCAGCATAAGATTTACAGTTCAAACCATTTAGGTATTGTATCCTGTCCTTTCCTAGTACACACTATATGCTCGTTATATATACTACTATAGATATATTTTCATATTAACAATTTTTAATTTTTTTAAAAAATTTTTAGTATCATAATAAGAAAATCATGTATATATTAGCTCTTTTTTATTAGTACTGTCATTGTTGTCAAAAGTTTAACAGATTGACTCTTTAACTCATCATTATGGTGAAGTACTTAAGATCACAAGCTCTGGCTCAGGTTTAGCTTGGATTGTGTTGATCAGTATTGGTCAGTAATCACCTATGTAAACACTTATGGACAGAGTACTGATGAATTACAATGGACATAGCACAGTGCCTTGATACACACCTGTCAAATACTGACAGAATTCATCACATAATGTCAAATTGAAATTCAAATAACTCATCATTATTGGCATCTAAAATCAGATCTATATAAAGACTGTAAATTTATTTTTAACATAACATTCAATTTACATTTCAGAGAAAAGGTTGAAAATGAAGAAAGAAAACATAATTAAACACAGATATATCAAAGGTATCTATTATTCAAATTTTTATGTTGAAAACATCATAACATATAATTGTTATTTCATATTTTTTACTCTAAAATATATAAACAATACATCCTGTCCTTTCCTAGTACATGCTATGTGCTAGTTATATATAATACTAGCACTAGCCTGTGCTGGTAGAGGTAGGATTATAGCAGCATAAGATTTACAGTTGAAACCATTTAGATATTGCATCCTGTCCTTTCCTAGTACATGCTATGTGCTGGTTGTATATAATACTAGCACTAGCCTGTGCTGCTAGGGTAGGTCATTGCAGCATAAGATTTACAGTTGAAACCATTTAGATATTTTATCCTGTTCCTTTCCTAGTACATGCTATGTGCTGGTTATATATAATACTAGCACTAGCCTGTGCTGGTAGAGGTAGGGTCATTGCAGCATAAGATTTACAGTTCAAAATTTAGATATTGCATCCTGTCCTTTCCTAGTACATGCTATGTGCTGGTTGTATATAATACTAGCACTAGCCTGTGCTGGTAGAGGTAGGGTCATTGCAGCATAAGATTACAGTTGAAACCATTTAGATATTTTATCCTGTTCCTTTCCTAGTACATGCTATGTGCTGGTTATATATAATACTAGCACTAGCCTGTACTGGTAGAGGTAGGGTCATTGCAGCATAAGATTTACAGTTTAAACCATTTAGATATTTTATCCTGTTCTTTCCTAGTACATGCTATGTGCTGGTTATATATAATACTAGCACTAGCCTGTGCTGGTAGAGGTAGGGTTATTGCAGCATAAGATTTACAGTTCAAACCATTTAGATGTTTTATCCTATCCTTTCCTAGTACATGCTATGTGCTGGTTATATATACTAGCACTAGCCTGTGCTGCTAGAGGTAGGGTAATTGCAGCATAAGATTTACAGTTTAAACCATTTAGATATTTTATCTGTCCTTTCCTAGTACATGCTATGTGCTGGTTATATATAATACTAGCACTAGCCTGTGCTGGTAGAGGTATGGTCATTGCAGCATAAGATTTACAGTTCAAACCATTTAGATATTTTATCCTATCCTTTCCTAGTACATGCTATGTGCTGGTTATATATAATACTAGCACTAGCCTGTGCTGGTAGAGGTAGGGTATTGCAGCATAAGATTTACAGTTGAAACCATTTAGATATTTATCCTGTACTTTCCTAGTACATGCTATGTGCTGGTTATATATAATACTAGCACTAGCCTGTGCTGGTAGAGGTAGGGTCATTGCAGCATAAGATTTACAGTTCAAACCATTTAGATATTTTATCCTGTCCTTTCCTAGTACATGCTATGTGCTGGTTATATATAATACTAGCACTAGCCTGTGCTGGTAGAGGTAGGGTAATTGTAGCATAAGATTTACAGTTGAAACCATTTAGATATTTTATCCTGTCCTTTCCTAGTACATGGTGCTGGTTATATATAATACTAGCACTAGCCTGTGCTGGTAGAGGTAGGGTTATTGCAGCATAAGATTTACAGTTCAAACCATTTAGATATTGTATACTGTCCTTTCCTAGTACATGCTATGTGCTGGTTATATATAATACTAGCACTAGCCTGTGCTGGTAGAGATAGGGTTATTGCAGCATAAGATTTACAGTTGAAACCATTTAGATATTTTATCCTGTCCTTTCCTAGTACATGCTATGTGCTGGTTATATATAATACTAGCACTAGCCTGCTGGTAGAGGTAGGGTCATTGCAGCATAAGATTTACAGTTCAAACCATTTAGATATTGTATCCTGTCCTTTCCTAGTACATGCTATGTGCTGGTTATATATAATACTAGCACTAGCCTGTGCTGGTAGAGGTAGGGTTATTGCAGCATAAGATTTACAGTTCAAACCATTTAGATATTGTATCCTGTCCTTTCGTAGTACATGCTATGTGCTGATTATATATAATACTAGCACTAGCCTGTGCTGGTAGAGGTAGGGTAATTGCAGCATAAGATTTACAGTTGAAACCATTTAGATATTTTATCCTGTCCTTTCCTAGTACATGCTATGTGCTGGTTATATATAATACTAGCACTAGCCTGTGCTGGTAGAGGTAGGGTCATTGCAGCATAAGATTTACAGTTGAAACCATTTAGGTATTGTATCATGTCCTTTCCTAGTACATGCTATGTGCTGGTTATATATAATACTAGCACTAGCCTGTGCTGGTAGAGGTAGGGTCATTGCAGCATAAGATTTACAGTTGAAACCATTTAGGTATTGTATCATGTCCTTTCCTAGTACACACTATGTGCTCGTTATATATACTACTATAGATATATTTTCATATTAACAATTTTTAATTTTTTTTAAAAAATTTTTAGTATCATAATAAGAAAATCAATGTATATATTAAGCTCTTTTTTATTAGTACTGTCATTGTTGTCAAAAGTTTAACAGATTGACTCTTTAACTCATCATTATGGTGAAGTACTTAAGATCACAAGCTCTGGCTCAGGTTTAGCTTGGATTGTGTTGATCAGTATTGGTCAGTAATCACCTATGTAAACACTTATGGACAGAGTACTGATGAAATTACAATGGACATAGCACAGTGCCTTGATACACACCTGTCAAATACTGACAGAATTCATCACATAATGTCAAATTGAAATTCAAATAAAACTCATCATTATTGGCATCTAAAAATCAGATCTATATAAAGACTGTAAATTTATTTTTTAACATAACATTCAATTTACATTTCAGAGAAAAGGTTGAAAATGAAGAAAGAAAACATAATTAAACACAGATATATCAAAGGTATCTATTATTCAAATTTTTATGTTGAAAACATCATAACATATAATTGTTATTTCATATTTTTACTCTAAAATATATGAAACAATACATCCTGTCCTTTCCTAGTACATGCTATGTGCTAGTTATATATAATACTAGCACTAGCCTGTGCTGGTAGAGGTAGGATTATAGCAGCATAAGATTTACAGTTGAAACCATTTAGATATTGCATCCTGTCCTTTCCTAGTACATGCTATGTGCTGGTTATATATAATACTAGCACTAGCCTGTGCTGCTAGAGGTAGGGTCATTGCAGCATAAGATTTACAGTTAAACCATTTAGATATTTTATCCTGTCCTTTCCTAGTACATGCTATGTGCTGGTTATATATAATACTAGCACTAGCCTGTGCTGGTAGAGGTAGGGTCATTGCAGCATAAGATTTACAGTTCAAACATTTAGATATTGATCCTGTCCTTTCCTAGTACATGCTATGTGCTGGTTGTATATAATACTAGCACTAGCCTGTGCTGGTAGAGGTAGGGTCATTGCAGCATAAGATTTACAGTTGAAACCATTTAGATATTTATCCTGTCCTTTCCTAGTACATGCTATGTGCTGGTTATATATAATACTAGCACTAGCCTGTGCTGGTAGAGGTAGGGTCATTGCAGCATAAGATTTACAGTTTAAACCATTTAGATATTTTATCCTGTCTTTCCTAGTACATGCTATGTGCTGGTTATATATAATACTAGCACTAGCCTGTGCTGGTAGAGGTAGGGTTATTGCAGCATAAGATTTACAGTTCAAACCATTTAGTTTTATCCTATCCTTTCCTAGTACATGCTATGTGCTGGTTATATATAATACTAGCACTAGCCTGTGCTGGTAGAGGTAGGGTATTGCAGCATAAGATTTACAGTTTAAACCATTTAGATATTTATCCTGTCCTTTCCTAGTACATGCTATGTGCTGGTTATATATAATACTAGCACTAGCCTGTGCTGGTAGAGGTAGGGTCATTGCAGCATTAAACATTTAGATATTTATCCTATCCTTTCCTAGTACATGCTATGTGCTGGTTATATATAATACTAGCACTAGCCTGTGCTGGTAGAGGTAGGGTAATTGCAGCATAAGATTTACAGTTGAAACCATTTAGATATTTTATCCTGTACTTTCCTAGTACATGCTATGTGCTGGTTATATATAATACTAGCACTAGCCTGTGCTGGTAGAGGTAGGGTCATTGCAGCATAAGATTTACAGTTCAAACCATTTAGATATTTTATCCTGTCCTTTCTAGTACATGCTATGTGCTGGTTATATATAATACTAGCACTAGCCTGTGCTGGTAGAGGTAGGGTTTTGCAGCATAAGATTTACAGTTGAAACCATTTAGATATTTTATCCTGTCCTTTCCTAGTACATGCTATGTGCTGGTTTATATAATACTAGCACTAGCCTGTGCTGGTAGAGGTAGGGTCATTGCAGCATAAGATTTACAGTTCAAACCATTTAGATATTTTATCCTGTCCTTTCCTAGTACATGCTATGTGCTGGTTATATATAATACTAGCACTAGCCTGTGCTGGTAGAGGTAGGGTTATTGCAGCATAAGATTTACAGTTCAAACCATTTAGATATTGTATCCTGTCCTTTCCTAGTACATGCTATGTGCTGGTTATATATAATACTAGCACTAGCCTGTGCTGGTAGAGGTAGGGTAATTGCAGCATTAGATTTACAGTTGAAACCATTTAGATATTTATCCTGTCCTTTCCTAGTACATGCTATGTGCTGGTTATATATAATACTAGCACTAGCCTGCGCTGGTAGAGGTAGGGTCATTGCAGCATAAGATTTACAGTTCAAACCATTTAGATATTGTATCCTGTCCTTTCCTAGTACAGCTATGTGCTGGTTATATATAATACTAGCACTAGCCTGTGCTGGTAGAGGTAGGGTCATTGCAGCATAAGATTTACAGTTCAAACCATTTAGTATTGTATCCTGTGCTTTCCTAGTACACGCTATGTGCTCGTTATATATACTACTATAGATATATTTTCATATTAACAATTTTAATTTTTTTTAAAAAATTTTTAGTATCATAATAAGAAAATCAATGTATATATTAAGCTCTTTTTTATTAGTACTGTCATTGTTGTCAAAAGTTTAACAGATTGACGCTTTAACTCATCATTATGGTGAAGTACTTAAGATCACAAGCTCTGGCTCAGGTTTAGCTTGGATTGTGTTGATCAGTACTGGTCAGTAATCACCTATGTAAACACTTATGGACAGAGTACTGATGAAATTACAATGGACATAGCACAGTGCCTTGATACACACCTGTCAAATACTGACAGAATTCATCACATAATGTCAAATTGAAATTCAAATAAAACTCATCATTATTGGCATCTAAAAATCAGATCTATATAAAGACTGTAAATTTATTTTTTAACATAACATTCAATTTACATTTCAGAGAAAAGGTTGAAAATGAAGAAAGAAAACATAATTAAACACAGATTATCAAAGGTATCTATTATTCAAATTTTTATGTTGAAAACATCATAACATATAATTGTTATTTCATATTTTTACTCTAAAATATATGAAACAATACATCCTGTCCTTTCCTAGTACATGCTATGTGCTAGTTATATATAATACTAGCACTAGCCTGTGCTGGTAGAGGTAGGATTATAGCAGCATAAGATTTACAGTTGAAACCATTTAGATATTGCATCCTGTCCTTTCCTAGTACATGCTATGTGCTGGTTGTATATAATACTAGCACTAGCCTGTGCTGCTAGAGGTAGGTCATTGCAGCATAAGATTTACAGTTGAAACCATTTAGATATTTTATCCTGTTCCTTCCTAGTACATGCTATGTGCTGGTTATATATAATACTAGCACTAGCCTGTGCTGGTAGAGGTAGGGTCATTGCAGCATAAGATTTACAGTTGAAACCATTTAGATATTTTATCCTGTTCCTTTCCTAGTACATGCTATGTGTTGGTTATATATAATACTAGCATAGCCTGTGCTGGTAGAGGTAGGGTCATTGCAGCATAAGATTTACAGTTGAAACCATTTAGATATTGTATCCTGTCCTTTCCTAGTACATGCTATGTGCTGGTTATATATAATACTAGCACTAGCCTGTGCTGGTAGAGGTAGGGTTATTGCAGCATAAGATTTACAGTTCAAACCATTTAGATATTGTATCCTGTCCTTTCCTAGTACATGCTATGTGCTGATTATATATAATACTAGCACTAGCCTGTGCTGGTAGAGGTAGGGTAATTGCAGCATAAGATTTACAGTTCAAACCATTTAGATATTTTATCCTGTCCTTTTCTAGTACATGCTATGTGCTGGTTATATATAATACTAGCACTAGCCTGTGCTGGTAGAGGTAGGGTTATTGCAGCATAAGATTTACAGTTGAAACCATTTAGATATTTTATCCTGTCCTTTCCTAGTACATGCTATGTGCTGGTTATATATAATACTAGCACTAGCCTGTGCTGGTAGAGGTAGGGTCATTGCAGCATAAGATTTACAGTTCAAACCATTTAGATATTGTATCCTGTCCTTTCCTAGTACATGCTATGTGCTGGTTATATATAATACTAGCACTAGCCTGTGCTGGTAGAGGTAGGGTTATTGCAGCATAAGATTTACAGTTCAAACCATTTAGATATTGTATCCTGTCCTTTCCTAGTACATGCTATGTGCTGGTTATATATAATACTAGCACTAGCCTGTGCTGGTAGAGGTAGGGTATTGCAGCATAGATTTACAGTTGAAACCATTTAGATATTTTATCCTGTCCTTTCCTAGTACATGCTATGTGCTGGTTATATATAATACTAGCACTAGCCTGTGCTGGTAGAGGTAGGGTCATTGCAGCATAAGATTTACAGTTCAAACCATTTAGATATTGTATCCTGTCCTTTCCTAGTACATGCTATGTGCTGGTTATATATAATACTAGCACTAGCCTGTGCTGGTAGAGGTAGGGTCATTGCAGCATAAGATTTACAGTTCAAACCATTTAGGTATTGTATCCTGTCCTTTCCTAGTACACGCTATGTGCTCGTTATATATACTACTATAGATATATTTTCATATTAACAATTTTTAATTTTTTTTAAAAAATTTTTAGTATCATAATAAGAAAATCAATGTATATATTAAGCTCTTTTTTATTAGTACTGTCATTGTTGTCAAAAGTTTAACAGATTGACGCTTTAACTCATCATTATGGTGAAGTACTTAAGATCACAAGCTCTGGCTCAGGTTTAGCTTGGATTGTGTTGATCAGTACTGGTCAGTAATCACCTATGTAAACACTTATGGACAGAGTACTGATGAAATTACAATGGACATAGCACAGTGCCTTGATACACACCTGTCAAATACTGACAGAATTCATCACATAATGTCAAATTGAAATTCAAATAAAACTCATCATTATTGGCATCTAAAAATCAGATCTATATAAAGACTGTAAATTTATTTTTTAACATAACATTCAATTTACATTTCAGAGAAAAGGTTGAAAATGAAGAAAGAAAACATAATTAAACACAGATATATCAAAGGTATCTATTATTCAAATTTTTATGTTGAAAACATCATAACATATAATTGTTATTTCATATTTTTACTCTAAAATATATGAAACAATACATCCTGTCCTTTCCTAGTACATGCTATGTGCTAGTTATATATAATACTAGCACTAGCCTGTGCTGGTAGAGGTAGGATTATAGCAGCATAAGATTTACAGTTGAAACCATTTAGATATTGCATCCTGTCCTTTCCTAGTACATGCTATGTGCTAGTTATATAATACTAGCACTAGCCTGTGCTGGTAGAGGTAGGATTATAGCAGCATAAGATTTACAGTTGAAACCATTTAGATATTGCATCCTGTCCTTTCCTAGTACATGCTATGTGCTGGTTGTATATAATACTAGCACTAGCCTGTGCTGCTAGAGGTAGGGTCATTGCAGCATAAGATTTACAGTTGAAACCATTTAGATATTTTATCCTGTTCCTTTCCTAGTACATGCTATGTGCTGGTTATATATAATACTAGCACTAGCCTGTGCTGGTAGAGGTAGGGTCATTGCAGCATAAGATTTACAGTTGAAACCATCTAGATATTTTATCCTGTTCCTTTCCTAGTACATTCTATGTGCTGGTTATATATAATACTAGCACTAGCCTGTGCTGGTAGAGGTAGGGTCATTGCAGCATAAGATTTACAGTTCAAACCATTTAGATATTGTATCCTGTCCTTTCCTAGTACATGCTATGTGCTGGTTATATATAATACTAGCACTAGCCTGTGCTGGTAGAGGTAGGGTTATTGCAGCATAAGATTTACAGTTCAAACCATTTAGATATTGTATCCTGTCCTTTCGTAGTACATGCTATGTGCTGATTATATATAATACTAGCACTAGCCTGTGCTGGTAGAGGTAGGGTAATTGCAGCATAAGATTTACAGTTCAAACCATTTAGATATTTTATCCTGTCCTTTCCTAGTACATGCTATGTGCTGGTTATATATAATACTAGCACTAGCCTGTGCTGGTAGAGGTAGGGTCATTGCAGCATAAGATTTACAGTTCAAACCATTTAGATATTGTATCCTGTCCTTTCCTAGTACATGCTATGTGCTGGTTATATATAATACTAGCACTAGCCTGTGCTGGTAGAGGTAGGGTCATTGCAGCATAAGATTTACAGTTCAAACCATTTAGGTATTGTATCCTGTCTTTTCCTAGTACACGCTATGTGCTCGTTATATATACTACTATAGATATATTTTCATATTAACAATTTTTAATTTTTTTTAAAAAATTTTTAGTATCATAATAAGAAAATCAATGTATATATTAAGCTCTTTTTTATTAGTACTGTCATTGTTGTCAAAAGTTTAACAGATTGACGCTTTAACTCATCATTATGGTGAAGTACTTAAGATCACAAGCTCTGGCTCAGGTTTAGCTTGGATTGTGTTGATCAGTACTGGTCAGTAATCACCTATGTAAACACTTATGGACAGAGTACTGATGAAATTACAATGGACATAGCACAGTGCCTTGATACACACCTGTCAAATACTGACAGAATTCATCACATAATGTCAAATTGAAATTCAAATAAAACTCATCATTATTGGCATCTAAAAATCAGATCTATATAAAGACTGTAAATTTATTTTTTAACATAACATTCAATTTACATTTCAGAGAAAAGGTTGAAAATGAAGAAAGAAACATAATTAAACACAGATATATCAAAGGTATCTATTATTCAAATTTTTATGTTGAAAACATCATAACATATAATTGTTATTTCATATTTTTACTCTAAAATATATGAAACAATACATCCTGTCCTTTCCTAGTACATGCTATGTGCTAGTTATATATTACTAGCACTAGCCTGTGCTGGTAGAGGTAGGATTATAGCAGCATAAGATTTACAGTTGAAACCATTTAGATATTGCATCCTGTCCTTTCCTAGTACATGCTATGTGCTAGTTATATATAATACTAGCACTAGCCTGTGCTGGTAGAGGTAGGATTATAGCAGCATAAGATTTACAGTTGAAACCATTTAGATATTGCATCCTGTCCTTTCCTAGTACATGCTATGTGCTGGTTGTATATAATACTAGCACTAGCCTGTGCTGCTAGAGGTAGGGTCATTGCAGCATAAGATTTACAGTTGAAACCATTTAGATATTTTATCCTGTTCCTTTCCTAGTACATGCTATGTGCTGGTTATATATAATACTAGCACTAGCCTGTGCTGGTAGAGGTAGGGTCATTGCAGCATAAGATTTACAGTTGAAACCATCTAGATATTTATCCTGTTCCTTTCCTAGTACATGCTATGTGCTGGTTATATATAATACTAGCACTAGCCTGTGCTGGTAGAGGTAGGGTCATTGCAGCATAAGATTTACAGTTCAAACCATTTAGATATTGTATCCTGTCCTTTCCTAGTACATGCTATGTGCTGGTTATATATAATACTAGCACTAGCCTGTGCTGGTAGAGGTAGGGTTATTGCAGCATAAGATTTACAGTTCAAACCATTTAGATATTGTATCCTGTCCTTTCCTAGTACATGCTATGTGCTGATTGCACTAGCCTGTGCTGGTAGAGGTAGGGTAATTGCAGCATAAGATTTACAGTTGAAACCATTTAGATATTTTATCCTGTCCTTTCCTAGTACATGCTATGTGCTGGTTATATATAATACTAGCACTAGCCTGTGCTGGTAGAGGTAGGGTCATTGCAGCATAAGATTTACAGTTCAAACCATTTAGATATTGTATCCTGTCTTTCCTAGTACATGCTATGTGCTGGTTATATATAATACTAGCACTAGCCTGTGCTGGTAGAGGTAGGGTCATTGCAGCATAAGATTTACAGTTGAAACCATTTAGATATTTTATCCTGTCCTTTCCTAGTACATGCTATGTGCTGGTTATATATAATACTAGCACTAGCCTGTGCTGGTAGAGGTAGGGTCATTGCAGCATAAGATTTACAGTTCAAACCATTTAGATATTGTATCCTGTCCTTTCCTAGTACATGCTATGTGCTGGTTATATATAATACTAGCACTAGCCTGTGCTGGTAGAGGTAGGGTCATTGCAGCATAAGATTTACAGTTCAAACCATTTAGATATTTTATCCTGTCCTTTTCTAGTACACATTATGTGCTGATTATATATAACACTAGCACTAGCCTGTGCTGGTAGAGGTAGGATTATAGCAGCATAAGATTTTCAGTTGAAACCATTTAGATATTGTATCCTGTCCTTCCTAGTACACGCTATGTGCTTGTTATATACTACTATAGATATATTTTCATATTAACAATTTTTAATTTTTTTTAAAAAAATTTTAGTATCATAATAAGAAAATCAATGTATATATTAAGCTCTTTTTTATTAGTACTGTCATTGTTGTCAAAAGTTTAACAGATTGACTCTTTAACTCATCATTATGGTGAAGTACTTAAGATCACAAGCTCTGGCTCAGGTTTAGCTTGGATTGTGTTGATCAGTATTGGTCAGTAATCACCTATGTAAACACTTATGGACAGAGTACTGATGAAATTACAATGGACATAGCACAGTGCCTTGATACACACCTGTCAAATACTTACAGAATTCATCACATAATGTCAAATTGAAATTCAATAAAACTCATCATTATTGGCATCTAAAAATCAGATCTATATAAAGACTGTAAATTTATTTTTAACATAACATTCAATTTACATTTCAGAAAAAAGGTTGAAAATGAAGAAAGAAAACATAATTAAACACAGATATATCAAAGGTATCTATTATTCAAATTTTTATGTTGAAAACATCATAACATATAATTGTTACATATTTTTACTCTAAAATATATGAAACAATACATCCTGTCCTTTCCTAGTACATGCTATGTGCTAGTTATATATAATACTAGCACTAGCCTGTGCTGGTAGAGGTAGGATTATAGCAGCATAAGATTTACAGTTGAAACCATTTAGATATTTTATCTAGCTCACAGGACGAAAAGTGCAGATTCCGGTGACGGAATCCTTTTGGAAAACAACCGGAATCCATTCGTTTCCGGCTTTATTCCGTGGACATTCCGCAACGGAAACTGTCGATTCCGCCGTTGCGGAAACCCGTAGATGGCCCAAATTCAGCATAGTTTCCGTCAAAAATAAGTCGGCAACTACAAAATTCCGTGACTAGATTCCGTCCAAATTTTAAACGTTTTTTTTCGTTGTTCACAGGTTTGTGTGTGGTTTCAGTCAAAACTTTAAACGGAAACGAGAGGTTTACTGGTAAATTCCGTAACCGTTTAGTCGGAAATAAGACGTAAACGATGGTTTCCGCATTGAATTGATCCGATTCCGTCAGGTTTACAGCAAATTTAAAGAGCTTTTTGACGGAATCTTGAATATTCCGATATATTCCGCAAAATATTGTACATTTCTGTGCAGTAATTTATATGTTTACGGCAGGTTTACGTCATTAGTTTTGCAGAAAGATGACGTTTCCGAGATTCCATTATAAAGCATACGTTTCTAAAGCAGTTTATATCATTTATCTGCACTGATGGTTATCGGAATAGTGACGGTTACGTCGGATTCTGGATTATATCTTGCGTTTCTTTGCAGTCTGACAGATCTGATCTGCATTCGTTTTTTCTGGATTCATGACGTTTCCTTTAAGATTTCTGCTATGAAAAGTATGCTTTACCTTGGATTCTGGGGCATTTTACAGAAGGTTTTCGATATTCTTCGATCGGAAACGAACGGGAAGTATGTCATTGATCTTGTATTATGCATTCATTTGTCTGCTCTGATCTCTCTTAACTCCTGTTTCCTAGTCCATCACAGAAATGACCGCCTCGATATAACTGAATGAAAGTTGAATGGGCATAAAACACTACAAGTACGGTAGTTCTGAATTCCACTGACATTTTGGTATACAAAGCTACCGAGTCTTGAACAATCAGATTAATGGTGTTATAGTGAATCACAAAACATACATTGCTCCAGAAAATCTGTACAATATTTGCTAACATCTAACTAAATAATATTACAAAATTAAAATACAAAATGATGCAGTTAAAAAGTATCATATTTAATGCAAAAAGATCAAAACATATATAAACACATGATTTTATTCTCTCTCTCTCTCTCTCTCTCTCTCTCTCTCTCTCTCCAATCAATATATGACATTGTTCAGTTTAATATACAACAATAATCTCTCTTTCTCTCTCTCTCTTTCTCTCTCTCCAAACAATATATGACATTGTTTTGTTTGTACAGTTTAATATATAATAATCTCTCTCTCTCTCTCTCTCTCTCTCTCTCTCTCAACAATCAATATATGACATTGTTTGTAGTTTAATATACAACAATAATCTCTCTCTCTCTCTTCAAAACAATATACGACATTGTTTGTACAGTTTAATATACAACAATAATCTCTCTCTCTCCAATCAATATATGACATTGTTTGTACAGTTTAATATACAACAATAATCTCTCTCTCTCTCTCTCTCTCTCTCTCTCTCTCTCTCTCTCTCTCACACACACACACACACACACACCTGCGCTCATTAGCCATGATTTTTTACTGTTTATATTTTTGGGAAATTGCCCATGATGGTGTCTCTTTTGGTGGCGGACTGTCGGTTGTAGAGTTATCCTGTGCATCTTCTACAATTGCCAGTTGGCGCCTGGCTGATGGCGAGAGCCTGGCTTCATAAGTCTGGTCAAGCTTTTCCTTCCTTCTCGTAAGAAGGCTACTCTCCCATTTAAATGGAATTCTGATTCTTTTTCTTCCCCCACTCTCATCATCGCTTTTTACTGGTGACATAAACTCTGGTTTTAATACAAGTTTTATTTCCTCTTTTTCTTTATCTGTTGCGTCTAAATTTTCCAGCGCTGACTGGCGTCGTTTTAGTTTCTGAAAATACACATTGACAATACATATATAGATATTATTTATAGATTTATAGACTAAGGTGCATGTATGTGAACTTTATAATGGTATATATATAAATGCTTAGACTTCACTAGAATTTACACACACACACACACACACACACACACACACACACACACACACTGCATTATGTATTTTACATCTCTAGACATGTAAACTGTTTCCAGACACCAAGTACTACGACTTACTTTGGTTAATGATTGCCGTGATCTATTATTTTAAGAAAATGCTATCTAGTTGAATTATGATTTCATATTTTCATTGGCGACACAATACCACAATTGACAAATACTAAAATACTGCAGAATGAAGACTTACTACTCTCAGTCTCTTTTTGTCTTTGCTATCTTTCCTGTGTTTTTCATATTTTCCAGATACAATAGACCCCTTTCACATTCCAATGCGCACGCGCTAAATTTTGCCAAACGCGGTTATCTCCCCTAAAATCGGAACTCTTTTATCAGCTCAGGGGGCAAGTCTACTTTCGCTTTACATAGTAAACAGCATGGACGTTTGATGTTCACTGGTTTAAACATAAATGTGTCGCCGATTTGGCTATCCATCGACGTAAACCAAAGCGAAAAAAAAACAATTATGTTCACCTGTAAAAGCGGTAGCCATTAAAACTTATATTACTCATTTATTTCCATTCCAGATAGTGTCGTCTGACAGGTTAGGATACCCCTCCACCGATATTGGTTTAGTTGTGACGGGACAGTAACAGACTAACCACGATGGGGTAGACTGTCTTTTCTTATCCCTCGGTATCGACAAGTGGTCATTTGGTAGAACAGAAAGAAATTATTTGATCCATTGTTAAATAATGAATCACAGAACATAAGAAGGGCGGTGTTCATTCTAGAAGGCACATTGACCCCCTTATTTTGCAAAATGGCACTATTGTTAAGACCTTAGTAGCCATATTTGATAAAACATTAATGCAAACAATTAATATCATGATGTTTTAGACAAAAGTTTTGAAATGACCCATTCTGAAAAATCTAAGATTCAGCACTGAAGCTTTCAGTGAAGAAGTCCACTGTCTGAACAGTACTTGTTACAAGTGCCTTCAAAACTAAAACATCACTTAATAATTTTTATTTCATTATATCCATTGTTTTTATTTTTATAACTGGTGTCTTAACATGTTATTATGTGGACCAATGTTAGCCTGTCAAAAGCTATACCATACATAGCTGCTCCCACCACACCAGTCTATTCTGGCCTAGCAGTATCCATGTAGCCTTATTCTAGCTGCTAAGATATATGTTTATCATACACCACTGCCCAACCAAGATTTACTAAATCTTGCGCTAGCTATAGCCTGACAGTATCTATATAATATAATATTATACTGACATACCAAGAGCTAAACCATGCTTACACTTCTTTTTCAAAATCTACCGAGTTTTACACTGACCAGTCAAGATTAATGCACAATTGCACTGGCCAGCCATAGCTGTACTGTGTACATACTGACCCGTCAAAGCTATACTGTGTAGTTACTGACCCGTAAAAGCTGTACTGAATACATACTGGCTGGTCAAAGCTAAACTGTAAACATACTGACCTGTCAAGGCTATACTGTCTAAATACTGGCCTGTCAAAGCTATACTGTATACATACTGGCCCGTCAAAGCTATACTGTATACATACTGGCCTGTCAAAGCTAAACTGTATACATACTGGCCTGTCAAAGCTAAACTGTAAACATACTGGCCCGTCAAAGCTATGCTGTATACATACTAGCCCGTCAAAGCTAAACTGTAAACATACTAGCCCGTCAAAGCTATACTGTAAACATACTGACCCGTCAAAACTATACTGTATACATACTGGCTGGTCAAAGCTATACTGTAAACATACTGGCCCGTCAAGGCTGTACTGTATACATAATGGCTGGTCAAAGCTATGCTGTATTCATACTAGCCTGTCAAAGCTATACTGTATACATACTAGCCCGTCAAAGCTAAACTGTAAACATACTGACCCGTCAAAACTATACTGTATACATACTGGCTGGTACAAGCTATACTGTAAACATACTGGCCCGTCAAGGCTGTACTGTATACATAATGGCTGGTCAAAGCTAAACTGTAAACATACTGACCCGTCAAAGCTATACTGTATACATACTAGCCCGTCAAAGCTAAACTGTAAACATACTGACCCGTCAAAGCTATGCTGTATTCATACTAGCCTGTCAAAGCTATACTGTATACATACTGGCCTGTCAAAGCTATACTGTATACATACTGGCCTGTCAAAGCTAAACTGTATACATACTGGCCTGTCAAAGCTCAACTGTAAACATACTGGTCTGTCAAAGCTGTACTGTTTACATACTGGCCAATCAAAGCTATACTGCATCCAAGATGTATGCATGCTTGCACTGCCCTTACAAAGATTATTCCATATATGTACTGGCAGTCAGGCTCCATATATGCTTCTTAGTATTTATGTAAGCTTATATTGGCATGTCAGTAATGTATCTATTTACCAGTGGATTGTTAATACCTACTCTTCATGGTATTTATATACAATATTTGTGTGAAATACATATAGTGGTATTTTGTATCAAATTACAACTAGAGAAGCTTTTGTTCTGTAAATGGCTTTTGTGTTTGAATACAAGATCTGAGAAATAGAAGTGGTTACTATTGCATCTAGATTGAAAATTCTGCTGGTTCCAGTCATTCCTTATTTGAGATTTTCCTCAACTTGAATTTAGCAAATTTGAAAGCTGAATATTTTATTTAGTATTCAAGAAATCCATAAATTTAAGTTGTCATTTAGAAGATCATTCTTAAGTTTTTTACATTTATATTCCAATTTTGTTGAAACTTTATTTGTATAAAATTATTGTCAAAAGTTGTCAGATTTCAATTAAGGAAAATCTTTTAAGTTGAGAAATGATTGTAAAACTGGAATCAAATATGTAAATCCAACACTATATTTTTAAAGAATCCCCACTTAAATTAAAATTAAATGACAATCATGTCCATTTAAATTCAGTTGGGATTTACTAGTTTCAGTGATTTGACTGATTATAAATTTGTTGATTTTGGAAGCAGAAAATGTCAATTTCGAATTATTTATGAAAGCTCTTTTCTGTGTACCTTTGTGTTTGGCATAACTGAGATGTTGAATTTGTTAATAAAACAAACTTTTAGTGAATATAGATGGGAATTTTAGATTTAGATACAACCCTTCTATTTGCACTCCTTTGTAATGTAACACTACTGATTTTGAAACCCAATCTTCTTGATTTTCAGCTTGGTTCTTGCTATTTTGCACATTTTGTTGTACATACACTTGAACAGTTGAGCTGCATTGAAAAACATAAAACCAAATTTGCATTTGATTTTCTGCCAATGATAATGCCTCATTCAGAAATGGGTGACCAAGGAGGACTGATTAGTGTGGTGTATACTGTTATTTTATATTCAAACTGATTACCACTTTGTCTGTGTGCCATATAGGCTTATTCTTTATAATAGATTGATTATCTCCATACAACTGGTAAGATGGTTTGGTTATCTCCATACAACTGGTAAGATGGTTTGGTTATCTCCATACAACTGTTAAGATGGCTTTATTCAGTCATAAATAATTAAAATACAACACTTGACATAGAATGCAAATCTAGACTCCTCTTTGCACCAATATATTGTATATATGCAGGTGGATAAATTAAAAATAAAGAAGGTTGTTGCAGTTTTGGAAATTTCAGCCGAAAGCTCAGCACTGTCCCAGTGTCTGTATAGGTTCATGTTCTAACCACTGTTGGCAGTTTGAAGGTGATCCTTTGATACATGACCAGGAAGTCATTTGGATTTTTAGCCCACTATTTTAATTTTATTTATTTTTTATTATTATTTATTTTTTATTTTTTTGTGGAAAATGTGCTTATTTTAAATATTAATATGTATGGTCCATCAGTTTTTGTTTTTGCAATAGAATGAAACAAAGTATCATTACACAGTTACATGTAACAAGATTTAGCGGTAGTGTTATGTGACAATTATCATAAAGATACGCCATAAGAACTTTAGTTCGGTTAACGTTCACGTGTGTATAAAGTACAGTCCTGTCGAAAATTTAACACCAAGTTACCGAATATTGGTCCCAAATCTGGCTAATTCCTGTAGTTTCTTACATATATCTGTATATCAGCTGTATATATCTCGACAATTTTGGGCAGCTGCTATGCTTTTCTCAACAGCTTTTTCTTTCTAGCGTCGAATCAACTTCGTTAGCTCAGTGTTAAACTTTCGACAGGTCTGTAATGTAGTTCTAATCGCTACTATTACTACTTGCTACTAGTAGGCCTAGTCCCCATCCATCTTGTTTTCGCCAAAACACATGGGCGCCGCCATTATTGTTATTGTTTTTGTGTGAATCACGTGGTCGAAAATAGTACTTGAAAATACAGACCGATCTAATCCGAGTCGTTTTGCGAGGAAGGACATTTTTTTTAATGTTTGCCTGGCATCCCATTTTGTGCCATTGTCTCACTCGCGCACTTGCCCCCTGGAACAAAATCCCGCGAGGTTTTGTAAATTCGCGCGAGACTTAGTCTAGAAATTTAGCTGTCGTCAGTAGATACAGGGCATGCGCATTTGAATGTGAAAGGGGTCTATTCTTGTATTTTGGTCCCTGAAAATTAAATAAATACATGTATAATAGTATTTCAAATGGCAATAACTTGTATCTTATCCCGGCGAATCACTAATGAGGTCAGTAGTGTTATTTCTATACTATACAGCATCCAATCATAAAACAATCGCCTCCAAAAAGAATACAGCACAAATGCTTATCATGTTCTAGTAATTAATGTTCAGATTAGGTCTGTTAAGTTTGAGAGAGAGAGAGATTTGAGATGTATTCTCATTCTATGACATGTGAGAAGTATTTTGATGCCTATTTTATTTAGAAATACATTGTAATTCAGTTAGTACATTACAAAACATTTCAAGTTCCAACCATGATTCAATAATGTTTCTGGCTTTGCTTTCCTATACATTTTTTTCTGCTTCTATTTTATTATTATGTATCAGTGTTTTGTAATTTATTTAATTATATTGTAGAATAGTAATCTCTCCCCCCCTCCCTCTCTTTATCTCTCTCTCTCTCACACACACACACACACTTTCTCTCTCTCTCTCTCTCTCTCTCTTGTGTATGTGTGTTTAAATTATGTTCATGTGTTATGTGCGTGCGTGTTTCTTTATATTACCCTAACATCTTCTGGAATTTTCACAGTCTTCTTTGGTCTTTTCGGTGTCTGTAAACCTTCTTCAAGACTCTCAAGTTTTTCTTTCATTTGGGTCATCTCCTCCATTATTTTATCAAGCACAGACTTTTCTGTGGAAGTATCAGAATTTTCAGCCATTTTTAAAGTTTTTACCTTGATCTAATGAAATCCGGAGTCAAAATAACACCGAGTATGCTACAGTAAAACCTTCATCCACAATACATGACGTAATTGATGCCATCTGTGAAGCGTGTGAAGCCTACCCGTTGGCAGAATTGGTATAAAAGGGTCATTCACCTATCGCGACTTTTAATTGAAATTTCACCATTTATTAGATACCTGTTGTTCCTGTTTATTGTTCTATCGAAAAAGAAAGTTTTATGGATTGAAAGCCAATTTAATCTGACGGTAAGTTTGTATAGATTTTACATTTTACTATGTCTACATTTTATCTGTTAAACCCACCTGTAGCTGTGTTAAGTTAATCACTTTAGTACAGTATATCCAATGTAGAGTATTTTTACTACACTCTATTCTAAACTTTAGTTTGTAGATAAAAAATCAGACCAATATTATAATTTTTATCACAAGTCAATACATGAGGTGTATACAGTTATACTGCACATAGAACAACTTTCATATTGCAACAAGAACAATAATGTTGTCCATCCTACATGTAAATATAGCCAATTATTAGTTAAGTGTACAAAAATTTTGTCATATTTTCTAAGTAAAAGGTCAACTATTTTTAACCAAATATTTGTTTGCATGATATTTATAAAAACAAAATATATTTAATCTATTAACATGCATCAACGCCTTAAATGGCATTACATATGTGCACGCATAACATTTGATACCCAATTCAGTTTGAAATTACCTAATATTTATACAAAACAATTGATATACTTTATATCTCAGTGTTTCTTCAATTATTAATACATAGTTTATCAGCGATTATATCTGTTATAAGTTGAAACTTGATAAGTGGATTATCTCGATATCGACCACCAGTAATGAATTTTGAATTTGTCAAGTCCTTATTTTGAGTACTTTATTGAATTAATATAAACTGTTTATGACATCTCATTTCTTGTTCTTACGTAATAACTCTGGAGTTTCAATGTTGATAAATTTCAAATAAAAGTCGGGAGATATTAAAACAACCTCATTACAATATATTTGATAAGTTTTATTAGATTGAATTGATTCAATGATGTAGAAAAGCAGGTTAAATGTAGGCGCTATTCCCTGGCTACCATGATACAAATGTATAACGAGGAATTAGATAAAGAAATTATATTTCGGTATTGTTCACTAATAATAAGTCATATATACACTAAAATTACGCATTTATTAACACTAAAATAATACATTAACTAAATTTAAGATTTTTCTTAATATACTACCACAAGTTTGCTTGTTTTAACACGCAAATTATGCCTTACTATAGTCGGATTATGTATACAATTGTGTATATGGATGTAAATTGCTTGGAATGTATCATATATTTTTTCTAAAAGTTTTAATTGTCACGATGTATCTTTTAGCTCAACGTTAAGCTTTATTCTAATGAATGGCTTTCGTATATAGTCACATGTGTAATAACTACTAGCGTTTCTATATCATATTGCTAAAATGTCTATTTTTTAGTCGGAGATGTGGTCATAAATTTATGCAACAAATCGTAAAGTACATATGCATATGCATTGCCATTTGAAACAGTCTCTATTGGATTTTGGGAGTGTTTATGGATTCTGGCTCTTTTCATTCGAAAGATATAACGGAATTTTGTCAGGCTTACCGTCAAATAAAAGATCGCTAGAAATTCAGTTCATTAGAAAGTTTTTTTCAGTTTTCATTTGTATATGAGCTTCGTAATAGAGATTTTGCAGACTGTAGAGATTTCTTCGATGCTTTGATTCATCAACAAAAAGATAGTATAACAGATTGCGAGAATCTAGCGGAATTATTGACTGCGTCTATCGAATCTGCTGACAAAATTGCGCCTTCAGTATGGTCAAATTTAGGGTTATGCTGTTTCAAACAAGAATCTTATGAACTTTATAAGTTGAATGAAGGGGAGAAGTTAAAGCTAGCAGAGATGTACTCTTTTTTGTATGGTAAGCACATTGACAACTCTCTTCTTGCTTCATTTTGTAAGAAATTCCAATCTGTGTATATCAATCGAGAACTATATGGATCGTTGGCATCTCCGAAACTTGGGAATTATAGCATGATTCTAGCAACCTGGGCTGACGGAAATACAAATTGCATTCCAACGGGAGATACAAGACCATCGAAGGTGAAGTTTTACCTGAAGCACACACTAGAGACTGAAGAAGGGTTATACATGTATATCGATCATATGATCGCTTATTTTGAATGGTTCAAGTACACAACATGTACCTTGAATTATAAATCGCCTGTATCTGTGTGGCAAACTAAATGCCAGAATGATGGACCGGCATCATATTTGCCAATACAGAGGATCAACAGAAAATTTTCATGGAAAGTTGAGAAAAAGGGTAGCGAATCATATCTCATTGTGTGCCCAAGTGTTAGGCATGACTATTTATAATATAATTTCGTTGAATCATTGTGAAACAGGTCCTAAATTTTCAATTTTAAGTGTCTAATTTATATAGTTTGTTATTGATTTATTTAATATGTGGAATTTGATTATACGTATTAAATGTGATTATAAAAGTATGCATTGTTGAGTTTAAAAAGAATTATATACGAATATATTGGTATACATCTGATTTAACCGGATACTATAAAATAATAATTAAATTAATAATAGAATGTTTTCTCTATGAAGGTTACTGGTGTGGATAATGGTGTTTAACATCCCAGTCAAGAATATTTCACTTATATTCAGACGTCGCCAGCTAAAGGCAAAAGTGCAGAAATTTTGCCTGCGCGTTGCGCTGATGGCATTATGCATATGCAGCAGGGTTCTTTAGCATGCCAACCCCACCGGGACACGTGACCTCGTTTATTTTAAGTTCCCATCCGAAAGAACCGTGATTTCATTTCGAAATTCCGAGTGCTTGGCGAAAGAACAGTCACTACCAACTTTCATGTCTTGGGTTCTTGGGTCAGACCCGGTCGGAGATCGAACACACGACCTCTCACTTCCGATGCGAGCACTCTACTAACTGAGCTACCGCAGTTTTCTGTATATTTACTATGCTGTTATAGCCATGATGGTTTCACAAAAAAATCCTGAAATTTAATTTAAGCAGATTATGGTTAACGTTTAGGATACTACAAAGTGGGATAAATACCAAGCTTATAACCGATCCATAATCCCTGCGTATCTTCAAATTAAAGTAAAATATTTAAACTTGCTATTTGAAATTTGTTAGATTTATGTTTAGGAAAATCCTAGTAAAGACATGTTTCTGAAGTTAGGGCTTGGTCCGTTTTGTATATAACTACTGATTTTCCAAGAGATGTTAAATTTTACTAAGACAGTTAGTAAAAAGGCAGGAAACGATGGGCGATATTTCTATAGCGTTGCTCAATAGACTCACGCCCATTAAGAAATCCCTTGGGGGATTTTAAACATAATTAAGTGTATGGCGATTCATTTTATTTCCTTTATCTGCTACTCAAGTGTGTGTTTAATAAAAAATTCAAGTATCAAAACTTTTTAAAAATGATGTATATTAACTTTAATATGGTGGCCTGTTTCTGACATTCAAACATATTAAGACCTCGGAATAAAATTTTGCTAACGGATCAACGACTAAGTTTTAAAATAAGATTAAACTTATTTTGTCATACATGCTTATGCAACCAACATTTGTGCTTGTCAAATCTATTTTCAATGAAGACAATTAACTTTAACCAGTTGTTAATTTTCTGATTCGACATACTCTGTCTGAAAAAAATTAACCAGAAATATAACAATTTCGACATTAATCATAGTAAATCTTTGGATTTATAAACTAAAACCTCGGATAAATATTTCCGTCATGTTTCTGAGGATATTCTGTCTCCTGAAATCTCAGAATCCAGAAAGTAATCGATCGGTCTTATTCAAACTGTCATATACCATTTTTTTTATATTCAGTCGTAAATACATTGTCATATACCATTTTTGAATGTATTTTATGATTAAACTAAAAACAATTATATATGACAAAACAAAGGATTCCGATGACGGAATCAAGCCTAAGCTGTCACCTAAAATTGCATTCGTTATCTGCATTATTCCGTCTGCGTACAACTCCGCTACCAACGGAATCCGATTGAAACGATAACTGAAAATATATCAATTCCGACTGTATTCCGTCAGTCCTAACCACATAAAACCTTAGGTTTCCGATATCATTGGAATTGACTGCAACCACAAATCTGTGTTTCCGCCATGCAGGAGTCACCGAAAATCACTGAAACCATAAGATTCCGTCACACGGAATCTGTGACGGAATCTAACTTGAACAGTCACTTATTATTATTATTTTGTTATTATCGTGAGTCATCCGCTTGCACGGTACTCGAAAACTCCAAGATAAACATAATCCAAAAAAACCATAAACCGGGAACATAACGATTCCGACACTATTCCGACGGTTTTGATCATCAGTTTCCGTTCATCTGAAACCTCGGATTACAGATGGAACTGAAACTTGACTGAAATCACGGGTTTGTGTTTCTGTCATGTTTCCGACGATATTCCATTCCCGTAAACCCCAAGATTCAGGGGTCAGCGGAATTTACCTGAAACAAAAGATTCCGTCGACGGAAGCTAACCTGAGCCGTCAAGGTAGTTTCCGACCGGCGGAATTGAACCTGAAGCTTCATGGCCGAGTTTCCGCCAGATTTCAGTTCAGGATCCGATTTGCGGAAACCGCACTTTTCGTCCAGTGCCTGTTCCTTTCCTAGTACATGCTATGTGCTGGTTATATATAATACTAGCACTAGCCTGTGCTGGTAGAGGTAGGGTCATTGCAGCATAAGATTTACAGTTTAAACCATTTAGATATTTTATCCTGTTCTTTCCTAGTACATGCTATGTGCTGGTTATATATAATACTAGCACTAGCCTGTGCTGGTAGAGGTAGGGTTATTGCAGCATAAGATTTACAGTTCAAACCATTTAGATGTTTTATCCTATCCTTTCCTAGTACATGCTATGTGCTGGTTATATATAATACTAGCACTAGCCTGTGCTGCTAGAGGTAGGGTAATTGCAGCATAAGATTTACAATTTAAACCATTTAGATATTTTATCCTGTCCTTTCCTAGTACATGCTATGTGCTGCTTATATATAATACTAGCACTAGCCTGTGCTGGTAGAGGTAGGGTCATTGCAGCATAAGATTTACAGTTCAAACCATTTCGATATTTTATCCTATCCTTTCCTAGTACATGCTATGTGCTGGTTATATATAATACTAGCACTAGCCTGTGCTGGTAGAGGTAGGGTAATTGCAGCATAAGATTTACAGTTGAAACCATTTAGATATTTTATCCTGTACTTTCCTAGTACATGCTATGTGCTGGTTATATATAATACTAGCACTAGCCTGTGCTGGTAGAGGTAGGGTCATTGCAGCATAAGATTTACAGTTCAAACCATTTAGATATTTTATCCTGTCCTTTTCTAGTACATGCTATGTGATGGTTATATATAATACTAGCACTAGCCTGTGCTGGTAGAGGTAGGGTTATTGCAGCATAAGATTTACAGTTGAAACCATTTAGATATTTTATCCTGTCCTTTCCTAGTACATGCTATGTGCTGGTTATATATAATACTAGCACTAGCCTGTGCTGGTAGAGGTAGGGTCATTGCAGCATAAGATTTACAGTTGAAACCATTTAGATATTGTATCCTGTCCTTTCCTAGTACATGCTATGTGCTGGTTATATATAATACTAGCACTAGCCTGTGCTGGTAGAGGTAGGGTTATTGCAGCATAAGATTTACAGTTCAAACCATTTAGATATTGTATCCTGTCCTTTCCTAGTACATGCTATGTGCTGGTTATATATAATACTAGCACTAGCCTGTGCTGGTAGAGGTAGGGTAATTGCAGCATTAGATTTACAGTTGAAACCATTTAGATATTTTATCCTGTCCTTTCCTAGTACATGCTATGTGCTGGTTATATATAATACTAGCACTAGCCTGTGCTGGTAGAGGTAGGGTCATTGCAGCATAAGATTTACAGTTCAAACCATTTAGATATTGTATCCTGTCCTTTCCTAGTACATGCTATGTGCTGGTTATATATAATACTAGCACTAGCCTGTGCTGGTAGAGGTAGGGTCATTGCAGCATAAGATTTACAGTTCAAACCATTTAGGTATTGTATCCTGTCCTTTCCTAGTACACGCTATGTGCTCGTTATATATACTACTATAGATATATTTTCATATTAACAATTTTTAATTTTTTTTAAAAAATTTTTAGTATCATAATAAGAAAATCAATGTATATATTAAGCTCTTTTTTATTAGTACTGTCATTGTTGTCAAAAGTTTAACAGATTGACGCTTTAACTCATCATTATGGTGAAGTACTTAAGATCACAAGCTCTGGCTCAGGTTTAGCTTGGATTGTGTTGATCAGTACTGGTCAGTAATCACCTATGTAAACACTTATGGACAGAGTACTGATGAAATTACAATGGACATAGCACAGTGCCTTGATACACACCTGTCAAATACTGACAGAATTCATCACATAATGTCAAATTGAAATTCAAATAAAACTCATCATTATTGGCATCTAAAAATCAGATCTATATAAAGACTGTAAATTTATTTTTTAACATAACATTCAATTTACATTTCAGAGAAAAGGTTGAAAATGAAGAAAGAAAACATAATTAAACACAGATATATCAAAGGTATCTATTATTCAAATTTTTATGTTGAAAACATCATAACATATAATTGTTATTTCATATTTTTACTCTAAAATATATGAAACAATACATCCTGTCCTTTCCTAGTACATGCTATGTGCTAGTTATATATAATACTAGCACTAGCCTGTGCTGGTAGAGGTAGGATTATAGCAGCATAAGATTTACAGTTGAAACCATTTAGATATTGCATCCTGTCCTTTCCTAGTACATGCTATGTGGGTTGTATATAATACTAGCACTAGCCTGTGCTGGTAGAGGTAGGGTCATTGCAGCATAAGATTTACAGTTGAAACCATTTAGATATTTATCCTGTTCCTTTCCTAGTACATGCTATGTGCTGGTTATATATAATACTAGCACTAGCCTGTGCTGGTAGAGGTAGGGTCATTGCAGCATAAGATTTACAGTTTAAACCATTTAGATATTTTATCCTGTTCTTTCCTAGTACATGCTATGTGATGGTTATATATAATACTAGCACTAGCCTGTGCTGGTAGAGGTAGGGTTATTGCAGCATAAGATTTACAGTTGAAACCATTTAGATATTTTATCCTGTTCCTTTCCTAGTACATGCTATATGCTGGTTATATATAATACTAGCACTAGCCTGTGCTGGTAGAGGTAGGGTCATTGCAGCATAAGATTTACAGTTTAAACCATTTAGATATTTTATCCTGTTCTTTCCTAGTACATGCTATGTGATGGTTATATATAATACTAGCACTAGCCTGTGCTGGTAGAGGTAGGGTTATTGCAGCATAAGATTTACAGTTCAAACTATTTAGATATTTTATCCTATCCTTCCCTAGTACATGCTATGTGCTGGTTATATATAATACTAGCACTAGCCTGTGCTGCTAGAGGTAGGGTAATTGCAGCATAAGATTTACAGTTTAAACCATTTAGATATTTTATCCTGTCCTTTCCTAGTACATGCTATGTGCTGGTTATATATAATACTAGCACTAGCCTGTGCTGGTAGAGGTAGGGTCATTGCAGCATAAGATTTACAGTTCAAACCATTTAGATATTTTATCCTATCCTTTCCTAGTACAAGCTATGTGCTGGTTATATATAATACTAGCACTAGCCTGTGCTGGTAGAGGTAGGGTAATTGCAGCATAAGATTTACAGTTGAAACCATTTAGATATTTATCCTGTCCTTTCCTAGTACATGCTATGTGCTGGTTATATATTATACTAGCACTAGCCTGTGCTGGTAGAGGTAGGGTCATTGCAGGATAAGATTTACAGTTCAAACCATTTAGATATTGTATCCTGTCCTTTCCTAGTACATGCTATGTGCTGGTTATATATATATAGCACTAGCCTGTGCTGGTAGAGGTAGGGTTATTGCAGCATAAGATTTACAGTTCAAACCATTTAGATATTGTATCCTGTCCTTTCCTAGTACATGCTATGTGCTGGTTATATATAATACTAGCACTAGCCTGTGCTGGTAGAGGTAGGGTAATTGCAGCATAAGATTTACAGTTGAAACCATTTAGATATTTTATCCTGTCCTTTCCTAGTACATGCTATGTGCTGGTTATATATAATACTAGCACTAGCCTGTGCTGGTAGAGGTAGGGTCATTGCAGCATAAGATTTACAGTTGAAACCATTTAGATATTGTATCCTGTCCTTTCCTAGTACATGCTATGTGCTGGTTATATATAATACTAGCACTAGCCTGTGCTGGTAGAGGTAGGGTCATTGCAGCATAAGATTTACAGTTCAAACCATTTAGGTATTGTATCCTGTCCTTTCCTAGTACACGCTATGTGCTCGTTATATTTAGTACTATAGATATATTTTCATATTAACAATTTTTAATTTTTTTTAAAAAATTTTTAGTATCATAATAAGAAAATCAATGTATATATTAAGCTCTTTTTTATTAGTACTGTCATTGTTGTCAAAAGTTTAACAGATTGACGCTTTAACTCATCATTATGGTGAAGTACTTAAGATCACTCAGGCTAGCTTGGATTGTGTTGATCAGTACTGGTCAGTAATCACCTATGTAAACACTTATGGACAGAGTACTGATGAAATTACAATGGACATAGCACAGTGCCTTGATACACACCTGTCAAATACTGACAGAATTCATCACATAATGTCAAATTGAAATTCAAATAAAACTCATCATTATTGGCATCTAAAAATCAGATCTATATAAAGACTGTAAATTTATTTTTTAACATAACATTCAATTTACATTTCAGAGAAAAGGTTGAAAATGAAGAAAGAAAACATAATTAAACACAGATATATCAAAGGTATCTATTATTCAAATTTTTATGTTGAAAACATCATAACATAATTGTTATTTCATATTTTACTCTAAAATATATGAAACAATACATCCTGTCCTTTCCTAGTACATGCTATGTGCTAGTTATATATAATACTAGCACTAGCCCTGTGCTGGTAGAGGTAGGGTTATTGCAGCATAAGATTTACAGTTGAAACCATTAAGATATTGTATCCTGTCCTTTCCTAGTACATGCTATGTGCTGGTTATATATAATACTAGCACTAGCCTGTGCTGGTAGAGGTAGGATTATAGCAGCATAAGATTTACAGTTGAAACCATTTAGATATTGCATCCTGTCCTTTCCTAGTACATGCTATGTGCTGGTTATATATAATACTAGCACTAGCCTGTGCTGGTAGAGGTAGGGTCATTGCAGCATAAGATTTACAGTTGAAACCATTTAGATATTTTATCCTGTTCTTTCCTAGTACATGCTATGTGCTGGTTATATATAATACTAGCACTAGCCTGTGCTGGTAGAGGTAGGGTCATTGCAGCATAAGATTTACAGTTGAAACCATTTAGATATTTTATCCTGTTCTTTCCTAGTACATGCTATGTGCTGGTTATATATAATACTAGCACTAGCCTGTGCTGGTAGAGGTAGGGTTATTGCAGCATAAGATTTACAGTTCAAACCATTTAGATATTTTATCCTATCCTTTCCTAGTACATGCTATGTGCTAGTTATATATAATACTAGCACTAGCCTGTGCTGGTAGAGGTAGGGTAATTGCAGCATAAGATTTACAGTTTAAACCATTTAGATATTGTATCCTGTCCTTTCCTAGTACATGCTATGTGCTGGTTATATATAATACTAGAACTAGCCTGTGCTGGTAGAGGTAGGGTCATTGCAGCATAAGATTTACAGTTCAAACCATTTAGATATTGTATCCTGTCCTTTCCTAGTACATGCTATGTGCTGGTTATATATAATACTAGCACTAGCCTGTGCTGGTAGAGGTAGGGTTATTGCAGCATAAGATTTCCAGTTCAAACCATTTAGATATTGTATCCTGTCCTTTCCTAGTACATGCTATGTGCTGGTTATATATAATACTAGCACTAGCCTGTGCTGGTAGAGGTAGGGTCATTGCAGCATAAGATTTACAGTTGAAACCATTTAGATATTTTATCCTGTTCCTTTCCTAGTACATGCTATATGCTGGTTATATATAATACTAGCACTAGCCTGTGCTGGTAGAGGTAGGGTCATTGCAGCATAAGATTTACAGTTGAAACCATTTAGATATTTTATCCTGTTCCTTTCCTAGTACATGCTATGTGCTGGTTATATATAATACTAGCACTAGCCTGTGCTGGTAGAGGTAGGGTCATTGCAGCATAAGATTTACAGTTTAAACCATTTAGATATTTTATCCTGTCTTTCCTAGTACATGCTATGTGATGGTTATATATAATACTAGCACTAGCCTGTGCTGGTAGAGGTAGGGTTATTGCAGCATAAGATTTACAGTTGAAACCATTTAGATATTTTATCCTGTTCCTTTCCTAGTACATGCTATATGCTGGTTATATATAATACTAGCACTAGCCTGTGCTGGTAGAGGTAGGGTCATTGCAGCATAAGATTTACAGTTTAAACCATTTAGATATTTTATCCTGTTCTTTCCTAGTACATGCTATGTGATGGTTATATATAATACTAGCACTAGCCTGTGCTGGTAGAGGTAGGGTTATTGCAGCATAAGATTTACAGTTCAAACCATTTAGATATTTTATCCTATCCTTCCTAGTACATGCTATGTGCTGGTTATATATAATACTAGCACTAGCCTGTGCTGTAGAGGTAGGGTAATTGCAGCATAAGATTTACAGTTTAAACCATTTAGATATTTTATCCTGTCCTTTCCTAGTACATGCTATGTGCTGGTTATATAATACTAGCACTAGCCTGTGCTGGTAGAGGTAGGGTCATTGCAGCATAAGATTTACAGTTCAAACCATTTAGATATTTTATCCTATCCTTTCCTAGTACAAGCTATGTGCTGGTTATATATAATACTAGCACTAGCCTGTGCTGGTAGAGGTAGGGTAATTGCAGCATAAGATTTACAGTTGAAACCATTTAGATATTTTATCCTGTCCTTTCCTAGTACATGCTATGTGCTGGTTATATATATACTAGCACTAGCCTGTGCTGGTAGAGGTAGGGTCATTGCAGGATAAGATTTACAGTTCAAACCATTTAGATATTGTATCCTGTCCTTTCCTAGTACATGCTATGTGCTGGTTATATATAATACTAGCACTAGCCTGTGCTGGTAGAGGTAGGGTTATTGCAGCATAAGATTTACAGTTCAAACCATTTAGATATTGTATCCTGTCCTTTCCTAGTACATGCTATGTGCTGGTTATATATAATACTAGCACTAGCCTGTGCTGGTAGAGGTAGGGTATTGCAGCATAAGATTTACAGTTGAAACCATTTAGATATTTTATCCTGTCCTTTCCTAGTACATGCTATGTGCTGGTTATATATAATACTAGCACTAGCCTGTGCTGGTAGAGGTAGGGTCATTGCAGCATAAGATTTACAGTTGAAACCATTTAGATATTGTATCCTGTCCTTTCCTAGTACATGCTATGTGCTGGTTATATATAATACTAGCACTAGCCTGTGCTGGTAGAGGTAGGGTCATTGCAGCATAAGATTTACAGTTCAAACCATTTAGGTATTGTATCCTGTCCTTTCCTAGTACACGCTATGTGCTCGTTATATTACTACTATAGATATATTTTCATATTAACAATTTTTAATTTTTTTTAAAAAATTTTTAGTATCATAATAAGAAAATCAATGTATATAATTAAGCTCTTTTTTATTAGTACTGTCATTGTTGTCAAAAGTTTAACAGATTGACTCTTTAACTCATCATTATGGTGAAGTACTTAAGATCACAAGCTCTGGCTCAGGTTTAGCTTGGATTGTGTTGATCAGTACTGGTCAGTAATCACCTATGTAAACACTTATGGACAGAGTACTGATGAAATTACAATGGACATAGCACAGTGCCTTGATACACACCTGTCAAATACTGACAGAATTCATCACATAATGTCAAATTGAAATTCAAATAAAACTCATCATTATGGCATCTAAAAATCAGATCTATATAAAGACTGTAAATTTATTTTTAACATAACATTCAATTTACATTTCAGAGAAAAGGTTGAAAATGAAGAAAGAAAACATAATTAAACACAGATATATCAAGGTATCTATTATTCAAATTTTATGTTGAAAACATCATAACTATAATTGTTATTTCATATTTTTACTCTAAAATATATGAAACAATACATCCTGTCCTTTCCTAGTACATGCTATGTGCTAGTTATAATAATACTAGCACTAGCCTGTGCTGGTAGAGGTAGGATTATAGCAGCATAAGATTTACAGTTGAAACCATTTAGATATTGCATCCTGTCCTTTCCTAGTACATGCTATGTGCTGGTTGTATATAATACTAGCACTAGCCGTTGCTGGTAGAGGTAGGGTCATTGCAGCATAAGATTTACAGTTGAAACCATTTAGATATTTTATCCTGTTCCTTTCCTAGTACATGCTATGTGCTGGTTATATATAATACTAGCACTAGCCTGTGCTGGTAGAGGTAGGGTCAATGCAGCATAAGATTTACAGTTGAAACCATTTAGATATTTTATCCTGTTCTTTCCTAGTACATGCTATGTGCTGGTTATATATAATACTAGCACTAGCCTGTGCTGGTAGAGGTAGGGTTATTGCAGCATAAGATTTACAGTTCAAACCATTTAGAATTTTATCCTATCCTTTCCTAGTACATGCTATGTGCTAGTTATATATAATACTAGCACTAGCCTGTGCTGGTAGAGGTAGGGTAATTGCAGCATAAGATTTACAGTTTAAACAATTTAGATATTTTATCCTGTCCTTTCCTAGTACATGCTATGTGCTGGTTATATATAATACTAGCACTAGCCTGTGCTGGTAGAGGTAGGGTAATTGCAGCATTAGATTTACAGTTCAAACCATTTAGATATTGTATCCTGTCCTTTCCTAGTACATGCTATGTGCTGGTTATATATAATACTAGCACTAGCCTGTGCTGGTAGAGGTAGGGTTATTGCAGCATAAGATTTCCAGTTCAAACCATTTAGATATTGTATCCTGTCCTTTCCTAGTACATGCTATGTGCTGGTTATATATAATACTAGCACTAGCCTGTGCTGGTAAGGTAGGGTAATTGCAGCATAAGATTTACAGTTGAAACCATTTAGATATTTTATCCTGTCCTTTCCTAGTACATGCTATGTGCTGGTTATATATAATACTAGCACTAGCCTGTGCTGGTAGAGGTAGGGTCATTGCAGCATAAGATTTACAGTTGAAACCATTTAGATATTGTATCCTGTCCTTTCCTAGTACATGCTATGTGCTGGTTATATATAATACTAGCACTAGCCTGTGCTGGTAGAGGTAGGTCATTGCAGCATAAGATTTACAGTTCAAACCATTTAGGTATTGTATCCTGTCCTTTCCTAGTACACGCTATGTGCTCGTTATATTACTACTATAGATATATTTTCATATTAACAATTTTAATTTTTTTAAAAAATTTTTAGTATCATAATAAGAAAATCAATGTATATATTAAGCTCTTTTTTATTAGTACTGTCATTGTTGTCAAAGTTTAACAGATTGACTCTTTAACTCATCATTATGGTGAAGTACTTAAGATCACAAGCTCTGGCTCAGGTTTAGCTTGGATTGTGTTGATCAGTACTGGTCAGTAATCACCTATGTAAACACTTATGGACAGAGTACTGATGAAATTACAATGGACATAGCACAGTGCCTTGATACACACCTGTCAAATACTGACAGAATTCATCACATAATGTCAAATTGAAATTCAAATAAAACTCATCATTATTGGCATCTAAAAATCAGATCTATATAAAGACTGTAAATTATTTTTTAACATAACATTCAATTTACATTTCAGAGAAAAGGTTGAAAATGAAGAAAGAAAACATAATTAAACACAGATATATCAAAGGTATCTATTATTCAAAATTTTTATGTTGAAAACATCATAACATATAATTGTTATTTCATATTTTTACTCTAAAATATATGAAACAATACATCCTGTCCTTTCCTAGTACATGCTATGTGCTAGTTATATATAATACTAGCACTAGCCTGTGCTGGTAGAGGTAGGGTTATTGCAGCATAAGATTTACAGTTGAAACCATTAGATATTGTATCCTGTCCTTTCCTAGTACATGCTATGTGCTGGTTATATAATACTAGCACTAGCCTGTGCTGGTAGAGGTAGGATTATAGCAGCATAAGATTTACAGTTGAAACCATTTAGATATTGCATCCTGTCCTTTCCTAGTACATGCTATGTGCTGGTTATATATAATACTAGCACTAGCCTGTGCTGGTAGAGGTAGGGTCATTGCAGCATAAGATTTACAGTTGAAACCATTTAGATATTTTATCCTGTTCTTTCCTAGTACATGCTATGTGCTGGTTATATATAATACTAGCACTACCTGTGCTGGTAGAGGTAGGGTCATTGCAGCATAAGATTTACAGTTGAAACCATTTAGATATTTTATCCTGTTCTTTCCTAGTACATGCTATGTGCTGGTTATATATAATACTAGCACTAGCCTGTGCTGGTAGAGGTAGGGTTATTGCAGCATAAATTTACAGTTCAAACCATTTAGATATTTTATCCTATCCTTTCCTAGTACATGCTATGTGCTAGTTATATATAATACTAGCACTAGCCTGTGCTGGTAGAGGTAGGGTAATTGCAGCATAAGATTTACAGTTAAACCATTTAGATATTGTATCCTGTCCTTTCCTAGTACATGCTATGTTGGTTATATATAATACTAGAACTAGCCTGTGCTGGTAGAGGTAGGTCATTGCAGCATAAGATTTACAGTTCAAACCATTTAGATATTGTATCCTGTCCTTTCCTAGTACATGCTATGTGCTGGTTATATATAATACTAGCACTAGCCTGTGCTGGTAGAGGTAGGGTTATTGCAGCATAAGATTTACAGTTCAAACCATTTAGATATTGTATCCTGTCCTTTCCTAGTACATGCTATGTGCTGGTTATATAATACTAGCACTAGCCTGTGCTGGTAGAGGTAGGGTATTGCAGCATAAGATTTACAGTTAAACCATTTAGATATTTATCCTGTCCTTTCCTAGTACATGCTATGTGCTGGTTATATATAATACTAGCACTAGCCTGTGCTGGTAGAGGTAGGGTCATTGCAGCATAAGATTTACAGTTCAAACCATTTAGATATTGTATCCTGTCCTTTCCTAGTACATGCTTTGTGCTGGTTATATATAATACTAGCACTAGCCTGTGCTGGTAGAGGTAGGGTTATTGCAGCATAAGATTTACAGTTCAAACCATTTAGATATTGTATCCTGTCCTTTCCTAGTACATGCTATGTGCTGGTTATATATAATACTAGCACTAGCCTGTGCTGGTAGAGGTAGGGTATTGCAGCATAAGATTTACAGTTCAAACCATTTAGATATTGTATCCTGTCCTTTCCTAGTACATGCTATGTGCTGGTTATATATAATACTAGCACTAGCCTGTGCTGGTAGAGGTAGGGTATTGCAGCATAAGATTTACAGTTCAAACCATTTAGATATTGTATCCTGTCCTTTCCTAGTACATGCTATGTGCTGGTTATATATAATACTAGCACTAGCCTGTGCTGGTAGAGGTAGGGTATTGCAGCATAAGATTTACAGTTGAAACCATTTAGATATTGTCATCCTGTCCTTTCCTAGTACATGCTATGTGCTGGTTATATATAATACTAGCACTAGCCTGTGCTGGTAGAGGTAGGGTTATTGCAGCATAAGATTTACAGTTGAAACCATTTAGATATTGTATCCTGTCCTTTCCTAGTACATGTATGTGCTGGTTATATATAATACTAGCACTAGCCTGTGCTGGTAGAGGTAGGGTTATTGCAGCATAAGATTTACAGTTCAAACCATTAGATATTGTATCCTGTCCTTTCCTAGTACATGCTATGTGCTGGTTATATATAATACTAGCACTAGCCTCTGCTGGTAGAGGTAGGGTATTGCAGCATAAGATTTACAGTTCAAACCATTTAGATATTGTATCCTGTCCTTTCCTAGTACATGCTATGTGCTGGTTATATATAATACTAGCACTAGCCTGTGCTGGTAGAGGTAGGGTTATTGCAGCATAAGATTTCCAGTTCAAACCATTTAGATATTGTATCCTGTCCTTTCCTAGTACATGCTATGTGCTGGTTATAATAATACTAGCACTAGCCTGTGCTGGTAGAGGTAGGGTATTGCAGCATAAGATTTACAGTTGAAACCATTTAGATATTTTATCCTGTCCTTTCCTAGTACATGCTATGTGCTGGTTATATATAATACTAGCACTAGCCTGTGCTGGTAGAGGTAGGGTCATTTCAGCATAAGATTTACAGTTCAAACCATTTAGATATTGTATCCTGTCCTTTCCTAGTACATGTATGTGCTGGTTATATATAATACTAGCACTAGCCTGTGCTGGTAGAGGTAGGGTTATTGCAGCATAAGATTTACAGTTCAAACCATTTAGATATTGTATCCTGTCCTTTCCTAGTACATGCTATGTGCTGGTTATATATAATACTAGCACTAGCCTGTGCTGGTAGAGGTAGGGTTATTGCAGCATAAGATTTACAGTTCAAACCATTTAGATATTGTATCCTGTCCTTTCCTAGTACATGCTATGTGCTGGTTATATATAATACTAGCACTAGCCTGTGCTGGTAGAGGTAGGGTTATTGCAGCATAAGATTTACAGTTCAAACCATTTAGATATTTATCCTGTCCTTTCCTAGTACATGCTATGTGCTGGTTATATATAATACTAGCACTAGCCTGTGCTGGTAGAGGTAGGGTAATTGCAGCATAAGATTTACAGTTGAAACCATTTAGATATTTTATCCTGTCCTTTCCTAGTACATGTTATGTGCTGGTTATATATAATACTAGCACTAGCCTGTGCTGGTAGAGGTAGGGTCATTTCAGCATAAGATTTACAGTTCAAACCATTTAGATATTGTATCCTGTCCTTTCCTAGTACATGCTATGTGCTGGTTATATATAATACTAGCACTAGCCTGTGCTGGTAGAGGTAGGGTTATTGCAGCATAAGATTTACAGTTCAAACCTTTTAGATATTGTATCCTGTCCTTTCCTAGTACATGCTATGTGCTGGTATATATATAATAGCACTAGCCTGTGCTGGTAGAGGTAGGGTATTGCAGCATAAGATTTACAGTTCAAACCATTTAGATATTGTATCCTGTCCTTTCCTAGTACATGCTATGTGCTGGTTATATATAATACTAGCACTAGCCTGTGCTGGTAGAGGTAGGGTCATTGCAGCATAAGATTTACAGTTGAAACCATTTAGATATTGTATCCTGTCCTTTCCTAGTACATGTTATGTGCTGGTTATATATAATACTAGCACTAGCCTGTGCTGGTAGAGGTAGGGTTATTGCAGCATAAGATTTACAGTTGAAACCATTTAGATATTTTATCTTGTCCTTTCCTAGTACATGTTATGTGCTAGTTATATATAATACTAGCACTAGCCTGTGCTGGTAGAGGTAGGGTAATTGCAGCATAAGATTTACAGTTTAAACCATTTAGATATTTTATCCTGTTCCTTTCCTAGTACACACTATGTGCTGGTTATATATAATACTAGCACTAGCCTCTGCTGGTAGAGGTAGGATTATAGCAGCATAAGATTTACAGTTGAAACCATTTAGATATTGTATCATGTCCTTTCCTAGTACATGGTATGTCTGGTTATATATAATACTAGCACTAGCCTGTGCTGGTAGAGGTAGGGTTATTGCAGCATAAGATTTACAGTTCAAACCATTTAGATATTGTATCCTGTCCTTTCCTAGTACATGCTATGTGCTGGTTATATATAATACTAGCACTAGCCTGTGCTGGTAGAGGTAGGGTTATTGCAGCATAAGATTTACAGTTGAAACCATTTAGATATTTTATCCTGTCCTTTCTAGTACGCTATGTGCTGTTATATATAATACTAGCACTAGCCTGTGCTGGTAGAGGTAGGATTATAGCAGCATAAGATTTACAGTTGAAACCATTTAGATATTGTATCCTGTCCTTTCCTAGTACACGCTATGTGCTCGTTATATATACTACTATAGATATATTTTCATATTAACAATTTTTAATTTTTTTTAAAAAATTTTTAGTATCATAATAAGAAAATCAATGTATATATTAAGCTCTTTTTTATTAGTACTGTCATTGTTGTCAAAAGTTTAACAGATTGACTCTTTAACTCATCATTATGGTGAAGTACTTAAGATCACAAGCTCTGGCTCAGGTTTAGCTTGGATTGTGTTGATCAGTATTGGTCAGTAATCACCTATGTAAACATTTATGGACAGAGTACTGATGAAATTACAATGGACATAGCACAGTGCCTTGATACACACCTGTCAAATACTGACAGAATTCATCACATAATGTCAAATTGAAATTCAAATAAAACTCATCATTATTGGCATCTAAAAATCAGATCTATATAAAGACTGTAAATTTATTTTTTAACATAACATTCAATTTACATTTCAGAGAAAAGGTTGAAAATGAAGAAAGAAAACATAATTAAACACAGATATATCAAAGGTATCTATTATTCAAAATTTTTATGTTGAAAACATCATAACATATAATTGTTATTTCATATTTTTACTCTAAAATATATGAAACAATACATCCTGTCCTTTCCTAGTACATGCTATGTGCTAGTTATATATAATACTAGCACTAGCCTGTGCTGGTAGAGGTAGGATTATAGCAGCATAAGATTTACAGTTGAAACCATTTAGATATTGCATCCTGTCCTTTCCTAGTACATGCATGTGCTGGTTATATAATAGTAGCACTAGCCTGTGCTGGTAGAGGTAGGGTTATTGCAGCATAAGATTACAGTTCAAACCATTTAGATATTGTATCCTGTCCTTTCCTAGTACATGCTATGTGCTGGTTTATATAATACTAGCACTAGCCTGTGCTGGTAGAGGTAGGGTAATTGCAGCATAAGATTTACAGTTGAAACCATTTAGATATTTTATCCTGTTCTTTCCTAGTACGTGCTATGTGCTGGTTATATATAATACTAGCACTAGCCTGTGCTGGTAGAGGTAGGGTTATTGCAGCATAAGATTTACAGTTCAAACCATTTAGATATTTTATCCTATCCTTTCCTAGTACATGCTATGTGCTGGTTATATATAATACTAGCACTAGCCTGTGCTGGTAGAGGTAGGGTATTGCAGCATAAGATTTACAGTTCAAACCATTTAGATATTTATCCTGTCCTTTCCTAGTACATGCTATGTGCTGGTTATATATAATACTAGCACTAGCCTGTGCTGGTAGAGGTAGGGTAATTGCAGCATAAGATTTACAGTTAAACCATTTAGATATTTATCCTGTCCTTTCCTAGTACATATTATGTGCTGGTTATATATAATACTAGCACTAGCCTGTGCTGGTAGAGGTAGGGTCATTGCAGCATAAGATTTACAGTTGAAACCATTTAGATATTTTATCCTGTCCTTTCCTAGTACATGCTATGTGCTGGTTATATATAATACTAGCACTAGCCTGTGCTGGTAGAGGTAGGGTCATTGCAGCATAAGATTTACAGTTCAAACCATTTAGATATTGTATCCTGTCCTTTCCTAGTACATGCTTTGTGCTGGTTATATATAATACTAGCACTAGCCTGTGCTGGTAGAGGTAGGGTTATTGCAGCATAAGATTTACAGTTCAAACCATTTAGATATTGTATCCTGTCCTTTCCTAGTACATGTATGTCTGGTTATATATAATACTAGCACTAGCCTGTGCTGGTAGAGGTAGGGGTTATTGCAGCATAAGATTTACAGTTCAAACCATTTAGATATTGTATCCTGTCCTTTCCTAGTACATGCTATGTGCTGGTTATATATAATACTAGCACTAGCCTGTGCTGGTAGAGGTAGGGTTATTGCAGCATAAGATTTACAGTTGAAACCATTTAGATATTTTATCCTGTGTTTTCTAGTACACGCTATGAGCTGATTATATATAATACTAGCACTAGCCTGTGCTGGTAGAGGTAGGGTATAGCAGCATAAGATTTACAGTTGAAACCATTTAGATATTGTATCTTGTCCTTTCCTAGTACACGCTATGTGCTCGTTATATATACTACTATAGATATATTTTCATATTTACAATTTTTAATTTTTTTAAAAAATTTTTAGTATCATAATAAGAAAATCAATGTATATATTAAGCTCTTTTTTATTAGTACTGTCATTGTTGTCAAAAGTTTAACAGATTGACTCTTTAACTCATCATTATGGTGAAGTACTTAAGATCACAAGCTCTGGCTCAGGTTTAGCTTGGATTGTGTTGATCAGTATTGGTCAGTAATCACCTATGTAAACACTTATGGACAGAGTACTGATGAAATTACAATGGACATAGCACAGTGCCTTGATACACACCTGTCAAATACTGACAGAATTCATCACATAATGTCAAATTGAAATTCAAATAAAACTCATCATTATTGGCATCTAAAAATCAGATCTATATAAAGACTGTAAATTTATTTTTTAACATAACATTCAATTTACATTTCAGAGAAAAGGTTGAAAATGAAGAAAGAAAACATAATTAAACACAGATATATCAAAGGTATCTATTATTCAAAATTTTTATGTTGAAAACATCATAACATATAATTGTTATTTCATATTTTTACTCTAAAATATATGAAACAATACATCCTGTCCTTTCCTAGTACATGCTATGTGCTAGTTATATATAATACTAGCACTAGCCTGTGCTGGTAGAGGTAGGGTTATTGCAGCAAGATTTACAGTTGAAACCATTTAGATATTGATCCTGTCCTTTCCTAGTACATGCTATGTGCTGGTTATATATAATACTAGCACTAGCCTGTGCTGGTAGAGGTAGGGTTATTGCAGCATAAGATTTACAGTTCAAACCATTTAGATATTTATCCTGTCCTTTCCTAGTACATGCTATGTGCTGGTTATATATAATACTAGCACTAGCCTGTGCTGGTAGAGGTAGGGTATTGCAGCATAAGATTTACAGTTAAACCATTTAGATATTTTATCCTGTTCCTTTCCTAGTACATGCTATGTGCTGGTTATATATAATACTAGCACTAGCCTGTGCTGGTAGAGGTAGGGTTATTGCAGCATAAGATTTACAGTTCAAACCATTTAGATATTTTATCCTATCCTTTCCTAGTACATGCTATGTGCTGGTTATATATAATACTAGCACTAGCCTGTGCTGGTAGAGGTAGGGTATTGCAGCATAAGATTTACAGTTGAAACCATTTAGATATTTATCCTGTCCTTTCCTAGTACATGCTATGTGCTGGTTATATAAATACTAGCACTAGCCTGTGCTGGTAGAGGTAGGGTAATTGCAGCATAAGATTTACAGTTGAAACCATTTAGATATTTTATCCTGTCCTTTCCTAGTACATGCTATGTGCTGGTTATATATAATACTAGCACTAGCCTGTGCTGGTAGAGGTAGGGTCATTGCAGCATAAGATTTACAGTTCAAACCATTTAGATATTTTATCCTGTCCTTTCCTAGTACATGCTATGTGCTGGTTATATATAATACTAGCACTAGCCTGTGCTGGTAGAGGTAGGGTATTGCAGCATAAGATTTACAGTTGAAACCATTTAGATATTTTATCCTGTCCTTTCCTAGTACATGCTATGTGCTGGTTATATATAATACTAGCACTAGCCTGTGCTGGTAGAGGTAGGGTATTGCAGCATAAGATTTACAGTTCAAACCATTTAGATATTGTTATCCTGTCCTTTCCTAGTACATGCTATGTGCTGGTTATATATAATACTAGCACTAGCCTGTGCTGGTAGAGGTAGGGTCATTGCAGCATAAGATTTACAGTTCAAACCATTTAGATATTTATCCTGTCCTTTCCTAGTACATGCTATGTGCTGGTTATATATAATACTAGCACTAGCCTGTGCTGGTAGAGGTAGGGTATTGCAGCATAAGATTTACAGTTGAAACCATTTAGATATTTTATCCTGTCCTTTCCTAGTACATGCTATGTGCTGGTTATATATAATACTAGCACTAGCCTGTGCTGGTAGAGGTAGGGTATTGCAGCATAAGATTTACAGTTGAAACCATTTAGATATTTTATCCTGTCCTTTCCTAGTACATGCTATGTGCTGGTTATATATAATACTAGCACTAGCCTGTGCTGGTAGAGGTAGGGTCATTGCAGCATAAGATTTACAGTTCAAACCATTTAGATTTTATCCTGTCCTTTCCTAGTACATGCTATGTGCTGGTTATATATAATACTAGCACTAGCCTGTGCTGGTAGAGGTAGGGTATTGCAGCATAAGATTTACAGTTAAACCATTTAGATATTTATCCTGTCCTTTCCTAGTACATGCTATGTGCTGGTTATATATAATACTAGCACTAGCCTGTGCTGGTAGAGGTAGGGTCATTGCAGCATAAGATTTACAGTTGAAACCATTTAGATATTTTATCCTGTTCCTTTCCTAGTACATGCTATGTGCTGGTTATATATAATACTAGCACTAGCCTGTGCTGGTAGAGGTAGGGTATTGCAGCATAAGATTTACAGTTGAAACCATTTAGATATTTATCCTGTCCTTTCCTAGTACATGCTATGTGCTGGTTATATATAATACTAGCACTAGCCTGTGCTGGTAGAGGTAGGGTTGCAGCATAAGATTTACAGTTCAAACCATTTAGATATTTATCCTGTCCTTTCCTAGTACATGCTATGTGCTGGTTATATATAATACTAGCACTAGCCTGTGCTGGTAGAGGTAGGGTATTGCAGCATAAGATTTACAGTTGAAACCATTTAGATATTTTATCCTGTCCTTTCCTAGTACATGCTATGTGCTGGTTATATATAATACTAGCACTAGCCTGTGCTGGTAGAGGTAGGGTATTGCAGCATAAGATTTACAGTTGAAACCATTTAGATATTTATCCTGTCCTTTCCTAGTACATGCTATGTGCTGGTTATATATAATACTAGCACTAGCCTGTGCTGGTAGAGGTAGGGTCATTGCAGCATAAGATTTACAGTTCAAACCATTTAGATATTTATCCTGTCCTTTCCTAGTACATGCTATGTGCTGGTTATATATAATACTAGCACTAGCCTGTGCTGGTAGAGGTAGGGTATTGCAGCATAAGATTTACAGTTGAAACCATTTAGATATTTATCCTGTCCTTTCCTAGTACATGCTATGTGCTGGTTATATATAATACTAGCACTAGCCTGTGCTGGTAGAGGTAGGGTCATTGCAGCATAAGATTTACAGTTGAAACCATTTAGATATTTTATCCTGTCCTTTCCTAGTACATGCTATGTGCTGGTTATATATAATACTAGCACTAGCCTGTGCTGGTAGAGGTAGGGTCATTGCAGCATAAGATTTACAGTTCAAACCATTTAGGTATTGTATCCTGTCGTTTCCTAGTACACGCTATGTGCTCGTTATATATACTACTATAGATATATTTTCATATTTACAATTTTTAATTTTTTTAAAAAATTTTTAGTATCATAATAAGAAAATCAATGTATATATTAAGCTCTTTTTTATTAGTACTGTCATTGTTGTCAAAAGTTTAACAGATTGACTCTTTAACTCATCATTATGGTGAAGTACTTAAGATCACAAGCTCTGGCTCAGGTTTAGCTTGGATTGTGTTGATCAGTATTGGTCAGTAATCACCTATGTAAACACTTATGGACAGAGTACTGATGAAATTACAATGGACATAGCACAGTGCCTTGATACACACCTGTCAAATACTGACAGAATTCATCACATAATGTCAAATTGAAATTCAAATAAAACTCATCATTATTGGCATCTAAAAATCAGATCTATATAAAGACTGTAAATTTATTTTTTAACATAACATTCAATTTACATTTCAGAGAAAAGGTTGAAAATGAAGAAAGAAAACATAATTAAACACAGATATATCAAAGGTATCTATTATTCAAAATTTTTATGTTGAAAACATCAAACATATAATTGTTATTTCTATTTTTACTCAAAATATATGAAACAATACATCCTGTCCTTTCCTAGTACATGCTATGTGCTAGTTATATAATACTAGCACTAGCCTGTGCTGGTAGAGGTAGGATTATAGCAGCATAAGATTTACAGTTGAAACCATTTAGATATTGCATCCTGTCCTTTCCTAGTACATGCTATGTGCTGGTTATATATAATACTAGCACTAGCCTGTGCTGGTAGAGGTAGGGTTATTGCAGCATAAGATTTACAGTTGAAACCATTTAGATATTGTATCCTGTTCCTTTCCTAGTACATGCTATGTGCTGGTTATATAATACTAGCACTAGCCTGTGCTGGTAGAGGTAGGGTCATTGCAGCATAAGATTTACAGTTGAAACCATTTAGATATTTTATCCTGTTCCTTTCCTAGTACATGCTATGTGCTGGTTATATATAATACTAGCACTAGCCTGTGCTGGTAGAGGTAGGGTATTGCAGCATAAGATTTACAGTTCAAACCATTTAGATATTTTATCCTTCCTTTCCTAGTACATGCTATGTGCTGGTTATATATAATACTAGCACTAGCCTGTGCTGGTAGAGGTAGGGTATTGCAGCATAAGATTTACAGTTCAAACCATTTAGATATTTATCCTGTCCTTTCCTAGTACATGCTATGTGCTGGTTATATATAATACTAGCACTAGCCTGTGCTGGTAGAGGTAGGGTATTGCAGCATAAGATTTACAGTTCAAACCATTTAGATTTATCCTGTCCTTTCCTAGTACATGCTATGTGCTGGTTATATATAATACTAGCACTAGCCTGTGCTGGTAGAGGTAGGGTATTGCAGCATAAGATTTACAGTTGAAACCATTTAGATATTATCCTGTCCTTTCCTAGTACATGCTATGTGCTGGTTATATATAATACTAGCACTAGCCTGTGCTGGTAGAGGTAGGGTATTGCAGCATAAGATTTACAGTTAAACCATTTAGATATTTATCCTGTCCTTTCCTAGTACATGCTATGTGCTGGTTATATATAATACTAGCACTAGCCTGTGCTGGTAGAGGTAGGGTATTGCAGCATAAGATTTACAGTTCAAACCATTTAGATATTTATCCTGTCCTTTCCTAGTACATGCTATGTGCTGGTTATATATAATACTAGCACTAGCCTGTGCTGGTAGAGGTAGGGTCATTGCAGCATAAGATTTACAGTTCAAACCATTTAGATATTTATCCTGTCCTTTCCTAGTACATGCTATGTGCTGGTTATATATAATACTAGCACTAGCCTGTGCTGGTAGAGGTAGGGTATTGCAGCATAAGATTTACAGTTCAAACCATTTAGATATTTATCCTGTCCTTTCCTAGTACATGCTATGTGCTGGTTATATATAATACTAGCACTAGCCTGTGCTGGTAGAGGTAGGGTATTGCAGCATAAGATTTACAGTTGAAACCATTTAGATATTTTATCCTGTCCTTTCCTAGTACATGCTATGTGCTGGTTATATATAATACTAGCACTAGCCTGTGCTGGTAGAGGTAGGGTATATTGCAGCATAAGATTTACAGTTCAAACCATTTAGATATTTATCCTGTCCTTTCCTAGTACATGCTATGTGCTGGTTATATATAATACTAGCACTAGCCTGTGCTGGTAGAGGTAGGGATTGCAGCATAAGATTTACAGTTCAAACCATTTAGATATTTTATCCTGTCCTTTCCTAGTACATGCTATGTGCTGGTTATATATAATACTAGCACTAGCCTGTGCTGGTAGAGGTAGGGTATTGCAGCATAAGATTTACAGTTCAAACCATTTAGATATTTTATCCTGTCCTTTCCTAGTACATGCTATGTGCTGGTTATATATAATACTAGCACTAGCCTGTGCTGGTAGAGGTAGGGTATTGCAGCATAAGATTTACAGTTGAAACCATTTAGATATTTTATCCTGTCCTTTCCTAGTACATGCTATGTGCTGGTTATATATAATACTAGCACTAGCCTGTGCTGGTAGAGGTAGGGTATTGCAGCATAAGATTTACAGTTGAAACCATTTAGATATTATCCTGTCCTTTCCTAGTACATGCTATGTGCTGGTTATATATAATACTAGCACTAGCCTGTGCTGGTAGAGGTAGGGTATTGCAGCATAAGATTTACAGTTGAAACCATTTAGATTTTATCCTGTCCTTTCCTAGTACATGCTATGTGCTGGTTATATATAATACTAGCACTAGCCTGTGCTGGTAGAGGTAGGGTCATTGCAGCATAAGATTTACAGTTGAAACCATTTAGATATTTATCCTGTCCTTTCCTAGTACATGCTATGTGCTGGTTATATATAATACTAGCACTAGCCTGTGCTGGTAGAGGTAGGGTCATTGCAGCATAAGATTTACAGTTCAAACCATTTAGATATTTTATCCTTCCTTTCCTAGTACATGCTATGTGCTGGTTATATATAATACTAGCACTAGCCTGTGCTGGTAGAGGTAGGGTTATTGCAGCATAAGATTTACAGTTCAAACCATTTAGATATTGTATCCTGTCCTTTCCTAGTACATGCTATGTGCTGGTTATATATAATACTAGCACTAGCCTGTGCTGGTAGAGGTAGGGTATTGCAGCATAAGATTTACAGTTCAAACCATTTAGATATTTATCCTGTCCTTTCCTAGTACATGCTATGTGCTGGTTATATATAATACTAGCACTAGCCTGTGCTGGTAGAGGTAGGGTATTGCAGCATAAGATTTACAGTTAAACCATTTAGATATTTATCCTGTCCTTTCCTAGTACATGCTATGTGCTGGTTATATATAATACTAGCACTAGCCTGTGCTGGTAGAGGTAGGGTATTGCAGCATAAGATTTACAGTTCAAACCATTTAGATATTGTATCCTGTCCTTTCCTAGTACATGCTATGTGCTGGTTATATATAATACTAGCACTAGCCTGTGCTGGTAGAGGTAGGGTATTGCAGCATAAGATTTACAGTTCAAACCATTTAGATATTTTATCCTGTCCTTTCCTAGTACATGCTATGTGCTGGTTATATATAATACTAGCACTAGCCTGTGCTGGTAGAGGTAGGTATAGCAGCATAAGATTTACAGTTGAAACCATTAGATATTTGCATCCTGTCCTTTCCTAGTACATGCTATGTGCTGGTTGTATATAATACTAGCACTAGCCTGTGCTGGTAGAGGTAGGGTCATTGCAGCATAAGATTTACAGTTGAAACCATTTAGATATTTTATCCTGTCCTTTCCTAGTACATGCTATGTGCTGGTTATATAAATACTAGCACTAGCCTGTGCTGGTAGAGGTAGGTCATTGCAGCATAAGATTTACAGTTAAACCATTTAGATATTTATCCTGTCCTTTCCTAGTACATGCTATGTGCTGGTTATATATAATACTAGCACTAGCCTGTGCTGGTAGAGGTAGGGTCATTGCAGCATAAGATTTACAGTTAAACCATTTAGATATTTATCCTTCTTTCCTAGTACATGCTATGTGCTGGTTATATATAATACTAGCACTAGCCTGTGCTGGTAGAGGTAGGGTATTGCAGCATAAGATTTACAGTTGAAACCATTTAGATATTTTATCCTGTCCTTTCTAGTACACGCTATGTGCTGTTATATATAATACTAGCACTAGCCTGTGCTGGTAGAGGTAGGATTATAGCAGCATAAGATTTACAGTTGAAACCATTTAGATATTGTATCCTGTCCTTTCCTAGTACACGCTATGTGCTCGTTATATATACTACTATAGATATATTTTTCATATTACAATTTTTAATTTTTAAAAAATTTTTGTATCATAATAAGAAAATCAATGTATATTAAGCTTTTTTATTAGTACTGTCATTGTTGTCAAAGTTTAACAGATTGACTCTTTAACTCATCATTATGGTGAAGTACTTAAGATCACAAGCTCTGGCTCAGGTTTAGCTTGGATTGTGTTGATCAGTATTGGTCAGTAATCACCTATGTAAACACTTATGGACAGAGTACTGATGAAATTACAATGGACATAGCACAGTGCCTTGATACACACTGTCAAATACTGACAGAATTCATCACATAATGTCAAATTGAAATTCAAATAAAACTCATCATTATTGGCATCTAAAAATCAGATCTATTAAGACTGTAAATTTATTTTTAACATAACATTCAATTTACATTTCAGAGAAAAGGTTGAAAATGAAGAAAGAAAACATAATTAAACACAGATATATCAAAGGTATCTATTATTCAAAATTTTTATGTTGAAAACATCATAACATATAATTGTTATTTCATTTTACTCTAAAATATATGAAACAATACATCCTGTCCTTTCCTAGTACATGCTATGTGCTAGTTATATATAATACTAGCACTAGCCTGTGCTGGTAGAGGTAGGGTCATTGCAGCATAAGATTTACAGTTGAAACCATTTAGATATTTTATCCTGTTCCTTTCCTAGTACATGTTATGCGCTGGTTATATAATACTAGCACTAGCCTGTGCTGGTAGAGTAGGGTATTTGCAGCATAGATTTACAGTTCAAACCATTTAGATATTTTATCCTATCCTTTCATAGTACATGCTATGTGATGGTTATATATAATACTAGCACTAGCCTGTGCTGGTAGAGGTAGGGTTATTGCAGCATAAGATTTCCAGTTCAAACCATTTAGATATTGTATCCTGTCCTTTCCTAGTACATGCTATGTGCTGGTTATATATAATACTAGCACTAGCCTGTGCTGGTAGAGGTAGGGTAATTGCAGCATAAGATTTACAGTTGAAACATTAGATATTTTATCCTGTCCTTTCCTAGTACATTATGTGCTGGTTATATATATACTAGCACTAGCCTGTGCTGGTAGAGGTAGGGTCATTGCAGCATAAGATTTACAGTTGAAACCATTTAGATATTGTATCCTGTCCTTTCCTAGTACATGCTTTGTGCTGGTTATATATAATAGTAGCACTAGCCTGTGCTGGTAGAGGTAGGGTTATTGCAGCATAAGATTTACAGTTGAAACCATTTAGATATTGTATCCTGTCCTTTCCTAGTACATGCTTTGTGCTGGTTATATATATAGTAGCACTAGCCTGTGCTGGTAGAGGTAGGGTTATTGCAGCATAAGATTTACAGTTCAAACCATTTAGATATTGTATCCTGTCCTTTCCTAGTACATGCTATGTGCTGGTTATATATAATACTAGCACTAGCCTGTGCTGGTAGAGGTAGGGCTATTGCAGCATAAGATTTACAGTTCAAACCATTTAGATATTGTATCCTGTCCTTTCCTAGTACATGCTATGTGCTGGTTATATATAATACTAGCACTAGCCTGTGCTGGTAGAGGTAGGGTCATTGCAGCATAAGATTTACAGTTCAAACCATTTAGATATTGTATCCTGTCCTTTCCTAGTACATGCTATGTGCTGGTTATATATAATACTAGCACTAGCCTGTGCTGGTAGAGGTAGGGTTATTGCAGCATAAGATTTACAGTTGAAACCATTTAGATATTTTATCCTGTCCTTTCCTAGTACATGTTATGTGCTGGTTATATATAATACTAGCACTAGCCTGTGCTGGTAGAGGTAGGGTTATTGCAGCATAAGATTTACAGTTGAAACCATTTAGATATTTTATCCTGTCCTTTCCTAGTACATGTTATGTGCTGGTTATATAATACTAGCACTAGCCTGTGCTGGTAGAGGTAGGGTCATTGCAGCATAAGATTTACAGTTCAAACCATTTAGATATTTTATCCTGTTCTTGCTAGTATACGCTATGTGCTGGTTATATAAAATACTAGCACTAGCCTGTGCTGGTAGAGGTAGGGTTATTGCAGCATAAGATTTCCAGTTCAAAACATTTAGATATTGTATCCTGTCCTTTCCTAGTACATGCTATGTGCTGGTTATATATAATACTAGCACTAGCCTGTGCTGATAGAGGTAGGGTTATTGCAGCATAAGATTTACAGTTGAAACCATTTAGATATTTTATCCTGTCCTTTCCTAGTACACGCTATTTGCTGGTTATATATAATACTAGCACTAGCCTCTGCTGGTAGAGGTAGGATTATAGCAGCATAAGATTTACAGTTGAAACCATTTAGATATTGTATCCTGTCCTTTCCTAGTACATGGTATGTGCTGGTTATATATAATACTAGCACTAGCCTGTGCTGGTAGAGGTAGGGTTATTGCAGCATAAGATTTACAGTTCAAACCATTTAGATATTGTATCCTGTCCTTTCCTAGTACATGCTATGTGCTGGTTATATATAATACTAGCACTAGCCTGTGCTGGTAGAGGTAGGGTTATTGCAGCATAAGATTTACAGTTCAAACCATTTAGATATTTTATCCTATCCTTTCCTAGTACATGCTATGTGCTAGTTATATATAATACTAGCACTAGCCTGTGCTGGTAGAGGTAGGATTATAGCAGCATAAGATTTACAGTTGAAACCATTTAGATATTGCATCCTGTCCTTTCCTAGTACATGCTATGTGCTGGTTGTATATAATACTAGCACTAGCCTGTGCTGGTAGAGGTAGGGTCATTGCAGCATAAGATTTACAGTTGAAACCATTTAGATATTTTATCCTGTTCCTTTCCTAGTACATGCTATGTGCTGGTTATATATAATACTAGCACTAGCCTGTGCTGGTAGAGGTAGGGTCATTGCAGCATAAGATTTACAGTTGAAACCATTTAGATATTTTATCCTGTTCCTTTCCTAGTACATGCTATGTGCTGGTTATATATAATACTAGCACTAGCCTGTGCTGGTAGAGGTAGGGTCATTGCAGCATAAGATTTACAGTTTAAACCATTTAGATATTTTATCCTGTTCTTTCCTAGTACATGCTATGTGCTGGTTATATATAATACTAGCACTAGCCTGTGCTGGTAGAGGTAGGGTTATTGCAGCATAAGATTTACAGTTGAAACCATTTAGATTTTATCCTGTCCTTTCCTAGTACATTATGTGCTGGTTATATATAATACTAGCACTAGCCTGTGCTGGTAGAGGTAGGGTCATTGCAGCATAAGATTTACAGTTGAAACCATTTAGATATTGTATCCTGTCCTTTCCTAGTACATGCTATGTGCTGGTTATATATAATACTAGCACTAGCCTGTGCTGGTAGAGGTAGGGTATTGCAGCATAAGATTTACAGTTCAAACCATTTAGATATTTATCCTGTCCTTTCCTAGTACATGCTATGTGCTGGTTATATATAATACTAGCACTAGCCTGTGCTGGTAGAGGTAGGGTATTGCAGCATAAGATTTACAGTTCAAACCATTTAGATATTTTATCCTGTCCTTTCCTAGTACATGCTATGTGCTGGTTATATATAATACTAGCACTAGCCTGTGCTGGTAGAGGTAGGGTCATTGCAGCATAAGATTTACAGTTCAAACCATTTAGATATTGTATCCTGTCCTTTCCTAGTACATGCTATGTGCTGGTTATATATAATACTAGCACTAGCCTGTGCTGGTAGAGGTAGGGTTATTGCAGCATAAGATTTACAGTTGAAACCATTTAGATATTTTATCCTGTCCTTTCCTAGTACATGCTATGTGCTGGTTATATATAATACTAGCACTAGCCTGTGCTGGTAGAGGTAGGGTTATTGCAGCATAAGATTTACAGTTGAAACCATTTAGATATTTTATCCTGTCCTTTCCTAGTACATGCTATGTGCTGGTTATATATAATACTAGCACTAGCCTGTGCTGGTAGAGGTAGGGTCATTGCAGCATAAGATTTACAGTTAAACCATTTAGATATTTTATCCTGTTCTTTCCTAGTATACGCTATGTGCTGGTTATATATAATACTAGCACTAGCCTGTGCTGGTAGAGGTAGGGTATTGCAGCATAAGATTTACAGTTCAAACCATTTAGATATTGTATCCTGTCCTTTCCTAGTACATGCTATGTGCTGGTTATATATAATACTAGCACTAGCCTGTGCTGTAGAGGTAGGGTTATTGCAGCATAAGATTTACAGTTGAAACCATTTAGATATTTATCCTGTCCTTTCCTAGTACATGCTATGTGCTGGTTATATATAATACTAGCACTAGCCTCTGCTGGTAGAGGTAGGGTATTGCAGCATAAGATTTACAGTTGAAACCATTTAGATATATCCTGTCCTTTCCTAGTACATGCTATGTGCTGGTTATATATAATACTAGCACTAGCCTGTGCTGGTAGAGGTAGGGTCATTGCAGCATAAGATTTACAGTTCAAACCATTTAGATATTGTATCCTGTCCTTTCCTAGTACATGCTATGTGCTGGTTATATATAATACTAGCACTAGCCTGTGCTGGTAGAGGTAGGGTATTGCAGCATAAGATTTACAGTTCAAACCATTTAGATATTTTATCCTATCCTTTCCTAGTACATGCTATGTGCTGGTTATATATAATACTAGCACTAGCCTGTGCTGGTAGAGGTAGGTATGCAGCATAAGATTTACAGTTGAAACCATTTAGATATTTATCCTGTCCTTTCCTAGTACATGCTATGTGCTGGTTTATATAATACTAGCACTAGCCTGTGCTGGTAGAGGTAGGGTCATTGCAGCATAAGATTTACAGTTGAAACCATTTAGATATTTTATCCTGTCCTTTCCTAGTACATGCTATGTGCTGGTTATATATAATACTAGCACTAGCCTGTGCTGGTAGAGGTAGGGTCATTGCAGCATAAGATTTACAGTTCAAACCATTTAGATATTTTATCCTGTTCCTTTCCTAGTACATGCTATGTGCTGGTTATATATAATACTAGCACTAGCCTGTGCTGGTAGAGGTAGGGTCATTGCAGCATAAGATTTACAGTTGAAACCATTTAGATATTTTATCCTGTCCTTTCCTAGTACATGCTATGTGCTGGTTATATATAATACTAGCACTAGCCTGTGCTGGTAGAGGTAGGGTATTGCAGCATAAGATTTACAGTTGAAACCATTTAGATATTTATCCTGTCCTTTCCTAGTACATGCTATGTGCTGGTTATATATAATACTAGCACTAGCCTGTGCTGGTAGAGGTAGGGTATGCAGCATAAGATTTACAGTTGAAACCATTTAGATATTGTATCCTGTCCTTTCCTAGTACACGCTATGTGCTCGTTATATATACTACTATAGATATATTTTCATATTAACAATTTTTAATTTTTTTTAAAAAATTTTTAGTATCATAATAAGAAAATCAATGTATATATTAAGCTCTTTTTTATTAGTACTGTCATTGTTGTCAAAAGTTTAACAGATTGACTCTTTAACTCATCATTATGGTGAAGTACTTAAGATCACAAGCTCTGGCTCAGGTTTAGCTTGGATTGTGTTGATCAGTATTGGTCAGTAATCACCTATGTAAACACTTATGGACAGAGTACTGATGAAATTACAATGGACATAGCACAGTGCCTTGATACACACCTGTCAAATACTGACAGAATTCATCACATAATGTCAAATTGAAATTCAAATAAAACTCATCATTATTGGCATCTAAAAATCAGATCTATATAAAGACTGTAAATTTATTTTTAACATAACATTCAATTTACATTTCAGAGAAAAGGTTGAAAATGAAGAAAGAAAACATAATTAAACACAGATATATCAAAGGTATCTATTATTCAAAATTTTTATGTTGAAAACATCATAACATATAATTGTTATTTCATATTTACTCTAAAATATATGAAAACAATACATCCTGTCCTTTCCTAGTACATGCTATGTGCTAGTTATATAATACTAGCACTAGCCTGTGCTGGTAGAGGTAGGATTATAGCAGCATAAGATTTACAGTTGAAACCATTTAGATATTGCATCCTGTCCTTTCCTAGTACATGCTATGTGCTGGTTATATATAATACTAGCACTAGCCTGTGCTGGTAGAGGTAGGGTTATTGCAGCATAAGATTTACAGTTGAAACCATTTAGATATTGTATCCTGTCCTTTCCTAGTACATGCTATGTGCTGGTTATATATAATACTAGCACTAGCCTGTGCTGGTAGAGGTAGGGTATTGCAGCATAAGATTTACAGTTGAAACCATTTAGATATTTTATCCTGTCCTTTCCTAGTACATGCTATGTGCTGGTATATATAATACTAGCACTAGCCTGTGCTGGTAGAGGTAGGGTTATTGCAGCATAAGATTTACAGTTCAAACCATTTAGATATTTTATCCTTCCTTTCCTAGTACATGCTATGTGCTGGTTATATATAATACTAGCACTAGCCTGTGCTGGTAGAGGTAGGGTTATTGCAGCATAAGATTTACAGTTCAAACCATTTAGATATTTGTATCCTGTCCTTTCCTAGTACATGCTATGTGCTGGTTATATATAATACTAGCACTAGCCTGTGCTGGTAGAGGTAGGGTAATTGCAGCATAAGATTTACAGTTGAAACCATTTAGATATTTATCCTGTCCTTTCCTAGTACATGCTATGTGCTGGTTATATATAATACTAGCACTAGCCTGTGCTGGTAGAGGTAGGGTCATTGCAGCATAAGATTTACAGTTGAAACCATTTAGATATTTATCCTGTCCTTTCCTAGTACATGCTATGTGCTGGTTATATATAATACTAGCACTAGCCTGTGCTGGTAGAGGTAGGGTATTGCAGCATAAGATTTACAGTTCAAACCATTTAGATATTTTATCCTGTCCTTTCCTAGTACATGCTATGTGCTGGTTATATATAATACTAGCACTAGCCTGTGCTGGTAGAGGTAGGGTATTGCAGCATAAGATTTACAGTTCAAACCATTTAGATATTTATCCTGTCCTTTCCTAGTACATGCTATGTGCTGGTTATATATAATACTAGCACTAGCCTGTGCTGGTAGAGGTAGGGTCATTGCAGCATAAGATTTACAGTTAAACCATTTAGATATTTATCCTGTCCTTTCCTAGTACATGCTATGTGCTGGTTATATATAATACTAGCACTAGCCTGTGCTGGTAGAGGTAGGGTATTGCAGCATAAGATTTACAGTTGAAACCATTTAGATTTTATCCTGTCCTTTCCTAGTACATGCTATGTGCTGGTTATATATAATACTAGCACTAGCCTGTGCTGGTAGAGGTAGGGTATTGCAGCATAAGATTTACAGTTGAAACCATTTAGATTTTATCCTGTCCTTTCCTAGTACATGCTATGTGCTGGTTATATATAATACTAGCACTAGCCTGTGCTGGTAGAGGTAGGGTCATTGCAGCATAAGATTTACAGTTCAAACCATTTAGATATTTTATCCTGTTCCTTTCCTAGTACATGCTATGTGCTGGTTATATATAATACTAGCACTAGCCTGTGCTGGTAGAGGTAGGGTTATTGCAGCATAAGATTTACAGTTCAAAACCATTTAGATATTGTATCCTGTCCTTTCCTAGTACATGCTATGTGCTGGTTATATTAATACTAGCACTAGCCTGTGCTGGTAGAGGTAGGGTTATTGCAGCATAAGATTTACAGTTAAACCATTTAGATATTTTATCCTGTCCTTTCCTAGTACATGCTATGTGCTGGTTATATATAATACTAGCACTAGCCTGTGCTGGTAGAGGTAGGGTATTGCAGCATAAGATTTACAGTTAAACCATTTAGATATTTATCCTGTCCTTTCCTAGTACATGCTATGTGCTGGTTATATATAATACTAGCACTAGCCTGTGCTGGTAGAGGTAGGGTATTGCAGCATAAGATTTACAGTTGAAACCATTTAGATATTTATCCTGTCCTTTCCTAGTACATGCTATGTGCTGGTTATATATAATACTAGCACTAGCCTGTGCTGGTAGAGGTAGGGTTATTGCAGCATAAGATTTACAGTTAAACCATTTAGATATTTTATCCCCTTTCCTAGTACATGCTATGTGCTGGTTATATATAATACTAGCACTAGCCTGTGCTGGTAGAGGTAGGGTATTGCAGCATAAGATTTACAGTTGAAACCATTTAGATATTATCCTGTCCTTTCCTAGTACATGCTATGTGCTGGTTATATATAATACTAGCACTAGCCTGTGCTGGTAGAGGTAGGGTCATTGCAGCATAAGATTTACAGTTGAAACCATTTAGATATTTTATCCTGTCCTTTCCTAGTACATGCTATGTGCTGGTTATATATAATACTAGCACTAGCCTGTGCTGGTAGAGGTAGGGTCATTGCAGCATAAGATTTACAGTTGAAACCATTTAGATATTTTATCCTGTCCTTTCCTAGTACATGCTATGTGCTGGTTTATATAATACTAGCACTAGCCTGTGCTGGTAGAGGTAGGGTCATTGCAGCATAAGATTTACAGTTAAACCATTTAGATATTTTATCCTGTTCTTTCCTAGTACATGCTATGTGCTGGTTATATATAATACTAGCACTAGCCTGTGCTGGTAGAGGTAGGGTTATTGCAGCATAAGATTTACAGTTGAAACCATTTAGATATTTTATCCTGTCCTTTCCTAGTACATGCTATGTGCTGGTTATATATAATACTAGCACTAGCCTGTGCTGGTAGAGGTAGGGTATGCAGCATAAGATTTACAGTTGAAACCATTTAGATATTATCCTGTCCTTTCCTAGTACATGCTATGTGCTGGTTTATATAATACTAGCACTAGCCTGTGCTGGTAGAGGTAGGGTCATTGCAGCATAAGATTTACAGTTGAAACCATTTAGATATTGTATCCTGTCCTTTCCTAGTACATGCTATGTGCTCGTTATATATACTACTATAGATATATTTTTATATTTACAATTTTTAATTTTTTTAAAAAAATTTTTAGTATCATAATAAGAAAATCAATGTATATATTAAGTTTTTTTATTAGTACTGTCATTGTTGTCAAAAGTTTAACAGATTGACTCTTTAACTCATCATTATGGTGAAGTACTTAAGATCACAAGCTCTGGCTCAGGTTTAGCTTGGATTGTGTTGATCAGTATTGGTCAGTAATCACCTATGTAAACACTTATGGACAGAGTACTGATGAAATTACAATGGACATAGCACAGTGCCTTGATACACACCTGTCAAATACTGACAGAATTCATCACATAATGTCAAATTGAAATTCAAATAAAACTCATCATTATTGGCATCTAAAAATCAGATCTATATAAAGACTGTAAATTTATTTTTTAACATAACATTCAATTTACATTTCAGAGAAAAGGTTGAAAATGAAGAAAGAAAACATAATTAAACACAGATATATCAAAGGTATCTATTATTCAAAATTTTTATGTTGAAAACATCATAACATATAATTGTTATTTCATATTTTTACTCTAAAATATATGAAACAATACATACCGTCCTTTCCTAGTACATCTATGTGCTAGTTATATATAATACTAGCACTAGCCTGTGCTGGTAGAGGTAGGATATAGCAGCATAAGATTTACATGAAACCATTTAGATATTGCATCCTGTCCTTTCCTAGTACATGCTATGTGCTGGTTATATATAATACTAGCACTAGCCTGTGCTGGTAGAGGTAGGTTATTGCAGCATAAGATTTACAGTTGAAACCATTTAGATATTGTATCCTGTCCTTTCCTAGTACATGCTATGTGCTGGTTATATATAATACTAGCACTAGCCTGTGCTGGTAGAGGTAGGGTATTGCAGCATAAGATTTACAGTTGAAACCATTTAGATATTTTATCCTGTTCCTTTCCTAGTACATGCTATGTGCTGGTTATATATAATACTAGCACTAGCCTGTGCTGGTAGAGGTAGGGTTATTGCAGCATAAGATTTACAGTTCAAACCATTTAGATATTTATCCTCCTTTCCTAGTACATGCTATGTGCTGGTTATATATAATACTAGCACTAGCCTGTGCTGGTAGAGGTAGGGTATTGCAGCATAAGATTTACAGTTCAAACCATTTAGATATTTATCCTGTCCTTTCCTAGTACATGCTATGTGCTGGTTATATATAATACTAGCACTAGCCTGTGCTGGTAGAGGTAGGGTAATTGCAGCATAAGATTTACAGTTGAAACCATTTAGATATTTTATCCTGTCCTTTCTAGTACTATTATGTGCTGGTTATATATAATACTAGCACTAGCCTGTGCGGGTAGAGGTAGGGTCTTTCAGCATAAGATTTACAGTTCAACCATTTAGATATTGTATCCTGTCCTTTTCCTAGTACATGCTATGTGCTGGTTATATAATACTAGCACTAGCCTGTGCTGGTAGAGGTATGGTATTGCAGCATAAGATTTACAGTTGAAACCATTTAGATATTGCATCCTGTCCTTTCCTAGTACATATTATGTGCTGGTTATATATCATACTAGCACTAGCCTGTGCTGGTAGAGGTAGGATTATTGCAGCATAAGATTTACAGTTCAACCATTTAGATATTGTATCCTGTCCTTTCCTAGTACATGCTATGTGCTGGTTATATATAATACTAGCACTAGCCTGTGCTGTAGAGGTAGGGCTATTGCAGCATAAGATTTACAGTTAAAACCTTTAGATATTGTATCCTGTCCTTTCCTAGTACATGCTATGTTGCTGGTTATATATAATACTAGCACTAGCCTGTGCTGGTAGAGGTAGGGTTATTGCAGCATAAGATTTACAGTTCAACCATTTAGATATTGTCTCCTGTCCTTTCCTAGTACATGCTATGTGCTGTTATATATACTAGCACTAGCCTGTGCTGGTAGAGGTAGGGTAATTGCAGCATAAGATTTACAGTTCAAACCATTTAGATATTGTATCCTGTCCTTTCCTAGTACATGTTATGTGCTGGTTATATATAATACTAGCACTAGCCTGTGCTGGTAGAGGTAGGGTTATTGCAGCATAAGATTTACAGTTGAAACCATTTAGATATTTATCCTGTCCTTTCCTAGTACATGTTATGTGCTGGTTATATAATACTAGCACTAGCCTGTGCTGGTAGAGGTAGGGTTAATTGCAGCATAAGATTACAGTTGAAACCATTTAGATATTTTATCCTGTCCTTTCCTAGTACATGTTATGTGCTGGTTATATTAAACTAGCACGCCTGTGCTGGTAGAGGTAGGGTAATTGCAGCAATAAGATTTACAGTTTAAACATTTAGATATTTATCCTGTTCCTTTCCTAGTACATGCTATGTGCTGGTTATATAATACTAGCACTAGCCTGTGCTGGTAGAGGTAGGGTTATTGCAGCATAAGATTTACAGTTGAAACCATTTAGATATTTATCCTGTCCTTTCCTAGTACACTATGTGCTGGTTATATATAATACTAGCATAGCCTTGCTGGTAGAGGTAGGATTATAGCAGCATAAGATTTACAGTTGAAACCATTTAGATATTGTATCCTGTCCTTTCCTAGTACATGGTATGGTGCTGGTTATATATAATACTAGCACTAGCCTGTGCTGGTAGAGGTAGGGTATTACAGCATAAGATTTACAGTTGAAACCATTTAGATATTGTATCCTGTCCTTTCCTAGTACATGCTATGTGCTGGTTATATATAATACTAGCACTAGCCTTGCTGGTAGAGTAGGATTATAGCAGCATAAGATTTACAGTTGAAACCATTTAGATATTTTATCCTGTCCTTTCTAGTACACGACTATGTGCGATTATATTAATACTAGCACTAGCCTGTGCTGGTAAGGTAGATTATAGCAGCATAAGATTTACAGTTGAAACCATTTAGATATTGTATCCTGTCCTTTCCTAGTACAACGCTATGTGCCGTTATATATACTACTTAGATATATTTTCATATAACAATTTTTAATTTTTTTAAAAATTTTTAGTATCATAATAAGAAATCAATGTTATATTAAGCTATTTTTTATTAGTACTGTCATTGTTGTCAAAATTTAACAGATTGACTCTTTAACTCATCATTATGGTGAAGTACTTAAGATCACAACTCTGGCTCAGGTTTAGCTTGGATTGTGTTGATCAGTATTGGTCAGTAATCACCTATGTAAACACTTATGGACAGAGTACTGATGAAATTACAATGGACATAGCACAGTGCCTTGATACACACCTGTCAATACTGACAGAATTCATCACATAATGTCAAATTGAAATTCAAATAAAAATCATCATTATGGCATCTAAAAATCAGATCTATATAAAGACTGTAAATTTATTTTTTAACATAACATTCAATTTACATTTCAGAGAAAAGTTTGAAAAAGAAGAAAGAAAACATCATTAAACACAGATATGTCAAGGTATCTATTATTCAAAATTTTTATGTTGAAACATCATAACATATAATTGTTATTTCATATTTTTACTCTAAAATATATGAAACAATACATCCCGTCCTTTCCTAGTACATGCTATGTGCTAGTTATTATAATACTAGCACTAGCCTGTGCTGGTAGAGGTAGGATTGCAGCATAAGATTTACAGTTGAAACCATTTAGATATTGATCCTGTCCTTTCCTAGTACATGCTATGTGCTGGTTATATATAATAGCACTAGCCTGTGCTGGTAGAGGTAGGGTTATTGCAGCATAAGATTTACAGTTCAAACCATTTAGATATTGTTCCTGTCCTTTCCTAGTACATGCTATGTGCTGGTTATATATAATACTAGCACTAGCCTGTGCTGGTAGAGGTAGGGTAATTGCAGCATAAGATTTACAGTTGAAACCATTTAGATATTTTATCCTGTCTTTCCTAGTACATGCTATGTGCTGGTTATATATAATACTAGCACTAGCCTGTGCTGGTAGAGGTAGGGTCATTGCAGCATAAGATTTACAGTTCAAACCATTTAGATATTTTCTCCTCCTTTCCTAGTACATGCTATGTGCTGGTTATATATAATACTAGCACTAGCCTGTGCTGGTAGAGTAGGTTATTGCAGCATAAGATTTCGTTCAAACCTTTAGATATTGTATCCTGTCCTTATCCTAGTACATGCTATGTGCTGGTTATATATAATACTAGCACTAGCCTGTGCTGGTAGAGGTAGGGTATTGCAGCATAAGATTTACAGTTCAAACCATTTAGATATTTTATCCTGTCCTTTCCTAGTACATGCTATGTGCTGGTTATATATAATACTAGCACTAGCCTGTGCTGGTAGAGGTAGGGTCATTTCAGCATAAGATTTACAGTTCAAACCATTTAGATATTGTATCCTGTCCTTTCCTAGTACATGCTATGTGCTGGTTATATATAATACTAGCACTAGCCTGTGCTGGTAGAGGTAGGGTTATTGCAGCATAAGATTTACAGTTCAAACCATTTAGATATTTATCCTGTCCTTTCCTAGTACATGCTATGTGCTGGTTATATATAATACTAGCACTAGCCTGTGCTGTAGAGGTAGGGCTATTGCAGCATAAGATTTACAGTTTAAACCATTTAGATATTGTATCCTGTCCTTTCCTAGTACATGCTATGTGCTGGTTATATATAATACTAGCACTAGCCTGTGCTGGTAGAGGTAGGGTTATTGCAGCATAAGATTTACAGTTGAAACCATTTAGATATTTTATCCTGTCCTTTCCTAGTACATGCTATGTGCTGGTATATATAATACTAGCACTAGCCTGTGCTGGTAGAGGTAGGGTAATTGCAGCATAAGATTTACAGTTGAAACCATTTAGATATTTTATCCTGTCCTTTCCTAGTAAATGCTATGTGCTGGTTATATATAATACTAGCACTAGCCTGTGCTGGTAGAGGTAGATTATAGCATAAATTTACAGTTGAAACATTTAGATATTGTATCCTGTCCTTTCCTAGTACAAGCTATGTGCTGGTTATATATAATACTAGCACTAGCCTGTGCTGGTAGAGGTAGGGTTATTGCAGCATAAGATTTACAGTTGAAACCATTTAGATATTGTATCCTGTCCTTTCCTAGTACATGCTATGTGCTGGTTATATATAATACTAGCACTAGAATGTGCTGGTAGAGGTAGGGACATTGCAGCATAAGATTTACAGTTGAAACCATTTTATATTGTATCCTGTCCTTTCCTAGTACATGCTATGTGCTGGTTATATATAATTCTAGCACTAGCCTGTGCTGGTAGAGGTAGGGTTATTGCAGCATAAGATTTACAGTTCAAACCATTTAGATATTGTATCCTGTCCTTTCCTAGTACATGCTATGTGCTGGTTATATATAATACTAGCACTAGCCTGTGCTGGTAGAGGTAGGGTATTGCAGCATAAGATTTACAGTTCAAACCATTTAGATATTTATCCTGTCTTTCCTAGTACATGTATGTGCTGGTTATATATAACTAGCACTAGCCTGTGCTGGTAGAGGTAGGGTTTTGCAGCATAATTTACAGTTCAAACCATTTAGATATTTTATCCTGTCCTTTCCTAGTACATGCTATGTGCTGGTTATATATAATACTAGCACTAGCCTGTGCTGGTAGAGGTAGGGTATTGCAGCATAAGATTTACAGTTCAAACCTTTAGATATTTTATCCTATCCTTTCCTAGTACATGCTATGTGCTGGTTATATATAATACTAGCACTAGCCTGTGCTGGTAGAGGTAGGGTAATTGCAGCATAAGATTTACAGTTGAAACCATTTAGATATTTTATCCTGTCCTTTCCTAGTACATGCTATGTGCTGGTTATACATAATACTAGCACTAGCCTGTGCTGGTAGAGGTAGGGTCATTGCAGCATAAGATTACAGTTCAAACCATTTAGATATTGTATCTGTCCTTTCCTAGTACATGCTATGTGCTGGTTATATATAATACTAGCACTAGCCTGTGCTGGTAGAGGTAGGGTTATTGCAGCTAAGATTTACAGTTCAAACCTTTAGATATTTTATCCTGTCCTTTCCTAGTACATGCTATGTGCTGGTTATATATAATACTAGCACTAGCCTGTGCTGGTAGAGGTAAGGTTATTGCAGCATAAGATTTACAGTTCAAACCATTTAGATATTGTATCCTGTCCTTTCCTAGTACATGCTATGTGCTGGTTATATATAATACTAGCACTAGCCTGTGCTGGTAGAGGTAGGGTCATTGCAGCATAAGATTTACAGTTCAAACCATTTAGATATTGTATCCTGTCCTTTCCTAGTACATGCTATGTGCTGGTTATATATAATACTAGCACTAGCCTGTGCTGGTAGAGGTAGGGTCATTGCAGCATAAGATTTACAGTTTAAACCATTTAGATATTTATCCTGTCCTTTCCTAGTACATGTATGAGCTGGTTATATATAATACTAGCACTAGCCTGTGCTGGTAGAGGTAGGGCCATTGCAGCATAAGATTTACAGTTCAAACCATTTAGATATTGTATCGTGTCCTTTCCTAGTACACTCTATGTGCTTGTTTATTAACTACTATAGATATATTTTAATATTAACAATTTTTAATTTTTTTAAAAAATTTTTAGTATCATAATAAGAAAATCAATGTATTATTAAGCTCTTTTTTATTAGTACTGTCATTGTTGTCAAAAGTTTAACAGATGACTCTTTAACTCATCATTATGGTGAAGTACTTAAGATCACAAGCTCTGGCTCGGTTTTAGCTTGGATTGTGTTTGATCATTACTGGTCAGTATCACCTATGTAAACACTTATGGACAGAGACTGATGAAATTACAATGGACATAGCACAGTGCCTTGATACACACTGTCAAATACTGACAGAATTCATCACATAATGTCAAATTGAAATTCAAATAAAAAACTCATCATTATTGGCATCTAAAAATCAGATCTATATAAAGACTGTAAATTTATTTTAACATAACATTCAATTTACATTTCAGAAAAAAAGGTTGAAAAAGAAGAAAAACATCATTAACACAGATATATCAAAGGTATCTATTATTCAAATTTTTATGTTGAAAACATCATAACATATAATTGTTATTTCATATTTTTACTCTAAAATATATGAAACAATACATCCTGTCCTTTCCTAGTACATGCTATGTGCTAGTTATATATAATACTAGCACTAGCCTGTGCTGGTAGAGGTAGGATTATAGCAGCATAAGATTTACAGTTGAAACCATTTAGATATTGCATCCTGTCCTTTCCTAGTACATGCTATGTGCTGGTTATATATAATAGTAGCACTAGCCTGTGCTGGTAGAGGTAGGGTCATTGCAGCATAAGATTTCCAGTTCAAACCATTTAGATATTTATCCTGTCCTTTCCTAGTACATGCTATGTGCTGGTTATATATAATACTAGCACTAGCCTGTGCTGGTAGAGGTAGGGTAATTGCAGCATAAGATTTACAGTTGAAACCATTTAGATATTTTATCCTGTTCTTTAGTACATGCTATGTGCTGGTTATATATAATACTAGCACTAGCCTGTGCTGGTAGAGGTAGGGTTATTGCAGCATAAGATTTACAGTTCCAAACCATTTAGATATTTATCCTATCCTTTCCTAGTACATGCTATGTGCTGGTTATATATAATACTAGCACTAGCCTGTGCTGGTAGAGGTAGGGTTATTGCAGCATAAGATTTCCGTTCAAACCATTTAGATATTGTATCCTGTCCTTTCCTAGTACATGCTAGTGCTGGTTATATATAATACTAGCACTAGCCTGTGCTGGTAGAGGTAGGGTAATTGCAGCATAAGATTTACAGTTGAAACCATTTAGATATTTTATCCTGTCCTTTCCTAGTACATATTATCTGCTGGTTATATATAATACTAGCACTAGCCTGTGCTGGTAGAGGTAGGGTCATTTCAGCATAAGATTTACAGTTGAAACCATTTAGATATTTTATCCTGTCCTTTTCTAGTACACACTATGTGCTGATTATATATAATACTAGCACTAGCCTGTGCTGGTAGAGGTAGGATTATAGCAGCATAAGATTTACAGTTCAAACCATTTAGATATTGTATCCTGTCCTTTCCTAGTACACGCTATGTGCTTTTATTATACTATATAGATATATTTTCATATTAACATTTTTAATTTTTTTTAAAAAATTTTTAGTATCATAATAAGAAAATCAATGTATATATTTAAGCTCTTTTTTTAGTACTGTCATTGTTGTCAAAAGTTTAACAGACTGACTCTTTAACTCATCATTATGGTGAAGTACTTAAGATCACAAGCTCTGGCTCAGGTTTAGCTTGGATTGTGTTGATCAGTACTGGTCAGTAATCACCTATGTAAACACTTATGGACAGAGTACTGATGAAATTACAATGGACATAGCACAGTGCCTGATACACACCTGTCAAATACTGACAGAATTCATCACATAATGTCAAATTGAATTCAAATAAAACTCATCATTATTGGCATCTAAAAATCAGATCTATATAAAGACTGTAAATTTATTTTTTAACATAACATTCAATTTACATTTCAGAAAAAGGTTGAAAAAGAAGAAAGAAAACATCATTAAACACAGATATATCAAAGGTATCTATTATTCAAAATTTTTATGTTGAAAACATCATAACATATAATTGTTATTTCATTTTTACTCTAAAATATATGAAACAATACATCCTGTCCTTTCCTAGTACATGCTATGTGCTAGTTATATATAATACTAGCACTAGCCTGTGCTGGTAGAGGTAGGATTATAGCAGCATAAGATTTACAGTTGAAACCATTTAGATATTGCATCCTGTCCTTTCCTAGTACATGCTATGTGCTGGTTATATATAATAGTAGCACTAGCCTGTGCTGGTAGAGGTAGGGTATTGCAGCATAAGATTTACAGTTCAAACCATTTAGATATTGTATCCTGTCCTTTCCTAGTACATGCTATGTGCTGGTTATATATAATACTAGCACTAGCCTGTGCTGGTAGAGGTAGGGTATTGCAGCATAAGATTTACAGTTGAAACCATTTAGATATTTTATCCTGTTCTTTCCTAGTACATGCTATGTGCTGGTTATATATACTAGCACTAGCCTGTGCTGGTAGAGGTAGGGTTATTGCAGCATAAGATTTACAGTTCAAACCATTTAGATATTTTATCCTATCCTTTCCTAGTACATGCTATGTGCTGGTTATATATAATACTAGCACTAGCCTGTGCTGGTAGAGGTAGGGTTATTGCAGCATAAGATTTACAGTTCAAACCATTTAGATATTGTATCCTGTCCTTTCCTAGTACATGCTATGTGCTGGTTATATATAATACTAGCACTAGCCTGTGCTGGTAGAGGTAGGGTATTGCAGCATAAGATTTACAGTTGAAACCATTTAGATATTTTATCCTGTCCTTTCCTAGTACATATTATCTGCTGGTTATATATAATACTAGCACTAGCCTGTGCTGGTAGAGGTAGGGTCATTGCAGCATAAGATTTACAGTTGAAACCATTTAGATATTTTATCCTGTCCTTTCTAGTACACTGTGTGCTGATTATATATAATACTAGCACTAGCCTGTGCTGGTAGAGGTAGGATTATAGCAGCATAAGATTTACAGTTCAAACCTTTAGATATTGTATCCTGTCCTTTCCTAGTACACCTATGTGCTTGTTATATATACTACTATAGATATATTTTCATATTAACAATTTTTAATTTTTTTAAAAATTTTTAGTATCATAATAAGAAAATCAATGTATATATTAAGCTCTTTTTTATTAGTACTGTCATTGTTGTCAAAAGTTTAACAGATGACTCTTTAACTCATCATTATGGTGAAGTACTTAAGATCACAAGCTCTGGCTCAGGTTTAGCTTGGATTGTGTTGATCAGTACTGGTCAGTAATCACCTATGTAAACACTTATGGACAGAGTACTGATGAAATTACAATGGACATAGCACAGTGCCTTGATACACACCTGTCAAATACTGACAGAATTCATCACATAATGTCAAATTGAAATTCAAATAAAACTCATCATTATTGGCATCTAAAAATCAGATCTATATAAAGACTGTAAATTTATTTTTTAACATAACATTCAATTTACATTTCAGAAAAAAGGTTGAAAAAGAAGAAAGAAAACATCATTAAACACAGATATATCAAAGGTATCTATTATTCAAAATTTTTATGTTGAAAACATCATAACATATAATTGTTATTTCATATTTTTACTCTAAAATATATGAAACAATACATCCTGTCCTTTCCTAGTACATGCTATGTGCTAGTTATATATAATACTAGCACTAGCCTGTGCTGGTAGAGGTAGGATTATAGCAGCATAAGATTTACAGTTGAAACCATTTAGATATTGCATCCTGTCCTTTCCTAGTACATGCTATGTGCTGGTTATATATAATAGTAGCACTAGCCTGTGCTGGTAGAGGTAGGGTTATTGCAGCATAAGATTTACAGTTCAAACCATTTAGATATTGTATCCTGTCCTTTCCTAGTACATGCTATGTGCTGGTTATATATAATACTAGCACTAGCCTGTGCTGGTAGAGGTAGGGTAATTGCAGCATAAGATTTACAGTTGAAACCATTTAGATATTTTATCCTGTTCTTTCCTAGTACATGCTATGTGCTGGTTATATATAATACTAGCACTAGCCTGTGCTGGTAGAGGTAGGGTTATTGCAGCATAAGATTTACAGTTCAAACCATTTAGATATTTTATCCTATCCTTTCCTAGTACATGCTATGTGCTGGTTATATATAATACTAGCACTAGCCTGTGCTGGTAGAGGTAGGGTTATTGCAGCATAAGATTTCCAGTTCAAACCATTTAGATATTGTATCCTGTCCTTTCCTAGTACATGCTATGTGCTGGTTATATATAATACTAGCACTAGCCTGTGCTGGTAGAGGTAGGGTAATTGCAGCATAAGATTTACAGTTGAAACCATTTAGATATTTTATCCTGTCCTTTCCTAGTACATGCTATGTGCTGGTTATATATAATACTAGCACTAGCCTGTGCTGGTAGAGGTAGGGTCATTGCAGCATAAGATTTACAGTTCAAACCATTTAGATATTTTATCCTGTTCTTTCCTAGTACATGCTATGTGCTGGTTATATATAATACTAGCACTAGCGCTGTGCTGGTAGAGGTAGGGTTATTGCAGCATAAGATTTACAGTTCAAACCATTTAGATATTTTATCCTATTCCTTTCTTCTAGTACATGCTATGTGCTAGTTATATAAATACTAGCACTAGCCTGTGCTGGTAGAGGTAGGGTAATTGCAGCATAGATATTTACAGTTGAAACCATTTAGATATTTTATCCTGTCCTTTCCTAGTACATGCTATGTGCTGGTTATATATAATACTAGCAACTAGCCTGTGCTGGTAGAGGTAGGGTCATTGCAGCATAAGATTTACAGTTCAAACCATTTAGATATTGTATCCTGTCCTTTCCTAGGACATGCTATGTGCTGGTTGTATATAATACTAAGCACTAGTCTGTGCTGGTAGAGGTAGGGTCATTGCAGCATAAGATTTACAGTTGAAACCATTTAGATATTTTATCCTGTTCCTTTCCTAGTACATGCTATGTGCTGGTTATATATAATACTAGCACTAGCCTGTGCTGGTAGAGGTAGGGTATTGCAGCATAGATTTACAGTTGAAACCATTTAGATATTTTATCCTGTTCTTTCCTAATCATGCTATGTGCTGGTTATATATAATACTAGCACTAGCCTGTGCTGGTAGAGTAGGTTATTGAGCATTAGATTTACAGTTGAAACCATTTAGATATTTTATCCTGTCCTTTCCTAGTACATGTTATGTGCAGGTTATATATAATACTAGCACTAGCCTGTGCTGGTAGAGGTAGGGTTATTGCAGCATAAGATTACAGTTCAAACCATTTAGATATTTTATCCTATCCTTTCCTAGTACATGCTATGTGCTGTTATATATAATCTAGCACTAGCCTGTGCTGGTAGAGGTAGGTCATTGCAGCATAAAATTTACAGTTCAAACCATTTAGATATTGTATCCTGTCCTTCCTATACATGCATGTGCTGGTTATATATAATACTAGCACTAGCCTGTGCTGGTAGAGGTAGGGTTATTGCAGCATAGATTTTTACAGTTCAAACCATTTAGATATTGTATCCTGTCCTTTCCTAGTACATGCTATGTGCTGGTTATATATATATACTAGCACTAGCCTGTGCTGGTAGAGGTAGGGTAATTGCAGCATAAGATTTACAGTTGAAACCATTTAGATATTTTCCTGTCCTTTCCTAGTAAATGTTTATGTCTGGTTATATATAATACTAGCACTAGCCTGTGCTGGTAGAGGTAGGGTCTTTCAGCATAAGATTTACAGTTCAAAACCATTTAGATATTGTATCCTATCCTTTCCTAGTACATGCTTTGTGCTGTTTATATATAATACTAGCACTAGCCTGTGCTGGTAGAGGTAGGGTCATTGCAGCATAAGATTTACAGTTCAAACCATTTAGATATTGTATCCTGTCCTTTCCTAGTACATGCTATGTGCTGGTTATATATAATACTAGCACTAGCCTGTGCTGGTAGAGGTAGGGTTATTGCAGCATAAGATTTACAGTTCAAACCATTTAGATATTGTATCCTGTCCTTTCCTAGTACATGCTATGTGCTGGTTTATATATAATACTAGCACTAGCGTGTGCTGGTAGAGGTAGGGTCATTAGCATAAGATTTACAGTTCAAACCATTTAGATATTGTATCCTGTCCTTTCCTAGTACATGCTATGTGCTGGTTATATATAATACTAGCACTAGCCTGTGCTGGTAGAGGTAGGGTATTGCAGCATAAGATTTACAGTTGAAACCATTTAGATATTTTATCCTGTCCTTTCCTAGTACATGTTATGTGCAGGTTATATATAATACTAGCACTAGCCTGTGCTGGTAGAGGTAGGGTCATTGCAGCATAAGATTTACAGTTAAACCATTTAGATATTTATCCTCTTCCTTTCCTAGTACATGCTATGTGCTGGTTATATATAATACTAGCACTAGCCTGTGCTGGTAGAGGTAGGGTTATTGCAGCATAAGATTTACAGTTCAAACCATTTAGATATTTTATCCTGTCCTTTCCTAGTACATGCTATGTGCTGGTTATATATAATACTAGCCTGCCTGTGCTGGTAGAGGTAGGTATTGCAGCATAAGATTTACAGTTTAAACCATTTAGATATTTTTGTCCTGTCCTTTCCTAGTACATGCTATGTGCTGGTTATATATAATACTAGCACTAGCCTGTGCTGGTAGAGGTAGGTCATTGCAGCATAAGATTTACAGTTCAAACCATTTAGATATTTTATCCTGTCCTTTCCTAGTACATGCTATGTGCTGGTTATATATAATACTAGCCACTAGCCTGTGCTGGTAGAGGTAGGGTATTGCAGCATAAGATTTACAGTTGAAACCATTTAGATATTTATCCTGTCCTTTCCTAGTACATGCTATGTGCTGGTTATATATAACACTAGCACTGCCTGTGCTGGTAGAGGTAGGGTCATTGCAGCATAAGATTTACAGTTCAAACCATTTAGATATTGTATCCTGTCTTTCCTAGTACATGCTATGTGCTGGTTATATATAATACTAGCACTAGCCTGTGCTGGTAGAGGTAGGGTTATTACAGCATAAGATTTACAGTTCAAACCATTTAGATATTGTATCCTGTCCTTTCCTAGTACATGTTATGTGCTGGTTATATATAATACTAGCACTAGCCTGTGCTGGTAGAGGTAGGGTTATTGCAGCATAAGATTTACAGTTGAAACCATTTAGATATTTATCCTGTCCTTTCCTAGTACATGTTATGTGCTGGTTATATATAATACTAGCACTAGCCTGTGCTGGTAGAGGTAGGGTCATTGCAGCATAAGATTTACAGTTTAAACCATTTAGATATTTATCCTGTCCTTTCCTAGTACATGCTATGTGCTGGTTATATATAATACTAGCACTAGCCTGTGCTGGTAGAGGTAGGGTTATTGCAGCATAAGATTTACAGTTGAAACCATTTAGATATTTTATCCTATCTTTCCTAGTACATGCTATGTGCTGGTTAATATAATACTAGCACTAGCCTGTGCTGGTAGAGGTAGGGTAATTGCAGCATAAGATTTACAGTTGAAACCATTTAGATATTTTATCCTGTCCTTTCCTAGTACATGCTATGTGCTGGTTATATATAATACTAGCACTAGCCTGTGCTGGTAGAGGTAGGGTCATTGCAGCATAAGAATTTACAGTTCAAACCATTTAGATATTTATACTGTCCTTTCCTAGTACATGCTATGTGCTGGTTATATATAATACTAGCACTAGCCTGTGCTGGTAGAGTAGGGTTATTGCAGCATAAGATTTACAGTTCAAACCATTTAGATATTGTATCCTGTCCTTTCCTAGTACATGCTATGTGCTATTATTATAATACTAGCACTAGCCTGTGCTGGTAGAGGTAGGGTAATTGCAGCATAAGATTTACAGTTGAAACCATTTAGATATTTTATCCTGTCCTTTCCTAGTACATGCTATGTGCTGGTTATATATAATAGCACTAGCCTGTGCTGGTAGAGGTAGGGTCATTGCAGCATAAGATTTACAGTTCAAACCATTTAGATGTATCCTGTCCTTTCCTAGTACATGCTATGTGCTGTTATATATAATACTAGCACTAGCCTGTGCTGGTAGAGGTAGGGTCATGCAGCATAAGATTTACAGTTCAAACCATTTAGTTATTGTATCCTGTCCTTTCCTAGTACACGCTATGGCTTGTTATATATACTACTATAGATATATTTCATATTAACAATTTTAATTTTTTTTAAAAAATTTTTAGTATCATAATAAGAAAATCAATGTATATATTAAGCTCTTTTTTATTAGTACTGTCATTGTTGTCAAAAGTTTAACAGATTGACTCTTTAACTCATCATTATGGTGAAGTACTTAAGATCACAAGCTCTGGCTCAGGTTTAGCTTGGATTGTGTTGATCAGTATTGGTCAGTAATCACCTATGTAAACACTTATGGACAGAGTACTGATGAATTACAATGGACATAGCACAGTGCCTTGATACACACCTGTCAAATACTGACAGAATTCATCACATAATGTCAAATTGAAATTCAAATAAAACTCATCATTATTGGCATCTAAAAAATCAGATCTATATAAAGACTGTAAATTTATTTTTTAACATAACATTCAATTTACATTTCAGAGAAAAGGTTGAAAATGAAGAAAGAAAACATAATAAAACACAGATATATCAAAGGTATCTATTATTCAAAATTTTTATGTTGAAAACATCATAACATATAATTGTTATTTCATATTTTTACTCTAAAATATATGAAACAATACATCCTGTCCTTTCCTAGTACATGCTATGTGCTAGTTATATATAATACTAGCACTAGCCTGTGCTGGTAGAGGTAGGATTATAGCAGCATAAGATTTACAGTTGAAACCATTTAGATATTGCATCCTGTCCTTTCCTAGTACATGCTATGTGCTGGTTATATATAATACTGCACTAGCCTGTGCTGGTAGAGGTAGGGTCATTGCAGCATAAGATTTACAGTTCAAACCATTTAGATATTTTATCCTATCCTTTCTAGTACATGCTATGTGCTGGTTATATATAATACTAGCACTAGCCTGTGCTGGTAGAGGTAGGGTAATTGCAGCATAAGATTTACAGTTGAAACCATTTAGATATTTATCCTGTCCTTTCCTAGTACATGCTATGGCTGGTTATATAATACTAGCACTAGCCTGTGCTGGTAGAGGTAGTGGTCATTTCAGCATAAGATTTACAGTTCAAACCATTTAGATATTGTATCCTGTCCTTTCCTAGTACATGATGTGCTGGTTATATATAATACTAGCACTAGCCTGTGCTGGTGAGGTAGGGTCATTGCAGCATAAGATTTACAGTTGAAACCATTTAGATATTTTATCCTGTCCTTTCCTAGTACATGCTATGTGCTGGTTATATATATACTAGCACTAGCCTGTGCTGGTAGAGGTAGGGTAATGCAGCATAAGATTTACAGTTGAACACCATTTAGATATTTGTATCCTGTCCTTTCCCTAGTACATGCTATGTGCTGGTTATATATAATACTAGCACTAGCCTGTGCTGGTAGAGGTAGGTTCATTGCAGCATAAGATTTACAGTTCAAAACCATTTAGATATTGTATCCTGTCCTTTCCTTGTACATGCTATGTGCTCGTTATATATACTACTATAGATATATTTTTATATTTACAATTTTTAATTTTTTAAAAAAAAATTTTTTAGTATCATAATAAGAAAATCAATGTATATTAAGTTTTTTTTATTAGTACTGTCATTGTTGTCAAAAGTTTAACAGATTGACTCTTTAACTTATCATTATGGTGAAGTACTTAAGATCACAAGCTCTGGCTCAGGTTTAGCTTGGATTGTGTTGATCAGTATTGGTCAGTAAATCACTATGTAAACACTTATGGACAGAGTACTGATGAAATTACAATGGACATAGCACAGTGCCTTGATACACACCTGTCAAATACTGACAGAATTCATCAATAATGTCAATTGAAATTCAAATAAAACTCATCATTATTGGCATCTAAAAATCAGATCTATAAAAAGACTGTAATTTATTTTTAACATAACATTCAATTTACATTTTAGAAAAGATTGAAAATGAAGAAAGAAAAACATAATTAACACAGATATATCAAAGGTATCTATTATCAAATTTTTATGTGAAAACATCATAACATAAATTGTTATTTCATATTTTTACTCTAAAATATATGAAAACAATACATCCTGTCCTTTCCTAGTACATGCTATGTGCTAGTTATATATAATACTAGCACTAGCCTGTGCTGGTAGAGGTAGGATTATAGCAGCATAAGATTTACAGTTGAAACCATTTAGATATTGCATCCTGTCTTTCCTAGTACATGCTATGTGCTGGTTGTATATAATACTAGCACTAGCCTGTGCTGCTAGAGGTAGGGTCATTGCAGCATAAGATTTACAGTTGAAACCATTTAGATATTTTATCCTTTCTTTCCTAGTACATGCTATGTGCTGGTTATATATAATACTAGCACTAGCCTGTGCTGGTAGAGGTAGGGTTATTGCAGCATAAGATTTACAGTTCAAACCATTTAGATTTTTATCCTATACTTTCCTAGTACATGCTATGTGCTGGTTATATATAATACTAGCACTAGCCTGTGCTGGTAGAGGTAGGGTAATTGCAGCATAAGATTACAGTTGAAACCATTTAGATATTTATCCTGTCCTTTCCTAGTACATGCTATGTGCTGGTTATATATAACACTAGCACTAGCCTGTGCTGGTAGAGGTAGGGTCATTGCAGCATAAGAATTACAGTTCAAACCATTTAGATAGTATACTGTCCTTTCCTAGTACATGCTATGTGCTGGTTATATATAATACTAGCACTAGCCTGTGCTGGTAGAGTAGGGTTATTGCAGCATAAGATTTACAGTTCAAACCATTTAGATATTGTATCCTGTCCTTTCCTAGTACATGCTATGTGCTGATTATATATAATACTAGCACTAGCCTGTGCTGGTAGAGGTAGGGTAATTGCAGCATAAGATTTACAGTTGAAACCATTTAGATATTTATCCTGTCCTTTCCTAGTACATGCTATGTGCTGGTTATATATAATACTAGCACTAGCCTGTGCTGGTAGAGGTAGGGTCATTGCAGCATAAGATTTACAGTTCAAACCATTTAGATATGTATCCTTCCTTTCCTAGTACATGCTATGTGCTGGTTATATATAATACTAGCACTAGCCTGTGCTGGTAGAGGTAGGCGTCATTGCAGCATAAGATTTACAGTCAAACCATTTAGTTATTGTATCCTGTCCTTTCCTAGTACACGCTATGTGCTTGTTATATATACTACTATAGATATATTTTCATATTAACAATTTTTAATTTTTTTTTAAAATTTTTAGTATCATAATAAGAAAATCAATGTATATATTAAGCTCTTTTTTATTAGTACTGTCATGTTGTCAAAAGTTTAACAGATTGACTCTTTAACTCATCATTATGGTGAAGTACTTAAGATCACAAGCTCTGGCTCAGGTTTAGCTTGGATTGTGTTGATCAGTATTGGTCAGTAATCACCTATGTAAACACTTATGGACAGAGTACTGATGAAATTACAATGGACATAGCACAGTGCCTTGATACACACCTGTCAAATACTGACAGAATTCATCACATAATGTCAAATTGAAATTCAAATAAAACTCATCATTATTGGCATCTAAAAATCAGATCTATATAAAGACTGTAAATTTATTTTTTAACATAACATTCAATTTACATTTCAGAGAAAAGGTTGAAAATGAAGAAAGAAAACATAATATAAACACAGATATATCAAAGGTATCTATTATTCAAAATTTTTATGTTGAAAACATCATAACATATAATTGTTATTCATATTTTTACTCTAAAATATATGAAACAATACATCCTGTCCTTTCCTAGTACATGCTATGTGCTAGTTATATATAATACTAGCACTAGCCTGTGCTGGTAGAGGTAGGATTATAGCAGCATAAGATTACAGTTGAAACCATTTAGATATTGCATCCTGTCCTTTCCTAGTACATGCTATGTGCTGGTTATATATAATACTAGCACTAGCCTGTGCTGGTAGAGGTAGGGTCATTGCAGCATAAGATTTACAGTTCAAACCATTTAGATATTTTATCCTATCCTTCCTAGTACATGCTATGTGCTGGTTATATATAATACTAGCACTAGCCTGTGCTGGTAGAGGTAGGGTAATTGCAGCATAAGATTTACAGTTGAAACCATTTAGATATTTTATCCTGTCCTTTCCTAGTACATGCTATGTGCTGGTTATATATAATACTAGCACTAGCCTGTGCTGGTAGAGGTAGGGTAATTGCAGCATAAGATTTACAGTTGAAACCATTTAGATATTTTATCCTGTCCTTTCCTAGTACATGCTATGTGCTGGTTATATATAATACTAGCACTAGCCTGTGCTGGTAGAGGTAGGTTCATTGCAGCATAAGATTTACAGTTCAAACCATTTAGATATTGTATCCTGTCCTTTCCTTGTACATGCTATGTGCTCGTTATATATACTACTATAGATATATTTTTATATTTACAATTTTTAATTTTTTAAAAAAAATTTTTAGTATCATAATAAGAAAATCAATGTATATATTAAGTTTTTTTTTATTAGTACTGTCATTGTTGTCAAAAGTTTAACAGATTGACTCTTTAACTTATCATTATGGTGAAGTACTTAAGATCACAAGCTCTGGCTCAGGTTTAGCTTGGATTGTGTTGATCAGTATTGGTCAGTAATCACCTATGTAAACACTTATGGACAGAGTACTGATGAAATTACAATGGACATAGCACAGTGCCTTGATACACACCTGTCAAATACTGACAGAATTCATCACATAATGTCAAATTGAAATTCAAATAAAACTCATCATTATTGGCATCTAAAAATCAGATCTATAAAAAGACTGTAAATTTATTTTTTAACATAACATTCAATTTACATTTCATAGAAAAGATTGAAATGAAGAAAGAAAACATAATTAAACACAGATATATCAAGGTATCTATATTCAAATTTTTATGTTGAAAACATCATAACATATAATTGTTATTTCATATTTTTACTCTAAAATATATGAAACAATACATCCTGTCCTTTCCTAGTACATGCTATGTGCTAGTTATATATAATACTAGCACTAGCCTGTGCTGGTAGAGGTAGGATTATAGCAGCATAAGATTTACAGTTGAAACCATTTAGATATTGCATCCTGTCCTTTCCTAGTACATGCTATGGCTGCTTGTATATAATACTAGCACTAGCCTGTGCTGCTAGAGGTAGGGTCATTGCAGCATAAGATTTACAGTTGAAACCATTTAGATATTTTATCCTGTTCCTTTCCTAGTACATGCTATGTGCTGGTTATATATAATACTAGCACTAACCTGTGCTGGTAGAGGTAGGGTCATTGCAGCATAAGATTTACAGTTCAAACAATTTAGATATTGCATCATGTCCTTTCCTAGTACATGCTATGTGCTGGTTGTATATAATACTAGCACTAGCCTGTGCTGGTAGAGGTAGGGTCATTGCAGCATAAGATTTACAGTTGAAACCATTTAGATATTTATCCTGTTCTTTCCTAGTACATGCTATGTGCTGGTTATATATAATACTAGCACTAGCCTGTGCTGGTAGAATAGGGTCATTGCAGCATAAGATTTACAGTTTAAACCATTTAGATATTTTTTCCTGTTCTTTCCTAGTACATGCTATGTGCTGGTTATATATAATACTAGCACTAGCCTGTGCTGATAGAGGTAGGGTCATTGCAGCATAAGATTTACAGTTCAAACCATTTAGATATTGTATCCTGTTCCTTTCCTAGTACATGCTATGTGCTGGTTATATAATACTAGCACTAGCCTGTGCTGGTAGAGGTAGGGTTATTGCAGCATAAGATTTACAGTTCAAAACCATTTAGATATTTTATCCTATCCTTTCCTAGTACATGCTATGTGCTAGTTATATATAATACTAGCACTAGCCTGTGCTGGTAGAGGTAGGGTAATTGCAGCATAAGATTTACAGTTGAAACCATTTAGATATTTTATCCTGTCCTTTCCTAGTACATGCTATGTGCTGGTTATATATAATACTAGCACTAGCCTGTGCTGGTAGAGGTAGGGTCATTGCAGCATAAGATTTACAGTTCAAACCATTTAGATATTGTATCCTGTCCTTTCCTAGTACATGCTATGTGCTGGTTATATATAATACTAGCACTAGCTTGTGCTGTTAGAGGTAGGGTCATTGCAGCATAAGATTTACAGTTCAAACCATTTAGATATTTTATCCTATCCTTTCCTAGTACATGCTATGTGCTGGTTATATATAATACTAGCACTAGCCTGTGCTGGTAGAGGTAGGGTAATTGCAGCATAAGATTTACAGTTGAAACCATTTAGATATTTTAATCCTGTCCTTTCCTAGTACATGCTATGTGCTGGTTATATATAATACTAGCACTAGCCTGTGCTGGTAAAGGTAGGGTCATTGCAGCATAAGATTTACAGTTCAAACCATTTAGATATTGTATCCTTTCCTTTCCTAGTACATGCTATGTGCTGGTTATATATACTACTAGCACTAGCCTGTGCTGGTAGAGTAGGATTATTGCAGCATAAGATTTACAGTTCAAACCATTTAGATATTTTATCCTGTCCTTTCCTAGTACATGCTATGTGCTGGTTATATATAATACTAGCACTAGCCTGTGCTGGTAGAGGTAGGGTCATTGCAGCATAAGATTTACAGTTAAAACCATTAGATATTGTATCCTGTCCTTTCCTAGCACATGCTATGTGCTGGTTATATATAATACTAGCACTAGCCTGTGCTGGTAGTGGTAGGGTCATTGCAGCATAAGATTTACAGTTCAAACCATTTAGATATTGTATCCTGTCCTTTCCTAGTACATGCTATGTGCTGGTTATATATAATACTAGCACTAGCCTGTGCTGGTAGAGGTAGGGTAATTGCAGCATAAGATTTACAGTTGAAACCATTTAGATATTTTATCCTGTCCTTTCCTAGTACATGCTATGTGCTGGTTATATATAATACTACCACTAGCTGTGGTAGAGGTAGGGTCATTGCAGCATAAGATTTACAGTTCAAACCATTTAGATATTTATCCTGTCCTTTTCTAGTACACACTATGTGGATATATATAATACTAGCACTAGCCTGTGCTGGTAGAGGTAGGATTATAGCAGCATAAGATTTACAGTTCAAACCATTTAGATATTGTATCCTGTCCTTTCCTAGTACAACGCTATGTGCTTGTTATATACTACTATAGATATATTTTCATATTAACAAAATTTTAATTTTTTTTAAAAAATTTTAGTATCATAATAAGAAAATCAATGTATATATAAGCTCTTTTTTATTAGTACTGTCATTGTTGTCAAAAGTTTAACAGATTGACTCTTTAACTCATCATTATGGTGAAGTACTTAAGATCACAAGCTCTGGCTCAGGTTTAGCTTGGATTGTGTTGATCAGTATTGGTCAGTAATCACCTATGTAAACACTTATGGACAGAGTACTGATGAAATTACAATGGACATAGCACAGTGCCTTGATACACACCTGTCAAATACTGACAGAATTCATCACATAATGTCAAATTGAAATTCAAATAAAACTCATCATTATTGGCATCTAAAATCAGATCTATATAAAGACTGTAAATTTATTTTTTAACATAACATTCAATTTACATTTCAGAGAAAGGTTTGAAAATGAAGAAAGAAAACATAATTAAACACAGATATATCAAAGGTATCTATATTCAAAATTTTTATGTTGAAAACATCATAACATATAATTGTTATTTCATATTTTTACTCTAAATATATGAAACAATACATCCTGTCCTTTCTTATTACATGCTATGGCTGGTTGATATAATACTAGCACTAGCCTGTGCTGGTAGAGGTAGGGTCATTGCAGCATAAGATTTACAGTTCAAACCATTTAGATATTTTATCCTGTTCCTTTCCTAGTACATGCTATGTGCTGGTTATATATAATACTAGCACTAGCCTGTGCTGGTAGAGGTAGGGTCATTGCAGCATAAGATTTACAGTTGAAACCATTTAGATATTTATCCTGTTCTTTCCTAGTACATGTTATGTGCTGGTTATATATAATACTAGCACTAGCCTGTGCTGGTAGGAGGGTCATTGCAGCATAAGATTTACAGTTCAAACCATTTAGATATTGTATCTTGTCCTTTCCTAGTACACGCTATGTGCTGGTTATATATAATACTAGCACTAGCCTTTGCTGGTAGAGGTAGGATTATAGCAGCATAAGATTTACAGTTGAAACCATTTAGATATTATATCTGTCCTTTCCTAGTACATGGTATGTGCTGGTTATATATAATACTAGCACTAGCCTGTGCTGGTAGAGGTAGGGTTATTGCAGCATAAGATTTACAGTTGAAACCATTTAGATATTGTATCCTGTCCTTTCCTAGTACATGCTATGTGCTTGTTATATATAATACTAGCACTAGCCTGTGCTGGTAGAGGTAGGGTTATTGCAGCATAAGATTTACAGTTGAAACCATTTAGATATTTTATCCAGTCCTTTTCTAGTACACGCTATGTGCTGGTTATATATAATACAAGCACTAGTCTGTGCTGGTAGAGGTAGGATTATAGCAGCATAAGTTTACTGTTGAAACCATTTAGATATTGTATCCTGTCCTTTCTAGTACACGCTATGTGCTCGTTATATATACTACTATAGATATATTTTGATATTAACAATTTTTAATTTTTTTTAAAAATTTTTAGTATCATAATAAGAAATCAATGTATATTAAGTCTTTTTTATTAGTACTGTCATTGTTGTCAAAAGTTTAACAGACTGACTCTTTAACTCATCATTATGGTGAAGTACTTAAGATCACAAGCTCTGGCTCAGGTTTAGCTTGGATTGTGTTGATCAGTATTGGTCAGTAATCACCTATGTAAACACTTATGGACAGAGTACTGATGAAATTACAATGGACATAGCACAGTGCCTTGATACACACCTGTCAAATACTGACAGAATTCATCACATAATGTCAAATTGAAATTCAAATAAAACTCATCATTATTGGCATCTAAAAATCAGATCTATATAAAGACTGTAAATTTATTTTTTAACATAACATTCAATTTACATTTCAGAGAAAAGGTTGAAAATGAAGAAAGAAAACATAATTAAACACAGATATATCAAAGGTATCTATTATTCAAAATTTTTATGTTGAAAACATCATAACATATAATTGTTATTTCATATTTTACTCTAAAATTATGAAACAATACATCCTGTCCTTCCTAGTACATGCTATGTGCTAGTTATATATAATACTAGCACTAGCCTGTGCTGGTAGAGGTAGGGTTATTGCAGCAGAAGATTTACAGTTGAAACCATTTAGATATTGTATCCTGTCCTTTCCTAGTAATGCTATGTGCTGGTTATATATAATACTAGCACTAGCCTGTGCTGGTAGAGGTAGGATTATAGCAGCATAAGATTTACAGTTCAAAGCATTTAGATATTGCATCCTGTCCTTTCCTAGTACATGCTATGTGCTGGTTATATATAATACTAGCACTAGCCTGTGCTGGTAGAGGTAGGGTCATTGCAGCATAAGATTTACAGTTGAAACCATTTAGATATTTTATCCTGTTCTTTCCTAGTACATGCTATGTGCTGGTTATATATAATACTACCACTAGCCTGTGCTGGTAGAGGTAGGGTAATTGCAGCATAAGATTTACAGTTGAAACCATTTAGATATTTTATCCTGTCCTTTCCTAGTACATGCTATGTGCTGGTTATATATAATACTAGCACTAGCCTGTGCTGGTAGAGGTAGGGTCATTGCAGCATAAGATTTACAGTTCAAACCATTTAGATATTGTATCCTGTCCTTTCCTAGTACATGCTATGTGCTGGTTATATATAATACTAGCACTAGCCTGTGCTGGTAGAGGTAGGGTCATTGCAGCATAAGATTTACAGTTCAAACCATTTAGATATTGTATCCTGTCCTTTCCTAGTACATGCTATGTGCTGGTTATATATAATACTAACACTAGCCTGTGCTGGTAGAGGTAGGGTTATTGCAGCATAAGATTTACAGTTGAAACCATTTAGATATTTCATCCTGTCTTTTTCTAGTACATATTATGTGCTGGTTATATATAATACTAGCACTAGCCTGTGCTGGTAGAGGGGGGTTATTGCAGCATAAGATTTACAGTTGAAACCATTTAGATATTTTATCCTGTCCTTCCTAGTACATGTTATGTGCTGGTTATATATATACTAGCACTAGCCTGTGCTGGTAGAGGTAGGGTCATTGCAGCATAAGATTTACAGTTCAAACCATTTAGATATTGTATCCTGTCCTTTCCTAGTAAATGCTATGTGCTGGTTATATATAATTCTAGCACTAGCCTGTGCTGGTAGAGGTAATAAGGGTTATTGCAGCATAAGATTTACAGTTGAAACCATTTAGATATTTCATCCTGTCTTTTTCTAGTACATGTTATGTGCTGGTTATATATAATACTAGCACTAGCCTGTGCTGGTAGAGGTAGGGTATTGCAGCATAAGATTTACAGTTGAAACCATTTAGATATTTTATCCTGTCCTTTCCTAGTACATGTTATGTGCTGGATATATAATACTAGCACTAGCCTGTGCTGGTAGAGGTAGGTCATTGCAGCATAAGATTTACAGTTCAAACCATTTAGATATTTATCCTGTTTTTTCCTAGTATACGCTATGTGCTGGTTATATATAATACTAGCACTAGCCTGTGCTGGTAGAGGTAGGGTAATTGCAGCATAAGATTTACAGTTGAAACCATTTAGATATTTTATCCTGTCCTTTTCTAGTACATGCTATGTGCTGGTTATATATAATACTACCACTAGCCTGTGCTGGTAGAGGTAGGGTCATTGCAGCATAAGATTTACAGTTGAAACCATTTAGATATTTTATCCTGTCCTTTCCTAGTACATGCTATGTGCTGGTTATATAATATACTACCACTAGCCTGTGCTGGTAGAGGTAGGGTCATTGCAGCATAAGATTTACAGTTCAAAACCATTTAGATATTTTATCCTGTCCTTTTCCTAGTACACACTATGTGCTGGTTATATATAATACTAGCACTAGCCTGTGCTGGTAGAGGTAGGATTATGCAGCATAAGATTTACAGTTCAAACCATTTAGATATTGTATCCTGTCCTTTCCTAGTACACGCTATGTGCTTGTTTATATATACTACTATAGATTATATTTTCATATTAACAATTTTATTTTTTTTTAAAAATTTTTAGTATCATAATAAGAAAATCAATGTATATATTAAGCTCTTTTTTATTAGTACTGTCATTGTTGTCAAAAGTTTAACAGACTGACTCTTTAACTCATCATTATGGTGAAGTACTTAAGATCACAAGCTCTGGCTCAGGTTTAGCTTGGATTGTGTTGATCAGTATTGGTCAGTAATCACCTATGTAAACACTTATGGACAGAGTACTGATGAAATTACAATGGACATAGCACAGTGCCTTGATACACACCTGTCAAATACTGACAGAATTCATCACATAATGTCAAATTGAAATTCAAATAAAACTCATCATTATTGGCATCTAAAAATCAGATCTATATAAAGACTGTAAATTTATTTTTTAACATAACATTCAATTTACATTTCAGAGAAAAGGTTGAAAATGAAGAAAGAAAACATAATTAAACACAGATATATCAAGGTATCTATTATTCAAAATTTTTATGTTGAAAACATCATAACATATAATTGTTATTTCATATTTTTACTCTAAAATATATGAAACAATACATCCTGTCCTTTCCTAGTACATGCTATGTGCTGGTTGTATATAATACTAGCACTAGCCTGTGCTGGTAGAGGTAGGGTCATTGCAGCATAAGATTTACAGTTGAAACCATTTAGATATTTTATCCTGTTCCTTTCCTAGTACATGTTATGTGCTGGTTATATATAATACTAGCACTAGCCTGTGCTGGTAGAGGTAGGGTCATTGCAGCATAAGATTTACAGTTGAAACCATTTAGATATTTTATCCTGTCCTTTCCTAGTACATGTTATGTGCTGGTTATATATAATACTAGCACTAGCCTGTGCTGGTAGAGGTAGGGTCATTGCAGCATAAGATTTACAGTTCAAACCATTTAGATATTGTATCTTGTCCTTTCCTAGTACACGCTATGTGCTGGTTATATATAATACTAGCACTAGCCTTTGCTGGTAGAGGTAGGATTATAGCAGCATAAGATTTACAGTTGAAACCATTTAGATATTATATCCTGTCCTTTCCTAGTACATGGTATGTGCTGGTTATATATAATACTAGCACTAGCCTGTGCTGGTAGAGGTAGGGTTATTGCAGCATAAGATTTACAGTTGAAACCATTTAGATATTGTATCCTGTCCTTTCCTAGTACATGCTATGTGCGTGTTATATATAATACTAGCACTAGCCTGTGCTGGTAGAGGTAGGGTTATTGCAGCATAAGATTTACAGTTGAAACCATTTAGATATTTTATCCTGTCCTTTTCTAGTACACGCTATGTGCTGGTTATATATAATACAAGCACTAGTCTGTGCTGGTAGAGGTAGGATTATAGCAGCATAAGATTTACTGTTGAAACCATTTAGATATTGTATCCTGTCCTTTCCTAGTACACGCTATGTGCTCGTTATATATACTACTATAGATATATTTTGATATTAACAATTTTTAATTTTTTTTTAAAAATTTTTAGTATCATAATAAGAAAATCAATGTATATATTAAGCTCTTTTTTATTAGTACTGTCATTGTTGTCAAAAGTTTAACAGACTGACTCTTTAACTCATCATTATGGTGAAGTACTTAAGATCACAAGCTCTGGCTCAGGTTTAGCTTGGATTGTGTTGATCAGTATTGGTCAGTAATCACCTATGTAAACACTTATGGACAGAGTACTGATGAAATTACAATGGACATAGCACAGTGCCTTGATACACACCTGTCAAATACTGACAGAATTCATCACATAATGTCAAATTGAAATTCAAATAAAACTCATCATTATTGGCATCTAAAAATCAGATCTATATAAAGACTGCAAATTTATTTTTTAACATAACATTCAATTTACATTTCAGAGAAAAGGTTGAAAATGAAGAAAGAAAACATAATTAAACACAGATATATCAAAGGTATCTATTATTCAAAATTTTTATGTTGAAAACATCATAACATATAATTGTTATTTCATATTTTTACTCTAAAATATATGAAACAATACATCCTGTCCTTTCCTAGTACATGCTATGTGCTAGTTATATATAATACTAGCACTAGCCTGTGCTGGTAGAGGTAGGGTCATTGCAGCATAAGATTTACAGTTGAAACCATTTAGATATTTTCCTGTTCTTTCCTAGTACATGCTATGTGCTGGTTATTATAATACTAGCACTAGCCTGTGCTGGTAGAGGTAGGGTCATTGCAGCATAAGATTTACAGTTCAAACCATTTAGATATTGTATCCTGTTCTTTCCTAGTACATGCTATGTGCTGGTTATATTAATACTAGCACTAGCCTGTGCTGGTAGAGGTAGGGTTATTGCAGCATAAGATTTCAGTTCAAACCATTTAGATATTGTATCCTGTCCTTTCCTAGTACATGCTATGTGCTGGTTATATATAATACTAGCACTAGCCTGTGCTGGTAGAGGTAGGGTTATTGCAGCATAAGATTTACAGTTGAAACCATTTAGATATTTCATCCTGTCTTTCTAGTACATATTATGTGCTGGTTATATATAATACTAGCACTAGCCTGTGCTGGTAGAGGTAGGGTTATTGCAGCATAAGATTTACAGTTGAAACCATTTAGATATTTTATCCTGTCCTTTCCTAGTACATGTATGTGCTGGTTATATATAATACTAGCACTAGCCTGTGCTGGTAGAGGTAGGGTCATTGCAGCATAAGATTTACAGTTCAAACCATTTAGATATTGTATCCTGTCCTTTCCTAGTACATGCTATGTGCTGGTTATATATAATACTAGCACTAGCCTGTGCTGGTAGAGGTAGGGTTATTGCAGCATAAGATTTACAGTTGAAACCATTTAGATATTTCATCCTATCCTTTTTCTAGTACATGTTATGTGCTGGTTATATATAATACTAGCACTAGCCTGTGCTGGTAGAGGTAGGGTTATTGCAGCATAAGATTTACAGTTAAACCATTTAGATATTTATCCTGTCCTTTCCTAGTACATGTATGTGCTGGTTATATATAATACTAGCACTAGCCTGTGCTGGTAGAGGTAGGGTCATTGCAGCATAAGATTTACAGTTCAAACCATTTAGATATTTTATCCTGTTCTTTCCTAGTATGCGCTATGTGCTGGTTATATAAAATACTAGCACTAGCCTGTGCTGGTAGAGGTAGGGTTATTGCAGCATAAGATTTCAGTTTAAACCATTTAGATATTGTATCCTGTCCTTTCCTAGTACATGCTATGTGCTGGTTATATATAATACTAGCACTAGCCTGTGCTGATAGAGGTAGGGTTATTGCAGCATAAGATTTACAGTTGAAACCATTTAGATATTTCATCCTGTCTTTTCCTAGTACATGTTATGTGCTGGTTATATATAATACTAGCACTAGCCTGTGCTGGTAGAGGTAGGGTTATTGCAGCATAAGATTTACAGTTCAAACCATTTCGATATTTTATCCTGTTCTTTCCTAGTACATGGTATGTGCTGGTTATATATAATACTAGCACTAGCCTGTGCTGGTAGAGGTAGGGTTATTGCAGCATAAGATTTCAGTTCAAACCATTTAGATATTATCCTGTCTTTCCTAGTACATGCTATGTGCTGGTTATATATAATACTAGCACTAGCCTGTGCTGGTAGAGGTAGGGTTATTGCAGCATAAGATTTACAGTTCAAACCATTTAGATATTGTATCCTGTCCTTTCCTAGTACATGCTATGTGCTGGTTATATATAATACTAGCACTAGCCTGTGCTGGTAAGGTAGGGTATTGCAGCATAAGATTTACAGTTGAAACCATTTAGATATTTTATCCTGTCCTTTCCTAGTACATGTTATGTGCTGGTTATATATAATACTAGCACTAGCCTGTGCTGGTAGAGGTAGGGTCATTGCAGCATAAGATTTACAGTTCAAACCATTTAGATATTTATCCTGTCCTTTCCTAGTACATGCTATGTGCTGGTTATATATAATACTAGCACTAGCCTGTGCTGGTAGAGGTAGGGTTATTGCAGCATAAGATTTACAGTTGAAACCATTTAGATATTTATCCTGTCCTTTCCTAGTACATGTATGTGCTGGTTATATATAATACTAGCACTAGCCTGTGCTGGTAGAGGTAGGGTTATTGCAGCATAAGATTTACAGTTGAAACCATTTAGATATTTTATCCTGTCCTTTCCTAGTACATGTATGTGCTGGTTATATATAATACTAGCACTAGCCTGTGCTGGTAGAGGTAGGATTATAGCAGCATAAGATTTACAGTTGAAACCATTTAGATATTGTATTCTGTCCTTTCCTAGTACACGCTATGTGCTCGTTATATATACTACTATAGATATATTTTCATATTAACAATTTTTAATTTTTTTTTAAAAATTTTTAGTATCATAATAAGAAAATCAATGTATATATTAAGCTCTTTTTTATTAGTACTGTCATTGTTGTCAAAAGTTTAACAGATTGACTCTTTAACTCATCATTATGGTGAAGTACTTAAGATCACAAGCTCTGGCTCAGGTTTAGCTTGGATTGTGTTGATCAGTATTGGTCAGTAATCACCTATGTAAACACTTATGGACAGAGTACTGATGAAATTACAATGGACATAGCACAGTGCCTTGATACACACCTGTCAAATACTGACAGAATTCATCACATAATGTCAAATTGAAATTCAAATAAAACTCATCATTATTGGCATCTAAAAATCAGATCTATATAAAGACTCTAAATTTATTTTTTAACATAACATTCAATTTACATTTCAGAGAAAAGGTTGAAAATGAAGAAAGAAAACATAATTAAACACAGATATATCAAAGGTATCTATTATTCAAATTTTTATGTTGAAAACATCATAACATATAATTGTTATTTCATATTTTTACTCTAAAATATATGAAACAATACATCCTGTCCTTTCCTAGTACATGCTATGTGCTAGTTATATATAATACTAGCACTAGCCTGTGCTGGTAGAGGTAGGGTTATTGCAGCAGAAGATTTACAGTTGAAACCATTTAGATATTGTATCCTGTCCTTTCCTAGTACATGCTATGTGCTGGTTATATATAATACTAGCACTAGCCTGTGCTGGTAGAGGTAGGGTCATTGCAGCATAAGATTTACAGTTCAAACCATTTAGATATTGTATCCTGTCCTTTCCTAGTACATGCTATGTGCTGGTTATATATAATACTAGCACTAGCCTGTGCTGGTAGAGGTAGGGTATTGCAGCATAAGATTTACAGTTCAAACCATTTAGATATTTATCCTGTCCTTTCCTAGTACATGCTATGTGCTGGTTATATATAATACTAGCACTAGCCTGTGCTGGTAGAGGTAGGGTCATTGCAGCATAAGATTTACAGTTCAAACATTTAGATATTGTTATCCTGTCCTTTCCTAGTACATGCTTGTGCTGGTTATATATAATACTAGCACTAGCCTGTGCTGGTAGAGGTAGGGTTATTGCAGCATAAGATTTACAGTTCAAACCATTTAGATATTGTATCCTGTCCTTTCCTAGTACATGCTATGTGCTGGTTATATATAATACTAGCACTAGCCTGTGCTGGTAGAGGTAGGGCTATTGCAGCATAAGATTTACAGTTCAAACCATTTAGATATTGTATCCTGTCCTTTCCTAGTACATGCTATGTGCTGGTTATATATAATACTAGCACTAGCCTGTGCTGGTAGAGGTAGGGTCATTGCAGCATAAGATTTACAGTTCAAACCATTTAGATATTGTATCCTGTCCTTTCCTAGTACATGCTATGTGCTGGTTATATATAATACTAGCACTAGCCTGTGCTGGTAGAGGTAGGGTTATTGCAGCATAAGATTTACAGTTGAAACCATTTAGATATTCATCCTGTCCTTTCCTAGTACATGCTATGTGCTGGTTATATATAATACTAGCACTAGCCTGTGCTGGTAGAGGTAGGGTTATTGCAGCATAAGATTTACAGTTGAAACCATTTAGATATTTTATCCTGTCCTTTCCTAGTACATGCTATGTGCTGGTTATATATAATACTAGCACTAGCTTCTGTGGTAGAGGTAGGGTATTGCAGCATAAGATTTACAGTTCAACCATTTAGATATTGTATCCTGTCCTTTCCTAGTACATGCTATGTGCTGGTTATATATAATACTAGCACTAGCCTGTGCTGGTAGAGGTAGGGTTTGCAGCATAAGATTTACAGTTCAAACCATTTAGATATTTTATCCTGTCCTTTCCTAGTACATGTTATGTGCTGGTTATATATAATACTAGCACTAGCCTGTGCTGGTAGAGGTAGGGTCATTGCAGCATAAGATTTACAGTTCAAACCATTTAGATATTTTATCCTGTTCTTTCCTAGTATACGCTATGTGCTGGTTATATAAAATACTAGCACTAGCCTGTGCTGGTAGAGGTAGGGTTATTGCAGCATAAGATTTCCAGTTCAAAACATTTAGATATTGTATCCTGTCCTTTCCTAGTACATGCTATGTGCTGGTTATATAATACTAGCACTAGCCTGTGCTGATAGAGGTAGGGTTATTGCACAGGGATTTATCAAGGGCCTATTTAGGGCCGAAATTCGGCCCCATTCCCAATGGAAAAACATTGATTTTTTCCCAAAATGGGCTGAGAAAATTCCCAATTAGAAAATTGTACCAGATACATAGCTGAAGTCTGGTCATAAATGTGGCTGCTTTTCTCAATCTTCAATCAACTCAATACACTAAAAGCATTAGATTTAATCATTAATGGCACAAAAATGATGTCAAAGTTTTCCCAAAATGAGCAAAAAGGTGATAGTTTTTCCCAATTTTTAGTTTAGGGCCTTTTCCCAAAAGACCTTGATAAATCCCTGTTGCAGCATAAGATTTACAGTTGAAACCATTTAGATATTTTATCCTGTCCTTTCCTAGTACACGCTATGTGCTGGTTATATATAATACTAGCACTAGGATCTGCTGGTAGAGGTAGTATAGCAGCATAAGATTTACAGTTGAAACCATTTACATATTGTATCCTGTCCTTTCCTAGTACATGGTATGTGCTGGTTATATATAATACTAGCACTAGCCTGTGCTGGTAGAGGTAGGGTCATTGCAGCATAAGATTTACAGTTCAAACCATTTAGATATTTCATCCTGTCCTTTCCTAGTACATGCTATGTGCTGGTTATATATAATACTAGCACTAGCCTGTGCTGGTAGAGGTAGGGTTATTGCAGCATAAGATTTACAGTTGAAACCATTTAGATATTTCATCCTGTCCTTTCCTAGTACATGTTATGTGCTGGTTATATATAATACTAGCACTAGCCTGTGCTGGTAGAGGTAGGGTTATTGCAGCATAAGATTTACTGTTGAAACCATTTAGATATTTTATCCTGTCCTTTCCTAGTACATGTTATGTGCTGGTTATATATAATACTAGCACTAGCCTGTGCTGGTAGAGGTAGGATTATAGCAGCATAAGATTTACAGTTGAAACCATTTAGATATTGTATCCTGTCCTTTCCTAGTACACGCTATGTGCTCGTTATATATACTACTATAGATATATTTTCATATTAACAATTTTTAATTTTTTTTTAAAAATTTTTAGTATCATAATAAGAAAATCAATGTATATATTAAGCTCTTTTTATTAGTACTGTCATTGTTGTCAAAAGTTTAACAGATTGACTCTTTAACTCATCATTATGGTGAAGTACTTAAGATCACAAGCTCTGGCTCAGGTTTAGCTTGGATTGTGTTGATCAGTATTGGTCAGTAATCACCTATGTAAACACTTATGGACAGAGTACTGATGAAATTACAATGGACATAGCACAGTGCCTTGATACACACCTGTCAAATACTGACAGAATTCATCACATAATGTCAAATTGAAATTCAAATAAAACTCATCATTATTGGCATCTAAAAATCAGATCTATATAAAGACTGTAAATTTATTTTTTAACATAACATTCAATTTACATTTCAGAGAAAAGGTTGAAAATGAAGAAAGAAAACATAATTAAACACAGATATATCAAAGTATCTATTATTCAAAATTTTTATGTTGAAAACATCATAACATATAATTGTTATTTCATATTTTTACTCTAAAATATATGAAACAATACATCCTGTCCTTTCCTAGTACATGCTATGTGCTAGTTATATATAATACTAGCACTAGCCTGTGCTGGTAGAGGTAGGGTTATTGCAGCAGAAGATTTACAGTTGAAACCATTTAGATATTGTATCCTGTCCTTTCCTAGTACATGCTATGTGCTGGTTATATATAATACTAGCACTAGCCTGTGCTGGTAGAGATAGGATTATAACAGCATAAGATTTACAGTTGAAACCATTTAGATATTGCATCCTGTCCTTTCCTAGTACATGCTATGTGCTGGTTATATATAATACTAGCACTAGCCTGTGCTGGTAGAGGTAGGGTCATTGCAGCATAAGATTTACAGTTGAAACCATTTAGATATTTTATCCTGTTCTTTCCTAGTACATGCTATGTGCTGGTTATATATAATACTAGCACTAGCCTGTGCTGGTAGAGGTAGGGTTATTGCAGCATAAGATTTACAGTTCAAACCATTTAGATATTTTATCCTATCCTTTCCTAGTACATGCTATGTGCTAGTTATATATAATACTAGCACTAGCCTGTGCTGGTAGAGGTAAGGTAATTGCAGCATAAGATTTACAGTTTAAACCATTTAGATATTGTATCCTGTCCTTTCCTAGTACATGCTATGTGCTGGTTATATATAATACTAGCACTAGCCTGTGCTGGTAGAGGTAGGGTCATTGCAGCATAAGATTTACAGTTCAAACCATTTAGATATTGTATCCTGTCCTTTCCTAGTACATGCTATGTGCTGGTTATATATAATACTAGCACTAGCCTGTGCTGGTAGAGGTAGGGTCATTGCAGCATAAGATTTACAGTTCAAACCATTTAGATATTGTATCCTGTCCTTTCCTAGTACATGCTATGTGCTGGTTATATATAATCCTAGCACTAGCCTGTGCTGGTAAAGGTAGGGTAATTGCAGCATAAGATTTACAGTTCAAACCATTTAGATATTTTATCCTGTCCTTTCCTAGTACATGTTATGTGCTGGTTATATATAATACTAGCACTAGCCTGTGCTGGTAGAGGTAGGGTCATTGCAGCATAAGATTTACAGTTCAAACAATTTAGATATTGTATCCTGTCCTTTCCTAGTACATGCTTTGTGCTGGTTATATATAATAGTAGCACTAGCCTGTGCTGGTAGAGGTAGGGTTATTGCAGCATGAGATTTACAGTTCAAACCATTTAGATATTGTATCCTGTCCTTTCCTAGTACATGCTATGTGCTGGTTATATATAATACTAGCACTAGCCTGTGCTGGTAGAGATAGGGCTATTGCAGCATAAGATTTACAGTTCAAACCATTTAGATATTGTATCCTGTCCTTTCCTAGTACATGCTATGTGCTGGTTATATATAATACTAGCACTAGCCTGTGCTGGTAGAGGTAGGGTCATTGCAGCATAAGATTTACAGTTCAAACCATTTAGATATTGTATCCTGTCCTTTCCTAGTACATGCTATGTGCTGGTTATATATAATACTAGCACTAGCCTGTGCTGGTAGAGGTAGGGTTATTGCAGCATAAGATTTACAGTTGAAACCATTTAAATATATCATCCTGTCCTTTCCTAGTACATGTTATGTGCTGGTTATATATAATACTAGCACTAGCCTGTGCTGGTAGAGGTAGGGTTATTGCAGCAGAAGATTTACAGTTGAAACCATTTAGATATTTTATCCTGTCCTTTCCTAGTACACGCTATGTGCTGGTTATATATAATACTAGCACTAGCTTCTGCTGGTAGAGGTAGGAATATAGCAGCATAAGATTTACAGTTGAAACCATTTAGATATTGTATCCTGTCCTTTCCTAGTACATGGTATGTGCTGGTTATATATAATACTAGCACTAGCCTGTGCTGGTAGAGGTAGGGTTATTGCAGCATAAGATTTACAGTTCAAACCATTTAGATATTGTATCCTGTCCTTTCCTAGTACATGCTATGTGCTGGTTATATATAATACTAGCACTAGCCTGTGCTGGTAGAGGTAGGGTCATTGCAGCATAAGATTTACAGTTCAAACCATTTAGATATTTTATCCTGTTCTTTCCTAGTATACGCTATGTGCTGGTTATATAAAATACTAGCACTAGCCTGTGCTGGTAGAGGTAGGGTTATTGCAGCATAAGATTTCCAGTTCAAAACATTAAGATATTGTATCCTGTCCTTTCCTAGTACATGCTATGTGCTGGTTATATATAATACTAGCACTAGCCTGTGCTGATAGAGGTAGGGTTATTGCACAGGGATTTATCAAGGGCCTATTTAGGGCCGAAATTCGGCCCCATTCCCAATGGAAAAACATTGATTTTTTCCCAAAATGGGCTGAGAAAATTCCCAATTAGAAAATTGTACCAGATACATAGCTGAAGTCTGGTCATAAATGTGGCTGCTTTTCTCAATCTTCAATCAACTCAATACACTAAAAGCATTAGATTTAATCATTAATGGCACAAAAATGATGTCAAAGTTTTCCCAAAATGAGCAAAAAGGTGATAGTTTTTCCAATTTTTAGTTTAGGGCCTTTTCCCAAAAGACCTTGATAAATCCCTGTTGCAGCATAAGATTTACAGTTGAAACCATTTAGATATTTTATCCTGTCCTTTCCTAGTACACGCTATGTGCTGGTTATATATAATACTAGCACTAGGATCTGCTGGTAGAGGTAGGAATAGCAGCATAAGATTTACAGTTGAAACCATTTACATATTGTATCCTGTCCTTTCCTAGTACATGCTATGTGCTGGTTATATATAATACTAGCACTAGCCTGTGCTGGTAGAGGTAGGGTTATTGCAGCATAAGATTTACAGTTCAAACCATTTAGATATTGTATCCTGTCCTTTCCTAGTACATGCTATGTGCTGGTTATATATAATACTAGCACTAGCCTGTGCTGGTAGAGGTAGGGTATTGCAGCATAAGATTTACAGTTCAAACCATTTAGATATTTTATCCTGTCCTTTCCTAGTACATGCTATGTGCTGGTTATATATAATACTAGCACTAGCCTGTGCTGGTAGAGGTAGGGTCATTGCAGCATAAGATTTACAGTTCAAACCATTTAGATATTGTATCCTGTCCTTTCCTAGTACATGCTATGTGCTGGTTATATATAATACTAGCACTAGCCTGTGCTGGTAGAGGTAGGGTTATTGCAGCATAAGATTTACAGTTCAAACCTTTAGATATTTTATCCTGTCCTTTCCTAGTACATGCTATGTGCTGGTTATATATAATACTAGCACTAGCCTGTGCTGGTAGAGGTAGGGTTATTGCAGCATAAGATTTACAGTTCAAACCATTTAGATATTGTATCCTGTCCTTTCCTAGTACATGCTATGTGCTGGTTATATATAATACTAGCACTAGCCTGTGCTGGTAGAGGTAGGGTCATTGCAGCATAAGATTTACAGTTCAAACCATTTAGATATTGTATCCTGTCCTTTCCTAGTACATGCTATGTGCTGGTTATATATAATACTAGCACTAGCCTGTGCTGGTAGAGGTAGGGTTATTGCAGCATAAGATTTACAGTTGAAACATTTAGATATTTATCCTGTCCTTTCCTAGTACATGCTATGTGCTGGTTATATATAATACTAGCACTAGCCTGTGCTGGTAGAGGTAGGGTTATTGCAGCATAAGATTTACAGTTGAAACCATTTAGATATTTTATCCTGTCCTTTCCTAGTACATGCTATGTGCTGGTTATATATAATACTAGCACTAGCCTGTGCTGGTAGAGGTAGGGTCATTGCAGCATAAGATTTACAGTTTAAACCATTTAGATATTTTATCCTGTTCCTTTCCTAGTACATGCTATGTGCTGGTTATATATAATACTAGCACTAGCCTGTGCTGGTAGAGGTAGGGTAATTGCAGCATAAGATTTACAGTTCAAACCATTTAGATATTTTATCCTGTCCTTTCCTAGTACATGCTATGTGCTGGTTATATATAATACTAGCACTAGCCTGTGCTGGTAGAGGTAGGGTCATTGCAGCATAAGATTTACAGTTCAAACCATTTAGATATTGTATCCTGTCCTTTCCTAGTACATGCTTGTGCTGGTTATATATAATACTAGCACTAGCCTGTGCTGGTAGAGGTAGGGTTATTGCAGCATAAGATTTACAGTTAAACCATTTAGATATTATCCTGTCCTTTCCTAGTACATGCTATGTGCTGGTTATATATAATACTAGCACTAGCCTGTGCTGGTAGAGGTAGGGTTATTGCAGCATAAGATTTACAGTTCAAACCATTTAGATATTGTATCCTGTCCTTTCCTAGTACATGCTATGTGCTGGTTATATATAATACTAGCACTAGCCTGTGCTGGTAGAGGTAGGGTCATTGCAGCATAAGATTTACAGTTCAAACCATTTAGATATTTATCCTGTCCTTTCCTAGTACATGCTATGTGCTGGTTATATATAATACTAGCACTAGCCTGTGCTGGTAGAGGTAGGGTCATTGCAGCATAAGATTTACAGTTGAAACCATTTAGATATTTATCCTGTCCTTTCCTAGTACATGCTATGTGCTGGTTATATATAATACTAGCACTAGCCTGTGCTGGTAGAGGTAGGGTTATTGCAGCATAAGATTTACAGTTAAACCATTTAGATATTTTATCCTGTCCTTTCCTAGTACATGCTATGTGCTGGTTATATATAATACTAGCACTAGCCTGTGCTGGTAGAGGTAGGGTATTGCAGCATAAGATTTACAGTTTAAACCATTTAGATATTTTATCCTGTCCTTTCCTAGTACATGCTATGTGCTGGTTATATATAATACTAGCACTAGCCTGTGCTGGTAGAGGTAGGGTTATTGCAGCATAAGATTTACAGTTCAAACCATTTAGATATTTATCCTGTCCTTTCCTAGTACATGCTATGTGCTGGTTATATATAATACTAGCACTAGCCTGTGCTGGTAGAGGTAGGGTTATTGCAGCATAAGATTTACAGTTGAAACCATTTAGATATTTTATCCTGTCCTTTCCTAGTACACTATGTGCTGGTTATATATAATACTAGCACTAGCCTGCTGGTAGAGGTAGGCTTATTGCAGCATAAGATTTACAGTTGAAACCATTTAGATATTGTATCCTGTCCTTTCCTAGTACATGCTATGTGCTGGTTATATATAATACTAGCACTAGCCTGTGCTGGTAGAGGTAGGGTTATTGCAGCATAAGATTTACAGTTGAAACCATTTAGATATTTATCCTGTCCTTTCCTAGTACATGCTATGTGCTGGTTATATATAATACTAGCACTAGCCTGTGCTGGTAGAGGTAGGGTTATTGCAGCATAAGATTTACAGTTGAAACCATTTAGATATTTTATCCTGTCCTTTCCTAGTACAGCTATGTGCTGGTTATATATAATACTAGCACTAGCCTGTGCTGGTAGAGGTAGGGTTATTGCAGCATAAGATTTACAGTTCAAACCATTTAGATATTGTATCCGTCCTTTCCTAGTACACTATGTGCTCGTTATATATACTACTATAGATATATTTTCATATTAACAATTTTTAATTTTTTTTAAAAATTTTTAGTATCATAATAAGAAAATCAATGTATATATTAAGCTCTTTTTTATTAGTACTGTCATTGTTGTCAAAAGTTTAACAGATTGACTCTTTAACTCATCATTATGGTGAAGTACTTAAGATCACAAGCTCTGGCTCAGGTTTAGCTTGGATTGTGTTGATCAGTATTGGTCAGTAATCACCTATGTAAACACTTATGGACAGAGTACTGATGAAATTACAATGGACATAGCACAGTGCCTTGATACACACCTGTCAAATACTGACAGAATTCATCACATAATGTCAAATTGAAATTCAAATAAAACTCATCATTATTGGCATCTAAAAATCAGATCTATATAAAGACTGTAAATTTATTTTTTAACATAACATTCAATTTACATTTCAGAGAAAAGGTTGAAAATGAAGAAAGAAAACATAATTAAACACAGATATATCAAAGGTATCTATTATTCAAAATTTTTATGTTGAAAACATCATAACATATAATTGTTATTTCATATTTTACTCTAAAATATATGAAACAATACATCCTGTCCTTTCCTAGTACATGCTATGTGCTAGTTATATATAATACTAGCACTAGCCTGTGCTGGTAGAGGTAGGATTATAGCAGCATAAGATTTACAGTTGAAACCATTTAGATATTGCATCCTGTCCTTTCCTAGTACATGCTATGTGCTGGTTATATATAATACTAGCACTAGCCTGTGCTGGTAGAGGTAGGGTTATTGCAGCATAAGATTTACAGTTCAAACCATTTAGATATTGTATCCTGTCCTTTCCTAGTACATGCTATGTGCTGGTTATATATAATACTAGCACTAGCCTGTGCTGGTAGAGGTAGGGTTATTGCAGCATAAGATTTACAGTTGAAACCATTTAGATATTTTATCCTGTTCCTTTCCTAGTACATGCTATGTGCTGGTTATATATAATACTAGCACTAGCCTGTGCTGGTAGAGGTAGGGTTATTGCAGCATAAGATTTACAGTTCAAACCATTTAGATATTTTATCCTATCCTTTCCTAGTACATGCTATGTGCTGGTTATATATAATACTAGCACTAGCCTGTGCTGGTAGAGGTAGGGTCATTGCAGCATAAGATTTACAGTTCAAACCATTTAGATATTTTATCCTGTCCTTTCCTAGTACATGCTATGTGCTGGTTATATATAATACTAGCACTAGCCTGTGCTGGTAGAGGTAGGGTATTGCAGCATAAGATTTACAGTTCAAACCATTTAGATATTTATCCTGTCCTTTCCTAGTACATGCTATGTGCTGGTTATATATAATACTAGCACTAGCCTGTGCTGGTAGAGGTAGGGTATTGCAGCATAAGATTTACAGTTCAAACCATTTAGATATTGTATCCTGTCCTTTCCTAGTACATGCTATGTGCTGGTTATATATAATACTAGCACTAGCCTGTGCTGGTAGAGGTAGGGTTTGCAGCATAAGATTTACAGTTGAAACCATTTAGATATTTTATCCTGTCCTTTCCTAGTACATGCTATGTGCTGGTTATATATAATACTAGCACTAGCCTGTGCTGGTAGAGGTAGGATTGCAGCATAAGATTTACAGTTCAAACCATTTAGATATTTATCCTGTCCTTTCCTAGTACATGCTATGTGCTGGTTATATATAATACTAGCACTAGCCTGTGCTGGTAGAGGTAGGGTATTGCAGCATAAGATTTACAGTTTAAACCATTTAGATATTTTATCCTGTCCTTTCCTAGTACATGCTATGTGCTGGTTATATATAATACTAGCACTAGCCTGTGCTGGTAGAGGTAGGGTTTGCAGCATAAGATTTACAGTTCAAACCATTTAGATATTGTATCCTGTCCTTTCCTAGTACATGCTATGTGCTGGTTATATATAATACTAGCACTAGCCTGTGCTGGTAGAGGTAGGGTTATTGCAGCATAAGATTTACAGTTGAAACCATTTAGATATTTTATCCTGTCCTTTCCTAGTACACTATGTGCTGGTTATATATAATACTAGCACTAGCCTGCTGGTAGAGGTAGGCTTATGCAGCATAAGATTTACAGTTGAAACCATTTAGATATTGTATCCTGTCCTTTCCTAGTACATGCTATGTGCTGGTTATATATAATACTAGCACTAGCCTGTGCTGGTAGAGGTAGGGTTATTGCAGCATAAGATTTACAGTTGAAACCATTTAGATATTGTATCCTGTCCTTTCCTAGTACATGCTATGTGCTGGTTATATATAATACTAGCACTAGCCTGTGCTGGTAGAGGTAGGGTATTTGCAGCATAAGATTTACAGTTGAAACCATTTAGATATTTTATCCTGTCCTTTCTAGTACATGCTATGTGCTGGTTATATATAATACTAGCACTAGCCTGTGCTGGTAGAGTAGGATTATAGCAGCATAAGATTTACAGTTCAAACCATTTAGATATTGTATCCCGTCCTTTCCTATTACACGCTATGTGCTCGTTATATATACTACTATAGGTATATTTTCATATTAACAAATTTTAATTTTTTTTTAAATAATTTTTAGTATCATAATAAGAAAATCAATGTATATATTAAGCTCTTTTTTATTAGTACTGTCATTGTTGTCAAAAGTTTAACAGATTGACTCTTTAACTCATCATTATGGTGAAGTACTTAAGATCACAAGCTCTGGCTCAGGTTTAGCTTTGATTGTGTTGATCAGTATTGGTCAGTAATCACCTATGTAAACACTTATGGACAGAGTACTGATGAAATTACAATGGACATAGCACAGTGCCTTGATACACACCTGTCAAATACTGACAGAATTCATCACATAATGTCAAATTGAAATTCAAATAAAACTCATCATTATTGGCATCTAAAAATCAGATCTATATAAAGACTGTAAATTTATTTTTTAACATAACATTCAATTTACATTTCAGAGAAAAGGTTGAAAATGAAGAAAGAAAACATAATTAAACACAGATATATCAAAGGTATCTATTATTCAAAATTTTTATGTTGAAAACATCATAACATATAATTGTTATTTCATATTCTTACTCTAAAATATATGAAACAATACATCCTGTCCTTTCCTAGTACATGCTATGTGCTAGTTATATATAATACTAGCACTAGCCTGTGCTGGTAGAGGTAGGATTATAGCAGCATAAGATTTACAGTTCAAACCATTTAGATATTGCATCCTGTCCTTTCCTAGTACATGCTATGTGCTGGTTATATATAATAGTAGCACTAGCCTGTGCTGGTAGAGGTAGGGTTTGCATCATAAGATTTACAGTTCAAACCATTTAGATATTGTATCCTGTCCTTTCCTAGTACATGCTATGTGCTGGTTATATATAATACTAGCACTAGCCTGTGCTGGTAGAGGTAGGGTAATTGCAGCATAAGATTTACAGTTGAAACCATTTAGATATTTTAACCTGTTCTTTCCTAGTACATGCTATGTGCTGGTTATATATAATACTAGCACTAGCCTGTGCTGGTAGAGGTAGGGTTATTGCAGCATAAGATTTACAGTTCAAACCATTTAGATATTTTATCCTATCCTTTCCTAGTACATGCTATGTGCTAGTTATATATAATACTAGCACTAGCCTGTGCTGGTAGAGGTAGGGTCATTGCAGCATAAGATTTACAGTTTAAACCATTTAGATATTTTATCCTGTCCTTTCCTAGTACATGCTATGTGCTGGTTATATATAATACTAGCACTAGCCTGTGCTGGTAGAGGTAGGGCTATTGCAGCATAAGATTTACAGTTCAAACCATTTAGATATTGTATCCTGTCCTTTCCTAGTACATGCTATGTGCTGGTTATATATAATACTAGCACTAGCCTGTGCTGGTAGAGGTAGGGTAATTGCAGCATAAGATTTACAGTTCAAAACATTTAGATATTGTATCCTGTCCTTTCCTAGTACATGCTATGTGCTGGTTATATATACTAGCATTAGCCTGTGCTGATAGAGGTAGGGTTATTGCAGCATAAGATTTACAGTTGAAACCATTTAGATATTTTATCCTGTCCTTTCCTAGTACACGCTATGTGCTGGTTATATATAATACTAGCACTAGCCTCTGCTGGTAGAGGTAGGATTATAGCAGCATAAGATTTACAGTTGAAACCATTTAGATATTGTATCCTGTCCTTTCCTAGTACATGCTATGTGCTGGTTATATATAATACTAGCACTAGCCTGTGCTGGTAGAGGTAGGGTTATTGCAGCATAAGATTTACAGTTGAAACCATTTAGATATTGTATCCTGTCCTTTCCTAGTACATGCTATGTGCTGGTTATATATAATACTAGCACTAGCCTGTGCTGGTAGAGGTAGGGTCATTGCATAAGATTTACAGTTCAAACCATTTAGATATTGTATCCTGTCCTTTCCTAGTACATGCTATGTGCTGGTTATATATACTAGCACTAGCCTGTGCTGGTAGAGGTAGGGTCGTTGCAGCATAAGATTTACAGTTCAAACCATTTAGATATTGTATCCTGTCCTTTCCTAGTACATGCTATGTGCTGGTTATATATAATACTAGCACTAGCCTGTGCTGGTAGAGGTAGGGTTTTGCAGCATAAGATTTACAGTTGAAACCATTTAGATATTTCATCCTGTCCTTTCCTAGTACATGTTATGTGCTGGTTATATATAATACTAGCACTAGCCTGTGCTGGTAGAGGTAGGGTTATTGCAGCATAAGATTTACAGTTGAAACCATTTAGATATTTTATCCTGTCCTTTCTAGTACACACTATGTGCTGATTATATATAATACTAGCACTAGCCTGTGCTGGTAGAGGTAGGATTATAGCAGCATAAGATTTACAGTTCAAACCATTTAGATATTGTATCCTGTCCTTTCATAGTACACGCTATGTGCTTGTTATATATACTACTATAGATATATTTCATATTAACATTTTTAATTTTTTTTAAAAAATTTTTAGTATCATAATAAGAAAATCAATGTATATATTAAGCTCTTTTTTATTAGTACTGTCATTGTTGTCAAAAGTTTAACAGATTGACTCTTTAACTCATCATTATGGTGAAGTACTTAAGATCACAAGCTCTGGCTCAGGTTTAGCTTGGATTGTGTTGATCAGTATGGTCAGTAATCACCTATGTAAACACTTATGGACAGAGTACTGATGAAATTACAATGGACATAGCACAGTGCCTTGATACACACCTGTCAAATACTGACAGAATTCATCACATAATGTCAAATTGAAATTCAAATAAAACTCATCATTATTGGCATCTAAAAATCAGATCTATATAAAGACTGTAAATTTATTTTTTAACATAACATTCAATTTACATTTCAGAGAAAAGGTTGAAAATGAAGAAAAAAACAAATTAAACACAGATATATCAAAGGTATCTATTATTCAAAATTATTATGTTGAAAACATCATAACATATAATTGTTATTTCATATTTTTACTCTAAAATATATGAAACAAAACATCCTGTCCTTTCCTAGTACATGCTGTGTGCTGGTTATATATAATACTAGCACTAGCCTGTGCTGGTAGAGGTAGGATTATAGCATAAGATTTACAGTTGAAACCATTTAGATATTGCATCCTGTCCTTTCCTAGTACATGCTATGTGCTGGTTATATATAATATAGTAGCACTAGCCTGTGCTGGTAGAGGTAGGGTTATTGCAGCATAAGATTTACAGTTCAAACCATTTAGATATTATCCTGTCCTTTCCTAGTACATGCTATGTGCTGGTTTATATAATACTAGCACTAGCCTGTGCTGGTAGAGGTGGGCTATTGCAGCATAAGATTTACAGTTCAAACCATTTAGATATTGTATCCTGTCCTTTCCTAGTACATGCTATGTGCTGGTTATATATAATACTAGCACTAGCCTGTGCTGGTAGAGGTAGGGTCATTGCAGCATAAGATTTACAGTTCAAACCTTTTAGATATTTGTATCCTGTCCTTTCCTAGTACATGCTTATGTGCTGGTTATATATAATACTAGCACTAGCCTGTGCTGGTAGAGGTAGGGTATTGCAGCATAAGATTTACAGTTGAAACCATTTAGATATTGTATCCTGTCCTTTTTCCTAGTACATGCTATGTGCTGGTTATATATAATACTAGCACTAGCCTGTGCTGGTAGAGGTAGGGTAATTGCAGCATAAGATTTACAGTTGAAACCATTTAGATATTTTATCCTGTCCTTTCCTAGTACATGCTATGTGCTGGTTATATATAATACTAGCACTAGCCTGTGCTGGTAGAGGTAGGGTTATTGCAGCATAAGATTTCAGTTCAAACATTTAGATATTGTATCCTGTCCTTTCCTAGTACATGCTATGTGCTGGTTATATATAATACTAGCACTAGCCTGTGCTGGTAGAGGTAGGGTTATTGCAGCATAAGATTTACAGTTGAAACCATTTAGATATTTTCCTGTCCTTTCCTAGTACACACTATGTGCTGGTTATATATAATACTAGCACTAGCCTCTGCTGGTAGAGGTAGGATTATAGCAGCATAAGATTTACAGTTGAAACCATTTAGATATTGTATCCTGTCCTTTCCTAGTACATGGTATGTGCTGGTTATATATAATACTAGCACTAGCCTGTGCTGGTAGAGGTAGGGTTATTGCAGCATAAGATTTACAGTTGAAACCATTTAGATATTGTATCCTGTCCTTTCCTAGTACATGCTATGTGCTGGTTATATATAATACTAGCACTAGCCTGTGCTGGTAGAGGTAGGGTTTTGCAGCATAAGATTTACAGTTGAAACCATTTAGATATTTTATCCTGTCCTTTCCTAGTACAGCTATGTGCTGGTTATATATAATACTAGCACTAGCCTGTGCTGGTAGAGGTAGGATTATATCAGCATAAGATTTACAGTTCAAACCATTTAGATATTGTATCCTGTCCTTTCCTAGTACACGCTATGTGCTCGTTATATATACTACTATAGATATATTTTCATATTAACAATTTTAATTTTTTTTAAAATTTTTAGTATCATAATAAGAAAATCAATGTATATATTAAGCTCTTTTTTATTAGTACTGTCATTGTTGTCAAAAGTTTAACAGATTGACTCTTTAACTCATCATTATGGTGAAGTACTTAAGATCACAAGCTCTGGCTCAGGTTTAGCTTGGATTGTGTTGATCAGTATGGTCAGTAATCACCTATGTAAACACTTATGGACAGAGTACTGATGAAATTACAATGGACATAGCACAGTGCCTTGATACACACCTGTCAAATACTGACAGAATTCATCACATAATGTCAAATTGAAATTCAAATAAAACTCATCATTATTGGCATCTAAAAATCAGATCTATATAAAGACTGTAAATTTATTTTTTAACATAACATTCAATTTACATTTCAGAGAAAAGGTTGAAAATGAAGAAAGAAAACATAATTAAACACAGATATATCAAAGGTATCTATTATTCAAAATTTTTATGTTGAAAACATCATAACATATAATTGTTATTTCATATTTTTACTCTAAAATATATGAAACAATACATCCTGTCCTTTCCTAGTACATGCTATGTGCTGTTGTATATAATACTAGCACTAGCCTGTGCTGGTAGAGGTAGGTCATTGCAGCATAAGATTTACAGTTCAAACCATTTAGATATTTTATCCTGTCCTTTCCTAGTACATGCTATGTGCTGGTTATATATAATACTAGCACTAGCCTGTGCTGGTAGAGGTAGGGTAATTGCAGCATAAGATTTACAGTTCAAACCATTTAGATATTTTATCCTGTTCTTTCCTAGTACATGCTATTTGCTGGTTATATATAATACTAGCACTAGCCTGTGCTGGTAGAGGTAGGGTTATTGCAGCATAAGATTTACAGTTCAAACCATTTAGATATTTTATCCTATCCTTTCCTAGTACATGCTATGTGCTAGTTATATATAATACTAGCACTAGCCTGTGCTGGTAGAGGTAGGGTCATTGCAGCATAAGATTTACAGTTTAAACCATTTAGATATTTTATCCTGTCCTTTCCTAGTACATGCTATGTGCTGGTTATATATAATACTAGCACTAGCCTGTGCTGGTAGAGGTAGGGCTATTGCAGCATAAGATTTACAGTTCAAACCATTTAGATATTGTATCCTGTCCTTTCCTAGTACATGGTATGTGCTGGTTATATATATTACTAGCACTAGCCTGTGCTGGTAGAGGTAGGGTTATTGCAGCATAAGATTTACAGTTGAAACCATTTAGATATTGTATCCTGTCCTTTCCTAGTACATGCTATGTGCTGGTTATATATAATACTATCACTAGCCTGTGCTGGTAGAGGTAGGGTTATTGCAGCATAAGATTTACAGTTGAAACCATTTAGATATTGTATCCTGTCCTTTCCTAGTACATGCTATGTGCTGGTTATATATAATACTAGCACTAGCCTGTGCTGGTAGAGGTAGGGTCATTGCAGCATAAGATTTACAGTTCAAACCATTTAGATATTGTATCCTGTCCTTTCCTAGTACATGCTATGTGCTGGTTATATATAATACTAGCACTAGCCTGTGCTGGTAGAGGTAGGGTAATTGCAGCATAAGATTTACAGTTGAAACCATTTAGATATTTTATCCTGTCCTTTCCTAGTACATGTTATGTGCTGGTTAAATATAATACTAGCACTAGCCTGTGCTGGTAGAGGTAGGGTCATTTCAGCATAAGATTTACAGTTCAAACCATTTAGATATTGTATCCTGTCCTTTCCTAGTACATGCTTTGTGCTGGTTATATATAATAGTAGCACTAGCCTGTGCTGGTAGAGGTAGGGTTATTGCAGCATAAGATTTACAGTTCAAACCTTTTAGATATTGTATCCTGTCCTTTCCTAGTACATGCTATGTGCTGGTTATATATAATACTAGCACTAGCCTGTGCTGGTAGAGGTAGGGTTATTGCAGCATAAGATTTACAGTTCAAACCATTTAGATATTGTATCCTGTCCTTTCCTAGTACATGCTATGTGCTGGTTATATATAATACTAGCACTAGCCTGTGCTGGTAGAGGTAGGGTCATTGCAGCATAAGATTTACAGTTGAAACCATTTAGATATTGTATCCTGTCCTTTCCTAGTACATGCTATGTGCTGGTTATATATAATTCTAGCACTAGCCTGTGCTGGTAGAGGTAGGGTTATTGCAGCATAAGATTTACAGTTGAAACCATTTAGATATTTCATCCTGTCCTTTCCTAGTACATGTTATGTGCTGGTTATATATAATACTAGCACTAGCCTGTGCTGGTAGAGGTAGGGTTATTGCAGCATAAGATTTACAGTTGAAACCATTTAGATATTGTATCCTGTCCTTTCCTAGTACATGCTATGTGCTGGTTATATATAATACTAGCACTAGCCTGTGCTGGTAGAGGTAGGGTTATTGCAGCATAAGATTTACAGTTGAAACCATTTAGATATTTTATCCTGTCCTTTTCTAGTACACACTATGTGCTGATTATATATAATACTAGCACTAGCCTGTGCTGGTAGAGGTAGGATTATAGCAGCATAAGATTTACAGTTGAAACCATTTAGATATTGTATCTGTCCTTTCCTAGTACACGCTATGTGCTTGTTATATATACTACTATAGATATATTTTCATATTAACAAAGAGGTATGGCGGGTTTGATAGGCGCTTTTCACATTGCCCCCTGCTTGAATGGATGAATGACGTAACGGTGTATTTTTAAACACCTGAGGATTTCGCGTTCTATAATTAGACCAGGTCTATTTAAAACAAGCGCTTCGTTTGTCCTTGAAGAGCGGTTCCAAGATATTGAACAAACCTTAACATCCATAATCTTCATTTTTCATCTTTATACAATAAACAGAAAACTGAACAATAAATATTAATTTACATCACGTTTCACTTAAGAATTCACGGGTGATGTGTGTAGATTTATTGTATAAAAATGTAACCTAGCTTGATTTGCTAGTAGTGTTTTGAAAGAAGATAACGCTCATTTTTAAAAACTAATATTTGTAAAGGAAAAAATTAACAATTATAGTATTTTATAAAGATAAAAATAAAAAAAATAAGAAGAAGAATAAATAAAAAGATATCCGGATGGGATTTGAACCCATGCCGTACAGGTTGCAAAGCGTCCTCGCTACCCACTGAGCTAACCACACCAGTTAGTGTCATCCGTGTTAAAATGCAACATCAGTTATATGTGCAGTGGTCAGTTTTAACTTTCCCTAATTTTCAAAAATTGACCATTTTCTCCTAAGAGTACCAATTTTTTGAAAACTCGAAATCATTGCATTTTGAAAATATTTTCAGAAACAATAACGTAAAAAATGGTCTTCCGAGGAGAACACTTTGATAATAATTATCAAAGACGGGAAAACCCGCTAATTTTTCATATTTTAGCATAATATAGCACAAAGACGAGCTTATTAAGAAAAATACAAGTAAAATATACTTTTGTTCGAGCCAAAATCTGAAAGTCCACATAAAATACTGCTGCTTGATTATTTAAGTGCAAGAATATTTAGACTTTTATTTTTCAAAAACCAAAACGGTCCATTTAGGACAAAATCCCATCAGACCCGCCATACCTCTTTTAATTTTTTTAAAAAAATTTTTAGTATCATAATAAGAAAATCAATGTATATATTAAGCTTTTTTTTATTAGTACTGTCATTGTTGTCAAAAGTTTAACAGATTGACTCTTTAACTCATCATTATGGTGAAGTACTTAAGATCACAAGCTCTGGCTCAGGTTTAGCTTGGATTGTGTTGATCAGTATTGGTCAGTAATCACCTATGTAAACACTTATGGACAGAGTACTGATGAAATTACAATGGACATAGCACAGTGCCTTGATACACACCTGTCAAATACTGACAGAATTCATCACATAATGTCAAATTGAAATTCAAATAAAACTCATCATTATTGGCATCTAAAAATCAGATCTATATAAAGACTGTAAATTTATTTTTTAACATAACATTCAATTTACATTTCAGAGAAAAGGTTGAAAATGAAGAAAGAAAACATAATTAAACACAGATATATCAAAGGTATCTATTATTCAAAATTTTTATGTTGAAAACATCATAACATATAATTGTTATTTCATATTTTTACTCTAAAATATATGAAACAATACATCCTGTCCTTTCCTAGTACATGCTATGTGCTGGTTGTATATAATACTAGCACTAGCCTGTGCTGGTAGAGGTAGGGTCATTGCAGCATAAGATTTACAGTTCAAACCATTTAGATATTTTATCCTGTTCCTTTCCTAGTACATGCTATGTGCTGGTTATATATAATACTAGCACTAGCCTGTGCTGGTAGAGGTAGGGTAATTGCAGCATAAGATTTACAGTTCAAACCATTTAGATATTTTATCCTGTTCTTTCCTAGTACATGCTATTTGCTGGTTATATATAATACTAGCACTAGCCTGTGCTGGTAGAGGTAGGGTTATTGCAGCATAAGATTTACAGTTCAAACCATTTAGATATTTTATCCTATCCTTTCCTAGTACATGCTATGTGCTAGTTATATAATACTAGCACTAGCCTGTGCTGGTAGAGGTAGGGTCATTGCAGCATAAGATTTACAGTTCAACCATTTAGATATTGTATCCTGTCCTTTCCTAGTACATGGTATGTGCTGGTTATATATATTACTAGCACTAGCCTGTGTGGTAGGTTAGGGTTGCATTGCGCATAAGATTTACAGTTCAAACCATTTAGATATTGTATCCTGTCCTTTCCTAGTACATGCTATGTGCTGGTTATATATATACTATCACTAGCCTGTGCTGGTAGAGGTAGGGTTATTGCAGCATAAGATTTACAGTTGAAACCATTTAGATATTGTATCCTGTCCTTTCCTAGTACATGCTATGTGCTGGTTATATATAATACTATCACTAGCCTGTGCTGGTAGAGGTAGGGTCATTGCAGCATAAGATTTACAGTTGAAACCATTTAGATATTGTATCCTGTCCTTTCCTAGTACATGCTATGTGCTGGTTATATATAATACTAGCACTAGCCTGTGCTGGTAGAGGTAGGGTCATTGCAGCATAAGATTTACAGTTGAAACCATTTAGATATTTATCCTGTCCTTTCCTAGTACATGTTATGTGCTGGTTATATAATACTAGCACTAGCCTGTGCTGGTAGAGGTAGGGTCATTGCAGCATAAGATTTACAGTTCAAACCATTTAGATATTTATCCTGTCCTTTCCTAGTACATGTTTGTGCTGGTTAATATAATACTAGCACTAGCCTGTGCTGGTAGAGGTAGGGTTATTGCAGCATAAGATTTACAGTTCAAACCATTTTAGATATTGTATCCTGTCCTTTCCTAGTACATGCTTTGCTGGTTATATATAATAGTAGCACTAGCCTGTGCTGGTAGAGGTAGGGTTATTGCAGCATAAGATTTACAGTTGAAACCTTTAGATATTGTATCCTGTCCTTTCCTAGTACATGCTATGTGCTGGTTATATATAATACTAGCACTAGCCTGTGCTGGTAGAGGTAGGGTCATTGCAGCATAAGATTTACAGTTGAAACCATTTAGATATTGTATCCTGTCCTTTCCTAGTACATGCTATGTGCTGGTTATATATAATACTAGCACTAGCCTGTGCTGGTAGAGGTAGGGTTATTGCAGCATAAGATTTACAGTTGAAACCATTTAGATATTTATCCTGTCCTTTCCTAGTACATGTATGTGCTGGTTATATATAATTCTAGCACTAGCCTGTGCTGGTAGAGGTAGGGTTATTGCAGCATAAGATTTACAGTTGAAACCATTTAGATATTTCATCCTGTCCTTTCCTAGTACATGTATGTGCTGGTTATATATAATACTAGCACTAGCCTGTGCTGGTAGAGGTAGGGTTATTGCAGCATAAGATTTACAGTTGAAACCATTTAGATATTTATCCTGTCCTTTCTAGTACATGCTATGTGCTGGTTATATATAATACTAGCACTAGCCTGTGCTGGTAGAGGTAGGATTATTGCAGCATAAGATTTACAGTTGAAACCATTTAGATATTTTATCTGTCCTTTTCTAGTACACACTATGTGCTGATTATATATAATACTAGCACTAGCCTGTGCTGGTAGAGGTAGTTATAGCAGCATAAGATTTACAGTTGAAACCATTTAGATATTGTATCTGTCCTTTCCTATACACGCTATGTGCTTGTTATATATACTACTATAGATATATTTTCATATTAACAAAGAGGTATGGCGGGTTTGATAGGCGCTTTTCACATTGCCCCCTGCTTGAATGGATGAATGACGTAACGGTGTATTTTTAAACACCTGAGGATTTCGCGTTCTATAATTAGACCAGGTCTATTTAAAACAAGCGCTTCGTTTGTCCTTGAAGAGCGGTTCCAAGATATTGAACAAACCTTAACATCCATAATCTTCATTTTTCATCTTTATACAATAAACAGAAAAACTTGAACAATAAAATATTAATTTACATCACGTTTCACTTAAGAATTCACGGGTGATGTGTGTAGATTTATTGTATAAAAATGTAACCTAGCTTGATTTGCTAGTAGTGTTTTGAAAGAAGATAACGCTCATTTTTAAAAACTAATATTTGTAAAGGAAAAAATTAACAATTATAGTATTTTATAAAGATAAAAATAAAAAAATAAGAAGAATAAATAAAAAGATATCCGGATGGGATTTGAACCCATGCCGTACAGGTTGCAAAGCGTCCTCGCTACCCACTGAGCTAACCACACCAGTTAGTGTCATCCGTGTTAAAATGCAACATCAGTTATATGTGCAGTGGTCAGTTTTAACTTTCCCTAATTTTCAAAAATTGACCATTTTCTCCTAAGAGTACCAATTTTTTGAAAACTCGAAATCATTGCATTTTGAAAATATTTTCAGAAACAATAACGTAAAAAATGGTCTTCCGAGGAGAACACTTTGATAATAATTATCAAAGACGGGAAAACCCGCCTAATTTTTCATATTTTAGCATAATATAGCACAAAGACGAGCTTATTAAGAAAAATACAAGTAAAATATACTTTTGTTCGAGCCAAAATCTGAAAGTCCACATAAAATACTGCTGCTTGATTATTTAAGTGCAAGAATATTTAGACTTTTATTTTTCAAAAACCAAACGGTCCATTTAGGACAAAATCCCATCAGACCCGCCATACCTCTTTTAATTTTTTTTAAAAAATTTTTAGTATCATAATAAGAAAATCAATGTATATATTAAGCTCTTTTTTATTAGTACTGTCATTGTTGTCAAAAGTTTAACAGATTGACTCTTTAACTCATCATTATGGTGAAGTACTTAAGATCACAAGCTCTGGCTCAGGTTTAGCTTGGATTGTGTTGATCAGTATTGGTCAGTAATCACCTATGTAAACACTTATGGACAGAGTACTGATGAAATTACAATGGACATAGCACAGTGCCTTGATACACACCTGTCAAATACTGACAGAATTCATCACATAATGTCAAATTGAAATTCAAATAAAACTCATCATTATTGGCATCTAAAAATCAGATCTATATAAAGACTGTAAATTTATTTTTTAACATAACATTCAATTTACATTTCAGAGAAAAGGTTGAAAATGAAGAAAGAAAACATAATTAAACACAGATATATCAAAGGTATCTATTATTCAAAATTTTTATGTTGAAAACATCATAACATATAATTGTTATTTCATATTTTTACTCTAAAATATATGAAACAATACATCCTGTCCTTTCCTAGTACATGCTATGTGCTAGTTATATATAATACTAGCACTAGCCTGTGCTGGTAGAGGTAGGGTCATTGCAGCATAAGATTTACAGTTGAAACCATTTAGATATTATATCATGTCCTTTCCTGGTACATGCTATGTGCTGGTTATATATAATACTAGCACTAGCCTGTGCTGGTAGAGGTAGGGTTATTGCAGCATAAGATTTACAGTTCAAACCATTTAGATATTGTATCCTGTCCTTTCCTAGTACATGCTATGTGCTGGTTATATATAATACTAGCACTAGCCTGTGCTGGTAGAGGTAGGGTCATTGCAGCATAAGATTTACAGTTCAAACCATTTAGATATTGTATCCTGTCCTTTCCTAGTACATGCTATGTGCTGGTTATATATAACTAGCACTAGCCTGTGCTGGTAGAGGTAGGGTTATTGCAGCATAAGATTTACAGTTGAAACCATTTAGATATTTCATCCTGTCCTTTCCTAGTACATGTTATGTGCTGGTTATATATAATACTAGCACTAGCCTGTGCTGGTATAGGGTTATTGCAGCATAAGATTTACAGTTGAAACCATTTAGATATTTTATCCTGTCCTTTCCTAGTACATGTTATGTGCTGGTTATATATAATACTAGCACTAGCCTGTGCTGGTAGAGGTAGGATTATAGCAGCATAAGATTTACAGTTGAAACCATTTAGATATTGTATCCTGTCCTTTCCTAGTACACGCTATGTGCTCGTTATATATACTACTATAGATATATTTTCATATTAACAATTTTTAATTTTTTTAAAAAAATTTTTAGTATCATAATAAGAAAATCAATGTATATATTAAGCTCTTTTTTATTAGTACTGTCATTGTTGTCAAAAGTTTAACAGATTGACTCTTTAACTCATCATTATGGTGAAGTACTTAAGATCACAAGCTCTGGCTCAGGTTTAGCTTGGATTGTGTTGATCAGTATTGGTCAGTAATCACCTATGTAAACACTTATGGACAGAGTACTGATGAAATTACAATGGACATAGCACAGTGCCTTGATACACACCTGTCAAATACTGACAGAATTCATCACATAATGTCAAATTGAAATTCAAATAAAACTCATCATTATTGGCATCTAAAAATCAGATCTATATAAAGACTGTAAATTTATTTTTTAACATAACATTCAATTTACATTTCAGAGAAAAGGTTGAAAATGAAGAAAGAAAACATAATTAAACACAGATATATCAAAGGTATCTATTATTCAAATTTTTATGTTGAAAACATCATAACATATAATTGTTATTTCATATTTTTACTCTAAAATATATGAAACAATACATCCTGTCCTTTCCTAGTACATGCTATGTGCTAGTTATATATAATACTAGCACTAGCCTGTGCTGGTAGAGGTAGGATTATAGCAGCATAAGATTTACAGTTGAAACCATTTAGATATTGCATCCTGTCCTTTCCTAGTACATGCTATGTGCTGGTTGTATATAATACTAGCACTAGCCTGTGCTGGTAGAGGTAGGGTCATTGCAGCATAAGATTTACAGTTGAAACAATTTAGATATTTTATCCTGTTCCTTTCCTAGTACATGCTATGTGCTGGTTATATATAATACTAGCACTAGCCTGTGCTGGTAGAGGTAGGGTCATTGCAGCATAAGATTTACAGTTGAAACCATTTAGATATTTTATCCTGTTCCTTTCCTAGTACATGCTATGTGCTGGTTATATATAATACTAGCACTAGCCTGTGCTGGTAGAGGTAGGGTCATTGCAGCATAAGATTTACAGTTGAAACCATTTAGATATTGTATCCTGTCCTTTCCTAGTACATGCTATGTGCTGGTTATATATAATACTAGCACTAGCCTGTGCTGGTAGAGGTAGGGATATTGCAGCATAAGATTTACAGTTGAAACCATTTAGATATTGCATCCTGTCCTTTCCTAGTACATGCTATGTGCTGGTTATATATAATACTAGCACTAACCTGTGCTGGTAGAGGTAGGATTATAGCAGCATAAGATTTACAGTTGAAACCATTTAGATATTGAATCCTGTCCTTTCCTTGTACATGCTGTGTGCTGGTTATATATAACACTAGCACTAGCCTGTGCTGGTAGAGGTAGGATTATAGCAGCATAAGATTTACAGTTGAAACCATTTAGATATTGAATCCTGTCCTTTCCTAGTACATGCTATGTGCTGGTTATATATAATGCTAGCACTAGCCTGTGCTGGTAGAGGTAGGGTAATTGCAGCATAAGATTTACAGTTGAAACCATTTAGATATTGTATTATGTCCTTTCCTAGTACATGCTATCTGCTGGTTATATATAATACTAGCACTAGCCTGTGCTGGTAGAGGTAGGATATTGCAGCATAAGATTTACAGTTGAAATCATTTAGTTATTGTATCCTGTCCTTTCCTAGTACACGCTATGTGCTGGTTATATATAATACTAGCACTAACCTGTGCTGGTAGAGGTAGGATTATAGCAGCATAAGATTTACAGTTGAAATCATTTAGTTATTGTATCCTGTCCTTTCCTAGTACACGCTATGTGCTGGTTATATATAATACTAGCACTAGCCTGTGCTGGTAGAGGTAGGGTCATTGCAGCATAAGATTTACAGTTGAAACCATTTAGATATTATATCATGTCCTTTCCTAGTACACGCTATGTGCTGGTTATATATAATACTAGCAATAGCCTGTGCTGGTAGAGGTAGGTTATTGCAGCATAAGATTTACAGTTGAAACCATTTAGATATTGTATCCTGTCCTTTCCTGGTACATGCTATGTGCTGGTTATATATAATACTAGCACTAGCCTGTGCTGGTAGAGGTAGGGCTATTGCAGCATTAGATTTACAGTTCAAACCATTTAGATATTGTATCCTGTCCTTTCCTAATACACACTATGTGCTCGCTATATATACTACTATAGATATATTTTCATATTTACAATTTTTAATTTTTTTAAAATAATTTTTAGTATCATAATAAGAAAATCAATGTATATATTAAGCTCTTTTTTATTAGTGCTGTCATTGTTGTCAAAAGTTTAACAGACTCTTTAACTCATCATTATGGTGAAGTAGTTAAGATCACAAGCTCTGGCTCAGGTTTAGCTTGGATTGTGTTGATCAGTATTGGTCAGTAATCATCTATGTAAACACTTATGGACAGAGTACTGATGAAATTACAATGGACATAGCACAGTGCCTTGATACACACCTGTCAAATACTGACAGAACTCATCACATAATGTCAAATTGAAATTCAAATAAAACTCATCATTATTGGCATCTAAAAATCAGATCTATATAAAGACTGTAAATTTATTTTTTAACATAACATTCAATTTACATTTCAGAGAAAAGGTTGAAAATGAAGAAAGAAAACATAATTAAACACAGATATATCACAGGTATGTATTATTCAAAATTTTTATGTTGAAAACATCATAACATATAATTGTTATTTCATATTTTTACTCTTAAATATATGAAACAATACATCCTGTCCTTTCCCAGTACACGCTATGTGCTAGTTATATATAATACTAGCACTAGCCTGTGCTGGTAGAGGTAGGGTCATTGCAGCATAAGATTTACAGTTGAAACCATTTAGATATTGTATCCTGTCCTTTCCTAGTACATGCTATGTGCTGGTTATATATAATACTAGCACTAGCCTGTGCTGGTAGAGGTTGGGTAATTGCAGCATAAGATTTACAGTTGAAACCATTTAGATATTTTATCCTGTCCTTTCCTAGTACATGCTATGTGCTGGTTATATATAATACTAGCACTAGCCTGTGCGGGCCTTATCAGAAATGTCGTTAACACCATTTTTAAATTTACGTATCTAGCGTGAGATGGACCTATATGACAGCTTTCGCTCACCAAAAACATCTTGCATTTCAATGAATGTTTGTTTGGGCGATTTAACGAGTTTTGCACAGGCTTTCATGAAGCTTCTCATTTCAATAATGTTTTTACCTGTCATGTCCGTCATTTTCCAAGCAGTGTAATGAGTGTTATGATGAAAATATGGCAAGAAAAAACTAATTCTTTTGCATATATAATCTAAAAATGTTCCATGTGTTTGGGAATGAACTCAGTCACCCATGACAAGTGACAATATAATAAATTACGGTGTTTTATTTACGGTTTACAGGAAGGGACTTTTTGAACGACCCTCGTACATGCTATGTGCTGGTTATATATAATACTAGCACTAGCCTGTGCTGGTAGAGATAGGGTTATTGCAGCAGAAGATTTACATTTGGAACCATTAAGAAATTGTATCCTGTCCTTTCCTAGTACATGCTATGTGCTGGTTATATATAATACTAGCACTAGCCTGTGCTGGTAGAGGTAGGGTTATTGCAGCAGAAGATTTACATTTGGAACCTTTAAGAAATTGTACCCTGTTCTTTCCTAGTACATGCTATGTGCTGGTTATATATAATACTAGCACTAGCCTGTGCTGGTAGAGGTAGGGTTAAAGAAGCATAGGACTGGTACATGTGGTAGTTGAAACTATTTAGATATTGTATCCTGTCCTTTCCTAGTACATGCTATGTGCTGGTTATATATAATACTAGCACTAGCCTGTGTTGGTAGAGATAGGGTTATTGCAGCAGAAGATTTATGTTGAAACCATTTAGATATTGTATCCTGTCCTTTCCTAGTACATGCTGGTTATATATAATACTAGCACTAGCCTGTGCTGGTAGAGGTAGGGTTATTGCAGCATAAGATTTACAGTTGAAACCATTTAGATATTGTATCCTGTCCTTTCCTAGTACATGCTATGTGCTGGTTATATATAATACTAGCACTAACCTGTGCTGGTAAAGGTAGGGTTATTGCAGCAGAAAAATGGCAGTTGAAACCATTTAAGAATTGTTTAGTTTTCTTTTGAGGTACATGCTAGTGTAACCTCAGATTTACCTCAAGCATACCTGCCAGAACTCATTTAGACTTTTTTATTTCTATGAACGAATACCATTAATGTAAAATGTCTTACCTTGTGACCTTTGAACTTCTGTATGACCTGACCTTTAGTATTCCAAACACAACAGGTGGAGTCCTAAAACAGAGAATATATAAATACTATTTTTAATGTGTGAGCCTTGCTCTAAAAAGTTAAATAGGGACTGCATTGATCTTCATTTGAATTCCTGAGAGTCATGTCATACAATTTTTTAAATCTACATTCATCAACAATCATTCAATTAGACTCAGTGTTCAAAATAGAGGAGAGTGTCAAGGACTAAGATCAAACTAAATGTATCTTTTTCAAATACATGATGATGTGAAATTATGAATATAAAAAAAAATCTTGTAAAAAAAAGTCAGAAGGCTATACATGTACTTTCTATATTTAAAATTGGTCCATAAATAAATTTTTGATCTCCATAAATGTAAATGATTTTTTTAATTTATAAACATGGCTGCCATGCTGCTGTTTGGATGAAATTGACAAATTTTAATTTGCATATACTGGTAATACAAGGTTTCTGTTTCACTAAAATTGGATCTATTTTGGCAAGCAGTTTCAGAGAAGACGCTTAAAATAACCATCTCATTTGCTTAATCCATGAAATATGGGTCAACAAGATAATTTAACTGAAAAATCTGATGTATATGTGTGTGATTCTATACCTCTATTCTCTATACAGTCAAACCTGTCTATAAAGGCCACCCAAGGAAACCAGTAAAAGTGGGATCCATGGGCAAGTGGCCTTTAGATACAGGTTCAAATAATATGATTAAAGAACAACTGGGATACAATTCTACCAAGCAGGTGATCCTTATATAAAGTGGCATTTAAGGCAGGTTTGACTGTATATCAAATCTGAACTAAAATGGTCTATATATAAATATCAGTGTTCAATCTAGAAATTGGACACAGGGGGTCATGCTGGCCCAGGCAACTTTTAACAGGGGGCCAATTCTTAAAGTAAGGGGTCAATGCTTTATGACAAAGGACACAACATTATGTAAACCGAAAGACAACAATTTCACATCTTTAATATGGTAAATAAGATGACAGTAAGTATTGTAATCATAATCAGATGATGAAAAACACAAAGCAGTAGTCATGCGTTGTTTATTTTTGTCATAATTTAGCCACTTCTTGTACTTTGGACCGCTAACCAACCCTGTTGAAATTTACTTGCAACCGTAACACCTGCATGACAGTGCCGATGATTGCTGATCATTCATCTGGAGTTTCATCGTCATTTTGTGGGATGTTTTTTTAATTAGTGGTTTTTGCTCGTTTTCCCCCTTGGGGGCAAAATATGCAAAAACTACACTTCATAATCAAAAACAAACATACTAATCCATATCCGAAATCACAATCCAGAAGCAAAGTAAAAACTTTGGAACTGAAAACTGAACTGTCACGTTTCCAATCACTTTGATGACTAAATAATCAACATTACTTTGGCGCTTGAAAACGAGTTTCTACGACTTCCTTACATAAAGCGCACTACTGACAAAGACCAACACAGAAAACTATGACGTCATATATTTTTGTGTGATTACAATTGTGATAAACAGTTCTGGTAAACAATACTGGGACAATCTCGAAAGATAAAAATTCAACATGCCCGTTTCGGCCCAGGGAATCATTCCCAGTGCGTCAAACTGACGAAAATCACGGGAATGCCGCAATGGCGCGCTCTAAATTGAACACTGAAATATACAACAGCTATATATCTGATTTTGTTTAATTTATAATAATGGCAGCGATCTGGATTTCAAAACAGTCATGCTTCAAACAATTTTTAATTTGCATTCTTCAAGAAAAATGTCATATACTGACATTGTTACTTGAAGTAACCAATGGCAATATTTTGTCTCTTTTATAAAACAGCATGGAACACTTTCATATCTAAACAGAATCATCAGAAATAAATATCAAGGCAATATCACAATAAATAACTTAACATTAATCTGCCAACAAGGCAAGGCAGATCTTAAATTTCTTAAAGTAAAAAGTTGGTGATGTAACAATATCAATGGAATATTTTTTACTGCAACAATTTTCAACCTTATTTAAACAGCATTCAATTCACCAATAATTAAGATCTTATGTCAAATATTACACCAACAAAACCATGTCTATGTCAATAAGCAAAGCTGGTGACATCATGATTTAAATTAATATCTTTTATAAAGAATATTCACTTCACCGACACTTATCAGTGCCTATGTGAAGTAACATAGCTGGTAACATCATAATATAAATCAACACCTGTTATAAAGTATACTCACTTCACCAACACTTATCAGTCTATCTCTTAATAAGAATGCTGTCCACACACGAGCAGAATGTCCATACAATACATCAAGTATAGAACTGGTACAAGTCTCCCAACTAGCCAGAGAGATTTCTTTTAAATTACTCGAGGAGGAAGAACCAGCATTATCTGTAAATTTTAGCTGCCATACTCGAATACTTCTGTCATCAGAGACAGAGCAAAGTTGACATCTGTCCAGGTTAAAATGTATGGAAAATATGACACCCTGAAATGAAATAAATAAAACATACAGTCTCATTTAGTCAAAGGTTTGTTTGTTTGTTTGTTTACTTGATAGCTTGCTTGCTTGCTTGCTTGCTTGATTGATTGATTGATTGATTGATTGATTGATTGATCGATCGATCGCTTGCTTGCTTGATTGATTGATTTCACTGGGAACAGTTTGATGATACTACACAAATAAATGTATATTATAGTCTTTCAAGTTCTGTTTTTGAAGTACTGTAATAATTAGAAACATATTCTGAACACTTGAATCTGTGAGGATACACTAACATACTCTAACATCTATAGCTACCACATATAGGTGTTGATTCTTTTCTAATTAATTTACTATTATTTTTCTTTATATATAAGTTATTATAATACCTGATGTCCAGAGAATGTGTGCATGACAGAGACTTTGTTGTTTACAGGTTTACCATGTGGCGACCATATAAGTACTTGATTGAATACAGTACCAGCTGCAAGTATCAAGTTATCCCAAGTACGACCTATAAACCTGGCACAATATCTGATGGAAAGTTAAGGTGCAACAAGTAAAAGTGAATTATAGAAATCTGTAGCTATAATTTTTACAGTCAATTATTTAATCCATCCATTCATCCACCAACCCATCCATCCAACCAACCACCCACACATCGATCAATCCATCGATCCGTTCATCCATCTACCCACCCACGCATCCATCCATCCATCCATCCATCCATCCATCCATCCCATCCATCTATCCATCCATCCATCCATCCATCCATCCATCATCCATCCATCCATCCATCCATCCATCCATCCATCCATCCATCCATCCACCCACACACCCACCCATCCATCCATCAATCCTCCCACCCACCCACCCACCCACCATCCCATCCCATCCCATCCCATCCCATCCCATCCCATCCCATCCCATCCCATCCCATCCATCCATCCATCCATCCATCCATCCATCCATCCATCCATCCATCCATCCACACACCCACCCATCCACCCATCCATCCATCAATCCTCCCACCCACCCACCCACCCACCCACCCATCCATCCATCCATCCATCCATCCATCCATCCATCCATCCCACCCATTTATCCATCTATCACTTCCTCCCCTCCCCATTTCTTCAATGTTTTTCTATATCCCCTTCCCTCAATTTATCACCAACTGCCTCTATAATGCCAACATTTTACTAGACAAATGGTGGTGATTAATCAAGTTTTCACCAAACACTAACCACAAACCCATGTTTTCAGAACAGACTATATTTATTTTCTTTATTTGATGTTTTTTGCATTGTTCTAAGGGCCCTTTGTTGCCTAGGTAACATAATTAGACTTTACATCGACAAAAGGATACAATATACAGTTCTCTACACATTGTACCCTCTGTAGTACTGTGGTGTCCTTCCAGTTAATCTTTAATATAACATTATGACTTGTAGCAGCCACAATGTGATCATCTCCACCTTCCTGAAAATGGAATAAAGAAATTTGATATAAATGCAGTAATGCAGTTAATAAAGGCCTTATGTGCTCCCAGCACGAAGAGGACTAAGTAAGTAAGTAATGCAAGTAATAAAATTATTTTCTTCTCTCTCTCCATAATTTTGCTTATTTACAATGCAAACTTCCAAGTCACATAATACCATTGATGAACCAATAGAAGCAAGCAATAAAGTAAAGTCCCTCTCTTACCAACAGTTCATAGAAACCAAACTCAAAGTTACAACACCAACAATGAACTTACTCCCCACTCTTAGTTAACAGCAACTTATTCCACCACATTGAAAATACTGGTCACTTTAGATCAAGGAAACTTTGATTCAAACATAAGTTTTGTCAATATATAGGCTTGAAACATAATTTCTTATCAGCAGTACACAGAAATCAGACACACAGTTGAGACTGAATAGATGGAAAGAGAAAGTACTACCATGCTTCCCCATCAGGATTGAAGAGTTGTACCTATGTGGTAGTACAAATGGGCAGTAGTATGATAAGGGCAGTTATAACTAAATGACGAGAGAAGATGTGATGAAAAGTTAACCTTATAATGGGTACTAACAGGTGTCCCAGCAAACAGAGTTTTTTTTTACTCCAAGTCACTTCAGGTCAAAGAAACTGGAATGAATATCAGCTTATTCAACATACAGTCTCGAAAAACATACTTTATCTTCAGTATAATTTGCACAAACCTTGTCATATAACCAGTTAACATCTAAGATCCAATCTTCTAGTTCTAACAGCTGACTTGTCTTAACAAGTGTCTGACTAGATACATCAAATGAGACTATCTGTACACACTTCTCACCAAATACACAAAATATCTTCTTTTCCTGGAGGTCTGTAAAATAATAACAAAAAATCCATTACATACAAGTTTAAACTGAAATTTGGATGCCATATAACAAAAGACAAATGTTATTATATGTACTACATATTTTTGATACCCATATATGGATTGATCAGTATTAGATGGTCGAATTTAGAATTTAGAATTAAATCCAAATTTTATTGATTTTGAAATGATAAAATATTGAGAGATTTGTAAAAATAGTCTTCCAAAAAATTGTTGTCTTAAATGATGGATGATCGATCTTGGATTGTGTTGTACTGCAAAAATGATCCGACCATATGGGCATATTGAAATGGCAGATCTAAAAATATATTTAATATGTTTTTAATCAAAATGATGTATAATTTGACCCCATATGACAATTTCTTTTATTTATACATTAATTATTTCAATTTATCACCCCTTTTCTTTTTAGGAGCTATAATTTGAATCTAAATGTGCTGTTGGCAAACAGATACTACAGTATATATACTGGTACAAAAATTACCATACTACATTGTACATGCAAACTGCTGGGACAAGTGGCTATGCTCCAGGTAGCTCAGCTTACAGGTAGACCTACCCCTGCATTTTACACTTTCTTATGACTTTGAGGACTCAATTACTACTGGAAGTAGCACACAGACTGGAGTTTTGAAGGGTAGAAGTAACAAATAAAAAACTTATGAAGGATACATGTAGATTGATTTAATTATTTAATGGAGTTTTATGTCCAAGTCAAGAATATTTCACTTATACTGAGATGTCATCAGCTAAAGGTGAAGTGGCAGGAATTATTACAATTGTGCGCACTCAGGACAATGAGCAGGGCATCAGTTTTTAGGTTTTTTTTTCTAAAAGATCCCATGACTTTAATTTCTATAGCTTACATCATGTTATTGCCAAAATAATTGTCACTACCTATTCTGAACTCTTGGTCAGACCAGGCTGGGTTTTGAACCCTGGCCTCCATCATACAAAGTGAACACTCTACTGAGTAGTTGTAAGGTTAAGGACTCTTAAGAAGTACCCCATGACTTTCATTTTTAATTGTTGAGTGCTTATGGAAAAACAGTCAACACCTATTTTCACGTCTTGGTCAGACCCAGCCAGGGTTCAGACCTCAAAATCCTTCATACAGAATAAAAAACACTCCAATAGCTATCTTACAAGAGTGGCTAGGAATGTGGCAGTCTGAGTAACTCATTTGGTAAAATATCCATTTATAAAGATGAGCTTTTATTTCTTGTAAAAAATTCTTATAATTGACAACAATGTTACCTTCTCTCTGTCTTATTCCATGTATATTTCTACAAGGTAGGACATTTGTTGATTTGATACAACATCTTCTATTTATGTCATAAACTTTCAAGTAACTACCAATACCTGAAATATAAATATCAATCAGAAATGATCAAACTACAGAACAGACATGACTAATTTAGACATTAATTAAACATATAAAACTACCCTGTAGACATAGTATATCTCAGTTACTTGTCAATATCAACTACTGTATAAATGCTTTTTTTCACTTTTGCTATACTCGCGGTTTGACATCATAGCGTGAAATTAAATTCAAGCGAATATTTTCATGTAGCATTCATTAAATGTAGACTCAGATAATCTGTAGAGATAATTGTTAACATTAGCCACCGGACAGTGAAATTTTATACCCATGAATGAGCTCCAGTGTCTGAACCGCGAAAATTTTACCCCACAGTATTAAACAACTATACAGTATAAAACAGAGGGTAGAGTTCATTCTATATTCTATCTATCTATCTTTCAATACTGCATCACCCTCTTTTAAGTATTATTTACAGCATACATATATCTTGAAGATACAGGAATTTGTGTATAATTTGAGAACTACAAATTTTCTTTATTTTTCCATGAAATTTACATCAACGATAATACATGGTAAAGTATAAAGTCTGTGTAATATAGGAAATTGAATGCAAAGGATTCAAATTTTTATTATCAATATCAAGATCCTTTTGTACATTTTTTGAAATTAATTTTTCTTTAAATATTTTTTTGAAATCTTAATTTTCTCTCTCAATACTAGCATGGCAGTATTATTCATAACAGATTTGTTTAGCACATTATGACTGAGTTTAAGAATTGCAGAAGACAAACAAAAATTCTAATGCAAAGATTTTGTAAACAGGATTTTGATTGGACCCGGCCGCAGTAAAACCTACGTTTTACGGTCGGGAGTTATGACGTCGCGTGCTGTCTAGGCTACTATTACGTCATGTATTCCTACACGCCGGTACACGTGCTTTTGTTTACAAAACGTTATGACATAATTCAACCTTGTAAACAAAGATTTTGTTATATTCAAACATCGATATTTATTTGGCAATTGTATTTCGAAGAATAAAATCATTATACCTATGGGTATCAGTACATGTATTTTAGTGATAGAACTATATTTGTGTTGCGGCGTAACGATACAGGTCTACATTGATGCGTCTGTAACTGTAGCATCGAAAATCTTCATTTATTCAATTAATTTGAGCATTACGTTTTTATTTGCATTAGAATGGAGATGACTATGTTACATTCGAAGAGTTCCGACCGTAAAACGTGGATTTTACTGTCGCAAATACCGTTTACCTGGCTCCGCAAGCGTCGCCAGGTAGAACTCATTTTGCGACAGTAAAATCCACGTTTTACGGTCGGAACTCTTCAAATGTAGCATAGTTATCTCCTAAATTTAAACTCTCGACATAACTCTCGATTGGAGTAGAGTGAAGTAATGGAGCTTTATATCTATCATTATCATGACAAAGTCTTGACATACATGTGATCAAATAAAATGCAACATGTCTAAAGGGAACACCTGCTGGAACAAAGATATTATTTAGGCTGGGCAGGTATTGGGTTTTCATAGGTTTGAATTAATAATCAATATACATGTAAATGGTACGTCCTTAAAAGATATTTCACTTCAGAAATGTCTCCTCCAGTTTTCAAAAACTTCCATTGTTCACAAGTGTAGCTTTATTACAATTCAATGATAAGCCAAAAGAAAATATATGCTTCTGTTGCTGCTTTTACAAGAATTTGGGTTGCTGGTTGGTAGGTTTTTTTTTTACACTGACCACATTCTTCGACTTCAATAATGATACTCATCAAAATCTAAGATGGACATATTTAATGAAGAAAAAGACGTAGATCACAGGTGTCAATTTTACAATCCTTGTTAAAATATTTTCATAAAAACTTTAGGATCAGTCTGGTTGGCAGAAACACATGTTTTGGTCTTACCAGCAAATACATAAGGCTCCAGGACATGAAGTGCTGTGACTGGTCCATTGAAATATAGTTGCTCCATTTTCTTTTCCTAACTTATACCATACCACATGGTACTCAAGAATGGTACATGTTCACATCCGTGTTTCAATATGTATCTAAATAAAAAGATAATAAAAATGTGTATGATATAAATATAAATCAGAGAAAGTCAAACCACCTATATATGCTCTACCAAATATACAACGGCCAAGTAGGAATCAACAGAGACTTCTACCTACAAGTGAGTGACAGACAAACCTGTGGCCAGCCACTAACTATTCAAGGAAAGACTCGACCACATTTCCAGCAACTATTTACAGTGGCGGATCCAGCGGGGGGGGCACAGGGGGCCCGTGCCCCCCCAGTTGCCCCGACTTTTCCCCTCTCTCTCACAGCTAATTGCCAATCAACCAGCGTAATGACCAGTTAATTAGTGGTACTGATTAATTAATTCGTGTACACGGGTAGGAAATTGCAATCAGGTGATGATGTATTTTACCAGTTCGCTGAAGCATGAAAGAATCCAGGTAGTACTGACCAGTCTTAGGTAATGATGTTATTTACCTGATCGCTGAGGCGTGAAAGAAACCAGTTAACGTTAATTGGTCATACTAATTAAGAGACTTCTATGAAGAGTGATTCCATTAATCATACGTGAATTCATCTAATTTACCTTTTTAAACCAAGGGACATGGCCAAGAGAGAGAGAGAGAGAGAGAGAGAGGGAGAGAACTATTTTTTAGCACACAAAATTATCTTTTTTGTATATTTTTACAGCACGATGTTCTATCTCCATATAAAAGTACAAATTTTTGTACATTTTTATTTTTAATTGGTTTTAATGGGGGGGGGGGATCTGTCTCATTTGACTTTTTATTCTATTCGTCCGATTATCGGCTTTACGAAACAAATCAGTCTGAAATGATCAGTGTTTTTTTTCTAGTGACACGATTCTTGTCTGTTACACCTTTAATGCGCATTATATAATGATGAAACTGACTAACTAGCCATTTTAAAACTAATACAAAATGTAATATAATAAAAGATGGATGTCATACAATTGATTTTAAACAAGTGTGGAAAAGGGGGTGTGGTAGTAGGAGACCTACCCCTTCGGTATATGTAGCAGGCAGGTCAGTTGGTAGAGTGCTTGTTCCTTAAGTCAAGGAGGTCGAGGGTTTGGTCTCTGGTCAGGTCTGACCCAAAAATTCGCTCGGCATTAAAAATAAACGCGGGTCTTTCGGACAAACATTAAAAACCGAGGCCCTTTGTCACGGTAGGCGTGACATGATAAAGAACCCTCACTGCATAATGCCATCACCGCAAAGCACAGGTAAATATTTCTGCACCTACACCTATAGCTGGTGGCGTCTCGATATAAGTGAAATATTGTTGACTTAGAAGTTAAACCCCATTAATCAATGATCAATCAAACTCAGGACGGGATTCAAACAGAAAGACTTTCCTTTATCAACTCAACTGGATCACCCAGACCACGTTCATCTATTTATCGACTAAATTAAATCAAAACACTGGTATCCCTCCAAAGGATCGATGTATCGATCTACAACTTCCAAAGGTCGAACGAACTCCTTTAATATAACGAAAAAATGACGGTCTGGATCTGCGGTGCACAACTACACCTCGACAAATAAAAAGACCGACAATACAAGTTACCGACGGCGACAAATTTCGACAGTACAGTTGATAGACATATATCGATAAAGATACTAGTATTATGAACTCACCGACACTCATAGCCACCTGCGTCAATATTACAATTTTTGAAAAAAGCTAGACTGGTTTAGATCTACTTTGAATGCGAGGTAATTATAAAAAGGACGCTCGACAGTGTTTAAGATGCAGGAAATTGCACCATTTGTACTGAAAAAAGCGATTTTTTTCTGGGGGTGCATGCCCCCAGACCCCCTAGAAGGTCGCGCCTTTGGCGCGTACTTGTGCCCCCCCATTCACCAAGACTCTGGATCCGCCCCTGATTTATTCTTCCCAAGAACTATAAAAGAATTAACCAACTACAAGCTTGCAACTTCATCACTGGCTGTATCCAAGGAGCTATAACATCTAGACACTCTTTGACATTGTCACTTTAATGTCACAACTTTTCCTGTTTTAAACTGTTTTTAATATGTAAATATTGATGACAGTAATATAGCATGTGTTGTAAACTGCCCAAGTTGTACCGGCAGAACTTTCAACACCTCGTGAGAGTCCAGGCCCCGGTTTTACAATCATTCCTTAGCTAAGATTTTCCTTACTTTAAATCTTGCAAAATTTCAAATCTTCATAATTTTGTTAATTTTTAAGATATCCTGGAATTTAAGGTGTTATTTTTATGATCACCTCAAGATTAAAACATTTGCATTTAGTTTTGACAAAAATATTCATCAGTATTTCAAAATAAAGATTACTAAAAATTGCTAATTTTAAGTTAAGGAAAATCTTAGCTAAGAAATGATTGTGAAACTGGGGCCAGTTCCTTAGTGGAAGAAGAAGAAATCAAGATACTAGTATATATTTATTGTGATATAACTAACTTTGGTACCCATGCAGTCCCAATAAATTCTATACAAGAAAAATTCAGACATGTTCAAAATCATTTCATTTATTCATAATAGTCATAATTAAGCTTTTTAAATTAATATTAACATTAAAGAGAAAAAATCAAAACAAATAAATTTGATTACAGTCGAATAAAATACCAACAATGGCATTAGCTTTATCAATCGAAAGCTGATTGATCTTTACACAGATACAGTTTTACACAGATTTAATTCTGTTCATCTTATTGAAACCTCTGTCTATTGTCAGTTTGTTGACAAATGTGGTTCTGGTATCACATTGATAGATTGAGGTTTTAAGCTAACATTTAGAGATCTAATATCATCAATAACGCCAACTCACATCAACTTACCCGAATCTGTCAAAACCACATGGCAATGTTGTTTCCGGAAGTAAGCACTGGATTACAACACCCAAAGTGAAAACGGCCACATTTAAATCCGGTCCTTGCATACTATCATTGTGTATAGCAATAAACTGTTTATGATAGAACGTCCAACAATCAAACAATGTATAGAGATAAAAAGGAGGATTTTGTGCATTCGAGCAACAAACAGCAAGCTTAAAAATGTCAGTTTCAATTTAAAAGGCAAAACCGACGAAATAACAAATACAAATTTAAAAAAATAGTCTTGTGTGAGTTAACTAAAATGTTTACTTTTGTGGTTTGGTTTTTGTTCTTATGTTACACGTACACTGGTTATTTTATCAGTCTCTGAGATTGTTTGTATCGGACCATCTCTATTCAATACTTCCTTTTTCTTTCCATCCGAGTAGATTATATTAGTATTAATCAGTTTAGACTCTTTACCTGGTAGTGTTTTGCAGCATGGGCTATGATCATGTTTGTTTTCAGTCTCAACAGTGTCCATATTCCTGTTTCTGCTCTTAACTGATGTCTTTTTATGATCTTTATTCTCATATTGAAAAAGTAGTTTTTAAGTCCTCGTGGAAATTTGTCATAGTAAGGTCTGGCAAACTGGAAGGTGGCCAACATCATGGACTCACTCATTGTCTCCAAGAAAGGCAACTGGCAAGGTTATAACAGTACCAAAACTACTAAACTATTAGCCTTATCAACCATATATATATAAATGAAATACTCTTGACTTGGATATAAAAGTTAAACCCCATTCAATCAATAAATCCCATATCACGACAATCTCAAATTGCTTGACCCAACCTGATTTGTACAACCAGTAACTCTCACACAAATTTTGACAGTCGTCAAAGATGGTCTTCAGTCTTATTCAGATAAAATCTATTCTACATCTGGAATCGACCAAATGTGGATTCTTAAAAATTCTTAAGAATTACTTGAACATCTTGCTTCTAATATTTTATCTCGCGTTAAAAGCATAAAAAAACACATTTGATTTTTCTACACTTTACACCATTGTCCCTCATTCCAAATTAAAAGAACGTCTTAAACAAATTATTCACTTGTTTTTTTTTTTTACAAAACATGGTAAGCCAAGATACAAATACCTAGTGGTGAACAGGGATTATGGGTATTTTGTCAAGCATCATACGAATTCCAAACAAAAATATACCAAAGATACCATCAACAAAATGTTGGAGTTGTTGATAGACAACATATTTCTTGTGTTTGGTACGGTAATATAATTTTCCAGTAAACAATCGGCAAACTGTGCATCATTGCTTGATGATTTGTTTTTGTATTCTTATGAAGCAGCATTTATGCAGAACTTTGTTAAATCTGGAGAAAAGACTATGGCCAAATCATTCAACTCCACATACAGATATATAGATGAAGTTCTGTCTTTTAACAATCCTAAATTTGGAGACTATGTGAATACCATTTATCCTAGTGAGCTTGAAATAAAAGATGAGACTGAGACTAATACCTCAAGTTTTGCTTCATATTTAGACTTATAACTCAATTATGACGCCTAGGAAAGGTTACATGACAAACGTGATGACTTAAGTTTTTCTATTGTCAACTTTCCTTTTCTATGCAGCAATATACCTGCTTCTTCTGCTTATATTGTATTTTTCTCTAATTTATTCGCTATGGTACAGCTTGTAATTTATACAAAGAAGCAAGCTGCTTACAAATAAATTGTTGTCCCAGGGATTTTGCAAGCCTCGGCTTATCAGGGCCCTCAAAAAGTTTTATGGCTGTCATCACAGTATTGTTGGTAAGTTTGATGTGTCCAGAATTGCCCTGAATATATTTGACGTCCTAAAGTTCCATGTTCCTTTCACTCAATTTTGTGTATTTACGTGGCGGGTGTAGCTAGCTAAATAGGAGGTGCTTATCCTTCCGGATCACCCGGCCTCACTTCCCTGTTGGAAGTTCATGTGTTTAACCTAACTTGTCAATTTCAAAGTTTTTACTTTGCTTCAGGATTGTAATTCTTACATAGATTAGTGTGTTTGTTTTTGATTCTAACAATATTGTCTGGTATGGCAAACTGGCGACAACTAATTACTAGTATACGGTAGATGACTGTCAAAGATCATCCTCTATGGTGACACAGACAAACAGAAAAGGCGATGAACAAACAACATTGCAAGTTAAATGGACAGAGGAATATTTTGCAAACAGATGGGAAAGGTCGATGCAGTGTATAGTGGTGTAGTGTCCCTTTACGATACTAGTTCATTTTGAAGTATTTTCACTCTTTGGGGTTCTTTAAATGCCGTTGATGTTAACGTTAGTTTATATTTTCTAGTTAGTGTTTCCTTTTTTATAGGTTTAATTTATTGTTGCTCCGGCATATTCTCCCGTGTTTATTGTTATATTTATCACATATTGGTGATTATAATTATATTTAACGATAATTAAAAATTTCCAGATCGGTTTAAACATCATAACGGTCTTCATAATTCCTTGTAGAGTTCTGGTCTTTTCCTTCTTGACAGTTACCAAGAACACAATTTTGATATTTCACTTTTCACGTGCTGAATTTATGTATTATCAACTGCCATGTTGAAAAATAACAGCAACATATTGCAAACTAAATTAAAATGAAAATGAAAATCCGTGAAGGCAATTCTATCTGCTTGTTAAAATATGTCTGACATACATGTACCTGTCAAGTTTCACGCTTTGCGTGTGAGAGTCGCGCGTTTTATATAAAATCACGTTCACACGCGCAATTTCTCATGCATATTTGTAAAATACCCAATTGTTCAATATTTCATACACATTATTAACGATAACAGTGGATACATCCAAAAAATTTGTGTTTGGTCATGTTATGGGTACATATTGCAAGGGCGTCGTACCCTTTACGCACAATATGCACTTGCGTATACTTTTCAAAGCCCCCAAACATAATTAATGTGTCAAAAGATGACCGAAATTTGAGAATTGCACTTTGGAACCTTCATAATCTTGTTCTGATGTTGCAAAGGAGTATTGGAGACTTAATGTTTTAATGAATTTGTTGACCACCTGAAGACTCAATTACAAGAAAGACTCTGTAATTCCAGACGAAGTCTGAAAGAACAATACCTCCTGAGTCATAAAATCAACTTGCTGACAAATGACACGTGGCAGGATATCAAGGAGTGTTACAATGATTTCTTGTCTCATTGTGACAATATAGACGATGAGCTGGAAATGTGGAAAATTGCTGTTTAACTTCAAAATGTTAAATGCAAGCGTCTATGCGAAGCACTGGAGTCGCTCAAGCTTTATCCAAATACATATATATAATGTATATATACAATATTTCACGCACTTTTAACCACGTCAGTTTCAACAGCATCGGCTGAGCGCTCATTCAGTAATCTTCGCAGATTGAAAACTTATTTGAGAAACACAATGTCCCAAGAACGACTTTTAGTCCAGATGACAAATGGTATTTTTTCACATAACCTAAAAAAATAGTCCGCACAAAATGTTTTTACATAAAGTTGTTCTGAAACATGTCCCTAATCAAAAACTGCATGATGCCACCTTGGCAGCCTTGGGGAATTTAAGATATCCAAGATGGCGGACAAGATGGCTGCCAGAATCGTTTTCATTTGATATCTGTTGATGTTTAAGGGTTTTCCATATGTTATTGTGTATTTGCAGTATATAAATGATAGTTTAACATTAATGCTTCACTATAATGATAAAAAAATCAATAGAATGATAATTATAGAATTTATTATAGCGAAAATGGTCTTAGTTTTGCTATTTCTAAGAGTGCAAAGCTAGATAAGTAACAAAATATGTTTTTTTTCTAACTTTTCTACAATTACAGTGCAAAGTCCATTCAAATTCCCTCTATGATCGATTGAATAACACCATAATAAGCACTGGTTTGATAAAATAGTACAGCCACAGGTTTATCGTCCTGCTTTGACCTGCCCTCAGACATTACAGCCACTACTTTACTGTCCTGCTTTGACCTGCCCTCAGACATTACAGCCACAGCTTTACTGTCCTGCTTTGACCTGCCCTCAGACATTACAGCCACAGCTTTACTGTCCTGCTTTGACCTGCCCTCAGACATTACAGCCACAGCTTTACTGTCCTGCTTTGACCTGCCCTCGGACAGAACAGCCACAGCTTTACTGTCCTGCTTTGACTTGTCCTCAGACGGTGCAGCCTTAGTTTTACCGTCCTGCTTTGATCTGGCCTCAGACAGTACAGCCACAGGTCTGTCCTGCTTTGAGCTGCCATCAGGCAGTACAGCCACAGGTTTACTGTCCTGCTTTGACCTGCCTTCATCAAGAATGTCTGCAATCAAGTAACTATAGTCTGTAACATCAACTACAATTTTACACAACACTGTCTAACGTTTTTACATTCCGTGGAATGTTTTTGCTAAGGGACTACCTCTCAAAATGTCACTTTTAGTAGCACTTCTAGACTAGAGTTCGCCTTTATCACACCTATGCACCCAACAAAACCCATCAGCATATCAATACCCTTAATCTAAGTACATGTACATGTTTTGGGAACAAATCTGGCTGTAATGATATGACACTCAATATAAACTCGATACAATTAAAATAAAACAATTAATGTTCAAATCATATTAGAAACTGGCAACTTAAATTTTAAAAAGGTAAACTTTCACCAGGTAAGTGAGGCCAGGTGCAACTGAAGTGTTAGCACCTCATGTTTTTCTAGCTACGTGCAACACTTGTGTTTAACTGTTGTTCAGCTGTATATACAATAAAAGTTTATCTGCATTCATTTAACATCTGAACTTCACACAAAGCAGTCATCTACTGGAACAATGTCAATTACAGGCGTCGAAATCTAGAGTTTTGCCACACATGCAATACTTAAGAAATCAAAATCTAATTCACACGCCCTTGGCACCAGGATTGCATGTTCTCATGTAACCTCAGAGGCAACATTGTCCGTTTTCTGTCACCTACGGTAAAAATGAGCTTGTAGTACCATAATGTTTTACTTCTACATCTGAACCTTAGATCTTTCATATCCTCTTTATCATACCCTGCAGACGAAGTTTATGGGGGTATATAGGAATCAACCTGTCTGTCTGTCTATTTGTCCATCTGGTTGTCTGTCCCAATATCGTGTCCGTTCCAAACCAACATGAAACGATGTGTCGCATACCACAGTTACGTGCATAAACCATAGGTCAAGGTCAGGAGGTCAATATTGGGGTGGGGGTGGGGTTATTTGGCTCTTAAGAGAAGTTCTAGTTTTCTTTATTATAACCGCTTTGCCAGATTGGTTATCGTAAAGAAATTTATTGTTGGGTAAGAAGAAGTGCAAGAGCATGCGTAGATTTCAGCCCATTTTGTGATGAAATTTTGGCATCAAAGTTATCTGCCTTAGCCAGTATCAGTCCTCCACCAGAACCAGTTATAGCTCTTGCAGTTTTCCGTGCAGTTACTGCAGCAGGCAAGTTAAGCCATATCAATTCATCATACTAAATTAATGAAATCACAGTATATAAACATGTCATGCTGAAGTCATTGGAAAGCTTAAATTTTGTGCTTTTGCCTTGCAATCGGAAGAGATGTTGATCTTTTAATCCGAATGCTAGTGACTACTTCACACATAAGCAAGGCAGTGAGAGTGTAAGAAAGTATGTCCGACAACTTAGATAACAAACTAAGTAGTGTAGAGCTGAAGTCTTCAGTGTCAAGAGCTGAATCTATTGTGGACATATAACTATCTCTACGCCCTCTTTCTTTGTTATCTTTACATTTTGATATTCTAAGCAACAACCTCTGTAGATATATCATCTTCTTCCAATCTATTAATTTTACGTGTCTTTAAAATATTGTTCTGTATTTGTTTATCTTACTAAACGTTCAGCAGTTTGACATACTAGTAATACAACCATAGGCTTGGATGAGTAGAATCTGGACCCTTGATACCTTGCCCTCCAAAGAACCAAAAATGTTCACGAACATTAAACTGCTCTATTCTGCCGTCACCTATACTTTGTTAATAAGGTTCATTGGAAGTATTTTCTGCTTCAATGTGTTTCATATGACGAATATTGTATATCATTTACATGTTTTCTCTCCAAAGTAGGCATGAATGGTCTACCATCTTCGCTTACTTGATTCCTCACCAGTCATTTCTTTCCCACAATATGCACAAACAAATATTTCAGATAGATAAAATAGATCTGTTTTTGATAGTTTTTTAACCATGATGAGAATGTATAATTTATGTATGTTATTAGGAAGAGCGTTTTTGTGGAAAGTCACAATTTCGACAATATATTATCTACAATACGTCAAAACTAGCTCAAATTTTCATTCTGTGTGAATATAATTAACAAAAACAACTTTGTTGACCACTGAAACCTATAAAAAGACACTTTGATTAACTTTATGTGGCTATTATAACTAGATATACGAGATATTATAGTTTTGTCAGCCATATTGGCCGCCATCTTGGATTTTTCAGTTTCCCCACCTGTGCCAAGGTGGCATCACTCGGATTATGATTAAGAACATCCTAAACATGTATTATCAACAAAGAAACATTGTGCGGACTACATTTTTGGGTTTTGCAAGCTGCTCCCAGACTATTCCTGGGCTCGCTTTGATGCATATACATCGTAACAGACAGATAGATGCTGCTAACGTTTTAAAAAAGTATGACGCCACTGGCCATAGACGCATTGCATTAGCATTTGAGTGTGGAGAAGAAATGCAGATGTGGCTTGAGCCGTTGTCTAAAGTTTCAAAAACGAAATAAATAAAAAACAAAAAAGAAAAAAAAATAAACATCGTGGGGATATCTATAGGAATTCTTTATATTTTCCTGTCACCACCTGATGAGTTCTGTATAGGGAATAAAATGGTTTTTATCACATATTATAGCCAAAATATGTTTTTCTCATATGATGTAGGTGGTGTTGTATTCATAGGATTTTGGTTCATTAAAAAGTAAAAAAAAAACTTCCAGAAGGCATCAAATTGCACCATTTCACACCACTAAATTCAAAATTTTTCGGGGGGGGGGGGGGGATGCCCCCTGACCCCCGTAGGTAGCATAAAGCGCCTTCGGCAAACGCATTTGTGCGTACCATGTATTATATGAAACTTTCTGAGGTTTTAATATTAAGTTTTGTTCTCAAAATGCAGGAAATTGCATATTCTGACTTTTGGTTTATTTTTTTCCAGGGAAGCTTGCCCCCGTATCCCTTAGTGCGGATGAGCCTTTGGCGCACATGCTTCCTATCACGTTTGACAGCTATCGTGGCTATAATCTGGACATTCTGAATTTTGACCTGTGTTTTTAAAAAATCGTTACCATGGTTTTAGGCAGGTAGTAAATGTTGAGAGTTGTGACCATACTTAATATGTGCGAGACTGGTGGTGAAAAGGTGCTGTAAAGCACACGTTGGCAATATATGGAAACTAAATATACTATATTTGTAATAACTTTGTCGCTATTTCAGTAAAATAAAAGATAAAATGGTTTCGTGTTGATGTTACCACCGTCACTTTTTGATATATGTTATGAATACGGATCAGATTGCTATAGTCGTATAACTGCTAAAACCAGAACACAGTGTGTAAAACACTCTCTAAAAGTAAAAATTTGCTATAATCCAATAATTTGAAATATGAAGTCTTACAGTTTCAGACTGTCAATTTTGACGAATTTAAACACGAAAGTAGCTATTTATACCAGAAACGTAATCGGACCATAGGCCACGGTGAAGATAATTACATGTACATGTATATGGTTCATGTGTCTCCCTGGTGGTTCATTGAGAGACAAAGTTTAAAAAAGCACACAAAATTGAGTACATTTTTGACAGTACTTATGTGCATGCTTATGTAGTGGTTGATTTGCTTTTGTGTTGTGGTTGCTTGCAGGACATCACTTATTCAAATGCAGGTACCAAAATGCCTAAGAAACATGCTGAATACAGGGTTAGCTCTGGTTCTTAAAAGGTTTGCGCCAAAAAAAATGCCAAAAATATTTCCAAATCTAGGAGCCAATTTATATGTTAAAGAGCCAGAAAAACTAAGACACAAGACAAAGAAGCAATGAGAAGCGTCTAAAATGTAGTTTTAATCTGCTACAGAGATTGTTCTTTATAACACTTGTTTACTTTTCAAACTTGTATTTAAAAAATCAGCGATTTCTGTTTGCCTAATATTAAAATCAATAAAAAATTTGGAGCAAACATTATGCCAAACCCTATTTTTGGAATCAGAAATTGTATAAATTAGCAATTGGCTAAATTGGCGAATAGCAGAGCTAACCCTGGAATGCGTTTAGTAACAGCGTGGCTAGGCGCATTAAAATATTCCCGACTTTGGACGTGCAAGGGAAAAAATGGAAAATATAATAACATCAGTTTTGTGATTCGGGTTATTAAACCTAACTTGGTGTAATATTAATAAAGAACAACCCCCCCCCAACCATTCTATCAATACGAATCAAATGTCGTGTTGTAAAAACGTTAACTAGAGTTAAGGGAAAACCTGAGTGTATAACTCAATGGAGTGTAGTGGAATAATTGTTTTTATGTCCCAGTCAAGATTTTTTTCCTTTAGATCGAGTCGGTCAGTTCGTGGATGGGGGAGTGAAAACCACAGACCTTTGCCAAGCGAACTGACAAACTTTCTTACACTAGATTATGCCCGAGTGGGAGATTCGAGACTGGGCGCCGGGTGAGATTTCGACGCCTAATTAAGTCCAAAGATTGAGACTCCTGGATCCAGACAAAAAGTCTTATGAAATATTACAGTATAAAAGTACATTGTATTTTCAAAATTGAACGACTGTAGACTTCGGGTCTGGAGCCTTAATCTTTGGACTTCATTAGGCGTCAAAATTGTCAACGCTTAATAAAGCCTGGACTTCATTAGATCCTGGATTTCCTTAGGAGCTGCTACAAGGCACTGTGACCCTCAAGCGCGAATTTTAGACAGTTCGGTCAACGTATTGGAGTTGTACATCTAGCCAGTCACAATATCATGTGATAATAATTAAAAATAATAAATTTACGGTTGTGCATGGCAATATAATGCGTATATATAAACACGTCTGTTGTACGTAAGTATAGTATGTTTGTTTAATTGAATTACCATTATTGGTTGATGTTTAACGTCGCATCAGCAAGTTTTCTGCAATTCTCGAAACTGACAGGCAAGTTTATCAATACTTGAATCAATCTAAAAACAAGTGTGCCAGTGTGCGTGAGATTTTGTTGCCAGTATCGTACTAGCACAAACTCGGGAGACTTTAAGGTGCTAGCTCACAGACAAGCATACCAAAACCTCCAAGTCACAATTTACTGACACTGGTCAGGTCACCATTTAACCAGTCACCACATAGGCGTAGGAGCAGGGGGGGCCAGCGGGGGCCGGGCCCCCCAATGTCAGAGAAGGGGGGCCAGGCCCCCGCAATATATTGTGTGAAATTTTGTATAATAGTTTACGTTTATAGTGTAAGTGCTAAAAAGAAAAAAAACCAAGAGCTTTAACAGGAAATGTCCATCTGGTAACCAATCAATTATCAATTTCATCATTATACTTGTAAAAGGGCATCAAAATTTTCCGGGGTACCCCCATATACAGTGACGGATTCAGCGGGGGCGTACCCCCCCCCCCCCCCTTTATGTCGCTAATAATACATATTGTTCAGCTCAGATTGCACCAGAATGCAGGATTTTTGCGCCACTTTTTCAAAAGTTTTCGGGGAGCATGCCCCCGAACCCCCCTAGAATGTTCGAGCTTTCGGCTCTCACATTTTTGAAATGCTGGATCAGTCTCTGATATCCATCTCCAATGAGTGGGGGATTATGGAACTTGTGTCATACTGTTATTTCATATAATCTTGTCTTGATATCACCTATGCGAGGGGTTTAGCACCCTCTCATACTCTCCCCGCCTCGTGCCATGGACACGAGGTCGTACCTGCGGCACGACATAGACATAGCTTCGGTTTGGCCCCCCCAATATTAAAAACCCTCCTACGCCTATGCACCAGGCGAGGACGAAATATTTCCATCTTATTATTACCCGACTGGGGTTCGAACCCATGACAAAAGCTCTGGAAGTGAGCGCTCTGTTATAAAAAAAATAACAATATTATTATCATTCATGATTGTTATTATTATTAAATCGAGTAAGTAAACGTGACTTCAGGTGAACAGGAAAATCTTCATGGACGACGTAGCTTTGAAGAGTTATCTCTCTTATATCGGGAATCAATTAAAAAAGATAAGGTGCCCGTTGACCCGATTTGCTTTCCGTTGACGTCATAGAATAACATTTAATTAGGAGATCCGTCGGTAGTCGATATTTTTGTAGCCACACGGTGTCTCCAGCACAATGTCATCTGATAAATTCTAGCTAAAAAGTCAGAAGTCAGGTACGGAAGCAAGGCTTAATTAGAATAATGTTTTATTTTCCGTCAATAATTCATCAAACGGCTAATTTATCCTGTAGGAATTACCAGACGAAAACTAGGTCAGTAATGACGCAAATCAGACCGCATCACATGGATACAATATTTTCATACGTTCGCGAAAGAAAATAGAGTATATCAAATTAAAAAATCTCAATTAAAATATCACAGATAAAATTTCTGATTTAAGAAATAAATACTATGTTTAAATTATCAATTCATTTTAAACTTGATTTAGATAACGTTTGCATGTTTAAATTTGCTGATTGCGTATAGATTTTCTTTAAGTATATAACCCAAAAATACTCCAATGACTGTATTTTCCTTTCCTAAAATAGCCCGACTCGGTGAATTAGTGACAGTCGCTAGCAAAAATAGAAACGGTAAGGTTATTTTTGTTCAGAATCGCTTCATTCGGGTAAGAATGTTAAAGATATTTTTGATATCATATTTTAATCCCACGGAAGTGTAACAGAGTAGAACACGGTTTAAGAGCACGCGTTTTTAAAGGAGATGATTACGAGTTTTTAACATAAGCATGTTACACGCATATTGATAAAATTTTAATCTTAGCTGTTTAATGAGCTGTTTTATAAAACGTATTAATTTGTAAGATGCGGTGTGTTAATATGTATGCGGTTAATTACATTATATTTAAGGTTTATGGTTTTACAGGTACGGCTTTTGTCGAGTCTTGGCTGTTTCATCTTTTTTATGAACATTTACCAACTTGACAACTAAAGAATCGTTTTTGACACGGAAAGCCGGAATTTGTGAATTTAACCGCTAAAAGACATCTTAGAAAGGTAAGTACACATGATTGCATGCAAATGCATGTTATAGTTTAATTGTTCATTCACAAGGGCTAATAATGCTTATTATTTATTATATATTTTAAAAAAGCTATAGCAACTGGATAGCTTTTAAGAGGAATTTTTTAATGATTAAATTGGATGTTGAAAGAATTTGCGTCAGAAACGATCTGTTGTCAAGAGCAACAATTTTCCTAGGTAATATTGGTACCTTAAGGCCAAGGTGTGAAATTATCATCTACCAGCAAGTGAAAATCAATTCTTTGCATGACTTATGTACAGCTGATAATTAGACCAACCTCTCTTAACTCTTGATTACAAAAATGCTGACTCCATAATTTTATTTATTTATTTATTTATTTATTGTAATTATATACATGTATTATGTATTGACAATGGTGTTTGTGTTTTTTTAGTTTTTTATATAATGATTTGAGAAGTCTTATATTTTTAAAAATAAGTAATATACCCTTTTCTTTAAGCTTTGATAATAAAACATCCACAGTGTATAATACAAAAGACATTTAATAAATTGTTCTTAGAGTGTTTCTTCTAGATTTTATAGAATGTAACATTTTCTTGTTTCCAGTTGAAATACATCCCATACACACAACCCATTAAACACACACACACACACCTAAGTAATATTTTCTTTTGCTTCTACACTGTAAATAAATCAGCAAATTGACTTCCATTTGTACCCTTCAATAAAATTTTAATTTTAATTGAATAAGCTTTATATGATGAAATTAACCATTTTGAATATGTCTATGAAAAAGCCTTAACATTGGTGCCATTTGGCAAAATAAGGGACCGATGGCCCAATGGCACCTTCTAGAATGAAAATTGGATGTTTGAGAAAGAAGGTTCTGATAAAGAACTGATTAACAAGAACCAAAGCTGATAATGTAAATCAAACAATTTGGAATCTTCAGTTTGATTGGAGATGTTCATCTGATCGCTCACCATGAAATCTTCAATATGCCTAGAGGACATAAGAGGATAGGATATAGGGATATATTTCTGTACAACATTTACATAGTGGCAGCTAGGAACAGGACACCAAAATGGTTATTTTAGCTTTAGCTACAAGGTCCACCAAAACATGTCACAACAAAGGACAACATGTACACAACAACAGTCAAGAGCCACCCAACACATGTCACAGCAATGGGCATTGTACACAGCAACAGCTAGAACTGCCAGAAACATGCCACTATATAAATATTACATTTCTGATAGGGTGACAGTCCATATTGTCACCCCGAGAAATTTCATTGTCAAACGAGGCGAAGCTGAGGTTGACAATGAATTTCGAGGGGTGACAATATGGGCTGTCACCCTATCAGAAATGTAATATTTATTTTATTATACCGATTGTTGATGTTAATTATACTGTGCAATCAAAGTATACTGGATTGAAAATCATGACAGTCAGCTGTCGTCCGTAAGCAACTTGTAACATTTATCTATCATATTTCACATTACTTTAGAAAAGCTTTTACTGATTAGAAGACGAATGCGATCGAACCGCATACGCAGTTTTTCTGCGCATGTGACATTTTTCGTAATGTCAACCGCTCACATAATGTCACCCTGTGACGTCAGATTTTCTGAAATCCGAGGGTGACATTAAATTTACCCAAACGCTTACTAACCAATCAGATTTCGAGAAATTTACAAAAGGTATAATAAAACAAAAGATATTCTAGCAGAATGATAGCAGAACAACCAACTCAGGAATATGCCACAACAAATAGTATTACAGCTGAGCTTAACAACAACCAGAGGCACCAAGAACATGCCACATCAAAGAATATTTTAGGTGGATAACATGTACTTAGCAACAGCTAGCCACCAGGAACATACCACAACAAAGGATGTTGTAGCTGAACAACATGTATTTAACAACCAACTCAAGAACATGCCACAACAAATAGTATTATAGCTGAGCATCATGTTCTTAACAATAGCAAGGGCCATCAAGAACATGCCACAGAAAAGAATATTGTAGACAGACATCATGTTCTTGGTAACAACCAGAGCCACCAGGAACATGCCACAACAAAGGTTGTTGCATGGTAACTCTGAAAACCCTTAAACCTTGCTCAATATTGATACTGCCTGGTAACTTTGAAAGCCCTTAGACCTTGCTCAATATCAATGCTGCCTGGTAACTTTGAAAACCCTTAGACCTTGCTCAATATTGATGCTGCCTGGTAACTTTGAAAGCCCTTAGACCTTGCTCAATATTGATGCTGCCTGGTAACTCTGAAAACCCTTAGACCTTGCTCAATATTGATGCTGCCTGGTAACTTTGAAAACCCTTAGACCTTGCTCAATATTGATGCTGCCTGGTAACTCTGAAAACCCTTAGACCTTGCTCAATATTGATGCTGCCTGGTAACTTTGAAAACCCTTAGACCTTGCTCAATATTGATGCTGCCTGGTAACTCTGAAAACCCTTAGACCTTGCTCCATATTAACACTGCCTGGTAACTTTGAAAACCCTTAGACCTTGCTCCATATTGATGCTGCCTGGTAACTTTGAAAACCCTTAGACCCTGCTCAATATTGATGCTGCCTGGTAACTTTAAAAACCCTTAGACCTTGCTCAATATTGATGCTGCCTGGTAACTTTGAAAACCCTTAGACCTTGCTCAATATTGATGCTGCCTGGTAACTTTGAAAACCCTTAGACCTTGCTCAATATTGATGCTGCCTGGTAACTCTGAAAACCCTTAGACCTTGCTCAATATTGATGCTGCCTGGTAACTTTGAAAACCCTTAGACCTTGCTCAATATTGATGGCCTGGTAACTTTAAAAACCCTTAGACCTTGCTCAATATTGATGCTGCCTGGTAACTTTGAAAACCCTTAGACCTTGCTCAATATTGATGCTGCCTGGTAACTTTGAAAACCCTTAGACCTTGCTCAGTTTTGATGCTGCCTGGTAACTTTGAAAACCCTTAGACCTTGCTCAATATTGATGCTGCCTTGTAACTTTAAAAACCCTTAGACCTTGCTCAATATTGATGCTGCCTGGTAACTTTGAAAACCCTTAGACCTTGCTCAATATTGATGCTGCCTTGTAACTTTAAAAACCCTTAGACCTTGCTCAATATTGATGCTGCCTGGTAACTCTGAAAACCCTTAGACCCTGCTCAATATTGATGCTCCATGGTAACTTTGAAAACCCTTAGACCTTGCTCAGTTTTGATGCTGCCTGGTAACTTTGAAAACCCTTAGACCTTGATCAATATTACTTTAAAAACCCTTAAACCTTGCTCAATATTGATGCTGCCTGGTAACTCTGAAAACCCTTAGACCTTGCTCAATATTGATGCTGCCTGGTAACTTTGAAAACCCTTTGACCTTGCTCAATATTGATGCTCCATGGTAACTTTGAAAACCCTTAGACCTTGCTCAGTTTTGATGCTGCCTGGTAACTTTGAAAACCCTTAGACCTTGATCAATATTACTTTAAAAACCCTTAAACCTTGCTCAATATTGATGCTGCCTGGTAACTTTGAAAACCCTTAGAACATCACCCAATCCTTATATTATTGACTGGTAACAGTGAGAACCCTTACAACTTGCTCAGTGTTGATGTTGCCTGGTAATATTGAGACTACCATTGTTGATGCTGCCTAGTAACATTGAGAACCAGTGTTGATGTTGCCTGGTAACATTGAGAACCAATATTGATGTTGCCTGGTAACATTGAGAACCAGTATTGATGTTGCCTGGTAACATTGAGAACCAGTGTTGATGTTGCCTGGTAACATTGAGAACCAGTGTTGATGTTGCCTGGTAACATTGAGAACCAGTGTTGATGTTGCCTGGTAACATTGAGAATCCTTACAACTTGCTCAGTGTTGATATTGCTTGGTAACATTGAGAACCCTTACAACTTGCCCAGTCTTGATGTTGCCTGGTAACAGTGAAAACCCTTACAACTTGCCCAGTCTTGATGTTGCCTGATAAAATTTAGAATTTTTTCAATTTACCCAGTGGTTATATTGTCTTGTGCTTTTGATAAATCTGGGAGCTTTCCCATTCTCAGGGATTCTGTACGCCTAAATTTACTATTGAATGGGGGGGGGGGGGTCCTCAGTGGCCAAGGAGTCTAAAGCACATGCTTACATATCACAGCACCTCTCTGTCTAGGATCAAATCCCACTAGGGACATATCCTAATGTGAGAAAGTTTGTTAGTTTGCTTGAGGATGGTTGGGTTTTCTCCAGGCACTCTGTTACCTCCATCATTCCTAAACTGACTGCCAAAATTAGTAAAACATACTTGACTGGGGCATAAAACACCATAAAAAATACTGGATAACGGTAGTTTCCTTTATTATTATGATTATGCAAAATAATACAGAGATAAAGATACAAGGATATTTTGAATTAACACTTCTCATGACATGAAAATTTTTCAATTGACAGTAATAGCTCATTCAGTAGCCTTTCATGGACCCTGGGCAGGTTTAAGTCTCATTTTAACTCTGATTGTTTGTTACTGTGCACTTGAACCTCCTATAGTTTTTCCTATCTTCCCAATACAGATATATTGTTAACTGGGTTGTTACAGAAAATTTCGCTGATATTAAGTCATAATGTTACTGAAAATAGCAACACAGTAGATCGTACGACTGTTTGAACTCAGTTTTTTTCTCTGCCTTCTACAGGCTCACGTAGGACACATGCTAATGGTGGGAGTTAGGAAATAACCCTAAGTACTCCAAACTCTTCTGTCCCTTTTATCTTTTATCATCGTGCTTTTCCTGCCGCCCTGACGTGCGCTTTCGTGCCTTATAGGTTATTTTCAAGTCTTAGGATATGACATAAAACCTTATTTAACCAATGAAACATTTATAATATTTTAAAACAAAAATTATTTGTTACATCTTTATTTGTATATATATATATCATCAGTTATTTTATAAAACACTTCCTGATTCCACGAGTGGTTAGCGACGGCGGATGCTGCTGGGATGTTACACTTTAAAACAGTGACTGTCAAACCTTATGTCATCTAAATATTTAATATTTTTAAAATATTCTTCCTCATTTTTAACGAAGTTTTCAAAGGAAAAGGAACGGATGTGTGGATAATTTAAAAAAACCAGACATTTGACTCCTCAGAAGTTCTTCTTTATTGTCTGGTCTTGCTTGGAGTATAGCTGGAGTCAGTGTGATTTTGATCTTTATTTTGATTGGAACTGATTTCTTATCTACTGGAGTGGCATACATGCAGTAATTATGATTAATGCCCCAGTAGGAATTCCTTGATTTATACCAAGGTTGTCATTTCTTTGGATGGTGGAGGAAACTAGAGCCTTGAGAAAACCAACCAATTGTGGCTTGATATCTGACAAACTTAGGTTTGGTTGTATGGAATTTGAACTAAAGCAGTGATGGACACTTGGGTCTGTTCGAGTGGGATTTGAACAAAATCAGTATGGGGGCCCTGTGACTGGTACGCCTGAGCTTTAGACGCTTCTGCCTCCGAAGTACCCTCTTATCTATTTTCTATATGAGGGTGTTTTCTGAAATGAGTCAAACTGATTTTGTAGAACTATTATAAAACACTCTAAATTTATAACTGATACTTAATAAAATAACATTTAGTGTTTGAAAATAATGTTTAAGGGAAATAACTCAGATTTTATAATTAATTAAGACAAGCTGTTTTAAGAATTGTACTTCTGTGGTAAGTAAATGTTAAATTATAACACACATGCATAAACATTTTACCCAAAGAAAATCGGTATACAATTTCAATTTATTCTAATGATGATGGATATTTCTGTCATTATTTTCTATCATTCCTTAACTCAAAAGTACTAAAAACTTGAAGTCAATACCACTTGGAAAGTCTGATGCACTTTCAGTTTTCAAAGATATAATCTTTACAGTAAAACCTTGTTATATAATGCCCCTTAATAACTTTGCCACCTTGTTTAGCGTAATACTATTTTGAACTTAAAAAATCCATATATCCATTTCTTTCCAGCCTCTGCCAGTTTATTACCAAACCTTTATATAATGCCACAATTTTGACTAAACGATTGGCGTTGTTAAACCAAGGTTTTGTACTGCATTTGTAAATTCATCACAAATTTCTATTGACCATGTTTTTCATGACTGTATTATGAGTGTTGTTACAAACAACCGTCATTGTACCAGTATTTATAATAAAATAAAGGGTTCAAAATTATATTTTGTAATGGAAGGTCCAGGACCTTAAGCCTTTATTTTTGGTAGGTCCCATATACAGTTTTAAAAGTCTATGAATATCATCATTGAAAGGTCCAATAAAATCAAGGGTTTCAAAATTATATTTTGTGATTTAAGGTCCAGGAACTTATGCCTTAATTTTTGGCATGTCCCATATACAGTTTTGAAAATCCAATATCATCATTAAAAGGTCCAAATACAATAAAGTTATACAGAATAAGTATTTAAGCATTATGCTGGTAAAAATATGGCAGGTCCATTGGACATTTACAATATCAAATGTCCCAATATTAAATCAGTAGGTCCGGTACCTCAGACTTGTGGAGTTTTGAATCCCTGAAGGGGTACAGTGACATTGTTTATGCCCCACAAAAACCAATATGTGACAGTATGAACCTCATTTAAACTTGGTATTGTGAGGGTTTATTGTATAAAACAGGGTCACAGTATATGTGTATATGTCCTTCCAACTTTAAACAAGAAAAGTTAAAGTGCAAGCAAGGATTTTTAGTTTTATTTGCTTTTGAAATAGTTGACCAGAATTTACAGTGTTTTCTTGACTTTAGTAAAGTACAAACTTGAGTCAGATCAAAAGACTGTTCATTCGGACTATTGTCTGATTGTATATATATTCATAGTAAGTAAATATGTACCAATACTTCTACTTTGTGTTGTTACAAGTAAACTTTTTTGTATTCTGATCATATTGACATGGAATGTTTCAATTGTTCATACTGGATATAATATCACTTATATATATAATATAATATATATAGAGTAAAATATAAAACCTTGTTATAATGCCCTTCAGTAACTTTGTCACATGCCTACAACCACACTATAATTTAAATACCACTTGCTTAGCGCTAAAAGTCCCAAAATCCATGTCTTTAATATGTGTTTTTACTTAATTAACCCCCTTATATAACTCCAAAGTTTGAGGGAGGAAATAATGGCAATTGATTGAGGATTTACTGTATACCAGTAATATATATAAATAGAAATATAAGATTTTAGTCATTCAAAATAATTATTCTCCTCATGCCAGTTTTAGTTATCCTGTATAAAATATAAAAAAGTTTATGTCATACTAGTAACCCCTTGGAGGCATGTGGCTTAGTGGGTAAGGCTGCTGACCTCTTAACCAAATGTTGTGGGCTCAACCTCCAGAGCTGAGTAGGAAGTGCTTTACACTGGAAGTTAGGGATTATAAATTTAGTTTCACTTCAGGTTATGAGTTTAGTTCATTTGGGACTTGGAATAAAATATGCTTTGCAAGACCAGAAGAAGCCATGGGTCTTTTTACAAGGTCCTCTGTAGATAGTACAATGACTATACTCTATAAGGTGGTATAAAGATATATTTTATTAATCTTCCATAATCATTAATACTGTTACCTCATGTTAATGTCGTCAACATCTGGGGGAGAGGTGTCAAAAAGTGATCACAAAATACATGTAAATGACCTTGGAATATACATGACTTGTCCATGATTGAAGATTTATTGGCTCAGTTCTCCACCCAGCCATCAGTTGAAGCTGTCCATTCCACTGATGGCCATGTTATTACATAAGTTAGCTATCTCTCCGGGTCTACAACCAAGTGGTCATCTGTATGTGATATCCAGCAGTCAGTTATTAATATTAACATTCCTTATGGTCATTGGTCACTCAATGGACAGCTGATTGATTGACATTCATGTTGATGTTTATATTTTATATTTTTGTTTGTTAGAACCATCGGTGATGTTTTCTAATATATACTTTGAAAATGAAGTTGTTAATAGTTTGGAGATTTTTTGACATACCCAAAAATTTATTTTTATCTTTTTAAAAACGACAGTTTAAATACATGCATGTAATAATCAAGATGAATATATGGGGCTGTAATATGTGTGTTCAATTTATAACCTTATATAAATCAACCCTAGTTGTGAACCAAATTAATTACAAAAAAGGCTTGTGCTTCAGCATACTTTGGATGTGATATTCATCATGGCCTCCAATGTTAACATTGCAGGTTGTACTGGTATTTTGGGATGAACTTGATTTTTTTGATGCACTAGACAAACAATATTTGTATTGTACACTATAGATGGGATCTGTGTTTTGAACTGAGAATACATTATACATGTAATATCGTATCAATAAAATTTGAGCATGTTGCAAATGATCTGAGCAACTTTGATGTCTGTGTATCTAAACTTATCATGTAAATATTTAATATTCCATATTCCATAATTCTGTGTTCCTTCCATTCTCAATTTAGATTTATATTTTAGCTGGGTATCTCTGGATGTACAAACACTTCTGGAGCACCTGACCTCCCTTTGCTAGTGAAAGTCCATGTGTTTAACTTAATTTGCCAGATATTAAAGTTTAATTTTGCTTTTAGGATTATGATTTTGACATGGATTGGTATGCTCATGTTTAAACTTTGGTTGATATTATTCTCTTATGAAAGAAGGAATTGATGAAAAAATGAACATCACTTGTGAGAATTGTTTTAATGTTCAAGGACAAGGTGCTCTTAATATGAAAAAATAATTTTTTAATACTGTCAAATTAAATTCAATTTTATAGCAAATTTGCTGAAAAAACCTTGATAAATTCATTTAGTTGATGATTGATGGTTTATCCCTCCCACAGCTGTCACTTAACACAAAATATTATATGATACCACAGTCTGTAAAAGCTTATGTATGTCCAGGGAAAAAGTTTAAAACCTGTTTTACTAATCTATACAGAATGACCAATACACACCGGTAAACAATTTTGATGATAAAAAGTGACCATTAAGTGCCCACAAGATTGACATGATATCTGTTTTATGTAGACAGATAAGGTCATCATATGTCCTCAAGTGACCATTTAGAAGGACATGTTTCAACTATGCATGACTAATCATGTGGTCATTTTCACCTGAGAAGTTTAAAATTGGGTTAAATATTGAATGTTTCTTTTGACCAAACTATAATATTGCAAGGTCAAGCTTTTTATTGATTCTGTCACTAAAACAGTAAGTATGAAAGTGCAAGTGGTCAGTTTCACCTGATGTTGAAAATTAGGTCAAATATTGAAGGTATCACTAAACTACAGTTTTATATTGCAAGGTCAGGTGTTACTAATTGGTTTTCTCGTTAAAGGTGTAATGATGTATATATGGTAGGTAGTGCAGATTGTCAGATTTACCTGAAAGGTTTTACGGTCAAATTATATATTTATATATATAGTCACACTTTTTGAAGATCACACTAACATTATCATTATTTTTACTAACAAATTGCAGATAATAGGTTAAAAAGCTCAGGTGTTTTAATTGTTTACTTGTTAAAGGTATTGGTATTTGTAAACTTTGTACTCATTAGTTGAATCAGTAAAGTGAGTAATATTGGGTTTTACATCCCAGTTATGATTATCTTACTTATATTGAGATATCACCAGCTATTGGTTAGTTGAAGAATGTTATACCTTTTGAATGTTTTACTGAGTTATATGTTAGTACATGTATATAGTGACAGTTCTATGACACAGGACTTGAATTAGAGTAGGAATATTTTAATTTCGTATTTTGCTGCATAAATAAGAGACGTCTTGTCTTATTCTGATGGACACTAATTGATTGATCTCAATGAAACTAATATGATTGGTTGTTGGTTAGTGCACATGTACTTATTAATATTGTTTCTATGGTTACTGGTCACCTAACCAACAAGCTAGCTGATTGGTTAAAATCAGGTATTCAAAAAAACAAATAAAGTGTAGCATGCTGAAGAACCCTCCCTAGAGATTGCCCCAAGCATATGGCGAAGTAAAAATTTCTGATACTTCACCTATTAGCTGGTAGCATTTTAATATAAGTGAAATATTCTTGAATGGAATGTTAAGCCTCATTCATTTAATCAATCTAGCTGATGTTGTATAGTTGTTTTTGATGAGTGAGCAGTTTATTTAGAGTTTTGTTTCTCCTGTTCCACTTTAACTCTAAAATATTTTTGATATGTTTGCAGAAGAACAACGATGATTTTGTTATCATGACCTTGTAACGTTTTTACGTGTTAGTTTGTACTTTGTTATGGCTATTTGTCACCCGACAGCAATCGCAAAAAACATAACTCTGACTCTGACTAGACAGGCAAGAGTTGACAGGCGCATAAAGTAATGAAACGTTTCTACACGAAGAAATCTACGCTTGTGACAACGTTTTTATAACTTTTTAAGTCTTTAAGACTTTGTATGAATAACTCTGTCGGAATTTTAGTATTTCCTGTATTTCTGTTTGGATCCAACAATCCACTACTGAGATGTTTCCAAAACCATGAATATTAATTAAAAATATATAGTAATTTCTAAAATAATAGAAACTGTAATGTAAGATTTGAAATTAGAATGACTGTGAGATTTGAAATTTGAAATAAGTTATTTTGACGTTAGAGTATTAAACTTCAAGACAAATTAAAAAATTTCAATATGTTGAAATGGAATTACATCATTGTGTTTTTCTATTACTGTGACTTGACTTATTTCCGTCTCTCCGTTTGGAGAATCGGGCCACTTACAAGTTCTCTCCATTTTCCTCTGTCTGTCACTAATTTTGTTGCCTTTTATTGCAACAGAAAAAAATGCTTAAAAATTTAAATTTACATTATAAATGTAAAAAATGCTTTGATGTCTTTTGCAGTAATATCAGTTCAATATATTTTATAAAAAATTAATTATAAGCATTCAATTTTATTCAATTTAACTTTATGATATTTGCATAATCACACTTGCCAATGATAATTGAAAAAAAAATTATAATAGTTTTATTGCTATGTGCAATAAATAAATATTTTTTTGGTTACCGTCAAAGTCAAGTGGTGTCATACTATCTCTGATGTAAAATCAATATTGTATAATGTGTTTATTTGAATTATTAATTTTTATTATTTTAGAAATTCGAGAAAAATGCATATAACTCACTCTGCTTGACTGCTTTTGGATAAATTAAACATAATTGTTTTTTGATGTTGATTAATGATTATTGAATATAATATTGATATCTGAATAATTTAAACACCTGGTGTAACCATGGTCGAGTAATTACATAGGTATAATATGACGTTGTAACAATACATATACAGTCAACCTCCTTAATAATTTTACAACCTTTGTTTATAATCACGGGTTTTTAAAAAATCCAACATGCCAAAGTTCAATTTTTTGAAATTTTCTTCACTATAATCCTTCTGTTACAGTGCCTCTCACTGCTTAGGATCAAATCCATTTGGAGCGGACCCTTGTGTGAAAAAGTTTGTCAGTTCGCTTGCCGAAGGTCAATGGTTTTCTCAGGACACTCCTGGTTCCTCCACCATCCCAGAACTGACAGAACTGATGTAAGTGAAATATTCTTCACAAGCGTAATATGCCATTGCTCCACTCCAATCTATTCTTTTCCATGTATTACTACTGGTATATCCTTTGATGCCAAAATGTAACTAACATACAGTGGCTTCAGTTATCTTTGGTAACTTTATCAATATCTACATGTGTATACACTGGCTCAGAGGTAAAGCATCTGCCTTGAGAGCAGAAGATCATGAGTTCAAACCCCAGTCAGGCATGACATGTTAAAGAACTCTACTTGTGAATTGCCATAAGCACACTGCAAAAGTCAAAATTTCTGTCACTTCACCTGTAGTTGGTGGAATCTTGATATAAGTGAAATATTCTTCACGGGTGTAAAATACTTGCTCCATTGCAATCTATTCTTCTCCATGTATTACTAAATCCTTTGATGCCAAAATGTAACTAACATACAGTGGCTGAAGACCAGGGCTTCAGTTATCTTTGGTAACTTTATCAATATCTACACATGTATACACTGGCTCAGAGGTAAAGCATCTGCCTTGAGATCAGGAGATCATGAGTTCAAACCCCAGTCAGGCATGTTAAATAACTCTACTTGTACATTGCCATGAACACACTACAAAAGTCAAAATTTCTGTCACTTCACCTGTAGTTGGTGGAATCTTGATATAAGTGAAATATTCTTGGCTGGGACATAAAACCCCAATTCAATCAATCTATCTCTCTCATTCTTTCTTTCAAGGGTAAGGGTTATGATGGAAGATTTTTTTTACATTTCTTTGTTTGTAAAATGTAAAGCTGTCTGTGTAATTCCTATGAGAATTGTTCAGGTGTTCAGTCTTACATTTGGTTTGTGGCTATTATTGTTTACTTTGTAACGTCATTATTTATTTACTTGTTTTAAAACTTCATTCAATATTTATGAAGTGTCTGGATATATTGATAAAATACAAACTCATCATAAATACATACAGCCAGAATATTTCCATATTAATTGTTAGTCCTTATTTTCTTTCTTTTGTTGTTGTTGTTTTTTTTAAATCCCATTAAGTTTTGAAAAAGGTTTACAATGGCAATGGCCCTAATGTTGATAAAAAAATTATTATTGCCTTAGTATATACCTCCTTCCTCCTATAGAGGTTTTACAGTGGCCTTGACCCCACCCTCCATAAAATGATGAACCAGAATACTGTTTACTCCCCCTACTCACAAAAGCCCTGACCACATTTACCATAAAATGAGGATTTGACCTGGACTGTGATTAGGTACATTAGTGAATACCAGAACTGTTTTGGTCATACTGTTATCTACAAATTAACTGTAATTAATGACATCTAAAGAATGCTTGTCAGTCAATCAGTCGATCAGTCAATCACAAAACTAGGTGTTAAATCGTTATACAAAATTATGATGGACATTAATTAATAAAACAGGTATTTATATCCAAACAAACACTTAGTGACCATAAGTTAGTAAGTCGTCTTTGTTCTGTAGTAGGAGTTTTAATATAAGTCGTTGATATTTTTCTATGATTTATGCGAGTTACTCTGTTTATCAATTTATCATCAGAGTAAGCTCTGTGTATTGCCTACAATTTCTGGACAAACTGTCTCCATGCTCAGCCATGTAAAACATTTTATGGCCATATTGTTGTGGTCACTACTGGTCAGTCAGGCAAGGTCAAAGGCAATACACCTTTAATTTGTGGGGAAATTGATTAATACCTGGACATCTATTCAGGTGACTTATGGACTACACAGTTAAGGGTCATTCTGTTTGACCTAATTACTGCCACCTTTTTTCTACTTATGCCTACCTTTTCACACCTTTTTGAAGTTTTTTATACATTTAATTTATTGCCTGTCCCTGGTGACTTTATTTGTCAAGTCCTTAAATGATTAATAAAATTGTGTCTTGTAAATGTCCAACAACAGAAAAATAGCTAAATTAAATCAAAGTCGGTGTACAGTAAAACATGTATTTATTGCCACCAGTTATTCAGTCAGACTTTGGCATTACAAAGGTGTTTATTGATAAATTTTAGGAAATTTACAAGGAAAAACCTAACGGATGTTGAGACCTCAAATACTGTGGTGACAAGTGAGAGAACAAAGTTATTGGTTGAGTGAATTAATGGAGTTTTTACGCCCCATTCAAGAATCTTTCACTTATATCGAGGCAGTAGTTCAGGGATGGTAGAGAAAAGTCGAGTGTCCAGATAAAATCACCAACCTTCAGTAAGCAAATGGACAAACTTTCTGACACTAGGGTCTACCCTGAGTGAGGTTCATGTCATGTATCATGTGTATTGAGATTATCTGTTAAGATGTTACAGGTAACATATCACCTACATTGGAACATTTAACCCTGTCAGGTACCCTGTGTATTAAAATCACCTGTTGAAGTGCAATAGGTAACAGAATATTATACCTGTCAGGTATCTTGTGTATTACCGGTAAGATCATAGTCTGACATATCATCTACAGGGGTACCAGGTCTGCAAGTTAACATACTATTGTACCCACATGGGAACATTTAAGCCTGTCAGGTAACCTGTATATTAAGACCACCTGTGGAGGTGTGATAGATAAATTATCACCTGTTGACCATCTGTTTGGTCTGACAGGCAACATACCACCTGCATGGGAATGTTTAAGCCTGTCAGGTATCTTGTGTATTAAGATCACCTGTCAGGTACCCTGTGTATTAAGATCACCTGTCAGGTATCCTGTGTATTAAGATCACCTGCCGGGTACCCTGTGTATTACGATCACATGTCAGGTATCCTGTGTATTAAGATCACCTGTCAGGTACCCTGTGTATTAAAATCACCTGTCAGGTATTCTGTGTATTAAGATCACGTGTCAGGTATCCTGTGTATTAAGATCACGTGTCAGGTATCTTGTGTATTAAGATCACGTGTCAGGTATCTTGTGTATTAAGATCACCTGTCAGGTATTCTGTGTATTAAGATCACCTGTCAGGTATTCTGTGTATTAAGATCACGTGTCAGGTATCCTGTGTATTAAGATCACGTGTCAGGTATTCTGTGTATTAAGATCACCTGTCAGGTATCCTGTGTATTAAGATCACGTGTCAGGTATTCTGTGTATTAAGATCACCTGTCAGGTATCCTGTGTATTAAGATCACGTGTCAGGTATTCTGTGTATTAAGATCATGTGTCAGGTATCCTGTGTATTAAGATCACGTGTCAGGTATTCTGTGTATTAAGATCACCTGTCAGGTATCCTGTGTATTAAGATCACCTGTCAGGTACCCTGTGTATTAAGATCACGTGTCAGGTATCTTGTGTATTAAGATCACCTGTCAGGTACCCTGTGTATTAAGATCACCTGTCAGGTATTCTGTGTATTAAGATCACCTGTCAGGTATTCTGCATATTAAGATCACCTGTCAGGTATTCTGTGTATTAAGATCACCTGTCAGGTATTCTGTGTATTAAGATCACCTGTCAGGTACCCTGTGTATTAAGATCACCTGTCAGGTACCCTGTGTATTAAGATCACCTGTCAGGTACCCTCACCTGTCAGGTATTCTGTGTATTAAGATCACGTGTCAGGTATCCTGTGTATTAAGATCACCTGTCAGGTACCCTGTGTATTAAGATCACCTGTCAGGTACCCTGTGTATTAAGATCACCTGTCAGGTATTCTGTGTATTAAGATCACCTGTCAGGTATTCTGTGTATTAAGATCACGTGTCAGGTATCCTGTGTATTAAGATCACCTGTCAGGTATCTTGTGTATTAAGATCACCTGTCAGGTATTCTGTGTATTAAGATCACCTGTCAGGTATTCTGTGTATTAAGATCACCTGTCAGGTATTCTGTGTATTAAGATCACCTGTCAGGTATCTTGTGTATTAAGATCACCTGTCAGGTATTCTGTGTATTAAGATCACCTGTCAGGTATTCTGTGTATTAAGATCACCTGTCAGGTATTCTGTGTATTAAGATCACCTGTCAGGTATTCTGTGTATTAAGATCACGTGTCAGGTATCCTGTGTATTAAGATCACGTGTCAGGTATCTTGTGTATTAAGATCACGTGTCAGGTATCTTGTGTATTAAGATCACCTGTCAGGTATTCTGTGTATTAAGATCACCTGTCAGGTATTCTGTGTATTAAGATCACCTGTCAGGTATTCTGTGTATTAAGATCACGTGTCAGGTATCCTGTGTATTAAGATCACGTGTCAGGTATCTTGTGTATTAAGATCACCTGTCAGGTATTCTGTGTATTAAGATCACCTGTCAGGTATTCTGTGTATTAAGATCACCTGTCAGGTATTCTGCATATTAAGATCACCTGTCAGGTATTCTGTGTATTAAGATCACGTGTCAGGTATCCTGTGTATTAAGATCACCTGTCAGGTACCCTGTGTATTAAGATCACCTGTCAGGTACCCTGTGTATTAAGATCACCTGTCAGGTATTCTGTGTATTAAGATCACCTGTCAGGTATTCTGTGTATTAAGATCACGTGTCAGGTATCCTGTGTATTAAGATCACCTGTCAGGTATCTTGTGTATTAAGATCACCTGTCAGGTATTCTGTGTATTAAGATCACCTGTCAGGTATTCTGTGTATTAAGATCACCTGTCAGGTATTCTGTGTATTAAGATCACCTGTCAGGTATCTTGTGTATTAAGATCACCTGTCAGGTATTCTGTGTATTAAGATCACCTGTCAGGTATTCTGTGTATTAAGATCACCTGTCAGGTATTCTGTGTATTAAGATCACCTGTCAGGTATTCTGTGTATTAAGATCACCTGTCAGGTACCCTGTGTATTAAGATCACCTGTCAGGTACCCTGTGTATTAAGATCACCTGTCAGGTATCTTGTGTATTAAAATCACCTGTCAGGTACCCTGTGTATTAAGATCACCTGTCAGGTACCCTGTGTATTAAGATCACGTGTCAGGTATCTTGTGTATTAAGATCACCTGTCAGGTATTCTGTGTATTAAGATAACCTGTCAGGTATTCTGTGTATTAAGATCACCTGTCAGGTATTCTGTGTATTAAGATCACCTGTCAGGTACCCTGTGTATTAAGATCACCTGTCAGGTACCCTGTGTATTAAGATCACCTGTCAGGTATCTTGTGTATTAAGATCACCTGTCAGGTATCTTGTGTATTAAAATCACCTGTCAGGTATTCTGTGTATTAAGATCACCTGTCAGGTATTCTGTGTTTAAGATCACCTGTCAGGTATCCTGTGTATTAAGATCACCTGTCAGGTACCCTGTTTATTAAGATCCCCGGTTGAGGTCTGACATATCACCTACATGTGATGTTATAAATGTTGATTTAAGCCTGTCAGGTATCTGTACAGGTATTTATGAAGCTGTAAATAATACTGGTATAAGTGACAGTTTTAGACATTATATGATATGTTAAATTGTTTATCTTTCACTCAATTGCTTGTAAAACTTCTCCTTAGCTTCACTTTATAACCAAATCATCTGATTTCTGCAGGTTTTATACCTGTCATGAAATTAATACCTGAGATGTCACTTTGTCAGGTAAATATTATATACATGTATTTGGTAAATCAATTTTATGTAGACAATTTTAATGATTTTAAATTCTTGTAATTTTATAGGAAACATAACCTGATTTATTTTCTCCAGCTGTTAAATGGAAACAGTTAATTATCATAATTACTTTGTAAGATCTTGTTCATTTTTAAGGTTAAACATATACTATATATACATGTATATATATATATATATATATATATATATATATATATATAAACTGTTTATCTGTGTTAATACATAATATATATATATAAATATATACAGCATTTAATAAGTATATATTTTCTACAAGGAAATCTTTGTATCGGTAGCTTGCTCTGTATGTACAAAGTTTGGGTTCAAACCCCAGCTGTGTCTGACTAAAACTTGAAAATAAGTAGTGACTTTTTTTTTTGCCAAGCACTCAACCTTTAGGAATGAAAGTCACAGGGTCTTTCAGAAGAGACCTTAAAAATTGATGTCCTGTGTTTAAATGCATAGGATATTGTTACTCTGATAATATTTAAGTGTCAAAACACTGGTCCTGGGTGGTAGCAAGAAACCAAAGGGTCCAATCCAATATGCAGACACAAATTAGTTCACATTTTCCAATAAAAACAGCATTATCCCTGAATTTAAGTTGCAAACATTTACCAGAACATTTCAAAGAAACAATAAGGGGTGTTGATCATGTGGTACAGCGGCAAACCCCATTTAACATTTATTGACAAGAAGGCAAATGGTTCTGATCCTGGGTAAAACTGAAAACAACATGTCTCTACAGTGATTGCAAACTGCAAGCGTTTCTTTACCATTCCAGTACAGTAAAACATGTTTAAAACTGAGCAATATGTGGAAACTGAATAACATTTGATAAGTAAAGCACAGAAAGGCCAAACATTTGTCTTACTGAATTATTAAATAAATTTGCCACTTTAGTATGCTATGGTGATTTGAAAAATAAAATGGCACAGGTTGCATTGATTTTGTTTTACATTGTTTTATTACCATACTCAAGGATCTATATTAAAAATGTTGATAATGGAATGTAATATGTGCAGGCAAACCACATTGACCTGTCTGCTTGACCAGTGCAGGCAAACCACATTGACCTGTCTGCTTGACCGGTGCAGGCAAACCACATTGACCTGTCTGCTTGACCGGTGCAGGCAAACCACATTGACCTGTCTGCTTGACCGGTGCAGGCAAACCACATTGACCTGTCTGCTTGACCGGTGCAGGCAAACTACATTGACCTGTCTGCTTGACCGGTGCAGGCAAACCACATTGACCTGTCTGCTTGACCGGTGCAGGCAAACCACATTGACCTGTCTGCTTGACCGGTGCAGGCCAACCTCATTGACCTGTCTGCTTGACTGGTGCAGGCCAACCACATTGTCCTGTCTGCTTGACCGGTGCAGGCAAACCACATTGACCTGTCTGCTTGACCGGTGCAGGCAAACCACATTGACCTGTCTGCTTGACGGTGCAGGCAAACCACATTGACCTGTCTGCTTGACCGGTGCAGGCAAACCACATTGACCTGTCTGCTGACCAGTGCAGTCAAACCACATGACCTGTCTGCTGACCGGTGCAGTCAAACCACATTGACTGTCTGCTTGACCGGTGCAGTCAAACCACATGACCTGTCTGCTTGACTGGTGCAGGCAAACCAAATTGACCTGTCAGGGATTTTTCTGGGTATCCACAGGGTCTGGTAAAGGGACCCATTCCAATGCAAAAAAACATACATTTTTCCCAATTCTGTAGTAAAAAATTCCCAATTAGCTATGTTATCAATTTTTTGAGAAAAAAAATTTCACAAGATCATGAACATTATATTCGGAGAATATCTCGTTCTGATAACGATTTTAATCTATATTAACCCACATTTGCTGGATGATTTATATTGAGACAAAAGAGACAGCGCTATTTTGCTGTGAACACCGATATAATTTGTTCAATTACCAGTATTCTAGTGGTCTAGAATTTCTAATATGTTGTTGATTTTTCCCAAAATTACATTTTTGTTGAGCATTTTCCCAATTTTATCCAGGTCCTTTTCCCAAAAAGGTCAGAAAAATCCCTGCCTGTCTGCTGACCAGTGCAGGCAAACCACATGACCTGTCTGCTTGACCAGTGCAGGCAAACCACATTGACCTGTCTGCTTGACCAGTGCAGGCAAACCACATTGACCTGTCTGCTTGACTGGTGCAGGCAAACCACATTGACCTGTCTGCTTGACCGGTGCAGGCAATCCACATTGACCTGTCTGCTTGACCGGTGCAGACAAACCACATTGACCTGTCTGCTTGACTGGTGCAGGCAAGCCACATTGACTGTCTGCTTGACTGGTGCAGGCAAACCACATTGACCTGTCTGTTTGACTAGTGCAGGCAAGCCACATTGACCTGTCTGCTTGACTGGTGCAGGCAAACCACATTGACCTGTCTGCTTGACTGGTGCAGGCAAACCACATTGACCTGTCTGCTTGACTGGTGCAGGTAAACCACATTGACCTGTCTGCTTGACCAGTGCAGGCAAACCACATTGACCTGTCTGCTTGACTGGTGCAGGCAAACCACATTGACCTGTTTGCTTGACCGGTGCAGGCAAACCACATTGACCTGTTTGCTTGACCGGTGCAGGCAAACCACATTGACCTGTCTGCTTGACCGGTGCAGGCAAACCACATTGACCTGTCTGCTTGACCGGTGCAGGCAAACCACATTGACCTGTCTGCTTGACCGGTGCAGGCAAACCACATTGACCTGTCTGCTTGACCCGTGCAGGCAAACCACATTGACCTGTCTGCTTGACCGGTGCAGGCAAACCACATTGACCTGTCTGCTTGACCCGTGCAGGCAAACCACATTGACCTGTCTGCTTGACCGGTGCAGGCAAACCACATTGACCTGTCTGCTTGACCGGTGCAGGCAAACCACATTGACCTGTCTGCTTGACTTTGATAGAAATATCTATGATTGAGCAGTACCGGTACATTAATGTATGAGGACACAGATGGGGTCTTTTTCTGCTTACATTATGGGAAATATGTTTGTTATATTTTTGAAGCACTAACATTGGATTATACAAAAACAGAGAAATAAAAAAGAAATCACTGCAATAGTTGAGGAGATATTGTAAAAAACAACAGATTATTTTTATTGCATTAAAATATGTTTTTTTTATTAAGTTCCGATTGTTCTAAGGGGCCTTTTTATTATGGAATGTCATATGCAAATCCCTAGAATTATGTTATTATGAATGCGGAAGACATTTGTATTACATATTTCTGAATAAAAAAAATCATTTCATATGCAAACTCTTAAAATTATGTTATTACGAATAAGGAAGATGTTTGCATTACGCATATCCGAAATAATATCATTTTCATATAGGAACACCTAGAATTATGTTACTCCATGAATATTGTTGCACACAAGCATTATGGGATAGGTATCATGTGTTCAGCTCTTGACATCATTGTTCTTCCATCATGATCAAAGACAATATTGGTAGTTATTGGTAGATATTTGAGTATCTAGCTTATTACCGTAAACTCGATAGCACTGTAATGTATAGTGGTTAAGCTGCAGCTACCTTGTCATTCAGAAAATTGGAAATATTGATATAATACTTGAGTTTCAGTGAAAAGATCTGACATTGCAAATTAATTATTTTTTTGTTAACAGAACTTGTTAACGGTAGTTTTAGAAGGTATAAATGAATTGGTGCAGCAATAAATTTGTAGAAACACTATGATTTACATGTTTTAGATGGTAGATGCTGCATTAAAGAAACATTATGTATTTACAAGTTAAATGTGACAATATAAACAGAAAATGCAAAGAGGTGGCAAAATATAAATATTAATAATATAATAACAAATGTTTGACTGCAGTGATTTTGTTTGCCTAAAATTACTACTGAATAAAGCTGGTTTCCCCTGGTGAAAAATGACTGAACTTTCCCAGTTTTATCATTAAAATTCCGAAAACAGTAGTGATATACTAGGAAATTAAATCTAGTTGTCTTTTCCCACAAAATGTTAGATATTGTCGCAATATAATATCTTTGCAGCGACAATAAGCTATTGCAAGCATGTCATCATGCAGTGTGCTATATTTCAGAACTAAATTTCCCCAATTCAAAAGGCAGAAGGCCGTTTTTATAAAATGTAATAAATTTACTGGACTGTACAGTTGATCCACCATATAAAGTGTCTTCTGAAAGACAGGCCCCAGTTTCACCATCATTCCAAAACTGAGATTTCTTTATCCTAAGAATTTTACATTCATGCTCATGTAATAATGATTTTTTTTAACTTGTTGAATAAATGTTTATGTACAAGACTCTTTGCATAAAATTTTATTCAACTTGTGTAATAAATTCAATACCAGTATTACATAATCATTCATGTAAGATCCTCTATTTACAGTCAAACCTGTCTATAAAGGCCACCCAAAGGAACCAGTAAAAATTGCATTTATCCGCAGGTGGCCTTTATATACAGGTTCAAATAATATGAATAAAGAACAACTGGAATACAATGTTATTGGCCTTAATAAGCAGGTGGTTCTTATATAGAGGTGACCTTTAAGGCAGGTTGGACTGTATGCAACCCATACTTTTTGAATCATTATAATTTTTTTAAATTTCAGATCATGGTCATTGATTCAGATTATGGTCATTGATTCAGATCACGGTCATTGATTCATCAGGGTTTATATATATATAATGATGTATTACTTATTATCATTATATGGTTTTTTGACAAGTTTCAGAATATATGGTGTTTGAGGTCACTATTTAGTTGTAAGAGACACCTCTCTGTGTAATATATAACCACCCTGTAAATATTATTGATACAAAATTATCTAAAAGCAAAGAAATATTAATTTTCAAGTTTGTGATGTTAGTTAAATTACAGTGTAATTATAGAGGTTATTTAGAGTTCATTTCTGGTGAATGCGGTTTCCTGTGTTAAGTAATATCTTGATAATGTAATCTAATCAAATAATGTGTGAATTTGTGATACCGAACATTAAGTAATACTTGTGTTTTAATGTTAGAACACACACACACACACACACATACACACATACAAAACACACACACACACACACACACAACACACTAATAGATTGAGAGAGGATTTACACAACATATTGGAAATATCGGACTGATCTTCTTTCTCTTGCATGTAACAATTTCTTTATCATAAAAACATTTACTAGATACTATTCAATATGCACTCTCCACTAAAGTAAAAAAAATTTCTCCATTCATTCCTGGTGGCCAAATTGCCATTAGCTACAAAGTTCTTGAGAGATTCTTTCAAAAAGTAACCTAGTTTATACAAATTTTTTTTTTAGAATTTGACTTCTTGTATCTTAAAATTTTTATTAAAACATAGAATGCTGTAAGCTAAAAATGATGGAATGAAGTTAATTTATTGTTAAACTCATAACTTTTTCATAGAATGAAATGAATGGGTTTGTGTATGGAGTGGGCTACAAAAAAGATCTCTTACCCATCAACAAATGCAGTTGAATTTACATAGTGCTACACATATATATATTCACCTCATTGAGATATTCACATATGAATTAAAAAGTAAAAAATATAAACATGCTCTCGAAGATTAATTGGCAAAAAATGTTTGTCAACTGACCCCTCTCTCTCTTTCACTCACACACACACACACATGTACAAACACATGCACACACACACTCTCTCTCTCACACACATACACACACACACACTCTCTCCCTCTCACACACACACACACACACACACACACACACACACACACACACACACACACTGATAATATTTAGCCTGTAGTTTTTGTCAGATGTCGACATGACATGTCACATGTAACAACTCTAGTTATCTTTATTTTGTCCTTGAAGTTTAAGAGCTGTATGTTACAGTGTAAAATATGAAGTAGGTTTTCTGAATGAGAAACTGGTGGTTTTTATTATGCACATCTCTGCACTTTTAACTTTTGTTTTACTTCATCAGAGAAGTAGACACTGACGACGATGACACTGACGCCAGAGATGGAAAATAAGCATTTGCACTGTATGGCAGAATGGGGACAATGACATAATGTGTATTTAACATGGTTAAAACTACCTTGATGGTAGCTAGCTACCATGAAAAACCATTGACACACTAACACAAACATAAATAGAAATAATAGGAATAAATAGCAAGCACTCAAACAGTATTTTAGCTGTAAATAGCTGTAATAATTCTGATTTGACTTGTAACAATAATTCAATCACTCCAGGAGAATTTGGACAAAAACAAGCAGTTTACAAGCAAATAATGATACCTAGTATACTATGAACTTAATTACATTGCAAGCTAGTAACAAAAACAAATGTCACAAAATGTGTTACAATCAAAATAATGTAAAACCAATGTTAAATTGAAAAATAAACATTTAATGCAGCAACACAAAACAATTATTATCATAGTTTTTGGAATAATCAAGATTCTTAAACAATAGTAGACTTGACTGATTTCCATCTCTCCGTGAAGAGAATCTGGCCGTTTACAAGTTCTCTCCATTTTCCTCTGTCTGTTGCTACTTTCGTTGCCTCAGTCCTTGAATTGTATCCCAGCTCTGTTCAATCTCTTTTGATGATTCAAAAAAAAAAAAAAAGTAGACACTAAAAAGTATTTTGACAAAATTTGCTATACATGTTTAAGGAATATGTTGATATCTATGCTACAAAGCATCTAAATTAGCAATATTTCGATATCTATGCAACAAAACACTGGATTTCTGGCGTCATTGTTAATAGTATGACATAGGTCTTTTGAAAAATAAATGTTCTTATAATATCTAGGTTAGATATCATCTTTATGGGTTGAATATATACCAAAGACTAAAATAAACAAAAATGTTATAAAAAAGTACATGTATATCAAAAATTAAAAAAGGGAGATAATCTGCTCTTAAATGAAAATACTTTCTTGTATTTAATTGATATTATGCTTTATAATTTAAAGGTTAAAATTAAATGTTTGAAAATAACTTAATTGTTTTTTGAAAAAAAATTCCATTTTTTTATTATGAAAATCACTTCTATTCAAAGGGAGATAATTTACTTCCAGGTATATATCGTGTTACAGCTGTTAGCGAACATGATATGAGGTTTAAGTACTTTTTTAGCTCAACTGGCTATAGCCAGCTGAGCTTATGCCATGGTGAAGCGTGTGTCCGTGCGTCCGTGCGTCCGTGCGTCCGTGCGTGCGTCCGTGCGTAAACTTTAATCTTCTCCTCTGAAACCACTGGGCCAATTGAAACCAAATTTGGTGTGGAAAGTCCTTAGGTGGAGTAGATTAAAGTTTGTACAAATCAACTTCCTGCGGCATCCAAGATGGCCGCCATTGCTATAAATAGCAAAAACCTATAAATGGTTGTTACATGTTTATTTTAGAATCGATTTAGTTCAAATTTGAGATTTAGAAAGTAGATGTCTAGCCATTTAATATATGTAACGGATTTTTCAGTAACTTTTTCTGTTTGCTCATAATTAGCGGAATATGCAAATTAGATGCTAAATTTAGGCAATTCTTTGAAAATCTTCTTCTCTGAAACCACATACCCAAATGAAGCCAAATTTAATGTGGAAAGTCGCTAGGTGGAGTAGATTAAAGTTTGTACAAATCAACTTCCTGCATCATCCAAGATGGCCGCCATTGCTATAAATAGCAAAAACCTATAAATGGTCGTTACATGTTTATTTTAGAACCGATTTAGTTCAAATTTGAGATTTAGAAAGTATATGTCTAGCCATTTAATATATGTAACGGATTTTTCAGTAACTTTTTCTGTTTGCTCATAATTAGCGGAATATGCAAATTAGATGCTAAATTTAGGCAATTCTTTGAAAATCTTCTTCTCTGAAACCACATACCCAAATGAAGCCAAATTTAATGTGGAAAGTCCCTAGGTGGAGTAGATTAAAGTTTGTACAAATCAACTTCCTGCATCATCCAAGATGGCCGCCATTGCTATAAATAGCAAAAACCTATAAATGGTCGTTACATGTTTATTTTAGAACCGATTTAGTTCAAATTTGAGATTTAGAAAGTAGATGTCTAGCCATTTAATATATGTAACGGATTTTTCAGTAACTTTTTCTGTTTGCTCATAATTAGCGGAATATGCAAATTAGATGCTAAATTTAGGCAATTCTTTGAAACTCTTCTTCTCTGAAACCACATACCCAAATGAAGCCAAATTTAATGTGGAAAGTCCCTAGGTGGAGTAGATTAAAGTTTGTACAAATCAACTTTCTGTGTCATCCAAGATGGCCACCATTGGCATTACTATAAATAGCAAATACATATAAATGGTCATTAAATGTTTATGTTACATCCAAGATGGCCCCGATTCTATAATTAGAAACACATAAATAGCCAGTGTGGATTCATTTTTCAGCTGATGATAAATATAACAAGTAATTCCTAAAAATTTGTTTGAATAAAATGTTTTTGTAGTATTACCAGTAATATCTTTTTCTGATTGATGACTATTTTGTTTCTGTAGGCAAATTGATTTCATTAATATGCAACTTAGACATAGGCAGTGTTAAATAATGACTGATCATGCCAAATTTTGTTCACAAACAATTTCTTCAGCTGACTTATTTACAACTGGTTTAATTGCCATATGTCCTGTCATTGGAATAAAGCCTATATTTTGTAATTGTAAAAAAAATATGTTGCAAATTACAATAATAAATATCATGATTCAAGATTTATATCCCTTTATATTGATTACCCTTGTACATAATGGTTAATATGAGTTAATCCTAGTATTTAACATAATTACTTCTCATTACTATTAGGCTACTTACCCTTATAATTTGCTTTTATATAAAGATCCTGTCAATCCTGCTAACCAACCTTTTCTTTAGCCTGTACCACCCAAACAGGAAGTACAGTAGTAGTGTGAAGAAAAGGTAAGAAGTGGCCTCCATTTTGTTTAATCAAAGGGGAAAAAAGAATTATCAGCCTTTAATGCTATTAAAACTCAACATACTGCACTAAAAATAAATACATTCGGAAATAAATAGACATTCTACAGGATTATAAGCTGTTATTATTGTGAAATTTTTGTCATAGTAATAGTAATTGTGATTATAAGGTTGACCCCATTTTTGAAGTCATGAAATATTGCATCATTTTAAATAGGGTGAAATGGTTTCATGTCAACTATGTTATCAGTATTCAAAATTGTTTGTATTGGCATTAATCCTTTTAATACCTCTTTCTTGATAAGGAGTCTTTTCTGTTACATAATGGCATAATTGCATGCTAGATAATGTGTATTTGAACAAATCCAAAATGCACATTATGATTATCAAAAAGTCATGGAATAAATAGTACACAAAACTTCAATACCTAACAGTGATAACAGAACTACAAAATATACAAGACAGAATACAGTTTATTCAGTTACTATATTTCATCATTTTCAATGATGCAGTATGTCAAACACATCGAATCATAGAGACACATAAACCTACAAATACATAAAATAAACTTGCATAACTATATAGTCAGTACACAATCACTCTTTCAAGAAATATGACATGATACCTGACAACATTATAATTACAATGAAATCAATTTCAACACTCATCAGAACAAATTGTGTTGATAGCTCACATTTTGATTTAGTTGATATAATACCTTTGCAGGTTTTATGTGAATAAAAATATTTTACTTTGACAAACTCCTCTGCACTGTTTGAAATCCTAAATTATAATGCCTGTATTTCACCCATGGCAGGAATAGGTGAGCAAGTGCCCAGCATGCAATGTGAATGTCAAGGTCATGGTCAACTGTCACGATTACATGATAAAAACATAAACAAATGCACATGATTTACAAAAATACAAATACACAAACATCTTAATTTTACCTGGCTACAATAGTAATAAGCAGATATTAAGAGTGAAGCTTCACCTTGGATAAATTATCATGTATTTTAGTATTAGAAATGAGTTTATAGACCATATTTATGAAACCATTTCATGAAAAATAGGAAACATATAGACACAAGAGGTAATTTGAATTGGAGACATGTCTATACTAATTATAATGATAATAAAAGTTATATAACATTTAAGGGAATGTTTCGTTTTCCCATATAATTTTGGACTTCATTTTTCTGTCACCTGCAAGAATTCCAGGGAACGTATAGGAATCACTACAGCGTAGTCAGCTGCAGTGGTGGCGGTGCTAGTGTCGAAGTTTGGTTTTCCAGATAATTACTAATTAGATTTTGATTTTTACCCACAAATCTGGTTTTAAGTTCAATGCTTAATTAAATTTATGCATAATTGATGAGGATACTGCATTTTGATTGGTTGATCATTTCCAGAAGATAACTCGTGCTGTATTTATTGAATTTAAATGAAACTTGGTCGGAATTCAAGTTCAGTATTGTATTTTCTCAAACGATTTGACCTTATATATCAATAACTCAATATGTCACAATATTTCAAATAAGATTGTTCAATGTAACTCCCACTCCCATTCTTTATCAAGGTGCCAAGTAGTGAATAGTTGTGCCTCATTGAATACCGGAAAGCTTCTGATGGTAAATCCAAGGTGGCCACCAACAATGGCCATCTTGGAATTATTTGTTTTCCTATTTGTCTAAAACTACTGAAGGGATTTCAACTAAAGTAGGTATTCAAACTGCTGATGGTTTCCTGTTGTGACTCAATGTATTTTGGAGGAACTTTAGTGGCTTAGTCATTTAAAAAACAGGCTTACAGATTACAGTGCTTCTCACCGCCTAGGTTCAGATCCGACTAGAGCAGGCTCAAGTGCGAGAAAATTTTTCAAATCGCTTGCAGAAGGTTAGTGGTTTTCTCCAGGCACTCAGGTTTCCTTTTCTATCCAAGTGAAATAATCTTGAATGCCAACCTCGTATACCGACGTCGTTTCTTAGAACGGATTTCCCATCTATTTATTGCACCCGTTATAATGCCAAATTCGCATATCGCCATCCGCCACCCGTGTAATAGAACAGACCGGTATTTATGAATAATATTACCCCCAATAATATTGCCAAATGAGTGTAACGCTTGACTGACTACAGAAATATCCTACATTGTATTGATAACGCTGAATATTGTCAGTGCCTTTTTGAATATGCATACATCTAACGCTTGGTAGAACACCGACTAGTTATACAACTTGATGACTTAATCCATGCAATATCACATGATTAATATGAAAAAACGTGTTTTAGTTGTAAATAAAACTCGCTCACTGATTTTTTATTTCTTATTTTTTCTGTCATTGTTGAAATGGATACTCCAAACAGAAAACGTTTGATTCTTGACTCCAATCAAAAGTTGAAAATTTTTGAATTTTCTACAAAAAATCCATCTTCTTTATTCAATTTTCAATTTGTATGATATTGTGTATTTAGTCATTTCCGGCAGAAATAAAAAACATGTTTTCAACGATTATTTACTTTATTATCATTAAATAAGGTAATATTTTACAACAATATTTGTTTAAATTAGTACTAAAGAAATTCAGCAATGGAAATATTAAGGAGTAGCGACAGGAACACTGTTTTTTAACCTAATTTGCTGTTATGGTGTCGGCATGTACATACATGCAGACAATGTGACTTTGGGCTGGGGGATTTTGTTTTTGGTCCGAGTTCGATATAACGCTAAAATCTGTCTGAACCGAAGGTGGCATTATATCGAGGTTGTACTGTATCTTGAATATTTAAAATTTGTCATTATATAAAAGTATTTTTCAAATGTTTGTAGTAGAATGCCTAAGAACAAGGGTTGGAAGAAGACATTGGTGAAGAAGAAGTACCATGAAGAGAAGAAAAAGCTAGATCCAACTGTGGATCCAGTGCCTTCACTTGTAGTTGGGGGACTTGTCCCCACAGATCGCAGCAGCATCAGTGTTGCTGCATCTGTTACTTTTGATGTTGACTCCAGTCAGACATCTAGTGCAACTGCAAGAGTAGATTCAGGGAGAGACCTGACTACTTCGGGACATTATAGCCCATCTTTTGAATCTTCGGGACAGTATAGCCCAACTTTTGAATGTATGGGACAATATAGCCCAACTGATGAAACTGCATATGAAATTAGATATGATTTTACTCATGAATTTTCAAATGAATTGGCATTGAATATAATGAATGAACTCGCATATGAATTATGTAATGAACTTATATTAGAATTAAAAGCTAACAGCACAAAACCCAACCAAGGTTTAAGTGAATGTAATACACAATGTACAAAATTTTCATGTGTGATAAAAAACTTAAATAAGACAGATACAAGGGAAAGAAGTTTTGATAAAATAAAAAGAAACTGTGAAATGATTTTAAATTCTAACAAACGCATATTGGCACCCAAATCACATGTTCCAAAAGGAAACGGTAAATTCAGTCCTATTTCAGATGTTTTATTTACGTTTGGCACTTTTAATCAGGCTGATAAAAGATTTGATGATGAATCTAGAGGAAGACAGTGTGTGTGTAATTCTTTGGTTATGTTGGCATACAATGCATGTAAAAGTTATATAACTGAGACTGACTTGGATAATATTCTAGTTGATGGTGATAACTTATTTAAACATATTATTGGTGATCTGAAGAGAGCTAAAAAATTTATAAGTTATTATTTAAATTTTGATGAATTACCATCATCATTAGTTTTAGGTCAAGTGAAATTTCATATTCAAAAACTATCTGTTTTAAATGGTGTAATTTCACCTAACATCACTGAAGAAACTGTTGACAGTTTACACACATGTATAGAAAATTTGTTTTTAATGGGTGAATGTGGAATAATTCTTGTTAATTCTGTGTCTTCGGCAATATTTAGAAACAGAAAAAAGCAATTTCAATTTTTTGATTCTCATTCTCATGGAAGAAATGGATTATCTGAAGAAAATGGAAAGTCAGTACTAGCTACATTTAAGGAATTTGATTCATTGATGTCATTCTTATATTCTTTTTATTCCAGTTTAATGATTGGCTTTAATACAGAATTTAACATATTACCAGTGAAGTTATTACCTACTCCTATAGCAGTAGAGAGCTACCCAGCCTTATCAAGATATTTTGAACAGCAATCAATGTCTGCAAACATCACAGTTAATACTTCATCAAAATGTACAAAAGTAAACAGAAAACACTACATGAAACAATACATGAAAAAATACAGAGAAGATGATTTTCAAAAACAGAGAGATAAGAAAATGACACTGAAAGGGATGCATACAATTAGAAAAAATGCTGAACATATGTTAAAAAACAGGGTGATTAATCGTAATAATAAACAGAAGGCAAGACAAAACACTGAACAGAAATTGAGAGATAGGCAAATGACTCTTAAAAGTATGCAGAAATCAAGAGAAAATCCTACACAGAAATTAAGAGATAGGCAAATGACTCTTAAAAGTATGCAGAAATCAAGAGAAAATCCTACACAGAAATCGAAAGATAGGCAAATGACTCTTATAAGTAAGCAGAAATCAAGAGAAAATCCTACACAGAAATTAAGAGATAGGCAAATGACTCTTAAAAGTATGCAGAAATCAAGAGAGAATCCTACACAGAAATTGAGAGATAGGCAAATGACTCTTATAAGTAAGCAGAAATCAAGAGAAAATCCTACACAGAAATTAAGAGATAGGCAAATGACTCTTAAAAGTATGCAGAAATCAAGAGAAAATCCTACACAGAAATTGAGAGATAGGCAAATGACTCTTATAACTAAGCAGAAATCAAGAGAAAATCCTACACAGAAATTGAGAGATAGGCAAATGACTCTTAACAGTATGCAGAAATCAAGAGAAAATCCTACACAGAAATTGAGAGATAGGCAAATGACTCGTAAAAGTAAGCTGAAAGCAAGACAAAATCCTATGCGGGCTTTGAAAGAAAGGGCAATGAATGCTCAATATATGAAGAAAGTTAGGCAAAACCCTGATTTCACATTTATGGAATCTGCTAAAAAAGCAATTTCCAGTAAAGGACACACTATTGAAGACTCAATTATTGTATTTCATAAATCTTTGGAAAATGGATTTTCATATATTTGTACCTCATGCAATCAGATGTGGCCAAAGACATCAGTTGTTCAGTTCCTGCACACCAAATTGAATATGAACTCAGAAATAGTGAAGTTGTGCCGTACAAGATATAAATCTGTAAATAACACTGAATGGATTTGCAGAACATGCTTTAATGCTTTATCAAGTGACAAAATTCCCAAACTTTCAGTTGCAAATTTGTTTTATTTCCCAGAAAAACCCGAAGAGTTAAATTTGCACCAGCTTGAAGAAAGATTAATATCATTGCGTATTCCTTTCATGCAAATAAGAGAATTACCAAGAGGCAGACAGCTTTCAGTAAAAGGAAATGTAGTTAATTGTCCTGTTGACATACAACCTACAATCAATGCATTACCCAGACAACTTGATGACAATATTACAATTCCAGTAAAGTTAAAAAGAAAACAAATTTATAAAAAAGCACTGTATGTTGAGAATGTCAGACCAAATGTAATAATTAAAGCTTTAGCATGGTTGCTGAAAAATAGTGAGATATACAAAAACTCAGGCGTAAAGGTTAGTGAGGATTGGTTGGACAATACAAATTCTGATTTCCAAGAATTTTTTCATGTTGACAATTCATCTAAAGATCTGAATGAAGTAAGAAATAAAAAAATGCATCATGATCAAGACATTACTAACAAAGATGGAGGGAATGACTTGAACTTGCCACTCAATGAAAATAGAAATGAAGATATCCAATTAGAAGAAGATGATAAGTTCAGTGAGATTGATCCATTTGAAGTAGTGCAAGGAAATGCAGATACACTGTTGGATAATTTTCAGAATGTTTCTGATCAGGTCTACAGTTTTGCACCAGGTGAAGGTCAAATTCCTTTAAGTCTGTATCAAGATGAAGACGCAGAATATATGTCATTTCCCTCCATATATTGTGGTCAAAGAAGACCAAAAAATGAAGACAGACCCATTCCAGTACACTATAGTGAAATAGCAAAATGGGAATTGCGTTCCGTTGATAGAAGAGCTGCTACTAATGTTCCAAATCTTTTCTTCAAGCTAAAAAAATTGCAGTTGAAACAAATCTCCGACAAAGTCAACTTAGCAGTGAGACGTTTCAAAACAATGGGTAAAAGACTTACAGTTGGTCAAGTATTAGATCAGACTTCAATAAATCAGCTTGTTAACCTTGATGAAGGCTACTATATCTTTAGAACATTACGAAATTCACCTGCTTATTTATCAAAACGTAAAAAAGATTTGTTTGCTATGATACGACAACTTGGTCTTCCAACATGGTTTATCTCCTTGTCTGCTGCGGACACTAGGTGGAAAGATTTGTTGAAAATGTTAGCAAATTTACATGATGGAAAAGTATATACCAATGAAGACATAGAGAATATGTCATGGGAAGAAATAACAAGTTTGATTCAAGGTGATCCTGTATCATGTTCCAGACATTTCAATCACAGAGTTAACCAATTTTTCAAACTTGTGTTAAATAGTCCACATAATCCTATTGGTGATATCTCCGATTATTTTTGTCGAACAGAGTTCCAAAACAGGGGTTCCCCTCATGTTCACATCTTGGTGTGGATAAACAATGCACCAAAATATGCAGAAGATAGCAATGAAGTTATTACAGAATTTATAAATCGTTATGTTTCATGTACATCTGATGTCTTGGAACAATTCAAGCCTTATGTTCAACTGCAAACACATAAACACTCAAAAACGTGCAGAAAGAAAGGTAAACCAGTATGTAGATTTGGCTTTCCTCATCCACCAATGTCTCAAACACAAATATTAGAACCTTTAGATGAAGATCCTGATGACGAGTACAAGAACAAATACAAAGATATTCAGAAAACTGTTGATGAACTTCAAAATGCAGATACAATCACATTTGATGAATTTCTCAATGATGTTATACAAATGCGAGAGGAAGACTATATAAAATGCATTAGAAGCTCCCTTCACTCGCCCAAAGTTTTTCTTAAAAGAAATTTATCTGAAGTGAGGACTAATCCTTATATGAAAGTAGTTTTGCAATCTTGGAATGCGAATCATGACATTCAGTTTGTATTAGATCCTTATGCTTGTGCTATGTATATTGTATCTTATATTAGCAAGTCGGAAAGGGGAATGAGTACACTTTTAGAGCAGGCATGTAAAGAGGCAAGGCAAGGTAACAATGATATAAGAAAGCAGGTTAGACAAATAGGTAACAAGTTCTTAAATGCAGTTGAAACAAGTGCTCAAGAGGCAGCATATCTATGTTTGCAATTGCCATTGACACATGCAACTAGAGAAGTAATATTTATAAATACATCACCACCAACTGAGAGAACTTTTTTATTAAAATCTAAGAGTTCATTAGAAGAACTGCCGGAAAATTCCACAGATATTGAGGCAAACAATATTATTAAACGGTATTCTCAAAGACCCAAACAACTTGAAAAGTGGTGTTTAGCAGATTATGCATCCAAGTTAAATGTGATATACCCCAAGAAAGTGTCTGAGGAAGTGGAAGTTGATTGGGACAAAAATGATGATGCAAATAATGAAGATAGCGATTCTGACATTGAAAACAAAGACGAGATTGAACTTGATGAAATGATGTTTATGCACAAAATTAACATAACTTTACCAAATGGTACAATGTTCAAAGAAAGACGTACATCTAGAGTACTGAGATATGTTAAATATAGCCTTAAGATTGATGCTGAAAATTATTACAGAGAACGTTTACTGTTATTTTTATCATGGAGAAATGAAGAGATGGATTTGTTAAATGGTTATAGGTCTTATGAAGAACATTACAATGCAGCAAAACTTATCATTGATAATAAATTAAAAAGGTATGAATGTATTGGAAGTCAGTTGGATGAAGCGGAAATCCAAGCACAAAAAGACTTTAATGATGAACAGTTTGATTTGTTGGCACCTCAGACACAGCAAGTAGAATCTGAAGATCTGTCTGAAGAACACGCTGAATGTGAGAAATATATCGCCTTTAACCCAACCCGTCCAAATGATCAAACAAGCCATGATATTGGTATAGATCTTGGATTTAGGTAGTCACAGTCAAGTTGTAGACATCATAAATAATCCTTCAAGATTATCAGATGAAGATTACTACAACATAATGCGATCATTAAATATGAAACAAAGAGAATATTTAAATCATATATTATATTGGGTGAAGACCAGAGATGAACCAGTTTACTCTTTCCTAAGTGGTGGTGCAGGGGTTGGAAAATCAGTATTAATAAGAGCTTTGTATCAAGCATTGATTCGCTTTTTATGTGCCCAACAAGGTGACAATCCTGATGACATAAGAGTGGTCTTGTGTGCACCTACTGGAAAAGCTGCTTTCAATATAAATGGTAGCACTATTCATTCAACCTTTAAGATTCCAGCTAGTCAAGGTTTCAACTATAAACCACTTGATAGTGACAGTCTTAATGCACTAAGAGTCAAGTACAAAGATTTATCTATTCTCATTATTGATGAAGTTTCAATGGTTGGATGTGGCATGTTAAATTATGTATCTGAAAGATTAAAACAGATAAAAGGCTCCAATAAAGCTTTTGGAAATATATCTGTAATATTGATTGGAGACTTATTCCAGTTAAAGCCAGTATTTGATGGTTGGATTTTCCAAAACTTATCAAAAGGATATGGACCGCTGGCAACAAATTTGTGGAAAGACCATTTTCAGATGTATGAACTAACACAAATTATGAGACAGAAAGATGATGCACAATTTGCAGAAATTTTAAATAGACTTAGAGAAGGAAATCACACAGACAATGACATTAGCATCATACAATCATGCATTGTAGACAATAACCAAGTTACTACAGATTCATCAATACCACATTTGTACTCAACAAGAGAAGGTGCCAAATCATGGAATTCTAGAGTATTTGAACTAACCTCATCGCAAAAAATGTCGATTCCATCTGTTGATGATGTTAAATCACATGATTCAGCAGCTGTAAAACAAAATATCTTGAAAACAATACCGCCTGATCCTGCAAAAACATCTGGATTGCTACAATGTTTGTCTGTGGCTGTTTCACTTAGGTATGATTTAACTGCAAATATTGACACGTCAGATGGTCTAAAACAAATGGTGGCAAAAAACACAATCTAAAAAAAAGTTGTACTGAAAATGTTAGATTTCAGACTGCCCAAAATAGAAGGAGACCAAGTATTTTATGGGTTCAATTTGATGATTCATCTGTTGGGACTAGTTGGAGAAAGACATATAGTCATTTGTATACTAGAGAAACTATATGCATGTGGACACCCATATTTGATTTGAATAGATCTTTTATGTTGCGTGGTAAAACAATTTCAAGAATTCAGTTTCCACTTACTCCATCTGCGGCTAAAACAATACACAAAGCTCAAGGATCAACTCTTGACGAGGTATATATTGATTTAACAATGAGAAACTCTGTTCCACACATACATTATGTAGCACTTAGCAGAGCTAGAACAATGAGTGGACTTCATATCATTGAGTTAAATGAATCGAAAATATCAGTTGACAAGTTTGTTACAGAAGAAATGAAAATACTCAGAAAGAATCCAATGCCACTTTGTTACACACCAATTTATAAAATAAACACTAGATGTTTAAAGATTGCATTTAACAATGCCAGATCTTTGAACCTTCATTACCCAGACATAAAAAATGATCCGAATGTTACATCATGTGATATTATGTCATTCGCAGAAACAAAACTTTGTTTGCGTGACAGTAATGAACATTTTCACATTGATGGTTACACCATGTTCAGAAATGATGCTGCTACGAGATCGATTCATCGACCAGCGCGTGGTCTAGCAGCTTACATACAGAATAATCGCCAGCCTGTGGTTACAGTATACAATCATCAAAACTTCAGAGTAACAAACTGTGAGGCACTAAAACTTGATGTTTTGATTCACAACCTCTACTTCACAGTTATTACTATGTATATTGCACCTGTTTGCACTTTAGACGAGTTCAAAAGTTTTATCAATCTTCACATCCTACCAGTTACAAATGACCATGCAAATATAGTTATATTGGGTGATTTCAATTTTGATATATCTAATAATTGTAACACCGGCTTTATAGAATTTATGCAAACTACATTTAATGTTCAGCAAATTGTATCTGGGGTAACAACTGATTACCAATCGACACTTGATCTCATATTTACAAATAGGCAGTATGCACACAAAGGTATAGTTGAATGTTTTTGGTCAGATCACAAACTGGTCTATGTATCAATAGATTTATCTGCAGAAAATGATATATGATATAATCCTAACTCAGTTGAAATGTTTTATGTTGCAGTAAATGCAACATAAAAACAACTGGTTTTATGCATTAATGGGATACCACTGATGATGGAGAAGTAGATAAACATGTATTTACTTCTCCATTCCCTTGTTTATTTCACTATCAAACTGATGTATAGATTGTTTAATCTGATTACAAAGATGTTCATATTCTTGTGTACCTATTTACACTCTAAGTAACAAGTTATCAACACATATATTTTGTTTCTGGAAACAACATCAAATAATAGTGAAAATGAATGAATATGTATTGATCAGTACATTTTTGTTGCTTTCAGATCATGAACAATCTATACTTCACTTTGTAAATTATAAAGTTGTATATATTTTTAATTTGCTTATTATGATGTACTTGTCATTTGGAATTATGTATAATATTACTTTGAAGTGATAATGTTCAAAATATTAAATGTCTTTATTTTACATATATGCAAGACGAGCACTGAATATATCTTTGAGATTTTATATATGTGTATGCAGGAGTAATGTTACAATTAACATACATGTGTTTCCAAAAAACTTAAAAACTTGTTTACATACAATAAACTGTATTAACTTATATTTTTTTATCCTTGAAAGACAATGTCAGACTCATGCACAAAAGTTTAAACACAAAAGTGTTTTAATTGCTTTATCTAAGCCTTTCAAAAAGCCAACACACTGTAATAAGATTTCTAAAAAAATAATGGTATACTAGTATATAACACTGTATATATTGTTATTATAATGATATTGATCATACATGTCAATACATGTTTATCCCATACATTCTGCTGGCAAGTTGGTAAGTATGCTTTCAGAAGAGTAGGTGTAAAAACTGTAAATCTCTCTGAATACAATTGTAAAAAGGCAGAAAACGTGTGGAGATTAAATTTTGCAGAATACCAGCAAAATGAAATTTAAAAAAAATGCAGGCTCTGAAAACCCTATTGGTATATGACTTATATTATTTCTATTAATTGAAACAGACACATGAGCATTTGTATATCATGTTGGACAATGTTCAAATATGTAATAAACCATTTTATGTACACATTAACTTTGGTTATCATGTTGTAACATATATGTAATGAATTAGTTCTCATATGAAACATTGTAATGACATATCTCATCTCCTACAAATTGGCATTCTATGTGCTTGATACAAAACATTTCTACCTTTGAAAAATAATTGTAATTTAATTGTGCTGTAATGTTTGTTATAAATAAAAAGTATATTTCAATTAAAAATATAAACATTCTATATGTGTTATAGATGTTTTAATATGCAAATATCATATTCTGCAATATCGCAATCTGAATTTCGATGATGACATCTTCAGAACCCATTGTCAGAACATTTAACACCATTCAACTATTTACATGTATTTTTATTGAGTCCAGGAATTTTATATCCCAGTCAATAATATTTCACTTATGTCGCAATGTCGTCAGCTTATGCACTATGTCAATGGATGTGCCATGTCATCAATACCAAATTGTGAGTATATGTTATGTTAACATATATTTAATGTGACAAGAAAACGAAAAATGCAGCGACCAAACAAGGACTAACACTTGAACCTTACCGATACTCGCAGGGCGCTCTACCCACTGAGCTAACCTGCCACCTATCTCTCGGACCCACCACATTCCTTCCGTCCATTTTAGCTCTACTGTCATTTATTTCATTATTCTGTAATGTTTGTTACAAATAAATTGTATATTATAATAGAAACGTTTCATTTATTATGCCCCCCTTTGAAAAAGGGAGGGCATATTGCTTTGCTGCTGTCTGTCGGTCGGATGGTCGGTCGGTCGATCCATTCAGTTTCCGTTCATTATCTCTGCAACAGCTGCAGAGATTTAAATGAAATTTGGTATACAGCTTTATCATCATAATATCTAGGTCAAGTTCTGTTTGGGGTATGATCGGCCAATTTTTGACAGAGTTATAGCCCTTTGAAAAATTTTCAGTTTCCGTTCATTATCTTTTCAAAGATTGCATGTATTCAAATGAAGTTTGGTATACAGGTTTATTAGAAGAATATCTAGGTCAAGTTCTGTTTCAGGTGCGATTGGACAATTTTTGACAGAATTGTGCCCCTTTAAAAAAATGGCTAATTTTCAGTTTACCCGGGAAACTGCATGTTTTCAAGGATTTAAACCGAAATTTTGTATGGATGTAGATTTTTAATATTAAATATATATCTGAAAGTTTTGCTATGCTCAGTTTGTAAATAATAAAATTACATGCAAATTATAAATTTTTTTGTTAATATATACATGTACAAGAGAGGTAACTCTTTCTCTTAAGTTAGCATTATCACAATTTTCAAGTTTAAAATGTCATTTTCATTTCCATGCACACTGCCCACACTGTGTATTGCCCATAAAAAATGTGCACCCTGCAATGTAGGTTTCAGATGGGGGGGCATACGTGTTTCACAAACACCTCCCGTCTGTCTTGGCGTTATATTGTCATTTCCTGCAATATGACAATACCATTGTCCATGATGACAACTTCAAAACCCCATTACACTTATGCAATTGCATTTAACACAGTTCAATTACAAGCAATTCAAATATAGGTAGAAATCGTTAAACAATACTGCATTATATAAAACAGCAAATCGCATACAGATGAAAGTACAAGAAACAACATATACTAGCAAGCAAAATTCTTCTTGCAATTGCATAGAAATAATAAAAAAAAACAACTCATTCATTCATAATTTCTAGGTGAAAATTTGATAGATTGGATTTGTTTGAGTTGATCACATTTATTACCAATAATCTATGTTTTGATCAAATCTTTACGTGATTCATAGGGTATTTTTGAATACGTTACGTTTCTATGATAACGAACACAAGTGTCCGAGGAGTCCCGAGTCGATTAAAACGGCGGGAATCTACTGCGCATTTGATAAAGTGCAACCAGCAGTATGGAACGTAAAAGGAAACATGAACTAAATGATATGATGGGATTTTTGCATAACATATCACCCGTTAAGAGAAGTTCTAATAACAACTTGTACTTTAATGGTATGCTGCAGATAGCGGATGATATCAAAAGAGTTGTAAGCTTCGATGCAGATAAACATGACTCGTTTTCCAGGGCAGAAAAACTCCAATCGCCAGTGAAATTGACTGGAGTAACAGTCGTGCCATCTAGAGATGGTAAAGGGACCGACGTGCAGATTAATTCAAGAACAACATTAACTGTTTTAAACATTGATGATATACCGTTCAAGAGAAGAAAAATATCTAGTGAGCAGCCTTCAAATCACCTGAAAATACGAGACATTAAACACCCGTCTGGAATGGTATGTTGTGGAATTTTTCTGACATTCTATATCTAAATCTGTAGACCATATTAATGTAATACCCAGGTTTTCACCCACATCCCTTATTCTGCCTCCCGTTCCGATTTAGTTTTTCCCCAACTTTTTTTTTTATTAAATATTGTTATTAATTTTCTAGACCATAATTTACGGTAGCAAGTCAAATCGCTCTCGTCAGGTTCGCGCCCACATTCTTCACAAAATCGTCTACTTTTTTTTTTTTTTACCAATATCGCCCCATGACAAAAAATCGTCCAACTACTGTCAAATCAACCCAGTATTTTGTACTGGGTCAGATTTTTCGGACTAAGTTACTTTCCCTTTGATGACGTCAATACCAATATTCTCACAAAAAATAAATTAAATATTTCAAAAAATAGTAGTTTGTAACTGAAAAACATATACTTGTGAACAACCAACAAAGCCAAAAACATTATACAACGTTAGTGTTGAGTACAAAACAGGCAAGATGTAAAGAATGTTACATATATTGTAATCACTGATTATAAATATACTTCCTTTGGTTTGGCAAAGTAATCCATGTCATTGAAACTTTTGATGTGCCTTCATTGTCATTTCATAATTTCACAAAACATTATATTGCTTTGGAATATTCAAATGTGGTTATTTATGATCAATTTTAGTAGTCCATCGTTGAAAAATACTAGTAAATAGCCATTATACTCCGGTCCGTCGAAATACCCAACGCCAATATATGTTGTATTAACTCCCCTTATGTGTTATCTATGATTATCTCCCTTGCGGATATTGTATGTGCCATGTGTTTTGCCTCGTTTAATATAGATATTGTTTCTGCAGTCGACTTGCGTTTAGTGATTATATCCTTACTGGCGCAATGCCACCCAAAGTCACCCAATGCTACCCAAAGCTACCCAAAGCCACCATAAATAATGCTTAAATTTATGTTATATATCATTAAATGGGTCCCTTATAATAAATTAGTGCTTAATTATTTAGTAACATTGCATGTTCAACCATCGGACTAACTTTTGACTCAATCAAGCTGTATGACAAGGGAGACAACCTGATGGGTTTTTTTTTTTTTTTTTTTTTTTTTTTTTTTTTTTGTACGACTGCAAACCTTCTACTCTGTAAGGAACACCCTAAATCCATTTGAAATAATTTTGATTTTACATTACATAGTGTAACTTATTCCATACTTGGAGCAAAAAAATCCATATTTGTAAACAAGGCAACACTAAAAAAAATTTTTTTACTCAAATATATTTCTGTAACAATTTAGGACTTAAAATGAAAATGTAATAATGAATTTAAGATTTAGTGAGAAAATAGATTTCCCGTTAAACTGGACCCCGGTCTCTAACATAATGTACATTGCAATTTGTACTCAAAATCGTAACATCAGTCAGCAGACGTTTTGGTGTTCCTTACAAGGCGGAAGGTTTACAGTTGGTCAAAACAAACGTCCGGTTGTCTCCCTTGTCATGCAGCTTACTTACTGGAATGGCTTAATTTTTAACATTTTGATATTTACCTGCTGTTGAACGGCAGATAATAATAATAATACATAAATGTTAAATAGTAAAATATGATGAAAATTGAACATGAAAAGGTATACGAGTTTAACGATAGAATTCTTCGATCTAACAGCTTCGGTACATTTGACTCGAAAATTGCGTTGAACGTGCATTAATTCGAAATAATTAAGCAATAATTTATTATAAGGGACCCATTTAACGATATATAACATAAATTTAAGCATTACTTATGATGGCTTTGGGTAGCATTGGGTATTTCGACGGACCCATTATACTCTACTGTAAAGTATGTATCAATTGCATTGGACCTAAAAGTTCCAACGTGCAAGAGGTTTTTTATTTGTTTTATGTGCATTTTTTACTTGGAAAAGATGTAATAGATATTGAACTCTTGTCTAATTTCCATTCTGGACTTCATGACACAAACTGGTGCATTTGAATTTTGAGGTTCTACAACTTTGTTATCCACAATTTTTAATGTAATTAAAAGTAATTTTTTTTTTGTATTGTATTGTAGATAACCATACATGTCAAAGTAGTTGGTGATTCACCTGAAACCATGGAAAACTTATTCAACCGTACAGTGGCCAAAAAAGAGTTCATAGTTGCGGATGAAAGTGGATCAATTTTTTTAAATGTGTGGGAAAATCAAATTAATTTGTTGAAAGTTAACAAATTTTACAAGATCACGTTTGTGGCTTCCCGGCTATATGACACACTACAGTTGACAACAACACCGCAGACAACAATTGAAGAAACAAAGGAAAAACTTGCAAATATTTCTACACAATTTTTTTCAGGAAGCGGCAATTCACTTAAAGGGGAAATAAAGCTTGTTTCATTAACTGTAAACAATAAGTGCTCTTCCTGCAAGAAAGTTGTTTCTGCAGGCATCAAATTTACTAGATGTGATGGATGTAATATGAAGCAGCTGACAGTTGATTTACTTAAATCATCAACACTTAAAATCAATTTGCTGGACAACAAAAATCAAATGCATAGACTAACTGCTTTCCAACAGACCATTCAAGCATTCCTTAAGGCAGAAAATCTTCAGGACCTCATTGATGACATTGAAAGTTTTGAGGAATATTTATTGGGCAAAAGAATATGTGTAACTGTTAACAATGACATCTGTTATGGTATCAAAATTGATAATGTTGCAGCATCAACTGCCACGGCCACTGCTCAACATCTTTGTTCAAGTGCCATTGAACCTGCACCATCCTCTTCTAAATAAGGCCTAAAAAAAATGTGTTGCCAGTAACCCAACCAACCACCATTTTTCATGCCTACCCAAAAGTTTTTTTGTCGGTATTTTGACAAGCGCCTTTAAAGTTAGCATCTTGTCCATTACGGCAAATGTAAAAAGATAATTCAAATTTTTTTTTTTAAAAAATGTCAGCCTACCAACTAATTTTTCTAAGAGCGTTACCACAAACACATAAAAAAAATTTCTTTAGCCGAATTATAACCTCACTTAATGATTGCATCAAAGTCTAGTTTTGTGTTATTTGTCTAAAGCTGAAATGTCCATTTCTCATTTGCCACGCTAATAACAGGTTAAGTATGGCCATTTTCTTATGATACATTAGATACTATTGTTCATCTTTAATGTTTAGAGACAGCTGTTCTCATAAATAACTTTTTAATATTTTATATTTTTGTAACTAAACTTTCCGTTTTTGTTTCAAAAATAAAAAGCGCACCAAACAATAATTTTTTTAAATTTTGTTACTTTTTATGTTATTCTCCTATATTGATAGAAGTTTACAATTTTCACTAAAAAACAAATGTATTGTGTTCCTTTGCCAGCCCCATATGTGTGTACTAATAGGTTGAACTAAGGTCATCAGTTAATATGCCAATCTCCTAGTTTAAGTCTATTATACAGGCGTGATTCAGGCCTTAATATCAATGCTATAGAGCATGGGGCCTATATATTACAGGAATTAATACAATGATTTAATTTTTGTATTTATTTTTACTAGTTATTTTTTTCAAACACACACATTGTTGTTTTTATGGCCAGGTTTTATTTTTCCTTTATAATGGGTTAAAGAGTTTATTTTGCAATTTTATCTGGTTAAGTTTTGGGTGAAAGATTTGATTTTTGTCATTTGTTTTACATTGAAACGTGATTAACATTTAGAATTTAGTGTATAAATATGTGTATATAGACAGACAACAGAACAGGTTTTAATTTTCACCTATATGGAGTCAAAGAAGTTGTTTCCTTTGTATTCTTATCTGGATAAGTTTTGGTTGAAAATTTTGATTTGAAGTCCAACTAACAAACATTTTGAATTTAGGTTATAGGCATGTATATAGACAAAACAGGAGACCACGTTTTGTGGTGTCACCTGACTAGACAACATGCAGGGATTACTTGCGGCCGTGTCCGCATCCAGAGCATTACTTTGACGTTGTATGTTCAAATGACTCCAAACTTGGTATGCATGTTTTTGGCAATGACTCGAAGTGCAGTGCACAAGAACAACAACTCTATCTTGGTTGTTTTGAATTATTTCCCTTTGATTTTTATAGATCATTTCTTGTTCAGAGCATAAATTTACTATGCATTGTCGGGCGACACAACTGCTTCCAAGAAACATGTCAAGTTTTGTACAAACGGCTCTTTTTCTTTACAAGTATGACTCTCAATAGTGCTAATTTACTTTATTTAGTGGTGGTCTTATTTCAGCTATTTTCGCAGTAGACAAATTGCACTAATTCGTGATTACAGTGAATATAATGGAGTACCTTTGGAATTATGAAGTACTTGTTCACAATTACTTACGATCTCAAAATAAATACATTTACAGAAATTGTTTCTTATTTATGACAAAACAATGGGAACCTATGTTGTCTTCTGACAACTTTTGTTTCATTTAATATGTTAAATTGGTTTAATTTTGTTTATTTTTCCATTTGATATGTTGAAATAGTTTTTTCCATTTTCTGAGTAGTTTTTTCCATTTTCTGAGTAAATTTGTTAAAAGTTTAGTTTTACCAATAGTCTTATTTGATTCATTTTAATACAAATAGCTAGTAGTTTAAGTTTACAACTTGTGATGTCAAAGGCACAGACATCGTGCATGCTGTATGCATAGAAAAAATGTCTCTATAACGATAAACATGTACTAGTCTTCCAAATCAAAACTACTGGGAAAACTTGTACAAAATTTAATATGCATGTTTGATACATGTTTAATGTTTGACAAAAATATGTAGTGGTACCTGTACCGATTCATGGAAATACATTTTTAATCCATAAAATTGTCTAAATTGTCCTTTTTAGGTTACATTTGTGCATCTTAGCAATAGAGGACAGTTGTTCAATTTTTTTTAGAATTAATCTTTATTTCTTCTTTTTTGAATTCAGCAACAACATTTGCTACCGAAAAATGTGATTTCCTATTTTCCATCATTGCCATATTTAAAGAAGCTGCTTTTCTTCAAACTCTAAATTTTTAACCATAAAATAAATGTGTAAACGTAATCATGTGTGTCACAAAACACCAAAGGAATTTAATTACATTGAAATTTATTTTAGTTACCATTACCTCCCTAGGATTTATTGATCTCTCAGGGCTCAAAATAGGGCGAAGTTGGGCGATATCTTCGTCCTGTTTCAAAAAACTTTGCCTGAAACTGCCTAAAAAGCGAAGTTCTAGTAGCCCTAAGTTTTGATAATTTTACTTAACCCTAGAGGGGCCTCTGACCATGACACACATTAATATGTATGTTCAGGTACCTCCCAATATACCCAGGTGTGTTAATCCGATAATTATAAATTCATCAACCTGTTGATTGAAGTAATTAAAGGTCATCATGATGAAAAGGCCTAATTAACTGCTACAAAAACAGCTCTGTCAATGTTTATGTATTAAGATGAAAACCAGAAGTCCTTGTTGTAAACATACAATACACATTGTTTTTTGATAAGAAACTTTAATAAAATAACGGACCATTTCAAAATGTTTCTCTTCCATAAATTAAAGTAGTTTACAGCTGAATGATGTTAAATCAGCCAAATCATCTCTAGACATTGGAGTAGGACAAACAAAAATCCCAATGGCTATTTATAGGAACCATCTGTTTACACAAGGGGAATAACTCTATTTTCAAAAGAATGGCCTAGTGCAATTTTAAATTTTTTAAATTTTTTTTAATTAATATTTTTTTCAAAAGATTTTCACCTTTTAATTTTAATATATATATATATATATTTCAATTTTACATTGTAGTTGAATTATACCGGTATCCAAATTGCTGTTAAATAAATATGTTTCTTGCTTTAATTGACCATTTAGGAAAAGAGTCTTTGAATTACAAACAACATTTTTGTTGAAATCATATCAATACATGTATATAATTAACAAATAACAATAATTAAAAAAAGAAAAAAAAAACCAATAACAATAATACAAAAATAATGAAGAAATATATTTATATGGAATTCAAAATTATAATTACTCTCTTTGCACTCTTCCGGTAAGAGGATTGTGAAATTTAAAGTTGATTTTTTTTTAAATATGCCAAATTTTGCATGCAAAAAACTTCTCCCTATATTAAAAACTTCTCCCTAACCTTGGCTTAGGGAGAAGTCACTTCTCCCTGTTCAAAAATCTATTTTGAGCCCTGATTTCTAAATGTAAAACAAAACTAACCAGAGCAGCGATAAATTTTAAAGCTACTGCTTATAGAAACAATGTTTTACCCCAAACACTGCTCAGAGTAAGGCAGTGAAGAGTTAAGAAAGAAAGTATGGAAGACCTCATGGATGGCATTGAAACTTGCCCATTTTGGCATTTAATATGTTAAATAGGTTTAACTATGCCCATACTTCATTTGACATGTTATAGTGTTAGTTTTGCTCATTTTCTCATTTAATTTCTTAACAAGGTGTATTAAAAGGTGTATTTTTCTCAAATACACATAAAAAATTGTTTATTTTTTCATAATGCCAATAAATATTGCAGTTAATGTTTCAAGTACCTTTATTTTTATGTTGTATACATATCTTGTATCACAATAAAGTTAGTTTTCTAGTTGATTCCGAGTTCTTTATTTTTATATGTTTTATCGAACATTACATATTATGTTGCTAAACTTGTCATCTGTCTGTTTATTGACTGTCCCTTTCCTGAAATTCACCTTCATTTCCATCTAATTTGAATGTCATATTTACGCAAAACATGACAATATTTAAAGCTTTTTTTTTTTTTTTTTTTTTGGAAAAGTTTTTTTAAATAATACTTCATAATAAATCTTGAATAATACCGGTACTGCAAAATAATTCTAAAAATTCAATAAACAGTATAGGTTCTATCTCAATTGATGTGAAGGAGGTGTTCTCTTGAGTTTATTTATCAAGACCCTTTACAATTACTAGAAACTTGGCAGTTGTGAAATGTGACATGGATCTTGGACTGGTATGTTTGTATTTAATTTGTATTTACATTTTGCTACATATAAGACATGAAATAGACTTTGTGTAATGTCAATTAGCTAGTAGCTAAATGCATATATAATTAATAATTTAAACAAAATTTTTAAAAGTTTGATTTAGAATCTATGAATTTACACATGGTAATCAGGGGTTACATGAGATGACGCATGTGTGTCCACTCAGTCTTCAAAGCACAACAAATGACTGCACAAAACCATGGGTGGGCATGTAACCCCTAATTACCATGTGTAAATCCATGGAATCTAAATCAATTTTGTTTAATTAGCTCAACTAACTATAGCTTGTAAGCGTATAACATGGTGAAGTGTGTGTCCATCTGTAAACTTTAATCTCCTCCTCTGAAACCACTCTGCCAATTGGAACCCAATTTGGAATGGAAGGTCCCAAGGATGAATAAACCAGGCGACTCCACCTGACATACAAGATGGCCACTATTGCAAACCCTATAAATGGTCATTACACGTTTATCAACTATTCAGTTCAAATTTGATATTTAGAAAGTAGATGTCTAGCCATTTAATGTATGGAATGGGTTTTTCAGTAACTTTTTCTATTTACTTGTAATTAGCAGAATATGCTAAATTTAAACGATTATATGAAAAATCTTCTTCTCGGAAACTACAAAGACAGTTGAAACCAAATTTGGGTTGGGAAGTCCCTAGGTAGAGTAGATGAAAGTTTGAAAAAATCAACATCCTGCAACATCCAAGATGGTTTCCATTGCTATAAATAGCAAAAACCTGTAAATGGTCATTACACGTTTATTTATTAATCGATTTAGTTCAAATTTGAGATATAAATTGAAAATGTACAAGCCTAGTCATGTAATATGTAATTGTTTTGTTGACTAAATTTTCACAATATGACAGGCATCTTGTCTGCCAGTTGAGCAATACAGGCCCTATTGGGCCTCTTGTTTGATCAGCTTGAACTGGAATTTTAATACAGATTTGCTAGAGACTTGCTAGAGAATATTGAATTATTTTCCGTTAATGATTTATATTGATAAAATATTACATGGCAAATATTACAATCAAATACATGTGTTATCATTTTATTATCATGAATAATTCAGAAAAAAAATAAATTAATGCAATTTACATAAACCATGGTTAAAACATAAATTAATTACAGTGGAAGTATGCATGAATGAGCAGGTAAAGTGTACAAGATATGTCGTACTACTTTATTGTGATGTGGTTGGTCGTCAGTCTGCGTATTATGTATGCTCTACATGCATGCATTATGTAATACTATATTACGTACCTGTTTCCAAAAGGTCAAAGGTCGTAATTAAATTAGTGAAGGTGATTTACCTCTGTATAGTTATGTCAACCTAATTTTGTTAAATTATATATTATTTATTATAATTTACTTATGATTCATAATGGACTATTTTGTTTTTTGAATACATAATGATGTATCATCATGTTCATGATGAGAGAGACAGCCCCATTCATAAAGAGTTGTGGCAGATTATTATGTTAATGAATTAAAAATGTGTAATGAGAAATTAAATCTCAGTGTAAACACTTACCAAAACAAAACACCTGTAAGGTAAAAACTCTATGATAAAACACAAGACTGAACCTGTAGTGGCTTGGGTAGCCCAGTTGATGGAGCACTGGCTTATTAGTGTGGAGGGGGGGGGGGGGGTCCCAGGATTCATCTTCTGGTTGGTCCTACCCTGCATTTTTTCTCATTCCTGTTTCAATCCTTCAATAGCAGTTCTTACTGTGATAAGTTTTAAGACAAGAATGGACCAAAACTATCTTCAGTAACAAAAGTACCTAAATGACCTATAGTAGCAAGAATGGACTAAAACTATCTTCAGTAGCAAAAGTGGACCTAAATGACCTTCAGTAGCAAAATTGGACCTAAATGACCTTCAGTAGCAAGAATGGACCACTAGACCTTCAAAAGCCATACTTACTATTCTGTATCTACGACACACATGTATCAGCAGTTTTACCGGTTGTATCATATAGTCTGTCAAGGATATCATGTCTTCCTTCATTTAAGAACAATGATCTCAGACATAATGTTTAATAATTAATCTAGGTTTTGTTTGATCTTGTCTAGATATCATCTGGACTTCTAATTATCTCAGGTTCTCCTAGGTGGCTAATATTTTATCGCTAAAGTTCTTCTTGCTTCATGCGAGAATCAGTTAGTATTCCTGAATATTTAATTATCAAAAGCTAACATTAGACCTCTCTTATTAGGTGACGCACTTGGTTTAGATAGTTTAGCTCAAATACGTAATTGGTTTAATTTTTCTACTGGTTTTTATAGATGAATTTGGAAGCTTATATTCTTGAAACCATTTCCTTGGATAACTTCAGTAGGTAAGCCTGTGGTCTGAGCTAGAAAAGATGTGCTATTTCCTAATTTTGTTGGAATAAAAGTCGTAGATCTTTTTTTCCTGATACCTGTAAAAAACTAAAACAATTGGCCTAAAATGTTAAAACAAATCCTAATAAAAATGAATTCATGTCAAAAATCAATCTGGAAGCACAAAAAAAACTTAACATATACATGTATTAGTAATAATTTTTTTTACCTAAAAATTTAGGAAATTTTTTAAATACATGTACAAATTAACATTATTGACAAAAATAAAATAAATGTTATATGCTTAAAGTAATCTTCAAAATAACACCTTAAATTCCAGAATATCCAAAAAAATTAACAAAATTATTAAGATTTGAGATACCAATATTTAAGTTAAGGAATTTCTTCATTAAGGAATGATTGTGAAACTGGCCCCTGGTCCAATGAGACATCCCTGACAAGTGACCTTGAAATACCATATAATAAGAAGGCATATATATACCTGTATGTTTTAAACATAGAACCAGTACATGTTTATGTTTTCAGACTTATCTCATTAATATTCGTGTATTGTGGAAACCTCATTAATCATAATTTATGATTTAGTGTTAAATTATTAATTATGAGTTTCAAGGAAATTAGTTTTTTTTTTAAAGTAAATTTTACAACATAGTTATTATGTACATCTACTAATCCTGACACATACTTTGTTTTGATGTCTGGAATATTAAAGTCTTCGACAAACTTAACAAGTTTTTATAATGCTTCTATTGGGAAATATAAATTTAAACAAAAACCTCTCATCTGAACCAAAGAGCCATCTCGCATGAATTTTATACAAATCTTTATTGGATTCTGAAATCGTTGACTGACAAGATTAATGTAATCTTCAATATGATTGGTCCCGAAAGACAAAAAAATAATAGAAAAGAGAAAAATTGCTGTGGTGCATGAAATTGCACATCGTTGATATGTTTCTCAATAGGTTTGACCTTGTGTATACTCTCTAACACAAACTTTAATTACCTATAACATTTTGTGTTTGAGGTTATCTCAAAGACTATATAATATTATCCTACAAATTAAGTAATGGCAATATCATGTCATTTAACTTAATTTTAAAGAGTTGCCAATCTTTTAAATAAGTAGTTGAAAATAAACCAATCTGTAAATAGGGTCAGTTTCCAAAGTCCAATGAAAGATAGAATGAACATTTTTGTGTTGTTTTTGCCACAAAATGTTTCAAAATCTGGAAGTTTTACTTTTTCCCAAAAAGACTTTTCTTCAAAAACTATTTCTGATTAAAAATCGGAAACGATTTGATGTGAAAGAAATTGGTTTTTAGTAACTAGGGACATTTTCCTACAAGAATCAACCTTCAAACCTTTTGGCTTAGTTCGCCCGGATTTTGGTGCATGCTCTCTTGGACTATATATTTTGGATGGTAGCGAATTAACCCCGTTTATATTGGTATAATCTCGTTATAATGCTCCTTAATACCTTTGCCACCTTACTTTTTGCCACACTATTTTGAAGTCCCAAAATTCATTTATTCACTGATTGTTTCTATATGCCTCTCTTAGTTTAGCGTCAACCCTCAGTTTTCTGTCACACTCCTTTATAAGCCAAAATTTGAATGAACAAACAGAAGTTGATGGATCATAAAGCTACTGTATACTGGTTATATCATGGTGGTTTTATTTTCACTATATTTGCTGCTGCTTGCTTCTGCAAAAAAAAAAAAAAAAAACAAAAAAAAACTGCTGCATTACATAGTCTTTATATGCAAGCAAGGCGTTCTAGGTTCTGGACCATGAAAATAAAACAACATGAATATGCAGAGCATCATTGTACCACAAAAAAAAAAAAAAAAAACAAACTTGACACTTTGAACATATAGCTATGTACAGTACATTGCATGTGTAGTAAGGATGCTTAAGAGGATTAATATGTGCATGTTTTGCTGGTGGCCATTGCAAGTGGATGGCACCCCTGTTGAAATGTCATTGACCTGTTCAGGGGTACAAAGTTCTGTTAATTACAAACAGCTGGTGATATCTCAGTATAAGTGAAATAATCTCTAAATTTAACACAAACATGGCGTGATTATAAGGAGGATTGGTAGATGTAGTATCTATCATAATGGGGTGACAGTATCTAGTATTATCTAAATGATGGCCACTGAAGTACTGCTTTCCTGTTTGTAATAAGGACAAATATTTATATTTATATTTGAGACTTAGCGGACTTTATCTATCAGATTTGTTTGTCAAGTTACACTTTAATGATCTGTGTCACTTAACTAATGTTAACACATCATTGCTGATAATGGATAAAATTTTCTCACTTCTGGTTGATTTGAGGTAGATAGGTCTTTGATAAATCTATTGATTTAAGCTTTAATACAACTTTAACAATATGGCTAAATGTCTGTTGCTATTATCCAATGTTTAGGGGGAAATGAACCCTTTTGTGCAGTGTATTTAAGCTTACCTAATTGGAGTATCACCTATTGTGTTCTTCTTTTGTATAATGTATAAGGTAATTACTTTTGATGTACCAATTCTTATGTTTATGGATAAAAGAAGACTTTTGTACCCTTTTGTATAAAATTCAATTATTTTGAATATTATCCAATATTTAGAGAGAAAATAAACCATTTGTAGGTGTATAATGTACAATTTGTGCATTATCTAATGTTTAAATGAAATAGAACCCTTAAGCTTTGTACCAGAAATTCTTATAACATCAGTTTGTATCGCCTGTACAGTGGCTCAGTTGGTTGCATGCTCGCTTAGCTGGGTCTGACAAGACTTAAAATTACTTTAGGAGGTGACTGTTCTTTTGTTCAGCACTCTTTATTTAGAAATGAAAGTCACAGGGTCCTTCTGAAAAACCAATGCCTCTTGTCATAGCAGGTGTGGAACATAAAAAACACTCTATGCTCATTTCCCAGTGCACTGCAAAAGTAAAAATTTCTGCCACTTCATCTTTAACTGGTGACATATCGATGTAAGTGAAATATACTTGACTGGTACGTAAAGCCTCATTCATTCAATTAATGCATCTACAGTTTATATCTCTTTTTAATTTTTTTCAGTTACATTATAACTACGAGTATTTTAAAATTAACTGTATATGACGTTATGTTGACAATGAATTAAATAAGAAGGAAATGTCCTATAGGACAAATGTTTATACAGATATATATCTCATATACGTAACCTTGAACAACAGTCTTAAGTATAAACAGACAACAAAATAATCATCTCCGGGATCTTATTAATAAATAAATATGTTCAGATGTATTTTAATCATTGTTTACTTTAGCTCATTTTGCATAAATTTCTGCTTATGTCACTTGTAGTAAGTGGTGCCTGCTGTAGCAGTTGACTTACCAGGGCTGGGTAACTCGAAGCTCTCTTAGCAGTTACGATCACTTAATGCCTATATAACACAACAGAGTTAAGTGTTCGTAACTGCTAAGATACCTATGAGTTACCCAGCCCTGTTTTCAAACTCTGCAGAAATGTAGAATAGGTTTTCAGTCTGCATCATAGTGTTAACAAACACTGATAAAAAATAATACCAACACCACCACCTGGTACTTACATGATAATACAGTGGGAAAAAAAGATTATAGTCTGGCTAAATAAATTTATTTCTTGCACAAGTACTTACTTGTAGTATGATTCAGAAAATAAAGATTGGGGTTCCATTGAATACAAATTAGTTGCTGCCAGAACACCAGAATGAATTTAAAAAAAAAATGTTGCATTACTGGATACAAATCAATCTGCAGTATTTAAAATTTGATAATGTGGTTAAATGCCAGTAAATTCCTAAATTTAAAAAAAAAAAATTGTGGTATCTTTAAATGCAAATCTATTTGGTGCTAGCTTGTATTTAAAAATTGATAGCGTGGTTGAATGCAAATTAATTTCTAGAATGATTTTAAAAAAGATTGTGGCATCGCTGAATGCAGATCAATTCGGTGCAAATGCACTGGTGCTGATAGTATTTAATAATTGATAGGTATGGTTGAATGCAAATTAATTTCTCCAATGATTTTAAAGAGATTTGTAGTATCATTGTGTTAAGTAAATCAATTCCATCCACCATTTTGTATGGATATTGTCCTTATCAATGTAAACAATCAATTTTCTACCTGAAAAGATTTTTTTCTCTTTTTCTATTCTATTCAGATAATATCAAAAAGAGTTTGTACAATTTGAAGTAGTATTCTAAAGGTCAATAAATGGGATATTATATCAATTCAAAAAGCCTTAACTAAAGTCTGTAGGACTTCAAACATATTGTAATTTCTTTCTAGTTTTTTGTAAATGTGTATCCAATACTTGTTACATACTTGAAATTAAAATGTGAAGTTGGCATTGAAAATTTGTCTCTTTATCAATATCATTGTTAGAATATTTATTTAATCTGTTGGTAAAAGCTAACATAATTTATTGACCAGAGATATATTTTACATATAGGAGCTTGTAATAGTGGTGTTTTAAAATATAATGTAACATATTTCGATACTTAGAAAGTTAAAACATTGTTTTATGTCAAGAGTCCCAGCGGTAGTTTTACTGGGAGTGAGGAAGTAAGAACATTGTCTTATGTTGAAAATCCCAGCGGTAGTCTTACTGGAAGTGAGGAAGTAAGAACATTGTCTTATGTTGATAGTCCCAGCGGTAGTCTTACTGGGAGTGAGGAAGTAAGAACATTGTCTTATGTTGATAGTCCCAGCGGTAGTCTTACTGGGAGTGAGGAAGTAAGAACATTGTCTTATGTTGAGAATCCTAGCAGCAGTCTTACTCAGAGTGAGGAAGTTAAAACATTGTCTTATGTCAAGAGTCCCAGCGGTAGTTTTACTGGGAGTGAGGAAGTAAGAACGTTGTCTTATGTTGAAAATCCCAGCGGTAGTCTTACTGGGAGTGAGGAAGTAAGAACATTGTCTTATGTTGAGAATCCCGGCAGCAATCTTACTTGGAGTGAAGATGTAAGAACATTGCTTTCGATTGAGAGTTCCAGTGATAGTCATACTGCAAATGGTTGTCATGCCATTGTTTGAGACTCCCCCTAGTTTTTGAAAAAAGTATTTTTAGGATAATAAGATATCCAATGGAGTCTGTAAACATTGTCATGTGATCTGTTTGAATTCATGAATTCTGGGTACAAGAACGATCAATATGTCAGTATAAAATGATGTCAGACATACTGCTAACGTATTCTGTGTTTCCATTTCTGGTAGCCAAAATTGCCATTGACTATTAGTTTCTAAGAAATTCTTTCAAAAAGTAACATACAGTCCAACTGTCTTAAAGCCTCTATATAAGAACCACCTGCTTATAAAGACCAGTAAAATTGTACCGGTATTCAAATTCTTCTTTATTCATATTATTTGAACCTGTATATAAAGGCCACTTGTACTGGTTCCCTTGGGTGGCTTTATAGACAGGTTTGATGTATTTGGGAGAAAATACTTTAAAAAGGACTATATCACCATGTCTGCTCTCTTATATCAAAATGTGGAAACAATTACATATTCAGATACAAAATCAAGCTTCTTGTGTGTAGCTCAGTTGTTAAAGCATTTCTATTGTTCTAGTGGTTCTCAGACTGAACAGGCTCTCATTAGCAAGGCATTAGCAGGGTTAAAAATAGCAACAAACTCAACAGCCAATGTTACTAAAAAGTTACCAATTCGAAAAATTAAAGGGGAAAAAAAAGAATTTTACAAGGTTACCATTCTGCTTTATTTAGGACTGAATACCTTCTGATTCCCAAAGACCAAAACTGTGTTTTCCCCAGAAATCTTCAAATTAAAATAATTCTAACTACATGTTTACTGTATTTTTCCATCAGATGTTTTTCCAAAGTGGCATTTGATGATATTAATTTTTCCTTCTTCTACAGTTCTTGTCTAACCAAAATTTTGCAATACCAATATTTATAAACATCTAGTATATTTGGCTTTCAGAACTTGCTCTCTCATATAACAGGCGAGGATGGATTCTATTAACCTATGATGAGTATGTTCATCAGTGCAAAGCATCAACATTGATAGGAGATGCCCATATCTTTAACCCGGGTTGGTTTGCTCATTTCCTGTGAGTTATTGCCCTTTGAACAAAAGTGCAAATCACAAAAAAAGAACCTGCTGATGGGTGATCCTAATTCAACGAATTTGCTTGTTTTTTGCTTGTTTTTGTTTTTTTATTTGACAGCTCTTGTTCTATTGTAATAAATATTTCTTCTTGTTTTCAGATTGTCCAGCCATTGTTTGGAGCACCAGGTTTTCTCCTCAGTAGTAAGTACTATATTACTGTTTTAATTGGGTTCATCCTCCACCACCCATGAACTGAACTCAATATGAGTGACATTATCTTGACTGGGACATGAAACACCATTAATCCTCTCCACTCTTCATGTTATCATACACTGTACACAAAGCCTCAGTTAATATCCTGGACAGATTTTAGTTCTAGGGTATCTGTTTATTGATCAAAGGTTTCTTGACCATTATCTAATCAACCACCATCTGAATATTAGTGAAATTTTCCTGATGGAATCGCCAAAACAGAATTCAAACTAACATACTTGTAACTCTGGAAATAGTATGCTAGTAGTTGATTAGTTTTCCACATGACCAGGTGAACACAAGGGCCTTAATTACCTTCATTGAAAACTTCTGGATTTTGTTTGTGTAAATGTTTTAGAGATTTTCCAAAATCAAATCAGGAGAGATTATGATACATCTGAAAGATCAACCATTACAGGTTCTTCAATATAACAGAATCTAATACGAAACAAAATATTCTGATCTTGTTAACCGACGCCCACTTTGAGCTTCATTTAGTTACATTGTCCGTAAACATTCTGATTGGATCAGGAAACGGATTATACTATGTTATTTCCTGTCACATTCTGTTTTTCTCTATAGCGACATATGTTACTGTAGAATTTGAAAATTATTACTACAAATCTACATAAATTGTTTTTAATTTTTATTCAATTTTTAATTCATTCCAAACTCTTTAATGACAAAAAATCATGTTCTGTGTAAAAAAAAAACCCAAAGTAATAAAAAATTTCATCTTGAGGCTATTTTGTCGTTGATCACCATTTTACAGAAAGCTAAGGATTTGCAAGTCATTAGAGTTTGTCGGATAATTAAATGGATTTTCCGTTGATAAAACATGCTATTATAGGAAATTAGTTGCTTGGTTTTCCTAATCCCGGTAACTTTCCTTTCTTAGTGAGTGTTTGCCTACACGATATTACAATTTTATGTTGTTGATCAGTTTTCTGTAATGGGCATGTCAAACTGTTCTCATTCAGAAAGATAAATTTTATGTAATATAAGCAGAGCCAGCCAACTTTAATGGTTAAAGTACAGCCGGTCGAGCGGATTGAGCAGCGAGGCGGTGGTTTGTAAATGCCTTCTTAGTACATTAAAGCATATATAAGGAATATTTATAGTTCCATTTACAAGTTCTTTAATATATCTCATTTAAAAAATATATTTTTTCAAAAAAACCAACTAGCTATTAAATAGCGACTCCAATAAATTTGGAACAAATTATGTTCTATCTTCTGTGAAATGTGTGTTTTAAGTACCAGATAAATTTTGATATGAAATTGTACTTAAATTTTTCACAATGTTGGAAAACTTTCAAACCTATGGATATATTTTGATCATACTTGGTATAAATGTATTTCAACATGAAACAATAAGTCCCATACCACATTAGTGTAGGTCAAAGGTCAAGGTAACAAGGTCAAGTCTTTGTTTGGGGTAGGGGTAATGACTGAATCAAGGGATATTGCAAGCCTGGGCTTATGAAAGCCCTCAAAAAAGTTTTATGGTCATTTTCACAATATTGTTGATAAGATGATGTCTGAATCTTCAAAATTATCTTTGATACATTTGTTGTCCCATAGTTCCTTATTTCTTTCATTCCTGAATTTGATTTCAGATGTGTATGTGTGTGTGTGGGGGGGGGGGGGGGGGGGGGGGGGGGGTAGCTAACCAGACAGGAGATGCCTACCCTTCTGGAGCACTCAGCCTCACTTTTCTTTTTGAAGTTCACATGTTTAACTTAATTTTCCAGGTTTCAAAGTTGTACTTTGCTTTGGAATTGTGATGTGAACATGGACTGGTATATTTTTGTTTGAATTTAAAATCGAATACTATTGTATCAGGGCCTACCTAAAGCCTGGAAGGTTGGTTTAAATACCTAACATATGTAATGTCTGTGTCTGTTGAGGGGTGATACTTCTTACAGTACACACTTACATACAATTAATTTATTTTATTAGCTGAAAATTTAGGACTTAACTGCTTGTATCATAATTAACACTTGACACATATTTATCTTAACGAACATTTTTGTCATTATGATGATGTCGTCTTCAAGGTAGAGAAAAAATTGCGGAAATAAGTGTTCTCTCCAGTCATTAATCAGCAGAGAATATTAAGTACTTAGACCGAGACTCTGTGTAACATTTATCATTTAAATTTAAAAATTTTACTCAGCTTGTGTTAATGTTCTCCATGACAATTTTACATAAAATGCATTCTGTTTATAATAATTTTTGAATGATAAAATTTCGGAAACATTTATTTTAGCATTTCAAAATTCTTTTAAAACATTCTTTATTGCCATTTTTGGTAGCCAAAATCATAAATAGCCACTAATTTCTGAAAAATATTTCAAAAAGTAACCAATTATAGTAAAATTGTGGGAAAAACTCTTGAAAAAAGAAAACTATATTGTCACAAATTTTAATAAATTGGCTACAGTTGATTTAAAAATTCGTGGAGGAAACCCTTAAACATTGTTACAACTTTTGCCTAAGATGTAAAAAAATTATTTTGGAAAACATGTCCCCTGTATACCACAACCAGTGTATTTTATCAAACATATCCTAAAAAACTTAAACACAATGAATTTATTGAAATTTATTGATTTGAACATTTTTTGGTTCAAATGTACAAATGTACAATGTAAAAAAAGTATCTTTCGTTAGCAGATGTTACTAATTTTTCAAATTTTAAAATTCCTATCATGATAAAGTAATTCCTGTCATGATACTGTAAATCAGGAAATATTTGTGTTGGTAATTTTTGCAAAAGTCATCATTTTAAGATATTGGCATACCGGTACTTTATTTTAGCCTCGTAGGATGATGGTCAGAACCACTGCGGTAGCTCAGTGGTAGAGTGCTCGCTCCGTAAGTGGGAGGTCGTGGGTTGGATCCCCGGGCCGGGGTCTGACCCAAAGACTTGAATGTGGGTAGGGACTGTCTTCGCCAAGCACTCAGGCATTACGAAATGAAAGTCACGGTTCTTTCGGATGGGAACTTAAAAAAAACGAGGTCCTGTGTCACAGTGGGCTTGGCATGCTAAAGAACCCTGCTGTATAATTGCCATCAGTGCAACGCACAGGCAAAATTTCTGCACCTTCGCCTAGAGCTGGCGACGTCTTGATATAAGTTAATTATTCTTGACTGGGACTTTAAACACCATTACTCACTCACCATGATGGTCAGTGTAATACCAAGGGAATTATTATACCAAAAATAGAATTCACCAAAAAAGTTTCTATATTTATGTTATTCTCGCAAATTAGGTGAAAATTACAAATTAACAATAAATTGTCGGTTTACCGTGGTAATAATTTGTTACCAGTAATTCATTGTCTTGTCCTCTATACACTCTTTCAGTGTTTTCAGAATGTAATTAATCCTGTTTTCTTTATGACTACTAAACACCATAAACCTAATGCTGGGTTTCATGTGATCAACACTTCCTACTACTAAAGATCAGAATATCACCATAGTGACTATCACATGTCATAGATTTCTGCTATTCTGGATTTATTAAACATAAACCAAAAATGTTATGTCATCATAAAAGTTAAAAGTACATAGAAAAACCTATAAAGCTTACAAAAATAATAATAATGCCCCCCCTCCCATTTAGACTCATAGTAGCAAGTTTTAAATAACCCCACCCCACCCACCCCTTCACCCTGATTAAGACTTATACAAGTTTTGCTGATTTGATATCATTTTTCTGACTGAATGGAGTATTGGTGTTTTACACCACAGTCAGCATTTTTACACTGATATCAAGGCAGTCAATTCAGGGATGGAAGAGATGAAAACTTGAGAGCCTGGAAAAATCACTGGCCTTCACCAGCAAATTGATAAACTGTCTCTAACTAGGATTGGTCCAATTGAAAATTATACTTAATTTGTAAGAGGCGCTTAAGACCACTTAGCCATCACAGCCCACCTCCCCCCCCCCACCCCTGCCCCTCCTTTTGAAAATATAGTGATTAAAAAACAGTGATCAAATTCAAAGCCTTAATAATTTGTCAAGTCTGAATGTCTAGAATCTGCAATTCAGATTTTATGGATGTCATAATTTTACAATGCCCTGGTGGTTTAATGTGGACGTAAAAGTTTGTTTAAATTGATCCATGATTTAATTTAGAAATTTAATTGTTTTTCCCGAAATGTTTTGCCGAGTCTACTAATTTGAAGGTGTGGTAATTCCATCAGATCAGTTACCGTGGTAATAAACATATCATAGGAATGTGATATCATCTGTGTGATGGCTTCGTTAAAAAGTATGAAAATCAACAAACTCCTTCTTCCTGATTATGTAAATCTACAAATTTGAATGGCAGCAAATTGACATTAGATTTACACAAATTCCGCTTGAATTTTACTGAAAAAATATATTTTGCATTGATGAAAGCTAAAAGCCTTTCTAAAGCTATTAACAGAAATATTGAAAATGAAATTTGATGTATCATGCAGTTATATTTGCTGAATCTTGATGGAGTTTGAATAATTTTAAAAGGAATTTAATGTTGATGTAAGCTGGTTTTAAGCTTTTTGATAGCGTTATGAGTTAGACCATACTAATGTTCATCGCTAATTTGTTCTGAAAAGGTTCAAATTGATAGGGTCCCTCAGAAAAGACCTTAAAACATTAAACAATGTTCCGTGTCATTGCATGTGTGGCACTCAAAATGCCCCTCCTTGCACATTGTCCATAGTGCACTGCAAAGGTAAAATTTTCTGCCACTTCACCTATAGATGGTGATGTTTGGATATAAGTGAAATATCTTTTCTAACTCTTTTTATCCAGCGTGTGTGCACCGCAACACGACATAAACTTCAGTTTGTTGAAGGTGGTCGTTACTTGGTAGAAGAAGAACGTAAAACTCACATGTAATCAATCAATTTTGTCTATTATATCACAGTACACAAATTAAATGCCTGTAAGATATTTTTAATCTTGAAGTAAAGCACTATTTTTTTTCTTTTCCTCAATATTTCTGAAGTCACATTTTAGTGTTAATTAATTATGGTCAATCTGAAATTTGTCTTGCCTTTATAACAGGAAACAGATAATATGTCTGAAGGCATCTTAACATCGTGATTTTGATAAATCCACTTGCACTTGTTATGTGCATTAGAAACTACAGGCAATTAAAAAAGAAGAAAAATTAATTTGTTTTCTAAAAAAATGAAATTGGTCAGACATGATTTTCCGATGGCAAATTTACGAATTCTCCACCCCAACTTTGTGTAGACTGAATGGCTGCTCTTACCTCTGGAGCCTCGTTTATTCATTTCTTGTAGGTATATAGTCATATATCTTCTTGATGTTTGTAAAATATGAAGGCTATTTGGTTTCCGGCAGAGAAATGACATAGGTCAAGCTGACAATATGGCTAAAATGTATAGAGTTGACATGTTTGCCAAAACACATGGGATTTGAGAGAGCAGACAATTTACGTCTGCTGCAAAAAAGACAAATGAATTAAGCCCTTTTTTCATGTTTTTGTGAACTTTCAAGGTGAAAAATTGCAGTTCAGGGAATTAAATTCAGGATTTAAACCAAGCAAACTGTCCGTGGCATTTTAAGATCTTTAGGTCTTTTTATCCCTGGATGATCGGTGAGTATTAGACTTAAGTTAGTTTTTTATTATCGATCATCAATCTTCGTGGTTGTTATCCTCGTTACTTTGTCATTTGACATACCTGTTTATTTGTATAATATATTACCTGGAGAAAATTGCTTGTTTTAAAATAATATTATCTGTGGAATGATGAATTAAATTGATTATCTGATAATGCTGAGCATGCAGAAAAATGTCTCTAATACGGATTCTCCTGATGAATTATGAAATACAAATGGAATCAATATGGAAGTAAGATTTCGTCATTGAAGTTCAGATTTCCTTGTTGAAGACTGTATTATTTGTTGAAAGTCAGATTTCCTCAGTAAGGGCTGCATATTTCTTCATTGAAGGTCAGATTTCTTTGTTGAAATTTGTAGATTGTTTGTTGAAAGTCAGATTTCATCATTAAGGACTGCATATTTCTTCATTGAAAGTCAGATTTCCTCGTTAATGGCTGCAGATTTCTTCATGGAAGTTCAGATTTCCCTCTTGAAGACTGCAGATTATTTGTTGAAAGTCAGATTTCCTCACTGAGGGCTGCATATTTCTTCATTTAAGAAAATGTTCTCATTTAGGTCTGCACATTTCTTCATTGAAGTTCATAGTTCCTCATTGAAGACTGCACTAGGACTGGATCACTTTGCGATAGATCAACAGTTTATGCAGATTTATGGTTTTTGATTTTTAGCTAAGTCATCAAAAAATTTTTTTTATAGGAAGTAGCATCTTAAACAAATGTCCCTTGCAGCTAAAATTGGAAAAAAATCTTAAAGAATAAAAAAAATATTGAAATTGGTATTGATTCTTTTCCTGAGATGCTGGAAAACACTAAGTACATGTAGCGATAATTCAGGTATTTCAAATCATCTTGAAGCTAGTACATCGTAGTACATGCATACCTGTATTATGTAAGTGTCCACAAATGATATTACACCCTGAATTATAACATCAGAAGATAGAGATGAAGCCAGATATCACATTGTTAGATGACATCATTGACAGTTATATTAATCCACTATCATAATTAATTCACACTCACTATTTCCTTAAACTATGATAAATTTTACCCTAAAAACTGGTGAAATGTGTTATAGTTGTGTTAGACTAATCTGCATATATTGTTCTGCATTTTTACTCCTTACGCTGTGTACTTTATCTTTTCTCCAATTTTTTAACAGAAGAAAGAAGACTCATATTTTTTATTCCTCTCTTTTCCCTTTTGTTAGCTCACCTGGCCTAAAGGCCATGTGAGCTTTTGCCATCACTCGGCGTCCGTCGTCCGTCAGTCCGTCAGTCTGTCAGTCAGTCAGTCAGTCAGTCAGTCAGTCAGTCAGTCAGTCAGTCAGTCAGTCAGTCAGTCAGTCAGTCAGTCAGTCAGTCAGTCAGTCCGTCTGTACACAGGTAAAAGTGCTACGCACGAAAATCATGAAAAAATTTCACGAAATTCGTATCAAATTTTCGTGCGTAAAAAAGCTGAAAGGAGCACACGCATGAAAATTGTGCGAAAAAATCTCATGAAATTTGTACGAAAAACGCATCAATTTCGCACGATCAGGATTTTCGCACGAAAAACGTATAAAAATCGTGCGAATTTCGTGAAAAAATTTCGTGCGTAAAGAAGCTGAAAGGAGCACACGCACAAAAACCATGCGAAAACATCTCATGAAATATGTGCGAAAAATGTATGAATTTCGCATCATAATAATTTTCGCACGAAATTCGTATGAAAATTGAGTGAAATCCATGAATGTATTATAAACAATTTTAAATGAGCACACGCACGAAAAACATGCGAAACAAATCTCATGATACTTATACAAAAAGAGCATTATTTTCAATGTAGATTTTTCACAAAATTTCAATTGTGATGACAGAATCTGTCTGTTCAAATGGGAGATATAACAGCACATTGCTTTAGTTTACTTTCTTCGTTTCATTTCAGATTACAGTGCAAACTGAAAATAGAATAAAATTGTGCTCATAAATAATTGCATAAAACATTTTAGGACTTCTTTACATCAACATCTTTAAGGGACCAATAGAATAAAAGAGACAACAGAATTTCTACAACTTTTATATATTAATTACATGAATTATAAACATATTTCATTAAAGTTACTTTCTTACATTCTTGCTGTAGTAGTTGTACAAACAAAACTTTACTAAAACTGTATACTGATACATAAATAGAAAAAGTAATAATGAATATATCACACTAAATGTTTTTCACTATATTAGTATAGTCAGAAATATGTCCTGATGTGGTAAAACATCATTTCACAGAAAAACTTATCAAAATTTTTCTTCAGTCTGTTTCTTAAATATCAATTTTGGTGCAAAATATCTTCATTTTTGGCTATGATCCACTTCTGATGGAATATTTCAATGTTGCTGTACACAGGTGCTGTCCATCTCAGTATCTGTAAATGAATTAAAACATATATAATTTAAAAATAATGTTGATATAGATACCTGTATTCATTCAACATGAGCAAAGGCATAGAACTGTTAAAAGTTTCCCCACTTTAGGTTACTTTGACCTTCAATAAAGGTCAAGGTTAAGAATCTTTGCAAAATTAGTACCACTTAATTCACTATGCCAAATCATTGAGGTTATGCTAAAAAGATGTTTATAATTGTAACTATACAATAACACTATTAATTCCAATACTTTTTTATTTTACACTTGAAGAGTCTAGAAATTTGAAATATAGTTGTGTATGTTATGGTAGAGTAAACTGGAGTGCCCAAAAACTTGATCTTCAGAAAATAAAGAAAAAATGAAGTGCATATGTTTACATTACAAATGCATTGCCTTATATGAATCTCTTTGGAACCATTGCGTTAATTTTTCGATGACAGCAGTGTGTCGCGCGCTCTGTGTAAAGCGATACGTCAGTTAACATCTTCAGCCAATCCGCTTTCGATGTACAGCGGAGGAATACATACCACCAAGGAACTACTTATTCATTCATAATTTCCTGCGGGTTCATTCATAAATCTATCCGGCGACTGCAGGGACGCTCTTTACGAGCGGTAACAAACGTAGAAATTTTGTCATACTGCACCAATTTTAAAAATGATTTGAAAATAAAAAAGAATAATAAAAACCAATATTTGTCTTTTTATATCAAAATAATTTTTTAATGATTAATGACCATTTCCCATGGCCTATAAAGATACGAAGTGAAAAAATTAGTGAGTCCGAGGACACCACATTTAAATTATGAACAACTGTTTGTTATTCGACTAAATAATTATATTCATGGTAATATCTTATCAAACAGATTATTGTTTAGTGAAAAAAGGAGAAATCGAATTTAATATTCAAATGTGTTTTACGGAACTATATTTTACGATCGCCAAGCAACGAGACAAATCAACATGGCTGTTCTCTTTATATGGTTCTACAATAAGAGTTATCTCGCTTTAAGTGTTCCAACCACATTAATACACCGACTTTCGGAAAATTAATAATACCTTTTTGTGGGTAAAAATAATGTAAACATAAGGATTGAATGCTGTCATCGAGGTATGACTGCATCAGCTCACGTTCAAAGTTAACATGAATCGCTTCGCTTAAAGCCCAGAGTATTGATTTGGCTGTCTAATTTGAGCTCATAGGATAAAGATTTTAAGAAAATACACAGCTCACAAGTACTAAAACATATTTTTGCTCAAACAAAGGTCTATTAATCCATTGGCATTTTTCTTTACATGTCCATAGTATTGATACATAAAGAAGAGTATTGCAAAGCAGTACTTAATACACACACCAATCAAACTGTAAGACTAAACATGGTAAAGGTCATTAGGTGCCTATATTGTGTAAAAATAAATCAAAGTGGAAAAGTGACATGACTCGATTAAATATTGAGCAGCATCATAATTTTATGATGATCATGTCATAACAAATTATTGAAATGCCCATTGAATTTCAAATTGGTTTAGGTCACAAAGTTCACATATTGTGTTAAATAAATCTGAATGCAAAAAGGGGCATAACTCCATTAAACTGGGGTCTCATTAAACACTTCCAGGTAAAAAAGGTCAAGTGGTCCCGGTTCAAATAGTACCTCAAAAACATTAGATTGCTAATATTAAGTGGTAGAGTTGATACAATCTGATACATAAATCTTATTAGTGTAAACAATATTTCATGTGTAGTCAGAGACATGTAACATAGGGATTTATATATATATTTATTTGTCTCTGAATCCATAGTAAAATGGTCTTTATGATCTGGATTAGGTTTAAATAATCACAAGCAGAGAGCATGTTTTTACCATGATGTTTGCATGTACATAATTACCATTACGCCATTATAAATGTACTGATTTTATTTCAATTTTAAACATAGAAGATAGAACTGGGAGTATTAAACTGTTGTAGCAGTTTTTCCATAATTTTGTTTAGTTAGTGTGCAATATCTCCCAATATGCAAATAAGTTGTATTTTTATAACCAAAATCTTTCAAAATCTTTTTTGAAAATACTTGGTCGATTGAAGCAAACGTTGGCTTGCAAGATACTTTGGTGATAAAAAGTTAGAAATTGAAGCAAACAAGATGGAACAAAGATTACAAACAAATATAGGAAACACTGAATGTAAAACTTCCACTTCTGGAAAGGTACTGTAGGAAATGCCTGTTGGTGTGGTTTTAGATTTATTAAATGGACCAACTATCCCACTTATTTTACAATAAAACTTATTTCACTTTGTATGGAAGTCAATGATGTTCACTCTAAAATAACTTGTGTAAAATTAAAACTTACCACTTATAAAAAGCTGACTCAACAGAATAACACTGGGTTGGAAAACCATTTGATCTGACTTTTAGACCAAAAATATAACTTGGTGCCTCTTCCTTCGTGTAGATTATTCTTTATCCTAAAAAAATTATATATTTCAATTAATTTTTTAAGTAGTAAGACCAATATATCTTAAGAGGTTATGGAAAATAAATGCTAGGCTGTGTTGGTGTTGATCATTTATTCAAAACCTACTTATCCATGTTTAAAATGAGTTACATGTGCACTTCAGGAGACTCCTGTTTCCTTCACCTCTCTGTGACTAAAGTGGTCTATGGCATTGTCTTACTAAATACAACACCTCTATAAATACTTAGGTTCAAATCCTGCTTGACAGATCCTTGTGTGACAGTGTATCAGTTGCTTGTTAAAGTTTTCTTGTGGTGTTCTATTTTCCTCCTTCATCTCAGACCCGACTGCCTTGACAAGTGCATTCGTGAAACAGGAGGCTCATGAGCCTTAATGTTGACCCGAGTATTTCATGCAGTGGTTCAATGGTCAATTACGTTTATTAAAGAGAATGTCAAAATTTTCAGCAGTTAGAGCAAATATGCAAAGATTTTTGCAAATTAATTATATGTTATCCTAAGTATGCTACATCTAAAGCATCTACGGTCCGGCTGAAGTATATTCATAAACAACTAAAATAGTAAAAATAAAAGAACTATTAAATGTGAAAAAAAACTAGGCTATTTCAGTAATTGTCTGCATTTGACCTTGACCATTGAACATATAACATTAATTTATATTTCACACGGATTGTTAGGCTAATACCTACAATATTCTAGTATACATGCATATTCACTATACAATAAGTTTATACTTTTTGAGATAATTAACCATTTTAGTATGTGTTGCATCTATAACCTTGACCTTTGAACCCATGGCCTTTATTCATATATCAAAATTATCATTATGCCATTACTTACAATATACTAATATACATATACCTATACAAAAAGTTTATAGTTTTCCAGATATAATGAGAAATCCTTTAGTTTTAAAAATCCCCCCTTACCGGTAAGTTCCTTGCCATATCCCAATTTTAGCTCCTACAGCTACCATTTGTGCAAATCTGAAACTAGGTGCCCTAAGAGTATGTTTTACATGAAATATCTGTATGTTCAGGAGATGATTTTAACAATTTCCTCCTATATGGTGCCCAAAGAGACACAACCCCTTCATATGTGCAAATCTGAAACCCCTTTACCTAGGCATTATTACTGCTAAATATCATTGAATTTGGGCCAGTAGTTTGGAGTAGTTTATTAAAATGTGAAAAGCTTACATACGGACGACGAAGATCAACGACAATAGCTCATCTGAGCCTTTGGCTTTAGTGATCTAAAAATCTTTTTGTGTGTAAAACACTATTAATGTTACTACACTCCACCATCCAGGAATTGTCAAATTTGATGAGTGTAAAACACAATTTCTCCTCCAACCCAGATTGATCATCTCAATTAAGTGAAAAAATCTTCTCTGGAACATAAAACATCATTACTCCTCTCCACCATGGCAGAACTGACCATCTTGATATTAGTGAAAGAATGTTATCTGGGGTGTAAACACCACTACTCCACTCCACTATCTCAGAACTGACTGTCTCGATATAAGTGAAAGAATCTTGTCCCAACATAAAACATCATAATTTCACTCTATGATTCCAGAACTGTCTCAATATAAGTGAAAGAATCTTGTCACAACATAAAACATCATAACTCACTCTATATCCCAGAACTGACATCTGATATAGTGAAAAATCTTGACCAGGACTAAAACATCATAACTCCACTCTATAATCCCAGAACTGACCTGTCTCAATATAAGTGCAAGAATCTTGACAAGGCATAAAAAATCATTATTCCACCCTATGATCACAGAACTGACTGTCTCAATATAAGTGAAATAATCTTGACCAAGAATAAAACATAATTATTTCACTCTTCCATCCCAGAACTGACCATCTAATTCTTGATATGTGGAAAAATGTTGTCTGCGTGTTAACACCACTACTCCACTCCACTATATCCCTGAACTGACTGTCTCTATATGAGTGAAAGAATCTCAACCAGGTTTAAGACATCATTAATCCACCATACCAGAACTGACCATCTCAATATAAGTAAAATAATGTTTTCTGGGGCATAAAACATCATCCAAAACTGGCCATATCTTTATAAGTGAAAGAATCTTGATTTAGGCACATAACACCATTATTCAACCATCCCAGAACTGAATGTCTTGATATAAATGAAAAAAAATATCTTGACTTTTAAATTAAAATATTTGCTAAACACCAAAAACTCCACTTCGCCATTAGGCATTACACAACTGATCTTGTCAATATAAGTTAAAGAATCTCAAATGAGATGTAAAACACCATTATTTCAATCCATCCAGGTTTAATCTTGATATTATAAGTGAAAGAATCTTGACTTGGGTACAAATGCCATTACTTCACTCCATCAACCCAGGAGTCAGGACTCACAGTCTCAATAGAAGTGAAATACTTATAATCTTTTAAATGCAAAATGTTGACTATTGAGATTAAAATCTACCATTACTAATGGTGTCATGTCTACAAATGCTTGTGATGTCATAACCTATTGTTGAAGTAACATCGATTTTGCATTGTGAATGACAATGCCACATTGAAAAAATGGCAACAAGTGGGTTTAATTGAAATTTCAAGTTTAACTTTAAGTTTATTAAGATAAAAGCAAGAAAATGAGAACATGATAGACACAAATATATACCTAGACCATTACCACTACCAGTCAAAGTTGTTGCATTCCTTCTGGTAGTTATGCATACCTGTTATTTAACTTATTTTTCATGTGGTGATAAAATTGTAAGCACGGAAAGAATTCAATTTCCATTGAAAAGAATGTTAGTGTAGCAATAGGAAGGATATGGGCTGCTTCTACTGGACGAGTGACTATGGGTAAATTTGGAAAATTGTAATTGTGTTTTTTGTTAAACACTGAAAGTTAAGCAATGACATGTGTGCTCAGCAGCTGGATGGGTGACCATGCTTCTCTACATTAGAGTTTGGGTGTATTGTCCAAAGTTGCAAAGAGTAAATATATTTTTTTCATGCAAAGTAACAAAATATTGAACTTTGTTTTTGGACTTTGTATAGCAGTGTATAGGAGAATAATGAGGGTTCCTAATAGAAGATATTTGTTACTCTGCGACTATAATTGCTCATTGTGGGGTTATGTTAAACATTTAGGCAAAGGATTTCTGGGCTACAATGTAGCCTACATTGTCCCCTTCCCCTACCACTAAAGTTCTTGATAGATCTAGCACTTTTCTAAAAATATATGTAGATCTATTTCTACTGGAAATATAACTTGTGAGACAGCTGATGAATGATACCAATGAAATTTTACTTTATTTGCTTCCATATTTAGAGTTTCATTGTCAAGGTAAAATGTTCTGAATATGCTGTAAATGCCAATTTTGTGTTCAATACTCTATTTTACACTTGAAATTCATTTACTTGATTCAACTTACCAAATTTTCTTCTTTCTTTCATCTTTCTGTTGCTTTTATCTATGCCTGCGTCCTTGCTAATCTTCAGCCTTATGCCTAGTAGCCTACCATTTCATTCAACATGTTGTCTAATCGTCTGCTGCTAAAATGCATCTGGAACTGCACCGGCCTAGCTTGATTATTTTTGTTGGATTCAGTGCAAGACAAGCAAAACATTTGTATGAAAATTCCTCCTGGTCTTATATCCTTTGTTACTGGCTCAAAATATTCACTGATTTTATGTTCCAAGTTTGATTTTAGCCAAATGAAGTTCCAATCCTTGTAAACTGCAAGTGTTGCCATCATGTCACATGATCTAATGTCACATGATCAGGCTTCTTGTTGTTATTGTCATATGTAGTCCTGTAAGTGTCAGGAGCACCAGCTCTGTCTATGTACCTTTATGATGTCTGCTTCATTGTATTACAATGTATTGAGCATTATTATTATTATTATTATTATTATTATTACTGTGGGAAAAATAAAGAGCACCTTTTCCTGATGGGAAATTAAATCATGCCTGCTTACAATGACTTTAAATGAATATGCACATGGATTACTGTAGTATCTTTACTGTACATTATATATAGTACTATGCAATGATTTATTTATTATTTATTTATTTATTTATTTATTTATTTATTTATTTATTTTATTTATTTATTTATTTATTTATTTATTTTATTTATTTATTTATGTGGTGAAATAAATTTTCTCAAGACCATGATAATAATAATAATAAATAAATAAATAAATAAATAAATAAATAAAGAATTACTGTTTACAAAATTTAAAATTTACAACTTTGTGGTAGTAATAGCTAGATCAATGTATTCTGACCCTGGGAAGTGGTAGAGCAATAGGTTGGTCTCGGGTTGGTTTCAATTCATGACAGGTAGTCTAAACAAGGAAATGAAGGGGTAAAGTGGCACTCTGGTCTTGACAGGTGGCTGGGTTGCTCAGACAGTACTTGGAGCATTCTGCTAGTATATGGTCACATGTTTGAGTCCTGATTTACCAATGAATTCCCCCTTTCATGTTACATGTATAAGGAATTATTTTAAATTATTTACTTTTCATTAGTAAGATTTGAAATACCAAATATTAGGAAAGTAATTTTTTTTGTCTTCATATGAATTACACTTCTCATGATCCAAGTTATCAAGAGGGTTAAAATTGAAACTGACTCAAATCACCATGATTTGTTCCGGAACACTGAGCGGTTTACCAACTCCATATTTTACATCCGTATTGTTGACTCCTGCCAACTACAAAATGTGGTGACACTTAGAAATGGAAAAATAGACAGAAGATTACAATAATTGTGTCAAATCTTGCACAAAAACATGATCACTGTTAATTCAAGTAACTTATTCAGGGGAAAAGGTCTTATAAAGAGAGCCTCAACAGCTTAAGCTCAATGGATTTCAAATTCCAACTGCATTTAAGCATTAGCAACATTGTTGTTTGGAAGATGGAAGCTATTTTGTTACAAAACCCCATTTTAAGTAGTTATTCACACAATATACATTGTTGACAGTCCCATGTAAACCCAGACCATCAATGCTAGTATTTTAAGTTCCATGGGCCTCATTTTAAGTAGTTGTGCACATGAATATACATTACTGACAGTTCCATGTAAATCCAGGACCAACATTGCTAGTATTAAAAATTCCATGGGCTTCATCAATGAATGCATTATATTTTATTACTTGAACATGTTTGTTCATTGGAGTTGTTTTTATTTTACCAAACATCAATCAAATTATCTTTATACTATGCCTTTGAGTGCAAAATCTTATGTGGAAATAAAATGACACCCACTGCATGTAATGACTCATATGTTTTATCTGATTTTTCTAACATTTTAGGGTGATAACACTATATTGGTTAAATATGCAATAGTGCTATGATTTGTACTTTACAAGAGTTGAATGTAATCTTCAGGATAGGATGTTTTGGCCCTGAAAGGTTCTAATGTTCTTTGAATTTTCAAATGAAGAAATTCCTCTGGGTTTATTATTAATTAAAATAAAAAAAGCTGTTACAATTGCATGAGAATTTCACCAAAAATTTTCGTGACATTTTTGCATGAATTTTTCATGATATTTTCGCATGAAATTTTCGTGCGATATTCACATGACTTAAAATTTCATGTGATGTCTTTTATAAATTCCACAATGGAATTATTCACCAAAATGTTTATAATTCCAAGTGATTTTTAATATAATGGATGTTTACATTGATATAGTTAATATTTTACCATAATTTTTCGTGAGAATTTCGCATAAATTTTTCATGAGATATTCGCACAAATTGAAAAATTCATGCGATTTTCGTGTGCAGAATTTTCGTACAAATTTCGCACGAAATTATACACGTAAATCGCATAATTTTTTCATGCGAAATTCGCATTCACAAAATACGTATGAATTTGACACGTTTTTCATGCGAAAATCATGCGAAAAGTTCAACGCATGATTTTCGTGCGTAGCACTTTTACCTGTGTAAACTTTTCACATTTTGGCTATCTCCTCTGAAACCCCTGAACCAATTTTAACCAAACTTTACAGGAATGATGTATGGAAGGTCCTTTACTTAGATTGCCGATTTTTTTTTGATCCGCCAAAAAACATGGCTGCCAGCCAAGAAGATAGTTTAACATTGGACCCTATGGGAAAAATGCATTTTTGACTATTTCCTCAGAAATGACTGAAGCAAATTTAACCAAACTTTACAGGAATGGTGTAAGGAAGGTCCTTTACTTAGATTGCCAAAATTTTTTTGATCTGTCAAAAAACATGGCGGCCAGCGCAGAAGATAGTTTAACATTGGACCCTATGGGAAAAGCATATATTTGCTATCTTCTTTGAAACCGCTGAGCCAATTTGAACCAAACTTTACAGGAATAATGTATGTAAGGTCATTTACTAAGATTGCCAAATTTTTTCCGATCCGCCAAAAAAAATGGCCGCCAGGGCCAAACAAAGTTTAACATTGGGCCCTATGGGAAAACACACATTTTGGCTATCTCTTCAGAAACAACGGAAGCGAATTCAATTAAACTTTACAGGAATGATGTATGGAAGGTCTTTGGCAAAGATTGCCAAAATTTTTCTGATCCGTCAAAAAACATGGCCTCCAGCGCAAAATATAGTTTAACATTGGACCCTATGGGAAAAGAATATATATGCTATCTCCTCTGAAGCTAGTGAAGCAAATTCAACCAAACTTTACAGAAATGATGTATAGAAGGTCCTTTACTTAGATTGCCAAAATTTTTTTGATCCGCCAAAAAACATGGCCGCCAGGGCAGAAGATAGTTTAACATTGGACCCTATGGGAAAAACGAATTTTGGCTATCTCCTCAGAAATGACTGAAGGGAATTTAACCAAACTTTACAGAAATGATGTATGGAAGGTCCTTTACTTAGATTGAAAAAAATTTTCTGATCTGCCAAAAAACATGGCCGCCAGGACAGAATATAGTTTAACATTGGACCCTATGGGAAAAGCATATATATGCTATCTCCTCTGAAGCTAGTGAAGCAAATTGAACCAAACTTTACAGGAATGATGTATAGAAGGTCCTTTAGATAGATTGCCAAAATTTTCTGATTGGCCAAAAAACATGGCTGCCAGGGCAGAAGATAGTTTAACATTGGACCCTATGGGAAAAACGCATTTTTGACTATGTCCTCAGAAATGACTGAAGCAAATTGAACCAAACTTTACAGGAATGATGTATAGAAGGTCCTTTACATAGATTGCCAAAATTTTTCTGATCTGCCATAAAACATGGCTGCCAGCGGAGAACATTGGACCCTATGGGAAGAGCTAGTAAGAGATGTGATTTTAATCAGATTGAAAAAACTGAATGGTACATATAGTTCTACAGTGATTTCCTTAGCCATTCTGTCTGATATAGACAGTGCATTTGTTAATCACTGGAATACAAATTTGCTTTAAAAGCATTTTAGTCAGGTGAGCGATACAGGCTCAGCCACACTGAGCCTCTGGTTTTGGATGAGATCTTGATTTGCATAAGAATTTTGGTTTTTTTTGGTGTTTTTTTGGGGGTTTTTTTACTGACTAAATCGATTCAGTTGACTGACACCTTATGTAATTGAGTAATACAGTATTGAGTTAAAACAAGGAAAAAGAGGAGATATATTTTTAATAAAAAAATTTTAAATAGTTGAGACATTCAGAATGTATAGCATATATAGAACAATTTCAAAAATTGAAGAAAAAAAAATGCAGGGTAGGCCTTCTCCAATTTTTAAGTAGTTTAAAACTTATATGCATAAAAATGAGTGTAAAGTATTCTTGATTATGGTTTAATATTACAAATCACATTGACCTCAAGTAGTGTGCAGGTCATGTGGTGCAATTCGACTTTTCTACTAAGAGCAATCGGAGACTATCACTGTACAACTTTGATATAAGTGAAAGACCCAGAAAGAGTCTTAAAGTGTAAAAAATAACTCATAATTTCCCCTTAATGATTTTAATACAATAAAAAAAACTCAGGGCTTCACTTTTTTTTCTTTATTTTGATTTTAAAACATCACTAATTTATTGAATTAAACTGACATGAATAAGAGAAATAAAATACTGAATGGGATATTTGTGATCAATAATTTTATCTGGATTTTGAAACCGTCATAGGGATGTGGCCATTAATTTTATTGCAATGTCGTACTACATAACAGAAGGTTTATATCAGAACAGATAAATAATTTACACTTTCTCTGCAACATCTAGTCTCTGTAGATGGAATATCGCGCTTATCTCCCTATATTAAAAGTGACATGATTTCATTTGTTTTGATTTTTTTGGCTCCTATCACGGGTTTGTATGGATGGAAAGAATTGTAGGAGGTGAAAATTATTGAAAATCAAGGATAGCTGGAGTAAGCAATGGTGTTTTATGGCCCAATCAAGATTCTTTCACTTATTTAGAGTTCTGGGATGGCGGCAGAAACTAGACGGCATGGAGAAAACCACAGGATCAAGGAAATTTTTTTTTTAAAATTAAAGATTTGAAAATAACATATTTTATTTTTGCTATGGGACATGAGTACAATTTTTTCCTCAAATTTTTTTTTAATTTTTAATTTTCACAATATATGTAATTTCACAATACAATGTATATGTAATTGCCATTTCTATTGTAAGAACTGATTGCCTCGATATAAGTGAAAGAATCTTGACTGGAGACAGTATGCGTGGCCATAAAACAAATCCAAATCTGTTGCATGTCTTTGATTAAAATATCAAATATGAGGTTTGATACAGAAAGGGATTGTTGCTCAAGATGTTTGCCCACAAACCCTAACCCCAAATTCCCACTCCCCACCCTGCTGATTCAAGATTATCCTGCTGATTAAAAGGTCGGGAATCCAAAATTGTGTTCATAGTTAAATAAAGGGAGATAAATACATTTTAAATAAGTTCTGTTAATTAAAAATACATGATTTTTACTATCAGTTTGACCCGATAGTTGCAACTGCAATCAGAACTTTAATAAGAGAAAATGGATATGTTATGGCTTTAGAAATTGGGTTTTAATAGAAAGAAATTAATGTTGTTATATTGTAACTGTTTGAGGGGAGTTGTATAATTTTGTTTTAAAGCCCCAGTCAAGATCTTTTCTCACTTAATGAAGTCAGTCAGTTGTGATATGGTGAAGGGGAAACCAGAGTGCCTAAATCTTTGCCTACCTTTGCTAAGCACACTGACAAACTTTTTCACACTAGGATCTGTCTAATTGGGATTAGAACCTAGTCTGTGAGAGGAGCTGTGATCCGTTAATTTGTGCTTTGGTGAGTTAATGGGATTGTATTAGAAAGCACTGCTTCATCTGCCTTTAGAACAAGTACAATTACAGTTATAATCATTATTTCATAAAAGAAGTTGTTAATCAAGGCAGCCAGTTGTGGTATAGTGAAGGAAACCAGAGTGCCTAAAGCTTTGCCAACCTTGACAGAACTGCTTTGTTTACAGTATATAATGCATACATGTATTATGGTAGTAATTATAATTGTCATGCACTAATACTCTTAACATATTAAACTTGATTTGTGTCTCATCTGAGTTGAGTCTCATTTGAGTCGAGTCTCATCTAAATCGAGTCTCATCAGAGTTGAGTCTAATTTGAGTCGAGTCTTATCGGAGTTAAGTCCCATTCGAGTCAGGTCTCATCTGAATCGAGTCTCATCAGAGTTGAGTCTCATTTGAGTGGAGTCTCATCCAAATGGAGTCTACTCAGAGTTGAGTCCTATCTAGTTGAGTCTCATTTAAGGAATTCTCTTGCCTTATTTACACCTGCAGCTCAGATTTTCATTAATGGTAAAATTTTGAGTTCAGTCTGATCATAGTTGAGTCTCATCAGAGTTAAGTCACATTTGAGTCAAGTCTTATTGGAGCTAGGTCTCATTGAGTTGAGTCTCATATTTATACATGCAGCTCAGATTTACATTATTGGTAAAATTTTGCTGAAGAAAAACATTCAATAGTCGGACTTTATCACAATCAGATTAACTTTACCATTAATATAATGAGAGTATTCATCAATCATTTTGAGTGCATGTGAGGAAAGCTCTCTGTTTTCCCTACCACAAAATCTAAGAAAATCTTTAAATAACAGTTTATCTGTTTTCTCATAAACAATAGTAAATTACCTTGACTTAACGATCTTGCTAAGTCTACAGGCATCAGTGTTCTACACTCGCTATATAAGCGTGTCAGCATGCTTCATCAGATAACAAAGCCTGCGATTGATTTCTCCATTCTTGGTGACATGGATTGACGTCATTGGTTATGTTTTTATGGCTTTCAAAATGCCATCACTACTGATCTAATCTGCTGCAGGTATTTTTGTCTCATTATCCCATTGTGTACTTAGCAAAGTGCTACAGACAGCGAAAAAAAGGTCACCATGTCTTCAAATTGCAGTATTGATTAAATGTTGGTCGCATGAAAATTTATCGAGATTAAAAATGTAAATAATGACAATTTGATTATAGTCAATAGCTCTTCATTGTCATTGCATTTTGCCCGATTCTCTCGTCATAATTTCATAGCTGTAATTTGATTTCAGAAAAGTGGTAATATTTTGTAGAATATGAAATTTGGCGACTAAATCAGGAAATATAACTCAATTATAGCTGCACTAGATATACCTAACAACTGTATTACGCCTAATACATCACATGTTAATTTCTTGGACACTGATTGGTTACATTTCCCACAGGACTATACCTAAAGTGGTTAGATTGCCCAAATTTTAAATTTTTCAGTGTATGTCAGGTTGCATTGCTTCAAAATTTTAAAAATTGTAGATTACCGTACCTCACATTACCTAGATTTAAATCCCACTTGTTAGACAGGTTTGTTGATTCTCTTGCCAAAGTAGGTGGTTTTGTTTTGGTGCTACAGTCTTTAAATCCTAGAACTGACTTTCTTAATTTAAATGTTAAGATTTATTTCAATTGGGATGTAAAACACCATTAATACTGCATTGCATATATTGTTTATGGACTGACTATTTGTTGGGTTATGTGTCCATAATTTAGAGGTACAGGTCAAGGCCATATATGTTTTGATGAAAGGTCAAGGCCATACATGTTCTGATGAAAGGTCAAGGCTATATATATATTCCAATGAAAGGTCAAGGTCATATATGTTCTGATGAAAGGTCAAGGTCATGTATGTTCTGATTAAAGGTCAAGGCCATATATTTTCTAATCAACAGATGTTCAACTGAGTGGTGCTGTCTGTGTTTAAACTTTGGTCAGAAAAACAAATTATTTTGATATGTAACTTATATGTAAGGTTAATTCAATTAGTATGCATGTTACTAGTAGTTAGGGTAGAATTCAAACTTAACCCTATGGCTTACACCAAGTAGCCAACTCAAAAAGTACTAAAATTACTAACTATGGTCCAAAGTATATGTAGTAATGACCTATTCTACTTTTAAAAATATAAAAAAATGTTTGGTTACATTTTAACATCAGACACATTCAGTATTCATCCATACTTTCAGATTTACTCAGTTTCTAAGCAACTGTTTTAATACTTTTTTTAAATTTTAATGTACCTAGTGTATTATGACAAAATACAGGTCAAGTTTAATTTTAAGAATTTTTGGCCAAATATTGTTGGAGTTATCACCCTTTGACCAAGTACATTATGAATTTTTTAGTTTCTATGCAGTAGATTTGTTATCTAGAAATGATTTTTTCAGTATATGGTTATCAAAAAATCATGAAAATTCTTTATACTATATTTTCTTTGTGTCTTGCAGAATTTTATTTTCGAAAAAAAAAATATGCTCATTTCTGATTTACCATTTAGACTCTTGTATGTTGGTGCAAAGTTGAAAAATATGTAGAGAATAAGAAATATAAAGTGATAACTACCAAAATGTTGTATATTGTACCCTTTCACTGTGATGGGATTTATGGAAATCATTATATTTTATATGTAAGAGTACCTAACCAGCACCATTAGAATTAAGTTACACTTTGATCAAAGACTTACAGTATACTGTATATATATATATAATATATAGTCTAGGTCATTTAGCTGATGTATCATAAAGCTAACATTTACAACAAGTATATAAATTAGATTTCTATGAAATCATATCCATAAAAGTTTTTGAACGACAGAATTATTAGTCAGGAAAATGATCTTTTAATCCCATGTTTTGTTGGTTATTGTACCATAAAAAACCAGAAAAGAGGTTAATATAAAAATGTACTATACGATAATGGTGTTTCACAGTTTATATTGATGTTCTGTAGAGTACAGTGGCACTGTATGTAATGTGTTCTGTACTATAACATAATGGTGTTCTCCTTTGTGTTTATTGGTGTTCTCTGGAGTACAGTGACACTGTATGTAATGTGTTCTGTACTATAAAATTATGGTGTTCTCCTTTGTGTTTATTGATGTTCTGTAGAGTGCAGTGGCACTGTATGTAATGTGTTCTGTACTATAACATAATAGTGTTCTCCTTTGTGTTTATTGGTGTTCTCTGGAGTACAGTGACACTGTATGTAATGTGTTCTGTACTATAACATAATGGTGTTCTCCTTTGTGTTTATTGGTGTTCTCTGGAGTACAGTGACACTGTATGTAATGTGTTCTGTACTATAACATAATAGTGTTCTCCCTTGTGTTTATTGATGTTCTCTGTAGAGTGCAGTAGAACTGTAATGTGTTCTGTACTATACATGATGGTGTTCCAGTATACCGGTATTTATTGATGTTCTGTTGAATACAGTAGCACTATATGTAATGTGTTCTGTACTATAAGATAATACTGTTCCAGTGTTTATTCTTTGTTCTGTTAAGTACAGTCGCTCTAGATGTAATGTGTTCTGTACTATAAGAAATAGGTGTTCCACTGTTTATATTTATGTTCTGTAGACTACAGTAGCACTATACATAATGGGTTCTATAGGTAATTGTTACAATGCTGAACAATGTCTTTTTAAGAAAGGAGGTTATTAATTAATAACTTCTGTCCTTCTGTCTATCTTTTGATCTGTATTTTTGTCCATCTAGAAACTTATTGTCAGGAGTAATTCTCCATAACTGAAGCGCTATATTACAAAACATGGTGCAAAGTATAATATTAATGAGACTTAAACATATCATGAACCTAAATTTGCTTTGCTCATTTTCCTGCAAGTTACGACCCTTTGAACAAATGTGCAAATCCCCCCAAAAAGTAGCAACTGATGGGAATCTTAAGTCACTGCTTGTTGTTACTATGATCAATGCAATGTATCTTCTCATCTGTCAACTTTTCAAAAGTCGAGGCCATGGTGGCCGAGTGGTCTGAAGAACACTTTAAGGATCACAGTAGGTCTCACCAAAGTCACCACCTAGCATAAGAAAGTTTGTCAATTTGCTTGCCAAAGGTTCTCCCCACCATCTCCAACTAATAGATTCAATATAAATGAAACAATCTTAGCAAGGGAAATACCATTTCTCCAATCCCACAACAATACAAATGATTGAAACATTAAACATTACTCCTGACCACTTTTCAACCATCACTCCAGCCCATGTTTCAGATGTTATCTTGAAAAAGTATTTCCCTTGTCTTGGCAAGCATGGTATTAAATGTTGACTGCTTGTGATGATTCAATACAAGCAAAATAATCTTGACTGGGACATAAAACACCATTAGTGTACTCAGTTAATGCACTACAGTTATATTTTGTTTAAGCTTCTGGGCATGTGTACTGTTATTTACAATTACTGTAAAATATTTATTTTATTTTATTTTTTTCTGTATTTTTATAACCAATAATTTGTTATCAGGTGCCTACTATTGTTAATTAGTTATCATTATTGTTTAAAATCACGTAAGACACAGGATTCCCTGTCAGTCACTTTAAAATAAAACATCTTTGTTTTGCATTATTATTGATTAATTAAGTTGTGTAATTAATGTCGTCAAAACCAGACATTTATATAATGATTCCTCAACATAATTTACATTGTTTTAAATTTTCAAAGAGACGGAAATGATTTGTTAAATAGCACTGACTTAATTATACCTACCGGATTTAAGTTTTAGAAATTTAATTGTTTTATTGAGTAATAATTTTTGCTGCAGAACAAATACATTATTCCACATGTTCTGTATCATGCAATGTCTTTGAAATTAGCACTGGTCCTATGGTGTGGGGCCAGTAAATTTTGTGCCAGGCACAAGACACTTGAATGCCAGCAATCTTGACTGGCTTGTAACATAATTCCAACACAGACTATCATTTTAATAGAAACTGCTAATTTGCTTGTGAAATCTGATCTGTGCCTGTTAAAAAGGCTCTGTTACTGGCTTGGATGGTTATCTTAATTCTTTGACACAGCATATGCCCAATTTATCATCAGTAGAGCTAGATTTTTATTATAAATTCATATACAATATATGTGTTAAGTTAGACTTTTCAAATTTTATATTGATTTGTTGGTTAAAAGTGGCTTTGTTTCTCATTCTTTATACATTTTTGATTGGTTGGTTTTTTATTTGGTTATTTTACATTTCAGTTGGTTGGTTTTGGTCTTGTTTCTCATTCTTTATACATTTTTGATTGGTTGGTTTTTTATTTGGTTATTTTACATTTCAGTTGAGGCCAACAGCAAGGAAAATTCACTTTCCCACATGTGGTCCGAGCGGGACTCGAACTCACAGCGGTGAGAGACCCTGGATTTGAAGACTGACGTCTTATCCATTAGGCCACCGCACACTTGTGTTGAATTCAGGCTTAATGACAATTTGTACAGTGTATGTGGATGTAATGTTTTTTAGTGGGTGGTATTTGTTGGTTTCTTTGATTTGCGACTGTATGTTGATTATAATTATTTGTGTTGTGTGGTAGAATATCTGATATTGGTTGTTGTTTCTTTGTTTGATTTGGATATTGTTGACATTCCGTCTTTGGCAGTTGAACACGGATATACATTATAGATTATAAAAACTACTTACATATTCCTACAACTACCAAGGGAAGCATTGTGCAGATAATTATGTTCAATATCATTTATTTAAAATCTGCAGGGCATTACAAATGAATTGTGTAGGCGTATTGATGTAAGCGGTGATACACAATTTCCATTTTATTTTCATGTTTAAAATTTAAACAGTATGTCATTGTTAGTTAAAATTAATTTATTTTTGCGGTATGTTTTTAAAATTACTGAATAGAGGGCTGTTTAATTTAATTGACAAGCTTTAACATCAAAAGAAAAAAATGAATTAATTGTTTAGTTTTTATATTTAGTCTACTGGGGCTAATACTGTTTGGACATTGACCTATATTTTTTTAGTACACATACCAGATTAAATGGTATTGTCTGAAATATTCTGTTTGAAAAGATCGAGGAAATATCATGTCATTGACCAAACTTTGTTTATTCACTTTGACTGATTAAAAATATTACCCAGCATGCAGTGCTAGGATCCGCTTTATCTCATGATTGGTTATTGATTGAGGACTTTTGTGTATATATTCTTAAGAAAAAACAACCAACTAAAACCTCCTCTCTTAATTACCTGTACATAGAACTAGGGCAATCAAAATTAGGTATACATTTTAGCACTCAGGGGAGTGTCCTCTCTAATTGGCAGGTGCCCTTCGTGAATGTTTTGTAGATTTTTTATCCCTGGGTCCCGTCTGTGTGTATTTTATTTGTAAAATAGAAAAAGGTATGCTCAAACATAATGTCAAGTGGAAGGTGTTTACTTGAGATAATTATTGAATTAATATATTCCAAAAATTTGGGCATGGCCTTAGACTATATGTTTGATTGAAACCCACCTTAAATGCTTGGTCCGTGGAAATGAAAGGGGTCCTAGGTGTTTTGTACCAATTTCTCCTGTCTGTTTCATGTACTTTTGAGTCAATACAATCACCAGTTACAATAAATAGCCATCCAGAAAATTGATCTGTTGGTCTGGGAGTGACGCTTAAGTAGCACCAGTGTAAAAGTACACATCTAAATCCTGATCTGATCCGTTTAATTTTGTATCTGAAAAAGTTATGATGATTTCAGATCTGATATAATGATTTCCGATTGACGAAAGTGGTTAAATATTGCCACCAGGACAAATTTGAGAAAGAAAAAACTGTTAATGATGGTTTAGGTGTAAATCTTGTGTAATCAATGGTTTCTAGTTATTTTATATGATTGCAGACATAATTATCGTAACTATAACTTTGTTTTTAAGTTCTGTGATTCTATAAAGAGGTGGCAGAGGTTGGTTGGTTGGTTGGTTGGTTAAATGTTGCTTAACTTGGCATCAGCAATTTTTCAGCTATTTGTGACGAGAATTATTTTATTAATCTCTATTGATTAAATCTACAATTTCCTGTATGCATGTGGAGTGCGAGTGTGTTTTATGGTCTTATACTAGCATGCACTCGGGGTGACTTTAAGGTGCTTGCTCACAGAGTCAGTATGCCACAAATACCGCTGATACCAGGTGAACCAGTATAGGCCAACCGCAAGGAAAATTCATGTTCCCATATGTGGTCTGAGCTGGTCTCGAACTCACAGTGGTGAGAAACCCTGAATTTGTAGACTAACGTCTTATCCATTAGGCCACTGCGGCCTTGCAAGTGACAGAGGGGTTAAAGCTATGTATACATGATTAACAGTTGTCGGGTTTGCTGTGACTTTGTTTGTACGTATGCGTAAAATTGTGTCCACTGCATAACTTTGATGGGTCGTTTACCACATTTTGGTATATAGGTCAAAGGTTACAAGGTGGAATCTTAAGCTGGGGGATAAGGGTATTTAGCTTGCAAGAGACAGTTCTAGTTTAAGTTTTTGCTTCAACTTGGATCTTACTGTTGACTGTCACATTTAAAACATTTAACTATTTATGTATAGGGCACTCCTCTTTTTCTCCACAATGCCACCACACGTTTTTGATGAGTAATTTGTTATTTTGATTTTTTTTATGAAATACTCCGTTATAAAGTACCACATGAAAATTTTTGACAAAAGATGATTCTTTGACATCAGAGTAGTTCCACACAGTTGACTTTTCTGTATTTTTAGCTGGTTTTTTTTGTTTTTTTTTTTTTGTTTTTTTTTTTGTTTTTTGTTTTTTTTTTAATTTGTGCACAAAAGGACATGTGACATTATTCAATGATGCCACGTGACTGTTAATACATTTACAGATTTTGCAAACATTTACTCGCTAAACATGAACTGTAAACATTTACCCGTGGAAATCTTGTGGTGTCTATGATAACAGATGTTTTCACAGATTTCAAATACTTGTGCAATAATTGTTATATTGCTAATTAATTGTTTTCTTTTTTTTTCTAAAAATAGCATAACTTGTGAAACATACAGACTATATATAAAGTTTAAGGATGGTTCTGCCACATAGATTGAAAATAAAATAACCCAAGGTTAGGACTTAATGACATGAACTCTTATTATAATTACATATTATACCGATTTTAATTTTTTACAGCACTAGACGGTCGTTTCGGAATACAATTCCTCATCAGTACTGCTTGGATCAAAATTATGAAACCAAAACTTTTTTCAAGATGTTGAAAAGATACTCAATGGACCAAAATATATTTTACCAAATTTAGCTAAGGCAATACTTTGCATGAGGAAGTATACCTTAGTTTTTGAGGAATTTTAAATTTTAACTAGAAGCAAATTTAGAAATTAGTTTATTTCTATCAATAATACATATTTTAACTTTTAATCCTTACAGTTGAGTAAAGTAATGGTGTTTCATGTTCCAATCAAAATTCTTTTGCTTTTTTCAAGGTTTTCAGTTCAGAAATGATGGAGGAACCAGAGTGTCCAGAGAAAACCGCTGACCTTTGGCAAGCAAACTGACAAAACTTTTTTGCTTGTTTGTTGAAGGTCAGTGGTTTTCTCTGGGAACTGAAGTTTCTTATTGAATTCTTATAAGCAAATTTTTTATAAAAATGTCCATTGAAAACAGTAGTTTTATGAACAAGGAACATTGGTGATGATTTATTTACAGACCTATGGTATGGGTCACTTTTTTTTCTTTTCATCAAAATAATTAATAAGTTTATTCCATATTAGAAAAATTAGAAAAAGTAGCAAAATTCAAAAGCCTGACGGAAAAAATTATTGAATGAAATATTAAATCATCATGATCATGTGAAGAGGATCTATTTTTAGCAGACATCGTGTCAAACATTAATGAAATATCCTAATGTCATGAAGTCTCTTTCTTTGAAAATTCTAATCTTGTTCTTTGTATTGACAAATAATACCAGATTTTGAAGAAAAAAACCTGCGATTGATATTGGACCTAAAGACGTTGGTTTCATGTCTAATTGACGTCAGAAGCTGAACATGGAATACACTTTTATTATAGGTATATAAAAACTCGATTCTGAAATTTCTACACCAATTGAAAGGATGTCGGAAAGAAAGACATCAAAAATGAAAAAGGATGTCAGAAGCATGACATGAGATTCCCTAATTAGATATAAATCGAGATTTACGATCTGAAGCGATGACTTTGATCGCGAAAAATCAATCGTAGTGTCCTGATCAGGTGGTACATAACTAATCATGTTATATGATAAATCATTTAACATATGCTGTTTGAAGAAAAACGAATGGCTTGATCGTGTCATTTTGGTCAGTCTACTCCCGTCTTAGATGTTCAGTTTTCAAAGGTAGTCATGTTAACTATAGAAGGGTCATTACACTTGCTTAAGCTGCAAGGTATCTCACGACATTACGGTTATTAATTTTCATATCTTTTAGAATCCCAATATGTGTTATTGCAAAATCAGTGAATTTGTCTATCATTTTAAAGTATATTTAAGGTAATTGTCAGATTCAAGTAACTGTACACAAGAGTATAGGGGTAGAGTGCTTGCTCCATAAGTGGGAGGTTGTGGGTTCAAACCCCAACCGGGTCTGACCCAAGACTTAAAAGTGGGTAGTATCTGTTCATTTCAGCATTACGAAATGAAAGTCACCGTTCTTTTGGATAGACACTTAAAATAAACAAGGTCCCATGTCTTGGGTAGGTGTGGCACAATAAAGATCTCTGCTGTATAATACCATCAGCACAACTCGCAGGAAAAAATAATGCACCTTCACCTAAAGCTGATGACTCTTGACTGAGACGTTAAACACCATTACTCAACTCAACTTAACTCTCTGTGGGATCTACATTAGTGGGAATTGAACCTAAGAAAAATGAGATGATGAAGTGTATGCTGACAACTACTAGACCACAAAATCACTGTGTACAAGAAAAACAAAATTCAAATTCCCTTTTAGTACAGAACACAATTAATAATAATTCTGTCTGACCAATTTGGGCAAATCATAGTTTGATGGGTCTAGATAAACAGGAAGTGCTTACCCTTTTGGAGCACTCAGCCTCACTTCCCTGATGGAAGTTCAGGTGTCTTACCTAATTTGTCGCTTTCAACGTTTTTACTTTGCTTCTGGATTCTTTTCGAACATGGAATAGTGTGTGTGTTTTTGATTACATCTGTTTTGTTATTCTGTTTTTCCATCATTTCATCATCTGTTTGTTTAGATCATATTTTATGTAACTACTGTGATTAAGACAAAACTTGCCTAGTGTTTTCGGAGATAGTGCATAGTTTTGAATGTTTGTGATCTGGATCTTTTACCAAGCTCGATTTTTTACACCACTAAAATTTATATGTTTACAGTTTATTGTAAGAAAGAACATTTTGAAAGAAAAATGGCATTATGTTGTCTGCTACTGGTTCTGTTACCAAAAATGATCAGAATTTTACCAACACTATGGCAAACTGTACAACACAATTTTGTGACATGTCTGTCACTATATTTATCATCAGTATGTTATTGATCTTTTTAACTATCCTTCCGATCGCTGGTGGCAGATACTTGAACCTCCACAAAACATATCCACTCCTGTTACCGATCCCCATTAACCCTGGTGGCATGTTTTGAGTCCCCCACAGAACATCTCCATGGTAATTTCACCCATCCTCACTTCAACAGTATGACACAGCACATCTCATCAACTTAGCTTGAATTGGATCTGAATACAAGAGCCTAGTCTTGGAGGAAAGTATTTCAGTATGTTTGCTTAAAGTCTATGGTTTTCTGTTGTTACTCTGGTTTCAACAACCATCCTAGAACTGTCATAATATAAATGAGAAACAAATCTTGACTGGAGATGAGAGCTTTCAAAAATTATGAATATTATTTGCATAATTTTAATTCATCAGCTGTTTGTGTAATTTTTACACCAAGTTGAGTTGAGTAATGGTGTTCAACGTCCCAGTCAAGAATATTTCACTTGCCAGCTATAGGTGAAGGTTCTGAAATTTAGCCTGTGTGTTGCACTGATGGCATTATACAGCAGGATTCTTTAGCATCCCAAGCTCACCGTGATACAGGACCTTGTTTATTTTAAGTTCCTGTCCGAAAGAACTGTGACTTTCATTTCCTAGTCCTGAATGCTTGGCGAAAGATCAGTCACTACCCACTTTCAAGTATTGAGTCAGACCTGGCTGGATATCGAACCCACGACCTCCCACTTATGGAGCGAGCACTCTACCAACTGTACCATCTACCACAGTTGTTTTTTTTACATCGAGACAGGCAAACAGTTAAAATGTCCCTCAAAAACTCTGCCCCCTTACTAGTTCTTGTTCCTATTCTATTTTAAGGTCTTAAAATCCATTTTTTCTGTTTTCTTTATAAGTCTGCCTAGATTTATCGCTAAACTCCTTTATAATGCCAAAATTCATCTGAACAAATGGTGGCAATGAATGGAGGTTTTGCTGTAATTTTTGTTTTTGCTTTCACCGACATGTAACCAGACAGTACAAAAAATTAAAGGTATATTTAGACTTAGTTTGGCTGCACATTTCAACAGTAGTTAAGAACAAACTAAATTCTCCCATTTTGTGTCTGTCTTGTCATAATTAATCATCCTTCAAAGTAAGAAGTTTTGTTTCACATTAGCATTCATACTTTCCACAGGGAAATACATTCTAAAACATCACCAAAGACGGCAATAAATTGATAAACTACACTTCAGCATCATATTTCTGACATCATACCGACATCGTTGGTCATTGAACATTTAAATTATGAATGACGTTTTGACATAAAAGTTGTAATGTCAAAACGGCACATGCATGTAATTTAAATTATCAATGTGTATTTTAAGGACCAACTAAGGCCCTAATTAAATAACCTCCTCTATTAAGTTACAGTAAATCTTCTAATAAGGGTCACGTCTCTTTAAAGACCACCTGTCTGTTTAAACCAGTGTATTAATGTTCCCTTGCTTTACAAGTATCAGTATAAAGATTTTATACTTTACATCGAGATGTTGCCAGCTATAGGCGAAGGTGCAGAAATTTTGCCTGTGCTTTGAGCTGATGGCATTATTTAGCAGGATTCTTTATTGTGCCAGGCCTACCATGACAGGGGACTTCATTTATTTTAAGTTCCCATGCGAAAGAATTGCAGTGCCCAGTGCTTGACAAAAGAACAGTCACTACCCACTTTCTTATCTTAGGGTCAGACTTGATTGGGGTTAGAACCCATGACCTCCCACTTACAGAACAAGCATTCTACCAACTGAGCTACGTACTGTAGTGGTCTGATGTCATTTTTGAATTCGCCATTGTCCATTCAGGATGTTTGTTTAGCTGTTTATCAGGTTTTCCATTAGTCTAGCTGGACCATGCTGTGTTTTCAATGTCCAAATAGGTATTCACATGATACAATACACATAAATTGCACTATCTCTTGTAATTTCACCAAACTTAGTTAATTTTTAACTGGTTTCCATACAATACAAGTCTAAATTGCACTATCTCTATAAAAGTCACCATTCTAGAAGTATCCATTCTCGCTTTAATCAAATTTAAATTGAACAAGATCTGTTTAGATTGATTTGTAGTAATAGAATTTAAAAACAGTGTGGTTATTTCAATTCTGGATTTGAGGTTGGAGAAAAAGAACATTAATTTTAAAAACATTTACATAAAAAAAATTAAATGCCTGCTTGGTTTTTAACACATTTGTCTGCAATAAAAGCTTAAAGACATCAAAATTTTGGAGAAAGCGCTGAAGTGGTTTAATTAAAGTGACAGAATATAACTCTTACAGATGAAGGAGACCTGTCTTTAAATGAAAATCCTTCGTCTTAGATGGCTGCTATGTCTACCTGACATGTATAACGGAAATGATATGTATTAACTCTAACACAATGTTTCCATGTTTTTGGTCATATTTCTTTCATTTTAATATCTTATAGCAATTGTTTATTATCAAGCTGAGACATGTTCATGGTAGTCCTTATTTACAGGTTCAAATAACATGAATAAATACCAAATAGGATAAAACCAGTAAACACAGTGTTTATGGGCAGGTACCCCACATATAAAGGTTCAGATGACATGAATAAATACCAAATAGGATAAAACCAGTAAACACAGTCTTTATGGGCAGGTACCCCTTATATAAAGTGTCAGATAACATGAATAAAGAGCATTTGGGATAAAATTATATTGACCTTCATTTACAGGTGGTCCTTATGTACAGGATAAATAAACTTGAATAAGGAGCATTTGGGATTAAATTTTAATGACTTTTGGACAGTCAGGATAGATAGTTCTTATATACAGGTTCAAATAACACGAATAAAGAGCAAATAAAATTAAATTTTATTGGTCTTTAAAAGCAGGTGGCCCTTATACAGAGATGGCCTAAAAGGCAGGTTTGGTCTATAACCAAACTGATATCTTCTGCACCTTTAAGTAACGGCATTAGGCTTTATACCACTATTGATCTGAGTATTAGAGTTGTTTATAATGAAGGGGAAATCTCTGACATTAATTCAATGTATTGTATATAAAACATTTAGAAGGTGGTACAAAATAATTTATACTGATAATGCCAATACACATCCATCAATACAACACACCAATATGCCTTTCTTCCTGGCTTGTTATTTGTCTGTTAAGAAACCATCCATTGTTTTGTTTTTTTATAAGTGATTTTGTGCCCACATGAGATAGATTCTAATAATAAACAGTAAAACTTCTTTATCATGCTCTTGTTAACTTCGCCACCTCCCTTTTCACCACAATACAGTTAAACCCCAATATAATGCTCCACAATAAATCTGCCACCCCACTTACCAACACTCTCTTTTAAAGTCTCAAAATCAATTTGTCTCCTGTTAATCTAAATTTTGCTAAATTTTATGGTTCACTTAATTTATTGTTAAACTATATAATGGCAAAAATAGACTAAAAATGGTGACCATAAATTGAGGGTTTACTGTAAAACTGAATCTAACCCGAGCCACACTACTGCATAAAAATTTTATCTCGACAAAATGTATATTTAGTGCTCATCCAAAGTCGAGAGTTTCTAATTAGTGCCTCAAGTATGTGAATAAATACCGTCCTGTTTCATTTCCATTTGGTGTGTTGTATGTTCAGAATTAAAAACATTATGTAAGTTAATATCCTTCATAACAGCATAGCTATTTCTTACACATGCCGTTTTAGTCTCAAACTTGTATTACCTGTGCTGATACCAGAAATGTTGACTACATTGATTTTGTGAGTTTAATTAAAAAAAACCAACAACATGCAGGTCATGTAGTTAAAAATGATGCAACCATTATTATATAAAAACTACCAAAATGATCAGTCAACAAATTGTACATTACAACAAAACTTTATTTAGAATACATGGAATACAAGAATTAAAAAAGTACATTTGCGTAAAGAAAATGAAATTCCATACTTTGTTTAAACAAGTGAAATGTCTGACTTCATTGAAGCAGCTGAAACTCCCCACTGTCTGATTTTGTACAAGCAAATGAAAGTCCTGACTTTGTACAAGCAGTGTGTTTATTGAATTAATGTATTGGTGTATTAATTTAAGTTTGGCTGTGTCCCTTTCCACACTTATATATCTGTATTTATGCAACTGTTTATTTTTAAATACCTTACTTTACTTCACTTGAATTTAGATATTTTAAGATTTAAAAAAATAAAAATAATGAACTTTGTTTTAATGAAGGCAAACTCCCTAGACACACAAATATTAGAAAAGTTCTGAAAAAACGTTTGACATGATGGCTGTATTCATATTTAAATTTCTGGGTACACACCCCCCTAAAATTGACAGTTTGTTGACCAGTCCAGTGAAAGTATTAAAAGTTGAATGATCTTGTATTATTATACTAAATTAAAGAAAATCAGCAACCACCTGTCGCCACAGATTGGTCCTCCCTGTGTGAATCAGGTATTATTACCAGGTTTTTACTGTTAGTACCAGTAGAAACATCATCACTTAAACTGTGACTGCTCCTTACAAATTTCTCCAGGTGGCATAACAGATTTCTTTGTAGTTTTTACTTTGGATTATATTTGTGAAAACAGTAATTTGAAGGTAGGAAAAAATGTGGTGTGTGTGTGTGTGTGTGTGTGTGTGTGTGTGTGTGTGTGTGTGTGTGAGAGAGAGAGAGAGAGAGAGAGAGAGAGAGATTAAATAAAACAAATACAAACTAAAACAGAAAAAAACTAAATAACTTTTTCAATTTTTGATTGATGACCAATTTATTTAACAAAAAATGTAATTTTTGGACTTTAAAAAGTTAATTAGTCATAAACAAAATATTCTCCTATTTTGCTCTTTTTCTTTCATGATTTAATACCTCAAGCAGTACAAAAAAGTATGTAGTTTTTCATAATAGTAATAATTGATATAAATGTATTTAAAATATGTCTGTTTTTTTGACCCAAATTCTCTCTCTTTTAAATGAAATTAGTAAAATATGAAATTAAATTTCAAGGCTAAGGTATTCCTTTTATTTGCACATTCTTTTGTTCAGGTACAAATTAAGAATCTGGGATTTCCCCATATTTGCTTTCTGACACTGCAGATGTTTTGCATATGTACATAAAATTCTATATTTTTTAAGAGCCTGTAAATTCAGTTTTGTTTTTTCGTCATAACAAGTGTTTGCCTTTAAGATTTTGTCTTGTTGACCGTCAAATGTTGTTTGTTTTGTTTACCTTGGATACGGTTATGTCAATTTATTTTTTATAATTGGATGAAATATTTTTTGAAATTTTTGTTTGATTAGCTCCTGACAATAACTGGACCGCAGTTACTTCTCGAGTGGATTATCACGTAATTAAAACAGTATTCTGAATTTATTAAACACCTTGGTGGGTAAAATAATATACTTCCAACAAAAAACACTTTTTCGTCATTTCAAACATGGGGGTAGACATTATTTGGTTATTTACCACTTATACATTGTAAGTGATATCTGATGAGTGTTTAGATTAGGTACTTGAGGTATTTGGGAGATAAATTTGATAATTATATCGGACCATCAGGTAAAGTTTTGTAATATTTAAGTGCTTCATGTTCTTATCCAGCTTTAAGTTGAAGGAGTTAGGTATGACACCACAGATTTTTTAACCGGTTGTCTGAATTCTAAAACTATTTAACAAACTTAACCCATGTTGAAACTTTCATTAAAATAAAGTGTGTAATTTTACCATTCTGAACTTCATAATTGTATTGATTTTTTTTTATCTTTAAGTGAAGTTGTGGAGATTCTAACTTCTTGTTATTCTTTGGTAAAAATTAAACCTCAGTCTAAGATTTTTATATGCGACTTTAAAAACTGATGCCCAAAATCATGATGGGTATTACACAGAAAAAAATTGCTTATTTTATGTTTTAACCACATTTCCATTATATAATTTTCTGCAATTTCACTTTCAGCTGGTGATGTATTAATATAAGTGAAATCTAACCTTCACTTGAAGGTACAAAATCCATTTTGCTTTATCACTAAGACTAGCATGACATCTGCTATTGGGTCTCTGGGAGTACGAAACCCATGTCACTATCATTAAAGCTGTCTTGAGATCTACTCTTGGACCAATCCTTGAACTTCAGCAAGAGTTATGGAGGATATTTATCAGCTGAACCCATCTTGAACACTAAGTACCTTTAGTGTCTACCATAATACAATGTACTAGTAGGTAACCATTGGTTACGGTCGTCTGCAAATGCATTCTTTGAAAACAAAAAGTTATTCAACCCAGGCCAACCTGCAAAAAAAAAATAATAAATAAATAAATAAATAAAACAAAAACTCCTTATGTAAGCAGAGAAATTCTTAAAAAAAATAATATATATATATATATATTAAAGTAAATTTTAAAGAATAAAGGCATTCAAGAAAGGTTGATTTTTTAATAGAAAACAATTTCTTCCCTGAAAAATCTAATGTATGTGTGGGAATTTAAAAATAGTCAAAGTAAATTTTGAAAAAAAAAAATAAAATATAAAAAAATGTTTAAAAATAAACTCAAAAATAGTTCATGAAGGATTTTTTAAAGGTAAACAGCTAAACAAGATTACATGATGATTTCCTGAGAAGTTCTAAAATATTCTTTCCTTCTCTCTTCGAGACCTCTAGAAGATTTAGAAATTCACTGTTAAGGTATTTGACAAGTTTCCGGTTACAGCAGTGTAGTAGCATTAATTGTTAACAGTCTTAATTCAATATTGAGGTGTATGTGACTTTGTGCACATGTATCCAAGCTTTCATCTCAGAAAATCAATAACTGATGAACAAATTTCTCTGCATAATCAAAAACTGTTTACCATCATGTTAAGATTCATGGCTCTCTATAGATTTACAAATTAAGTTTTTTTCTGATTTTACTGACAAGAGATGTTGATATAGGGAGTATTAAGATGTGTTATATGATTTCTAAAAGCTTTAAAGATCAACTTTCTCATTTTTTCATGAATTTTTTTTCTCAGATATGTAATTGTTTTAAATTAATTTTTGCTTTAATTTTTGATACATCAAGCCCCAGTTTCACAATCATTCCTTAACCAAGAGTTTCCTTTCCTTAAATTCAACTAATTTTTCGCATATCTTTTATGCAGCTCAAAATACAAATGTTGATTACCTTAACTAGAATGCATAAGTTAAAAGCTTGAACAGACCTTCAAAATGATATCTTAAATTCCAAAATAGGTATCTTGAAAAATAACATATGTTTGGTAACAAAAACGGGTTTGGTAACAAAAATTTAAACTTCAACTAGGAACAGAAGAAACTGTACCACAATATCATTTGGAGGTGTTGATATGACACATAGTTGATATTTGTTGAGATATCAATTTATTGGATGTTTTATCCAACTACCAAACACATTGTAACAAAGCTATTTCTATTTCAATTTTGTTAGATTTAAGTTAATGAATGATTGTGAAACTGAGGTCAGCATATTTTGTCCGGAACCTATTCATTAGTATATTTTTTCCGTCTTTAATCTAAAACGGGGTCCTCAGTGGCCAAGTGATCTAAAGTACACACTTACAGATTACAGTGCTTCTTACCACCTAGGTTCGAATCCCACTTGGGACAGGTCTTAGTGTGAGAAAGTTTTAGTAAGTTCACTTTGCTAAAGGTCTTAGGTTTTCTCTGTGCATACTGGTTTCTTCCACCATCTTGACAGGCTAAAATTGTAGTACTACACTCCTGTCTTTAAACTAGAGGTTGTTTTTATAGAGATGTGTGACTGATGGTTGATATATCATCTATGTGGATACTCCAGTTTCCTCTACCACTTACAGATCACAGTGCCTTTCACCACCTAGGTTCAATTCCTACTTGTGACAGGTGAGAAAGTTTTAGTTAGTTCACTTTGCTGAAGGTCTGTAGTCTTCTCTGTATACTCGGGTTTCCTCCACCATCTTGACAGGCTAAAAATTGTAGTACTACACTCCTGTCCTTAAACTAGAGGTTATTTTTATAGAAAGGTTTACTAACAGTTGATGATATCATTTCTCCAAGTATGCCAGTTTCTTCGACCATTTTACAGGCTGAAAACCATCTCCTTAGACTAAAAAGAAATGTTTTACTAATGGTTGATAATCATCTATCTAGGTACTCGTGTTTCCTTCACCATCTTACAAGCTTAAAACCATCTCCACAGACTAGAAATTGTTTTGGACTGATGGTTTATCATTATGTGGTTACTCCAGTTTCCTCCATCATTTTACAGGCTTAAAACTTTCTCCTTGTTTTTAAAGTTTGACTGTTATCTATCAACCTGTTTAGGGAATGATTAATTTAAGATACAAAGATCACAAAAATAATTTAATTACAAACTTTGCATTATGACATTAAAATAAGAATTTCATACATATTCATGAAGGTAAGTATATAAGGACATGAATTAATTTATGATTTATTACAACTCCTAACAATGAAAAATATATTGTACATTGAAAAAGGGAAAGTAGACAAGGTTGACTGCTGATGAATGGCAGTGATATGATGATATTTATTTTTCTTAGTAACGTTAACTTAGTAAAAAGAAAGTTGATCAGATTTGACTAAAATGAAGAAGACTGATAGTCAAGCTTACAAATAAGCTGGTCATTTTGATTGTTTTATCTCAGAAATTTCACACAAGTTTGATTTCATAGCGAAGAAAATTTGAAGATAACAGAATCATTCCTTAGCTTAGATTTTCCTTGAATATTGTAAAATTTAAAATCTTTATAATTCCATTAGTTTTCAAGATATTCAGGAATTTAAGGTGTCATTGATTAAAACATTCGCATTTAGTTTTGACACAATTATCCATCAGTAATTCCAAAAAGAGATAACCAAAATATTCTAAATTTAAGTTAAGGAAAATCTTAGCTAAGGAATGATTGTGAAACTGGGGCATGGGCCTGTATTTTCTATTCCGATTCTGTGGTCACCAACTAAGTTGGTAGAGTGCCTATTCTCTCTACATGGAAGGTCGTCATTTTGCTTGGTGTAACATATGAGAAAAAGAAGATTATTTATTTCAATTCATTTATTTATTATTTGTTTGTTTGTTATTTATTTACTTTTTAAAATGATAAAACAATGATACCCATCTTATCATTGATTCTTAACATGTAAATGAATAATTTCATAGGTCAAAATTTCTGTAACTTCATATGTAGCAGGTATAATCTGAATTTTTGACGTTTCACCCCAGTCGATCATCCAATCTATCAATCAATCAATCAATCTACCAATCAGTTCCTCCCTGATTCTATCATCGACCAGTACCCATTTACCAATCAATCAGTTGCAATTATTCAATCACCCATGAACCGATAACCATGTTAATAATCAACCAATCACTCACTCAGTCAATATATTATTATTATTTTTTAATTTTTTTTTTTTTCCTTTCACTCTTTTTAACATTTTTTAAAATTATCATTATTACATTTTCATACTTTTTACTCATTCTGAAATCTTATTATCCTATAAATACCTTGATATATTAATTTGGAAGGTGAACAATCTTTAAAGTTTTTAACCTTGTAAATCCCACTACTACCTGAAGGGGGTGGGTGGGTGATGTCTTGTTTTGTTTTGTCAATTTTAATCCCTTTTTCTGGACAGATGCTTAAACAAAATAACTGTTAACTGTTTTTTATTTCAAATTAAAACATCTTCCTTGAAAGGAAATAATTCACAATTTGCTTGAGGCTGTAAAACAATAGTTTGAATTTGTTGTTGGTCCCGTGTAAATGACCCTGTGATTAAAGTATTCCTAATTTGTAAGTTCAATACCTTTTAACGCCTTTTAGAATTCAGATTATGTAAATAAAGCCATGAAAGTTTATTAACATGGTGTCTACACCGACATAAAAACGGCAGAATTAATCATTATTGGGCGTTTAACAGAGTTTTATATCCATATTGATATATTTAATGACAATCAAGTGTTCTGAGAATTTGTTGATGATCTTTGTCCTGTTCATCAAGGTTTTATAATTTAATTAAGGATCTAACGGATAACAATTCCGCGGACCTCGGGTTATAGTGTCTTAATTATTATTAAACATGTAACATGGACTAACTAGGTGTAATGTTTTGGTTTAGATATTTGGAGTTAGGTGTTCAATATTAAGGTAGGAATAACAAACCTCTTTGCATCTTTTTAAACAGCACTATTTGAATTTTAGCCCTAACAGTGGGATTATTTTGTTTGTTTGTTTGTTTTTTAAAATGTCAGCTATTTTGTTGTATATGTGTTTTGGGTGTTATTTTTTCCCTGCATTTTCTTTCAATGGATAAAAGTACAACATGTATTTTGTCATCTTTGGTCTTTTTTAGCTTTCATAAATTAATATTTCACGCTTTTGATATGGAGTTAATACAAATTATTGTTAAACTTTATTTCTCTTTCAAAACTTGGATAACCAAAGCCCTACTATACTTGTAGTTAAATTTATTTATTTATTTATTTATTTATTTATTTATTTATTTATTTATTCTTTCATTCATTCAATGGTCAATACTCGATCTTTTGTTATAATGTTCTTTTAATTCAAAATTCTATGACATTAAAGTTGACAAGACCTCTCATCACCGAATAATTTGTTGATAATCAACTGTTGATTTAGCCGTTAAATGTTCAGATATTATCAGTAAAAATTACCCACTACTAGGTGTTAATTTGATGGTACTTATAGATATAATAAGAATCTCCAAGCACCTGGCTCCTGAAATCTGAAAATATAGTAAGATGGATTGTAAACAGAAAATCTGGGAAACTTGTATTGGAATTTTAAAAATCTTCAACCACCAAGTTTCTTAATTGGAAAATTAGAAGAATTTTATCCAGAAAACCTGAATTTGAATTTAAAAACAAAATCATGCACCTTGTACTTTTCATCAGTAAATGAGAAGAATTTTATCCAGAAAAATCAGAAAATTTGAATTGGAATTTTGAAGAAAAAAAATCAAGCACCTGGTTTCTTAAATCTGAAAGTAAGAAAAATGATATCCAGCTAATTGGAAGATTTGTTTTGGAATTATAAAAAAAAATCCTCAAGCACCTGTCCAATTAAATTAGAAAATAAGTGTAGGTTTGTGACCAGATAAAACTTACAGACTCATCCAAGCTTAATCTGTGTGGTCATAATTTTTAGTTATCTGTTGGTCATCTATTGATTGTTGTTTACTGGGCATTTTATCAGTTGACCATTAAAGACAATCGGGACATTGATTTATCTTGTGTGAAGTGTGCCTCTCACCTGTAATTACCAGGTACAATTTTATAGCCATTTTCACAGTCAGTAGTCAGAATGCATACATTTTGAAACAATTCCACTAATATATGAATGTTTGTGAAGTAGAAACTTGTAAAGAAAGGAAAATCTTGCATTGTATTGAAGTCCATATTAATTAAGATTAGCTCAGCAGCTGACCCTAGGTCAAGCCAGCTGACTGGCGGGTCAACATCTTTGACCATTTGATAAGGACAGGTGTAAGTCTTAAGATGAAAGTGTAAGACCGACCATACTTTCATATTTCTAAAGATACATTCAATAATTTTGACATTATTTATAATGCACACATCTGTTGATCCATTTCATTACAAGGCTGCTGCAGATCATCATCACATGTTCAATGATGTTTCTTTCTTTAAAATTAAATTTTTTAATATTCAAATATTAGATGCATTATATATAAGGGTTAATAAGGGGCACCTGCTTGTGTGGTGACAAAAATCAAGCTTAATATTGATTAATTGCAGTATAAATTTTCTAAAGAATTTTGAAAATATTATTAGAATATTTCTAAAATTATAATTCATTTTTTGCGGATGAGTACTTTTGTAAATATTATCTAAAGTTGATGTTTTGGTATAAAGTGCCATACATTGTTCACATTTTCGGACTTAACTTTTGCATTATAACCACATGTGCATAAGGAACAATAGAGATTTTACAAGTAATTACAACATATAAAAAGGAAAACTGACAAAGTTATTTAGGTTTAACTGGCCATGTAAAGGCACTTCAAACCTTTTATAATTTTTGAAGTGGGAGATAAGGTTTTGTAAAACCACAAACATGTTTTTAGTCACTTGTGTTATGATAAAATTAATATTCTGTATCAGGCTATATCTTTACAGATGGAGATATGAATTTTTTAAAATCTCAGAAAATTTGTTATATTAGAAGTGATTTTTTTTTTAATCTCAGAAAAGTGATGGGTTTGAGATACTAATAGTAGAGCACTGGCTCCAGTTTCACAATAATTTCTTAACCAAGATTTTCCTCAACTTAAATTTTGCAAATTTTGGTAATTTTTTTTTTTTATTTATTTATTTATTTTATTTATTTATTTATTATTTATTTTTTATTTTTTTGAAATTTCTTATATAAATATTTTTGGAAAAGATTTGAAATTTTGTCAGATTTAAGTTAAGAAAACTTATAGTTAAGGTTGAGCCTTATATCAAATGATATGTACAGTAAAACCTCATTATAATGCCACCAATAATTTTGCCACCACTTAGTACCACAGGGATGGATAAGCTTCAGTTTATTGTCAAAACCCTGTATAATGCCAAAATTTAACTGAATAAATAGTGGCAATGAAGCAAGATTTTAGTGTAGATTTCCACTATACTTGGCTTATTGATTAAAACCAGAGAGTTTTTTTCAGTAACAGTGAAGCAATATCTTGCTTCCATGTCATGGTCAATATTTTATATGTCAAAGCTGTATTGATATTATGTCTGCTAAATTACTCAGTTAACAGAGTATAGTAGTCAGGTTTTGGTAAAATTTAATATGTATTGCTAATACAACTAGGTCAGTTTGAGTACACTGGTCTACATTCTAGAAATTTGACATAATTCTGCAATTCTGAGAAGCGTTTTATGAATTAATGTTTGATTTGAAGTTGTATTTAGTTATATTATTAGTATAGGCAAACAAAATTGACCTGTCTGCTTGACCTTTCATTAGAAGGATCCACCCAATAAATGGGTTGTAGTAGGATTTTCTGTTAACAATATGTACTCAGGATACATGATTAGTGTTAGCATTATGTAGACAAAAAACCCATGTGATTCCTAAACATTAATGTGCTCGTCCACAATAAATATTTAAATTAAAGGTCAAGTGGACAGGTCAAAGTTGTTTACTTATATCCTTGTTTTTACTGTCAGAACCATTTCTCTGCCATTCCCAACTTTTCATACCAGATAGCATACTAAAGATTGGTAATCTCTCGAGGCACTCCGATTTCCTCTACCTTTCCAAAACTGACCTCCTGGATATAAGTGAAATGTTCTTCATGTATATTTTCTTTCAGATATTATGGTTTGTAGTTGTTATGTCTTATTGTGCCAGTATTAAACTGGAATGTTTTTGGTAATATTAATTTTGAGGACTGGTATATCATACGGTTACGCTCTTTGATAAAAATGTTCAGCCTCTTTATCTTCATAGCTTCATTATGTTTTGTATTTTCAGGTTTGTTTGTAGTGTAGTTCATGTGGTTATCTCCCCTGTTGAAGTTTCCTCGTGGTATTGTTTTGTTTTTGTATTTTCAGGTTTGTTTGTAGTTTAGTTCATGTGGTTATCTCCCCTGTTGAAGTTGTTCCAATTCTTTATGTTCATGGTATTGTTTTGTTTTTGTATTTTCAGGTTTGTTTGTAGTTTAGTTCATGTGGTTATCTCCCCTGTTGAAGTTGTTCCAATTCTTTATGTTCATGGTATTGTTTTGTTTTTGTATTTTCAGGTTTGTTTGTAGTTTAGTTCATGTGTGATGTGAGAGAAACTCCAAAAGGTCAACATTTTACAGAACTTCGAACTGTCAAACAGTAAGTAATATTTTACTTTGTACCATAATTTCTTCCCTTTCTAGGATTGCCACACCCCTTTTTGGAACTTGCTGTGGATTCCTTGAAATTGGGATCATAGCTTCCTTTCATGCAGATTTCAGATAAGAATTTAATTTATGTATTTAATTTAATTTTTGTATTTATTTATTCACTGAAATACCTTTGAAAATCAAAGATTATTTTAATCTAGGGAATGGGGCCTACTTTCTTTCTTGCATCTCAGGATAATTTACCTGTTGTGTATCAGAGCTGGGTAATTCAAAGCTATCTTAATGGTAATGAATATGTAATGCATATAAATGCTTGATATAGGCATTTAGTATTTGTAGACATTAGGATAGCTTCAAGTTTCCTGGACTCTTTACATTGTAGAAACACATCATGGTTGCTGTCTTATAATTTGAAGGTTGCTGGTTGGAGTCCCAGATAGGATACATATTATATCCTTGAGAAGTGCTTTTTAGTTTTACACTGTGCCTGTTTACTCGGCACCCAAATAATTGGATACCACCAAAAATGCCGTGTTTTTATTTCCTATGGACCAGGGTCTCAATTTTGGGGCAGCCTTATTACTTTATGACATGGAAACCATGACAATAATAACCAGTCTGATAAGCCCTTAGGCCTTAGATGAAGTTTTATAATCCTATAACAAAGCTATGAATCCGAGGTTAATTTGTTTGTTTGTAACCTTGGTTGGGTCAAAATTGGGACAATTCTTTTTTTTTTGGCCTTGAAATGTCTTGTTTACACATCATAGGTACACTGGCAAACCCCTTTCACAGTTGGTGGGAATCTTGATGATGTGTATGTTTGAGGAATTGAATTTTGACAAAACCACAAAAAATAGGTTTAAATCAATATATCTCTTACAGCTATCCGTGATTACCAGAAAAATGATGTTTGAGTAGTTAAAATTCTATTTGTATTTTATGAAAATTTTGAAAATACATATATATATATATATATATATATATATATATATATATATATATATAGGTAAAGCATCTGAAGATATAATGAAAGGGCTAATGCTTTACAAAATCCTGTTGTACTTATCTATTTATTTATATAAATATTTATCACATATCCATTTAATCTTACTATAGCAATACACTGTTTTTTCCAGCTATGTGATATGGAAGTCTGTATCACACGCGTGTGTGATACAACATTCCGTATCACCATAGTAGCCGGAACTCCTTTTAGGGGAATTCCCTTTTCCGACAACAATAATATGACGTCATTATGTGATATGTAATGACAAAAATAATATGACGTCAATATGTGATACATACGTCATGTTAAGTTGGGAGAATTTACTCGAGTTGGGAGAATCGCGGACGATGTTAAATAATTTTGTAAAATCAATGTTTGTTTTTTAATTTTCCCCAGTGTTTACGATGGTATTAGTAAAATGTTAATCAATGATGTGTAAATGAAGAGTTATCTGTTGTTTTTAATTACTTCTTTAGCAGTTTTTCCAGTCAGGTATCAGATTTTTCGAATCGGATCAAAAATCAATATGAAATACTGAGTTGATTGTGAATTCTTTGACAGATTAAGCCAAAGAAAGCTTTTCATTTAGTTTGGTAGGGTATGTGATAAATACAAAACCACACATAAGTGGATTTCTGACGTAGCTAGATCGCACTCGTTTATTGTGCGAACGCATACATTACACTCGTACTCGTGTAATGTATCCGTCCGCACAATAAACTCGTGCGATCAGCTACGTCAGAAAACCACTTATGTGTGGTTTTGTGTATATACATGTATATTAATATATTTTGTATAAAGAAATAAGCCAGACAAATAGCACAAACTGTAACATTGCCTTTGTAAGGTGGCTGAGTAGTCTAACATGTATACTTACCAATGACCAATGATAGCATCTCCAAAAGCCTAGTCTCAATTCAAACCTGGATAGACCCTAGTGTAAGAAAGTTAGTCAGTTAGCCTTCTGAAGGTTGTTGGTTTACTTACGTTTTCTCCACCATCCCAGAACAGGCTTCAATATATATGTAATAAGCTTGACTTGGGTGTAACACACCATGAAACCACTCTACTTCTCTGTAAATTAAATGAAACCATCTTGATGTACTATAATTCCACAAATTCTGTTATGTTTGTTTCTACATACTGTTTATAAATATTGCAATATATCTTGCTATTTAACTGAACTCTCTAGTATTGTATTACACAAACAAATCCTGTTATATTTTCTCTTTTTGTTATCAAAATACTTCTGCATCAGAAATAAATGTCAATAATAAATTTGATCTTTCTATATTATATGAAATATGTATCTCTCTGAAATCATGGATATAGGGAATATATCTTATACAATATGACATGTTTCAGTTTCGTAATTTTGTTTTCTAATAATAATGTTTTTCTGAAAGTGTTTCATAAGTATAGAGTAGTACATAGGTATATATTTACAATATGACTGTACCTGTCTTTGATGAACCATACAGAAGCAATTGTATTGCAATTCTCATGAAAGACAATTGGGGTCATGACCCTTGATGTGTATCAATTTTCCTGCAATATTACGTCATGTTCTACACAGAGGGCCACGTTGTCATGTGAGATATATCGGTCTCACATGGCTTAAAATCCTATCTCACATGAGCAGGTATGGAAAAAATAGCACCAAGGGTTAAAACAAATCAAAATATTTATTAAAAGAAAGAATTGTAAACATAAGAAATGACATTCTGATCATGGTACTACAAGGGGTATGCAAGATTGTGTGGCGCGTGCCAAACTCAAAATGAAATCGAATTTGGCAAGCGCCACACTATCTTGCATTACCCCTTGAAATATCATGATCAGAATGTCATTTCTTAAATGATAACTACCTACTATATATGTATATACAGTCAAACCTATCTGTAAAGACCATCCACGGAACAGGTAAAATGGTCTTTATTGGCAGGTGATCCTGATACAGAGGTTTAAGTAACATGAATAAAGAGCAATTAGGATAAAATTTTACTGGCTTTTTAAAAGCAGGTGGCCCTTATATAGAAGTGGCCTTTCAGGCAGGTTCTACTGTATATCTATACAGGGCTCTTGCTGGGTCATACTAAAGGCTAATATTGGGAGAGAGAGGGGGGGGGCTCTGTTCACAATTATAAATCCTATATTTTTTCACAACACCAAGGTTATTTTCACAATGTAAAAAAATAAAAGTAAAAAAAACACTGAGATAACACTGGCAGATGAGCAATAATTGAATATTTATATATATATTTTTAAAAATTACTAGAAATGGCAAAATAAAATAAATAAAAATAAATTTATGTCAAAAATCAATCTGGATACAAATAAAACTAATATTTGTTAGTAATTAAGCTCATTAAACGTGTTATCATCTGTCTATTTTAGAGTTTTGTACCAATAAGGGTATTTTACATTTCATCTTAACAATTTTGGCTATTTGAGGGATAATTTTCACAATTATAAGGGCCCTGGTTCCATTCACAAAAAGATTGAGATACAGCCCAGGTATATGATATAAATAACAATATTGTCATAGATATTTTGCGTACATGTTGTGATGATAAAGTGTACATTATAAGTCTACCTGAGACATAGGTATGTTTTATTTGTTGTTTGATATATGTCATATTTTCTCTTAATGGATGATAAAATTCTAATTATAGAAACAAAAGGTCAAATATATCCCTTTATAGTAACACTTATTTATTAAAATCTATAATTAGACCTCGCGACCAGCCAAACGGAAGATATATATATAATATCAACAAGTTCGTGGTAGTAAAGTAGTAATGTCACTTTAGGAAACCGCAGTAAGTCATGCATGTTACTGCGTCTTTCACACACTACGTACATGTGATTTAACTGAATGGTACCTTGAAAATTTTACGGCGTGAATGACGTGCAAAAACTCGGAAAGAAATACATGACATTCTACAAACCTGACACTGGATGTCATGTAAGTGTTTACGTATTAAATTTAGGAGATCTGTTGTACTGTTACGTCACACTTGGAGCAGGAGTTGTCACTGTCACTCTAATGAAGGACTTTTATCACTGATGCAGAAATTTTCAGCACTCTCATACAAGATTTTTGAATGATGCAGGATTTTTTAGCACTCATACGAGATTTTTTTCCACTGATTCAGTTTTGTTCATCAGTTTTTTGCAGTTTTTTTTAGCAGTTTTGTGCAGGAATTTTCAATTTTGTATGTAGGATTTTTGTCCTGTTCATAAAGAATTGTGTCACTACCACACCAAATATTTGTCATTGCTGCTGCTTGTTTTATCATTCTTGACCAGAAGGTGATGTGTGTTTGACAATTTGGGGGTATAAGATATCATGATACTAGTTCTGGATGATAGGAATTAAGAAATTAAATTTTATGAATCAGTGCACCTGTGTTAACTTAACATCACAGTTTTGGTATACATGTCGATAAGGTAAGTTTAAAAAAATTCCTATAGCTTGTGACATCTCGGTATTAGCAGTGAATTTTCTGGAGCTTCACTCAAAGCTGGTGCCATCTCTGTAAAATCAGTGCATTTTATGTAGCTTTACCTATAGCTGGTGACACCCTGATATAAGCAGTGTAAGTTAATCTTGACTAGGATGTCAGACCTGTTATTTACACAACAAAATAAACAAAAGTATATCTGTCTACCTGTCTGGGTTGATATAGATAATCCTTCTATCTCATGACTTGTTAATCTTATATGTTCTGTATGAGAAATATTTGGCTTTTATCCATAATCTGATGAAAGTAAACACATGTTTGAAGATTTATGAAGAATATGTACCTAAACAATTACATATATTACTTGTACTGTCTGATTATTTCTGGTAAAATCTCAGTGTGAATGAGACGATGGAGGAAACTGGAGTGCCCACTTTTATACTATGATCTTTTTATGTAGGATAATTAAAGACTTTTATAATATTGTCATCTTTTGGTATAACTACGGTGTATCAATGTCAACAAAATGTTCCTTTCACCAGACAGCTGCTATTATACTCTAAAGAAGTAGACCCACATAGGAACGTGTGATCTTGACTTTACGAATGCATTTCTGGTTTAATTTGACATTGGATTTAAATTAGCACTACTTTATTATTATCAAGAAAACCGCTAAAATGTAGTACACTGCTAAATATGTTTACAGTATATAATATTATAATGACAGTATTTGACCATGTTCCATCATAATTCTTATTGACTCACTTTCTTATAGGTTTACCATAACTTAATTTTAGAGGATTTTTATTTTTCACTGATTGACTGGCTTCTTTGGAAGGTCATATAAGACAAGTTTGACTGTAATTGGTTCCACCACTGTACCATTTAATACCCGTAACATTTGTATGGAAAACTTATTTCCAATTGATATGGAATCAAATAAGATACCATTTTCTCGTAAAAGCAATGTTACTCCAGAAATGTGCCACATCAACATTTTCCAAAATGTTCCGAACAAGCGTTAAGCGGTTTTAATCACATGGTGTGGTACAGCAGCGAACCCCATTCTTATTGACTAACATAATTGTAGGTTTACAACAACATATAAACTCTGTTGTAGAGGATTTATTTTTTACTTATTGACTGGCTTGAGTTAATGCTGATACTCTGCCAATAATACATAAGAGAGACCATGCTGCTTTGAAAATTACAAACATACAAAAATCATCAGACTCTTTTGTTGTTACGAGCTTTTGTCGGTGCGTTTTGTTAGACAATGTTTGTGTTTTGTTACAATCAATTAACGGCTTGTGATTTTACGCATAAAGAGCTTAAAGGTATTTTGTTTAATGAATTCTTAGTTGTGTAATAAAGATTAATGTTTGTAAACATGGTTTTAATATCCAGGGATAATATTAAAATAGTACATTGTTTTGTTACACACCATAATATAGACATAACCAACGTTAATTATAGATAGTGGTAGTACAAAAATACAAAATTTAAAATTTTAAAATAGCCCACGTTCTCTAATAGTGTATGTTAGACCAGACTCTAGTTTCACAGTCATTTCTTAATTTAAAATTAAGCTAATGTTGACCGTCTTTTATAGAACTCAAATACAGAGATCCTCTTGTTAGAAGGTTTACCAGTTCACTTGCCAAAAATTGATGATTTTATTTGGGCACTCTGGCTTCCTCCACTATTTCTGACTGAATGGCTTGATAAAAGGTAAAGAATCTTAGCTAAGGTATAAAACTCCATTACTCCACTCCATTCCAAGAATAGAAAAAATCAGTTAACAAATCTTGTATGTAGACCAGGCATGTCTTAAGAAACTTCAATTAAGGCATGTCTTAAGAAACTTCAATTAAGGCATGTCTTGAGAAACTTCAATTCAAATTTCAATTCAAGCATGTCTTAAGAAACTTCAATTAAGGCATGTCTTGAGAAACTTCAATTCAAATTTCAATTCAAGCATGTCTTGAGAAACTTCAATTCAAATTTCAATTCAAGCATGTCTTAAGAAACTTCAATTAAGGCATGTCTTGAGAAACTTCAATTCAAATTTCAATTCAAGCATGTCTTGAGAAACTTCAATTCAAATTTCAATTCAAGCATGTCTTAAGAAACTTCAATTAAAGCATGTCTTAAGAAACTTCAATTCAAATTTCAATTCAAGCATGTCTTAAGAAACTTCAATTAAGGCATGTCTTAAGAAACTTCAATTCAAATTTCAATTCAAGCATGTCTTAAGAAACTTCAATTAAAGCATGTCTTAAGAAACTTCAATTCAAATTTCAATTCAAGCATGTCTTAAGAAACTCCATTTAGCCAATGTAGGGAAGACAGACAAATTAACATCTCTCTTAGTTTTATACCTACCTTGTTATACATTTAAATATCAAGGTTCAAATTTCAGATCTTACCAGTATCAAAGGTATGAAAAATACAGAAGAACATGTCAGGTCTCCCCTAGCAACATAATTTTAGTCTAGTGTGTTTTATTTGTCATTATATGATCGGAAAGGTTATATTAGTTATCAATTGAAGTAATTGGTCAGTTGAATCTTCAAGGATTGTAAAGACAAAATGGCAGCCTATCTGGCAGTAAAGATATACCAGTATATTGCTTAAAGGTAGGTTTTTTTCCCTTAAAATAACATTGCATTGCCATTACAATTTTTGGGGAGAAATTAGTTTTAAGTATTCAAAATATGAAATTTGAAAGGATCAGGTCAGTTAGTTAAATTGCATTATTGCAAAATCTAGAACCCAGGCATTTTGTAACTGTTAATAAAGTCTTGACGCATCTGGCCTAGAATTTCTTCTTTATTTCTTTATCCACCTTATTAATTACAGAGTTATAGCCCCATGATCAGTTATGGTTGTAATGGGGGTTAATGCTTTTAAGGCAAAACTCAAGACTTAAAGTTTTTCAGGCAAGACATGATCTTCAGGCTAACTTTTCAGGCAAGACTTATGATCTTCAGGCTGACTTTTTAGGCAAGACTTATGATCTTCAGGCTAGCTTTTCAGGCAAGACTTATGATCTTCAGGCTAGCCTTTCAGGCAATATTTAAAATCTTCATGTTTCTTAGGCAGGATTACAATCAGATAAGACTAATAAGACCAAATGTAGGACAGACTTGTCCTTAGGTCAAGGTCACATAACTATTTTTCTGCCAAGGCTTATAGACTTCATGTATTTCAGACAAGACTTACAATCTTCATGCTTTTCAGCCAAGACATTATGATCTTTGCTCTATTCAGCTAAGACATTATGATCTTTGCTCTATTCAGCCAAGACATTACGATCTTTGCTCTATTCAGCCAAGACATTACGATCTTTACTCTATTCAGCCAAGACTTATGATCTTCATGTCTCTTGTTATCAATTTGAAAAAAGTAACAGATTTTTCCTTTAAAAACATCTGATTAAAGTAAATCAGTTTTGTTATACATGAGTTTTATCCTAGTCATGCAGATTGGTTTATCTGGTACAGATACCATATGGTACACCTGGGGAAACTTAATAGATTAGTATAAGTATACAGTGACCTTAACTGACCTCTATATACATACATATACCCTGGTCAGCTTGACCGCATGTTCTTACTATGTTATATAGAATTACACCATTACCATATTAGATTAAGCTGGTTCTTATTATACTAGTAATAATCCTAGTTTTTGACCTTGTTGAATTAAATTAAGGAGTGTTGTGGTGAAGGTGATTAGCTTGTATGAGAATGTCAAGGGTTTGAATCCCAGTTTGGACACTGAATCTAATCTTTTACAATAGGGTGGTCATTCAAAAGTTGGGAAGTGGCCAACCAACAGATTTAAATTCCAGGTACATGTAGTTATTGAAAAAAGATATTTTGAAAATTTTGGTAATAAAATTACAAATGGTATACAGTGTATTGTAGAATTAAAAAGTCCTCAAAAACTAGCCCCCTCTGAATGAACCCTTTAAACAGTAAACACTGTGGCAATATGCAAATGCATTTTAGTGCATATTTATGTACACATATTTAAGTCAATGTATAACAATTTATAATTAGCATTTAATATTTTCCCAAGTGATTGTGACATTTGGACATATAACTTGTTGTATAATCCTCGTCATCACCTGTAGGGGTCAGTCCGTCGGTAATATTTTTTCATCGTCCCGATTGTACTTTAACAATGTATGACAAAGTTTACCAAAAATCTATCAATGTTTCCATTCCTGGTAGCCAAAATCATCAATGCTTATTAAGATCAAAGAAAAAAGTAATCTATTTTAGCAAATTTGTGAAAAAATAATTTGGAAGAGAGTATATTTTCACAAATTTTGAAAATTTGTCTGCTACTAATTTTGAAAAAGTGTAAATCTAGATCAGGAAATTTTATGGGATAGGGGAGTAAGACAGAACTTAACATAATCTATGTAAAGTGGGTTTCTTCAGAATACCGTACACGATTAGTACCCTATAAGGTGGTAGCACCTTTCACCCCTTGGGCTTGAATCCCAATTAGCAAATCTTTGAAGTGTGAGACACTTTGTCATGTTGAATCTTAAACTGTGAGAAGCTTAGCCGGGTTGAATCTCACTCTGGAGAGTTAGACAGTTTGACAGTTTGCTTGTATCTTTAGGCACCATTTCAGGTTTAACCAGCATCCCACATGATCAATACCACCACCCCCACCCCCAGCATTTGTGTAGAATCCTACCAATAATGGTATTTTTGTGAAAAAATATCTTACCCAATATGCAGTTACCCATATAAGTGAAATATTCTTGACTGGAACGTTAAACACCATTACTCAACTCTACTCAACTCAACTCGAAAATATAAGTTGTTTTAGAGCATTAAACAAGGCTATACTTCAGAAATAAATTAACGATGAACATCGCTATATAAATCATAATGATAATATTTATTGGAGAAATACACAAAATTAATTAATTGATAATTACCATGGATATTATAATAACAATCATAAGTTTGGATTGTACTACAGTCTCATCCAAATTGATAAAACTGTAAGGTGCAAGACTGATTTTTTTTGGGGGGGTGTTCATATGACATTTAGCTAATTACAGTAAAAACTAAATTTATTTTAAGTTGAGGTAGACTTATATAGAAAAACATATCAAAACCTGATTTTTGACTTTATAGACAGGTTTGACTGAATTTGTAACCAAAGTACAGTCCATCCTGCCTTAAAGGCAATCTTTATATAAGGACCAGTAGAATTGTGTCACAATTGATCTTTATTCATATTATTTGAACTCTATATTATTTTATGTAGAACTCAGGGCTGTAAAAGAAAGTTGTTATTCATTAGGTTAAATCACATCATGTCTGTACAAACCATCACATAACCTCAAATTTCTCTGTTATCTGTGCAGTACCATCATTATGTTAGAACTAATTGAATAATTGATGATAACGGACTCGGGGATAGGAATCATTAGTGTTAGTGAAAGAGTTATCCTCTTCATTTACAGAAATGTGTGATTGTTAATTAAAGTTTTATTAATTTGGAGATTATTATTTAGGTGGTAGATTTTACCAACACACAATATCCAGACCAAAAATTAATTATCAACTAATTATGAACTTATTATCAAATTATACTGGTAATTAAATAACCTTTGGTCAGAATTGTTGTCCAAATCATGGGTGTTGCTAAGGAATGAGGTGTAGTGCTGATTTACGTATGGTGACAGACATTGTTGGGTTCACACAGGTGCACTTCTTTTCCGCAATTTTCTTAAACAAAATATCTTCTTTGGTTACTATCACAAAAATGATTGTATTTATTTATTTATTTATTTATTTAATCATCAATACTTCAGAATCCAACATAATGCTTACTTTACTGAAGAGAGATATTTTTCCAATTGTTTTACTAAGTGTCACATGTTACCAAGACATGCTGTAGTGATGATGCTTTTCACAGATCAGTGTGTGTGTGTGTGTATGTGTATGTGTATGTGTATTATTCCAAAATTCTAAAACACAATTTAAAATGCCATCATACAGGAATACAATTGACATCGAAGAAAAAAATGGCCTAGATAGAACCCATATAAATACAAATAAAGTATATCTGTCTTGTTTACTGTAAGATTTTTACGACTATTATTATGTGACAATATTGTCTTTACGGTTAGTTGGAAAAACAAAAGATTCGGGTCGGTCAGTCAGTCAGATTTGTCAGTAAACAATATACACTTATTATACAATATACTTGTCAGTAATCCAGTACGCGTATATATATACACATCTATATCAGATTTACCGATCTTCTAATATTTTTATCAAAAAACGAAAAATATTTGGTACATATAATCACATTTCGGAAATTGACTTTAACACATGACAAGAAGTAAGATCTAGCTAGGATGTAATTAAATTCATTAATAATATACATGGTTACGTTAGCATGGTATGCTGGTTTTTTTAACAGCTATTATTCCCCGAGTTTGACGTCATGTTATAATAAGTATTGGATTTTCTGGTGTTATAGGATCACTCTTATAATACTGTTTCTTGATAGTCGTAGTGCTGCATTTAAACACTATATACCCTATATTGTGAAAACATTATTCCGATTTAAACTCAGTGTTTACATACCGGCTTTCTATTCTCAGTTCAACAACTCAATATAGATCACAATTGATTGGGAATGTGTTAAATATAGAAGGACCAAAAATATCATTCCATAAAAACTGGCGAGTTATAATCGGTAAGTGCGATTATGATCAGACGGTGTTTATACACAAGGCTTCTATACCACTGTATAATAATCTTATCGTAATTGTTCAATACATAAACGATTTTTACCTGAACATTAAGTTTGACTTTTTGAGGTTTTATGTTTTTTCATATATTTTTTTTAATTTGAATATTGTGTGTTTTTCGAACAAAAAATTAAATAATTTGAATATTTTGTTGTAATGTGTAAATTATAGAATTTTGATTATTTATTTTTTTAAATTGTTAATTTTTGTTGTTTATCATGAATTTTATCTATTGACTTTTTTGTATAACATCAATAATCTATTGGTAAGACTTTTCCTTTTGTACCCCTTACCCATTAAATTCTATGTAATATTTTTTTTAAATTATTTTTCACAGAAATGTTCAAAGTGGTTGGATTCCATTAATTTTATGCTTTTCAGTCAAAATTAAAATTAACAGGGTACAGACTCTCTCTCTCTCTCTCTCTCTCTCCTTTTCTCTCTCTCTCTCTCTCTCTCTCTCTTCTCCTCTCTCTCTCTCTCTCTGTATTTGTGTATACATCACAATGCATACTATGTATTATTATGCAAAAACATTTATTCAAGCCAGTAGATCTCTCTCTCTTGATCCTGATCTCTTGTATGTGTGTATGAATATGACAAGGAAAGTATTTTAAAAAGTAAGGTATTACATGCAGATGCAACATTTATCTAAGAGTACACTAGGGTTCTCTCATTCTGCTCTTTCTCTCTCTCTCTCTCTCTCTCTCTCTCTGTTTGATACTTTTACAGATTTGAATATCAAGGTTCAAAATCAGATTTCACCAGTATCAAAGGTATGACAAACACAGAAGAACATGTCAGATCTCCCCTAGCAACATAATTTTAGTCTCGTCTGTTTTTGAAGCACTATCACATTATCACTTATACCTTGATATTTTGTTAATTTCTGTAAAGTACAATTATTTTCAGCATCAATTACTTGCTTGTAAATTCTTTATGTAAAATGAGTTCTTTGTACATATGTCTATTCAAAATACATCATTCATGAGTGTTTTACACACACACTGGACAGACATGACACATACATGTCATGTAAGTATCTGTATGTCCTTACTGTTTCAGAATTTCACTGATATAAGACAAAATTTTAGAAAATGGTGAATATGTTAAAAAATTTCAATTGATAACTTGTTACACATTCCCGTTCCTCCAATACAAATCATAGTATGCTATTTGTATGTGAGAGATGCCATGTTCAGAGAGAATGATGCTACCAATATGCATAGTACATGCCATTTTGAGGGAAGATGGTGCCATGTCCAATTTGTATGTGCCATGGACATCATGCGCAGTTCAAAGAGGAATGGCAGCATGCTCAGTTTGTATATGCCATGGACATCATGCTCAGTTCAAGGAGGAATGGCAGCATGCTCAGTTTGTATATGTCATGGACATCATGCTCAGTTCAAAGAGGAATGGCAGCGTGCTCAGTTTGTATATGCCATGGACATCATGCTCAGTTCAAAGAGGAATGGCAGTGTGCTCAGTTTGTATATGTCATGGACATCATGCTCAGTTCAAAGAGGAATGGCAGCATGCTCAGTTTGTATATGTCATGGACATCATGCTCAGTTCAAGGAGGAATGGCAGCATGCTCAGTTTGTATATGTCATGGACATCATGCTCAGTTCAAAGAGGAATGGCAGTGTGCTCAGTTTGTATATGCCATGGACATCATGCTCAGTTCAAAGAGGAATGGCAGCGTGCTCAGTTTGTATATGTCATGGACATCATGCTCAGTTCAAGGAGGAATGGCAGCATGCTCAGTTTGTATATGTCATGGACATCATGCTCAGTTCAAGGAGGAATGGCAGCGTGCTCAGTTTGTATATGTCATGGACATCATGCTCAGTTCAAGGAGGAATGGCAGCGTGCTCAGTTTGTATATGTCATGGACATCATGCTCAGTTCAAAGAGGAATGGCAGTGTGCTCAGTTTGTATATGTCATGGACATCATGCTCAGTTCAAGGAGGAATGGCAGTGTGCTCAGTTTGTATATGCCATGGACATCATGCTCAGTTCAAAGAGGAATGGCAGCGTGCTCAGTTTGTATATGTCATGGACATCATGCTCAGTTCAAAGAGGAATGGCAGTGTGCTCAGTTTGTATGTGCCATGGACATCATGCTCAGTTCAAAGAGGAATGGCAGTGTGCTCAGTTTGTATGTGCCATGGACATCATGCTCAGTTCAAAGAGGAATGGCAGCGTGCTCAGTTTGTATGTGTCATGGACATCATGCTCAGTTCAAGGAGGAATGGCAGCGTGCTCAGTTTGTATATGTCATGGACATCATGCTCAGTTCAAAGAGGAATGGCAGCGTGCTCAGTTTGTATATGTCATGGACATCATGCTCAGTTCAAGGAGGAATGGCAGTGTGCTCAGTTTGTATATGCCATGGACATCATGCTCAGTTCAAAGAGGAATGGCAGTGTGCTCAGTTTGTATATGTCATGGACATCATGCTCAGTTCAAGGAGGAATGGCAGTGTGCTCAGTTTTTATATGCCATGGACATCATGCTCAGTTCAAAGAGGAATGGCAGTGTGCTCAGTTTGCACATGGCATGTTCAGAGAGATTGACAAACAAAATGCTAGTTGTTTATATAAAGTGTTGTCAGCTTTCACAGGTAGACAAATAAGATTCCGTATTTAGACATAACAGGAATAACAAGCTTATAAATAAATGACAAGTTACGACCATCTACAGTCTATAAAATAATAGAAATAAACAACAACAAGAACCAAATTGATATTGAGTGAGGTCATCACAGAATTCGAGAGGGTTTTATCAATATATTGCTGAGTGGTAAACCCAAGACTTTAGACTTCATTGGTTGTGAGTTTCAACATCAGCCTGGATTTGTTGGTTGATCGAGACCACAATTTCCAGATTTCCAAGTTTTATTTGTTTTGTTTTCACCCCAGGTAGGAGTGTTTGTTGGTTTAAGCCACATACTTTAGTGGGTGTGAGCGAGCCTGGTTGTGTTTGTTGGTTGAGACCAGACTTCAGATTTCATTGGTTGTGGGTTTCATCCCCAGCCAAGATTTATTTGTTGATTATGGCCACAGGTTCCAGATTTTATTGGTTGTTGGTTTGACCATCTTCCCTTTCTTTATCATGAATACTTTTGGTACTATTTTACCATTCTACAACAAAATGGATTTATTTCTTGTTTTTTCAACTGTGCCCAATATTTGGACTACAAAAGTCAACAATGCCTTGGACTGATTTTCCAGAACTATTTCAGTGAATAAGATGTTTCTTAACCTTGGGATCACCACAGGCCATTGTCCTGGTTTACACACCATCCTTCTATCTACCTGTTTAAATTGCATTTTGCACAGGTGTGTTTGAATTACTATAATTTTTGAAAAACTGCAGATAAGAATGAATAGACAATGCATAAATGTAATTAAAAATGAAAATAATATTCTCTTATCAGTAAAGTATGCTTTAAAACAGAAAGAATTGGAGTTTTTATGTGAGTTCCAAATGGTTCCACCTGAATAGTCAGTGATATTTTATTAATGAAGAAGCCATATGGTACAGCTATCAGGTTTTTACAATGATAATTAATTTTTATCTTTTTTTTATTTGGTAAATACTTTTCTGCTTTAATCAATAATAATTTGAATAATTCTTTTTAAAAAAAATTAAAAAAGAGAAAAAAAATGGCCTGTTACTGTGGCTGAATAACTGCTGATGCCTTGAACCGTCCATCCGTGTTTATCATTGTGAGAAAAAAGTATAAATTAATTACCATGATAATGTAATTATACGATAACCCATGTTGGATTAGAGTAACATCTCACCATTTTTGCAGAAACATGTGTTGCTAATTATTGGTTGATATTTTCATGCACCACATGTAATCTTGATCTTTGGTGGAGAATCGTGGAGAGTCCTAGCAAAATAGTGTGACATCAAATATTTAACCATAGAGTATACAGTTCAAAGTTTTTATGCTAGTTGTCTTGATTCTCATGTTTGTGGCCAAATGATCAACAATCATAGCTAAGTGTCTCACTGTCTATCAAATATCAAATCCCACTTGTGGCAGATCATAGAAGAAAATTTGTCCGTTTTCTTGCTGATTTGATTCAGGTATATTCTGCTTCACCATTCCAGAACTGACTGCTCGGAGTGGAGTGAAACAAAGCAGTTTTATGTCCTTGTCAAGATTCTTTCACTTGTATCAAGGATGATGGAGGAAACCAGAGTACCCAGAGAAAAGCCCTGATTTTTGGCAAGCAGGGTGCAAATGGTGAGATGCACTGCGATTCTTTAGCAAGCTTTAGACCACATGGCTACTCAGGTCCCCGACTGCCTTGAAAAAAAGTGAATTTATTTTGACTGTATCATTATGAAAATATCATTAAAATAACGCACCAACCAACCATTTTATCTTACGTTACTGGGAGGTGATTTGTCAGAGCAGTAAGAATTTATTCAATGTAATACCAATTTTATTACATGAACTTTACAATTTAAAATTAATTTAAACATTGTATTTTCTGTTGTTTCATTGTACTAATTTACATAATTTATGCGTCAGAATTAGTTGACATTGCTCATAATGTACAGGTTTAATTTATTTTCCCTTGTCAGTTTTGTGGTTTTTTGAAAATTATGTAAGAATTTTAATTTAATGGTTTTCGCGTCTCGTCATTCAACGTAACATGTTACATCTGCTCATTAAAAAAAACTGTGATATCACAAAATAACTAAAAAGGTATTAGTATATTTTAACCTAAAAACTAAAACAAATGATAAAGTATATGAATATTTTAATGAATAAAAAATCAATTAAAAAAATAATAAAACATTATTCTTTGACATTTTCAGAACCTTGGGTATGGGTATTTCTCTGACCTTTCCAGTTTTAAACCCTATGTTTTTTGTATAAGGCAGTCAAACTACTGGTATTTTTTAAACAACTGTTTTTAAGTGAGGTACAGTGGATTATGGGATAATGTTTTACATCCCAGTCAAGATTCTACCCCTTTTGTTGAGGTGGTCAGTTCTGATATGGTGGAGGAAACCAAAGTGCCTGGAGAAAACCACCAACCTGAAGCAAATTGACAAATTTCTGATATTAGGACCTATTTGGATATATATAGTATTGGTATTAAACATTTGTGACTGCTTCGAGTTACCCAGCCCTGCTGTATCATTGTGTTTGTGATAGTTACATGTACAGTCAAACCTGTCTATAAAGGCCACCCAAGGAACCAGTAAAAGTGGCTTTTATGGGCAGGTGGCCTTTATATACAGGTTCAAATAATATGAATAAAGAACAATTGGGATACAATTCTACTGGCCGTTATAGGCAGGTGGTCCTTATCTAGAGGTGACCTTTAAGGCAGGTTGGACTGTACATGTATGAGGTAAACAACATTGACTTGTCTGCTTGACCTTTAATTTAAATATTTATAAAGGACCAGTACATTTATATATGGGGCTGATATGGGGTAACATGGATACATGTGGTTTTTTTCAATGGGGTTTGTCGCTGTATCATCTGATCAAATAACTCCTTAATTTTTGTGTGCCACATTTTTGAAAATATTTACATCGGGAATTTACAGAATAACATCGTTTTTACGGGAAGACAGGAACTGATATGATTCCATCATGACCAATGAAAATGATTGTTCCATGCAAACCCTAACGGGTATTATGTGGTAATATTGTGAACCCCATTACAGAAAACAGCAAAAATTGTCTAGCACCTGAAACACGAAAATAAACATGTTTACTGTAATATATGAATATATCAGATGTGCTACACAACAGTACATTAAGCGTTGTCACAAATACGTATTGAAGAAGGGTGTTTGTCGCTGCTAGGTAAATGATCTTTATATTATTATGCATGTAAAGAAATAATTGTTCTTTAACATCCATAATTGTAGGAATAATTTTTTCTGCTAATGTTACTTAGTGATTACCATGGTAATGAGACTCTTTAGTTCCTTATTAATATTGACTTGTAACCAAAGCCAAATCATTTCTTCATACAAATTCAAACACATTTATTTTCCGTAATTTGATTGATATGAATAATTACCATGTCTGTATTTAGATATTTTCATTACAGACACTCGTAATGGGTTAAATATCACCGACTTTGATTCGCAATTTAGCAACTGATGATTTTTGAGGACATTTTTCATATGCATCTACAACTCAATTTATCCAGCAAATCATACCTTACAACTGATGATTTCTGCAGACATTTTCAAATGCATCAACTACTCAGTTAACATGACAGCAGAATTCCGTTCAAATTACAACATCAGAAATTGTGTGGGTGTCAGCAGAGTATGATGTTGGCTTCTAGTGAGAACCTACAGGGACATCGGAAATGACATTTTGTATATTTGCATATAACTAATTATTGGAGACCTAAGACACTAAGCAGAACCAGAACAACAATAATATTTTTTGATCTTGTTCCAATACTTTGGGTTCAAAAGTCCAGGTTCTTGATGAATGGGCATGCCTTACATAAAAATTAACCATTAGAATGTGTCACCATAGACGACTTGTGACACATAAAGCATGTGCTGACATAGATAATATGTGACACATAAAAAATGTGAAGACATAGATAACTTAAGCATGTGTTGACATACATACCTTGTGACGCATAAAACTTGTGCTGACATACATAACTTGTGACACATAAAGCATGATTGTGTTGACATAACTTGTGATACATAAAGCATGTGTTGACATAGATAACTTGTGACACATAAAGCATATGTTGACATAGATAACTTGTGACACATAAAGCATATGTTGACATAACTTGTAACACATAAAACATATGTTGACATAACTTGTGACACATAAAGCATGTGCTGACATAAATAACTTGTGACACATAAAACATGTGCTGACATAAATAACTTGTGACACATAAAGCATGTGTTGACATCGATAACTTGTGACATAAAGCATATGTTGACATGGATAACTTGTGACACATAAAGCATATGTTGACATCGATAACTTGTGACATAAAGCATATGTTGACATGGATAACTTGTGACACATAAAGCATATGTTGACATAGATAACATGTGACACATAAAGCATATGCAATTGGCATGGATAACTTGTGAGTTGACATAGATAACTTGTGACACATCAATCTGTTGACATACAGATAACTTGTGACACATACAGTATATTATGTGCCAATAATTGGTAGGTGTGTTTGCACTTGCTTCAATAAATTATATTATTATATAATTAATAAATTCCATCTTTATGATTGGCTAAAACGGTAACACGTGACCATTGGATCTCACATCATATACCACGGATTTTCCGGTGAATATCAAATTCGGTGTACGTCATCGATTTTTGTTGACGTTCTCGGTAAAATGATTAGAACGTCATCAATTAAGTGTACGCAAGTGATTGTGTCTTGTTATTTTTTTCATAGAACGTTGACGTTATGGCATTATCAATTTACAATGTAGTGTGTAATTGATTGTGTCTCATCCGGAATGTCATTTATTTTTTATAGAATCAGACTTAAAAAGTCAGATTGAGCTAACTAATGCGGGATAATTTTAGTGTGATCAACCAGGGTGGACAGGGAAATCTAACATCGGTAAAATAGTTAGATTGCCTGGTCAAGGTTTGAGAAAACATTGTCAACCGAAGTGCCACAGTGGCTAAATTATATAATAAAACAGTTATGGACTTTTTAGTGGTTGTATATGGTGTGATATTCACCGGAAAAATAAATATTGACCTCGGCTGTCGCCTCGATCAATATTTATTTTTCCGGTGAATATCACACCATATACAACCACTAAAAAGTCCATAATTGTATAATATTGTACAAAAATTTTATTAAGGTTTTTAAATACTTTTAATTTTCCTTTTAACTATTCCCACCACCAGGTTTTTATGTAACATAACAAAATAAAAAACAATAATGATTTACAATTATCATCATCATTACGTATTTGTTAATAAATGTAAAAATCATGTATGTTTCATAATAGTATTTATATAATACATTGATTTTACTAAAGCTTTTAAAAAAAATATGGTGCATTAGCGAAAATGTCGATATGTATTAAATCTTATTACTACAAGCTGCGTTTTCATCACAGCGGCAAAATAACACAGGCATATAAAGATAATAAGATCTATCCCTCTTATAGAGCCCTTCTGTTAGAGTATTAAGCCTCCTCATTTGTCAAATGAATTCAACGGCACTTCTTGTCATATCCAATGTGACTGTGTTTAAAGTTCCATTGATTTTTTGGTGAGTCTGAGCTTTCTGTGAATGAAAACTATATTTCTGGGTCATTGATAACTTAGAGGCATTTCCTTACGTTATGTAGAGGAAACATGGATTTTCTCTTCTAACTGGTAATGAATGCACCAATGAACAAATAGAATGTGTTTGTTTAACATGACCCACGACATTATTTTTGCTGATAGCAATCCCCTGAGATAAAATAGTCAATTCACAGAAGTGCCATCTACAAATGTTGTATTATGTAGCGCTTTAGGTGTAGTATGTTTTGGTTCTGTTAGTTCACTGTCTTTTAAAGGTTCAAATACGGGGATACACGTACAACTGGTACTTGTTTTCTGATTTTTTTTAATGTCTGATTTTTTCTGAACACTTATCTGTACATGTATTCTGAATTTTGTCTGAAAATTCTGAATTTATTCTGAAAATGTAACCAAAATATTAAATGTGTGCTGATATTCAGACACAATTTAGAACTATTTCAAACAAAATTCAGACAACTTTTTTCATGAGGGAAATTTTCATTACCATCTCCTGTTTTATTGAAAATGTTCATCTATTTTTGAAACGGAACACTGCAAAAATCTAAGCTATACCTTGTCTTTAAGTAACATTTCATTGAAATTTTAAAGGCTCTTTAATCTATTTTCAATCCCTATGACAGTTTTAGCCCCAGTTTTAAGACTCGGCAGTTTTCCATGTTAGATACATTACCAAACCTCTTCAAAATCATTGGATTTACATTTTTTCTTAATTTTCAAAATTATCTATAAAATGATTCAAATTATATTTAAAGATTTTAAAGATTTTTGTTGTCATGGTAATTATTACCAAGTCTATAAACCAAGTACATATCCTTAACTGCTACTTGTATCATCTGGCAATGTTGAATTTCTGTCATGGCCGGCTGTCCTGCTCACAGCCTTTAGTGACAGGAATTTTACCCTGGACAAATACTGTATTTATTTATCAGCTAAATTGACCTTACAGACTAAGATTTAGTACAGTACGGGGGTTTATCTTATGTGTGTTTGTGATGGTGGTGGACATTAGTTTAGACAATAAGTGTTTTTTCCTGTATAATATTCGACAAGAGTCAGAGATAAGATAGTATAGAGTCAGAAGAAGATTACATCGCTGTGATAGGGCTGGCTGACATTGATTTTGTTAACTTTTAATCCACAAGAGATTTTAATTCATGAGTTTTACTCGTTACTCATAGGATGAGTTTAGCACCTCTGAAATTATGTAAGTACATGTACTATATTTACCGACAGAAATCTTAAAAACACCTAATACTAGACTGTGGACAGATTAGTTCATCACGGAAAAACCAAAATATTTATGTTTTGAGAAAACTTAACTATCTGACGGAAAAATATAACTGTCCCGCATAAATACTGTGACAAAATGACATTGTTTAAAAAACTATTGACAATTAAAGCACTCAACTTAGGCCAAAGTTCAATGAAGCCATTTAAGATTTCTGTTCTTTTTCATAATCATAATTTTGGATTTTCATGCTATCCTGCACTTATTTTTTACAGGGAATTGTTTGGTTTTGAGGCTACTGGTTGAACATCTCCAATAAAACTGGAGTTTATAAGGTTTATGAGTTACATTTTTAGTGGCATAGTTCTGGTCCAGCAGATGTTGTTTAATACCATTTTTATTGCAATGCTTTATTGGTTATAACTAAATTGTAATCAATGTCTTCATTTTTCATTTCCCTTACTAATTGAATTATGATTTTTTTTTCTTAATTAAAATTTTAACTCTACACACACACACACACACACATGCATGCATGTGATATATTTTCCTTAGTGATGGGGAATGTTGTACTGGTTAATATAATCTCTGTGGTATTCCTGAGTGGATATTTCATCACACTTAGATGTAGGGAATGTAGATACACACACACTCTCCCTCTCTCTCTCTCTCTCTCTCTCTCAATAATTTGGGAGGTCTCTCACATAATAATAGCTATTAAGATATTACATGCAGAACATTTAAGCAGTATTTGTTTAAAGCAGTAGGCTGTGCTTCTAAGAAAGGTGGATACTCTCTCTCTCTCTCTCTCTATTATATAAATAAATAAAGAAGGAAGGATATTACATATAGTGGTAGCCCCACACAGATAAGTTTGTAAGTAAACACACACTCTCTCGCGCTCTCTCTCTCTCTCTCTCTCTCTCTCTCTCTCTCTCTCTCTCTCTCTCTCCGTATTATATGAATAAAGAAGGAAGGATATTACATATAGTGGTAGCCCCACACAGGTAAGTTGTATTTCTCTCTCTCTCACTCTCTCTCTCTCTCTCTCACTCTCTCTCTCTGCATTATATAAATAAAGAAAGAAGGAAGGATATTACATATAGTGGTAGCCCCACACAGATATAAGTATGTAAGTAAACACTAAGTATTCTCTCTCTCTCTCTCTCTCTCTCTCTCTCTCTCTCTCTCTCTGTATTATATTAATAAGTAAAGAAGGAAGGATATTACATATAGTGGTAGCCCCACACAGATATAAGTATGTAAGTAAACACTAAGTAATCTTCTCAGTTTTAGCTATAAGTCACATAATGATACTGAACAGGAAGATATGTACTCAGATTGCACACATTACACATATTACAGTACCACGCTACCTTACAGCTTTAGGTACAGGATAAAGCTTTACTCCAGGTTAGATACCTTACCTCATTCCACTGAATTTTTGGCATCTCTGGCTGCAGATGCTGGTTAATACTGATGAAGATAGAAAAACTTGTTCATCTGTCTTACATACGTATGTTGTTGTATATTTGTAATCGCTAACACAGGGATGAGTCAAGCTTTTTTTCTGTTTGGTGAAGAAAATCATATTTCTGTGGAAATCACTTTGCACACTGTTTTTAATTAGTTTCCAAGATTTTTACATATCGGATCTGTGGTTTACCGAGTGTGATAATCGTGTTAAGTATTCTTACACCAATATAAAAGCGATATTTCTTTGTTTTTTTATGCTGTAAGAAGTTTTGGATGTATGTTTCTGCGATTGTAAGTAAACCGGTGGTTTTTTCACATAGATTTACATTATATTCAAAGTTGTGTTCTCACAGGAATCTCTGTGTTGTTATCTTGCGTAATTCCAAATCTGAAGTTAACCAGACTCATAAGATGTTAATATAAATGCACAAATAACAGTTTGTTTCCAGGTTTAATGAATAGGTTGTATTATACACTGAAAAATCATATGTAGATTTTAAAAACCACAACTGGAGGTATCCTAACAGTCATCATAATTTACGGCCCGTAGACAATCTCCGAATTATATATAAAAACACATAATTCCTATAGAGGATGTTAAAATATTAAAATCCAGTGTTAACTAAAGAACGGGCAGGTAAGAATGAAATTAACTTGCTATCTTTTATATATATATAGGTACTAAGAATATATAATTATATAAATAGATTGTAGCTAGTATTTATTTATCTTCAAGTTCTATATATATATTTAGCAGTGAGTGACTTTTGTAGGATAAAATGGTATTTTAAGCTCTGGGCTGGGATATATTTAGTCCTTATAGCTGGATGAGTAAATTTAGAAACTCACTTCTGGTTGCTTCTAAATTGAGATACACAGAAATAGTTATAGATTATATATATATTCTATTTTAAGGTTCTCGTCTTTAAACCAAACATATATAAATAGTATTATATAAAGTCCTACTACTATTACTACTACAACAACTGTGATATATCTGGATAAGTACACACATTGAGAGACTACGCGAGAGACGGGAACCAGAGATAAGATTTTGTCTCGTCCTTCAAGTCGTTCTTAGTCTTATTTTAAGAACTTATCTTATGCACGTTTACAAATGTTGTTCTTTAAAAATTTAAAAACGTCTTTGACAAAAAATTTTGTGTGCATTTCAAATTTTAAAAAAGGCATTCAAACATTCAGCTAGCATGTTCAATATAATATGCTGGGTAATTTATTTTAATTATGCACGTCATAAATTTGGTGCGATTTTAGATCGTCTCGAATTAACAAGTTAACGATAATTTCTTGTGATAGATTCTATATATAGTAAGATATAATCAATATTATTAAGAGCAAATGAACCGTAAATAATTTAATGATTAGCAGGGTACCAGTTTAAGTTTATATGATGTAATTGAAGGCATTTTATAAATGGAATAATAAGATAAACATATCCTGATCTTAATATAAACATGTACGTAGTATATACAATTATTATTATTTTTTTTTTTAAATATATGAGCAGGTAAAATCACAAACTGAAAAAGCTTTATAAAAATGTCTTAACATTGTATACTGTACTGTAGAGCTTTTTGACGCCATACTTAATTAGAGAAGATCCTAGGTGGCCGAGTGGTTTAAAAAACTTGATTAGATATCACAGCGCCTCTCACTGCCTAGGTTTGAGTCTCAATTGGACAGATCCTAGGGTGAAAAAGTCTGCTTGCTGATGCTTGGTGGTTTTCTTTAGGCACTCCGATTTCTTCTACAATCACAGAAACTGACTGCCTCGATATAAGTGAAAGAATAATAACTGGGCAAAAAACATTATTACTATTCTTAGTCTAACGAATATAACTTAACACGCATACAAGGAATACATCGATAGTACGAAGTCCAATATTGAGCCTGACCGCTCCTCTATATAAGTACATTTATAACGACATAACGAAGTCGCTTTATAACCGAGTTAAAAATCCAGTCCCTATGAGTTTTACTGTAGCTGCATTCTTCATTCTTCCAGCATTATTGTGTGTAAGGCAGAAATGGCCAACTTGTCCTGTAATTTTACTATAGCTTTCAAACTTTAGGGTTGTGGATTCAAACCTACACAGGGATTAGGATTTTTTCTGTGATGACTTGGAATTTTTCACTTGCCTATACTGAAGCTGTAGTGGAGTGGTTCTCAAACCCTGACAGTAAGAAGTATTATGTTCCATTTGTATGTGCTAAGTGACCACTTAGCCACTATGTCCCACTAAAATTGGCTTTAGAAACTTTTATCTGTAGGTGCAAAGAGACTAAATTTTGAGACATCTAAAAAAATCATGAATGAAAAAAAGTGACCTACAAGACATATAAGTATATATATAAAGACAAATGAATTTATATAAAGATATATACCATAATAATTACAATAACAGGTAAAGGAAGTGTAAAACAGCTGAGTTACAGTGGAAATTTTATACCAGTGATTGTAACATGAAAATCATTTGAGTGACAATCATGAGCTCTCCTCATTGACAGAAACATCTATTTTGTCACCCTTAAATTGTCAAATGTCATTTAAAAAGCCATAAGAACTACAATATGGTGTTTCTTTGTTCAAATTAAACAACCCCCTCAATTTTATGATAAATACCTCTACCTGATTATAGACAGGGTCCTTAATGCACATATTTATTGCAAGTCACGCTTTTTTAAACTCACAAAATAAAATGGTCATGGATGAATGCTTATAATGCCCTGGGCTTTTAGTGATCTGACAATTTGATTTCCTTACAGGAAATGTAATTCTGTTCGATTTTCGTAAATTTTTTTACGTTTTTTACATGTGGAATGTAATCAGCATCTCATTGTAAGGATACATGTTTTATAGTTAGTGCGGTGAAAGACTTGATAATGTTTGACGAGCAAGCATTGACGTAACAGGTTACATAATTAGACACAGATCGTATCATAGTAGTGTGTTGTATTCCCGGTATCAGTGGTAAGGTCAACAGATATATTGTCATTGGAAAAGGTAATTACTTATACATGTATACCAGTTATTATTTTTGTGGTATTTTATTTTGTGGTGGGGGGGGGGGTATTTATTATTTTTTTGAGGTACTCTGGGATATTTTGTGTAATGGAGTGCAAAACATGACCCTTATATTGAATCAATCATTCCACTACCTTCTCGCAGACAATGGTATTAAATCCCCTTCTCGCTGACAATGGTATTAAATCCCCTTCTCGCTGACAATGGTATTAAACCCCCTTCTCGCTGACAATGGTATAAACCACCTTCTCGCTGACAATGGTATTAAACTGCCTTCTCGCTGACATTGGTATTAAACCCCTTTCTTGCTGACATTGGTATTAAACCCCTTTCTCACTGACATTGGTATTAAACCCCCTTCTCACTGACATTAGTATTAAACCCCCTTCTCACTGACATTAGTATTAAAACCCCTTCTCACTGACATTAGTATTAAAACCCCTTCTCGCTGGCATTGGTATTAAACTCCCTTCTCACTGACATTGGTATTAAACCCCCTTCTCGCTGACATTGGTATTAAACCCCCTTCTCACTGACATTAGTATTAAACCCCCTTCTCACTGACATTAGTATTAAAACCCCTTCTCACTGACATTAGTATTAAAACCCCTTCTCGCTGGCATTGGTATTAAACTCCCTTCTCACTGACATTAGTATTAAAACCCCTTCTCGCTGGCATTGGTATTAAACTCCCTTCTCACTGACATTGGTATTAAACCCCCTTCTCGCTGACATTGGTATTAAACCCCCTTCTCACTGACATTGGTATTAAACCCCCTTCTCACTGACATTGGTATTAAACCCCCTTCTCGCTGACATTGGTATTAAACTCCCTTCTCACTGACATTGGTATTAAACCCCCTTCTCACTGACATTAGTATTAAACCCCCTTCTCACTGACATTAGTATTAAAACCCCTTCTCACTGACATTAGTATTAAAACCCCTTCTCGCTGGCATTGGTATTAAACTCCCTTCTCACTGACATTAGTATTAAAACCCCTTCTCGCTGGCATTGGTATTAAACTCCCTTCTCACTGACATTGGTATTAAACCCCCTTCTCACTGACATTGGTATTAAACCCCCTTCTCACTGACAATGGTATTAAACCCCCTTCTCACTGACATTGGTATTAAACCCCCTTCTCACTGACATTGGTATTAAACCCCCTTCTCACTGACATTAGTATTAAACCCCCTTCTCACTGACAATGGTATTAAACCCCCTTCTCACTGACATTAGTATTAAACCCCCTTCTCACTGACATTGGTATTAAACCCCCTTCTCACTGACATTGGTATTAAACCCCCTTCTCACTGACATTGGTATTAAACCCCCTTCTCACTGACATTGGTATTAAACCCCCTTCTCACTGACATTGGTATTAAACCCCCTTCTCACTGACATTGGTATTAAACCCCCTTCTCACTGACAATGGTATTAAACCCCCTTCTCACTGACATTGGTATTAAACCACCTTCTCGCTGACATTAGTATTAAAACCCCTTCTCACTGACATTAGTATTAAACCCCCTTCTCACTGACATTGGTATTAAACCCCCTTCTCACTGACATTAGTATTAAACCCCCTTCTCACTGACATTAGTATTAAACCCCCTTCTCACTGACATTGGTATTAAACCACCTTCTCACTGACATTAGTATTAAAACCCCTTCTCACTGACATTAGTATTAAACCCCCTTCTCACTGACATTGGTATTAAACCCCCTTCTCACTGACATTAGTATTAAAACCCCTTCTCGCTGGCATTGGTATTAAACCCCCCTTCTCACTGACATTAGTATTAAACCCCCTTCTCACTGACATTAGTATTAAAACCCCTTCTCGCTGGCATTGGTATTAAAACCCCTTCTCACTGACATTAGTATTAAACCCCCTTCTCACTGACATTGGTATTAAACCCCTTTCTTGCTGACATTAGTATTAAACTCCCTTCTCACTGACATTGGTATTAAACCCCTTCTCACTGACATTAGTATTAAACCCCCTTCTCACTGACATTAGTATTAAACCCCCTTCTCACTGACATTGGTATTAAACCCCCTTCTCACTGACATTGGTATTAAACCCCCTTCTCGCTGACATTGGTATTAAACCCCCTTCTCACTGACATTAGTATTAAACCCCCTTCTCACTGACATTGGTATTAAACCCCTTTCTTGCTGACATTGGTATTAAACCCCCTTCTCACTGACATTGGTATTAAACCCCCTTCTCACTGACATTGGTATTAAACCCCTTTCTTGCTGACATTGGTATTAAACCCCCTTCTCGCTGACATTAGTATTAAACCCCCTTCTCACTGACATTGGTATTAAACCCCCTTCTCACTGACATTGGTATTAAACCCCCTTCTCACTGACATTGGTATTAAACCCCCTTCTCGCTGACATTGGTATTAAACCCCCTTCTCGCTGACATTGGTATTAAACCCCCTTCTCACTGACATTGGTATTAAACCCCCTTCTCACTGACATTGGTATTAAACCCCCTTCTCGCTGACATTGGTATTAAACCCCCTTCTCACTGACATTGGTATTAAACCCCTTTCTTGCTGACATTGGTATTAAACCCCTTTCTTGCTGACATTAGTATTAAACCCCCTTCTCACTGACATTGGTATTAAACCCCCTTCTCACTGACATTGGTATTAAACCCCCTTCTCACTGACATTGGTATTAAACCCCCTTCTCACTGACATTGGTATTAAACCCCCTTCTCACTGACATTGGTATTAAACCCCCTTCTCGCTGATTCCCATTATACCTGCTGGGGTTTGCAATATAAAACTTTTACTGCAGCAGCAGCAGGTCCAAATTCTATATTAGATAAAAGGTAGGTTACTGTTAATAAGATGTGTGTACAGTAATCTATCAGTGATAAGTACTGATGAGGGAAAAACAGTATCACTTTAACCAAAACAGAGGCTCCATAAGGGGATCCTGGTATCAAACCAGAGGCTCCATAAGGGGAACTCAGAGTTTAAGTCAGAAATCAGTATGAATTCGTGTTCCTACTGTTGCAATTTCATATGAAAATAGCACCAATATCAAGCATAGAGAAGAAAAAATATTTAATTGATGATTATAGAGTTCATTAGCATAAAAAGCAAAAAAATTGATGGAAGCTATGGAGTGGCCTCATCGTAATTGTAGGTTACTGTACCTGTTCGGTATTTTTGTTAGGTAGAAGTTACATACAGGAGATCGGTATAATGGAAAAACTTGGACTGGACTCTGGACTTGGGCTCTTAAAGTGTAACATGTTCAGTAATCAGTGATGATTGTAATTAGATTATAATTAGTGGTGACAAGTCAAAACAAAAACAAAAAAGCAAATCAAAATTATAAATAATACATATAGTAATTCCAAGTCCACATCCAGAGCCCAGTGTAGGTTTTACATGATGCCCAGGAGATCAGCGACCTATGTGTCATTTAAGATGAATGGTGAGGGTTAGATGGAGATAGTAATCTCAATATCTTCATCCAATAAAACAGATAGAGTATAGTAATCAGTGTTAATTATTGAACAGACAACCAGTAGTTATTACTTCACATAGATGTCTATATAACACAACAAACCAGTACTTAATTCTCCGCAAAACATCACTGGCTGATGATGAGAGGGCTAGCGAGAAAGGTACATCTGTCAAACACGAACTCAAAACCCCAGACCTTCTGACAGAGCTAGACAAAAGTCTAACAGGGAAAGGCAAAAATGATTAAGCTGCCAAACATTGATTCAAACCCCAGATCTTCTGACAGAGCTAGACAAAAGTCTAACAGGGAAAGACAAAAATGATTAAGCTGCCAAACATTGATTCAAACCCCAGATCTTCTGACAGAGCTAGACAAAAGTCTAACAGGGAAAGACAAAAATTATTAAGCTGCCAAACATGGATTCAAACCCCAGACCTTCTGACAGAGCTAGACAAAAGTCTAACAGGGAAAGGCAAAAATGATTAAGCTGCCAAACATGGATTTAAACCCCAGACCTTCTGACAGAGCTAGACAAAAGTCTAACAGGGAAAGGCAAAAAATGATTAAGATGCCAAACATGGATTTAAACCCCAGATCTTCTGACAGAGCTATATAAAAGTCTAACAGGGAACGGCAAAAATGATTAAACTGCCAAACATGGATTCAAAGCCCAGACCTTCTGACAGAGCTAGACAAAAGTCTAACAGGGAAAGGCAAAAATGATTAAACTGTCAAACATGGATTCAAACCCCAGACCTTCTGACAGAGCTAGACAAAAGTCTAACAGGGAAAGGCAAAAATGATTAAGCTGCCAAACATGGATTCAAACCCCAGACCTTCTGACAGAGCTAGACAAAAGTCTAACAGGGAAAGGCAAAAATGATTAAGCTGCCAAACATGGATTCAAACCCCAGATCTTCTGACAGAGCTAGACAAAAGTCTAACAGGGAAAGGCAAAAATGATTAAGCTGCCAAACATGGATTCAAACCCCAGACCTTCTGACAGAGCTATACAAAAGTCTAACAGGGAAAGGCAAAAATGATTAAGCTGCCAAACATGGATTCAAACCCCAGATCTTCTGACAGAGCTAGACAAAAGTCTAACAGGGAAAGGCAAAAATGATTAAGCTGCCAAACATGGATTCAAACCCCAGACCTTCTCAACACCATATACTGACAAAGCTAGATAAAACATCACTTATTTATGTTGAGAGGTCTAACGATGCAGCTCAAATGCAAGACCTCAAAACCTATACTGATTGACTGAGCTACACTGTCACCTATGGGGCCTGATCAACCATACAATTTCATATTTAACTACTCAAAGACCACCAAGTTCCGAACCTGAAGAATCTATACTGATAATTTATGGTCAATGAAACCCACAGATGTGGTTGCATCTTCAAAATCTCCTTTATATAAAAATTGTCACCTCTTTTGACCCAATGTCCAAAACACTAGAAATTAAACAGGGAAAACAAATCAGATTTTATAAACAAAATGTGGAACAATCAAGTTTCATTCAAAAGAGTGTTATTTCATATTTAACTACTCAAAAGCCACCAAGTTCCAAACCTGAAGAATTTATACTGATAATTTATGGTCAATCAAACCCACAGATGTGGTTGCATACCTGCAACCTACCAATAATTGTCACCTCTGGGAACGAGTGTTTTTAAGTTGAAGTTAAAATTGTGAACATACTTGTTTGATTAGTTTGTCAGTTCACTTGCTGATATTCTATGGTCTACTCTATGTACTGTGGTTGGAAAGAGTTCCATTTGTACCCTCCCACTTAAATTTTGATTTCGACTGGAAAGCCTAAAAATGACGGAATCAAGCGATTTTGAACATTTCTGTGAAAAATAATTTTTCTATAATTTTGCATAGAATTTATTAGGTTGGGGTACAAAAGGAACTCTTACCCTGTGGTTTCCCTTATTATCTCGGAACCAATTACCATAGTACAAGTGAAAAAATCTTGACTGGGTTGTAAAAACTTTACCAACTGACCACGGGACTTTATTTCTCCAGGAAGTGAACTTTATATACTGGGACTAATAATTGTTTAAATTGTTTACATGTTTGATGTAGTTAATCTCCTTATACATGTGGATTATAGGATTATCTGTGATTTAATCAGAGTAATAAATCCCTTTCATGAATGGAAGAGAAATTCTGTGGTTACATGTCCATTATACAGGACTTAGATAAGGTACTCAAAATCCCCTTTATATAAAAACTGTCACCTCTTTTGACCCAATGTCCAAAACACTAGAAATTAAACAGGGAAAACAAATCAGATTTTATGAACAAAATGTTGAACAATCAAGTTTCATTCAAAAGGCATCCAATTGTACCATGCACTAAAATTTCAATTATGCCAGAAAAAAAAAATAAAAATGACATAATCAAACTGATTTGAGAAATGTGAAAAATTATTTTTCAAAAATTTTACATAGAATTCAATGGTTGGGAAGGTACAAATGAAAGTCCTTATAAAAATGATTTTGATAAAAAAGTCTTACTGATGTTTTTTTCACCAGCCAATTCAGAGTTTAGTGAAACCCCTGTATCATTGTAAATATGACACAGAAAGATACATCCCTGTGGAGCAACTTTAATTAAAGCTGGTGACATCACAATATAAGTTAAAATAATTTTGTCTTGAGGGACTCAAAAAGATACATCCATGAGCAACTTTAATTAAAGTTGGTGACATCACAATATATAGTGAAATAATTTTGACTTGAGGTAATAAACAGAAAAACTGTCTTTTTGGTGGCATAAAATTTATCTGAATTGGTGTATTTAAATCAATCTATTGGAGTTTTTATGTGTATACAATATATTATGTAGAGTACTTATTTTTCTTGTTGACTTTTTATGTAATTTCATCTACAGCTTGTCACGTCACAATATAAGTTAAATAATTTTGACTTTAGATTTTAAGCAAAAAACCAATCTTAATGGTAGCAAAAAAATTAATCTGAATTGGTATATTTAAATCAACCTATTAGAGTTTTTATAGGAGTTTATTATATAGTTTATTTATTTCTCTTGTTGACTTTTCTTCTATGATTAAAGCTTTAGAGGCAAGTTAAATGAAGTTTTTATATAGGAGTTGTTTAGCAATTATCAGCCCTAATTCTACACATTCAGATGTTTTATGTGTTTACTTTGTATACATGCTAAAGCTGGAAATTTTTGTTAATTCAATTTAATAACTTCCATACCATGTTGTGATGTTCATATTATTTTTGCCAAATTCTTCATTAATGAAAAAATTATGTCTAGTACATGTGGGGGCACCTGTATAACTTAGGAGCCAGAACATTAAAAAGAATGCAAAAACTTTATAAAAGTTTACAATTATAATTTATTTGGCAGCAAGATGGCTTTGGGTCTAACACACCATGTAGACTGAGATTTTTTGCTGCCCTGGTAAGGTTTATCACACCATGTAAATTGAAAAGTTTGCTGCCCTTTTAAGTTCTAACACTCCATGTAAATTGAGATTTTTTGCTGCCCTGGTAAGGTTTATCACACCATGTAGATTGACAAGTTTGCTGTCCTTTTAAGGTCCAACACATCATGCAGATTGAAAAGTATGCTGCCCTTTTTAAGGTCTAACACACCATGTAGATTGAGAAGTTTGCTGCCCTTTTAAGGTCTAACACACCATGTAGATTGAGAAGTTTGCTGCCCTTTTAAGGTCTAACACACCATGTAGATTGAGAAGTTTGCTGCCCTTTTAAGGTCTAACACACCATGTAGATTGAGAAGTTTGCTGCCCTTTTAAGGTCTAACACACCATGTAGATTGAGATTTTTTGCTGCCCTGGTAAGGTTTAACACACCGTGCATATTACAATATTTGCTGCCCTGGTAAAGGTCCAACACACTGTGCAGATTGAGATGTTTGCTGCCCTTTTTAATGTCCAACACACAATGTAAATGGTAATTTTTGCTACCTTGGTCTAACTCACCATGCAGTTTGCGATTTGCTAACTTTGTAAGGCTCCACTTTATTTGCCGAGCTGCAAAGCCACCTCTCTCTCTCTCTCTCTCTCTCTCTCTCTCTCTCTCTCATATGGTAGTCTTAGTTGATGCTGGTGTTGTTTTTTCCTGAATATCTCTTTTTAAATATTTTGAAAGAAGTATTTTAAAAGCATTATTAAACAAATTCTGCTAATCATTAACCATACTAATTATCATCTACAGATGTACAACTTTGATATATAATTACTCTCAAAGAGTTTGTTAAAATGCCCTACATAAACACCATATAAAGCAGCACTCATGTATTTAATATATGGAGAATTTTCTATGTAGTATGTTAAATTATGGTTGAATACCCAATATGAAATACAATATTGTAGATTGTACACTAAGATTAGCTACTTGAACGAGTTCTTTACTTATGTGGCTATACAACTTCATACAGGCATGACATAAGTAAAACTTTCGCTTAACTTCACATTTCATACATAACCCAGGAATTAGGTCAAATAGCGATTGACGACTAAAAATATGTAAAATTTTTATGGTAAATAAAGATTTTTTCTTTTTCTCTCTATTTTTTTTCTCTCTATTTTCTTTTTAACTTGCCACCCTCACCCCATCATGTAGTGCATATTAAGTTGATAGCGTTTTTTCGCTTTTGTAAAACTCTTATTCTTTTCACATTTTTTCTCTTACTTCTTTATGTATTCTATATTTGTTTCCTGTTTTTAATACCCCCTACCCTATCATTTACAGTCAAACCTTTCTATAAATGCCACCCAAGAAAACCTTTAAAAATGGCCTTTATTGGCTGGTGGTCCTAATATACAGGTGCTATTAACATGTAAAAGAGCAATTAGGATTAAAATTTTACTTGTCTTTAAAACCAGGTGGTCTCTATATAAAGGTGGCCTTTAAGGTAGGTTTGACTGTAGTAATATTTGGTTTATAGAGTGATATCCTCCCTTATTATTCTCGTTATTATTTTTCTTTCTTTTTAGTTTACTTGTACTTGTGTGTTTATATATAAGGTTGTTTAGTATACATGTACAGTTCCTAGTTATAGCCGCCTGGTAGACTAAGGGATATCAGTTAAAGGGGTCATAGGTGTAAATAAGTATTTGATCGTTGGAGTTTCACTATCAGAATATTGTGTAGATAAGAAAGGTTTTAGCATTGTTCAAGTCACCAACGAATGCAGTATGTTGACTGGTACCTGGGATTGATTAGGTACTTGTCGTAGAGCTGTATAGTGTTATACTGTAGAGACTTGTCGTGGCGCTGGCTCGCTGTAGTAGTAGTGTATTATAGTACCATACTGGTATAAAGGTAACACTAAGGCAGTTGGTCACACTGTATACAGTATATACTATAGTACACTTATACCTTTACCGTTGACATGAGACACATGCTGCTGTGTTAACCACCGACAGGGGATATATTATTATTTTTCACAGTTAATTAACTTGACTAGTTTTTTATTATTTTATTGATTGGACAAACTTGTTATTTATGGATTATTGTGGATGATTTTATAACTACTCATGATAAGTATATAGTATATATAAAAATACACTAACAGACTGGTGGAACTATTATTGTCATAAATGTAGGTATATAAATAATGTATTTATTTAAGAATATATATATATATTTATTTTATTTTTAAAATTTTGAATAGTTTATTGAATTTTAGTTTTGCTTTAGTGGCATATTTTTCAGATGTCATATTGTGTGCATGTATACGAGAGAGAGAGAGAGAGAGAGAGAGGGGTAAACTGTTTGATTTGATTTGAATAAATGCATTTTTGAAACAAAAATGAAAAAAAATCCACAAACTGCAAATTTAGTGTTGATAGAAAAAAATCACTTGAAAAACCAACAATTTTAATTGTTTAGCTATCTCAGCTTGTATAGTGCAGGAGATGCTTGGTCAAACCTTCCCCATTACATATACATTTCAGGTTTACAGAAACAAAATGTACAAGAAAATAGATGCGTGTGTGTGTGTGTGTGTATGTGTGTGTGTGTGTGTGTGTGTGTACATGTGTGTGCTGATCATGTGCACATATATGTGTGTCATTTGATACATATAAATTAAGATATGTGTTAGTTATGGGCGTGTTTACATGTGTGCTAAGATTCAGGATTGCTAATACAACTGTGTCAACCATGATTTCATTATGTGCGTTCGTTAATTTCTATTGATTGCTGAGATTTCTGTCCCTGTTATAGTTTTTCACATGATATGTATACCAGAACACACACTGTTGAATTATGGCACTTTTAACTGTGAATAGTTATGATATACTAATGACATCTACTGATGTAATACTATACCACCAGTAATTAGTTAAATTTTGAAGTTGAAAAATGGTTTTATGATATTTTAGAAAATGATTTGGCTATGCATCTTCTGTTTACCAAATAATTTGGTTAATATATGCTTTTGAATACATAAAAATGATTATGTAGGGTAATTTTTTCACTGGATGTATTTCCTTGTATTGTAAGGATTCCCTCGTCATCTAAATTGTATATGTATTTTGAAACCTCACAAATAAAGCTAGGTCTAGAAAATTTATTTTTATAACTGTCATTATACTGGCCTTGTAGATTGTACTTGAAAGTACTCAAGAGCTTGGTTACATTTGCATCAGCCTCAACATCTTTTTTTTTCTTTTTTTTTGAAAGTGGATGAATTTAAAAAATTTAAATTCAAAATAATGTAATGGAGAAGAGAGTTAATAAAAATTGACACCCAGTCAAGATTTTTTCACTTAAATTGTGGCAATCATTTCATGGATGGTTGAGGAAACTGAAGTGCCCAGATTTTCTCCAGGCACTCTGGTTTCCTCCACCATTTTGAATTAATAAAAAAGATATGTAGACAGACATTAGATAAGTTGATATTCTTATGTCAGAATTGTTGGAGGAAACAGGAGAGCTTGGAGTAAACCACTAACTGTCTTTTGGCACTCCAGTTTCCTCTGCCATTTTGAAATAATGGAATACAGATGGGTAGACATGCATTAGACAAGTTGTTGTTCTTCTAGCAAAAAATATCACCATAATTGCACATTATATGGTGCTTATTAACAAGAGGACTAACATTAGCCTTAGAGTACATTAGTATATGGGGTTATCAAGTAAATATGTACAAGTTCGTGTCTACCATTGTAACACGAAGACCGAGGGCAGTTTATCTTATTAAGTAACCTGCAGGTACTTGATAATAATTTGAACATGTAGAACCATGTACCTGGCTGATACATATATAGCTACACCCAGAGTCAGGGTTTACAGACTTTGGTCAAGTAATCACTTTTAATGTTGGCATTTCACTTATATTGAGATGTCACCAGCTATCAATGAATTTTTAAAACATAGCTACACCCAGTGTTAAAGATTTTAGTCTAAAGGGAAGTTATAAGATTTTAACACTTCAACTTGAGTGTTAAGTGTCAAAACTTTAAGGCGAAAGTATTTCACTTATATTAAGATGCCACCAGCTGTGACCTTTGTTAATGGCACATGCCATTTTAGATGCAATTACTGCATAAATATTTACTTGAGAAATAAAGTATCCCTTTATTTAAATCAGGTTGGTTACAAAAGTTCATTAGTTTGTGATACATGTATTTAGAATTTATGAGTATGCAAAACTCAGCTGTTATCAGAAGTCCGGTGATAATATAAATTTTACTGTTAAAAGCGTGCAAGTTAATAAAATGATTATAAAACTTTATAATAAGTTTATCGCTGTATTTATAGAGTTATTTCCATCTCACTGACCAGTCACGATAACATTACTATTTTTATAATCAACACAGCAATGACTACGGTAATTTTACTTTGAACATGTCACTTATTTGTAGATGTATCCGGTTAGGTTGAATAGATTAGTCACAAAAATACGGTTCTACTTTGAAAACATGAATGTTGTATTCTTGTATACCATTGTTAACTTAGAGTAATGATTTGGACCCCTTGGTTTTACTTTGTAAAGATTTCAAATGATACAACAGGATCACCAAACATCTTGATCCCCATGAACTTGTTCACCCCTAAAATCAATCATCCCAAAACATTGCTATACTTTGTCAGCTTTGATTTCATTAATAAAGATTTGCAGGAAAGAGTATGTTGGCTATCATGCAAAGACGGGTGTAATGTGGAGATATTTGTCACCCCTCTTTACGGATTTTCTATCTAGGGTGCAAGAAATATAGCTCCACACAAACGTTTAAAACTTATTTTTAAAACCTTACTAATTATTCAGTAAGATTTTAATTCAAAACATGGTGAATAGAAATTTATTATTTTATATTCTTATTTTTTGTATTTTTCAGGATCGGTGGTTCTGCTAAATTAACAACAATAGTGGCTCAAGAACAGGGAAGCACCAGCGCTGAGAGCAGCAGCAAGGGGCATCATAAAATGGGGCGTAAAAAAATTCAAATTTCACGAATATGTGATGAACGGAATAGACAGGTAAACTACCAAATACAGTTATCTAGGCACTATTGTAAATTTGGTTATTTTCATGTGGTGTATATTTTTGCGAAACAAAAAAAAAAGAACATGCAAAAATTCAGCCCTCCTGAAAATTACGGCACAAGTTATGTTTCAAATGCCACATATTTTAAGAATGGGGAAACTAATAATTCCCTCGCATAATGCCAACAAAATGATTTTGCGAAAAATTCCACTCACAAAATTAACCATGTGTACAGTGTTTGGTCTCAACAGATATAGCCTTTTCAATTAAACAATGAGCCCCTTAAAGTCAAATTGAAAAAATGAAGTCCTTCGAAAATTCCACTCACAAAATTAACCATGTTTACAGTATTTGGTCTCAACAGATATAGCCTTTTCAATTGAACAATGAGCCCCTCAAAGTCAAAGTAAAAAATGAAGTCCTGTGTAGTCTAGTGCACTGGTACTTTAACTGAAAATTGTGTTAATTATTAAGATTGAGCCAATAACAGTATTACGATCAAGTAACTATTTATTTGTAAGATAAATGCAAAAAAAAAAAAATTAATTGAATTATTGTTAAACAAAATGTTTTTGTAAAACTACTTCCAATTAGCACAAAAAATAGCATGTTATAATCTACAATGTCACTTGGTAACCATGTTGACGATACACTAGTATCGTATTCTGCCATGAGATTGACTTCGTATTATATTAAGGTGTTCATATTTCTACACCAGTCTTGGAGTATAATGTTTTGTACTGGTATCTAAGTAAGCAGTGTTATAAATCCTGTTATGTTTCCATCACAACCACAATTTTAAGTCATCGTGTATTATGTATGATAATGTGATGGTAACCAGTAAAAATTTGATATACCTGTGACATCACAACTGATGTCATAGACATCACAACTGATGTCATACTAAACAAAAATTAAATTTGTGAACATACAAAATAAATTTTTGAGGGTTTTTTTTTCAAAAATTTTTGGGTAGTAAATGATAATAAGAAATGGCATTTTCATATTTATCCATTCCAATCCTTAATTCATTGCTTTCTGCACCTTCACCTATAGCTGGCAATGTCTCGATATAAGTGAAATATTCTTGACTGGGAGGTTAAACACCATTACTTGCTCAACACAACTCCTTAATTCATTGCCTTTGTTCAGTCAGATTTTTTGTGATTTAAAGAGTCAGGGATTTATCAGGGTCTTTTGGGAAAAAGCCCTAAACTAAAAATTGGGAAAAACTATCAACATTTTGGGAAAACTTTGACATCATGCCTGAAGTTGAGTTGGTTTACTCATTACCTCGGAAGCCTTTGATGTAGAAGCTGTATATTTTCATCTTCTTTTGCAGATGTTGTTTTAAAATAACTAGAAAACTTTACTTGATTTTGCTGAAGGGGGGGGGGGGGGGGGGCTTTCACAAAATACAACACAATTTTTTTATGGGAATTTTCTTAGCCGATTTTGGAAAAAAATCAACTGTTATTCCATTGGGAATGGGGCCGAAATTAGGGGCCGAATTTCGGCCCTAAATAGGCCCTTGATGAATCCTTGAGAGTCCAGCATTGCATTTAATTGTGGTAGACTTATGAGATTTAAAACTTTTAGACATCATAATACTAGTGCAATATATGACGTGGCAAAATTATCGCGAGCGGCATTATAACCGGGTTTTACTGTATAACAATAGTTTGTAGTAATTACACATGAATGGCTTCTCATTTACGCAATTTGGCAATTGTGATTCATACTTGCATGAATACCATTAAAGAATGTCGATTTCTTAAGTCAAGTTAATGTTTATGCCCATTGATTAAGTCAGGTATGTGAGCCGTCATTGTGCAGAGTATTTGGTATAGTTATAACAATGCTTCCTGTATAATTGTCCAGTGTTGAAGATTAACTAATTTGGCCGATTTTATTTTTTATTGTAATCTATGTTTTATGTTGGACTGTAATTACAGTAATAAATTACTGATCATTTTCCATAAAGGGGGTAATTTGGATTTATGTACTGTGAAATGTGACCGCATAATGCTTCCTCAAGAATTGGGTCAAATTATGAACCAATTTCTCCAGAATAGAAATATTTTTTCCACACAAACCTTAATTAATTCTTATTTATGCCAAACACTTGGCAGAAAGTGCTTACTCTTCCAGAGCATCTGGTCTAGCTACCCTGTGGAAGTTCTCCTGTTTTGCTTGCCTATAATATGGTTGTTTTTATCTCGGGGCTCGGAGTAAAAAAACTTATAGAACCAAATAGCTATTGCTAGGATGATGATGACAACCAATAGAAGTGGACAAAGTGATGTGGGAATGGAAGTGGACAAAAAGAAGTGGATTAAGTGATGTGGGAATGGAAGTGGACAAAGTGATGTGGGAAAAGAAGTGGATTAAGTGATGTGGGAATGGAAGTGGACAAAGTGATGTGGGAAAAGAAGTGGACAAAGTGATGTGGGAATAGAAGTGGACAAAGTGATGTGGGAATGGAAGTGGACAAAAAGAAGTGGATTAAGTGATGTGGGAATGGAAGTGGACAAAGTGATGTGGGAAAAGAAGTGGACAAAGTGATGTGGGAATAGAAGTGGACAAAGTGATGTGGGAATGGAAGTGGACAAAGTGATGTGGGAAAAGAAGGGGATTAAGTGGTGTGGGAATAGAAGTGGACAAAGTGATGAGGGAAAACCATCACTTGATGAGTGAAGACCATTAACAAGAGTAGGAATCAGAGATTGTTCTTCATTAGCACAATTTATCTACAGGGATTTACAGGGGTTGGCTTTCCTATACCAGAAACTTGTATATCTCCTGCACTTTCTCCCTTCCAAACTAGTGAAACTACCACCACCATGGTAGAGGGATTTATCAATTGAATTTTTTGTACCATTCCCATACTTCCCCCCCACCTCACTATGATGGGGATGACAATGTTGTTTATTGATTAACCATATAATACATAAGTCATTAACAACAAACAATCTATACTGATATTTACGCTCGGTGAAGCAGAATAATCATGTAACAGGGACTTTTATATCATGATAATATGGCACAAAATGTCTACATATAATTAATCTATAGGAACTCATTCACCCAGGAAAAAAAATGGTTATGTCAATACTCTGTATCCACAGTGAGTAGGTCAAGATGGTCAGAGCCAGCTGATCATCAGCTGTGAGTGACCTCAGACAGATAAGGTCATTGAAGGTCATCCAGTGACCTGGTGACCAAATACATGTTTACATACTCTTACTTAAAACAACATTTGAATTATTAAGACTTGCCCTTGTATGAAAGTGACTACTGGTACTGGTTTGAAATGAAAATATTTTTACTGACAAATTGCCACAGGGTTGGTCATTTTTGTCAAATCATCAAATTTTCAGCTATCCTTGAAGAAATGTTACTTTTGATTTGTCCATGGTACAGTGGGATCTGTGAATTACAAACAACCCCTGAGTTTTTCATGGTACAATAAAACCAGTGAAACTTGGGGTACAGCGGAACCTTTACAATCTATCCAACCCCTAAGTTTCACTTAGTACCAGTGAAAAATGAACCCGAGTTACCTATAGTATAATGAAATTCTTGAAAACTTAAACCCCGAGATATCAGTGACAAAGTGGAACCTGTGAATGCTGAATCCCGAGTCACCCGTAGTACTTTGAAACTTGTGAAAAGTCAACATTGAGTTTTTCTTGGTACAGTGAAACTGGCCAACTCCAAAACTTTCTAGGATACAATGGAACATGTGAAACTGAACCTTAAGTATCAATGACATGTTGGAGCCTGTGAAAAACTTAACTCCGAGTTGCCCGTTGTACTGTGAAACTTGTGAAAACTGAAATCTGAGTTCTCTATGGTACTGTGAAACTTGTGAAATTAAACCCTGAGTTGGTTGGGTTACAGTGAAACCTGTTAAATTTGAATCTAGGGGTATTCTTCGTACAATTGCATGTGTAAAATCAACCCTGAGTTACCCATGGTACAGACAGGAACTTGTATTGCAATCTTGACACCTTGGAATTTTATAATATGGTAGCCAAGGACTGACATTTGATCCTTTAGTAGATCATAATATAGCTGATCCATATGCAATATATTGATGTGGTGATTAAACTTTCACCAGGCTTTTTATGTATTTTCTACAATGTTAATGAGTTGTTCGGTATTGGTACAAACTTGCCCATAAAATCTTCCGAGACAAGACACCATTATGGTAAATTTTACGGTAATCTGGCCATTAAATCATACAGTATCTTTTATGTCAGGAGTGTAATCAGTGTATAATATATGATCGTGGAGACTGTCATCACTGGCTTCTACTGTCTTTATACAAACATTTTGGCCCATTTCATGTTTAATTATGCACAGACATATTTTAACACCTTTAGCTGAATGAACTGTATCATTTAGACACATAAGAACTGTAGTTTTACTTTTTAACTGAAAAAAATAATTTTAAAATTTTAAAATAATTTACGGTTATATAATTATGAAGTTTTAGCTTTCTGTTTAATTATTTTATGGCCAATTAAACGTGAGACTAGATAGGTATCGAAGTAATCAGATATCTATAATGTGTCATCTTCTCGTATCGGGTTACTCATAATTCCACACATCTCAAGGTACCACATTTAAACAGCTTAACATAACACATAACAGTTTTCTTTCAATTATTTCAAAGTAGCGTGTTTGACATTATTTATGAGCTTGGCTCTGATTTGGACACAATTCTGATTGTTAAATGCTGCCAGGATTATTGACAACAAAAGCTCAAAAACGTAGTAGGTGTGTTGTTTGGGGTTGTGGACAGTTGAAAGGCCAGCTTCGATTTTTTCCGTTAAACCCGCGATTTAATCTTCAGGGCCGTTCAAGGGGGGTAATTCAAATTTGGTCGGCAGATGGCGCTTTGTCGTCACCTCGAAGAATTTGCATTTTAGGGTTGACGCAATAAATCATTAATTAAATGGTGTTTTTAACTTAAACTATATATATTTTTGTATCCGTTTGATAGCAAATTGATTTTTCTAGACGATCACAACAATTAAACACTCCTTATAACTAATTAAAATGCTGGAATCATAGACATAAACTGCGGTATCGTGAAAGGTCAAAATCAAGTGGGCGGTGCATTCGGAGTTTATGCCCGGTAAATTGAATTGACAGAATCGCATCCCACACCGATTGGGTTAAAAATTATAGTCGTAATCGGTAGCATTTAGAACACCGGTCATTTTGATACCGGATAGAAACCATCACTCGCACCGGTTATTGCACAGGAAGATTGTCAAGTTGACCCTGCGTGCCGATGATTTGGAAAACAAAACTTGCTATTTATTGCGTCTAGACATCTTCTAATTTGTTTATTTTTACTCTAGATATTTGTTGGTGTGTTTTTAATATAATCTTTAAACATTTTGTTTAATTTTAGTTCAATTTTGTAGAAAAAATCCCACGAAAATCAAACATCCAGATCGCCCAGCTGGCCCCATGTAGTCACTATGTGACTCAGAAATCAGCTGATATTGGATTTTTTTTACACTTTCATTACATTTAGAGTCACAAGAGGGACAGTTTGCTAGAAAACCATCTGAACAACAATTATCTGGTGTTGATTTAACTGCTGCAGTGCATGCAAATTTTAAAACTGTGATTTTAATGTTTCAGATCAGAAGTTGGCAGTTGTATCACATATTTACAGGTAGGCAGGCTGACAAAGAGCATAATTATAGTTTGTTAAATTTCAGAAAGTTTGCAGAAGAGGAGAAGTCATGATATGGAAAATTACATAAAATGTTTTCAATTACACTTTTCAGACTGTAAATTACTTTTTTTTTTTATTTTTTTTTTTTTTTTTTTAGTAATTTGAAAAGTTTTGCCACTTCAAGGGGTTGAAGATGGATTTTAAATGCCAAAGTTCAGTTTAGTTATTCAGAAACTGGTGACGGTGTTGGCAGATATTGAGGTACAGGTTGCAAATGCACAAATTGCAAAAATGTTGTAATTAATGCAATTCTAGATCCTTCAGCTATCACTACTGCTACTGTTGCTGATGATTCCACAGCTACAAATACCTATAAATAGGTTTTTAAAACATTGATGCTAATTTTGAATGTTTTCTCTCCACAGTAACCACAGCAAGTATGGATGTACCAGCAGAAAACATACTTGATAACACAGAAAATTCAGAAATGGATCACAAAGATTCTTGTACTACATGTATTAGATTTACTGTTCAAACATTTCATATTTTTAAAGTTGATACATGTACATGTATTTGAGCTTTTTATGAAATTTATCACAATATAACCCATTCACTTTTATTGTGCAAGAATCTATGTAAATATCTTTTACCGTATTTTAATTTGAGCCAAACTTTAAATCATGGATCATTGCTGCACACATCATGGCTAGTTCTGACAGTCCCACAGTATCATTCTTGTGTGGTGAATGATGTTATACTGGTACTACATTAAATTATTCTGTTTTAATTAATTTCTTTTTTATTTTCAAGAATGCAGAATATGTGTAGTTTATTTTCATATGATTTTATGATACATCACTAGGTTTCCATAAATTTGAAATAATTAGTAGCCAAATTTCCAAAATTTGTGAAAATATAGTCCTTTTTAAAGTATCTCTCCACAAATTTGCTAAAATAGGTTACTTTTTGAAAGAATTCCTCAGAAATTAGTAGCCAATGGCAATTTTGGCTACCAGGAATGGAAACATAGACATCATACATGTATAATCATTTCAGTTGATTTTCAGATTACCAATACCTATACAGTTTATTTTCAGATTATGCATTCCTACAAGTTAATTTTTAGTTCATTTTATTTACAGATAACTTTTTTTATATTTATTGACAGGTGAAATGCATATTTCAAATTTTATTTACAAATTTGCCAACATTGTATTTTCAGATTATTCATAGATAACATTTTTATTTGTAGATTAAATATTATTAATGCTATTGCTATGCTAAAAACAAGACAGAGACTACAGAATAAACAATGACTATGTTTGTTTGTTTTTTTTATTGCAGATAACATTACATGGTCAACACACAGTACAATGTCAATAAAGATGTTTTGCTTGCATTTTAAAATTATCATTACTTTAAGGAAAAATAAATGCTAATTGACATAATAAATGCATAATTATTTTTGTGCATTACACTGGCACCTGTCCAACATAACATTTGAAATATTGGTAGGGGCATGGCCTCTTACTGTATAGGTTTGAATCTCATTCAGGACAGTTTTTGTGTGAGAAAGTTAGTCAGTTTGTTGTGGAATGTCGTTGGTTTTCTTTGGGCTCTACAGTTTTCTCCCCATCTCTAAATATGTTTGATAGTGAAAGAATCTTGACTTTTACTCTACTCCTTACCCAAAAGACATGAAGCATCCTCTGGACTGAAGGTAGATACATGAACTTGATCCATGTCATTTTGGAGACAGTCAGAATTAGATTAATATTGCATCTGTGCATTAGTACTTTAGCTGCAAAAAGTCTACCAGCAGCACTTGATCTGTGAAAAAATGAACCACAGATACTAAAGAATTAACTGTTACACCCGGTAAAACTGACCTGACCATCTTATAGAAAGAGATTTTAATTTCTAGTTATTAACTTGGGGTGTGGAAACAGTATTTCTTCCTGTTCCACTGTCATGGTGCTGCTGTTGAATTTTTATTTAAAATCAGCACATAGCAACTAGTTGTCATATGCTGATTTTAAATTCATTATTTTAATAAAAATTTAAAATCAGCACATGACACCACTGAAAAGAAAATTATATAACTTTCTCTTGTGTATCAAATTTGAAGAAATATTTCCCATGGAAAATAATTTTATTTGATTAAGATTAAAATGTTAAATGAAGCCATTTTTTTTAGATTTTATTTATTTTTTATTTTTATTTTTTATTTTTTTTTTTTTAATTTCCCTACATTAAAACAAATATCAATCAATAAGACAGTAAAATCACTTTATTTTTATTCGCATACATGCGAGAGACAGTGTAAACAAGGGAGATAATCATCATACGAAAAACAAAACAAAACAGAAGCAACACCTGCTGATTTCTTAACTGACAGAATCGCATCCCGCATCGATTTCGGACATGTCTTTCATATGAATATGTTCAGAAATGAATATATTTTCAGAATTGAATTATTAGAACCCATCACTTGTCCTAATATTTAATAATTTGTGTCTGAAGCACGAATGTCGGCCGACAGATGTGAACCAAACCCCGCAAAAGGAGCCACACCTGCCGTTTTCTCAACTGACAGAATCGCATCCCACACCGATTTCGGACATGTCTTTCATATGAATGTGTTCAGAAATGAATAAATTTTTAGAAAATAATTATTAGAACCCATCACTCGCCCTAATATTTTCAAAAAATGTGTCTGAAGCGAGATCGTCGGCCGACAGCTGTGACACAACCTCCACTTTCAAGACGTATTACTCGTAATTTTCTGTATATAATTGGCTCTTTTTTACATAAATTGAAGGAAAAAATATTTATTGTTCAAAATATTTGATGATTTTAAGTAATAACGATCCCATTTAAAAGTATACTTAAATTTTCGAGACCTACTACCATTTCCGATTGCGTACCAAAATTTGAACTGAAAATCACGTGACTAAAGTGATTAAAAATCAGCCATATTGGAAGCTGGCCTTTCGACTGTGGAGGGATGTTGATGTTGTTATATGGAGGTGTGCTACAATGTTTCCATTTCTGGTGGCCAAAATCTCAAATTGTTACTTATTTCTGAGAAATTTTTTCAAATTTTTCAAAAAGTAAACTATGTTAGCAAATGTGTGAAAAAAGCAGTATATTTTCACAAGTTTTTAAAATTTGGTTACTGTTACTGATGATTTTAAATTTGTGTAAACCTAGGTGTTGGTGGGGTAGGGGTAGGGATGTTGTTGCTGTTTGAAAATCAAATTAGGAATCATTGTATTAGTGTTTGTTGTGGTACTGTATGCTTCAATTAAAAATATTTCTCTAAAATCTGAATAATGGTTGATTGATTAACGTTTGTCAATAAAGGATCACTTTTTTTTCTAAAACACTTCCAATTGACAATGAAATCATATGTTTGTTTATACATTTTAGTCATCATTTAGTCCTGTTAGTACACAAAGTTCTTCTTATTTTTTCTTAGTTCATAAAAATTTTCATCATTCACAAAACCTTGCCTTAAAATTAATCAACAGTTTTCTTATCAAATATTTGTTTCTGTCATCCAATTAAATTCGCTGCATGTCATGTGGTAGTTTCTATAGCGACCTGTTCCTAACAGCTGTGATTTCTGCAAGTGTCACATGTTTTGATTTGATTTGACACTGGGAGATCCATAATTAACTCTAGTGCACAAAGTTTTCTTAATTTACAAAATTTCTCAGTGTAATAATTATGGATTATTTAACTAATTCAGTGTAAAATGTTTCTAGGAATTTTGTAATATTATGTTTTGTTAGCATCTGACATGCAGATGTTAGACAAAGGTCACAAGGTCAGATTCACAACACCCTCCCTGTTAAATTAACTAATTACATGTATTAGCCCACCTAACCATCACATGAGTTCCAGATGAACTAACTAAAGTAATTCAATTTTTGAAATAAAATTGATAGAGAGAGAATAATTTGGTGTGCGGCATACTGGCTGCCATTTTCTTTTTTTCTTTCTTTTTTTTTTACATCTAGTCTGTAAAATCAAACACATAACATGTAGAATAAAGTAGCCAGTGATTAAACTCATAGCCAAAAGACATGGTTAAGGTTAACAAAACTTGTAGCCATGGTGAAGCTAGAGATCAAAACAAAACAAAACTTGTAGCCATGGTGAAGCTAGAGATAGAAAAAAACCAATAAAACAAAACAAAACTTGTAGCCATGGTGAAGCTAGAGATAAAAACAAAACAAAACTTGTAGCCATGGTGAAGCTAGAGATAGAAAAAAAAAACCAATAAAACAAACAAAACTTGTAGCCATGGTGAAGCTAGAGATAAAAACAAAAACAAAACAAAACAAAACTTGTAGCCATGGTGAAGCTAGAGATAGAAAAAAACCAAAACAAAACAAAACAAAACTTGTAGCCATGGTGAAGCTAGAGATAGAAAAAAAACAACAAAACAAAACTTGTAGCCATGGTGAAGCTAGAGATAAAAACAAAACAAAACTTGTAGCCATGGTGAAGCTAGAGATAGAAAAAAAACCCAATAAAACAAACAAAACTTGTAGCCATGGTGAAGCTAGAGATAAAAACAAAACAAAACAAAACAAAACTTGTAGCCATGGTGAAGCTAGAGATAAAAACAAAACAAAACTTGTAGCCATGGTGAAGCTAGAGATAGAAAAAAAACCAATAAAACAAACAAAACTTGTAGCCATGGTGAAGCTAGAGATAAAAACAAAACAAAACAAAACTTGTAGCCATGGTGAAGCTAGAGATAGAAAAAAACCAAACAAAACAAAACAAAACTTGTAGCCATGGTGAAGCTAGAGATAGAAAAAAAAAAAACAAAACTTGTAGCCATGGTGAAGCTAGAGATAAAAACAAAACAAAACAAAACAAAACTTGTAGCCATGGTGAAGCTAGAGATAGAAAAAAAACAACAAAACTTGTAGCCATGGTGAAGCTAGAGATAGAAAAAAAAAACAACAAAACTTGTAGTAAATTATAAAACTCCTAATAGATCAGGATATCACATTTTCAGACCAAAATGAGTTATTAGGGATGTAACTTCTAGTCTTATAATCCTTATGGAACTTCAATTCAATCAATGTTCTCACCGAACAATATCTGCTGTTTCTGACATATTTTTTGTCATGGAAAATTTGATTTATTCTGAATAACATCAGGGTTAAATACACTGTCATTCATAAATAATATTTGTTTGACAACTTCCTTTGAAAAAATGAATGAATTTTAACATCAGGTAATTCATTAACAATGGAAATTAAATAAATAATGAATAAATATCATTTAAAATTTACACTTTAGCATTTCTTTATAGTGTATATTTCAATTTAATCATCTTTTCATTACAAATAGGTTTGTATCAGTTGAGTACCATAATTAGAATACTAGTAATTTGTTTTTAGTACAGTCAAAAGACCAGCCAAGAAACTCAAATATTATGGATATAGACAGGTGGTCTTTATATAAAGGTTCTTCAGGGTTGGAATATGAGCCAAAAGTATCTTTAAGACTTGCCCTAATGTACAGGTGGTCTTTATATAAAGGTTGCTAAAGCAGATATTACTTTATGGTCTTTATAGATTAGGTAGTTATCTTTATATAAAAGATGGTCACTACAGCAGGTTTTACTGTATGGTTTTAATGAATGGGTGATCTTGTGATCTCTACAGCAGGTCTACTGTATGGTTTTAATGGATACTGTGATCTAGACGGTGGCTATAGCAGGATTTATTGTATACACAGGTGGTCTTTATTTAGAGGTGATATCTCTATGCAGGATTTTTTGTATACACAGGTGGTCTTTATTTAGAGGTGATTGCTATAGCAGGTTTTACTATATATGGTTTTTTTTATGGATTGCAGACTCGCTGTACTTATATCATGTAACTGTATCTTTGAAACATTAACGTAGAATCTCATCTTTTTTTTAAATTTATTTGAAAATTAATTGCTTCCTTCACTGGCAAAAGATTATGAGATCGTAAGATCAGGTTCCAAGCCAGTATACGTGGATAATAACCTCAGATTTTCTACGACCTTCTCGGAATTCCGCAAGCCAATCCTAAATCAATCAATACAGTATAACGACCACAATTTGTGTTTGTCAACGTGGATTCTCATGAAGCCATATTTTATACACTTCAAACTCCGATTTAATAAGGCTAGATTTTTGTTAATTATGTTAAGAAAAGTTAGTTAAAAGAATCTTAAGTTCACTTTTTATTAGTTTGTTTTTATTTTTTGTTAAACTTGACTAAAATAGTATTTTTGGCTGATGTTGACGAAAATAGCAGAATTTTTGTAATTTCCATGACATATCACTTTCACTTCCATTGGTGCTTGTGCACTTTTCGGTCAAAGTCTCATAAAATCTACACAAATGAAAGAAATCTACCAGTACAAAATTCACTCTAGGTCAAATTAAAGCCTAAGTGGCCGAGGCGTAGTCTGAAGTACTCAGTTACAGTGCTTTCACTCATACTTAGTTCAAATTCAGTATACATTGTTTTTCTCTGGGTATTCCAGTTTTCTCCACTATCCCAGAACTGATGATTCTATATATTTGACAAGGTGAAAAAGTATGGAATTAATTTTTCTATTTGCTTCCCACTTGGTGGCATGTTTTTATCTTGCAATGATGCATTTTTCCAGCAATTTGTTGCACAAATGTAATCAAGCAAAGTAAATTCATTGTCACCATTTGTTCAGACAATTTTGTCATCATACAGGGGTTTTTTGCAATAAATTAAGGGTAACTTGTAAAGGAAAGCATAAAAATAATATACTTTGGGGTATCAAAATACTGTATTCAGGGAGGTGGCATTATAACAAGATATTTCAGTACATGTACTGCACTTGATAGTTAAGCTCTATATTTGTCGGTGATGTTTTAATGTAGGTAAACAGAAGTGACGTGGAAGCGCGTGGCCTAGTGGTTAAGGCGTTGGACTCATGATTCGAAGGTCGTGGGTTCGATCCCTGGACGGGGCGATGTGTTGTGTCCTTGAGCAAGACACTTAATTTCACGTTGTTCCAGTTCACTCAGCTGAAAAATAAATGAGTACCAGCAAAATGCTGGGGGTTAACCCTGCGATGGACCGGCGTCCCATTCAGGGGAGAGTCTTGTACTCTCAGTCCCTTAACGCCACCGAAACCGGGATAAGCTCTGGCCTGATGGGCCTAATGGCTCGGGACAGACTTTTTAAACAGAAGTGACCATTAAGTGGACTTTTGAGTGGACACATGATTTTATAAGCATACTCTATATATTTCAGGTTACCTTCACAAAAAGAAAATTTGGGTTAATGAAAAAGGCATATGAGTTAAGTATCCTGTGTGACTGTGAAATAGCTCTGATAATATTTAACGGTGCCAATAAACTGTTCCAGTATGCGAGTACCGATATGGACAAAGTATTGCTGAAATATACAGAATACAATGAACCACACGAAAGTCGAACCAATAAAGACATTATAGAGGTGAGTCAATTATTTCATTATACTACATACAGTCAAACCTGGCTATAAAGACCAGCATGTAAAGGAGGCCTTCATGGGCAGGTAGTACTTATATACAGGTTCAAATAACTTGAATACAGAGAAATTAAAAAAAACAAAATCACTGGCCTTTAAGGGAAGGTGGCCCTTTTATAAAGGTTGTATTTAAGGCAGGCTTGACTATAGTATATTCGGTCTATATCAAACATTTTCAGGACTGAAGATGAGACATGGTGTCTATTTTTTTTTAAGATAATTTACCAAACAATAAAATTGTGTAGCCAGTATAGACAGGTTTTCTTCTGTTATGTACCTATCTAAATCAAGCAATCATTTTCAGGGCCAAAACAACAAATAGCATCATATATGCATTTATTACACTGCCACATTACTCCCCCCTTTTGAAAAAGATAGTCCTGAATATATTTAAGGAAAGTGATTGCTTATAGAAAGGTTTCTGACTCAACATTAAATGCTGAGAAAATTTATTAAAAAAATTTATGTAAAAGATAAAAAGTTTGATAATAAGTTTATAATTAGTTTTTTTGATTTTAAAAAATAAAAAGAATGTATCTAAAAAAAAATTCTCTGGAAGCACCTGCTGTGTGTATACTTAAAATACATGATATTTGTCAACATATACTGGTGTGGACACCTGTCATAATTAGGAGGAAATATCATTAAAACACGCCTTAAATCATGAACTATCAACACTGTGATATTTTCATTATCATTGAGTGTTACATTTGACATTAAAACTTTCAGATCAATTCATAGTTACAGTACAGCCCTGTCAAAAGTTTAACACTGAGCTAAAGAAAACGAGCCGAAACTCGGCGACTGAGATGTTAATTGAATTGCTAAACAGTTGAAAAGTTATCGAGAAATGTAAAGCAACTGCAGGAAAATCGTGAAATATAAGTAACGATGGGTCAAGATGAGATACTGATTAATTCCTTAGCTGTGTTAAACTTTCGACAAGCCTGTACTGTAGGTATCACTCCTAGTAGGGAAATGTCCTGTTATATCTGCTCCAATGCCTCGTGGGTTTTGTTACCAAAGTGATTGGAATCAATGAACTTTGTTTTCGCTCATCCACTGACAGAATTAGCATTGCAGTTTACACAATTTAAATGGTAAACATTTTAGGTTTGTTTTTCTTTACCATGATTTGAATGGTAAACATTTTTGGTGTCTCCTTACCTACCTTGACTGAGGATTTTAACATAACATACTATGTGTTTTCTAGCATTTGTGAAGATTTCTTTAATAAATACATTGGCATCACAACTGTCATTAGGTCGCTTAAAACAATATACATGCAATACCCCTAGCATTTCTTAGTAATAGCTTGAGCTTGGTAGAGTGTTCACTTCGTATGTTGTAGATCAGGGTTCAAACTTGGTTAAGACTGACCAAGATTTGAAAAATAGGTAGTGACTGTTCTTTCACCCTATACCCGATATCTTGAAATGACAGTCATAGTTTCCTTTTAAGAGACCTTAAAAACCATATCCAGCATCACATTAAAGAACCCTTCCTGGGCATTGTCCTCAGCTTACTGTGTATAATTTCTGCAAATTTACCTAAAGCTGGCAATGTCTGTATATAAGTGAAATATTCTTGACTGAGACATAAAACCCCATTGAATTAATCAGTCGATTGAGACTTTAAATATCTAAATTATTATTTGGAAGATGATTTTAGTGGACAAATGTTAAAAGTTTTTGATGGACTTGTTACTGTATAGTTGTTTATATTCACTGTTGATTTAATTTCGCTATATTGGCAGTTTGACTTTATAGCACAGAATTAAATATCACCTGAATATTTTTCATGTAGCATTCATTAACATAGAATATTTTTCATGTAGCATTCATTAACATAGAATATTTTTCATGTAGCATTCATTAAATGTAAACTGAGATAATCCCTACAGAAAATTGTTAACACTGGCCACTGCACCACAACATTTATATCCTTGATGAGTTCCACAGTCTGAACCGCGAAATTTTATCCCCGCAGAATTAAACAACTATACAGTAAGTTATTAAGTCTAGTTACACAGTTCTTTTGACAGGTCTTGCTTTCATTTTCATTGATAATTACATTTAAACTGGCCATCTTAATAAAAAACTTAAAATAACATTAAAGTAGTGTATATATATTTAGCATCTTGTGGTTTTACAAGTATATATATAATTTATATTATAAGTATTATGTAAAAGGCAACACAGGCGGTAGACTTTTAACTTCAACAACAAACCCTGGCAGTGTTCCTCAGTTAAATTAATATAAGTGAGGTTTTACCCTTCACCTCAAACACAAATTTTCTACACCATAAACTGCATGATGTTAAGTTTTTAGGATGAATGCCAATGTTTTAAACCATTTTACAAAACGTAAAATAGAAGATGGTTTCTGACGATCAAGTGTTATTGGTGACTCACCGTTTTGCCGCTGTACGGATGATTATCAGGTCAAAACACGGGCTCTGGGAATTAGGCAATGTTTTTACCATGTACTATCAATAAATAGCCAGCACTAAGTGGCAAGTTTTAGGTTTTCACCTTTCAAAAGTCATGCATGCATGCAAAAAGTTAATTTAAGAGCGTGGAAAAAAATACAGATTAAAATGTAGTTCCATTTGTTTTTCTGTTTTGTGTTTCTTATTTTGAATTGTGTTTGGTAATAATTTAACATTACCTGTCATTTACCTGTCGTTAAGGAATCCCGATGTTTATATTTGATGTATACCCGTGATGTATGATCATGAGATAATAATGTCTGTATGGAAAATTACCAGAAGTACGGCTACAACGATAATTGACTCAATATTATTTTTGTAATGATGCATTTTACAAGTTTCTTTGTCATATTTTACAATGGATGGCAGGGTGAAACAACAAAAAATTGATATTTTGGGTAAAAGGATTTATATATCTCTTTACAAGATGTAAAGTCTGTTGGAGATATTGTGATTGTTAGTGTTCCTATTATCAGTTCCAGATTACCATAACACACTTACTTTGAACTTTGAGACTGACAAGATTTATACCATCCATCTTTGTAATATCAAAGTTATGTAAAATGTTCAGAGATTTTCAATCATACAATCTCTCTCTCTCTCTCTCTCTCTCTCTCTCTTTCGACAAGATTTATACCATCCATCTTTGTTATATCAAAGTTTTGTCTGGAGATTTTCAATTATACTCTCTCTCTCTCTCTCTCTTTCCAAGATTTATACCATCTATCTTTGTTATGAAAAAAGTGTCTGGGAGATGTGTTTGTATGATATATATACTCTCTCTCTCTCTCTCTATAGCTCATTACACCTGATGTTAATGTTTAAAGCCATAGCTAGTGATGTACCTGCTGGTTGTTTGTCAGTATGTATATCTAGGTACTCTCTCTCTCTCTCTCTCTCTCTCTCTCTCTCTCAGTAGCTCAATATACCTGATGTTAATGTTTAAAGCCGTATCTAGTGATGTACCTGCCTGTTGTCTGTCAGTATGTGTGTGTGCGATGTATATTGAAGTAGACATGTTGGTTATCCGATATTAATTACAAAAATATGCAGTAGGGTAAACCGATCTGTAGTACAAGATGTAATAGCTCTTCCATTGTAATAAATAATTATCGTTATACCTAGCATGTTTCGCTTATCACCAGATCAAGCTGTTTTCTCTGAAGTAGATCACATGTACAATACTTGTATCAATATTTATGATTTTTTTACTTTGATAAAAATCATGCACTCACTCTATCCAGCTTTTATATATACTTGTTTCGTCCTTATCAATATTCTTCTTTTTTTCGCTATCATCATGCAATTTAACATGTATATATCTCTTGTTCTCTCTTTTATGAATGCTAGGTTCCATTTATGGTAGTCAAAATCTACTTTTTCTACTAGCAGAAATTTCTGAGAAATACTTTTAAAATATAACCTTTATTTGCAAATTTGTGAACAAATAATGTTAAAAAGGAAAATACATTGTTTTTTTTTAAATTTTAGAAATTTGGCTACTAATGACTTTAAAAATGTGAAAACCTATAGTCAATATTATTTATTTGTTTATTTATTTATTTATTTATTTTTACACATTGTAATTTTCATCATGCAGTCTCAACTAATAAAGATTAACAGATTTTAACATTGTTTTCAAGAATCACGACCAAATTGGAGTCAAAATTTTGAATTTCTTCTTGTATCAGGATACCTGTATTAATCACTACAATTGCTGATCAATTTTGACATTTTATCCTCCAACACGGTGAAATGTGCAATTCCTAAGCTGACATATTAAAAGTCATCTCATCAACAAAAAATATTTCATTTTGTTGCTTTTTTCTCACCTGAAATCTCTTGTTACAAGGATCCAAATTACCTTGCATGATGCTAATGACATTGTAAAAACAATAAGAGAATGAAAAAAAATGAGTTTAAATTGGCATTTTTAAAATTGGATATTATGCCATATATAACATAAGAAACATTTATTTTGATTTTAATATGAACAATATAGTGTCGAATCAAATTAAATGTTAAATAAGATAGTGTTTTAAGATTAAAAGTATCAATTTGTGGGAATGAAAGCCTTTCTGGCTATAGTTATAGTAGAGTGTAGTAAGAAGTTGTAAAGCTGTAAATATCTTTATGAATGAATGCGGGCAAGGACAGGATATTTTTGTAAAATTATGTGAGCTGGAAATTTTGGGAAACTAGGACAACATAAATAACTTATATCATTTCCTTAGCTACCAAAAATAGCTATAATCACTTCCTTGGTTACCAAAAATAGCTGGCTCTATATATGAACTAAGTAACTCACTCACTCGCTTGCTCAGGTATTCTGGACCTAGGCCATTAATTGGTTAACATGCACAAGTACTAGGAGATGCCAAGATACAAGAATTAACTCTATCAGTAGACAAGCTCTATTTATAGTAACACAAGGACTAACCACACCTATTTATATCTCGAGAGATAACTAAAATAACTACAATATGAGTCAAATATAAACACCTCCCAAAATATGTGGGGATATAAATAAACTCAAAACATACAGATATAGTGGCGTGTGTGGTTTATTGGCGTGATGTAATCCCTCCGATTGGCTGATGGATAACGTTACATAATACAGCCAGTAACTATGGCCTGTTTCAATTAACTGGCAATGTGCAGCCACAACCAAATTTGTGCTGTGTTTTCCGCAAAACGTAAAATTGTTATTAGAATATGTTGTACTGCACATCATATTGATGTATGATCATTGTAATGTCATTTTTATGTAGAAAACAGACAAATTGATGCTTATTCTGGTGTAAGAAATGTTATTTATAAATTCCTTTTTTAGATCAACAATATGATTAGGTATGAGTTTTTGAAATGCCATTTTTTGTAAGAAAGGAATGTTTTCTGTCACTGGTTTCTTACTTCTGATTAATCCCTCGGAAATACAGTTACTGGTTCATCGTTTTGCTTCTAGGTAGTATAACATACCTTGTTCAAAATCGGGATGCAAAATAGTTGCATCTGTTGTGTTATTATTTTATGTTGCATTGAGTCTTAACGCAAACTTGTATGTTGCAAGTTTTTACCTTGTCCCAACTTAGTTTCTTTAGCAAACTCCCTGGGCTGTAATAAGGGAGATTTACATTATAAATTTTCTGATTCATTCATTCTTTATTTTCTCTTAAAAAGAGATTATGAACATGTAGTTACATCAAATACAAAAAAATGGAACAATAACTAATTAAACATAATATAAATTAAACATATATACACACATAATAAATCCATTCCACACAATCCAAAACAACACTGTACATGGTAATTGTAGAGTAAGTAACTGTAGATTATTCACACACACACACACACACACACCCCTCTAAACCATTAGATACCTGATGTCCTTATTCTCTTTTACATGTGATTATAAATACTTCATTGCATTAATTTTTCTAATTTTAGTTCACCTGGCCAAAAGACCATGTGTCATAAATACCTATTTTTGATTTCTTCTCAAAAACTACTGGACAGATTTCAATGAAGCTTGATAACAACCATATTTAGGTCAGTTTAATTAAAGTTCACATTGCCCTAATTGCAACAAAAATGTAGGTCACTGGGTCTCTTGTTTGAAAAGTGAATTATGATGTACTTAACTAGAGAGTTCATTTGTAAATAGGGACTTGATGAACTGTATGAACTGATATGAACTCTGAAATAAATGGGGACACTTTATCTTGGACTAACAGATGACCATTATAATAGAGTACACTACTCAGTACAAATACTTCAATAGTATTTAAAGATAATTCTAACGATAATATAAATGATAAGCAATGATAAGCTCCTTTTTTGTATCTAAATATAGACACATTTTATAAGTGTTCTATAAACAGGTAGGCCAAATTTGTCACAATTCAGAACCCAGGATTTTTACCTTTTTGTTGATATTTATATAAGGAAAAATCAGTGGCCAAATCGGGATTTGAACTGGGACTTTCACATCTTTGGCAAGATGCTTTACTGACTGAGCTACCTGGCCACTTATCAAGTCCATATTTATGCATACCGGTATTTAGCTTTGACAATTAATTTTCTCAAAAACTTGCATTCAGTTTTATCTCTGTGGACTTTATTAACTCAATGTTTTGGTAATATCACTCTTTAACCTGGAGATTATGCATTTATATAATTGGTTTTCAGGAATTTCCCATCACCATCACCATCACCACCACCACCACCTTTAAAATTTATGAGTTCTGAAGAAAATCATTACCCAGTATATCACCACTGACTGTCAGCAAGTGATCTGACAATCTTTCTCACACATTTACTAGGGATCTGCAGAGTTTGGTTTCAAATGTAAGAACATGGTAAAATCATAAGCTGCTATATATAGATTTAAAACTTCAATCTTTGAGATTTTCAAGAAAAAAAAATTCACATTATTAAGTCGTTTTCTCAAAAGGTTGAACAGGAATAATTAGCTTTATTTGTGAATTTCTGAAGTGTCTTACTCGTAAGTTAAACACTGCCTACTGATCCACTAGTTAAAGTGTTGTGTATCTAAAACTATATACGTTACATGAATCATAAAGAAAAATTTACATTTTTATTGAAAAAAACTCATATTTATTTATAAGAAATTTGTAAATATTACCATAAAATAAAACTTCAAAAAATTCATTTAAATTAAAAAATGAAAAAAAGATTTGCAGCAAGAAAATGGTTTGATAATTACGGTAAGAAGCATGCAATTACATCCACCTCCACCATCACCCAAAAAAGGAATTCAAATATAATAAATAACTAAATAAAATATAATGATTTTATGTTAATCTGTCAAAAGAGTTTGCGAAGGCTAACTTTTTAACTTTTGGCAAAATAATGAAAAATTCTTAAAAATATTTTGTACCAATTCTCAGAAGATTGTAGTTATAATTTTTTAGGCTAGTTTTAAATTTTTGCAAAATTAAAAAAATCTTAAAATTATTTTGAACCAGTTATCAGAAGATAGTTTTAGAGTACAGTTTTAGGCTTTCAATTTTTGTTCTCTTCTAAAGGTTGGGTATAAACTTTTCCCATTATTAGTTCTTATCTCACCTGTGATAAATCAGATATGTAAAATTGACACATCTATAGAATTTGGTGGCATTTATTTATGATAATATTGTTATAATATCACCATATAAATACTGGGGAGGGACTGGGTACATATAAATGTATTAAGTGTTTTATGGGTTTTCGTATCTATTTGTTTATTTATGGTTTACAGAAGTGATATTGCTTTTTAAAATCACTTATTTAAATACTTATCATCATTGTTAGGTTATAAATTATCCTTTAAAAGTTATGTAATCATTTAGAACTCTTATGTTTATGGTATTCTTTAGACAAGACCTTAAAAATTGATGATGCACCAACCCTCACCCCTCAACCTCACACCCTTCGTGGGAGGTCAAGTTTGAATCCTGGCCAGTTCTGACCAAGATTTGAAAATTTGTTATAGTCAGTCTTTTTCCATGCACTCACAATTTAGAAATGTTATTATGTCACACAATGGTAAAAATTCCTGCCACTTCACCAATGGCTGGGCCGCTGGGGACATTTTGGTATAAGTGAAATATTTTTGACTTGGGCATAAAAACCCCATTCAATCAATCAGGCAACATCACATCCCCTTCTAACAACTAGTCAACATTTTATTGTATTTATTTACAAATTTATACATTCTCTATGTAATATGTACTCTCTCTCTCTCTCTCTCTCTCTCTCTCGAAAAATATGCTAGAAATGTCAATTTCATCATAATTTAACCAAATTTACAGGGTAATTTTTTCTTTAGTAAGTAAAGCATCTATAATGTACACAAAACTTGCACGAGCATACTTAAGTTAAGAGTTAAATTGCCATTTTATAGCATATTCATGATCACTTTTGTGACTAAACAGCCATTCTGAACAATAAATTTACTAATAGAACATGCTATAAATTGCAATTAACTTAAATTTAAACTTCAAGAAATTCTTTTAACCTGATGTTTATGGAGGTCTCCGTGGAAACGCCTAGAACACTGATGAATTTATTGAATTCAAAACTTATCTTAACACCTTGTTTGACATCAATGGATGCTAAAATTTAGAAATTATAACGTCACTGACACTTTCAATTTTTACTAGTTTGACAAAGTTTATATGATTCGCTTAAGTCATGTCAACAAAACATTTCATGATCAGGCCTGGTTTCACAATCATCTCTTTACTAAGATTTACTTTAACTTAAATTTAGCTACCGGGTAATTTTGACAATTTTTTTATGGAACTCAGAAAGTAAATTTTCAACAAAAATAGAGTACAGTTGTTATAAGCATGACATGATATTAAAAATTACACCTTATATTATCAATTATCTTGAAAAATAATGAATTTATTCAGACTTCAATTTTGCTAGCTTTAAGCGAAGTAAAATCTTGGTTAAGAAATGATTGTGAAACTAGGGCCTTGTGATACTGTTTCTTAACATAAAATATATAATGAAAACACCAATGGTGTTTATTCAGCACTGGTCATCACTTGTAAGTAAAGTATTTACTTGGTAAGTGAGGATTAGGGTTCTGTCCCTACATCACTTGTAAATGGCAGCAGTCATCGAGGAGTGACCAATGTCAGAATGGCAAAATAAAAAAACATATTTCCTTACTCTTTAGGAGCACCCAACCTCACTTCCCTCCTGAAAATTAACCTGTTTGTTAAAGTTTTTACTTTGCTTTTGGGATTGTGATTTGAGCATTGTGTAGTTGTAAAACTCTAATCTTGCTCAAGGACATTCCACATACACTTGGCTGGAACTTGAGCCCACAACCCTTAAATTTAGCCATGTGTTCCCATAAAGGGATTATTTACGACCCTTAAATTTAGCCATGTGTTCCCATAAAGGGATTAGTTACGTATAACTTCTACAACTTCTCCTAACACTGGGAATTCAAATGAAATAATGTTGATGTAAGCACATATTCAATCAATCGACTACTGTAAATTCGGAAATATTTGCATCACTTGATTTTCTGTAAAAATTGTAATTCAAGAAATTTGCATACTTTTAAACTTGTCTTTTGGTGATGGTTAAAAAAATTCCAAGTGATTTATATCGGAATTAAACAACTGATTTTTGCAAGAGACCTCCATTGAATTATACTCTTATACTTGTTATTTATTTTGAAAATTAAAACAAATTTGATTGGACAATACATGTATATTTTCTTTTGTTATTTAATTTGAAAATTTAAGAAATTTGATTGGACAATATGTGTATATTTTCTTTTGTAATTTTCACAAAATATAACATTGTCCATGATCTCAGAACTTTGTACATGTAGAATGTAGACAAAGTGTTAGTTATGATTTTTTTTACCCAAAAATTAATTTAATTATTAGAAATTAATATATTTTCTCTTTGGTGTATATAATTCAGGTTTAATGTGAAAACCAGCATGTAAACTTAATTACATAATTTGCTAGTTATTGCAAAATTTTGCTTGTCAGTTTTTGGGTGTACCAGCACCTCAATAAAGATAAAGAAAAATTTGTTCAAATATTCTTACAGTAATTATAACATTAAGGACTAGTGTCCTTAGAGACAGCTTGATGTGTATATGTTTTGTGTTCCTGTTCACATTAGTAATAAGAAAACAATAAAAAAGTTCTATTTAATAACATCAAAATCTATACCACAGTACTCCCCTCTTTTAAAAAAACGCCCTCAATTATTCATAATTCTTCTGTGGGAATTCTTCTGTCGGTTTACAATGACATAGAAATCTTGTTTTAAATTTACTTTTTAGAACAGGTGAACTCATTCAGCTCAGAAATATTTGATTTTTTTCATTGCTGAAGAATTAGGTTTTTGAACTGTATTCCGATGATCTGATCTCAATATTCATATCCAATATATAAGTGACATTGTAAAGAGCACAGTTAAACAAGCCATTTACCTTTAACGACTTTCAAGTATACATGTCTCTTTAAGATATTGTCACGATTTTGAACTGATATCTGTCGTGAAGGACAGTACTGGTGTATACTTCTCAGTCAATACGATATTTGTTCTACTTTTAAAGCATGTAAAACATGCTTGTTGTAAAGTTTTAAATTTTCTTCTTTCCCAGAACGTCCTTGGTTGTTAATATGTGTGTGTGTGGGTGGTGATGTGTATTCCCTTGATGTTTGTTGCATATAATGTTATGAAGAGTAAATTTGATTTAAAGGAGAGTAACAATTCATAGCTTTACGAGACAACAATGGTCGCTATTTGTATCAGGAATCATAACGGCGGTTTTAATTCTCCGGATATACATAATTTATATAAAACAGTATGTTGATCGTAATTAAGCCATTCGTTAATGGATTTGAGGGAAAACACTTACTGAGCTAAACACAATAGAAATATCGTTTTACTAAAATTCATATGATAATGTGTAAAATTCTAAAAACAAACACTAGTAATTGTTTAGAACATAGAAAATAAAAGCTTGATGGAATTAATATTTTTTTTCTGTAAATTGAATTGGTTGTGGAATTGTTTTTGTATTGTGTGACAAGATTATAGGGTGTGAAAGCTATCCATTCACATATCTGAACAATATATATCATATGATTGTTTTTAACTTGAAATATCATATCATTTTGAACATGTAATTGATTAGAAATGCAACCTCTGTCAGTGCATTACAAATACATATATACATAAGACAAATATTAGCAACTTAACCTACAAGTTAACATGCATTTACAGTCAAACTTGCCTTAAAGGCAACCTCTATATTAGGGCAACTTGCTTATAAAGACCAGTAAAATTTTATCCCAATCACTTTGTATTCATGTTATTTGAACCTGTATATAAAGGCCACCTGCCCATAAAGGTCACTTTTACTGGTTCTCTTTGGTGACCTTTATAGGCATGTTTGACTGTATATAGAAATTAACAGCCGAAAAACATGTACCCTTGAGAATAGCAAAAGCAACAAGGGACACAACACAACAGTACAATTAAACACGAGTGTAGTGGAATAATGGTGTTTTATACCCAGTCAAGATTCTTTCACTTATATCCAGTCAGTCAGTCATTTATCCTTTAGCAAGTGAACTAACAAACAGTCTCACACTTGGATCTGTTCTGAGTTGGATAAGCTAAATTCATGTTAATTCCATGTGAATTTCACATAATGGCTTGATTTATGTGAATTTTACATAAAATTCACATGAACAAAATTTGATTGTGAAAATGGTTGGAGGTTGTGAAACTCGCTCTTCTATCTTGTGAGATAGAAGTTAGAAAAATCTTATGTGTATTGACTGACGTTAAAAAACTGTTATGATAAGAAGTACAGTAGATGTTGTTAAGGTATCTACTTTATTTTAATTATAATTACATCAGATTGTTTCTAAATTATCAGATGATCAGATATTATTTAAAATATGTTATTTACGAAGGATAAGTACAAGGAGGTTGTACATTATTGACATTCATTAATTAAAACAACTTTACTGATTTATGTCTGACCCTTGACCTTAGTTACTATATTTATAACATGTGTATTCTATATATATACATATATATGCACAATTCCATGTTTTGGAAGATTGATTTTAAAAATATTAAATCTGTTTATAATTGTTCTGTAAATCAGTTATAGTCTACATTAGTCATAGCTGTCAATCATTTTGAAGGTTGTACGATCGCCTCATTTTGACAGTTATCTACACGCCAGGTGAATACAGATGTGTGTTTGTACTTTAACGTCCAACAGAGGAGTTGCTATGTTCAAATGACGTCTGTGTTGGACCGGACTCAATAGGTGCCAGGGTAGTAGATCAGTCGGTAGAATATCCCAATAGTATTTGGAAGATTACAGGTTAAAAGTTCTGTTTAGCCGCAGCATTTTATCCCTGTTACATTTTGGGGCTCATCTGACCAGCAAGTTGGTCCTCGGATAGAACCTGTTGGTTTCAATTCAACATGTCTGGTAGATTACCGGTACATCCCACTAGTATTTGGAAGTTCAGGTTTAAGTTCTGTTTAGCCGCAGCATTTTATCCCTGTTACATTTTGGGGCTCATCTGACCAGCAAGTTGGTCCTCGGATAGAACCTGTTGGTTTCAATTCATCATGTCTGGTAGATTACCGGTACATCCCACTAGTATTTGGAAGTTCAGGTTTAAGTTCTGTTTAGCCACTGCATTTTATCCTTGTTACATTTTTGGTCTCATCTGACTCTGGGAAGTGGCTGACCAGCAAGTTGGCCCAGGATGGAACTTGTTGGTTTCAATTCAACATGGTCAGGTAGATCAGTTGGTAGAGTGTCCCTCAAGTATTTGGAAGCTCCAGGGTTCAAGTTTTGGTTTGGTTGCTGCATTTCATTCTTTTCCTGTTACATTTGGTCCAAGGGTGATATCTGAAGGTTTCAATTCAAGGTAGTTGGAAAGGCGGAATGTGGCTGACTGGGCTCCATAGGTGGCCAGGTAGCTCAGTCAGTAGCTAATACTGGGAAAGTCCTGGGCTCAAGTCCTAGTATAGCCACTGCATTTTCCCCCTTTCCTGTTACTATGTTTTTCAGATGAATTTTTATTAGCTTTTCCTACTATCCCGAGAAATGTTTAGTTTTGCAATATGTAGCAGTGACTAAATCTTCTTATGAAAATCCTGAATTCTTTCAATTGTCTTTCATGAAAAGCTTGGAAATAATGCAGTGTTACTTGGTCGAACCTGCAGCCTCTTACAATATTGACATTTGTTCTACCAGCAGAACTCCCAAGGCTGATCCATATGTTATAATGTACTTGGATTTTTGTCAGAAATTTTTGAGAGAAATCGCCTTGTACATTTATTAAAACTGCAATTTAATAGATATTATGATGTCAACAGAGGTTTAATAATTGTCCAGTTACACTGTGTAAGGTTAAGTACAATTATAATCTCAATAGCATGGGTTGGTAGAGGAATAATTAGTCGTCAGAAGTTACATCGTCTGCCATTGATCTGCCATCGATGTTACAAAGCCTCATGGGAAATAAGTAATAAGTGTTTGCAGCTGTATTGTGTTGATCATGGTCATTTGTGGTTTTGTAACCGATAGTAACAGAAGTGTATTAGGTCTTTAGAAGTGACTTAATGTCAATACATGTTATTGTCTCTGTAATTATACTGAGGTAACTTTAATGTAGTAGACACTTATAAAACATATACTTCCTCTCTCAGACACTTAAAACATGCTCTCTCTATCTGAATAGCTCATTGGTAAAGTGTTTCCCTCAAGAGTTGAAGGTGGTGGGTTTTAACCAGGCTGAGCCATACATAAGCTTATTTACCATGTGCCAGTATAATGTGACTGGGGGATTGGTATGCTTGTCTGCAGCCTACATACTCTGTGAGCTAGCACCTTAAAGGTTCCCAGAGTGTATGATAGTGAAATGCAGGCCATAATACACTCTCGCATATCACCCATACCTGAACTAGTAATTATTTTATTCCTTTGAGATAACTAATCTTGCAGTCATCACGTATGGCTGAAAAATTGCTGATGTGATGTTAAACAACATTACAATCAACAATCTCTGTCATAAAGTACATAATTATTAGTATATATACATGTATAAGTAAACAATATTGTTTAAATATATTTTCAGGCATTGAATAAGAAAGAGCATAAAGGATGTGACAGCCCCGACCCGGAATCTGACCCTTACAGCAACACAATGACCCAAGATGAAAAATATAATCGGATGAATGACGAATATCAGAGAGTTCTTCAACAAAACTCTATGCGGGTAATTATCAATGATGAAATGAAGATTCATGTTTTATTTTTAGCTCAACTGGCTATAGCCAGCTGAGCTTATGCCATGGTGAAGCGTGTGTGCGTGCGTGCGTGCGTAAACTTTAATCTTCTCCTCTGAAACCACTTGGCCAATTGGAACCAAATTTGGTGTGGAAAGTCCCAAGGTGGAGTAGATTAAAGTTTGTACAAATCAACTTCGTGCGGCATCCAAGATGGCCGCCATTGCTATAAATAGCAAAAACCTATAAATGGTCATTACATGTTTATTTTTGGACCGATTTAGTTCAAATTTGAGATTTAGAAAGTAGATGTCTAGCCATTTAATATATTTAACGGGTTTTTTTGTAACTTTTTCTGTTTGCTCGTAATTAGCGGAATATGCAAATTAGATGCTAAATTTAGGCAATTCTTTGAAAATCTTCTTCTCTGAAACCACATACCCAAATGATGCCAAATTTGGTGTGGAAAGTACCTAGGTAGAGTAGATTAAAGTTTGTACAAATCAACTTCGTGCCGCATCCAAGATGGCCGCCATTGCTATAAATAGCAAAAACCTATAAATGGTCATTACATGTTTATTTATAGACCGATTTAGTTCAAATTTGAGATTTAGAAAGTAGATGTCTAGCCATTTAATATATGTAACGGGTTTTTTTGTAACTTTTTCTGTTTGCTCGTAATTAGCTGAATATGCAAATTAGATGCTAAATTTAGGCAATTCTTTGAAAATCTTCTTCTCTGAAACCACATACCCAAATGATGCCAAATATGGTGTGGAAAGTACCTAGGTGGAGTAGATTAAAGTTTGTACAAATCAACTTCGTGCCGCATCCAAGATGGCCGCCATTGCTATAAATAGCAAAAACCTATAAATGGTCATTACATGTTTATTTATAGACCGATTTAGTTCAAATTTGAGATTTAGAAAGTAGATGTCTAGCCATTTAATATATGTAACGGGTTTTTCAGTAACTTTTTCTGTTTGCTCGTAATTAGCGGAATATGCAAATTAGATGCTAAATTTAGGCAATTCTTTGAAAATCTTCTTCTCTGAAACCACATACCCAAATGATGCCAAATATGGTGTCGAAAGTCCCTAGGTGGAGTAGATTAAAGTTTGTACAAATCAACATCGTGCGGCATCCAAGATGGCCGCCATTGCTATAAATAGCAAAAACCTATAAATGGTCATTACATGTTTATTTATGGACCGATTTAGTTCAAATTTGAGATTTAGAAAGTAGATGTCTAGCCATTTAATATATGTAACAGGTTTTTTTGTAACTTTTTCTGTTTGCTCGTAATTAGCGGAATATGCAAATTAGATGCTAAATTTGGTGTGGAAAGTACCTAGGTTGAGTAGATTAAAGTTTGTACAAATCAACTTCATGGGGCATCCAAGATGGCCGCCATTGCTATAAATAGCAAAAACCTATAAATGGTCGTTACATGTTTTTATTTTTGGACCGTTTCAGTTCAAATTTGAGATTTAGAAAGTAGATGTCTAGCCATTTAATATATGTAACAGGTTTTTCTGTTACTTTTTCTGTTTGCTCGTAATTAGCGGAATATGCAAATTAGATGCTAAATTTAGGCAATTCTTTGAAAATCTTCTTCTCTGAAACCACATACCCAAATGATGCCAAATTTGGTGTGAAAAGTCCCTAGGTGGAGTAGATTAAAGTTTGTACAAATCAACTTCCTGCATCATCCAAGATGGCTGCCATTGCCATAAATAGCAAAAACCTATAAATGGTCATTACATGTTTATTTTTGGACCGATTTAGTTCAAATTTGAGATTTAGAAAGTAGATGTCTAGGCATTTAATATATGCAACGGATTTTTCTGGTACTTTTTCTGTTTGCTCGTAATTAGCGGAATATGCAAATTAGATGCTAAATTTAGGCAATTCTTTGAAAATCTTCTTCTCTGAAACCACATACCCAAATGATGCCAAATTTGGTGTGGAAAGTCCCTAGGTGAAGTAGAATAAAGTTTGTACAAATCAACTTCCTGCATCATCCAAGATGGCTGCCATTGCCATCAATAGCAAAAACCTATAAATGGTCGTTACATGTTTATTTATAGACCGATTTAGTTCAAATTTGAGATTTAGAAAGTAGATGTCTAGGCATTTAATATATGTAACAGATTTTTCTGTAACTTTTTCTGTTTGCTCGTAATTAGCTGAATATGCAAATTAGATGCTAAATTTAGGCAATTCTTTGAAAATCTTCTTCTCTGAAACCACATACCCAAATGATGCCAAATTTGGTGTGGAAAGTCCCTAGGTGGAGTAGATTAAAGTTTGTACAAATCAACTTCCTGCTTCATCCAAGATGGCCACCATTGCTATAAATAGCAAAAACCTATAAATGGTCATTACATGTTTAGTTATGGATCGATTTAGTTCAAATTTGAGAATTAGAAAGTAGATGTCTAGTTATTTAATATTTGTAACAGATTTTTCTGTAACTTTTTCTGTTTGCTTGTAATTAGCCGAATATGCAAATCAGATGCTAAATTTAAGCGATTCTTTGAAAATCATCTTCTTTGAAACTACAAAGCCAAATGAAGCCAAATTTGTAACAGGTTTCCTGAGAAGGTTTTGTTGCCACAATTTTCAAGAATTTTGTAAATCAGGTGTAATATTTCATCAATATTTTGAAAATCTTCTTTGAAACCACTAGGCTAATTTAAATTAAATTTGTCTTGCCAGACAAGCCAATGTTACATCCAAGATGGCCCCGTTTCTATAATGAGAAACACATAAATAGCCATTGTGGATTCATTTTTCAGCTGATGATAAATAAAACATGTTTTCCTAAAAATTTGTTTGAATAAAATGTTTTTGAAGTACCAGTAATATCTTTTTCTGATTAATGACTATTTTGTTTCTGTAGGCAAATTGATTTCATTAATATGCAACTTAGACATAGGCAGTGGTAAATAATGACTGATCATGCCAAATTTTGTTCATAAATAATTTCTTCAGCTGACCTATTTACAACTGGTCCAATTGCCATATGTCCTGCCTTTGGAATACAATAATAAAACAAAATTAAACACATTAACTAACACGAAAAACTATAAATTTTTTGTATAGGCGTGTATATTAGAATATTGTTGGTATTGATGTAACGATCATTGTGATATATAGATTAAGGTCAGGGGTTCAAAGGTCAAGGTCACAGATACAAAATAATACTGAAATGGTTAATTATCTTGAAAACTATTAACATTTTCTGTAGGCATATATATTAGAATGTTGTAGATATTAATTCAACTACTATTTTGATGTATAGAGAAAGGTTATGGGTTCAAAGGTCAAGGTCACGGATGCAAAAAATTGCTGAAATTGTCATATCTTCATTATTTGATCAGATAATGACATGGGGTTTTCAGTTTTGAAATATTCTTGTAATTACCTTCAAAATAAGGTCAAGGTCAATTGTGAAGGTTATTACCTAATGTTTTACCTTTCTTGAAAAAAAATTGTTGACCCAATTTTTACGTAGTGTACAAATAAGATGTGTGTTTCAACCAAATCATTGAAAATTTTCTCCTGAATTGGCCAATTCTAACCCAATACAGCATGAAAAGTCCTTTAGTAACAGTAATCTAAAAGTTGTGTATGGCATATCAGCCAAACTCCAAGGTGGCTTCTGTTCCTATACATAGCAAAAGATGAAAGACCAATGCAGATTTGGTTTCCAACCACTTTGGTTCCAGTTGCAATTGTAAAAAGGAGGGGGAATGCCATTTCACAAGATTTGCAGTTTATTTATCCAAAATGTAAATTACCTGCCAGTTGAGCATCACAGGCCCTATTGGGCCTCTTGTTATAGTGAGTATGTTCCTTTTAATTCAGGCAGTGTTCTAATAACTTGGCGAACAAGAGCTATGGAGAACTTTTACTGTTACCCCTGGTACGTTTGGCACATATTTTTACAGTGAATATATTCCTTTCTCTTCAGGGAAAGTTTTTAAAAGGATTCATATCTGGACAAAAGTCTGGAGAGCCCCTTTCACTATGTAAAAGGTGTTTAGTGCATGTTCTCGTAAGAGCTATATTGTAAAATAGGGTGGTGGTGCTACCTGAACCTTCTCATGCGGGTACTGAATCATGTAGGTGTATTTCAGTGGTATAAGTTGATAGTTTCTAGTGAGTATGATCCTATTCTTAAACAATATTGCCATCACTTGAAAACATAGTTTTGCTCAGATATTAACATGTATTATTAAGTATCTGGAAATGAAGCGTTATTCTGCATAAGGGATTAAGGAGAGTTACAAGTAATTTTAGGACCCGAGATTGTTTGGTTGGTTGAATGTTGCTTAACGTCGCATCATCAATTTTTCAGCTATTTGTACGAGAACTACTTTATTAATCTCTATTGATTAAACTATGAACAATTTTATGTATGCATGTGAAGTGCGAGTGTGTTGTATGGTCTGCCTTGTACTAGCACACACCCAGGGCGACTTTAACGTGCAAGCTCACACCTATAAGTATGTAGCAGAGAAATAATGTATTTTGATATTGGTAATTTTCTTTGCCGAAGTGAAGATTTTTGTGTAACTGAGGTAGGAGGGTGATTCTGATTTCTTAGTATCTAACACGACAACATAAAGGGCAAGTTTACAAGTGCATTTTGACTGTAAATTTAAATTTTTTAAAAATTAAACTGTTAAACTTGACAGTTACATGAAAGGAAAAACATAAGCTTTAAAGTAACAGTTTTTACATCAATTGAATGCAAACATATCTGGGAGTTCCTAAATACTGATGTTTATAAAACACATAGAAGTAAGTCTGACAGGTACTTGCCCTTTAATAGGGTATATCCTCTTACAGAGCTTAAATATTAAATTACCCTGTACATTACAGCACTGAAATGGACATATCTAATATTTACATTAAAGAGTTAAGTCAAATACATAGGCTTTGTATATACAAAACACATACCTGCTCTCCTTACCTGTAACGAGGAACTTCAGGTATCTCGCATTTAGTACTTACCTTGAAAAATTAATTAATTTAAACACCTAAGAATAGTATCTGTAATTAAGTTTGATAAATGAATTTTAATATTTTTATTTTTATTCACCAGCTTTTCTTTTCATCTTTTTGTGTATAAAAAGTGCAAATATACATGAGATATAAATTGGCGTTCTATATAGGATACCTGCTTTCTTCTTTAAAGTACACGAAGATTTTTTTCTTCTTTCTAAAATTAAGAAGAGAAAAAGAAAATGGTCATTAACTAAAAATAGTAATTCAAACGCTTTATATATATATATATATATATTTTTAAAAATGGTAAAAGTACGGTACTTCCAGATGTTTTAACTCATTTAAAATGTTTTAGAAATTTTTCTTGTAAAATTGGTGATGCATGAAGTTTTTTAAAGTTTTTACAAGTACCTGGTATATTGAAAAAAGACCTACTTGTCATTATGTGGAGAATATTTCTCAAATATTTGAAAAGATTTTGAAAAGTGGTTTGAACATATTTACAATTGTCAAATTGTTGATTTTAACATACTTTTTAATATCTTAGTAACACAAAGATGGTTTTTAAAGCATTAAAATTTGTTGGTTTTAACGAGATTCTGTTTGCATAGTGACATAACTCAGTTAAAGAACATTATTTGTTTTAAAAATTTTACTGGAAACTTTGATCAGGTGTCAGTCAAAGTGAAATGGTTATTATCTTTTTTTTCATTTTCAAAATTTTAGTTGTGTTTAATCTATTGAAGGGTACCGGTATTCTCAAGAATGAAGCCATAGGTTTTTGTGAACAAGTGAAATGATATTCATTCCACTTGAAAAATTCAACTTTTCTTTTTAATTTTTTTACATCAAGTGTTCTAGTTTTTGAACTCTCTCTCTCTCTCTCTCTCTCTCTCTCTCTCTCCTCTCTCTCTCTCTCTCTCTCTCTCTCTCTCTCTCTCTCTCTCTCTCGTATATATATACATGTATATATATATATATCCAGAGATTTTTTTAATATTCGGAATTGGTGTTAAATGCGGTGTAAGTGATGAACATCCAACTTTATTCTAAACGACAATTATAAGAGTCAAATTTTTATTCATTTATTAGAGTAAATGCATCTATCTTAAATTATGTGTCCCTTACCTTCTTACTTTACAATTAATTTATGTGAAATTAAATAAATTTTATGTACTTTTAAACTTGATTTATTTTCCTTTTTACCAAAGTTTAGATTTACAAAAACATAACATATGTCATGGTTTTTAACTGATATTAATTGTATCAGTAATATAGTCAACAACATTTGCATATTTTAAATGTTTGACTTTTTCATTTTAGCAAAGATTCGCAAAACATAAAATTTATCAATTTTTGTACAGCGTGAACAAAGTGAACCTGTACTTTGTCATCGCTTTCTTCCAAGATATCGAGCTTCTTTGCTATGAAATTATAAAGATATGAGTACACCTGGAAATAGTGCGCCTGATAAATGAGCGTGAAAGAAGTATATCTGTTTTATCGTGAGATATGTATTCTGAGACGGGTAATGCATTGGTTACATATGCACATTTGGAATAAATTTTCGGAATACATTTCAGAATCTACTAAAATATTGCGACGGGATGCATCTAATAATTTCTGCAATTTGGCGAACTGATCTCATGTTTACAATAAAAAGTAGTTCGAGAAGTTTGCGTCCTACGATGTAAAATCATAACTTTTTAAGAAATGAACAGCAACGGCAGGTTGTTTAATAATTCTTCGTGAAATCTACGGAAATTTAAATTTATTTTGAAGGTTATGATAACGTATTTTAATGTTGAGGCAATTGTGTCATATTTTAAAATGTTTATCGATTAGATTTTACTTTCGTGAAAGGGAGATAATTCGTACAGTGTTGTATGCAAATTTTATATACAGTCGTTTTACCAGTTCCGAACAGGGTTTCATATAAGCGCTGCTGCAGACATCATCCACAAGCAGAGGAAATAAAATTTATGTGGTGTAATAATACAAATGTTTACCGATTCCAAAATATCGACACCTGTCCTCAAAAACACGTGGTAGTATGTTTTCTTGAAAAAAGCATTTCCGTGATCACGATTTGTTTACATCGTTAAACTAGGTCACCAACAATCTGTCGTACATTTAGGAAGCGGTTGAAGAAACAGCAAATTGAGAAAGTTATTTTGCGATTCCTTTAATTGAACGGGATTGAAATTTTAGATTATTCGGTAGTAAAAATTCGGAACTGGTAAAACAACTAAATGATCCAGTTATGCATACAACCGCTAGAACGTACCCCCTCATAGCGACGGTAGGATCTGCAAAACTCTACTTTCTCTCTATCCGAAATGACAAAACGATCGGGTACAACTTTTTTAAATTATAATTACCGATTGTCTTTTTCATATATTTATGAAATTAATTTTTTCTACCATTTAATTCAGCAATACATGGTTTGGTACATAAAAATTTGTTTCTTTTTCCAAAAAAACCCCATCCGTCGGACGGATCAACGACACCCCCCCCCCCCCCCGAATTTTCGGTTATATTCTGTCTTGCCACAACACAATTTTCCAAACTACGCTGTACAGCAGCACGGCAGTGCTATGTTTAATGAGATAATAGTTATTTTATTATTGCAGTCAACCACAACTGCATACCAATATTTGTCAGTAAGACGATGTAAACAATAATAAATAACAAATATCATGATCTTCAGATTTTAACACTGAATACCAATTTGTCTAGAAATACTTTAAAATAAATGATAAGGGAGATAACTCATTGGTACCTTAACTGAATGTATAATTTTCATAGTCAGCAATAAAATGAGAAAAATTGTGTTAAGAATTCAGTGACATCTGTAGCCTTTCTCATATCTCATTTACCTTACTTTCCGACGAGGCTTCAGTGGTCAAGTGCTCCGACTGTCTAGGTTTGAACCCCTCTCAGGACAGATCCTAGTGAGAAAGTTTGTTCCGTTTGTTAGCCAAGGTCGTGATTTTATTTGGGCATTACAGTTTCTTCCACCATAAAGTGAAAAACTTAGGTGGAAGACTCCATTACTGTACTTCATCTTTTTCCTTTTGACTATTTTCTCTTTGGTACAATACCAGTCATCTGACTATTTTCTCTTTGGTACAATACCAGTCATCTGACTATCTTCTCTTTGGTACAATACCAGTCATCTGACTATCTTCTCTTTGGTACAATACCAGTCATCTGACTATCTTCTCTTTGGTACAATACCAGTCATCTGACTATCTTCTCTTTGGTACAATACCAGTCATCTGACTATTTTCTCTTTGGTACAATACCAGTCATCTGACTATTTTCTCTTTGGTACAATACCAGTCATCTGACTATCTTCTCTTTGGTACAATACCAGTCATCTGACTATTTTCTCTTTGGTACAATACCAGTCATCTGACTATTTTCTCTTTGGTACAATACCAGTCATCAGCTAAGTACAGAAAGATGAAACAGATGATGGACAGTCACACAGCCAGTGAGCAAAACCCCTGTCTGTAGCTCAACCATATCTTAGTGCAATTTGAATTTGAATTGAATTTTTTAGGTTTATATGTTTAATGGATGACTTCTGTGAGTTCTAATGCAGTTTGTTTTTATATTTTGTAGCATACACTGTCGCCGTATCAGAACCCTAACATGCCTCCCGGAGTCACAACTGGAATGCCCTTACACAATTCTGCCTATATGAATCAGTCGTTACCAGGACACGGCCTTGCACCACAGCACCCACAGCACCCACAGCTTAGTAGTAGTCCAGCTTTATTACAGCCCCCACCGATGCACCCCAGCGGCAGCCCTAGACCTCATTCAACAGGTAAAGTATATAGTCCTCAGCTCAATACAGCCCCGCCCATCCAATCCATTGTTCACAATGATTTTGTTTGTTTGAAACAACTACAGAATAAAGTAGTTTCCCATAGGAAAAATGATCAAATTTTCCCAAAAAGACCAATAAAATTCCCAAAAACAATAGTAATAAACATGTAAATCTATGAAAATAGATTACCGGTAAATTTTTCCAAATTTAAAAGGCAGAAGGTAGTTTTAAAAAAATCATAGGTTCACTTGACGGATGGCCGGCCACGCCCACAATGTTCCGACAAAGATTGCCATCACGGTACCAAAGTAGCATCACGGCAACTAATGACATACTAGTGTCAGTGACATCATTAAACGGAGCAATTCATTCTTTTTGCGTGTAATTCAAGCATGCCAGGCCTTTGTCAGAGCATTTGGGGCATGGTCAGCGATACATCAAATGTTATGTATGGTGTATCCTAATAGATTTGAAAGCCACTTATCCACCAACACTTTCATTTATGGGTCAAAGTACCTCTTACCACCTCAGTTAAAATTTAGCTCATGGCAAATCCTAGTGTGAGAAAGATTGCAATTTTGCTTGACAAAGATCAGTTGATTCTCCAGGTACTTCAGTTTCTTCCACCATCCTAGAACAGTCCACCTGGATATAAGTGAAAGAATCGTGGGTTAGTTTAATGAATTGATAGATATACCAGTATGTATGATATTATATTTCAATTCTTTTGCAGGTAACATGGTTGATCTCAGCGGATCTTCACCGGCAAACAGTTTTCACCGAGCTTCACCGTGTCCTTCACCCGGATCAATGGTTAACAAAAGTTTATCACGACAATCACCCCCATCTCGGGGACCTCCAAATATGTGCGGCATGATTCCAAATTCCAGAAACGACATGCTTAGCCCAGATGTAAATATATAAAATATTTTGTAAATTATTTGTTGAAAATACAAAAAGTAAATAGAAATTCATCAAATTGAAACAATTTTTAAAATTGTTGATTCATTAATGATATGCTTCTAACAACTGGGCCCTGTGTTCGATATACTTAAATGCACTGGTCTATAATAATATCTAGATAAAGGTCAAGCGGACTGGTCAATGTTGTTGGTCTATACCTTGACAGTGTGCATGTACACATGTTCTGTTTTAAAACGTAGATTTTCACAGGATTTCCATGTATGTAGCGGTATTTAATGACCTCAATTATCGTGAAGAAGCATCAAAGATTGTCCGTTATATCATAGGAAATACGTCTTACATTGTTGTACATAAACTGCTGCATACTTAAGTAGATAATTACCTTGTTAAAACATGACAGATTTTTGAAACTGGCTATAGTTTAGAAAAAAAAATTCTGATGAATTACATGCATGTGTGTATATATATGCACATGCATGTTTATATATATACACATGCACATGTATATACATACCACACACAGGGAACATGTTGTTGATTTTTATTATAATATTTTAACTATTTTTTATTTATTTTTACCTACAGGTTCAGCAAAGACCGTCAAGTGCAAATTTAATTTCCCGAGCAGCTGTTTCACTGACTACCCCTAGTATCCAGACCTCAAATTATCCGTCCCCCTTACAATCATCATATCACCCAAGTAAGTACACCATTACAATTACCATCACTAGTACAATGTACTGTAAACGGGAAACCCGAGCGCAAATTTATTTTTACACTTTTTCATGGCCTTACCTTTCCGCTAAAATAAATTGACTCGGTTAGCACTCCAAAAGTTGATAGTCTAAAATAAAACTGCTTATTCCTTCTGTAAGTAAACTTGCTAAAATAAGTATGCGCCAATATCCAGATTCAAGTTATCAACTCTCCACAAAAACCAAGTGGGTACACTGTCTGATACCACCTGTAGTTAACACATATACCACCCCATACAAGAGGGAGGAGGGGATACACAGCATTTTAGCTCAGGTGTACAGTGGATTGTATAACATACAGCAGGCTTGAACTTTAGGTTTTAGTGTAAAAGTTTTTGGTATAATATGCATGTGCAGGTGAGCTAAGCTATTCTTTTGACAGCGCTTGTTCAAAACATTAGGCTTCAGTATCAGATCTAATATATCTCTCTGCCTATCACAGAGACAAAGAGAGAGAGAGAGTTTGAAATATGTTCTTGTCTTTATGACTTTTTGGAGATACCCAGGTAGTGTTGATGTTGTATATACTTAAAATGTATACTCTCTCTCTCTCTCTCTCTCTCTCTCTCTCTTCTCTCTCTCTCTCTCTCTCTCTGCAAGATCGATTGTAGAAAAAACTATACATGTGTAATTCTGCTGTTGCTATGGATTTTTGATATAAAGATCTGTTTTTGACATTTGTTTAATGATTTACATTTCAAGTGCTGTTATACTAACCAGCTACATTGACAAGCTGCAGAAATTACAAGTGCTGTTATACCAACTAACAAGCTATGTTGACTAGCTACATGATTTTCTGCTTACTTTCATTTATTATAAGACTATATACAAAAAACCTAATTCTGCTTTATATATCATGATTGACCTTGATATAGAAAGGTTACTCGCAAAGCTTCTCACATTCTCCTGTAATAAGCTTATATTCTTCGAGCCGATTCATTTCCTTTGGATGTGGTAGCTCATCATGTCAGCCATATCAACAACCAAAATCCTCTTTTTGTATTATCCATAGTATAAGTTTTTCGTTAGTAACCTGTCTCTAAGTTGTTATGTGTTTTAATAATATTATGACATTATCAGACACTTCCTAGACAAATCATAAGCCTTAATTACATGAAAACCTGGGCATATTGTGTTTTATTTACCGTTTACATAATCTGATTTAAGAGATAGAGTTGCACTTTATGGTTGGTGGGTGTGGGTATATTTTGGCAGGTGACATTGACCTGAACAAGATCGTTGTCATTACCGGCCTTGATCTTTGTGAACTATAAGTGTGATCTGATCTTCATGGAATATTTGTATGATCTGTTATTGAAACATATTGTAATCATGTTTTATGATATTTCCTTGACGACTGAAGTCACATGACTATAAAATCATTGTTTTTTAAAATTTGATCTTTATCGTATTCCTGCTTAGTTAATATCGATAAACACGTAACTTGATCCATATCAGATCATTTCTGCTTGATGTGTGCAATTATATCTTTGGTCTTCTGCTGTTTAGACCACTTTTGGGACAACTGTGATAAAATAAATAATAAAATACAAAAAATAGGGTCACTTAGTATACTTACTATGTCTGTCATGGTATTTGGTTGTGGTTGGTTGGTTAAATGTTGTTTTACAACAGATCAGCAATTTTTCAGGTAGTTTTTATAATAATAAGAACAATTACCTCTTAACAGTTAAACTAAACACAAAAACTAAAGTTCATTGTGCTGCATGAGTTTTGTACAAGTGTTTCTAGTCTGCTTTGTATATGTTTTACTTCACACTTATGATCACTTTTTATGTACTAGTAGACAGACCACTTTGTTTTTTATACTAGTACAGAACCAACAGATAGAGGCTTACTACAAGGAAAAACATTTCTTACTTGCAGTCAACCTTGTTCAAACCCACAGCAATATAACTGTTATCTAAATCTATAACTTACAATTATGTATTTATTTATTTATTTATTTGTTTATTTATTTATAGACGACTACGGAATGAACACTGCTGAACTTACTGGTATGTCAAATTATACACATCATCAATGGGGTAACCCACATCAAGGATCCCTCACTTCTGGAATACCACCTGGAGGACTGTCTGTACCACCCCCTGGGTAAGACAACAATTGTATTGTTTTGATACCAATATTAAGAGACGTTTTCAAAGAAAATGTGAATTGAATAGCTTATTTGGCATACACCTTTGATTTCAGTGGTTGCCTAGGTGACTAAAGGTCTATACCCCGTGTTTACAGATTATAGTACCTCTCACTGCCTAGATTGAAATCCGATTGGGACAGATCTGTGTGAAAATTAGTTCACTAATGGAAGGTCTGCGGTTTTCTCTGGGCAATCTGGTTTCCTCCACCATCCTTGAACAGAGCTCCTCAATATAAGAGGACAAATCTTGACTAAGGTCTGAAATTCCATTACTCCACTTCACTTAGGATTTTAGTGTAAGCATGTTATGTTTAGTAAGAGAATGTTCTATGGTCAGTTACCAACTACTGTATGTGTAAGAAATAATGGCTGGTATAACATTTTACAAATTAATCAGCACTTGAGTTTTCACTGGTATAAACATTCTTAGTATGCTCAATTCATATATTATGTGATGCATTTAAGTTGGTAATGTATTTACTTTCACAATTAAATGACACTCTGTAAAACCTCGAATCATCACCAACATTTGTTCTGTCAATTTTTGGCATTATAAAGAGTCTGGCAGTGAATCAAGGGAAGCTTATAAAGAAAAACCTAGAGGAAATGGGTTTTGAGACATTAAAACAGCATGGCAAAGTTATTGAGAGGCTTTATAATGAGGCTTTACTGTATACTGTCAATATTTCCACTTTTAAAGTATGTTATTCCTGTGTGTATTATACTTTATTTTCATGCATATTTATTTATTTGCAGAGCAAATGCCGGACATGTATCACCCCTGGCAGTTAACACAATGAATCAGGGTATTCCAATGCATATAAAAAGTGAGCCTATATCACCACCAAGAGATTCTACAAGTGTTTCATCCAATCACCATTCGTTACGGCCTCCATCACAGGGTCAAGGTCATTTATCTCCTGTTCATCAATTAAATCAAAGTCACAGTAATAATTCTTCGCCGACAGGAACTTCTCATTCTCTAGACTATGATGGACCCTTATTAAAAAGACCTCGAGTTGATGGCTGGGCCACCTGAGGTCCAGTTGTGTATTATTAAGTGGACAAAACATTATTGTACAGATGAAAAGTGAAGATAAAATATCACCATAGTGTTGACCCTAGCTTTGACCTTTTACCTTGACACTTGAGATTTTTACCTCTATCACAAAGCCCTGTTATATTTTGTGTTACCATGGCTACACTATTACTGTTTTGCATGTGCCTTGAAGGAGAATTGACCCAGTTTGTATATAAACATTTCCCCATTAATATTGTTTATGTGATATAATATTTGTTGAATATATGAAATTTAATATAAATTTATTTGTACAGAAATTAAACATGTCTGCTTTTACCCATAATTCACATGGAGGATATAATTATTACCCATGATTCACTCGGAGGAAACAATCATTACCCATAATTCACTTGGAGGAACACAATCATTACCCATAATTCACATGGAGGAATCAATTTCTCATTATGTTCCATTGGATATTTTTCTCATCGACTGTATTTGAAATTGATGTCACAATATATTGAATATTTCATATTGCTGTATTTTCAAACAGTCTGCTTAAACATTATGTGAAATGATATCAATGGTGAAAATCATTTCAATGGATACCAAGCAATTATTGGAAAGTATTTTGTAGTCACCGGTACATTGTGTGTTTTTAACTTTTGAGAGAATGGTATGTTAAAGATGCCAAAACTGTGTTGAGTGTTTAGATAGTTTGACAGTAGTCTCTGGGATGTATTAGTTTGACAGTCTCGGCGATGTATTGAATTATTATGGTATATACATGTTTTGTCCTTTCTGTTGAGAAACCCACCTACTTACATAAAAAATAATAGTGCTAAATGATTCTCAAATACAGCAATTCCTGTTTGTGTAGCCCACCTATCATTTGTGTGAGGGTTAGATTAAAACACAAAAATAACTGGTTATTATATAATTGTCAACACAAATAAGTAAATGAACCATTATTCTAGTAAGTCAGTTAAGGGGAGGTAACTCTAAAAAGAACGAGATTGACTTCTATTATGTTTTCATCTGCATGCAATGATTTATACTAGCCTGACCAGAAATAATACTAATGAATTATCAGATTTCCTAGAAAATTTGATTTAGGAGAATATATTTTTGGAGCACCTGTATTTATATATTTAACTCAATTAAAATCTTTATTTGGAAATATAATTATTAATATACACACATCGGGTTGTTGTCTGGTGTTTTCTGAACTTTGTTTTTGATAATTATCCTCAGTACTTTAGGTTCTTCTCAATTTATTATTTTCTTTTTTTTTTAAATGATTATTTTCTTAACTTTTTTTGTCTTCATCCACAAAAATAAGTTAACTAACCTTAAAAATTCCACTGCCAATGCCTTATGAATAATTTAAAACATATCAGTTGTTTAATCATTGTTATATATTATATATAGAGACCTGAAGTGTGTGGCTTTAGTATAGTAGTAGGGTATTTCATTTTCACTGGCTAGATGCACATTTCCAATAAAACTGGGGATGGTAAAGTAAAGATGATCACAACATTTTGTTTAATGATATGCCAAATGTTGTTCATCATTTACAATAAACATTTGGCGAGTGAGAAAAACATATTTTAGTTTGCAAAATAAAACCAGTTAAGCTGAAATATTAAATTCTTTGACAGGTTTAGACAGCTGGTTAATACATCAGTGTTTCTCACTGCGGCCACCTGAGTTTGAATCCAACTTTGGACAGATTCTATATCAGTTTGCTAGTTTGTGGTTGTGGTTGTCTCTTGGTACATCTGTTTTTCACCACAATATAAGGAGTACCTTAATCGACTCAATTTGACTGGGGTTTAAACACCAGCCTACTCGTCCAACCTTTTACAATATTAGAGCTATGCATTTGAGGTCTTGAGAGATTAATATAAACACTATGTTGTATATAATTAGAGAGTGAATTTAAAGTATCAAATAATCGTTTTAGTGCTATACGAGAGAGATTTGCTTGTTGGTGCAGCAGTAAGTGGGTAGAAGAGAATTATTTTTGTAAAATATTTATTAAATTTCATCTTGTGTGTAAAATCTTTAGCTCACCTGGGCCAAGAACGCAGGTGATTAATAAGGCCCATGGGCCTCTTGTTCATCTCTCTTTGTGAGATCATGATTCAATTTATTTTGTGAAGACTGATTTTGAAGAATTGCTATATATATACATAAATACAGTGTATTGAAAAGTAAAAGGCGTTATATCTTCGTTTTAATTTTAACACATTATTTTTCCTTTTAAAAAACTGATGCTTAAGAAGAAACAAAAACGTAAAAGTAAACATGGACTCTATAGGATATGTTATAGCATAACAAAAGGAATGTGCAGAAGGTTGTTTGCAAATTTTACCAGTACATTTTCAGATTTTCTATTTTTGAAATTTTGAAAATTTGAAAATTTGGAAAAGAAAAAACCCCAAAAATTTGGAAATTTAAAATATTTATTATAAATAAAATATAAACATTTTACACCTCCTTATTAAAATTATAAAAGTTTTACTTTATATAAATTCTGTATAAGAGCGATTTCTGTCAAATCAGTTGATGATGCAGAATGGCGTGTTGTAAGTTGTAGACTTGATGATCGTGTTTGGTTTGTGGGGTGGGTTAGTAAATAATTGCTGTGTTAGAATCTGATAATCAAACATTTAGCACATGAAATATTAATCACAGTATCATCATTATCCTCACAATCATCTCACTTCTTATCACTATCATCATTATCAATAAATGTATTATCAAATTTTAATATAAATATTATGTGCATCGAATGAAGGCATGGTTATTGTACAGAATTGTAAAGATGAAACAAACTTGTGCCATATCATGTGTAATATGCCTTTTAAAGAAGAGTCTATGTAATATGTTATTAAATGGTTATTATTTATATAAAATGTAAAATAATAATAAATAATGATAAATAAATAATATATGTTACCTGTAGGTAAAAAATAATTATTAAACTCTGGCTATTTTTACTTAGATCTTTAATGCAATGGCTCTTTGCAAAAGTGAGATTTTATATGTACATTGTATTAAAAATATGCTATGTTTCCATTCCTGATAGCCAAAATCGCTATTGGCTACTTATTTCTGAAAAATTGTTTCAAAAAGTAATTTATTTTAGCAAATTTGTGGAAAAATACTTTAAAAAGGACTATATTTTCACAAATTTTGGAAATTTGGCTACTAATTATTTTAAATTTATGGAAACCTAGAATATGTATCTAAACGTTTTGATGTTAAAGGAAATTTTTGAAAAAGAAAAAACTAAAGCTGTATTACTATTTATTTTCAATATATTCTAAAAGTCATAATGTATTTGATTGTCTTAATTTTTGGAAAGATATTCTAAATGAACATTCATGTAATCTACAACATTATAAACTTCCAAATGCAAAATTTTAATACTTTGCCATACAATTGTTCTGCCTGTACTTTTATGCTCAGTAAAGGCTATGGTTTAGTAAGAGTTCTAAAGAAATTTTAATGTTTTCTATCTATCAACAAATTTATAATTAAAGTGGATTCATGTCATTAAAGGTTATAGCTGGGACCTCTCGATATAAGTGAAATAGTCTTGACTGGGACGTAAAACACCATTACTCACTCACTCATTAAAGGTTGTGGACTTGTTATTTGGGGTTTTATGCCACTTAAACAGGACGCACAACCACTCTGCTGAATCTATAGGCCTGTAGACTCTGGACCGAGGTCACTTTACAGGTTTATGGTCTCCAAATTTTCAGTTAGACTGGTTATATATCATAAATTCAGTTAAATGTTATTAGACATTTTGAGATTCTTGCCGATGAGAATTTCAACATAATTTCAGACATGGATCTATATAGTCTAGCAAATGATTTAGTAAAACTGCAGTACTAAAATGTCATCTCGAAGCAAATGCCACAGGTTTAATAATTATTTTTTACCTATAGCAATGTAATTATGAACTTTTATTTTTCAATTACCTCCAAAAAATCAAAATAAATGTTGGTGTCTTTCCCCCATTTATAATTAGACTATTACACCAGAATATATTAACTATTCCACAAAATTCTATATTCCATAGTTATGACAGTAGAATCTTATAAATATCACTGATTTAGATTTATAATTTGTATTTCATTCTTAAGATTTTACAAACTGTATATTGGTTGTCAGAATCTTGAGAGATATTATCGGTAGTCAATAATGAGTTATGTCCCTTTGACAGTAATATTACACATAATTTATTTTTGTGGTGCTGCTTATGTTATTATTTCAGCAAATCAGGAGATTAAAAATATGTAAATTAATTAATAAGGTTTTGCTAATTATCTTCCAAGCAAGTTGAAAAGTATTTTTTAAAAATCATACGGTGTAAGTATCTAGGTCAAACCGGTGTAAGTATTTTTTGTCGAGCGACCTAATTTATTAATTAAGTGTTAGTTTGTGATAATTCATTATTTTTCTTGAGTTTTAATGTTGCCTTATTATATTATTATCATTTTATTTTCTTTGGTGTTACAATAAATTTCAGTTTTTTATGTTGTATATGAGGTAAATACAATCAATTTGTTCATGTTTAAGACTATCATTTCTCGGAGAAAGGCACTGGGAGTATTTTTAAAACTGACAATATTTATATTTAACTATAATTTTAAACTTTCAAAAAGTATATTTTATTTACTTAGTTCTTATGTTTATTTTTATTGAAATGTTAATGATAAAAAAACTAATTAATTAAATGGACTTTTACTAGTGTACCATGTGATTAATTATCAAAAATGTTTGTGCAGAATGTCATAGAAAACATTTGTATTAGAAATTCCATGGAAACAAACTTTTTACTGGAAAACAACAACTATGCTTTTCCATGTCACATTGAAACAATAGTTTTACGCAAACATTATGGGGTATCGTCTGGTACACGGGCAAAATCTATTCGCGAATTTTTTTTATTGGATTTTTTAACTTTAAAGCTAGCAAAAACCTTAAAACAAAAAGCTAGAAAAAGAAACTGATTTTATTGTTAAGAATTTTAAGTTGAATCTCTTTTACTGTTATGAAGAATAGATTTTTATGATGATAATACATAAAATGCCTTAGAAACTGAAACGTGAAGTAAAAAAAACTTATCAATTGTTTTGTGTGTAAATAGATACTATGTTGTAATCCAGTTTCTACTGGCCAGCATCACAATCATTTTACTTTTGTTGTTAAAAGTATTCTTATAGTTATACCTGAATATACAGGTAACTTGATTATAGGTATACCTGAATACACAGGTAGCTTGATTATAGGTATACCTAAATACACAGGTAGCTTGTTATAGGTATACCTGAATATACAGGTAACTTGATTATAGGTATACCTGAATACACAGGTAGCTTGATTATAGGTATACCTGAATATACAGGTAACCTAATTATTGGTATACCTGAATATACAGGTAACCTAATTATAAGTACTGGTATACCTGAATGGAAAGGTATATTAACTTAAGTTAGTGCATATCTTAATCCAAAGAACCAATATCCAGTCTTTGTGCATGGCAAAGTTTAATTTGTAATTAATTATAAAACTTTTGAACATACATGAACAGTATTTAGAATATCCTGATTACCAAAGAGATACAAAAAAAAATAATTAAAAAAAACAGACTTCCTTATCAATGATGTGCAAACAAAGCTACCTGAGAAATCAAGTTTCACAGAACAACTTCTTGACTTTGAAACTGATATCAGGATCAATCTGACCCATTTTGGTCTTTGTGTAACTCGTAAGATTTTCAAAAGAAATATAAGAACAGGGAAGTCTATGACTCATTACCTGTCTTTGTATGGTTATGTTTGTAGCAGGTAATATTTCTAAAACAAAGAGAAAATTATCTCACCTGGCCATAGGTTATTTTACTTGGAATTTTAAGTGTCAAGTTGTTTGTAAACCCATGTTTTGCCAAAAAAGACTGGATAATCATATACAAAAAAAGTAGTTGACAAGAAAATGCAAATATCTTTACCATCATGTTATAATTTCAATGACATGAATGTATCATAAGTGAAGTTATTGATACTTATTTCAATCCTGTCACCTCTGTAGTCATAATGGTATAATCCAAATAATGCAACAGGATATACCATTACTATTTTCTAGGGTTTTAATAATTGACTTTGTAATAGATGTAGATTCTTTCTAGATTGTATTACTTCTAATCAAGCCAGAGCTCTTTTTTTTAATTGTTTGGCTTCAAATTAAAGGGAGACACGATAACTTCTCCTTGTGTAATAACGATATCATTTCCTGTATAGGTTACCATAGCAACATCATTAGTTTATCATCAGTGTTACACAGTAGAAAGAAAGCTAGATATGATTTTTATGCCTTAAAGAAATGGTAAAGAATTTTGCATTTTGATTTGTAATGTTTACAATAGTTATTTATTTTGATGATGATGATGATACACAGCTGTTTACAGATACCAAATACACAGTAAAAAATCTATTGTTTCATTTTACGCCTAGTTTGTTTTGTGCAATGTTATGTTTGTATTAGTTAATAAATTGGATGAAAACAATATATTTTGTCTGTATCATTCTTTGATTGTTAGAATAATGTTTGCACATTAGGCCATAATAAATAAATTTCTAGATTTCTGTCCTCACTCACTCGATTTTAACCTGACAATATCTCTTTTGCGCTTTCTGCAGGTAAGATTAAAAGTGTCAAATTTTAATAATCAAGTATTTTACTTGTTTTATATACCTATAGTTACATTCTGTGACCTGACTAACAACAGCTGTGGTCTAAAGCTCATGTGTTACAGAATACAGTTCCTCTCAAGCCCTTAGTTCAAATCCTACTAGGACAGATCCTAATACGAGACAGTTTGTCAGTTTACTTGCTAAAGATTGGTTTTCCGCAACATTCCAGATCTGACAATCTCAATATAATTCAAAACAAGCATATAAATCTATGTCCAAACCACAATCCCAAAGCAAAGTAAAAACTTTGAAGCTGGCAGGGAAGGGTAAGCACCTACTGTTTAGTTAACTACATCCGTCACGTGTGTAATAAAAATTGGGAATGAAAGGAACATGGAACTATTGGATGTCAAGTACATGTAAGTGAAGGCATTTTTACTGAGATATTTTGAGCACTGGTATTAATTGTAGGTATGAGTGGAGTGGAGTAATCCTGTGTAAATTTTTCCTGTTTTATGCTCCAGTTGAAGTTTCTTTCAATCATATCGAGGTGGTCAGTTCTTGGATGGTGAATGAAGTGCTGAAAAAAAGCCACCGACCTTAAGTTAGTAAACTGACAAAATTTTTTACACTAAAATCAGCCTGAATGAGATTCAAACCATGACAGTAAGAGGCATTGAGGTCTGTGAACTTTAGCCCACTTGTCCACCAATGATGAAGAAACAACAAATGACACTTCCTACATTTGCCATTGGTCAATTTAGTGACGAACTCTTGAGCTTCAACACTACATTGTAGCTGGTTATGCCAATAGTATTACAATTGTGTTGTTCTAATTGTGGTATGATTAAAGTTCCGTTGTTGTAACTGAAATCAAACAAAAGTTTGTTTGGCTGTATGTTGTTTCTCAGTAATGTTTAGGATTAATCTAACGGCAAGTTAATGTGGTGCACAAATTTTGTGCTGTAATTATATGATCAGCTTTGTACTGGTGCACACTTATGGCGACCTTTTAAGTGATAATACACATGCCCGGAATGTCACAGATAAACAAGACCACTCCTTATACCAGGACCCAAGTCAACCACTAGAGGCCTACGCCAAGGAAAAACTCATTCTCATTTGGAGTTAAATGCTACAATTTCTAAATTTACATATATCTGGTATTAAAGGCAATCAAGATGTGGTATAATTCGTCCATAATCTGATGGCAGTGTTAATAAACATGGACAGGTTTAAATACTGCATATAGGTGTATGTGTAATTGTGTATAATAACGCCGGCCCATGCTTATTTCGTTACCATTTTCCTAATATTAAAATAGACTCGCTGTATACTCTGCCATATGATTGTGGAAGACCTATAGCATCATAAAAATCCAAAATGCTAAGTTACAGGAAGTGCCTCTGATCAAACCATATATATATATCCACAAAATTTGAGATGTATTGGACCCTATACGCAGTTTTAGACCCCAGTCAAAATTCTTTCACTTACCTGTATATAAAGGTGGTCAGTTCATGGGTGATGGAAACCATAAAGTTCAGAGAAAACAGCTGATCTTGAACAAGTGAACTGAAACTGTAAGAGGAGAAACATAGCTCACTGCACCTGTGCTCAATCAAAACATTTTATCCAACAACTTTAAGTTAGATGATTAGGCCAACACTAGGACTGTGACATAAGTTCTCTGTACAGTCAAACCAAAACACTGTCTGTCTAATAATGCATCACCATCTGCAGTCCATACACAAAATAAAGACAATAATTTATTTTTATTTATGTTTTTTATTATTTATTTTATTTGAAGAGTAAACATCAGACATGTATCAAAAACATTTATTTATCATGATTAACAGACTAAGAGAAATGAGAGGAGGAGAATGATGATATACCTGTTCTCTTCAGCACTGGGTAACACGATGATATACCAGTACTGTCCAGCACTGGGTAACATGATGATATACCAGTACTGTCCAGCACTGGGTAACACGATGATATACCAGTACTGTCCAGCACTGGGTAACACGATGATATACCAGTACTGTCCAGCACTGGGTAACACGATGATATACCAGTACTGTCCAGCACTGGGTAACATGATGATATACCAGTACTGTCCAGCACTGGGTAACACGATGATATACCTGTACTGTCCAGCACTGGGTAACATGAGGATATACCAGTACTGTCCAGCACTGGGTAACACGATGATATACCTGTACTGTCCAGCACTGGGTAACACGATGATATACCAGTACTGTCCAGCACTGGGTAACACGATGATATACCAGTACTGTCCAGCACTGGGTAACATGATGATATACCAGTACTGTCCAGCACTGGGTAACAGACTAAGAGAAATGAGAGGAGGAGAACGATGATATACCTGTACTCTTCAGCACTACGAACACTTATAACCTACACAAAACACAGGTATTAAATATTCGTAAACAGTAACTGATGAGATAGCTTCAAGGTACCCAGGTCTGCTTTAATATATCATTTTTTATTTATAACAAGAGTTGAGCTAAAAATGAATTGTGCTAATACACCGTTCACAAAAGTAATAGTGGCTTAAAGAGAAAAATAACACATACATTGACATGATTCTACATATTTTAAAGATTGTTCAGTGGTACAAAGCATATATGCTGGGTAACTCATAGGGTTAAGTTGTAACACAAGTGATATAACTCACAAATGTGACACATCAGATAAAAACAATACTTATTGGCCATATAATGGATTTTAGGATTTTTATTTCTACTCAAACTGTATTCATATCTCACTAACATGATATACAACAAGTAAACAAGATCTTGGTATTACACACAGTACCAAAGACTGAAAAAACAATCTGACAGTATGTAGGATATATGCCAACTCGCGTCATCATCTGACAAATAATTGACTGCATTTCACTATTATAAATACAATGTATCTTAAATTTATTTGATTGTGGAATTTAGATTGAGATATCTGATAAGTATATACAATACTGAACTCAAAAGATATATACTGTACATTATTATTGCAACATGTGTTTCATTCATGGAGAAAATGTCCACAATTTTCCGACATCATTTTTTCAGAATGAGTATGGTTTTCACTTGATGTTTATACTTATCTTTTCTACTACAGCCTGTGTTCACTGATTGTGCAACTCAAAAAGACATTTTATTATTCAAATACATAATTATTTAAGTACAAATTTTATTACAAATATGTTTGTCATGGAAAGTATGAAATGATGAGACCATGCACTCGTATTATAAATTATTCACTTATGTTTACACATTCATTCCAAGGCTGCCATTTTAAGAAATTTAAATATTTATAACAAGTTCAATTGATCATTAAATGTTCAAGATTATATTTTCAAAAATTTTCTTTTCATTTTACAGAGGTATAACAAACATGAAAATGATTTATAGAAATTCCATCCTGAAAGTCTAGCAGCAATTTTCAGCAAAAAGTGCTATTATTATGCAAGACTTCCACAAATGCCACAATAAATTCACAGAATTAACTAACCGTATTGGTAAAATAAATCAATTACTTAAGGAAGTGAATATTTGAGTACCGGTACTGACATTTATCAATTTAAAATACATGTAATTTCTGCTGTGCAGCAAATAGTCAAAACAGCTATCTAAATCTTACAGCCAAAATAAAATTGTTTACAAATGCAGTTATGGATTGGTTGTTTCTCTTTTCACTTTCAAGTAGGGCACTAATTATATGAACAGACAGATACTCTAGTTGTATTAGTTAACAATATGGCACTTTATATAAAATTTATCCAAAATTATACTCTTGAATTCTTCCAAAAATATCATATCACACATTTATAATTTTATACATGTAGTTTGATTTTAAGTATTAGTCATCTTTTTCATTTAAAACATATCAATAATCACTAATCAAAATGAATTTAGAATTTGACAAAAAGTGACATTTTATGAGGAATCTGGGTTTTGTTTTTTTAATTTAAAAGAATTTATCACTACCAAATTCTGCATCAAAGCAAATAATGAATGCTTTTACATTAAACATTACATTTTTTCATTTATGAAAAAGATAAAAAGACACTAACTGATGAACAATGCGTTTTGGTGGATTCAAGAGTTTTTTCATAATTTCTATAATCAGTTAATCTGTAAATTACCGTTGTTGATAAACATTTACCATAGTTATCACGATTCATAACATGATGCAATATCATAACTTTAAAATCCAGTTAATCCTTCAAAGATAAAAAATCTTAACTACAATCAGTGCATAATAAAAATGTAATCTATTCAATGAATATACTTGTCTGACTTAAACAATCCACATAACAAATACCTCCTAAGAAGGCACTAAATATAGATAATCATGTGACATTCATGATGGATGATGATCATGTGATGAGTCATGTGATATCAAATACAATTCATATTTCATGAAGAATTTACATATAAATTAACTCTAATAAGAATACAGACTGTTATGTTAGTTGGAAAATGTTGGTGTATAAAATAACAGATTTACTTCCAAGAAAGAACAAACTCACATATGATTAACAAACTTTTGTTGTTTTAAATATAAAAAAAACTTTTGTTGTTTTTGTGACTAGTATTTGACTGCAAATTTACATATTTTTGAGAAAATTCTATATGATTGAAACTTTACAAGTTTTAAAAGTATTGAAGAGTTAAAAATAGTCACAAAAAGGGAAATAAATCAATCCTTTAATAAATCATCAAAATTTTCATTATCATTAGAACAACTGTAATACATTAAAAATGTAAAATATTAAAACATAACAATATTTATAACAACCATTTTACAATTTTGAAAAATATCAATTGTATTTTTGTCAAAACAAAGACAAATTTTGTTTGAAGAATGCCAAATAAAATATGAATTCTATTTAATATACAACACATTGAGTGATGACAAACCCTAAAACTATAGAGGTCTGTCTAACTATCCACATATCTATAAATGATGTTTACATACATATATATATATGTGTGTGTGTTTATATCTACATATGTACATAATCTCCTAGTAAAAACAGAATTATATGACAATCATGAAATAATGTATATAAAGAGAAATAATGATGCATTATCTCATCTCATCATGACACACTTCATCTTGTCATCCTAAATCTTGATAAAAATCTTAAAATGAGCAAACAAAAACAATAACAAGTTTATTACAAATGATATCTTTTCACACATGGTAATTTATTAAGTGCTTAACATACTGGAAAGAGAAAAGGCGGCGAAAACCGTTCATATCCGTCCATAAGGAGAGGAGTGAAGTGGTATATTGGTTTTGATGTCCATATCAAGATTCATCTTCTTGAAAATTTCTACTGGACTGAGTTATCCCCCCTTAGACCAGTACTTTTTTCCCCACTTGCTAATGGTTCAATGAACCAGTAAAACTTAAGTGTATTTATGGAGAAACTGAATACCAAGTTATCATCATTGGGACATTTTCTGGGATTTCTTAGAATACTGCCAATTTTACAAAGAAATAAAGAGGTCAACAATTAAATTATCTAATTGAGAAATCCTGATTAATTTGCAAGATCAAAATATGAACAGATCATGGCATATCTACTTTACCTAAAGATTGCTTCTGGGAAGTTTAGTAAAGATCTCTTGTTTAATAGTTTCTTTTAGAAAAGACAGACAAAATGTAAGTGGAAGAAATGGGGTTAAAGCTATATCCCCCACAACTTCCTTTTGGGGACATAATTATCCCACCAATGAGGTATGACAGAAAATCAATGTATCAAGAAGCAATTAGTATGAAAATGGAACCCATCCATACTAAGAAACATGGAGTAAAAATAATATGACTTTGTGACAAAGTATCAATATTGTTATCAAACAATAATGTGATGATTTCTTTCATAACATAGCACTTAGTGGATTTCTGAAAAAATAGTATACAACCGTTTATGTAAATAACACATGTAAAATTTGAATAAGAAAGAATACAGAATGGCACACAATACTACAACATACTGTGGTATATCTGAATCTCAATAGTGTAAAAATGGTAAGAGATTTTAAAAATAGTTTTGCATGAATTTCTTAAACTTAGCTGTCTAAAAGTGAAAAAGAAAAACTAAATAATAACAATGCAAAAATATTCTACAAAAACGTTGATGAACAACACAAGAATATAACTTTTAAAACAGAAAAATAAGAGATATTATGGAAAACAAAGATTAATTCTTCCCCATACATGAACATTTCAAATCGTTGGTTTATTTTCCACATGCTTTGTTTATCATAAATATCAAAACAGATGTTGACTAAAGTTAATAACTTTCATCTTTTCAGCTATGTATGCCCTGCACCTCTCAGCAAGTCTAAAATTGAAAAAAGGACACATTTTCTGGGGTTTTTTTTCTCAGCTATGCCCTGAACACATTTTCAGTTTTTTCAGCTATGCCCTTAATTCAGAAATGAAAACATTGACACATTTGCACTTTTTCAGCTATGCCCTGTCCTTCTTAGCAAACCAAGAATTGAAACAATGACAGGTTTTCAGGTTTTTTTCAGCTGTTCCCTCAACAAGTTTTCAGTTTTTCAGCTGTGCCCTGAAATCCTTAGTAAGTCTAGAACTGATACAATGACACATTTCAGGATGAGATACATATCATGTGCGGGTTTTTTTTCAAATATATACCTGTATATAACAATTCACACCTGTACATATTAAAAGTCACACCTATAATTAAGAGTTTGCTAACAGGATGACTTTATATATTGCTGATATGTGTAGTCTTTATATACATATATACAATCTATGTACAATTATCACTGTCATCCGTCAGACATGATTCGACCCTGCTTTTCCGGCGGCTCATCACCTTCTCCAAGCCGTCGTTGTGGTAGTAACCGTTTATGTGCTTCTGGTGGCTGGCTGGTGGATGCTTTCACTGCGTCATTCGGAGATGCTGGTTCAGCCTTGACTCCTCCTGATGTTAGTAATTTTAAGGCCGCAGCCTGCGAGGCAGGAATCAGTAAGTTATGTAATCCACTACTTGATGGAGTCAATCCCCTATAACATATAACAATAAAATATATAATGTAATTTAAAAGCACATTCAGTGAATTAGGATCTCCCACCAGTCTGTTTTTTAAAATTTGCCCCCCCCCCCCCCCCCCCCCCCCATGTTCAAAGGATAAAAAAAGCAGTGCAAATAAGACACATGTAATGGTATGCACATAATACCTGTAAAGATTTTCACAAGAATTGACTAAGTCAAGAGGACATAACTCAGCGATATTCAGAAGCACAATGCAGTTTTACAAATAAGTTTATTCTAGAAGGTATTTATTCTATTGATCCCTGTTTTGGCAAAATTAATGACCCAACTGTTAAAAGGTCTTAGTGGGTCATATTTAACATTATGTAACTATGTGCAAAATTATTGATGTTGTGGTGTTTTGGAGGAAGGTTTTTGACAATGGTCCATAATGAACAGTTATGATATAGATAATTTGACCTTTTATTGTCATATGGATTTGTCTTTCCTTGTCTAGAAATTTGTAATAGTCAGTAAAAAACATATTTCAACCTCATGAATAGAAGTCCAAATTGAAATGAAAAAAGCGTTTAACCAAGTGTTAAAACCAAATACCCTGTTAGTTATTCCATTACTGTCGAGATTCATATCAAAGCATTGCTTGTTGTCAGATTAGTGTATCTCATCTTTACACTCTGTCCATATATAAATCATAATTGCATGTTCATGCTTATGACAAGAGTCTGAATGCTGCTTGAAGCTCAAAACTTAAAACTTATCATGCTGCAAACAACCAGGCCCAAATATTAACTAAAATATTCTAAAATACTTACGCTGATGTTAACGTTATTCCAGAGGCCTGTACAGCTGCTGTAAGTGGTCCCGCTGACGGGAAATTCTGGAAAGCCATCGGATCAAGTAATTTGGCTAAATCAGCACTATTTATCTGTAAATCACCTAAACATAAAACATATATTTGTCAGCAAAAAACAAACAATGATTTTACAAATGTTATAACTACCTTTATAACTAGCTTTCCACAAATTTTTAATTATATGTAGCCAAAATTTCCAAAATTTGTGACATATTAGTACAATGTACTATATTTTTGAAAAAAATTTGAAAATCTGGCCACTAAATTTAAATTTGTAGAAACTTACTTTTATTATTTTTATTTCCCCCTGTGATTTTGGAAATCAGAGTTATTTCCTTTATTTTTATATTTTATATAATAATTATTACTATTTTCCCTGTTATCTTATAAACAAAGCATTTAGTAAATTATAATCTAATTATGACAAATACTCACTTGGTAAAAGTCCAGATCCTAAAGTCGTAAGTGTAGGGATGCCTTGGTTGCCAGGAGTTGCTATGGATACTAATGGAGTTTCAAGAGCTGTCGACTTGTTCCGATTTTCCTAAAGTGTATAAAAATGTTGAAAATGTTACCCATAATGCTTTTATTTTCTGTGTCATTGCAATAAAGATCTTTAATGCCAAGAGGTTCTGTCAATCTAATGACTCCATCTTGGATGAATATCATAGTAAAAAGGTGCTTTCATGACATGCTGATGACAAATTTTTAATATTATGTCAAAATTTAGAAATTTTTACCTGGACACCTGGGAATATCAACAAAATTGTTCATTATACAATGGCATGTTAATGTGATATAAACTTTGGAACAAAATATGGTTACTTACTTCGTTGGATTTTGCGGGTATTATCACTCGTAAATTTGGTCGTTTTCCAGAGGCTAGCTGTTCATTTAATAATTCTTTATTGGTAAATACACCTGTGGGTACAGGGGACACACTTTGAGCAGCTGGAGGGGCAGGGGATGTACGGGTTGCTGTGGCACTGGGACTGGGTTTACTTCCTACAAATAAAGAATTACTGTCGTATATACATACAATTTAGAACTTGAGAAACAAGGCCTATTAGAAGTAAATCTAGACAGAAACTTTAGTCAAACAAATGGCCATACACACTTAAGCCAAAAATTCTAGAAGTTTCTTCTGTGCTTTGAACAGGTAAGCTAAAAATAAACATTAAATATTTACACCTACTAACATCAGATTTATAGAAGCCTTGACCACTTCTGGGATGGGATAAAATTTCCTGAATACAACAAACCTGTCTCATTTATATCATATTCTCGCTTGATCTTTTTCTCATCCTTTTACCTTTTTATGTAATAAATAATGCAAACTTTTTGTTTGAAGTTCTTTAAATTAATGGTACGTCTGTGAGCTACGGATCTCTAGTTTTCATTAGAACCACTACGGTAGCTCAGTTGGTAGAGTGCTCGCTCCGTAAGTTGGAGGTCGTGGGTTCGAATCCCGACCGAGTCTGACCCAAGACTTGAAAGTGGGTAGCGACTGTTCTTTAGCCAAGCACTCGGCATTACGAAATGAGTCACGATTCTTTCGGATGGGAACTTCAAATAAACGAGGTCCCGTGTCATGGTGGGCTTGGCACGCTAAAGAACCCTGCTGTATAATGCCATCAGCACAACGCACAGGCAAAATTTCTGCACCTTTGCCTATAGCTGGTGACGTCTCGATATAAGTGAAATATTCTTGACTGGGACATTAAAACACCATTACTTAACTCTAGTTTTCATTACCTGTAGAAACTGTACTGGGACTAACTGTTAGCTGGGCTGTGGTATTATGCGCTGTCGGGGGTTGTAACAACAAGACTGATGATGTCTGCTGTGGATTTCCACTAGCTGCTGCAATCTGTTGAGCAAAATTTTGGGAATTTACCGGCACAGATACGGTCATTGGATTGGTCTGGTACTGGACATTCTGAAAAACAATCAACAGTTTAAACTTGCATAATGTCTGAAAATGCATGCTTGATTTACTTGGTGTCAAGGTAAGGTATAAACATGTGATCTAAAAAACGTGCATCTAAAACAACTTGCTTTACCTTCATTTCAATTCCTGTAACCAAAATCGACAATGGCTACTAATTGCCTACTGAGAAATTCTTTCAAAAAGTAATTTTAGCAAAAAAATATTTTTAAAAGAATTTTATTTTCACGAATTTTGGAAATTTGGCTACAAGTTATTTTAAATAGTTTAATTTACCATTTCAATTTCTTATATAGGATATTGTCCTAGATAGCAACCTTTACAACATAATTTGTACAGCGTACTTGTACATATAACCAAAACCATTAATGTGTGGGTTATGATGTTAACGACATTGGCTCTATCTTCTTTCCTCTGTATACAAGTGAGCTTCAACTTACCTTTGGTCCACCCTGTTGCATGATTTTGGCATATTCCTGGTCTATTTTTCGATAATTTGCCTCTGTATTTGGAGTTAGGGTACAATTATCATCATCGTCATCATAACCGCCACCTTGATTTTCTTTCTTGTTCAACATCTACATACAGCAAAAAATTTATATAAATGTATATAATGGATAAACTGTACTGTATAAATTAACTGTATTTCATGTATATTACAAAATATATCATGACAATTTTTTTTCTGAAATACTAATTGCAACATAATTTAGTATTTTGACAGCCTCAGCATTTACTTAGGATTTGACGGGATACAAATTATCCCATAAAAACGTTTCAATTCCTACGGTATATGCCAAAATCTAATTTCTGAAAAATCCTATCAAAAAGTGATCAATTTTCGCAAATTTGTAACACCATATACACATGTATAAATAGACCAGACTGTGATGAGGCCCATATAACTTACCTCTACAATGTCCTTGTTGGTCTGACTGACCACTGTATCATTATACTCTGTATATTTCAGTAAGACCACATATATAGACCAGACTGTGATGAGGCCCATATAACTTACCTCTACAATGTCCTTGTTGGTCTGACTGACCACTGTATCAATATACTCTGTATATTTCAGTAAGACCACATATATAGACCAGACTGTGATGAGGCCCATATAACTTACCTCTACAATGTCCTTGTTGGTCTGACTGACCACTGTATCAATATACTCTGTATATTTCAGTAAGACCACATATATAGACCAGACTGTGATGAGGCCCATATAACTTACCTCTACAATGTCCTTGTTGGTCTGACTGACCACTGTATCATTATACTCTGTATATTTCAGTAAGACCACATATATAGACAAGACTGTAATGAGGCCCATATAACTTACCTCTACAATGTCCTTGTTGGTCTGACTGACCACTGTATCATTATACTCTGTATATTTCAGTAAGACCACATATATAGACCAGACTGTGATGAGGCCCATATAACTTACCTCTACAATGTCCTTGTTGGTCTGACTGACCACTGTATCATTATACTCTGTATATTTCAGTAAGACCACATATATAGACCAGACTGTGATGAGGCCAATATAACTTACCTCTACAATGTCCTTGTTGGTCTGACTGACCACTGTATCATTATACTCTGTATATTTCAGTAAGACCACATATATAGACAAGACTGTGATGAGGCCCATATAACTTACCTCTACAATGTCCTTGTTAGTCTGACTGACCACTGTATCATTATACTCTGTATATTTCAGTAAGACCACATATATAGACAGGACTGTGATGAGGCCCATATAACTTACCTCTACAATGTCCTTGTTAGTCTGACTGACCACTGTATCAATATACTCTGTATATTTCAGTAAGACCACATATATAGACCAGACTGTGATGAGGCCAATATAACTTACCTCTACAATGTCCTTGTTGGTCTGACTGACCACTGTATCATTATACTCTGTATATTTCAGTAAGACCACATATATAGACAGGACTGTGATGAGGCCCATAAAACTTACCTCTACAATGTCCTTGTTGGTCTGACTGACCACTGTATCATTATACTCTGTATATTTCAGTAAGACCACATATATAGACCAGACTGTGATGAGGCCAATATAACTTACCTCTACAATGTCCTTGTTGGTCTGACTGACCACTGTATCATTATACTCTGTATATTTCAGTAAGACCACATATATAGACCAGACTGTGATGAGGCCCATATAACTTACCTCTACAATGTCCTTGTTGGTCTGACTGACCACTGTATCATTATACTCTGTATATTTCAGTAAGACCACATATATAGACCAGACTGTGATGAGGCCCATAAAACTTACCTCTACAATGTCCTTGTTAGTCTGACTGACCACTGTATCATTATACTCTGTATATTTCAGTAAGACCACATATATAGACCAGACTGTGATGAGGCCAATATAACTTACCTCTACAATGTCCTTGTTAGTCTGACTGACCACTGTATCATTATACTCTGTATATTTCAGTAAGACCACATATATAGACCAGACTGTGATGAGGCCAATATAACTTACCTCTACAATGTCCTTGTTGGTCTGACTGACCACTGTATCATTATACTCTATATATTTCAGTAAGACCACATATATAGACAGGACTGTGATGAGGCCCATATAACTTACCTCTACAATGTCCTTGTTGGTCTGACTGACCACTGTATCATTATACTCTGTATATTTCAGTAAGACCACATATATAGACAAGACTGTGATGAGGCCAATATAACTTACCTCTACAATGTCCTTGTTGGTCTGACTGACCACTGTATCATTATACTCTGTATATTTCAGTAAGACCACATATATAGACAAGACTGTGATGAGGCCCATATAACTTACCTCTACAATGTCCTTGTTGGTCTGACTGACCACTGTATCATTATACTCTGTATATTTCAGTAAGACCACATACATAGACAAGACTGTGATGAGGCCAATATAACTTACCTCTACAATGTCCTTGTTGGTCTGACTGACCACTGTATCGTTATACTCTGTATATTTCAGTAAGACCACATATATAGACCAGACTGTGATGAGGCCCATATAACTTACCTCTACAATGTCCTTGTTAGTCTGACTGACCACTGTATCATTATACTCTGTATATTTCAGCAAGACCACATATATAGACCAGACTGTGATGAGGCCAATATAACTTACCTCTACAATGTCCTTGTTAGTCTGACTGACCACTGTATCATTATACTCTGTATATTTCAGTAAGACCACATATATAGACCAGAGTGTGATGAGGCCAATATAACTTACCTCTACAATGTCCTTGTTGGTCTGACTGACCACTGTATCATTATACTCTGTATATTTCAGTAAGACCACATATATAGATCAGACTGTGATGAGGCCCATATAACTTACCTCTACAATGTCCTTGTTGGTCTGACTGACCACTGTATCATTATACTCTGTATATTTCAGTATGACCACATATATAGACCAGACTGTGATGAGGCCCATATAACTTACCTCTACAATGTCCTTGTTGGTCTGACTGACCACTGTATCATTATACTCTGTATATTTCAGTAAGACCACATATATAGACCAGACTGTGATGAGGCCCATATAACTTACCTCTACAATGTCCTTGTTGGTCTGACTGACCACTGTATCATTATACTCTGTATATTTCAGTAAGACCACATATATAGACCAGACTGTGATGAGACCCATAAAACTTACCTCTACAATGTCCTTGTTAGTCTGACTGACCACTGTATCATTATACTCTGTATATTTCAGCAAGACCACATATATAGACCAGACTGTGATGAGGCCAATATAACTTACCTCTACAATGTCCTTGTTAGTCTGACTGACCACTGTATCATTATACTCTGTATATTTCAGTAAGACCACATATATAGACCAGAGTGTGATGAGGCCAATATAACTTACCTCTACAATGTCCTTGTTGGTCTGACTGACCACTGTATCATTATACTCTGTATATTTCAGTAAGACCACATATATAGACCAGACTGTGATGAGGCCCATATAACTTACCTCTACAATGTCCTTGTTGGTCTGACTGACCACTGTATCATTATATTCTGTATATTTCAGTAAGACCACATATATAGACCAGACTGTGATGAGGCCCATATAACTTACCTCTACAATGTCCTTGTTGGTCTGACTGACCACTGTATCATTATACTCTGTATATTTCAGTAAGACCACATATATAGACCAGACTGTGATGAGGCCCATATAACTTACCTCTACAATGTCCTTGTTGGTCTGACTGACCACTGTATCATTATACTCTGTATATTTCAGTAAGACCACATATATAGACCAGAGTGTGATGAGGCCAATATAACTTACCTCTACAATGTCCTTGTTGGTCTGACTGACCACTGTATCATTATACTCTGTATATTTCAGTAAGACCACATATATAGACCAGACAGACCAGACTGTGATGAGGCCAATATAACTTACCTCTACAATGTCCTTGTTGGTCTGACTGACCACTGTATCATTATACTCTGTATATTTCAGTAAGACCACATATATAGACAGGACTGTGATGAGGCCCATATAACTTACCTCTACAATGTCCTTGTTGGTCTGACTGACCACTGTATCATTATACTCTGTATATTTCAGTAAGACCACATATATAGACAGGACTGTAATGAAGCCCATATAACTTACCTCTACAATGTCCTTGTTGGTCTGACTGACCACTGTATCATTATACTCTGTATATTTCAGTAAGACCACATATATAGACCAGACTGTGATGAGGCCCATATAACTTACCTCTACAATGTCCTTGTTGGTCTGACTGACCACTGTATCATTATACTCTGTATATTTCAGTAAGACCACATATATAGACAGGACTGTAATGAAGCCCATATAACTTACCTCTACAATGTCCTTGTTGGTCTGACTGACCACTGTATCATTATACTCTGTATATTTTAGTAAAACTTTATCCATGTCAGAGCTGGCATACTGATACAGCTTGTTGTTTGATGTGAAAATGATCAGAGCTATTTCACAATCACACAATACACTCAGTTCATAAGCTTTCTTCATCAAACCAAACTTCCTCTTTGTAAATGTAACCTGAAAATAATACATAGTAAAAACTGTTAATGTTAAATAGTGGCATTAATTCTGCTTCAAGGCCATTTTTTTTTTTTTTTTGGAATTGTGAAGTACTATGTTTCCATTCCTGGTTACCAAAATCATCACTGGCTACTAATTTCTGAGAAAATCTTTGAAAAAGTAATCTATTTTACCAAATTTGCGAAAAAATACTTTTAAAAGGACTATATTTTCACAACATTTGGAAATACCACTGACATCCAGCAATCGAAGTGGACCTGACTCGATTAAGATTGTAGTATACAGCTCGGGTGTTTGTAACTTTACCTTTTTAATTTTTTTTTTTTTTTTACATTTTTTAAATGTTGTTTTATGGCCCAGTCAAGAATATCAAAGCAGTCAGTTCAGAAATTGTAAAGAAAACCTGAGGCCCGGGCCAAAACCACCAACTTTTTGTAAGTGAACTGACAAACTTTTTCACACTAGGATCTGTCCCAAGTGGGATTTGAACCTAGGCAGTAAGAGGGGATGTGATCCATTTGTGCCTTAGACCACTTGGCCTTCAAGGACCCTTTTTAACACCTGTAATTATCATCTGAACCAAACAAAACTCACCTGTCTATTTCTCTCATCATTAATTCTGCTAATCTGAATCTTTTTTCTTCCCATGTTGTTCTTTTATTGTTTTTAAGTACTAAGTTTTACAATGAAAACACTAGTTTTAGATCTCTGTAATAAACAAGAAAAACATATATTAGCACAAGCCAACAATAAACGTTTAATGGTTAATTTATAACAATTACAAATCAACCCTGGTTAAATTATGATATTAATATTGATGCTTTGCACCAACCAAGTACTCCAGACAAGAAATGTCTTAATAGATGAAGGATGGAACTTTGAATTTAATAAAACCCGTCTTTCTTCAAAAATATGAGATAGTCTGAAATTCTAACCAGCCAAAATATTATACATGTACATGTATTTCAGCATTTTCTATAAGAACATATAAGAGAAATTTAGAGGTAAAGGTCTCACACTGAATTAAATGTTGACATTTTTAAAATGTTTGGAAAATAGTGTCATACACATGTACCACTTTTACAAAAGAATTTATTTCGAGGTTGTACAGGAGCCACCATTTTAATGTTGTCATATCATATTACCTGTCAATTTTTGTTCATATCATTCCTTGTGACAACAAAGATTTTGTTTGTGCTTCTTTGTTTTAAATTTCCCTAATGTGTGTGATGCATAAAAGAGGGTTGTGTCAACTTCAAATTTATTTTCACTTAAAGTCAACCGGACATGGTACAAGAGGTCAATGTATAATGATACAACTCACAAATTTAGGAAAATTATTTGAGGTGAAAAAATAAACTACCATAATATGGGTTTGAGAATCAGCTAATGTGTTTAAGTTGAATACATTATCCTTATGTGGTAACATCACAATTTTGTACCAACAAAAAATTTGTTACTACATGTATAAATTAATGAAAACTCAATCTATTGTGTGAGAAAATCAAGTTACCAATATCTACTTATTATCAAAGTTTACTTGTGTCCATCATTGAAGTTGTTGTAATGACTGACCAGTCACTCGATTAACATATCCAGTATAGTTCAGTACACTAACATGTAACCTACTAACCTAGCAAGGGCTCAAACCCACAACCTCTTAGTCATATTAGTTGACTGCTTTAACCTCTCACCCATGTGTCTTAAAAGTATCCCTAACTGACTGGGTCAAGACAGATATCATATACCAGCCCTTAAAGTGAGTTTCAAAACTAAGTGACCAGCTGGCCACCATTTAAAATTTCAGGTGGCCAGTGGAAATTATAAGTGGGTTGAGTAAATACAAATTTCTTTATAATTTTGTTAGATTTTGTGTACAGGAATTTGAGGCATTTATTAATTTGAATATTTTTTTTTCACAGTTATAACATTATAAAATCAAATAATGACCACTTTAATTTTAAGAAAAGTAAATTTAAATACAAAGAGCTAGATTTTTTTTTTAATTAAAATAAAGAAAATCTTTATCAAAGAACAAATTTATAACAGTGACCACACAGTGTACAATTTCAGTAATACTACTTACCACTAGTAAATTATGTATTTATCTGTCGACAGTTTCTATTTTTAATATAACTTATAAGTTTATCACTTGGAAAACCCAATACTGGTATGCATAATGCATTAAAGTGAAACAACAGTGACCTGTCTATATGAACTATATTCAAATTACATCCCAAAACTGAAGGATAGGTTTCACTTTATTTATTTATTTTTGTATTTCACTTGTATCCTCTCTCTATTTCTTTTTTTTAATCATTTCTAAGATGAAATGTCATCTAGGTAATCATATGACATGATTCATGCTAATCCAAAGACTATTACTGTTCAATAATATCGATACATCAGCAGTCTCTCTCTCTCCTTTTGTATTAATCACATTTAAGAGGGTGGGTGTACAATTATATATTTCTAATTATGTGACCTGATTCATAACTAATCTAGAGACTATTGCTACTCATTAATTGAATCGCTCTCTCTCTCTCTCTGTTTTAGTTATCATTTTTAAGAGGATGGGTGGGTTATTTTAAATTAAAATCATAATTATATATTTCTAACCATATGACATGATTCATGTTAATCTAAAGATCATTACTGTTAAAAAATTGATATATTATCACTCTCTCTCCATAAAAAGATAGTATGATATTATTTCTAGTAGCCACAACTTCCTGGTTTCTTTAGTACAGGTTTGAGTTAAAGCAGGTATTTAAATAACACAATAAGGATTTCCCAATACTGGTATGTTTTTATCTACCTATGAAATATCTAGTACTTGTACCAATAAAATGCCTGTTTAACAACACTTATCACTGAAATCTATCACACCAGGTCATATAATTTATAAAATATAACATAAAGGGGCTACTAAATCCTTTATCATGTACATAAAATATATTACCGGTACAGTCAAACCTATCTATCAAGGCCATCCATGGGAACCTGTAAAATTGGCCCTTATCAGCAGGTGGTCCTTATATACAGGTTCAAATATGTGAATAAAGAGCAATTGGAATAAAAATTTTACTGGCTTTTAAAGTAGGTGGTCCTTATATAGAGGTAGCATTTATGGCGGGTTCAACTATATAGAAAACAAAAACTGGTACCAAGTATAGAGTCTGAACATGTTTGTCTACTCATCTTTAAATTTCTACAGATTGAAAATTTTTAGACTAAATAAAATTTTAAACAATTCAGGATACATACATGAGTGTCCCACATACTGTACCTACCAAAATATGGTACACATGTTTAAATATTCATAAACATCTCACACAGACAGGTGAAAAATTATAAAGTCTTAAAATATCCACGATTCTCTCATGTGGAACAAAGCAAAACACTGTGACAGAAAAAACAACTTTCTCATATACACTAACAATGAAATAAAAAGTTTTAACAGGTAAAATACAAATTACAGAAATTAGATAAATCAATTGGAAACATATATATGTATATATCATATAGGTAATCAATGTTTACAAACAAGAATATAAGTGTAATAGATTTACCTGTGGTTTATGATAACACATGTGCTCGAGGTTTTTAGAATGATTGAGTCAGCAAACAAAGTAAAAAATAGAACATGTCCTGACCTGAATAACCTGTTACCTTCAATAGTGTATAATAACTGAATTAAAGACGGGCTGATGTCATGTATTTGTGGAATCATGGGGATTTCCACTGTTACTATATTAAGCTATGACAATATACTGTACACATATTATCTTGTGATTTAAAACAAAATGGCTGACATTTTATATAACAGTAGTAAATTAAAACAAATGATTGACAAGCAATTTACCTGTATCATATCAACGTCAAAGTGTTTTTGGGGTACATGTGATATGATTTTTTTTTTTTGTTGGAATGACATGGAAACAAAAATGAGCTAGGGGGATAAAGTTTAGAACTGGGGGTACAAGGACCTTATAAACCTCTGACAGATTTAGCATATATTGTCCATTTAGTAAGGACAGGGGTTTAATTTCAGTCTTTAAAAAAACTTTATATGAATTTTCCTGTTACAGTTGAAAACTCCTGGTAGCCAAAATTTCCATTGGCAACTAATTTTTAAGAATTTATTTCAAAAAAGTAATCTATTTTATCAAAGTTGTGAAAAAGGAATGCAAATAATTTACACAAATTTTGCAAAATTGGCAACAAATAATTTTGAATTTCTGAAAACATAGGTAATCTCTACTTGTGTTGGACCCTGTAAGTTTAACTAACCACCTTGGCCCAAGGGATCAGGGATAAAATTATTAGACTCTATACACAATTCAATTCATTCACTGACCCACATATGTGGTACATCAGGTGATAATATAACATACATAAAATTAACGAGAGTATACTAGTAAATGTATTAATTAGCAATTAACACCAATTTTTATTGACAAATCTATTCGTTTCAAAGAGAATATGGTATTGATAATGGGTAGACAGATACATTAACAATACTTCAAAAGGTATGACATGGTAGAGGAAACAAGAGTGTCTGGAGAAATCCCCAGAATTTCAACAAGCAAACTGTCAAACTTCTTGCATCAGGATCTGCTAAAGTAGGTTTCAAACCTAGACAACGAGAGGCACAATATTCCATGAGTGTAAGGTATAGACCACTCCGCCAATGATAAAGCCAAAAAATTAACTATGTATTCAATCAATTATGTTAACCAACGTTTCTATTTAACCAAAATAAAACACAATTTTAACTAATCAAAAACAAACATACTAATCCATTTCCGAATCACAATCCAGAAGCAAAGTAAAAACTTTGGAACTGACAAGTTAGGTTAGACACGTGAACTTCCACCAGGGAAGTGAGGCCGGGTGCTTCAGAAGGGTAAGCACCTCCTGTTTAGCTAGCTACACCCGCCACGTGTGTAATCAAAATTGTGTGAAAGGAACATGGAACTATGAGACGTCAAATATATCCAAGGCAATCCTGGACACAGAGACATCAAACTTATCAACAATACTGTGATGACGGCCATAAAATAAGTAATTTGTACATAACACCATGATAATGATGTTACGATGTTAACAAATTATTGACATTTCCAAGACTGAACAAAATTACAATTTTATCCAATTTACTCATACTTATAGCATAGGGGAGGTGAAAACTAAATAAATACTGGTTATATAGCATTACAATTTGTAAATTAATCTTAAATAAATACTGTCAAAATCGGTGTTTGTGAAAGTAAAGTATGCAAAATGTTAATAGAAAAATCCAATTTAAATTTGCATATTTTCTACATGAAGAATATCCAACCAGCAATGTTTACACGACAAGATGTGCTATGCAAACCAAATCATTATGCAAATTATTTCCCTATTCAACTAGCAAGTGAAAAACTTTCAAATAAAAATGCACAATTCATTGTCTTAAACATAGTAACCCCAACAATAAGTAAATTTTACATTGCAACTTTACTGCAATCTAGGTTTCCACAAATTTAAAATAATTAGTAGCCAAATTCCAAAATTTGTGAAAATATAGTCCTTTTTAAAGTTTTTTTCCACAAATATGCTAAAATAGGTTACTTTTTGAAAGAATTCCTCAGAAATTAGTAGCCAATGGCGATTTTGGCTACCAGGAATGGAAACATAGGCAATAAATCATAGCTAAATAAATTAAATTGTTAAATATTTCGATATTTACAGCTTCCTGCAAAGAAAAGACCTAAACATTGCAGATGTGCAAAATGATTTCCAGAACTTAAGACTAGCAAGTATAACATATAACAACTTTATTCAAGTTTATTGGATCGTCTTCAAAAGTTTTGCATAATTAAATATCTTAACATAGCAACCCCAACAATAATTAAATTCTACACTGCAATAAATTTTAGCTAATGTAAGTTAAAATCATCTTGGTTAATTAATGGCGTAGTTGGATTTTCTGCAAAATAAGACCCTTCACTTGTATAAATTCATATTTATTATAGATCTAAATTTATGATAATGGAATTTACATGAATCTAAATAAAGTAACCAAAACATTACATTATTTTTAGCACAAATCATATTTTTGTCAGGTAACCCCATTTAAAATATCCAGCCTCACTATCAAAATTTGATTGTTTATTTATCTCACTCAGTTACTGATAAAAAGATCAAAGTTTTAACACAAAATATATAACATTTTAAAAATATAGGCTTTATAAATACTGAAAATAGACGTTGTCATGGGATGAAAAAATACAAGTTGTACATTGAAACCGAACACCAACATTGGTCATGTGACCTAGTTCTGAAATAGGCTGATGTGTATTGCATGAAAAGAAAAAAGGAGTCCTGCATGTGTTCCAACACGAAAATCCCATCCACAAGAAATAAAATGGAATTATAATCAACATGATTTGATTTCAACATCAGACAATACTTTATAACATCAAACTCATAATTATAAACCTGAAATCTATAAATACATTGATCTAAATATAAAATGACGAAGTCTGCCCTTCGCGCGGACAACACCAACACTTCGCCCACCACAAAAACCTTACCCTGCATAAAACTGCCATTTTGTACATATTCACATCTTCGATAGAATACATTGATTTTATAAACATTCAGTGATATTAAGTTATCAAAATATAAATAAAAGTTTAGCTAAAATATACAAGCAGTTTCTATTTTTACTAACCAGTAGAATCTGATGTAAAAATCCAAGTTCTGTTGTGCTATTTTGGGCATGGAAATTACTTTGGTATTTATAGCAATATCCAATATGGCGATTCGTACGCGCATGAAGTAGTGATGTCATTCAACACGCATTTTTAATCGCCGACAAATTATCTAGAAAATTTAAATTTAAAATAACTAAGAATAAAACTTCAAAATAATATAAATATATATACAAATATTCATTTTTGTTTTATTGAATGTTTTAACGTAAGTTTAACGGCCTCTTTTTCTTCTCGCAATATGATATTTAAGCCCCCTGTAAAACGGTTTCAGCTGCATTACAATATTTTAGAAAATACAGTTTAGAATTATTTTCACAATGTTTTAGGTACCTTTTTGATGCTAAACAAACTTAAAATCGACGGTGAGAGATTTTAAGTTTTTTAAAACTGGTTTTATATGAATACTATCTGGAATTTTATTGGCAATTGCAGATTTTATATTCAAAGAGAGGTAACTCCTTAATGCAAGGCCTAGTGCTTGCTGATACGGCGGCAATTTTAAACAGCATTAATTCTGTTTTTCTCCCGGCTAGTTAATATCTCACAAAAACTAAGGTATACTGAGTAACTCCCTATGTAAAGTATTTCCTAAAATATATATGACTGGTATAATATGTAATTTCAACTCTAAACCATTCATTGGAATTTCAATAATAATTATAAAAACATGGTCGTTTAATATTGCATTGCGTGATTCTAACAAAATTCAATACAATTTAGTTTTTGAGATAAAGAAAATGCTCTAAAGAATTTTTTAAGTCAACACTAAATTACTTACAAGTACGGGATAATGTGGCCTGTCTGGTAACTAAAGGGGTAAAGAAAAAAAACTTTTAAAAACCCCTAGCTTTAGAATGTCTGTCGCTACTTTCGTTGCCTCAGTCCATGAATTGTATCCCAGATCTGTTCGTTCTCTTTCGATGGTTCTTCTCATATTGATTTGTAGCACATGTTTCCGCCCCTTTTTTTTATACATTTCTTTCCAACTCCCCTTACGGATAAACGATGATTTTTATTTTAAAATTGGCATATATGTATAAATTATATACAAATATTTTTTTTTTTTAATCCAAATTAATCCTTCTAAATGTTATACATTACAGACAGTGAAGGATTGTTCTAGATACATGGAGATTCTGATGGCAATTGTAGAGTGAGTATTTTGTATTGAAACAAAAATCAATGAAAACTGGCTGGTTTAACGTTAACAGTGGGGTGCCGAGTAAAATTGAACACTAAAACTGAAAACAGGGGGAAATAATGTAATGTTGTAATGTAATCCCATTGTAATATTGAGACTGCAGTTTGATTGCTTTTGTTTTAATCCTTTAACTTGATTTATTGTTAAGGCCATGCCTAATTAATTTCTAGTTCGTCGGATTCTCCCGCCTGTAAAATTTAATTAAATTCAGTTTCAAATCGTTTTCCGCATGTCCAAAATATCCCACATGACAAGTTTGCTCCATTTAAATTTTTTTCCATGTCCGTGGTATAAAATGTTATCTAACATATGCGTACGCTGATGTTAAATGGTATTTTACTCATGTTGATTCCGATGTTTTTGTGAGGGGGTGTCACGGTGTGTGTGTGTGTGTGTGTGTGTGTGTGTGTGTGTGTGTGTGTGTCGAAAAGAAAAAACCTTACGAACTATTATAGTATAATTATTTTGGTGCGGCCTTAGCCTTGTGATGAAATGCTTTGATCTAATAATGTCAGTGTTAGAAGTGAAGGCGCAACATATAAAATAAATCATTTTAGTAATCAGCAAAATTATTCGCGTTAACTACTAAATTGATTTTTTTATGATTTAATTTAGAGTTATACTATTTCCTGTAATTTATTATGCGCTTGATAAAGTAGTGAAACACACATTGTGTACCATCACAGAATATTGGCCAACTTCCCGGAATCTGAAAACTATGGTAACTAACAATATTCCGAAGTAAAACAGTCAGAGCCCTCATTGCTTAGATTTTTTTTTTGCGCTGTCACACATATCTTCGCAACTTGAATTTAGTATCTATGTATTCATAGAAAACTTTAAATGTATAAATATTGCTTTGTTATCTAGTTATTTTCAAGAAAGACCGATTTATCATACCGTATGTACTTGCCGAGCTTGCTCTTTCAGAATCTCATTTGTCTGTTAATTCAATTACTTTATGTGTAATTTATGAAAATAAATATGGTTTCAATACTAAAAGTTAATTGTCATTTGTTTTACTAAGGTAGTTGCATGAGTTTGCAGTTGTTCCGAGCAGTCATATCACGGTAACTTGGTAGAACTGGTTATTCAATTTAAAGGATCCTTTCGGGTTAATTAACATGCACATCTATTGTCAAAAACAGTTATTTCTTTAATATATGGAAATAACTTTAAGGACTTTTTCTTTCTCCAGGACCCTGCCTTCTAGGTCTTTTTCTACCTTAGCCATCCGAATGACAGAATGAGGTACATAACCTGGTACTATGAGCACGTGATTTTTGGCGGGAATTTTTACCGGAATCCTCAACCGCTTCCTATTCAGCTTTTACATTTCACCATTACTCGTTTTGTTGTTTACTTTTTCAGGTAATGACATTTGCCTCTATTTGAGCATTTTTTGCATAATTGAAATCATTGTATAGGTTTTATTAATTGATTTTTAGCAATATAACTATGTATGCATGCTATACGGCGTTTTGTTAATGTCTCGGTGGTTGTTAGGGATGGATGAGGGAGGGCCCTGTTACCTCGTGGTTGATCAGTGTTGATGCTTCCAGCACCTTGCATACCGTGTCTGTCACTGCTGACAGCATGTCATGCTCTTCTAAGAAGGAATCATACGATCACATATATATTCCATATTCGTGAAACTAATTGAAAAAGTTGTAGAATTTCTCTAAAAAGCAACACGGGAGACCCTTCCAAAAATCCTAAATCATGAACTGTCGGATTATTAAAACTATTGGGTGCAAAAATAGTGACTGCACTCAATCATGTGTTAATGGCAGAACACAGGAACTTGTAATTAATGTCTAAACTATACTATCCAGCACCAAGAAAAAATAACAAGGACAGACACTCGATCTACCCACACCCGGTTCAGAAGAGTTTTTAATGTAGATTGGCCTCCCTCCCCAACTAAACCTGGTTTTCCTCAACTCGGAACATGTTCTTTTATTTTGTGACCAAAATTATTTCCATCAACTGGTTTATTCCACGATATTTCTGTCTAATCGCAGTTCAAGGCGAGTATGGCAATCTCCCTGATGCCGGCACAAAATTAATCCACCACATCCTTAGTCAACAAATGTAATCACTCAAATTCGCTGTGATTACAGGTAGATTTAAGTGGTAATGAATGAACAATGTAAATCCTCCAAACTCTATGGTCATTTGCCGGTCAGCCCCCTTGACAGGTCAGCCGGAATTCATGTCCAAATGAGGGTTGGATCAGCGGGTAGCGGGTCAGTTGTCAGCTCTGATATGTCACAAGAAAATTTATTTGGTAGACTGGACAATCTTGAGGCTTTGGGCAAGCCCAGAGTGAAAACCTATTGGACTAGTTTTCTCCACTTGTATGCACTAACATTGGTGACTGGTCCCTGCAACTTGATTTGCTTTCTCATCTAATTGATAAAAAAAGCAGTATTTTAATCTGGGATGATGGCTTGTAAAATGCCTGGAGCAATTTGTCATTCTGTTAGAGTATTGGTGGTTATTTATTATACACAGCCCCCCCCCCCCCCCCCCCCCCCCCCGGTCCATATCTCATAGCTGCTTTGGATGATTGTCATGAAACTTCACATGAATAATCTTCATGGTCTAAAAGTGTTTCATGACCTTCAACCAAGCTCATATCAGAAAGGTCAAGGTTGCAGGAAAACATTAAATGTTGGGGAGGGGTTGGGGTGGGTGGTGGGAGTGGTATTTGGCTCTCAAGAGACAGTTCTAGTTTATATTTGTTTTATAGATCTGAAGTTGCAAGATGGCGACTGTAAATGGGTTACCAAAGGTTCCAGATAAAATAAAACTGAATGTCAGATCAGTGTTAATTTCAAAAGCCGGAGGAGTACTTGTCAGTGATTTTATCAAAGATTATAAAGCACTTGTTAAGGAAAGTTTGTTTATCAAAGACCTTGGTTTTGATAACATGAGTGAATTTATCAAGGCACTTCCAGATGTTGCAAGGTATGTGTATATTGGTGTATGCAGTGTTTCCTTAAGAGGTGGCAGCAGGCAGATTTGTCCACCTAAAACTCCAAATTGTCCAGTTAGAATTCATAAAATTACATTCAAAAGACCTGAAAATTGTTTTGGGCATAAGAAGCCCCTTGATCTTTCGCCTGTTGGATTAGTCAATCTACCTCCTGTTACAAATTTTAGGGAAATCACTATGTATGTGTTAACATAGGTACTAGAAGAGTAAAATTGTTTACCATTCAATAAAAAAGAAATTTGGAATCTGATACTAAAAACAGTCATTGTGATTTTAATTCTCAAGTATTTATTGTTTAGCCATCCTCGCTTTGCATAGGTATATGCAGACCTGTTTACTATTACGATTTTGGCGTAATTTCTACACTTTTCATGTCTAAAATACGCTATTACGCACGCCAGCACCATATTACGATCCTAAAAGAATCCGGAAATTTTACCCGTTTTCGTTTCCAATTGTCATACTAGACACTCATAGAGTTACTGCCCTTAATCTTATACATGTACTGTGTGTAAAAATGGCCAATTGCGACTAAATTTACGTTGATTAGTGTTTAACAATGGCTGAAAAACTTGCACATGAAGATGAACTTCATGTTGAAGAACAAGATAAAAAAAGACAATGTATCTATACAAAGCAACGGTACAAGACTGAATATAATGCGCTATGGCCATTTTTAGGACCATCTACGGAGGGCGAAAGTTATGTTCACTGTGCCATGTGTAATTCCGACTTTTCCTGTGCCCACTCGGGAAAGTATGACTAGAAAACACATCCAGACGAAATTGCACAAGGATTTTGATTTTGAAAAAAAACAAAACTGAGTCAGAATTTGATAAAAACATGTTTGAAAAGATCGATAACAAAGAATCCAGTGAAAAAACATTTAGAAGGCAGGTGACGGCTGCCGAAACCAAAAATGAAAATGTGTGAAATAATTTGTAAATTGATTATGCATGTATGTATGCAATACAGTTCTGTTTTTCCATGTCTTTAATGACTATATAATAAAAGATTTACTCAAATTTATATTATTAGTAGTAATATTATCACTTCCAGACAACGTTTAATGCATTACACTTTCAGCCCAAAAATTACACTTATTTTGAGATTTTCCTCTCCGATTACACTTCGTCAAAAAAAAGGGTAAACAGGTCTGTATATGGTCTTCAGCGGGAATACTATAGTGTTTGTGCTGATCTATTAATTGATTAATTATGAGTGAAAGTTCAAATCTGTAATCTATACTACAAAATCAGAAATGAGGGGATTATAAATTAAAGTAATTGTGAGGAAGATAGTCTGAAGATCACCAATTGATCTACTGTAAATGTCTTTATTTTCGCGGTATAGGATACAGTATAACCTCTATTCATCGCCACCATTTGTTCAGTCAAATTTTGGCGTTATAAAGGGGTTTGGCGATAAACTGAGGGAGGCTCATAAAGAAAAACATAAACAAAATGGAATTTGGGACTTCAAAATAGTGTGGCGATAAGCAAGGTGGCAAAGTTATCGAGGGGCATTATAACAAGGTTTTACTGTATTTAGACATATCAGCGTAGTTAAATTTTCGCATTTTTGAAATATACTCTATAAAATAATAAGTATAATATGATTTTCACTTTGTGTTAATTTTTGTGCATAAAAGACTGCAAAATAAGCAAAAATAAATACACTGTGAAAATAAATATTTGTATTGCAGGTTAGAATACGATGACAAGTGTATGGCACACATATTGCAGGTTAGAATACGATGACAAGTGTATGGCACACAGATTGTTATTGTCTGTATTATTTGTATTGCAGGTTAGAATATGATGACAAGTGTATGGCACACAGATTGTATGGTGTTGGTGATCCCAACACTTACATGTCACTGGCAGCAAAGAATGCACAGAATCCCAAAAGTCAGAATAGAGACAGAGGACGGAATAGAGGAGGGAGCGGTGGTGGTGGCGGTGGCAGCAGTGGCAGCGGCGGAGGTGGAGGTGGTTGTAAAAGTGGTATGTATCTAGTACAAAACTGCTGTGTAACTCCTGTTAAGTACAGTGAATCTCGTTATCTCGAACTCGGATATCTCGAACTACTGGATATCTCGAACTTTTTTAAAAAGTCCGAACAGAGTTGTTCTTTATTAAACCAAAATCACTCCGGTTATCTCGAACTCGGATATCTCGAATTATCGGATATGTCGAACAGTATTTTCGTCCCCTTGAATGAAAATCCTAGGAAAATTACATCGTTAACTCGAACAAAAAATTTAGGAAAATTAAATTTGTTAACTCAAACAAAAAATTTAGGAAAATTAAATTTGTTACCTCGAACAAAAAAATTTGGAAAATCAAATTTGTCAACGCCTACAGATTTTTTGTAGAAAAAACACATTCTGACATAAATAAAATAATTGACTGTCGGCCTGGTGTTGATTTTAAAATTATGACATTGCACTGACCTCCCAATTTCCTTAAGCCCTTAATTCTGTGTTTCCATTCCTGGTAGCCAAAATCGCCATTGGCTACTAACTTCTGAGGAATTCTTTCAAAAAGTAACCTATTTTAGCAAATTTGTGGAAAAATACTTTAAAAAGGACTATATTTTCACAAATTTTGGAAATTTGGCTATTAATTATTTCAAATTTGTGGAAACCTAGCCTTAATTATTATTCCTTGCATAAGCAATTAAACCATCGAGGAGATTAGCAGGTGTTATAATTACTGCCAGGCTGAACATGGCTGCCGAAAGCGTGTGATGTGAACATTACTCAATACAACTGGAAGCTTGGGGGGATTAAAGTACACAAAGCGAAACTGGTATGGAGACCAAAGCGGACTCCACTATTTGTCGGCTAATAACAATAGCGCAATCAGATATTTACAGATTTGAGTACTTAAAGAAAATCTTATAAAACAAAATGCATAATTGAATCGTTTATCATTGCATCTTAAAATGTCAATGCCGATGACATACAGTTTGACAAGATATTACCGGAAGCAACTTCCGGTAGGCGTGTACGAGTTACTTCCCTTTTGTTGCCGTTTTTAACATTGGTTATTTTGAACTCCGGATAAGTCGAACTTTTTGCAATTCCCCATCGAGTTAGAGATAACGAGAGTCAACTGTATATAAGGTGCTATTCTACCATGCAAGGTAGCATGGAATGGGGGATATTTGTTTTCTGTCCCTCTGTCAATATCATGTAGGATTTTGTGCATGTAAAAGGTAAGAGTTTGTTTGATTGGATTCAAGGTTGAAACAAAAAGTATTTTTCTGTACCTTTCCAGACAAGGGATTCTCCACTTTACCTGTCTATTCCAATATCATGCACATCTTTGGATGGATTATAATCATACTCGGCACAATTATAAACTAACATGGGAAGAAGATGTGTCGCATACCAAATTTAGGTATGTAGGTCAACTGTCAAGGCCAGGAGATAGTATCTTAAGTATCTGTCTCTCATGTGACCATTCTAGTTTTGCCTACTAGTTCTTTGGATTTGTTTTCAACAAAATTGAAAAATTTTAAGATTTATTTTAGGAAAATAGAAAATTATCAGTTTGTAAGTTGAGAGTTATTGTATGTGTCAAATTTTGTATTACCTCTATGTTGTAGATGGAGATGATCAGTACAGTGAATTTTTACCAAATGCTAAAGGTCTTTTCACATTATGCTATCCCAGAAGGAACAAGGAAGAAACAGAAGATGTAAGTGTGTTATAGAACTCTGATGCTTTGATTGATGAGTGCAGTTTAATAATGAAGTTTTACACCAGTCAAGTTGGCAAGTTCATGGATGGTGGGAAAAAAATCACCAACCTATGGCAAACAATTTAAAGTATTCGGGGTTATTTTAACATCTTAATTACTGTCTGCACTATTGACTAGGATCTTTACCTATAGGGTGGTGTATTAGAATTAAACCCCCTTCAAAGTAAAGGGTAAAGTGGTGTACTTGAATCAATTTGTATGTCCATCTGTTTGTAGATAATATTCTGTCCAGAGATTTATTCAATTATGCATGATCCATTTTTTTCTGAAATTATGTTTAACAAATGTTTTGAAGTTATGGAGCTGGAAGTTACAATATTGTATTTATTTTTACAGGACATAAGAGATAAGTTTTCAGTCATTTGTGACCTAGATGATGTCAACATGATCGAGAGGTAAGTCTTCACTATCCTTTTTTGAAACCCATGTCAGAACATTGAAGTATCAGGTGTGTTATTTATAAGTTGTGGGTTACAACCCATATGAACTGTGTAGTATGTTCTTATCAAAGACATTTGCATTTCACATAAATGAACATACAGTTAAACCTCGATTCATCGCCACCATTTGTTCAGTCAAATTTTGGCGTTATAAAGGGGTTTGGCAATAAATTGAGGGGGACTCATAAAGAAAAACATAAACAAAATGGATTTTGGGACTTCAAAAAAGTGTGGCGATAAGCGAGGTGGCAAAGTTATCGAGGGGCATTATAACGAGGTTTTACTGTATATCGGCCTTGGGTTATCTTTACAATGGACTGGCATCCCATTCAAATGAAAATCTGGTATTCAAACTTTGTATAAACTTAAATGAGGATGGAAATTGACATCATTGTTGGAAGGTGAACTTAGTTCTTGCATAGAATTTATCATTTATTTCAACTGCAGGAAGTGTTGATGAGCTCTGAGTTGGAGCCGCAATGCCAGAAGTTACAAGTTTAAGGACGGACAAAATGTATAGGGTGTTTATGTTTTTGATTTATAAGATGTTAAGACAAGCTATGTTGTTTTGACTCCTCTCGTTTTAGCAAATATGTTTGGCCAAGTGGTCTGAGGGGCCGGCTTATAGATTAGGGAGCCTCTCACTACCTAAGCTGAAATCGTACCCTGGCAGATCGTAGTGTTCAGAAAGTTTGTCAGTTGGCTTGCTGAAGATCATTGGTTTTATCCTGGCACTTTGGTTTCCTCCACCATTCTAGAACTGATCACCTTAATATAAATGCAAATAAATCAGAATTTGAAGCCACATTGTACCGCTTCCCTCCACTCTTATTTTAAACATGGATCAATTTCTCTTTTCAGAATGGTGTTTATTAGGTTCAAATCAAAGGAGAATGCTATAAAAACTCTAGATGAGTTTAAATCTATAGGCATTAGGATTGCAGATGAAAAAGGAAACAAAAATAAAAATAGACCACCACAAGATAATGTCAAAACTGAGAGAAGCCCTCCACAAGATAAACAGGAAAATAAATGGAAAAATGATAGAGGTGACAGAACAGATCAGAAGAGAGGTATGTCCAGAATTATGACATGATTTTAAAAACTTGGTTATTATGTTTGATGGGGTTGAAGTGGCAGAGGGGTATCATGTTTGATTCGGCCTAAGTAGCAGAGGGGTATCACTAGGTTTCCATAAATTTAAAATAGTTAGTAGCCAAATTTCCTAAATTTGTGAAAATATAGTCCTTTTTTGTACAGCGTTCACGATAGTGAACGTGTACATTGTTGTCACTTTCTTCCAAGATATCGAGCTTCTTTGCTATGAAATTATAAGATATTAGTACACCTGGAAATAGTGCGCCTGGTAAATGAGCGTGAAAGAAGTATATCTGTTTTATCGTGAGATATGTATTCTGAGACGGGTAATGCATTTGGTTACATATGCACATTTGGAATAAATTTTCGGAATACATTTCGGAATCTAGTAAAATATTGCGACGGGATGCAGCTAATAATTTCTGCAATTTGGCGAACTGATCTCATGTTTACAATAAAAAGTAGTTCGAGAAGTTTGCGTCCTACGATGTAAAAATCATAACTTTTTATGAAATGAAAAGCAACGGCAGGTTGTTTAATTAATTCTTCGTGAAATCTACGGAAATTTAAATTTATTTTGAAGGTTATGATAACGTATTTTGATGTTGAGGCAATTGTGTCATATTTTAAAACTGTTTATCGATTTCGTGAAAGGGAGATAATTCGTACAGTGTTGTGTACAAATTTTAAATACAGTCTTTTTACCAGTTCCGAACAGGGTTTCATATAAGCGCTGCTGCAGACGTCATCCACAAGCAGAGGAAATAAAATTTATGTGTTGTAATAATACAAATGTTTACCGATTCCAAAATATCGACACCTGTCCTCAAAAACACGTGGTAGTATGTTTTCTTGAAACAAGCATTTCCGTGATCACGATTTGTTTACATCGTTAAACTAGGTCACCGACAATCTGTCAACCTGTCCTGCACATACATTTAGGAAGCGGTTGAAGTTTAATTAATGCCATACATTCAAGTAGAAGCAAATTGAGAAAGTTATTTTGCGATTCCTTTTATTGAACGGGATTGAAATTTTAGATTATTCGGTAGTAAAAATTCAGAACTGGTAAAACAACTGTACTTCACCATTAACATGAAACGGGAATATTGTGAGTGATAGTAATCAGCAGTTTATTAAAACCCAGACTTAACAGCAAATGATCCAGTTACATACAACCGCTAGAATGTACCCTCTCATAGTGACGGTAGGATCTGCAAAACTCTACTTTCTCTCTATCCAAATGACAAAACGATCGGGTACAACTTTTTTACATTTTAATTACCGATTGTCTTTTTCATATATTTATGAAATTATTATTTTCTACCATTTAATTCCAAAAAAAACCATCCGTCGGACTATGCATAGATCGACACCCCCCCCCCCCCCCCCCCCCCCCCCCCGAATTTTTGGTTATATTCTGTCTTGCCACAACACAATTTTCCCAACTACGCTGTACTACAGCACGACAGTGCTATGTTTAAGTATTTTTCCACAAATTTGCTAAAATAGGTTACTTTTTCAAAGAATTCCTCAAAAAATAGTAGTCAATGGCGATTTTGGCTACCGGGAATGGAAAATAGGGTATCATGTTTGATTGGGCCTAGGTGGCAGAGGGGTATTATGTTTGATTGGGCCTAGGTGGCAGAGGGGTATTGTGTTTGATTGGGCCTAGGTGGCAGAGGGGTGTTATGTTTGATTGGGCCTAGTTGGCAGAGGGGTATTGTGTTTGATTGGGCCTAAGTGGCAGAGGCAGGGGTTGAAAATTCTTCAAGCCCGACGCCCGGGACTAGAAATTTGGCAAGCAGGACTTGGCAAAAAATCTACTGAAAAGCCCATCGGGCTTAAATACTCAGAAGACCAATGAATTTTATTTCTGACTGTCTTGAAAAAATCTTTAAAAACCATCTGTAGTCATGTTGCCCTGTTGTTGTTTACATTCATTCTTAATCATTACAGTGCTTGTAAGAAATGTTAGTCATTAGGTAGGCAGTTCAAGCGTTCAATTGATAAAGAAAAATCTAGATAGTTATAGCGCTTGTAATTGCTTCAAATATTCATGTCTGATTATGTCTCTGTTGAATTTTAATTTCACATCTAACAAGCAGACAGCATCGGGCTCCAGTGGTCAGAAAAGAAAGTCACGAGACAATAAAGACACCAAATATGATAAGGACAAGCGTGTCTGATTGTTCAACAGCCATGGACAGACAAATTTCCATGGATCATTTATGATGAGGATAATGCAGACATGTATTGTAAATACTGTCGAAAAAACCTCTAACTGCCGATAGAAATGATGCATATTGATTTGTGTCTTTCTTGATTTTGCCGTAAACTCTGGACTTGATAAAAAAAATTGGGGGCTTTTGATTTTCTGTTTAAAAAAGTCTTGGGCTTTAACTCGTCTGAAAAAATTTTCAACCCCTGAGAGGGGTATTGTGTTTGATTGGGCCTAAGTGGCAGAGGGGTATTGTGTTTGATTGGGCCTAAGTGGCAGAGGGGTATTGTGTTTGATTGGGCCTAGGTGGCAGAGGGGTGTTATGTTTGATGGGGCCTAAGTGGCAGAGGGGTATTGTATTTGATTGGGCCTAGGTGGCAGAGGGGTATTGTGTTTGATTGGGCCTAGGTGGCAGAGGGGTATTGTGTTTGATGGGGCCTAGGTGACAGAGGGGTTTGTTTGATGGGGCCTAGGTGGCAGAGGGGTGTTATGTTTGATGGGGCCTAGATGACATAGGGATGTTATGTTTGATTGGGCCTAGTTGGCAGAGGGGTGTTATGTTTGATTGGGCCTAAGTGGCAGAGGGGTATTGTGTTTGATTGGGCCTAGGTGGCAGAGGGGTATTGTGTTTGATTGGGCCTAGGTGGCAGAGGGGTATTGTGTTTGATTGGGCCTAGGTGGCAGAGGGGTATTGTGTTTGATTGGGCCTAAGTGGCAGAGGGGTATTGTGTTTAATTGGGCCTAAGTGGCAGAGGGGTATTGTGTTTGATTGGGCCTAGGTGGCAGAGGGGTGTTATGTTTGATTGGGCCTAGGTGGCAGAGGGGTATTGTGTTTGATTGGGCCTAAGTGGCAGAGGGGTATTGTGTTTGATTGGGCCTAGGTGGCAGAGGGGTATTGTGTTTAATTGGGCCTTGGTGGCAGAGGGGTATTGTGTTTGATTGGGCCTAGGTGGCAGAGGGGTATTGTGTTTAATTGGGCCTTGGTGGCAGAGGGGTATTGTGTTTGATTGGGCCTAAGTAGCAGATGGTTATTATGTTTGATAGGGCCTTACAAATGAAACAATCTTGTCTACTATGCCAACTAACTAACTTACTGAATGAAGGGCTTTCATGTATTACCCCGGATTTACCCAAAGTGTTACTTAATATACAAGCAATTGAATTGCCAATGAATAGAAATTGACAACATAATTGCTTCTTCCTTAGGTAGTGTTGTTATAAGTTAATCCTCTTATTCATGAATTTAATGGACAGTTGAATTGTTAGTCAGAGAGTCAATTGACCAGTTGAATTATCAGTTAAATTATAAACTTGTTTGCTAAATTATTTTTGAAACTACATCTCAGATTTGTGATTTTGATTTTCCACTGATGCTGCATACTGGTCTGCAAATACACATGCACTGAATTAATATGTTTTATTTCACAGAAAAAATACTTGCATATATTACACCTTCAGTACTAGTTTAGATTTACAAAAGTTTTTCATAATGCCGGCTGCTTAAAAATAGCAGTTTTCTAGAGGTTTTTTCAAAACGCTCACAGATATTGAATTGATATATTTGGTATGTGAATCGCACGTCATGTAGAATATGAACTTGCAACTCGACTTGTGCACCCTGGCGCACATTGACTTTTTATTGTTGAATTATATTTTTGTTATTAAAATTTGCAAATTATTCATTTTAGGCAACTTCCAATTTTCGAGTATCACACTTGTAATGTGATAAATAAACATTGTGATGTAATAAGTAAAGAAAAAAAAAGCAAACTGAAATTGTCAGTCAAGATTGATGGGGAAAACATTTAAGAATTCTATTTAGGTGTAAAGTAAAATGTACTTATTAGTTACTTATTATTATTAGTTATTACAGGTAGTTCTTTTATTTTTGAAAAATCAGCAAAATTCATTGTAAGGAAAGCACTTTTTATAAACATGATACCGTAGAGATTTTTCACTGTTTGGATTATACTTTAATGCACAAATAATTTCATCACCCCACATATATTTATTCAGGTGGTATTGTCATCAAATAAATAATGACATTGATTTGTCGTTAGTGATTTGCTATACATGTATATATATGTATTCATAAACTGAACCACTAAATAATGTGACCAAAATGAATTGCAAGTCCCAGACAAGAATGAGTGACTTTTGATTTACAAAATGTAGAATATAAATCGTATTCAATTATTCATGCATGCTCTGTTTTAACAGTTTTGTTGTGTTAGCACACATAAATACCACATACTGCCAAACCAGTCTCATTCAGTTTGTTACGGTAACAAAGTAATCAGCACGACCTTCCCCTGCTACCGCTGAGCACATGATTTGAGTTGACCCGAGAGATCAAATACAGCAGGGCCCAGTTGTTCAAAGCTTGATTAGTTTAATCATTGATTTGGTGGAATCTTTATTCATTTTCAACATTTCAACATTGAGGTCACAATATATCAATTAATCAGGCTTCAACAAGTTGAAACAACTGACCCCAGATTAGACACTCAAAATAAAGTTGTATCTGAAATTAAATGTATCTGAAAACAACCAGATCGACCAGTAAAAAATGGTGTCCAACAGCTTATAGTGTGACTTAAGTACTTCTGTTGTTCCCGCGTTCCTTGCCAAATATATAAACATCAAATTTTTTAACAAATTTTTTAACAGAGTTTTAATAGGCCCCAGGAGTGAGGATGATTGCAGGACCTGAATATTCAAATGATTCTACTAATCATTCCCAATAAGAAAAAAACATACATACCAATTCTCCCCCTCTTATTAATTCAGTGCATGTGTATTTGCAGACCAGTATGCAGCATCAGTGGAAAATCAAAATCACAATCCGAGATGTAGTTTCAAATATAATTACAAACAAGTTTATAATTTAACTGATAATTTAACTTGTCAATTGACTCTCTGACTAACAATTCATCTGTCTATTAAATTCATAAATAAGAGGATTAACTTATAACAACACTGCCCATGGAAGAAGCAATTAAGTTGTCAATTTCTATTCATTGGCAATTCAACTGTTTGTATATTAAGTAACACTTTGGGTAAATCCGGGGTAAATCATTTTAGAACATTCTAATAGTCTATAGCATTCTTGAACAATCTCCAATTGTAAGTGTGATAATTAAACAGTATGTTGACTAGTTCTCGGGTAAGTCTTAAAGCCCATGGAAGAACATTACAGTAAAACCTCGATTCATCGTCACTATTTGTTCAGTCAAATTTTGGCGTTATAAAGCGGTTTAGCGATAAGTTGAGTGAGACAGATAAAGGAAAACATAAACAAAATGGATTTTGGGACTTCAAAATAGTGTGGCGATAAGCGAGGTGGCAAAGTTATCGAGGGGCATTATAACGAGGTTTTACTGTATGATATTCATATTTCTTTTTTTTTTAATAAATCTTTTGCATTTTTATCCTATCTGAATTTGCTTGCTTGTTCTCAGGTGAGTGAATATATTGTAATTATATTTGAATTATCTGATGGATAAAGATTTGGTTTGTTTTCTAATACAACTTTTTGTTCATAATTTACTTGACAGATGGAGGCAGTAAAAGAACAGATAGTATGAATGTTTATCTTGGTAACCTTAATCAGGATGCAACACAGGTAATGATATTTTTTCTCACATGTGACATGGAAATCCCTTGTGTTTACCCATGCTGGAGTTCCTTGTCTCACCTGTGGGTTGAGAGAGGTTACACCTGAATAAACAGCAGTTTTTTGTGACCCTTGAAGCTTTTAATGAATTTTTAAAGGAATAATGTGTTAGAAAAAGAATCAATTGCTACTGGTCATATGAGGTAGGGAAATCTCATCCTTCAGTCTTGTATATGTAGTCCAGAACTCTGCAAGACTTGTTTTGGACAAAATATATAAGACCTTGGGTTGAGATTGACCAGTAGTGATAGATTCTATTAATCATTATTACACACCCAGTAACAAAGTAAGAAAGATAAAACTAATCACCCTGTCTGTCCGTTTGTATGTCTGTCCGTCAGTCCGTCTGTCTCTGTAGATATTATTTTGTTTGGAGGTTTATTCAGTTGTACATGGTCCAATTTTCTCTGAAATTATGAAGAGATGTTAGTTATAATAACAACCTGTGACCTGTGATCATTAATTTGTTCAGATATACATGTTTTTCACAGAATATTATTGTGATTTCCAGACATGATGTAAGGTTCTCGTGACCCAATGACAAAACCTGTGGAGGGGTGTATAAGCTTCACTGACAGGTCAAGTTAGTTGTGTAGTATAAGCTCTGTTAAAGTTGATTTAAAGTCTGTTCTAAGTCTGGTTTGTCAAATCAGTGGTTATCCCATTTTTAGTAACTTTAAATTATATATATATGGTCAAACCTGTCTTATGAAGGTCACCCTAGGGAACCAGTAAAAGTGGTCCTTATGGGCAGGTGATCCTTATATGCAGATACAAATAGCATGATTAAAGATTAATTGGGATAAAATGTTGCTGGCCTTTAAAAGCAGACGACCCTTATATAGAGGTGGTATTTAATGCAGGTTGGACTGTACAAGTATGATTTTCTGTATTTTGTTGGCAGGAAGATATTGAAGGATTAGTGGCTGAATTCTCTCCCATGGAAGTACGGATGAAAAAAGTGGCCTCAGATCCAAGAAAAGTGTAAGTTTAAGAGTTATTTACAATATAACAACAAGGCCTCATGAATATTTAAAATGTCTATTTACTGCCAAAAGTCAGTATAAGGCAAAAGATCGAATTTTAAGATTTATTTAGAGAATAAAGACAAAGGCCTCATAAACACTTGAAATGTCCATGTACTGCCAAAAATAGACAATACATTTTGGGAGGTTTCTTTCACCTTTTATGGGCTAGGGCCAAATCCCTTAAATTACTGGAAAAAGGTTTCATTTTATCCTAATTTGTATAAGTACAAATTGATGAAAATTATGAAATGAATTCAAAATATATTAGATGTGCCTTTTTCTGACAGCTCTTTGTTCTGTGTTCTAGATTTGCCTTTGTTGAGTTTCCATTTGCAGAAGAAAGTAAAGCTGATGAAATGATTGAGAAACTAAATAATCAGGTTTGGATGGGTCGTAAACTGTTAGTAAGACTTGCACATGAGAACAGAGAAAAGAGAGAAGCTGCATCTAGTACAGGTACGTCTAAAACCTTTGTTATAATGTATCTTATCTTAATACTCTCCTTGTCAGAAGGCACATAAGGCCACAACGCTATCCTTCCATTTCTGTTTGTCTTTAGCTGCTGCTTTGGCTCTGTTCCAGCTGGGACATTCAGCATTGTTTCTTCCTCTCTTCCATGTGGTCTCAGGTCTTTCCCTTTCCCTTTTTCCTCCTGGTGGTCACCCTAGTGCTGTCTTGCAGTCATTTGTTTCTCTTATCAGTATGTGTTTTAGCCAGTTACACTTTCTACTCCTGATCTTGACCACTGTGGTAACTCATTTGGTAGAGTGCTCGCTCTGTAAGTGGGAGGTTGTGGGTTCAACCTCAGCTGGGTCTGACCCAAGAACTGAAAGAGGGTAGTGACTGTTCTTTTGCCTAGCACTCGGCATTACGAAATGAAAGTCATGGTTCTATCGGATGGGAACTCAAAATAAATGAGGTCCCGTGTTGTGGTGGGCTTGGCACGCTAAAGAACCCTGCTGTATAATGCCATCAGCGCAACACACAAATTTCTGCACTATAGCTGGCAATGTCTTGATATAAGTGATATATTCTTGACTTGGACATTAAACACCATTACTCAACTCTACTCAACTACTCCTGATCTCACAGCTAATGTTAAGTCTTGATATTTCCATTATTCTTTCATTTGATACTTTATGTTGTTATAATGTACATGTAACTATTAATTTACCTCTATCATTTGTTTTGTCAAACTTTAATGTTATAATAAACCATTCTAATGTCAAGCAAGGTTGCTATATGCAATTTTTATTCAGTGTCAAAAAATATCATTGGACATGTGTTCAATCTAGAAATTTAGTTGGTGGGGGTCATTCTGGCCAAGGGCTTGAAAAACAGGAGCCATGTTTTTAAAAATGGGGTCAACATAACGTAATGCATATTTTATTTGACAAAGTGAGTCAGACACAAAATAAAGCAGAAAGAGGTATTTGAATTTATTCAAACTAAAAAGATGGGGGGGGGGGGGGACCACAGAGAGTATTCCTGTGGGACAAAATCATTTGGGGGGGGGGGGGGGGGGGAGTTAATGGCACAAGGGCCCCCTTCTAGATTGAACACTGGTGACATGATTTTCTTGACAACCAGCCAACTGTTGTGCCAAGTAGGAGTTTCTGGAAGTTTTATCTACATGTACAAGGCTCTACGATTGCAAATTTTTTCACTAGCCTCCTGGCTAGTAAACCCGAGATGTTTACTAGCCAGAGCAAAAATGTTACTCGCCACATATTTGTTTTATAAATACAATTTAACTGGGATTCAATTAGACTGGAAACATTTCCCATTATTACTTAATTTTGAAGATGCAGGCACAGCAGATGGTGCCCAATGTTTTTAAAAAAATATTTTTCATTACTTTTATTGTGGTAGCAAACGCAAAAATTACAGTGCATATCCAAAAGCAAAGCAAAAACTTTGAAAAACGGAAAATTAAGTTAAAAACACTTGAACTTAATTCAGAGGTGTGAGGCGAGTCGCCCCAGGAATGTAAGCGTTTCCTGTCTAGCTAGATGCATCTGCCTCATGTAAAATTTAACACCATATCTTTTAAACATACTTTTGCTGGTTTGAAACTGTTTTTCAGACCAACTCGGGACTTGGCTTTCCGTCATCGCTTTAGTCAGTTTAGAGGATTGTGTTTGTTTTTCCATCGAGTGATAACTGGCACCGAGTCGTAGACAAGGTCGTTGATAACATTAGAATTCTCGAAGCTTCTGGATTTTTATTCGTACTCGTGACTTGAAAAATAAATATGCGATGAAATTGACACTTGAAAACGAGATCACACAAACGCTTAACAACTTAACAGATTGGAGCTATATGATTTAAAGCGCTTTAAAGATTAAACTTGACGAGAGTAATTTCGTTATGGAAAACGGAAAGGAAAATCCGGATTTGATTTTCTACTTTATACTCGCACATGGGCGATTGAATTTGACATATCCACTCGCATTTACAAATAATTACTCGCAAATGCGAGTGTTTTACTCGCAATGTAGAGCCCTGATGTACACTTGATGTCATTCTTGTAAATATTGATCATCATTATTTTACTTTAGCTTTTGTCACTGTTGTATTTTTTCCAGGAAATAGCAATTCAAATTTTGCCCCTGAAAAGAAACCTTCTAAACCTAACTGGGGTCAAAGTTCAACCAGCAGTTCTAATAACAATGCTAATGCCAGAAACAACGCTGTAAGCTCTCTTGATGATGATGAATGGGACAATGACACAGAAGATACACCAAGCACCCAACCGGCTGTAACAGTGAAAGTAACACCTGATGAAACCAAGAAAACAAGTGGTTCTATCTGGGCTACACCTAACACAAGTGGCAAGACAGGTGTTCCCAGCCCATTAAAGAGCCCAATTTTGGACCAGTCCTATACTCAATCTGCAGTAAAACAGTCTTACAGTCCTGTTAAAACAGGACCCCAGATCACTTCAGCTTATGGACAAAGCCAGCCTGTAACATCACGGACATTTACAAGAAGTCCTGTTAAAACTGAACAAGATTTACTTGTAGAATCTATGACTTCTTTCTTAAAAAGTCCAGAAAAACCACAAGGTCAGCCTGAAATACATAGACCTATGCAAGCTCCTTCTATGACAGATGAAACTCAATATGTACGTAGTCCTGTCAGAACTGACACTGGTATGCAAATAACCATACAGCAGTCACCACATAAAAGAAATTTGAACAACGCTTTCGCACAACTAGAAGTTAGTGGAAATCAACAAAGGTTGTCGCCAAATACACATGAAACTTCAGTTAAGCTATGCAATGGTTTTTCTGCCCCACCAGAAGATGATTTTGATGATATGCCGGTCCTTGAACCATCTGTAGGAGATCCAATGCCACCCTTAGAACCATCTGTTAAAAAATCAGCAAAAGTTTTTGTATCAAATTTTCCATATGGATCTCATGATGTAAGTAGAAAAATATGTTATATTGAATTTAATACTGGTAATCTCTTGAAGTTAATATGTAATAAAATTTGGTTGTCATAGCACTGTCACAAAACAAATCAATACATTTCAATTTAATTTTCTGTCTAACTGTGACAGGCTTATATAAAAGGTTTATGGTTTTATCAAAACACTAAAGAATTGGGAGGGACTATGTATGTTTTTGATACATGTGAGCAACCTTTGCTATTTGTAATGGTCGTGATTCCTGAAAATAGAATGCACTTGATCATAACTTAGCAACAGAAACATTATAACTCTTTATTCTTGTACATAGGGGACATAATTCTCAGAATTGACTTGTTTATAAAGCAACATCATGAAAACAACTCAATATTAAATAGTTCAATCCTCAACAAATATCTCTGCAGAACTGTATTTTGCTAAATACTAATATCTTTCCATGTCATATCTATACATGTCAAAACTTCCACTGCAAAGGGTATACCAAGTCTTTGTACAGTATAACCATGCTCGTGTCTAAGGCAATCGATAGTTCTGCAGAAGGTATCCTGAAACAAAGATTGCCAACATGGTTCCCCATTATAACAATATCATACATGTTATGCAGTAAAACCCTTTTTGTTTTTGATTATTTCAGGAAGAGTTATACAGACTGTTTTATGATTATGGTGTAGTGGATATCAGTGTTAAAAATAGAAATATGACATCAAAAAGGTAATTACAAAATTTATGTACAGTTTTAGTTAGGATTTTTATTCCTCACCACCACCACCACCACCACCACCACCATAGTGGTATGCAATCAGTACCACCTACTGCATTCAACTGATTGATTTGAAAATTGTTGGGGATGTTTATTACCATATAATTATGATCACCTTTTGACACCATAGCATTGCGATGTGTATAGAAATAGTAGCCATGTATGTAATACTATGTGTGTGTGTGTGTGTGTGTGTGTGTGTCTGGAACAAATCATGTGCTAGCTACATATAACTTGCCTAGTGGCAAGAAATAAAGTCACAGCAAAGATTTGTTCTTTGTCCACAACTGATATAATGTATGATAACTGGTGCCTGTCTCTCTGGGAAACGCCAAGTTGTTTAATGTCTGTTCCTATGTCATGGAAATAATTACTGTAAACCGTGTTATATTGGCGCATACTTATTTTAGCGATTGTTGACTGGTAAACATATTAGCGCAGTTTCATTTTAGCGTAATCAATTCCAGTCTCAACTGTTTAATACCTCTTTATATTATCGTATTTTCTCGCCTAAAACCCACAACTTTTAGCCAAAAAAAAAAAAAATTTGAGAAGGGGATGCCAGGTTACAAGAAAATTATAAAAATAACTATGTAATTGTGTTTTTATTTGTTTGACTTTTACTGAGAGAAATCTCCGTAACTGACACAGGAAGTCACTAGACAGACAGATGTCTGCAGGAAGCTTTCATTATAATTTGGCTCTCTTGATTGGACATTTTACTGAATAAATATTTAAATCAGTAATAACATATTTTGTTTTTATTCATTTAAATATCAACTGTTTTTTTTAATACAAATGTTTTGAGATACTATCGATGTATCCCCGATAACAGCCGCTTAGAGCATTATAGAGGTCAATAATTAGGATTTATATTATGTTGCCGACATCACAGTAAAAGTAAACAATTTTCAAATAATGGGTCTAATTTGTTGATATAATTGTTAATATTTTAATGGTTGAAGCCAACTACTGGTAACTTAAAATTAATTACCTGAAAAGGAGACTCATCAGATTGTACGTATCACATACAATGGCCAGTAATTAACAGCTATCCGTTTGTCGGTGGTCAGTCTACTGGGTCTTGGTAATTAATCCCTAATTACTTATCATATGCGGGTATATTGATGGAAGCCATACCAGTGTAATTCAGAACTATTATTATTTTAACACTGACTATATAACTATTTAACGTGCGTCCATACACATTCATAGTCACAGCAGCGCTGTACAGTACTGACCTCTTTTTTGTTGAAATTTTAGCGGCAGTTTTAGCGCTGACACTCTTCTCGCCAATTGCGCTAAAATAAAACTGCTGCTAAAATAACACGTTTTACAGTATGAATTTATATAAAGTTGTTTTTAACAATTATCAAAGTTAAAATCTTTCACCATTATAGAGTACGAGTCCATATTGTTGATAATCATACCTTTAACATTATTTATTTTAGCACTACTGCCGTAATAACACTACAATCACCAGAAATGGCTGAGCTTGCCATAGCAAACTTAAATCAAACTCAATACATGGGAAGGAGGCTCCTGGTCATGGTGGCAAAATCAATCGAAGAAGTAAAGAGGGATTCTCAAGCATATCAGAGTTACGACCAGGGTTACGGACAAGAGCAGCAGAGAGGATATGACCGATATCATCAGCAGAATTATCCACCACAGAGGGGATATAACGGTTACAGTGGAAGATATGGAGAACAAGAGCGTTATCCAAATGAAGAATACAGTCGAGGTATTTGTTTGTAGACTTTCCATTACTGTAAATCTAGAGATTTTTACGTTCATTTTATTTTTGCCTAAATTAGTGACAGTACCAAGATGAGAAAATAAAACTTCCACAATATTTTAATTTGATATCATTCACTTCAGGGATTTTTCTGGGTATGCACAGGGTCCGGTAAAGGGACCCTATCCCAATGCAAAAAAAACCATACATTTTTCCCAATTCTGTAGTAAAAAATTTCCAATTGGCTGTGTTTATCAATTTTTTGAGAAAAAAAAATTTCACAAGATCATCCACATCATATTCAGAGGATATCTTGTTCTGATAACGATTTCAATCTATATTAACCCACATTTTGCTGGATGATTTATATAGAAACAAAAGAGACAGCGCTATTTTGCTGTGAACACCAATATAATTTGTTCAATTACCAGTATTCTAGTGGTCTAGAATTTCTAATATGTTGTTGTGATTTTTCCCAAAATTACATTTTTGTTGAGCATTTTCCCAGTTTCACCCCAACGTCCTTTTACCAAAAAGGTCAAAAAAATCCCAGCACTTGGATTTGTACTAATCATTATCCGATGACACAAAAATAAAACTATGTGATTATTATGAATTGATGAGTATCACAAAAATTAAATGACTCGAAAATATCCGGATATACAGTAAATGACTATGTACATCAGAATATGTACCATATTAACTTAAGCACTAATAAACAGTACATGTACATGTATATACATATTTGTTTGGCAGACATGTTTGGAAGGCATCCCATTTACGTTATAACTTGTTACAAGTATTTGGCTTTTGTAACCCAGTCGGTGACAAGGATAACAACTGCATGAATGCTGTGCCCCTGCCTTACAAAAATATAACATTTATGACAATAAAAAATAACTATAAATGATTATTTGTTTGTTTTATGAGGTATGGTAGCAAGTACTCCTAACGGATCTTACACCGATATAAAATCACCACTGCTGGCAAGCCCAACATCAAGTACCTCATCACTGTCGGAAAACAGGGTAGCGTTTAAGTCCTGGTATGCCATGTTACAAACCTTTAAGATTGTGATGACTAAGCTCGGAGGTAGAGTCAGGGATATTAGATACAAACCACAGGAACGGTTGACCGTCTTTGTCACCTCCATCTTTGATGAGCAGAACTTCTGGGGACAAGTTATAGAGGATGTAAGTGTAATAAAGGAAATAACAAGAATTTGATGATAAAGTTATGATGTTTAATCTTGTATTAAACATTTAGCTTTAAATTATGTCGCATATTTCATAATTCCAAAGAAGCTGAATAAAAAACTCTTGATTAAAATAACCAAAAGTAATGACAAACATGTCCTTAACCATTTAAATTATTATTTCAGATTTGAATTGTTACTTCTTTATCATTTAGAATAGCGAATGATTTCATTGTTTCAATGCTTAAATAGTATTTTTGTAGCAATATGTAGCTATGCCATTGGCCACATTAGTATTATTGTATCAATTTGTAATTATGTCTTTAAAATGGTAAATGGTGAAAATAGTATCTTTTGCAATATTTTTTGGAAACAGTTACCAGTTGGTCCATTTTGGGGCCCAATTTTGATAACTCCCAATTTGTATAAGTCCCAATTTTGATGGTTTTCATTTGTGGTGTACATAGTAGTGGCATTTCATTACAGTTAACGTTTATTTTCTTTTGTTTATTTTTAAGAGTACTACTTTGGCAAACTTGGAGAATGTAATGCAAGCATTGCAACTGGAGGAGACCAGAACTGGTCCAACTAAAGGTCTTGGTCGCTGTGCAGCAAAGTTTGATGATGAGTGGTATAGGTATAATGAATGTTTTCTTCATCTTTTAAGTCATTTTAGAATTCTACAAATTTAGGGCCAGGGCCTCAGTGGTGGAGTGCTCCAATGTTGGGCACTTACGGATCACAGCATCTCTCAGACAGAGCCTAGGGTCTCATCCCACTCTGGATTGATTCTTATGTGGGAATGTTAGCCGGTTTTCTTGCCCTAGGTTGGTGATTTTCTCTGGTCACTCCAGTTTCCTCCACCATCCATGAACTGGCAGTGTGATATAAGTGAGAGAATATTGATTGGGGTGTTAAGCTCCATTAATCCACTCCACACCACTCAAAACAAATTCAGGTCACAAATATTTATTATGTCGTCCATACTTTGCCAGAAGAGATGACTTTTTTGATATATTGAAACTCCTTATGAATAATAACTAGGGGTGAATTTAGTTGTGATTTCTGCTATTCATTTTGTACCTTGCTTCATTTAAACCAATTTGTGGTCAAATTGTGCCCATTTTCATTCTGACATATCCCAATTTTCTTCAGCTCAGTTCCCACATTGGAAATATATAAATAAATTTATGGTCATCATTAAGACTGTTTCCATTGTAGAGGTTGGATCATTGCAGAGAAAGGGTTTAATTTAACAGTGTTTTATGTTGATTATGGTAACATAGCAACCATACCTAAAAATTCTACAAAGCTTACCTGTCCTGATTTATGGGAACATAAGCCAGCCTTAAGACCATTTAAACTAACAGGTAAGTGCATCTCAACACCTAGATACGAAACCCACTTGGGCAAATTGTTGTATTGAGAAGGTTTGTTAGTTTGCTTGACAAAGGTTAGTGTTTTTCTGTAGGCATCCCCAGTTCCCAGTTCTCCTCTTCTTCCTCCCTTTGTCACAATCCCTGGTACAAAAATGTTGATCTTCCCGATAAGCAGATTTCATTGGACTTTATTTAAAGCTGGTCACATATCAATGTTGAGTAGAAGTAAATTAGTCTGGACTGGAATATAGCACTCCTTGTATAGACATTGACCTGTTAGTTTAACTTTTAATTTTCCCCTGGCAAACGAAGTCTGGACGGGATATAGGATTTGGCCTGTATGTACGTACTTACTTCAATTAGTTACTCTTCTTGTCAGCATTTTTACAACTTTATTTCTCAACAGAACTTAATAAAACTTGATACATACATATTATATACACAGTGTGTATGTACAACCCTCAGTATCAGGTCGAGTCCTTTTTTCGTAGCCGTATCACTAGGAGTCGCACAAGTAGGGATACAGCTATCATATCTTTAAGTTAAATAAAGATATGATATCTTTATCTAACATTTCCAATTAGGTTATTTAAAATAATAAAAAAAAACAACAATATTTTATGTGAAAAAAATACATTTTACCACAGAAAACCACTGAACTATGTTATGACATTTGACATGACATGACGTCGAAATGAGAAAGTGCACATGCAATTTACCTCCAATGTTGTATCACCACAGTGTGGTGATACAAGATTCTGTATCATGCATGTTCGATAAAACTTGTATTTCGTCAAATCAGATAGAAAAACTAGTCTAATGTTAGATAAAAGGGTTTATCATGGTAATATCAGACGAGTTCATGTTTTGTGACTGCCAAACCCTATTTGTTTATTGCCCTTTGTTTTAACAACTTGTGGGTATTTCTCAACAGAATTAAATGGATCTTGATACAAGGGTTCATCATGGTAATATCTCAGAAGAATTCATCACTGGCAGATTTTACTAATGTTAATATTTATTATTTCAGAGGGATCTGCCATTGACCTAAAGAAGTTAGAATCTCAAGTTGTGACACTACAGGTGGTAAAGACAGGAATAGAAGATACTGTATGTATACTGTCATTATTATCAAGATTTTGTTTCTATCTAATTTTGACCCACTTCAGTGTGGCTCAGTGGTAGAGTGCCTGCCACGTGAGTGGTAGGTCGGGTTTGAAGCCCACCCAGTGGTAGAGTGCCTGCCACGGGAGTGGGAGGTCTGGTTTGAACCCCACCCAGTGGTAGAGTGCCTGCCACAGGAGTGGGGGGTCGGGTTTGAACCCCACCCAGTGGTAGAGTGCCTGCCATGGGAGTAGGAGGTCGAGTTTGAACCCCACCCAGTGGTAGAGTGCCTGCCACGGGAGTGGGAGGTCGGGTTTGAACCCCACCCAGTGGTAGAGTGGGAGGTCGGGTTTGAACCCCATTCAATGGTAGAGTGCCTGCCATGGGAGTAGGAGGTCGAGTTTGAACCCCATCAGGTCACTTATAAAACTTTAAAAGTTGATATATTGTTTCCTCACCTGGCATTTGGTATAAGGAACGCAATATCAACTGATTCACACCATGTCAGTATAATTTGACTGTCCACAGTATGCTGGTCTGTGGCATACTAACTCTGTGAGCTAGCACCTGTAAGTTACCACGATTTCACACTAGTACAAGGCAGAACATAAAACATTTGCACATTTCAGGCATACATGAATTTGTTCTTGGATTTATCCTTAGAGATTAACAAACTTGCTCTCTGCATCACTAGTTGAAAAATTGCTGACATTAAACAATATTACAAGCAACTAATCTTTGTTTGATTTTTAGACTGATGTGTTAAGAGTCAGACCTGATATCAATGATACAAGAGGGATAGATTTTTAGTGGAAATACTCGCTAAATGCGAGTGGAATTTCAATTTAGCGAGTTGAAGCTACATCATGCCGGCAAATTTTAGCAAGTGTTTTTTTTTTAATGCCAAGTTTCACTTTTGTACGATTATTTTAAGATAAAAATCATAAAAATTCATTAAGTATTAGCCCCTCGGAAAACCCAATAAAAAAGACGATCTAGTCAGTTCGCATCGACGTTCTTCTATTTTACCTACATGTGGTTGTTTAAAGTCGCCACCATATTGGATTTTTAAATTTACGACAAGTGATACCGATAAATAAACACAAAATATGCTCTTTATACAGCGTTTTAAGTTGAATGAAGTTTATAATCAACACAATTTTATTCACAGCTATCAGTGTTGAAAGCAGTTTTAATTTTCATGGACGATTTTGTTATGAAAATATGATAATTTTGAGTATGGGAAAATCCCGTCTATCCTTGGAGACTGTTAAATAGATATCGCAGTGTGATTGAAATCGGGGCGAAATTATAAATGTTGTAGAGTTCCGAGAATAAAGAATAAAAGCTTTGACATTTAACTGATTATAAAAAGGACAGGGTGTCGTGATCATTTTAAAAAGTATCAATAAACGGGCAGGAACTAAGTACGCCATGAGTTAAGCATCGGTATCATAGTTCATGAATATATGCAAATTGTTTAATTACATATTAAAAAATTTAGCAAGTGAAAATTTATTTTAGCAAGTAGAAAAAATCAGCATTTGCTTTTTTTAGCAAGTGATAGAAAATGGGAAAATCGATCCCTGATCGATTAATATCTCTGTGTTAACAGTTGATTTGGTATGTCTGTTTGTAGACTCTCTCTCTCTCTCTCTCTCTCTCTCTCTCTCTCTCTCTCTCTCTCTCTCTCTCTTTCTCTCACGTGTGCAATCTTAACTTGCTCATGTGTGCAATCTTAACTTTTCTCTTTAGGCTAGGACTTAGATATATGGATGTTGTGGCCAGACCTTTTGATCACTCAATTTTTTTCTTTATGTAACCTTTGACCTCCATTGCATCAATGGCTGCCGTGGACATAGCTCTTCTCGTGTTCTCTCTGATAAATGATGCTGATTCATATTACATTTCTTTTCAGGGATATCTAGTGGAGGTTATTGTCACTAGCCAATAACTACAACTGGAACAAATGAGTGGCAGTATTGAGATGATGGTCACAAGTAAGAGAAAGATAAGGACAGATGTTACCTAATATGATAGATGGGTCTTTTTATTGGATATTTTCATATGTTTTGTGTTAAAGAGACCTTTTTCATTTGAATTTATTATTTTGCTGTTAGAGTCCTCAAGTAGGATATTTTTGTAATCTTAAGACTTGCAGTTTGGTCTATACTTGTATAGATAGATCAATTGTTGGTATACAGTCAAACCTGTCTATAAATGCCACCCAAGGGGATCTGTTAAAGTGGCCTTTATGAGGAGGTGCCCCTATAGTGATTGAGATAAAATTTTACTGGCTTTTAAAAGCAGGTGCCCCTTGTAATAATAATAATAATAATTTTTCTTTAAAATGCAACCCGATTTATACATTATTTCTAGTAATATTAACAAATACACAATATCGGCCAGCCTAAGTAGGCTTACGATGCACTACCTTCAATGTCTATATATAGAGCGAGAACTATTACGTTTAATTAAACTATTTATGAAAAAGTTTGCCACGTGTTTGATTTTTGAAGAAGAAAGACATAGTATATTCTTCACAAGGTCCTCATCTGGTAAAGCAGTATCAATATTTAGTTTAGCGATGAAATCAGTCTGTAATTTATTGTAATTGCTGCAGTTTAAAATAAAATGTTTCTCATCCTTAATTGATTTAGTGTCACAAAACTTACAAAGTCTATTGTCCATTGGTATGTTTCTATATCGCCCTTTCTCCTGTTCGAGAGGGAATGTTCCGGTGTGCATGCGCGCGATAGCTGAATGCTGTTTTCGCGTGGATTTAAGGCAGGTTTGACTGTATATATATGATGATTTATTTCTTATACACATATGATTTAATATGTGGTTCCTTGATTGTTAGTAAGAGATACAAAGATGTATTGTTATAATTTTGAAATGGTTTATTTTACATTTTAAAAAAACAACAGGTGGTTGTTACTTTTGTAGTTAAGAGTATAACAAAGGATATATGAAAAGAATTTACAGAATTGTCTTAATTTGGAATAGATTTTACAAAAAGTTGTTATTTTGAAAAGGTTTTATAAGAAAATGTTTATTTTTGAATTTTTCGAGACATTTTTGTTGTCCTGCCTCTTTAACGATACTATATGGCAGGCTTGTCTTAAAATCTTGAGCCCACCTCTAGTAAGCATTTCTTTACCTTTGGTAGGTGCCTACTGTTTCTAATACAGAAACTGATGGACTTCATGATCTTGTGATATAGTTCCAAAAAAGAACAGTCTTTTTCTGTGATAAATAATGAAAATGTATCAAATCTCGGCTTTGACAAATAATTAAATGTATACAAAACATACAATGATTATAAAACTAATGAAATGCAGTATAAAAAAGTTAAAAGAAACACAATGTAGACACATTTAGATTTGGCCATTTGTCTTTCTTCAGTTCTTACTATGTCTTCATTTAGGGCTCTTTCAGAATTTCATCTCCCCTAGTTTCATATTAGTTCCTTTACTAAGATTCATCTTGACGTAAAAATGGCAAGATTCAAATCTTAATGATTTGGTTAATTTTTAAGTTACTAATATTTTGGAATTTAAGGTGTCATTTTGAAGATCAAGTTTATAGCATTAGTATTATTTTTGGTCAAAAATTGAATTTGTAGTTACGAAAAAGATAGCCAAAAATTTGCCAAATTTAATTTAAGGAAAATCTTAGTTAAGGAATAATTGTGAACTTGGGACCAGAACAAAAGATTTTACTAAAGATCTATGTTTAACTAGATACGTAGGCATCCTGTTGTGATAACCTAAAAGCTCTTGTGCTTTACACTAAATAAATAAATATAAAAATTATTGTGACATAAATAACCTGTTAGTTGGTAGGACTTCCATTTGTAAACCTCTCCCAACCACCCATTCAATTGTATGTACCGGTAAAAAAAAATTTCATAAAAATGTTAAAAATTGTTTGATTTTGACATTTGTAGGCTTTCTTCACTTGGAGTAAAAAAAAATTGAGTGGAGGGTACAAATCGAAGTTCTTCCGTTGTCTTGCATCCGTGTCTGTATAGGCAATTATCTCCCTTGTCCATATATTGAGATATGGGCACTAATCTCCCTTGTCCTCTTTCTTGTGAGTATAATATATTAATGAATAATAATGAATTAAAATGCTTGTTAAAGAAATAAACATGTATACAGAAACACAGCATTTGAAATGTTGATGTTGAGTGTGTCTAACTTTTATTAATTACTCAAAGTATTTAAGTAGAGACACAGTTAAATGTGTATACATTTTGAAATTGTTATATACCATGCACTTTGGAAAAAAATTCTGAAGAGAAAATATAGGACTCTGGCATTTGATTTGCATGTATGTCCTAATATAGAGATATGGACATACATCTTAACACGGTGTCTTATTTACTATGTATGAATTTTTAAATAATATACAAGTGAAAAAAAGAGCCCCAGCATTTGACTTGTATGTATGTTTTGATATAGAGATATGGACACTTATTTTAACATACATGTAATGTGTCATTTACTATAAAAATTTTCAAAAGAAAAATGTAAAATGTAGAAAAAAGAACTTGAGCATGTGATATTTAAAGGTTCACTCAGCAAGTTCTGTCTAACTTAGATTATGTTAATGAATTAATTATTGTATACATGTGTAATCATTTGGGAAGTTTATATTGTTTGAGTGATATATCAAGATGTGCAAAAAGTTTTATAAAATCTTTCATTTTATAAACACAATTAAATTTGGGAAAAATCTTTCAAATTTATCTCTGGATCAATTTTATAAAAAATTCACTATTAAATCCAGAATTAATTGTAGTTTCAATAATTTATAATATTGTAGGTTTTGAACAGTTCACTTATGTACAGTAGTTTTTTGATCGATTTGCAACAAAGTTAAGCTTTTAATTTGTTATGCTGGCTGGTAGGAATTAGTTTCTATACACCTGCAGATATTGAACTAATATTTGATAAGTGAGTCTACAATCATTCTCATGCAGTACAGATCAAGTTTGAGTTTCACTAATATTTTACAAAATTGTGTGCTTTGAACATAGAACATTTCTTCAAAAACCAGTTTTTCACATTTAACTGTGAAAACCATGGAAATTGATCAAGAAATAACATTTTGAGAATGTTTTAAAAGCATGTTAGGTCTTTATAAATCATCCCAATACTTTCTGCAAATAGCTACATTTATTTTATTTTGTCTTATAATGATGTTTTATCTTGTTCATTGAAGAATAGCTTATACTGTTATTTCCCAGCACAACTCTATTAGTGGTTAAACCTTTTTTATGAACAAACTGCACAGGCGAGTTGCTTCCTTTTCTTGACTGCTTTTGTTTTTGCTTTATCTTATTCATTTTGTTTCATGATTGTTTCTTTTGGTTAATGTTTGTCACTGTTTAAAAAAAAAAGATTTATTGCTTAGACTTGTTTTTTTTATATTTTTCATTTGTTACATGTAGGTTTATTAATTTAAATATTTCACTTAAAGAATTTTTTTTTTAAATTGTTTTTTTGAAACGCAAGTTTGATAAAGATTTATTTCTTTTCGCCTTGACATATTCTTGGTGAAGAAGAAAAAATGATTTGAAAACTTTATGTAAAAGATAATTTTTTTTATTCCTTTTATCAGTACATGAGTTACGTGTTAATTAACTTTTCATCGTTATTACTTATTAATGATAGAGAAAGAAAAACTATACATTTTTAATACGTCTTTCTTCTCCCATCATTCAGTGGTACTGCGTTTTGTTTGCTCGTACATGTATCCTGTTTACCAGTATTCTAATGAAATCTTTCCACTTTCATTGGTGATACTGTATTTTGTTTGCTCGACTCTGGTTATCATCAGTGAGGGTGTTTATTTTTGGGGGTTTAGATGTAAAAGGGTTGTTTTCCTTCTTTTTTACCATGTATTATTATAGCCTCTTTTATATCTAAACCCTTAAAAATGGGGTTCGCCGCAGTACCTCAGATACCCCCTAAGGTTTGTGTTGCACTTTTATTTCCATTAGATAAGGAATCATATCGGTTCATGTTTTCTCTTGAAACAACATTATTCTGGAGATTCCAAATGCTTACATTTATCAAAATGTACCACACAAACGTTAAGGGGTATTGATCATGTGATACAGCGGTAAACCCCATTTGTATATGGGCAGTTTGAGATTCTTTCTTCATCTGGTATCACTCTTTCATTGTTGTACAATCAATTTCAAGTAATAATAAAGGATAGTCTTCAAATTAATAAAATGAAGTGTTAAACTTAAAACTAAGACTATGTATCAAAAAAAAAAAAAAAAAAAAAAAAAAATATTCTTAAAAATCTCTTAAAAAGTAGCCCTTCAGATTTTTGGGGGATTATGTGTATGTTACAGACCTTTTCTGAAAAAAAAATGAAAATTGAAACCTTTTTGCTATAGTTAGCATGAAATACTTGTATATTTAAATAATAATGAAAATATACCCTTCTTGTTGCTTCTTGGCAAGAAAGACAATGTAAAATGCATTGATTTTATAAGTATTCAGTAAGTTGTAGCGGGGTTGGTTGGAAACATGCTAGTCCTGTATCATCTATAATATACCGACATTGGACAAAAGTACTTACATGTTATGTTTTCTCTATACTTTCTGTGTTTAATAACTTAAAAAAAATATCATCACTTTGTTCCAACACTGATGAAATTAAAATTGTTTGAAATTTGAAGTTGCAGCAGAAATTTTCACAATTTCTTCTTACAGTCCAACCTGCTTTAAAGGCCACCTCTATATAAGGACCACCTGCATATAAAGACCACTTGCCCATTAAGGCTACTTTTACTGGTCCCCTTGGATGGCCTTTATAGACAGGTTTGACCGTATATTGTTTTATTTTGAAGAAATAAAATATTGGACACAGTTAAAATAATTTTCAGGCATATTTTCAGTTTAGAACAAGAACCTGTACATGTAGTAAAGTGTTTTTATATATTTTTCAATATACTGTGATATTTCTTAAAGTGAAGAGTAGAGAAAAATGTAAAAATATGAGGTAAAAATCTTCATATTATTATTTCACTTCTAACTGAAAATTGCCACAAAATCGGCCCTGTGATCAAGTCAGGATAATGTTTTTAAAAAAATCTAATGTAACACAGAAATGTAGGAAAATATAAGTACAGCTAAGCATGTGAATACTTTTGTTCAAAGTTTGTACATTTTGAATTTGGTGCAGCTCTTTCATGCATGACTATTGCTTTGCACTTCACCTATTGCTGGTGACATTCTGATATAAATGAGAAAGCTCAAGTCAATCAGTAGATTTTACCATGACAATATTGTTGTGTATTTCGGTGATGGTGTACAAGTATGCTTTGTATTATATATATAATTTTCAAGACCATATTGTTGCCATTCTAAGCATTACCGGTAAAGAAGCAAGTGGTCTTTTAGTGGTATCATCCATGTTTACCACATGGTACACTAACATTTTTATGGATATTTGAAAACTTGGTACAACATAAATGTTAAGTGTGATCATGTTGTACCAGTGTGAATTAATTTTATAAAGATTTAATGGATCAAGTGAAAAATAATCTCTAGTTTTTCTGATTTGTACACCTTTTAAAAAATCTGGAAAAGTTTGATGCAGATGAAAAATAAGTCCTGAACCGTGATTAGAATTTTATTTCTAAACGTAAGATTTTTTTTATAAAAAGGAAGGAAAGAAAGAAAATGGAAATATGTTTTACATAACCAACATTTGTAATTTCGTTCAAAAAATGTACAATGACAACTTTCTATAAGTCTGCATAACATTACAGTTTTTAATGAGGAGGGTTGAATTTACTAGATTTATTAGCTCACCTGAGCCAAAGCTCAGATGAGCTATTGCAATCTATCACCGTCCGTCGTGCGTCGTCCGTCGTGCGTCGTCCGTCGTGTGTAAACTTTACATTTTAATCTCCTCCAAAACTACTGGACCATATTTGATGAAACTTGGTGATTATCATGCCTGGGTAACAGCCTTTCAAAATTGTGTTCGGGGTTTGGCCACGCCCAACAAGATGGCCACTGTTACTAAAAATAGCAAAAAGACAAAAAAATCTTCTTCTCTGAAACCAAAAGGTGCAGTCAAATTTTGATTGGATATTTGGATTCAGCATACCTGGGAACATTAAAATTGTGTTTTTCATGAAAATTAGACGAAAAATAGGTTACGCGTTTTTTGCGTAAAATTACCTAATTTTAAAAATGAGACATTTTTTGTTATAACTTCATAACGGCTGAAGATAACTGTATGGAGTTTTCACTGTTGATCTTGTCTTGCAATTTTCTTCCAATTGATGTCAAGGTCGAAGGTCAAGGTCATGTCCCAGTTTTTGACCTTTGATAAAAAATGCTATTTTTTTAAGATTTCTTGTGATAATGGCGCAGGATTTTCAGTTATTTGTAGGTATTGACATAACGATCATTTTGATACATAGATCAGGGTCATGGGTTCAAAGGTCAAGGTCACAGATGTCCAAGAATACCAAAATAGTTAATTATCTGCAAAACTATGAATTTTTTGTATAGGCATGTATATTAGAATGTTGTAGGTAATGGCACAATGGTCATTTTGATATATAAATAAAGGTCATGGGTTCAAAGGTCAAGGTCACAGATGTAAACAAGTACTGAAATGGTTAATTATCTCAAAAACTATAAACTTTTTGTATAGTCATGTATATTGGAATATTGTAGGTATTGGCCTAACGATCATTTTGATATATGAATGAAGGTCATAGGTTCAAAGGTCAAGGTCATAGAATTGAACAAATACTTAAATGGTTAGTTATCTCAAAAACTATAAACTTTTTGTATAGGCATGTATATTGGAATATTGTAGGTATTGGCCTAACGATCATTTTGATATATGAATGAAGGTCATAGGTTCAAAGGTCAAGGTCGTAGCTGTGAACGAATATTTAAATGGTTAATTATCTTAAAAACTATAAACTTTTTGTATAGGCATTTATATTAGAATATTTTAGGCATTTGCACAACAATCATTTTGATATATGAATGAAGTTCATAGGTTCAAAGGTCAAGGTCATAGATGCAAACTAATACTTAAACAGTTAATTATCTCAAAAACTATAAACTTTTTGTACAGGCATGTATATTGGAATAAGGTACGTATTGGCCTAACGATCATTTTGATATATGAATGAAGGTCATAGGTTCAAAGGTCAAGGTCATAGATGCAAACAAATACTTAAATTGTTAATTATCTCAAAAACTATAAACTTTTTGTATAGGCATGTATATTGGAATATTGTAGGCATTTGCACAACAATCATTTTGATATATGAATGAAGGTCATAGGTTCAAAGGTCAAGGTCATAGACGCAAACAAATACTTAAATTGTTAATTGTCTCAAAAACTATAAACTTTTGTATAGGCATATATATTGGAATATTGTAGGCATTTGCACAACAATCATTTTGATATATGAATGAAGGTCATAGGTTCAAAGGTCAAGGTCATAGATGCAAACGAATACTTTAATGGTTAATTATCTCAAAAACTATAAACTCTTTGTATAGGCATGTATATTGGAATATAGTAGGTATTGGCCTAATGCACATTTTAATATACAGATGTTTTAGCTATTTATAAATAATATTTTGTAGCTAGACTTTAAATATGTTATATATAGCATACTTATATAATAATTATTATAATTAATTTGCAAAAATACTTGCATATTATTGGCCCTTACTGCTGAAAATTTTGATTTCTCTTTTATTAATGTCATTGACCATTGAACCTCTGCATAAGATATGTACTCTTCCTCAGGTGAGCGTTAAGGCCCATGGGCCTCTTGTTTTGAAAACTCCAGCTATTTTTTATTTTTTGATCAAAACTCATTTATAAACTTAAGGGTTAAATTTACAGTATTTTAATATGAAAACAGTATCTGTGAGATATTTTCACTTGATCTGTTAAATCTTAATATTGGTCTTTAATGTGAACGGAAAGGTAGAAAAGGACACTTTCTTTCTTTCTTTACAAAATGAGTTTAAAATATCCATTAACTAGTTTTAGCTTGCCTTTATCAAGTACAGAAGTTGGGTTAAGTTTGTCTCTAGTCTATACTCCTATAGGCTCATAAGTTTGGTGGGTATCAAAGTTTTAGTGACATTATATAGCTGAGAGTACAGTAACCCCCATCCTGGATGAAGTGTCAGTCTATTAGCAGGTTAATCACCCAGCATTTTTGCTTATACACATTTGTCAGTTGGCCTTACTTGAACATGTCAAAGTTTGGTTTGTGTTTAAAGTTTTCTTGATGGACAAATGTTCAGATAAGGCGAAAAGTTGATGTTTCGGTGAACTACTGTCTTTTGTTTAAATTAAAAAAAATTAAAAGGTTGATATTACAGAGTGTTTTTCAACATCTGTTTATACATTTTCCAGTTAATTAATTTTTGAAACTCGATAATTTTTTGTTAGTGCCTTATATTTTACAGTTAAAACTTATTTTTGAGCTATTAAGTCCGTCCCATCTTTCAGGGTTGTGGTAATAGTTGAAGTGTTCTTTTATATCTTTTGTGTTCATGTTGTTCTTTTTCTTGCGAGCCTTGTACGGGATTTGCGAATCATTCATATATTCCTTGAGGTTTGTGCTAAATTGTTATGTTTATATGGTTATTGAATAAAATTGCAAGTTTCTTTGGAAAAGTAAGGTTATTTTGTGAGATATGGGTGGGAAAACAAAACAAAAAAATACTAGATGCACCATAATTTATAGCCATAAAAATGTAACAATTTAGTTCCAACTCTATGTAGTGGAGAAACAAACCTTCAAAGATTTACGATTCCTGCTCGTGTTGCATTGCAATTTCTTCATATAATTTTTGTATATACATATTTGTAAAATAAATAAAGAATAATGAATGTCATTTAAATATGAATTTATAAACCATACTTAACAGTATATAATAAAAATATATTACTTAAGATTAAATAAAGTAAGTAGTTAAAAGATAGATAAATATATGCATTAATGTATGAATAAGATAAGAACATATTAAAAATAATGTAAAAATGTATTCTTGTACAATGTGCACATTCAGATGGACAATTTATCTTGAAGTGAACTATTCTGTTATAAGATTTCAGCTTTGAGTAATACCTGACCTTGTCTTTAGATTTGACCAATCATTTAGAACCTAGTCATGTTTTAATCACAAATTGTTCCCACTGAAAACAGGGCTCAAAATTTACTTGTAATTTAGCCATATTGGAGGATGGAGACTGCTATCTGGACCTGTAATGTCTCTCTTATATGTTTTAAGATAGTTGGAATTTTGAAATTTTGAACTTTCGGCTGTCATTTCGGCTTACCTAAACTCTAGTTGAAATTTTGAAATTTCAGCTAACCTAAACCATAGTTGAAATTTTGAACTATTGGCTGTCATTTCCCCTAACCTAAACTATAGTTGAAATTTCGGCTAACCTAAACCATAGTTGAAATTTTGAACTATTGGCTGTCATTTCCCCTAACCTAAACTATAGTTGAAATTTCGGCTAACCTAAACCATAGTTGAAATTTTGAACTATTGGCTGTCATTTCCCCTAACCTAAACTATAGTTGAAATTTCGGCTAATCTAAACCATAGTTGAAATTTTGAACATTTGGCTGTCATTTCGGCTAATCTAAACCATAGTTGAAATTTTGAACTTTTGGCTGTCATTTCAGCTTACCTAAACCATAGTTGAAATTTTGAACTTTTGTCTGTCATTTCGGCTAACCTAAACTATAATTGAAATTTTGAACTTTTGTCTGTCATTTCGGCTAACCTAAACCATAGTTGAAATTTTGAGTTTTTGGTAGTCATTTTGGCTGATCATATTTGAAATTCTTTACTTTGGCTGTCATTTCAGCTAAACATGATCTATCAGAATACCATGCGATCAATTCTTCTTACATTTGTGCAGTATTATATGGAATTTGTTTACATTGCAAATTTACAGAATCACATCAAATTTTCGTGAAAATGTAAACTTGTGCAATCCCATATACAGATGAAATAATTATTCAGCATAGTGGTACGAGGTATTACATGGTACAATGGTAAACTTCAAATTAGACATTGATATAAAATGGTTAACCAAAAGTGAGTATAAAGTATGTAATTGATGTGCATATTCTTTTATGTAATTCAGGAACTTATTGAAAATATTTTTTGGCATCATGTCCATTATAATTACCTGGGAATTTTTTTGGAATCAGATGCAGGAAACAAATTGAGAATTGTGTTCCACACAACTGCTGTCAGAACCTTCATGAGTACAGTACTGAGTTTTATATATGAAGATTTGTCTTTATTGAAAGTGTAGATCTGATAGTAAAAGTCCTTACTGGAGTCCTGAAGTTCAAGGCAGTTTGGTAAAAAAAAAAATAATAATTTACAAGAGCTTGAACAAAATGCCTGGTTTATTGAAAATTATAAGAATATGATTGCTGATGCTTAAGTAAGGAGAGGCAAAAATGCATTTACTGGATTATTTAATATGATTGTAAAATTTCTGTAATCTTCATGACATATCAATAAGTTAGTTATCTTTTCTGAAAAATGAAACATGTTACCGTAATTGAAATGTTATTCAAAATTCTAAATTTTGTTCATGTTCAGGTAGGACAATTTGGAAAATATATTAATAAAAATTACCGTAAAGCAACCAGTTTGTTGTTGATTGTTTTTAAGTGTGAATGTGCAACAAGAAAAAATCATTCACAGGTTGAATAGTGACAGTTTCCACTTGAATAGGGGAAAAAAAGTCACTGTTAGTTTCTTTTTACAAAATGTAAAAAAAAGAGTAGGAGTTATGTGCTTAAGTCAAGATTCTTTCACTTATGTAGAGGCAGTCATTCAGAGATAGTGGAGGAATCCAGAGTACCCACAGAAAACCACTGACCTTCAGCAAGCAAATTGGCAAACTTTCATACACTAGCAACTGTCCCAAGTGGGATTCAAACCTAGGCAGTGAGAGTTGTTGTGATCTGTAAGTGCTCTATAGACCAGTCAGCAACTGAGCCCCCAAAAGTGTAAAACGGATGTTTAGTATAATGTATGAGCTTGTACATTGGCATCTAGCTGCAGGTTTTAATATGGCTTGTAGTACAAGCGGAACAGCTGAATTGTCCAACCTCAGCATCAATATTAAATCCACATGGAAGTGTTTGTGATGGACTAAGTACATGTATATGTGCTGGCATACTATAATACACACATGATTTACCCCTCTTGCTCTTCTGTTGTACTGATGGCTGTTGTGAATATTTGATCAGTTCTTGAATGGTGGGTAAACCAGCGTACATCGAGAGAACAATTGACTTTCAGTACACTAACAAACTTATTGTCATTAAGATGTGCCCAAGTGGGAATTGACGTATCGCCAGCCGCGCCCACAATGTTCTGACAAAGGTCCGACATGCTTGAATTAGTCGCAAAAAGTATGAAAACTCGGCCTGAATTGTGCGGTTTAATAACGTCACTGACACTAGTACGTCATTAGTTGCCGTGACGCTGCTTTGGTACCGTGATGACGGCCTTTGTCGGAACATTGTGGGCGTGGTTGTCGATCCGTCAATTGAACCTTGGCATTGAGAGGTGCTGTGATCTTTAAGCATATACTCAAGACCACTTGCTCAAGAGCCTCCCCATACACGTGTGATAAGAAAAAGAACTTGGTGGGTCTTGATCATATATTTGTACAGTGTACTACATCTAACAATTTGTGTTCCAAGATCTTAAATATTGAACCCAAATGTCATATAGTATGCCACAAAAAGGACCTTCACTGCTAATGCGGTGAATACATTGAGGTATACAATCCATCAACTTGGCACCTGCCATCATTTCAACAAAGACAAATAGTAACTAGATAAATCTAAAACAGTTTGTTCCAAGCTGATCTGAGTGATAATTACTTCCTATCCTACCACAAACTTGCATACTGTATAAGAAAAACATTCGCTTGTGTCACAAATATATCTTTTCAGCAGAAATGTTTTATTTCTCTTGGTGCACTTTCCATACAGCCAGAAATTGAAAATGAGAGTTTTAAACCAGAGTAATGCATACTTCGACCAACCTTTAGGTGCTAGCTCATTAATACATTCACAAAGACTGCTGAGCCTAAAGTCCATTTTCTTAACACCAGATAAGTTGGCTCCTTGTATAGTTTGTCAAGTTTGACCTGGCCTTTTAACCTTTCACTCGAATATTAGATTGGGGTAATAAACCGAGTCATTTAGATAAGACAGCATGTTTCATTGCCATAAACACCCAGTACCCAGTATTGCTATCATCTATCCTTATATACTAACTTTATATAGCCCCTAATTACACAATGGATATGTTCATTTGAATATTCAAATTAAGGTCAAACGGCCAAGTCGAACTTCACACACTAGACATATAAATCAAAACAAAACACAAATATTAAAGGTTATACATGTTTATTTCAGTGTTTTTTATTTATTTTTTGTTTATTTATTAAATGTTTATACAGAAACTTTTATGAATACCCTGTCAAAAATTGCAGGAAATAAGAAGAATTTGTTAAATTTGTAATAAATAAAATTAAAACAAAAATCATAACAAATAAATAAAAGTGTTTTAAATGGCTTAATTATGAACTGAAAAATATAATTACAAAAACTCAAATGGTTTAACACTTCTGTGTAGGTTTTGACATTTTACATTGTGGGTGAATGGATATAAGGTATTTTATACTCTGGTCCCAAAAGTGTCATGGTGGTATAGATAAAGGTTTTGTGTGGTAAAAATGGTTAAATATATTTGGTTGCAGTTTAACTTAAATATGTAATTTTTACCTTACCACAAAGGAGTGTAATGGATAGGAGTAATGGTGCTTCACACCCAAGTCATAATTTTTTCACTTATATCAAGGTGGTCAGTTCATGTATTGTGGAAGAAAACAGAGTGGCCAGAGAATCCCATTGATCTTTGACAAGCATACTGACAATCTTTACCATACTACAATATTCCTGGGTTTGAAACCAAACCTAGGCTGCGAGAAGGATGCAATTCGTAAACATACACTTTAGACAACTTGTCCACTGGGGGCCCCTTATCATAAGGGAATATCCCCTATGTTTTTGTTTTTTAATATACATTGACCCCACTGGGTTTTTTTTGTGGGGGTAAAAAAGGACTTTATCAAGAGAAGTGAAGTAAAATTAACTGCTTGAATATAAGCTAGAACTTATTTCCTTTCACTCAAAAGAATAGATATATGATGTAAATATAATGAACTGATAACTTAAATAATAGAAATAAATATAAAATTTTGAGGTGGAATGTTAAATTAAACAATAATTTTTAATGGGTTGACAAATTATTGAAATTGGTCATTTTTGGACAAGATGAAACAAAAATGTTTTGGTTTTGTGAATGTTGCTATCTTACACCACATTTTCATTTTTCAAGAATAAAGAAGATGCACAATTGATTATTTTGAATTTGGAAAACGATAACTTGAATAGATACACACTGTATTACATACTAGTACAAAATTTAGCAGTTCAACATGTGTATTTCTAATAGACAATAAAATGATATCTGTTTCAAACATCTGTAATAATATTTTTGTAAATCATTTGACATCTATGTATAGTTGTATAAAGCTGATAAATAACATACAGCCAAATTTTAAAATATCTGGCAATCCTGTGTTGATTGTTACATTGCAAACATAGAGCATCTCTTCTGAGTGGAGTAACAGAGTTTTACGCCCAAGTCAAGATTATTTCACTAATATTGAGGTGGTTCATCACTTCCAACTGAGACAAGAAATTTATCTGCATTGAAGTTGAATTGTCATGAGCAACAAATATACTTGCATAAATAAATAAATATCATAATAACTGTTTGGGCATACACAAGACTATTAAAAAAGCAGTTTCCATTAAATTGGTAAAGATTAAATGTCATGGAGATTGTTCAAAGTTGGGAAGTTAAAATTAACTTTTACAGTTTCAAAAACGTTCATGACACAATCAAACATTCAACTACTGTAGTACAAACAATGTATACTGGACAAAGATGCTTAATCTGTGACAAAAATATAATACAATACACAAAGACATGATTGGCAGGTATGTCAAAAAGAACTTTGTAAACAAAATAATTCACTTAACAAACTGATTCATACTACTTTAGGCGGTCTGCGATATTTTGGCAGAGTATTTATAAATGCGTTCCAGACTAATCTACACAAATAGGTATTACCGTATACAGTGTTATCGTATATGTATATTCATGCCTTCATGTGTTCATTTTCAGTAACTCCCTCATATTATGATTTGTATTCAATATATTTGTATTATATATAGATTCTTCCATGTTAATAAACACTCTGCTGCCAAAATACCGCGGATGGACTATACACATATTGCATGATTAACATAATATATGTATAACATATAATTTACGTATAAACAATTGGAAATAAGCAGACTTAACATTTTTATCGTATAAATTTGTTTTTGTACATCACTTAGATAAACTAAAGATAAAAATAAATATAAATAATGCCAATATATTAACTCATAAAAGTCTGAAAACTTAACAATAATAATGACAAGTTAAACCAGTATTCATTTCCTGAATATTCATCATGAGGATGTTCCCGCAATCCACCCCCTCCAAAATGCCATGGGAGTAAGTTTCAACAAATCTATTATGCAAGCTGGACAGGACACAGAAAAGGTACTTTCATACTTGGGAGAACTTCAGAAGCCAGAGAATTTTAAGTTCAATAATTTATTTAAAATACTCTTCAAAAGGGGATAAGGAGATATGAACATCACATCATTTGTCCAATTTTTGGTTTTTCGTTTTATAACTTCTAAAACCAATCAATTATTTATATAATATTTTTGAATCTAGATGATGAGAGAAGCTATGAACAATAAGACGTTATTTAGATCATTTGGTCACTGAAGAAGCGCCCCACCCCCTTGCCAATGTACGACACAACATGTGACATAGTGTTTATCATACAAACCAGTCCATTCATAAAATGATTTTGGTAATTCAGGAATATGAATACTGATTTAACATGGATAAAATTATACTATTGTATTTGTTCAAGCCTCATAAATGAATATATCTCAACAGTACAAAAATGTGCTATTCCACTAAGTTAGCTTCAACAGGGAATATTGTTAGTAAAATCATGAAAACAGGGGGATGGGAATTATTAATTATTTAGCCATGAAAGTCTATCAATGGCCATGTCCAATATAAATTAAAACTACCGGTAATTATTTCGTTTGGTTTTATTCATGGAATAAAATAATTCTTTATAATATAATAGTCTTCTCTCAACTCTGGAAATATTTCTGTACAAAAGCACAGCTACAAAATTATCAGAAACGTTTTAACTTTTGCATCCCTATCTCTAAAAAAAATTCAACTTTGTTAGTTTGAAATTAAACTCTTGGGATCTAAAGTGTGTGTGTGTGTGTGTGTGTGTGTGTGTGTGTGTGTGTGTTGCCATTACTTGTATTATAAGCACTGTATTTTGAGAATCTTCACTCTTATTTAAATAAACATGATCAAAGGGAGATAACAGATGGTTCAGTTGACTAAAGGGAGATAATGAATGTACTGGCTTGACTTTTTTGTGAAAAATGCAAATTTAAAACACATGAATCTGGTGATATTTTTACATTTAGTGTAGTTAACAGTTTATAAGTAGCACCCATGGATTATATAATTAAATATCTATAAGCACCATTAGGTAAAAAATATCAAGTTTTAAATGTCAAATATCATATATATGAACTGTCAACCAACTTTAATTCCCAGCTATCAACTTTCATGATTCTCTTCCCAAAACCGTTTCTCAATTATTAACTTTTGCAGTATGACTATAGCTGCATATTCGGTAAGAATAATTTCATTTTTGGAAACAAATTCATAACAGTTGCAATTATTTTGTCTTGTGAAACATGCAAAAGTTAATCTCACATGAATAAAAGTTGGTTTTATAATGTTTTTGTATTTTACTCTATGACAAAAATGTGCTGATAATAATTTTTTAAACTTTGAATTGGCTTTCATTTTCTTAGATTTCATAAAGAATAATTGACATTCAATCTTTAAATAACAATTTTTTTTTAAAACTTTAAATAGTTAAGATTCAATTTAATTTTCATTTAAACACCCAAGCAAATTGTTTAAACTGTCCATATGTCTTTTAAATATGATGAGAACCACAATTTTTTTATGAGAATCTGTTTATAACGAACATGCACATGCATGATTAAACAATCATATTTTGTATAAAGCTCAATACAGCTAAATTTTTTTGCATCTGTACATAGGACTTTGTTAACCCATCTTATTTTTAAGTTAAAAAATACTTAAGTAGTCTTGCACTGAGACGGAAGAAAAATAACATTTTTGAAACATAAATAATGTCATATAGGAGCAAAATTACATTGTTAGAGTTAGTGTAACTCAAACATAAATAATGTTATATAGAAGCAACATGACATTGTTAGAGTTAGTGTAACTCTTCTTAGTTCTAGTAAAAGGTTAAGTAATCTCAAAGGTATAAAGTGTTGTTCTTTTGAGGAAATATTTGTTAAAATCAATGATTCAAATATAATCAATATTATAATACGACACAACTATTTCTTGTCAGATTTAAATTGTCATGACGCGTGTGGAGATGAATAATGCCATGACACTGGTTTTTAATATAACCGTAAATGTCCTTTCTTCACGTAATGGCAATGCTAGTGTATTTATTACACAAAATAATGAATTCTGTATTTTGGTGTAATGTGGTTTATTAAAGTTTGAATGCTGATGCTAAATGATTTCATGGAAATATAAATGGTGAGGTTAAATGCTGGCTTTTTATCATTATAAAACAGCAAAATATGGAGACAAAAAACTAACATAATGAAATGTAATATAAAATAATCTGGTATGTTAATATCATAGGTATGTATAAATACTGAAAATGTATATGTATAATGATAAAAAAAAAACCCTGCTGAAATGCTGTCAATTGGTCTGTCGATTAGCCAGTCAGTCATTTATTGACTGCTCTGTCAATTGGTCAGTCAGTCAGTCAGTCAGTTACTGATTGATCTGTTGATTGGTCAAGTCACTCAGTCAGTCATTTACTGACTGATCTGTCGATTGGTCAGTCAGTTATTTACTGATCTGTTGATTGGTCAGTCAGTCAGTTACTGATTGATCTGTTGATTGGTCAAGTCACTCAGTCAGTCATTTATTGACTGATATGTCAATTGGTCATTCAGTCAGTCAGTTACTGGTTGATCTGTTGATTGGTCAAGTCACTCAGTCAGTCAGTCATTTACTGACTGATCTGTTGATTGTTCAGTCAGTTATTTACTGATCTGTTGATTGGTCAGTCAGTCAGTTACTGATTGATCTGTTGATTGGTCAAGTCAGTCAGTCAGTCAGTCAATCAGTCAGTGAGACAGTCAGTCAGTTATTGATTGATTGATCTGTATGTTACAGTAAAGCAGCTGCAGTGATCAGTGACCAGTATTCTGACCTGGTGGTGGGCAGTGGGCATTACTTTCCCATGCTACAATTATGAGGTATATATTTAAAATTTCTTCATCAATATGCCATATAAGTAAAAATGTTCACTGTTCTTTTCAGGGATAAGCATTCACTATTTTGGTATTATGGGTTTTTTCTCGATGTTATAAACATTGACTCCTTAGTTATCCTGGGTTCTTTCCTTGGTATAAGGAATTACTGTTTTGGTATTGTGAGTTCTTTACTGGTATAAACAGCCACTGTTTTTGGTATCTTGAGTTCTTTACTGGTATAAACAGCCACTGTTTTTGGTATTGCCATTTCTCTCTGCTTTTATAAACATTAATTGTAATGGTAACTGCAAATTATTTCCTTAGTATAAAGAGCTGAGTTGAATAATGGTGTTTAACATCCTAGTCAAGTATTATTTTACTTATATTGAGATATCCCCAGCTATAGGCAAAGGTGCAGAAATTTTGCCTGTGCATGGCGCTGATGGCATTATACAGCCGGGTTCTTTATCATGCCAATCCTACTGTTGAATGGGACCTCGTTTATTTTAAGTTCTCATCCGAAACAACAGCGACTTTCATTTCGTAATGCCGAGTGCTTGGTTTCGCCAGTATTGTGTTGTATTCACTTGGTGGCATAAACATTTACTGTTTTTTTGTATTGTAAGTTCTTTCTTTGGAGCAAACACTGGCTGTTTTAGTATCGCAAGTTCTTTCTCTGGTATAAATTTCCCCCTCGTTGTAAATTATATTATATACAGATATTAAATTTCATGGTAGATGTGGTTGTTCAATGACGATTAATGAACAGTGAATATTTCCACACATACAGCATTTTTACAAAATTCTATAAGTCTACAGTTTTGTGGTGTGTGATGACATTATGTAATGATGGTGAAATATATGTAGCATGTTTGCTTTTGAAACTTAGACAAAATAAAATTATACTGCCACATATAGATTGGTACATATGAAGCAGTCCCCCAAGTAACATGGCTAGGTTCCCCAGGTAACATGGTTGGGTTCCCCAGGTAACAAGATTGGGTTCTCCGTGGTTGGGTTCCCCAGGTAACATGATTGGGTTATCTGTGGTTGGGTTCCCCAGGTAACATGATTGGGTTTCCAAGGTAACAAAAAAGGGTTCCCCAGATAACATGATTGGGTTCTCTGTGTTCTCTGTGGTTAGGTTCCCAAGGAAACATGATTGAGTTCTCTGTGTTGGGGTTCCCCAGGTAACATGATTGGGTTCTCCATGTTCTCTGTGGTTGGGTTCCCCAGGTAACATGATTGGGTTTCCAAGGTAACATGATTGAGTTCTCCGTGGTGGGGTTCCCCAGGTAACTTGATTGGGTTCCTCCATGTTGGGGTTCCCCAGGTAACTTGATTGGGTTCCTCCATGTACATGTACAAAGTGGTGATTATTCCATAACATTTGTGTAATACTATTATGTCTATTGGATAGGTAATCACACAATTTATAGTTTTTCCATAAAAAGTAAATTATTCCATGAAAAAGAAAAAATATTCATAGCCAGTAAAAAAACAGGACCACACAAGCATTAACAAGTTTCACATAGTACATGGTTACCATTTCTAGCAACTTTCAAAATTTTGTAAAAAAAAAAAAACCCAGAGGCTCAGTGTGGCTGAGCCTGTATCACTCACCTGACTAAAATGCTTTGAAAGCAAATTTATATTCCAGTGATGAAAAAATGCAGTGTTTATATCAGACAGAATGGCTAAGGAAATCACTGTGTAACTATATGTACCATTCACAGTTTTTTCAATCTGATTAAAATCACATCTCTCTAAAATATCTTTAGGCCAGGTGAGCTAAAAAATCGGGAACACAAAATAACAGACCAGTAATTAGAAATCAAAATTACAAATATTTTATAAATTTGTAGATAAAATTCTCACTTATTTGATCGTCAAAATATACATAAACAGGTTGGTCAGTTGGTTGGTCGGTTGGTTGGTCAGTTGGTAGGTTGGTCAGTTGGTTGGTCGGTTGGTTGGTCAGTTGGTAGGTTGGTCAGTTGGTTGGTCGGTTGGTTGGTCAGTTGGTAGGTTGGCCAGTTGGTTGGTTGGTTGGTATAGTATTAGGGATAACATACTCAATGTAACAATATTTAAAACAATACTGAATTCAACATAAATAAAACCTGTTTGATAAAAAAAAAAGTCAAACTGGAATTTGTAGTTTTTATGATGGATATAAATATATGGTTTCTAAAAAATCCTAACGGCCCCATTCTCCTCACGGAGAGAAGGAAATAAGTCAAAAAAATCCTTAATAAAGTATGGTTGCATATATATATCATTGAATATACCGGTACTTTGAACCAAAAATAAATTAAAGGTTATAAGTTTGAAGTTCAAGTAAACTAAAACAAAAGAACAAGAGAGAAGTATAATAAACTTTTAACTGTAATGCCAAATTTAGTATGGTGATGGTTTGGAAAAGGTACATAATATCATTTACTTAACAAGATGGTTCTTATTAATGTGAATCTGGTTTTAAACTCTCAATCTGTCATTGACATCAACTTTTAATTTTATACTGATAAACTAAAAGACAATTCCTATGTAAATAATACATTGTATAACAATTTGAGATTATCACAAAAATGGTTATTTGTAGATTCTATCAATTCAAAAAAGGCATCTTTTTTATATTCTTTTTCCAAACAAAATTGAGAACTGTATCTCAACTGTTATTCATATTATTTCAACATGTATATAAAGGCTATCTGCCCATAAAGGCCACTTTTACTGGTTCCCTGTGGGTGGTCTTTATAGACAGGTTTGACAGTATTTCATACAATTTTTGGTTACAAAATCAATGGACAGTAGCTATTTATACCTCGGACACTCGACAGATGAGCATCAAATTCTCACTGTTAAACTTTCATTAGCTCTGTACTATATGTGTACCATACAGACAGATAAACAGATATATGTAAAAGATTCTGACAGAATAAATACATGACATACATATATATAAATACTACAAGAAGTTACCGGGATAAGTTTGAGAGTGTATTTGTAGAGGCAGTTGTAGGAGGTGGTACTTGGCTCTCGTCAGTACTGTGGTCCTCATAGACCATCATTTTAAAAGAAGGACCAGTCTGAAGAATCATTTCTATTGCATCGTCACGGTTTAATTCCTTGAACTTAGCTAACAGCTGTCCGATTGTACACTGGGGAGAAACTTTAGACCATTCCTCTAAAACTCTATCAGTTCGACTTTCTACAAAATCATTCTTAGTATCTAATACTGGCAGTAGATGTTCTAACCCCAAAACAACAGCTAACAAACACCAGTCCCTCCCCATGGAATCAGGAGGGTCAAAGAATTTACTTAACTGTCTCCTTGTATGTATAGACAGATGTAATATAGGCAGATCTACTCCTAAACAGGTGTTCTGAACAACCTCCTGTGAGCCCATACATACAACATCAGCGAAATCCTCCGTTTTATCGTCGGTTAATCTTACACACATTTTCTTTGCCAGCTGCATTTTCATTAATTCCTTTGGTGAATAACTATGGATAAATTTACTATGTTCTTTTAGCTGTATGCTACTCATGGTATGTCGCTCTGTACACAAGCCTGGACAAACACTTAACACTGATTGGTCAATAACGTTTATAAAATCCTCAAGGAAGTAAAACAACGCAGTTCTAGAATCACTGGGTCCACGGACTTTAAGTTCTAAGTACTGCTCACGTTGGTCCATTGTTAGAACTCCTTCTAAATCACCACAGCAGTACTTAGAACCATGATGCCACTGATACAACTCTGCATCAGGGTCGTCATTGTCTTGTAAAACGTTCCGTCGTAATGACACCTGTATCCTTGCAAATAAATGTTTTAATTGGCCACCATATTCACTATCTGTCCGTATTTGTACTCCACCATAAACACCAGTAGCAAATCGTTTAGGGTCTTTTTGCCACAGACCATTAAGTGTTTCTACAAAATTTAGACAAGGGAATTCGTATTCGATTTCTCCGTCATTATCACATTGTGTACACACTTCTAAAGCTTCAAGCACCTGTAACAGATCCAGAGCGTCGGTTTCTGGATACATAATTTGGAATTCGTCTACAGTAAAACAGCCTGTTATTCTAGACTGGATTATCTTCTCCTGAGAAATTAGATTTCCGATTATATCCCCACACAGCCATCTTGGATTAAGTATAACTAAATCTTGAACAACATCACTTTCTAAATATACAATCTGTAAAAGTTAAAATAAAATACATCATAATTCTGAAGGTTATTCCTGTCAAGAATATTTCTTTTTGTTGGAGAAATCAGTTCAATAGACTCATAACACTTGATCTGTAGGCCACTTTAGACCACCTAGCCACTGAGGCATCAATTTTGAGGTCCCAGCAAGCGAGAGGTTTTGGGTTCCAACCCTGACTGGGTATGATACAAGACTTGAAAACGAATAGTAATTGTCTTTTCACCATGCCCTCAGCATGAAATGAAAGTCACAGTTCTTTCAGATGGAAACTAAAAATAAACAACGTACTGTGTCACAGTAGCTGTGGCATGATTAAAAACCCTGCTGTATAATGCAATCAGCCAAATTTTCTGCACCTTGGCCTATAGATGGTGATGTCTTGTTTTAAGTTAAATATTCTTGACTGGGACATTTAGCACCATTATTCAACTCAACTTACTTACTGGCATAAAATAATTTATGATGTTACAGGACATATTTTGTGTTTTAGGAAGTACAGTCGACTCTCGTTATCTCGAATTTGTTGGGTCCGTGGAAAGTAGTTCGACATATCCGAAGTTCGACTTAAAAATCGGTAAGTCCCTGACATGGGATGTAACTCTGTACTTCTCATAACTGTTGACTTCCGGTCCATAATCGGCAATTTTTTATCATTATTTATTTCAATATTTATAACTTATGTTTATACTATTAAACAATGTAATGACAAAAATAAATAATTTCAATATTTATAACTTATGTTTTTAGTATTAAACAATGTAATGACAAAAATAAATAATGATGAAATAATTCTCGACTCTAAAACCTGAAGACGGCAACTCGGCATGGAAGACTAAACAGAAACTTCATCGGAATCTCTTAATCGTTTGTTAATCTTTCAGTTAAAATTAAATCACTTAGCTTTGGTTATTTTAGGCATGTTTTCACCCACATTTCAAAGATTCTCGTTCCGTCATAATTTACTAAAAAATATTAAGCTTTGGGTATTAAGTTTTCATTTCGCATACTTCAAAGGTAATCATTCTGTAAATTTGAACGACCAACACGGGAGGTAACTGTTTGTGTGTACATGTGAACACTGATCGACCGAAGGTGTGTGAATGTAAATAAAGATCAATAATGCTGATTATTGATTATTGATTCATGGTCAGGTGATTAAGAAAGGGTTTCTTTCTTCACAGGTAAAGGTAACAAAAGGAAGGACTTCAGTTTATTCCGACAAAGGGAACTCAATCATGAATGCACAAACGTGACAGGTGACAGTTAAGACATCAAAGAAGTTTGCCGGTTCGACTCATGTGTATCAAATTTAGAATGATTTAATGTCAACGGACCTAAAAATTACTTCGACTCATCCGGAAATTCGACTTACACGATTTCGACTTAAACATTTAATTCCAGTATATTTATATAAGAATAAAATTGGGACCGCAAAACTAAGTTGACTTATCCGGAATTTCGACATATCCGAGTTTGACTTAACGAGAGTCGACTGTAGTTTTTTTACATGTAGTTTTTCACTCCAATGCCATTTTAATGCAATTATGTATGGTAAAATTTATAAACTTAACATTAAACTGTTAGTATAAATGTTAATCATATTGGCAGCAGAAAATTAACAAATTAACAAGTATGTTTTAATTCCACAACAAACTCTTGGTAAATTAGGCTGATGTCAGACCAGTCACATCAGGCCTGTGTCAGACTTTGGTTAAGCCAAGCTCAATTTTGACTTTGGTCAATCAGATTTCAGTCTACTCAACAAAGAACTGATTAAGCTGTTACAATAAACAGATTAAATACATACCTCTCCTATTAGTTGTAATTGTTGGACTAGGGTTTTTAAATTTTCATCGCCTGAAAGTGGATTGACCTTTGACCTGACATATTCAACAAACTGTTGCCATGACAACACAGGAAATGATGAAGAGGATCTTCTCCAAGATGGAAGTTGTGTCATCATAGCATCAAGAAAACCATTAGACTTTGGTAAATTCTGAAATAAAACATATCAGGAAGAATCTATAATATTTTAACTTTTGCTTCACATATTGCCATAAACATAGCTACCAGTGCTCAAACAGATTGATTCTGAATTTCAGTTATTTGGAAAAAAACATCCGACACATTACCAGTAATCTTCCTTAACTTATATGCATGTTTTTTAATAAGAAAGTTTCACAAACTTCGACTACTTATAATGTTGTATGCGCATAAAGATGTTAGTTATATATTACCAAAATGCATAGATACTAACACTGAACACTCTATATGTAGATATATCTTTCAGTCTTGATGATGAAAACTGTTTTAACTATAACAAGTGACCTTAACCTTGTTGTCACTTGATTCTTCCAAAAGAAATATTGAGTGAATATTTGACCATCCATATGGAAGCAATAAACACTATAGAATTATCAAAGAATTTGTTGATTTAGCAAGTTTTCTACAATTGAGTATTGAGTTGAATATTTCTGTTAAGAATGGAGTGAAATAAAGTACCAGTAATGGTGTTTTACAAGTCAAAACTCTTTCACTTATATTGAAGTCAGTTCTGAGATGGTGGAGGAAACCAAAGTACCTTGAGAAAACCACCAACCTTGAGCAAACAACTGACAAACATTCCCACACTATGATCGGCCTAAATGAGATTGAAAAATAGGCATTGAGAGGAGCTGTGATACAAAAGTGCACACTTTGGACCTTTCAACCATCAAAACTTTCAACAAAATTTCTGCAACTGAATATCGATTATTGAGTTATTTATCATTTAACATCTATTTATGACTAACCTTAGTTATTTTGGATTTCATTTCAGATATTTGTTGTTTTAATGCTTTAATATCAGCTGAGGTAGCAACGTGAGCATCCATTACAAAAACTCTCTCCACGAAAATAAAGTCTGTATTAAACTTTTGTAGAGCTATTGCGAACACTCGACTTGCTACGGGACTAACGTACTCTCCATGAGCATTTTTGTGACATCCAGCTCTGTCTGCATGTGTTGCTACTAATATTACTCTGAGTGCATTCAGAAGTTTACCACAGTGACCTGAAAAAGAATTGAATAAATTAGTTTACTAGTCAAGAGTTTTTCATTGTTTTTTTTCTGTTTTTTGTTATATCGAAAAATAGTATCCATATTTTAAAGAACCAAACTAGAATTGTGTCCATAACATTCCACTAAAGTAAAACATTTTCTAGGCAATTACTGTTTTTATGCAAAGCACTTTACATTTTTTGGAAGAGACCTTAAAAAACCGATGTCCTTTGTCACTTCAAGTGTGGCATGTTAAAGAACCCTCCCTGCACATCGCCTAGAGCAAACTGCAAAGGTCAACATTTCTGCCACTTCACCTATAGCTGGTGACGTCTTGATAAAAGTGAAATATCCTTGACTGGAATGTAAAACCCCATTCAATCAAGTTACCCTGGGCTATAAGAAGACTTACCTATAGGTGTTTGTGGTGCTACCCTGGCCTTTAAGAATCCTAGCCAGAACATGACCTGTGCCAGTTGTTCATCAAATGAATCAGTGAGACTAAAAACAACCATCTGTATACAACTACTGTCACCAAGGAAATGGTCATATAACATGTAGTACGGTTCATAACCAGAGAAATCCCACACACTTAGATCACCAATACCTGAAAGTAAACAAAAATAATATTTATTCATACAATTGACTGCATCAAAATAAATGGAAAATGATTATCTAAGTTCATTGAAACTTAAAATCATGCGAATTGTTCCATTTCATTGACAATTAGACCAGGAGTAATGACTTGATTTCATTCAGTCTAATAATATAATTCCTGGTGATATGCATTTTATAACAGTTCTCTAAATTGTTATATATTGAAATTAGAACTAATTTTGATAAATAAAACTCTTGTATAAACTATTAAAGAGTGAAGTTGAACACTTGAACCCCGATCTCTCAAAAACCAATAGATAGTTCCAAGTCATTACTTTGTAATGCTTTCAACATTGTTACCTCCAAACACTCAGAAAATCCCATTACATACAGTAAAACCTGGAATCATCACCACCATTTGTTTATCCCCTGCCTTTGAAAAAAAGAGAAGGATATTGAATTTGAAGTTCAATCCTTCCATCAGTGCAGACAATTCTTTTTCAGTCAGATTTTGGTATTAGAAAATGGTTTGACAATAAACTGAGCGAAGATTTATAAAGAGTAAAAACTTTGGGACTTAAATATATGATAAGCCAGATAAGGCAAAGTTATCAATGGACATTATAACAAGGTTTTACCGTACTAAATAATGGTTTGGGTTGATTTGTATTGTGGTGCTTACCTGCAATGCTGACCTGTTGTACAATTATACCTTTGGTATAGTTTTGGTTGCTGACACTATAACACAGTGGAGTAGGTAAGCTGTACTGTCTGGGTAATCTTTGTTCTGAAACACAAATAATGTATACATTAAAATCTATAAGGGGTGAGTATATGGTATATTAAGCAGAAATTAAAAAAAAAATCTTCAAATTAAGTTAAAACTATTGTGTTAGACCTGGGCTGTGAATGGTATACGATTCGTAAATAATTAATATAGATTGCTATAAGGTCTGTTATCTGTGTCGTATAAAGGGTAAGTATCTCCAAACGCTCTAGTAAGTGGTCTAAAGTAAACACTTATTGATTACAATGTCCTCTCACAGCCTATGTTCTAATCTTACTCAGACAGAAGCTTGTGTGAGAATGCCTGTTACTCCAGTTTCCTCTACCATCCCAGAAATGACCACATTGATATAAGTGTAAAATCCTGACAGATATACAAAATTCAAATTACTCCACTCCTAATAACAAAATACCACAAAAATTGTAAGAATGTTTATATTTTTGCTATTAGGAACCATTGGAGACCATTTTCCATCCTTAATCACTGGTAGAAAATTCCATGCAAATCCTGTTGTAACAAGCATACCCATTGGTTGATTTATTTAAGGCAGGCATTTTTATTGGTTGTTTTCTTTTTCTACTGATTGGTTGATTTGTTTAAGGCAGTTTTTTTTATTAGTTGGTTCAGTCACTTACTCTTACTTGTTATTGTTATAGAATTCTGACTGGTCAATCTTGATCTTCTAAAGAATCCACTAAACAGTCCACATTTCATGGTCTCTATCAGTGTTGTCTTCCCCACACCTGTAGATCCTAGTACCTTTAACTTAATTCTGGTTAGTGTTTGTGGTGATGGTACCAGCTGATTTATAAATAAATGTAACTTTTCCTGAAAAATAAAATGTTAATGTATACATGAAATACATAATCTAATTTGTAGTAACATTTTGATAATGTGACTATCATTTTCTTACATAGCAGGGAGGGTCCTTTAAAAGAGACCTTAAAAAACTGATAGGTAGAGGTGACATCCTTATGAATCTTCCCTGCACATGGAACTGAGTGTTCTGCAAAGGTAAAGCTTATTGCCATGTTACATATAGCTGCTGACATCTCGATATAAGTGAAATATTCTTAAATGTGTTGGAAAACCCTAATTAATCGACCGACCGACCGACCGACCGACCGACCGACCGACCGACCGACCGACCGACCAACCAACCAACCAACCACATATAATGGATCACTCCAAAGTCATTATTTGGTCCAAGTTTTTTGTCATCTAATCTAATCTGACAGTTTAGTAGCCCGAAAAATCAGAAGCCAAAATTTAATGTCTGATTTACAGTTAAATAAATTCTTACCAAATGATGGGTGGGCATTAAGTCCATGCAAGGTGCATTACAAGAGCTATTAACAAGATAGTGCACTGTAAGCCTGAAAGCACATATAGTCCATGACTTGTGTATAACAACACAGTTGTTGAGGATATAGTGTACTGATAGCTCATCTGCACATCCTTTTCACAAATATCTTTAACACTCATCCATATAAAATTTTACATATTGCTGATAACAACCTTGTATAATATTTTTTATTTATACAAAGTATTGCATATATACTTACCCCTTTGACTTTACTAAGTAGATCAGATATATCTGTATATCCCTGGGCTAAGGCCATGATTTCAGCAGTAACACCATCCTACAATGTACAAATACATATATCCTCGTGTCATGGGTTTTCGGCGTATTAAGACAGTATTGCTTAAAAAAAAATTAATAAGAGATAATTTGTGACGTTTGGCTTGTAAATCAAATAAAGACAATCTTGTTTATCGAATCCAACCATCGAATTTTTCATTTCATACCGCAATTTGTTCGGAGAGGTGATTTTGTCTGCATGTCTGTTTACAATGCTATTTTTGGAACGTCATATGTTTTTGGCGCATGTCATTGGTCATCAGAAGGAGTGACTCAAAAGCGGAACCGGATTATAAGGTGGCTCTATACTGCTCAAAATGAATACAGCTCTTGAATGCTAGTCAAAACTAAACCTTGTATATCGTAATATTTTGGTTAATCAACTTCGTTTTATTCTAGTTATTATTTTTTTTTGGTGAAATAACGCAAGTAAAACTATATATAAACTATATATAAATTGCAAACAATATTTGTAAAGAAAATATATAAGAACAGGGCCACCTTATTCTTTCGATTTCATATTGTACAGACATGCTAACCATGTGACAGTCACATGATTATATTGATGGCGTCGGGAACGCTGCCAAATGTCAACATCAGTAGCAGTTGCATTGTTTTTTTATTGTAACGTCGTTTAACAATGATACTTAATTCGGGCATAACAGAAACCACAGAAAATACCTTATGTAAGGAAGAACTTGCTATATTTTCGATATTAAGCTTCATTTTCCACATTTCGATTTAGAGACAAAAAGTCCGGTTTTTACATTAAAAAAAGTTGTCCGAGGAAATGTTCTATAAATGCACGTGCATTTGATATCAAGAAAAATAAATATGCGCCGAAAACACATGTCCGCCGAAAACATATGACACGACGATACTTGTATATAACTGCAAACCTTTATGTAATGATAAATGACAATGATGAGATTTTAGATTACCAGGTACAAGTTTTCACATAATTCACCTTAAGGGTTTTTAAATACATATTCTTATATCATTTAAGCTTAAACTTTACTTAAAATCCAATTAAATTAATTCACACAATTGATAGAATGGTAATGTTACCTTGTTTTTAATTCCTGGATCAGCACCTGACAACAACAAACACCTGACTATGTCCATATGTCCATGTTTACTGGCTACATGTAGTGGACTTATACCATCCTAAAATAAATAAATAAATAGATAAATGAATAAATAAATAAATAAATTAATTAATTAAACTTAATATGGTCTTCACTCTACATTGTTTATGGGCCTCAGTGGTGAATGGTCTAAAGTGTGTGTTTACAAACCACAGAGCCTCTCAGTGCCTGTGATCTGAATCAAATTTAGGCTGATCCTAGTGCACAAAGTTTGTCAGTTCACATGTTAAAGGTTGGTGGTTTTCTCAGAGCACTCCAGTTTCCTCCACCATCTCAGAACTGACTGCCTTGATATATGACTGGGATGTAAATCACCATTACTCCACTCCTTGTTCTTTTTAAGGTCTACTATCTACTGTGTTTACAAGAATAATATGGTGGACAATTGGCTAAAGCGTTTGCTAATTTTTTCCTATATCAAATATTTATTTATCATATAGGTATAAAATCAGGGTTTAATCCTCTCAAACTCCACTGGTATAGCTTTACTGACCTCAGATGTAACATCAACTTGACATCCATAGGCACACATATTTTGTACAACAGCACCCAGTCCTTCCCTAGCAGCACAATGAAGAGCATACTCTCCGCTGTCCTGTATAAAAAACCAAGAATAAATATACATTGATAAAAATATTACTGGCAAATTTAAATACAATGTAGTGAGAAAATTAAAATTTAAAGTAAAGTTTTAAAATAAATTCCATTCATTGCTAGCAGATCAAACCAAACAAAAAATTGTCAAAAGAATTTTCTAAATGCAGAAATTATTTAAAATACCAATACATTCACAAAAGTAAAAATAAAAAGAACAATTGCATCAAATATACAACATAAAGTTAAAAGTCAACAAAAGGTCAATATTGAAAACTTTGTGAGAGGAGAGATGGTCTATGGTTATCAATATAAACACAAGTATTGTAAATACATCAGTATCCAAGCAAGGGATGGCAAAATATAACTTCAAATTGCAGCATCTTGAATTTGTAGAAGAATGTTATTTCAAACCATCTGGCATATGGCTTTCTTGTCTTTATTTAAAAATTTTTGGTAGCAATGCCACAATGTGAACAGGGTTATTTTTGTGTGGTAAAATTTTTTGCTATTTTCACAAACTGAAAAATTTATGAAAAATTCCCCTTGAAATTAATGACACGTCATGTTTCAATATGCTACAGTACCTCATAAAAAGGCAAAATTGTGAAATATTTTGCTCGCCATATGCCAACAATAAGATTTATGGAAGTTTCACACATGAAAAAACATTTTTACAGTCTATAAAAGTTCTGGAATAGGTGAAAAAGAAATAGGTATGTCAAATTTATGTTACTGATGGGCAGACCAAAAGCCAAACAAACCAGCGTACAGGGTGAAAACGGCATATGCTATCAATCACTCAATATGGAATAAGGAAACATCATAAAGGCTACAAATTTTAAATATTGACCTCAAAAAGAAATAAGCAAATCAATGTATATCTAACCCTGTCAATCATGTCCATTTCACATCCAGCATGTAACAGTAACAAAGCGATAGAGCTGTGATGTCGATTACAAGCCAGATAAAAGGCGGTACTGCCTCGCTGAAAGTAAAATAAACCATAACATGCATGTAGAGTGCTAATTAAGTGATTCTTAAAAACATATTACACACAAACTTCACAATTCTTTCATTTGTTAAAAAACAGCTTTCACATCAAAAATCAAAGTACTGAAAGTACTAAAATTCGCGAAAGATTAGAAAGACAGGGAGTTCAGTGTCTCCATCAATGTAGTGTCAGGTATATGAAGTTGTCAGGTAACTGAAAGGAGGTTGTTATGTTCACCTTGCATTGCTCCCAACACAACATAGCGGGTTCATGTAGTGTGCAATGTGCAGACTATGAGCATGGGGCTGTTTTAATATTCACATATTGGACCAATATTAAGGATTCATGTAGGAAATAGTTCAATCCGAATAAATGCATGTATGGAACCATCAAGGATGGTCAAAGTTACTTCCATCGTCATGGAGACCCTAATATTAAACAAGAGGTCCATGAGCCTTAATGCTCACATGCAGCTGAGTACATATCTCATGCAGAGGTTCAATGGTCATTGACATTAATTAAAGAGAATGTCCAAATAAATTTTCAGCAGTAAGGGCCAACTATATGTAAGGATTTTTTGCAAATGTATTATAACATAACTAGTCATAAGAGTGCTACATTTGACCATTACTGTCAAATATCATCCAATTTGGCTCTGTAGTTTTGGAGGAATTGATAAAAAATGTGAAAAGTTTATACATGACGCACATCGGACGAAGATAGATGGCAATTGCACATCTTAGCCTTTGGCTCAGGTGAGCTAAAAAGTTTATACAAGACGGATGAAGATAGATGACAATTGTTCATCTGAGCCTTTGGCTCAGGTGAGCTAATAAGCTTCTGATATCTTTCATGTCATAATTGAGGATATTTTTTAAATAAATTAATAACTTGAAAAAATTAACTATTATTTTATTATTATTTATATCACCAGAGTTGTGTTTTAAGAATTCGATAATTTTTGGAAGACTTTTTATTCCCGAGACCAGCATAATTTTAGTAAATCTTGTAAACAACAATTTTTTCAATCGGGTGGCCGTTAGGATCCCCGCTGACTGGGTTTGACAGGTGACCCCTCTACAAAGGTTCTGTACATGATAAAAATGTAGTTGACAGATGACCACTCTACAAAGTGATCGCTATCCCAGATTTCACTCTAATCAATTTATAATTTTTTAAGGATGACTTCACGGAATGCTTTGAAAAACGGGAAAAGCAGTATGATAGCACAAAATTCCAAAATTTTTGTCTTAATATGGGGAGACTCCTCACATCAGCAGGGATTGAGCTTAACTTTTTTGATGAGCCATACAATGAACTGTCAAGAGTGATGGTTGATCTGAATATATCAGGCATATACATTTGGATTATTCTATCCCTTGCTTTACTTTTCGATATTCAACATCTGCAATTACATTGACGAATGGTTTTGCAGAAAATGTAGCCTTCAATAAAGACCCTACAAAGGCTTATTTTCAATCGGACATTTATGTTGCCTTTTACGGGCCTTCATCTGAACCCCCTCTTTCTTCGTAGATTCTTCCCGGCTGTAAAAAAAACCTAGCAAAAACTAAGTTTTTCTGTAGTTAAAATTAATTTGAAACCCAAATCAAACATAGTTTTAAAGGAAAATATCTTTTCTATCGATTGACATCATTCATTTCCTCCAACCATGTCAATTTGCCTTAAAAAAATGCCTCGTTAAGCTACTCCCATCAACTTTCAACTTAATTCATAATAAACAGTGATTACTGCGCATGCTCGGTGTGTTATTTAACTTTGAGCGCGGGAAATATTAACGAAACGAAATTACACAAACGTCTCGTCATTAGTTCGGTAATGCTTATTATAACACGTATAAAGTACACAATTATGTATACATTATACATGCATGATCCCCTTAAGTTTTTATTAAACAATACTGTCATAAACAGTTTCGTTTCTTTCGCATTTTTTTCGATCTGTACTATTAGCTCGACCTTTTTCTCGTTCAATGCGCATGTGCAAATTAAATAGTGTCAGGATGAATTCACAAACCAATTACAACAGAGAACTAACAGGATATATTTAAATATGAGGAGGTTACTGGGTTAATAAGAGATCACCGATCGAAAGCTAAGGTATTTATGAAACCAATTAAACAGTTGCAGTTTTTTGCCAGTGGAATTTGATTAATTACGACGCCGATTTCAAAATCACTCTGTCGGACAAATGGTTTTCTACGATGATGGCTACGGATAAAAACTGGTCTCTAAAGAGGCAAAAAATGTCCGAATATTAAATATCGCCTCTTTAAGACTAGGGCTGGTCTACAGAAAATGTTGATCTATAGGTACTGCCAATGTCAATGACTGTATAATTTTGGCAGATTTTGATTTATTAGCAGGAACTTGTTTTGCATTACTAAAGGCTTGGGCCTGTTTGTGAGATTCAGAAATGTCATGTTTATTTACACTGTCAAGTTTATAACTAGTGCAACCCTCGGTAAATACAGATTTTTTTCCTGTCGAACTCTACACAATCGGCACACTTCATTCCGTCCTGCGTATCATACAACCAAGGCCTGCCATCTTCCCATGGCTTTTTTATATGCTCCGATGCGTTTGGACTTATCATACTCTTGATAGTACTTTCGTTTTTGTCCTTGTTTAGCCTTTGGAGTCGATGCTCCTAAAAATTTCCACATGGCAGAAAGCCGGAAGTATCATTTTATACATAAATATCAGAAAAGGAAACGAAATGGCACCGTATTTGAATTCCGGTCGGAACATCGGTCCATTTACACTTGTTAACTATATGATACCCATTTTTCAATTTTACTATTATTGTCGCCAGTCAGAAATATAAACAGGAAATCGGTAAACGGATCGGAATGTCAAATACACCGAACTGAAAATTCTAATCGCCACCTGGCAGCCCTGGGCGACCTGTGTATGATACATTTATCGCCCAGAGCGAAAAACTGGGCGCCCGTTAATCTCAATCCCTGATCGGGAGGGTTGGCAGGTATGATAAAGCGGAGAATATAGTTGGGGCGGAAAATATTAATATTGGGGCGAAACGTCCATAACCCGCAGGGGCGGAAAATATTAATATTGGGGCGAAACGTCCATAACCCGCATTCAAAATTTGAGTTATCTACCTTTATTTCAACTTTGAACCTACATACGAGAGAGAGTTGATTATCTGTAACGGAAGAATATTCGGGTTGAGAAATCTGCATGTAACAGCTAAATTCGAGAATGATCAAGATCATTCGCGAATAATAAAAACATGTATACAAGAATTATTTTTATATATTTGTGGGTGAAGTTTTTTTTAGCTAGTCATAAGTTCCAGGTGTAACTGATGTGTGGTACACTAACTTTTATGCTAAGGTGTTTGAGTGAATTTTATAACTGCATCACTAAATGTGGAATGACTTCAAAATTAAACTGTGAACAATCACAACAATATAAAATATTATAAGCCTTTGATAACCAATGAGGTACATGGAATATCTTATAATATACATGTCTACTTAAGTTTAATAAAGAAAAATCAGTTTTGTGCACTGAATATGATTTTTTGACAACTTAACTACAAATTTAGATATTTGATAGGTCAAGCAAAATTCTGCGCAAAGAAGCAAAACAAAGAAATAGCACACAATATTGTTCATTGAAAATGAACCAGAAAAAAAGGGTTTTTTAATTCAAGCAAAAGATTAAAGAATTAAATGAATGTAAATATGTAGTAAAAACTTTTTAGAAAATCTCTTGATGTAGCTATATTAGACACATCTTAGTCAGAAGTACAGTATACAACACTGATATACATGCTAAATCACAAACACACTGTGAAATAGTAACTACAGAACATAGTCTCTTAGAAAGTTTACCTGTCATTAGTTACCATCACAGAAATTTAAACACTCAGTATAGTCCATATCTTTGACTTTAAAATGATACTGTTACCAGGGTTATCAAATCTTTTACAAATATAATTGACGGCTCGATGGCCATGCCCACAATGTTCAGACAAAGGCCTGGCATGCTTGAATTACACACAATACTAAGAATGAAAACTCACACTGAATTGTGCAATTTAATGACATCACTGACACTAGAATGTCATTAATTGCTGTGACGCTGCTTTAGTATTGTGATGGCGGCCAGTGTCGGAACATAAAAAATGTGGCCGGTGATACGTCAATTGAATATTATGGACAGACATGGTCAGATATATTGCCACTGGTTTCTGATGTCAAGGAAACAAGATAAACACAGACAGATTAAAGAGATTACCCTGTCTGGTCTATAAAAAAAGAGGGGAGCCCAATTTAAGCAGGATTTGTCATATATCAAATACCTTGTCTGTAAGATTTAGAGGGGAGCCATATTCTAGCAGTATTTTTACACAGTCCAGATATCCTCTAGCTGCCGCACAATGTAAAGCTGTCTCACCATCCTGGAATTATATCATGAAAATATTTATTAATGTTTGTGGTTAGATAAATCTGAAACTGGTTCTTAATACTGGACTTGACTGGACAAATTATGTTTTCATATGCAGCAGAGACAAAAACCGTCCTGAATATCTTGATGTGAAATAGTAGGATTGTCAAGGAACCTTTGTCTTTTGAAAGGTCACCGGTCACCAAAAACCGAAATTTTTTTAGTACTATTTTTCGAAAGATTACATAATAAAAAGTCGATTTAGCCACAAATAACATTTTTTAATCATTTCTGTCTTTTGTTACAGCGTAAAATAAAGTCTTAAAACTGTTGAAAAACGGTGTTATCTCCCTTTGGTAGTAAAAGGGTCCAAAACCGGAAGTGACGCAGAAGGTGTTATCCAAGTTATCTAGTAACTAAAGATTGTAGAGTGATCCGTATTTATTACCCAGATTTATCAGTAGTAACTTCTCGTGTTTTATTTATTTATTTATTTTTAATATTGGATATTTCAATTTCCTTCAGCATAAAACAATAAATAAAAAATAAAATAAATAAATAAATAAATAATTAATTAAATAAATAACTAAAAACTATATTCTTGTTTGTTCTAAGTATGATATACTATTACTTATAATATTACAAAACATAATTTTACATTATTTATTTGTTTATTAACTAATTTATTTATTTATCTTTTTATTTTTATCTATCAAAACGAATTGATAAAAAAGAATACACATTTCCGTGTTTTTATTTAAATCATTTTCATTAATATTTAATATCATTCTAAATATCTTAACTTCTCTGTTGAATTTATTTATTTATTTATTTATTTATTTATTTATTTATTTATTTATTATTTCGGTGAATTAATATTAAATATCAATATTAATATGTATATTAAAAAAGATACATAATTTTCGAGCACTTTTGATCGGACTCTGTAGTCTGTCGCTTTTTTTCTTCTCTCGAGTACAGCTATATTATTAATTTACCTTAAATTGATTTTAATTCATATTTGTTTCAGAATTTATCCCATTTTTATTTTATTTTTAGGTTAAAATCAGTATATTATTAGAACACGTTTTCGAGTAGAATTTTTGTATAACGAAAATATCAAAATACAGGTCTAAAAAATGACTTCTTATTGTCTCTAAAATCAATTATTTCACCCCAGTATTACTTGAATATGAAAACGTTTGTAAACAATTTCCGAATTCTAATTAAAATCAATAGCTTCCCTATTCGCAGTAAGTTTAATTTAATAATAATAATGGAAATTGGAGTTTATGTCGGTGCGTAATATTTTTTTATCAAATATTGTTTAATTTTTTTTTCGATAAAGTACTGGTCAGATTTCCAATCCCCATTTTTGTTAAATCTTCAATTTTGATTTGATTTCAGTGTTTCCATGATAAATTTAAAAAACGATATTTAAAATTTTCATTTACTAAAAATAATTATTTTATTACGCCTAATTTTAATGAGCTGAAAAGAACTCATACCAAAATGTGATACCAGTGGGATTATACCCGACTAACTAACGGCTGAATCAAAACTCGAGGGAAACTTTCTTTAATTTTTTTCACAATAAATTAATATCGGTTAAAGCGTGATTTACATCCCCTCACATACCAGTAATTAAGAGATTATCAATATGCTACATTGGCAAGCAACATCCTGTTTAGAAGTATACATCTATCACCTGTAATCAACAGGGTTTACCTTACAATATGCAACATTAATTGACACGTGTGTATAAATCTTTATGATATACCCGGTAAATGTTATTTGTCGTTTTTGACGGATTCTGAGAAGATGTGTTCGAAAAAATGAATGTTAAATTAGATTAGTTGATTTGAGACATAAAAGTCTCGATTTGTGTGAACATATGAACTGGTGAACTGACTGACTTACGAAATTAAATTAATTTTGAATATTAAAATTGTTAAAATCTATGAATTTTTTTTTATTTGACTGAATCCATTCATAATAATTTATATTGTCTGAAATGATTTATAAAAAATAGTCCCAATACATTCAAAGCAATTACTGTATTTCCATAAATTGAGTGCACATGGTTTTCATCATTTATTTCTTTCAATTGAAAATGTTTCCATTAAACTATCAATAACTTGCATATTAAATGCACTGACCTAACCAAATTATATTTTTAAATGACCAAAAAAAGTTATTCAGTTCATCTGTACATAGAGAAATTTTGGGAAAATTCGACGAAGTTTATACACCAATTGGGCCTCATTCAAAGTTACATCAGGGTATTTAGGGTCAGGTAGGTCATTGTTGTTCGGGTTTTTCATATTTCATCATGAATATTCCAATTATGACATAATTATAATATTTATAGTTGTTCCGAGTAAGAAGATACAGAATGGATAATTTTGACATGGTTATATTAGTTGTTTTGTTAAAAAATTCAAAAATTGCTCTATGTACAGAATTAAATTCACTTATGGATAAATGACAAATATTTTTTCCTATAAGATCAGTATATTTTGTATTAAGTTTTGACAATATTTTGCGAGTTTGTTGGAAAATACAACTTTATTCTTGCGTTTTCCATGTGCACTCAAGTTGCATAAGGGACTTGTGTAAATCTGGCTTTAATTTGTTCTTAAATTTGTGAAAAAAAATTTTTGATCGTTTATTGTGGTATTATTATATCAAAATTTCACAAAATATAATTTTAACTTGAAATCAAACTTTAAAACCCTTCAAAATGGCACACAAACCCACATGTTACACATGGATACATATATAGATAAGGTGTCTTTCCTCAGCAGCTTAACACCATGTACGTCATCAATTAGGTCGCCGGAAAGTTACGAGCGGTGTCGGAAATTACCGAGTATTAGAACTTCGTTCAGGTAAGTTTTTTAGTATATTACAGGTAACTGTAATGTGTGAAAACCCACCAGACACATCAATATTGACAACTCTACCCATAGGAATGCAAATTACAAAATCCATAAATTTGGTGACCGGTGACCTTGAAACTCTCTAAAATTGTTGTAACTTGATAATACAACCCTCCATACAGACCAGAGGCTCAGTGTGGCTGAGCCTGTATCGCTCACCTGACTAAAATGCTTTTAAAGCAAATTTGTATTCCAGTGATGAAAAAATGCACTGTTTATATCAGACAGAATGGCTAAGGAAATCACTGTAGAACTATATGTACCATTCACAGTTTTTTTTCAATCTGATTAAAATCCCATCTCTCACTTGCTCCCCCATTTTTGATATAGGCACGGAGTGGGAGATCTGAGGAAACACCGTTTAGGGGCCTATGTGAATGAGCCACTGTTGTAACATTTATTGTCCAATGAAATTTCAGCTTCCGAGATTTTAAAAGTGTTTTGCCTTAATTGTAAATGAAACGGGTAATTTGAATTTGTCAATCTAATAAAGGACCTTCCACACATCATTCCCATAAAGTTTGGTTCAATTTGCTTCAGTAGCTTTAGAGGAGATAGCAAATATATGCTATTCCCATAGGGTTAAACTATGTTCTGTGCTGGTAGCCATCTTTTTTGGCAGATCAAAAAAAATTTCCACAATCTAAGTAAAGGACCTTTTATACATCATTCCTGTAAAGTTTGATTCAATTTGCTTTAGTAGCTTCAAAAGAAATAATAGCAAATATATGCTTTTCCCATAGGGTCCAATGTGAAACAATGTTCTCCACTGGCAGCCATGTTTTATGGCAGATCAGGAAAATTTTGGCAATCTATGTAAAGGACCTTCTATACATCATTCCTGTAAAGTTTGGTTCAATGTGCTTCAGTCATTTCTGAGGACATAGTCAAACATGTGTTTTTCCCATAAAGTCCAACTATCTTTTGCGCTGACAGCCATGTTTTTTTGGCAGATCAGAAAAATTTTGGCAATCTATGTAAAGGAACTTTTATACATCATTCCTGTAAAGTTTGGTTCAATTTGCTTCACTAGCTTCAGAGGAGATAGCATATATATGCTTTTCCCATAGGGTCCAATGTGAAACTATGTTCTCTGCTGGCAGCCATGTTTTTTGGCGAATCAGAAAAATTTTGACAATCTATGTACATCATTCCTGTAAAGTTTGGTTCAATTTGCTTTAGTCATTTCTGAGGACATAGTCAAAAATGCATTTTTCCCATAGGGTCCAATGTTAAACTATCTTCTGCCCTGCTGCCATGTTTTTCGGCGGATCAGAAAAATTTTGGCAATCTAAGTAAAGGACCTTCTATACATCATTCCTGTAAAGTTTGGTTCAATTTGCTTTAGTCATTTCTGAGGACATAGTCAAAAATGTGTTTTTCCCATAGGGTCCAATGTTAAACTACCTTTTGCTCTGGCAGCCATGTTTTTTGGCCAATCAGGAAAAATTTTAGCAATCTATGTAAAGGACCTTCTATACATCATTCCTGTAAAGTTTGGTTCAATTTGCTTCAGTCATTTCTGAGGACATAGTCAAAAATGTGCTTTTCCCATAGGGTCCAATGTTAAACTATCTTCTGCGCTGGCAGCCATGTTTTTTGGCGGATCAAATAAATTTCGGCAATCTAAGTAAAGGACCTTCCATACATCTTTCCTGTAAAGTTTGGTTAAAATTGGTTCAGGGGTTTCAGAGGAGATAGCCAAAATGTGAAAAGTTTACAGACGGACTGACAGGCTGACAGACTGACGGACGGACTGACTGACGGACGGACGGACGGACGGACTGACTGACTGACGGACGACGGACGCCGAGTGATGGCAAAAGCTCACATGGCCTTTAGGCCAGGTGAGCTAATAAAAAAGATTCTTGAATCCCACTCTGGTGGCAAAATCTTAGTGTGAGAAAGTTTGTCCGTTTGCTTGCCAAAGGTAAGGTATTTTCCCCAAAAGTGCATAAGAGCAGAAGTGCAGTCAGATTGGAGATTTGCCCTGTTTACGCTTCTTTGACCACACTGATATAACAAAAACACAATAATTAAAATGTAAAGATCTCTTCCCTTCTCCATCTTTGCTGCTCTCTCTCTCTCTCTTTCTCCCTCCCTCCCTGTAAGTACCTTGTTTTGTATATGAAGTGATGTACCACCAGAACACAATGCTGATACAATTCGTACAAATCCATGCCATGCTGCACTATGTAATGCTGTTTCTCCAAGCTGTTAAATCAAAAAAAAAAGATGTACAAGTTAAATTTTGTTTGTTTGATTGTTATTATATTGTTTCTTATTGTCCCAGACTTAAGATGGTGCTAAGGTTGGGTGCCTTAGGTTCACCAAATAACTGATACAAATATCTGGCCACATTTTTAAATATTTTTTTGTAAAATTCTGAAATGTATAAGTTAAATTTAATAGCAGTCATAAAATTTTCTTAACTTAATTTTAACAAACTTTCTTGTTACCGCTCATGTAAATGTTCTATAACATGATTGGATGATAGCCATTTGTGTGAAGTAATGTCACCCTCATGATTTACGATATTCACACCCTCTAGGGTAAAATTAGGGAGTGTTATTTTAATGTCAAATGTGAAAGTTGATTATAAAGCAATAAACACTATTTTAATGATATTGATGGAGTACTTAAGAATCACAATAATAAAGCGCTAGAAAATAAAATTTTTGATACAGTTATAATAATAAGAAATTGAATAAAGAAAGACAAACCATGCTATGGAAAAAAAGGTGTCGTAAACTTAAAAGTGAAAAGTTAATTAAGTATAAAGAAAATCTTAGTTGAGAGTTGAGTGGATAAATAATATGCCCCAGTCAAGGTTCTTTCACTGATATTGAGGAAGTCAATTCTGGAATGGTAGAGGAAACTGGAGTTACCAGAAAAAACCACAGGCAAGCAAACAGACAAAAATCTTACTCACACTAGGATCTGCCAGATTGGGATTGGGACCTAAGTGATGACATCACTGTGATATATAAGCATGCTTTAGACCATCTGGCGCCTAAAGCTTCTCTTAGTTGAGGATGAAGCCAGGTTATCATAAAGATTGACTAGGATACTTACAGAGTCTTGAAGATCAAGATTAGCACCAGATGAACACAGATAATCTATAATGCCACCATGACCATATCTAGCTGTCACATGTAATGCTGATTCACCAGACTGAAATAAAAACAACCATGAAAATGTTAAAAGTTAATCGTTTACAATATATATGATGATTTCTTCAATTTCTGTTCAACTTGTCTTAATCATATCCACTTGGTCATGTGTCGCAGTATCCTATTACATGTATTACACAGTCACAGTTAACGTTGTAAACAACATAAATATTTTAGGAACAGTATTGTTAAACCCAATTCCATTGTAATCAATTGTTCAGTCAAATTACAACATTATAAAGAGCCTTGGCATCATATAAAGGGAGACGTATAAGGAGAAATATATTGTTGGACTTAGAAATTGTATGGCGAAAAGCAAGGTGGCAAAGTTATTGAGGGACATTATAAGGAGGTTTTACTGCAGTTAGAACTACACTTACTTTGTTCTGTGTATTTAAAGATACACCTTCCTCCTTTAGATACTTAACAACATTTAAATGTCCTTGTCTGGCTGCCCAGTAGATAGCGCTGTCTCCATGCTGAAAATATACAATATAAAAATTATACACAGTACCATGAGTTCTGAACTGCTATTTTGATTTTTGCTATTTTATTTCGTATTCTGTGCGATTTGTTTACCCTGTCGCCATGTTTGTTGACTGTAACTATACTTCCATCAAATAATAGTTACTTCCCTGTTATCACTAAAGGTTGAGTGTGTTTATGTATCCCAGCAGATTTATGAACATAGTTCCATGTACTACAGCAAGTTAACAAATTACTTTGCAAGATGTTTTTTATCTGAAGGGTGACATTCTATTTTGTATGACTTACTTTATCTCTCTTTGAAGGGTGACATTCTATTTTGATGACATACTTTATCTCTCTTTGAAGGGTGACATTCTATTTTGATGACATACTTTATCTAAGATAGAGAGATCAGCTCCCTTTCCTTGTAGAAACTTGAGGACCTCAGTATGTCCACCACTGGCAGACAAATCACTTTGTCAGAAGTTTCTTTGAAGGGTGACATTTTATTTTGATGACTTACTTTATCTAAGATAGAGAGATCAGCTCCTTTCCCCTGTAGAAACTTAAGGACCTCAGTATGTCCACCACTGGCTGCCATGTGTACAGCTGATTCACCATGCTGTTAAATATAAAAAACACGTTTTTTTCTTTATTTAAAATAACGAAGAGATTTTCGAGATTTTCCTATAATTTATCATTACAAAACCTAAATTACCTATATACAATGTATTTACAGAAAGCTCAGTTTTTTTGCCACCAACAGCCGTGACAGCGAAGCTTTAACCATAGAAAATGTGTGTACATAATTATTAAATTATTAAGCTACAAAAAATCCATTAATTCAATACAGGTGAGTTGAAAAATTTGTGTCAAATTCACATGAATTTCCCGCAATACGTCACCATTTTGCAATGGGAATGAAACAGGACCTCACTTGATCTCGAGATCAATCTTTCTTTTAGGGGATACCACCACAACCTGGTGCACCACTGTTAACAGTGTAAAAACAGAGTATGCGTACACTGTTAATAACTAAAATTTTCAAATGATTTCGGGATTTTTCCATAGAAATATAGAGAAGTAGACTAGAGTTTTGAAAGGTTTGACCTAGTACAGAATCTGCATTATTTTGTATTTGGCCTATGCTAAAATAAGAAACAAACTTCTGTCATAGTTGTCTGCTGTGCTTTCTTAACGATTACGCCATCAGTCATATTAATGTGACTTAAAGGTCACCGGTCACCAAATTTATCAATTTTGTATTTTGCATTCTAATGGGTAGAATAGTCAATATTGATGTGTCTGACGGTTTCCCACGTCTTAGATTTACCTGTAATACACTAAAACCTTACCTGAACGAACTGCTAATACTCGGTAGTTTCCGACACCGCTCGTAACTTTCCGGCGACCTAATTGATGACGTACATGGTGTTAAGCTGCTGAGGAAAGACACATTACCTATATATGTATCCATATATTACATGTGGGTTTGTGTGGCGTTTTGACGGGTTTTAAAGTTTGATTTCAAGTCAAAATGCTATATTTTGTGACATTTGGAGATAATAAAATCACAATGACCGATAAACATGTTTTTTCCACAAATTTCAGAACAAATTAAAGCCAGATTTACACAAGTCCTTCATGCAGCTTTCTAATTGTTTTGAATGTATTCAGATTAAATATTACGAGATAAGTCAGGGAAATGTGAGTGGTATAATCATTTAAGACAATTCAATTTATTATGAATCAATTCAGTCAAATAAATAGATTTTAAACAATTTTAATTTTCAAAATAAATTTAATTCCGTAATTCATTCAGTTCACACGTTCAAACAAAGTCTTGTATGCCCTGTTCAAATTAACCAATCTCATGTAACTTTAATTTATTCGATTTTAAGAATCCATCAAAAATGACAAATAGCATTTACTGGGTATATCATAAAGATAATCACACGTGTCAATTAATGTTGCATATTGTAAGGTAAATTGTTGATTACAGGTGGTAGATGTCTACTTCTAAACAGGATGTTTCCCAATGGACTGTAGCATATTGATAATCTCTTAATTACTGGTATCTGAGGGGTGTAAATCACGCTTTGAATGATATTAATTTATTGTGAATAAATGAAAGAAAGTTACACTCGAGTTTTGAGTCCTTAGTTAGTTGAGCATAATCTCACTGGTATCACATCTTGACAAAGTTCTTTTCATCCCATTAAAATTAAAGCGTAATAAAGTTATTATATGAAATTTTTTATTACTTTTTTTATTTCATCATGAAAACAGTGAAAATAAATGAGAATTAGAATTCTGATCAGTACTCCATCGGAAAATATCAACAAATATTTTTTTTTAATTACCCACTGACGTAAACTTCAATTTCCATTGTTATTATTATTATTATTTTTATTATTATTATTAAACTTACTGCAAATAAGGAATAAGAAGCTATTGAATTGAAATTACTTTCATATTTAAGTAATCCTGGGATGAAATATTTTAATTGAGAGACAATAAGAAGTTATTCTTTAAACCTGTATTTTGATATTTTCGTTGTACAAAAAACTGCAGGTCTTGGATCTAGATTCTATCTGAAAACATGTTCTTTTGATTAATTACATGGGTAAATAATAATAATAATAATAATAATAATAATAATAATAATAAATCATAGATTTTAATCTAACTTGAAAGAAATTAAAAATAAGACTCTTTCTAAAACAAATGTAAATTAAAATCAATTTGATGTCATAATATGGCTGTACTAGAGAGAAAAGATTTTTTTAAAAATAAAAAAAAAAAATTGGGTTCTTTTTATTATTCCTTAGGATAAATAGATAAAAATAAATAAATAAATAACTTAATTAATTAATTAATCAGAGATATGTAAAGATAATTAAAATGATATTAAATATTAATAAAAATTAATGTGAACAATATTTTAAATAAAAAACGGAAATTTGGGTTCTTTTATAATTTGTTGTGATAAATACATATAAATAAATAAATAAATAAATAAATAAATAAATAAATAAATAAATAACTCAAAGAGATATGTAAAGATAATTAAAATGATATTAAATATTAATGAAAATTAACGTGAACACTACTTTAAATAAAATCGGAAATTTGGGTTCTTTTATTATTTGTTGTGATAAATAAATAAATAAATAAATAAATAACTCAGAGATATTTAAAGATTAAAATGATATTAAATATTAATGAAAATTAATATGAACAATATTTTAAATAAAAAACGGAAATTGGGGTTCTTTTATTATTTGTTGTGATAAATGGATATAAATAATTAAAATAAATAAATAAATAAATAAATAAATAAATAATTATCAAAAGAAATGTAAAATTATGTTTTGTAAAAGTATTAGTAAATAGTATATCATACTTAGAGCAAACACAAATATAGGTTTTTTTTCCCTTATTTATTTCTTATTATTATGTTTATTTTTTATTAATTTTTTTCTGCTGAAGTCAACTGAAATACCCAATGCTAAAAAATAAATAAATATGTAAAAACAATAGAAGTTATTTCTGATAAATCTGGGTAATAAATGCAGTTCACTATACAAGCTTCATTTACTAAATAGCTGGGATAACACCTTCTGCGTCACTTCCGGTTTTGTGCCCTTTTACTACCAAAGGGAGATAACACAGTTTTTCAACAGTTTCAGGACTTTAATTTACGCTGTAGAAAAGGATAGAAATGATTAAAAAATGTTATTTGTGGCTAAATCGACTTTTTATGATGTAATCTTTCGGAAAATAATACTAAAAAAAATTCGGTTTTTGGTGACCGGTGACCTTTAAATTAGAGGATTCTTGCTCAATCTTCTTGTTATATTTTGGAATGCATATCTCACATCTAGTGCTTGTCCATATACTCTAAAATCACATACATGTACTTGTACATTCTTGGGAGATCAAATTTTGTTATTTCCGTTAATAAGGGGAAAACCAACAAATTTAATGTCAATTACAAAGGGCACTAATGGCATTTTTTCACAAGATACAAAATTTTCTCCCAACAAATTATAGAACCAAGAAATTTTAATCCCATAAAAATTAATAATTCTACAGTACTTTTTAAACAAATCTTATGTTTTATCAGTTTTTGTGTGATACAAATGGAGTGGAGTGGAGTAATGATGTTAAATACCCAGGTCAAGTTTCTTGTACTTATATGGAGTTCAGTTCTGGGATGATGGAGGAAACAAGAGCACACAGAAACAACTAATGACCCCCAGGTAGCAAAATGACAAACTAATTGGTGAGAGGTACTATAATTCATAAGCCGACGCTTTAGACCACTTGGCCACCAAGGTTTTCAGAAATGCAAATGAATAATGGAAGATTGGTTTATTTCACTTTATCCTATTGCAATTAACACATTACAAATTTTTAAATAGAGATCACATTGGCAAACATATATTTCATTTTGCCCTTTTCCCTTAACACATTTCAAATTTCTGAATGGAGATCAAATTGGCAAACTGTATTTCACTTTGCCCTTTTCCCTTAACACATTTCAAATTTCTGAATGGAGATCAAATTGGCAAACATGTATTTGACTTTGCCTTATTGCAATTAACACATTACAAATTTCTGAATGGAGTTCAAATGTATACATGTTTATTTTGCTATCCCTTATTGCATTTACACATAACAAATTTTTGAATGAAGATCAACTTATCAGCTGGCACAGGGTGCTTCCAGCCAGCCAGGAGTTAATCGTTCTTTATTAATATTGGCAATGAACATAAATATTTCTACTAGTTCTATCATTGAATATAAAACTTGAGGTGTAATAAAATCATACTGGTATAGATTATATAATGAACACAGATGTGTAACATATGTAGGTCATATACTGGTATTCCATATTATCTCTCAAGTTAAATTGTGATCCACTTAAACTAGAGCAGTCTCCTGAGAGACAAACACCCCTGTCCCTGATGGCCAGACAGATGGACACTAAATTTGGTATGTGACGCATTGCGTTCAATAGTCTTTTTCAAGTAAAACCTTTACCAGTGTTGGAATAAAACTTGAATGATTGCACCAATTTTAGCATAAAGTTGCTGGACCACTATAAATAATTAAAAGGTTGACCATCTCTGGTTTTATTGGAGCTGTTTCTCTAGACAGTCACAAAGAAATCCTTATTCTCTCTCAAGTATAGTTTTGATCAGAGTAGAAATAACAGTTTCTGTCAAATGTGTAATTGGCCAACTTAATAAACCTGGACCAACTTTTTATACCAATTTCCTGGACTACTATGATGGTATATATAATCAAAAAGTTGACCATCTCTGGTCTTATTGGAGTTGAGTAATGGCGTCTGACATCCCAGTCAAGAATATTTCACTTGTATCAGCTATAGGCGAAAGTGCAGAAATTTTGCCTTGCATTGCACTGATGGAATTTTACAGCAAGGTTTTGTAATCATGCCAAGCCTTCCATGACATGAGACCTCCTTAATTTAAGTTCCTATCTGAAAGAATCATGACTTTCATTTTGTAATGCCGAGTGCTTGGCGAAAGAACAGTCACTACCCACTTTCAAGTCTTGGGTCAGACCCAGTCAGGATTGGACCCCATGACCTCCCTCTTATGGAGTGAGCACTTTACCAACTGAGCTACCACAGTGGCATCTCTGGTCTTATTGGAGCCATTTATCTAGTCAATCACAAAGAAATTTATGCTTTAAAATTCACTTCAAAGATCACCAATAAATCTCTAAATTAGCAAGAAAAACAGCAAAATGATAAGGAATTATGAAGGTGGATACCAGGCTGAGTGGTGGAATTGTTCAAGTGGTGAATACCAGGCTGAGTGGTGGGATTGTTCAAGTGGTGAATACCAGGCTGAGTGGTGGGATTGTTCAAGTGTTATGCCATTGGTGTTAAATGTGGCGTATCTATAGACAACAAAATAAAACAAAAAAAAGTATATCTAATTAATTATAAAAGAGGTTTTATGTGATGTATACATGGTTTCTAAGTAACCTTTGTATTGTAATCTATTAGTATAACTGTATATTCTTGTCACATTTTGACTAGAAAACAAATTAGGAATGATAAAAAAAAAACAACCATAAATCACACTATGTTTACTGATAAAAATATAAAAATGATTGTTTCTGATTCATCATTTAGACTAAGTCAATTTGGGACGCACAATGATGTTTTAGTGTATAAATTTTCAGAATGCTTACTGTATATTTACTTCTTACAATATTCACTAATTGACAATTTATTTCTTCAATTTTATAACCAAGTTATTCAATTATGAAATAATTTCCTTCTCAGCAGGATACAATTGGAAGATTTATCATGTAAATTACTTGATCCATTAGAGAAGCTATCTATTTCATACAGAAATTATTATTCATTAGAAAATGTGTTTTTATCAAATCACCATTAAACAGGCATTATGAAAACTGATGAAAATGTGTGATGAAAAAATGAGAAAAATTGATCATGGAAACTACAGTCAAACCTGCCTTAAAAGCCAACTCTATATACCGGGTATGGGCGACCTGCTTCTAAAGGCCAGTAGAATTGTAACCCAATTGTTCTTTATTTACATTATATGAATCTGTATATAAAGGCCATCTGTCAATTAAGGTCACTTTTACTGGTTCTCTTAGGTGGCTTTTATAGACAGATTTGACTGTACAATGTCCTAAAACCCTTTGTTATATATCCAAATCATTTAAAATGACCAAGGGACTCAGTAGACAAGTGGTTGAAGGCACTGGCTTACGTATCGCAGTGCAGATCCCATAACCTAGGATCAAGTCACAATATTGGCAGATCTTAGTGGGACAACGTTTTGACAGAGGTTTGTCACTTTCTCCATCACCCCAGGTCTGGAAATAAGAAATAAGATTGCTACCAAAATAGGAACACAACTGGCACCTAATCATACTTCTTAGTTTGTGCAAAACAAATTTTCAAATTGGATATAAAATCCGTTTTTTTAAGTTTTGCATAAAGCCAATGATATGTTATTCTGAAAACATTTGGCTATTCCTATTACCAGAAGAAATGATAAATCTACACAGGCATTAGTGTACCACAGGGTGCACAGTTGAACCCCCTTGTCTTATCTATAAATCCAAGTCTAATCTGAGTCATCTATTTATCTGAGTCTTACCCTATTTGATGTATGTAGATCAATATTCTGAGCCATATTTAACAGTTCTTTTAAGCCTTCAATATTTCCCTCTTCAGACGCACAAAACAACGCTGCCATGACAAAGTTCTCTGCTTTCTCCTGTAACATGAATAAAATAATTACCAGCATTAAGTAAAATATCTCAAATGGTAAGTTGAACAGATATTATAGCAATTTCAATTCTTTGTACTCTGTGTTGTAATTCTGAGATTAAACATTATTTGATATACTCATATTTCGTAGGAAGAAATTCTGAATATTCTATCTACCAATCTGTAAGTAAGACATTTGGCAGATCTATACATAAAATTAAGACTGCATAACCAAAGGAAGTCAAATCAAATCTTTATATACCTGGCCTCAGTTTCACAATCATTTCTTAACTAATTTTTTCGTAACCTAAATTAGCAAATTTTGAATATCTTAAAAATTAACAAAATTATTAAAGTTTTAAATTTGCTAGATTTAAGTAGAGTAAAATCTTAGTTTTGGAATGATGGTACACAGAGGTACGAGTATATAGTATAGGAAAACAATATTGACTTGTCCGCTTGACCTTGTATTATGAATATTTATATAGGAGTTAATTCAAGTTAATACATACACAGTACACAAGTTTACTCTAAGATATCTGATGATGTATACAAAATAAACACCTGTGCTCCCTATACATAGATGTACGATACTTGGTCTGTGATAAATATTTACATGAAAGGTTAAGCAGACAGGTCAAAGATGTTTGTCTATAATACATATGGTAGTTGTGCTGTACACTTACATTCTAAACCATTTGTTTTACCATGCTGACACAACAAACATGCCTGAAAGCTCAAGTCTACTGAAGATTTCACACTATCTTATTAGTTATTGAGAGATTTTTGTGATCCAATACAAATGATTATATAGAATCTAATACTCAAAGTATTGTACATATCATAACTGCATAAATATTAAGTACTGTGACATCATTTATTTTATATATCATTCAAAAACTACCAAAGTGTATAAACTGCATGTTCAATTACCACTGTTTTACCTTGATAAATAATGATCTGGAAAATGTGTTGCCAATTGGAAAAACCTGCTTTATTATCCTTTCAAAAAATTTAAACCTCTGACATCCCCTACAACTTACAGTAAACATCTTTATCCCAGAGTTTTCATTCTTATAGATGAATATTAACTGATCACAAAATCCCCTTACATTTTATTATGAAAGGAAAACTAGTCAAACTTTCCTATCAATGTGAGCTAGGATAACCAGTAAAAGCAGTCGTTATCAGCATGTGACCTATGTATGCAAGTTCCAATATAGTTATAATGCCCCTTAATAATTTTGCCACCTCGCTAACCGCCAAGTCCAAAAAACCATTTTTCTTGTTTTTTCTGCCTCCCTACCTAAATTCATTGCCAAACTTCTTTATATTTATTTATCTATTCAGCATTTACACCAAAAAACAAGGTCGAGCTGATTAAAGAGAAAACTCATAACAATGCAAAACATATGACACTCAAATGATTACATAGAAGAATCATAACAATACAAGACATATGACACTCAAATGATTACATAGAAGAATCATAACAATACAAGACATATGACACTCAAATGATTACATAGAAGAATCATAACAATACAAGACATATGACACTCAAATGATTACATAGAAGAATCATAACAATACAAAACATATGACAATCAAATGATTACATAGAAAAATCATAACAATACAAGACATATGTCAATCAAATGATTACATAGAAGAATCATAACAATACAAGACATATGACAATCAAATGATACATAGAAGATCATAACATACAAGACATATGACAATCAAATGATTACATAGAAGAATCATAACAATACAAGACATATGACAATCAAATGATTACATAGAAGAATCATAACAATACAAGACATATGACAATCAAATGATTACATAGAAGAATCATAACAATACAAGACATATGTCAATCAAATGATTACATAGAAGAATCATAACAATACAAGACATATGACAATCAAATGATTACATAGAAGAATCATAACAATACAACATATGACAATCAAATGATTACATAGAAGAATCATAACAATCAAGACATTGGACCATCAAGACATATTCATATAATATCATATATACAATACAAGACATATGACAATCAATACAAGTTAGTTTGGTACTCGTACCATAGATTATGAACCATTACTTGGTTTGGACCCCTCTCTCAGTCTGAGTGACTGTTTTATAAAGGAACCGAAATCTTACTGAACAAATGATGGCTATGAATCAAGGTTTTACTGTATATACATTTTATATGTATATCATAAGCATTAAGCAAAGTGCATATGTATGTTTCACATTTCCAGGTTGATACTAAAATCAAACTATTTACAAAAATAAACTTGTTATATGTTGATATACAACATTCTAAAGCAAAGTGTATCAGAAATTCCTGAGTTTGTTATCTTGGTGAGAACCATTCTCATGTTAAAATTCTTTGAATATTCTGCAAGTATGCACCAATAAAGATCACTCTTTGTTAATGTACCACAAAAATCCTGATATTCTTGGCACCTATCTCAGTAAGAGTTCTAAACATATTCTAAAGAAGTCAGTTGGAATTCTAAAGAGAATCTATAAGAAAACCAATAAAACTTTCAGAAAATCTTCAAAACATTTATTTATAAAGTTCATCATCAGAATGGAGAGAATGTTCAAAGTAGGTGGTCTTGATTTACCGAAACAAATAAAACTGTGGGCTGGTAGAATTATATGGGGATGAAATAAAAAGTACAAAATGTCCTGGTGGTCAGTTCTTGGATGGTGGAGGAAACTGGAGTACCTCCAGCCATAACAAAGTGAATTGACGATCTATCTCATAGTAAAATCGGTACCAAAAGTATTCAAACTTAACCAGTGAGAGGTCTGCAGATTGTAACTGAGCCCCCCCACCACCCACCCCCAACTACATGGAAAAAACCCACAATACTTGTATTTGAAAATAATGAAAAAGCACTTATTAACTGAAGTATGACAAGTTAAAATCTATATTGTTATCATAATTTTGAACTTTTAATTGATGTTTGTAATGTGCGTACAGATCAATAAAGTGTCAAGGTCTATAGGTAAATGTTGTCAACAAACAAATAAATATGTAAATAAAAGGTGGTATATGTCACAGTATATACACGTTTGATTTAAAACTAGAGAGAGGGACATTATCAGCTGATTAACAGCTGGTACTGGGCATTGACTAACTGAGAGAGAGAGAGAGAGAGAGATAAATCACTATATAGACACATTTTTGACACAATTTCAATGGAAGACTATCATTTGTTGCATATTAAAGAGAGAGAGAGAGAGAGAGAGTTAATTATGATGATTGATTGATATGTTGGGTAGACAGGAGATGTTCCTGGGTTGATGGAAGATCTTTGATGTTGTTGTTTCTATATGCTAAGTTAAGCATTGCAGACTAATTTCTTCACCACATGTGTACAGAAGATCTAACACTACATGTTACTCCCTCAATATCCATAGTGTTACTGTTCTTTATTGTTTATCCTTAACATCACACATACCTAGTATTATCTAAAGTTTCAACAGGTATTCATACTGAACCAGACAGTTTTCAAGCAGCATGATAAATTACCATTTAGACATGTATAAACAGTACAGGATTATCTCCCTTGTTTTAAGAGAGAGAAAGTAAGGGGAAATAGAGAGATAGTAGAGTAATGGTGTTTAATGTCCCAGTCAAAAATGTCATTTATATTGAGTCATCACCAGCTATAGGTGAAGGTGCAGAAATTTTGCCTGTGTGTTGTACTGTTGGCATCAAAATAACATAATGCAGGGTTCTTTATTGTGCCAAGCCTACCATGACACAGGACCGCATTTATTTCAAGTTCCCATCCGAAAGCCATAACTTTCCTTTCGTAATGCTGAGTGCTTGGCGAAAGAACAGTCACTTCCCACTTTCAAGTATTGGGTAAACCCGGGCCGGTATTGAAACCACAATCGCCCACTTACAGAGCGAACACTTTATCAACTGAGCTACCACAGTGGTTAAAGAGAAAGAGAGAAAAACAACTATACCTCAGTTGAAATGTATCAAGCTGCAAGTGACAAAGAATGTCAAACTGTACATCTTTCCCAAACTAATAAACAGGCATGTTTAATGTAGGGTAAGCATATTATGGGGTCTTCTACATTTTGTACAGAATGTCACAAAGACAGAAACTAAACAAAACATGTAGGCCATACCTAACTTGGACATGCCCAATGGAGGATCATTAAAATCCTTAATAGCATAATGTGCATCATGTCACAAACACAAGCAAAACTAAACCATACTAATATGAAACAATGGGTTTAATAGCATTTTATATATTTGATGTTAAAACATTAAAGATTAAATTTACATCAAAGAAAAATAAAAAGTCACCATGAAAGTGAATATATGATAGTATTTATTAATTATTTAAATCACACCAATTACAACGACAAGGTTAGCATCAATACTTAACTCTTTATTTTCAAAATTTGAAATTCTATAATAGTTTCTTCACGAGGGTTTCTTTGACTTTAAGATTGATTGGTTAATTGGGGTTTTATGTACCAGTCAAGAATATTTCACTTAAATCAAGACATCACCAGCTATAGGTGAAGTGACAGTAATTTTTATCCTTGAAGTATCCTTAAGGAAATGTACAATGAAGGGTTCTTCAGGGTACCATGGCTACCATAACATGGGGCATCAGTTTTAAGGTATTTTCCAAAGGACTCTGTGACTTTCATTTCTAAAATGCTGAGTACTTGGCTACAGAACAATAACTACCTAACCAGACCTGGCCTAGGTTCAAAACCTAACCTCCAAAACTGAGCAAGTACTCTACATAACCAGATCCAGCTTAGGTTCAAAACCTGACCTCCAAAACTGAGCAAGTACTCTACCTGACCAGATCCAGCTTAGGTTCAAAACCTGACCTCCAAAACTGAGCAAGTACTCTACATAACCAGATCCAGCTTAGGTTCAAAACCTGACCTCCAAAACTGAGCAAGTACTCTACCTGACCAGATCCAGCTTAGGTTCAAAACCTGACCTACCAAACTGAGCAAGTACTCTACCAACTAAGCTACTGCAGTGGTTTTAATCACTGATAGTTATAAAAGATGTGCTTAACATTTCTTTAACGTTTTTTATCCAAAGATTTCAACAAAAACTAGTGTTTGTGATATGATTGTTATGCCTCTAAGCAACACTTGTCATTTACAGATACTATCAGCTCTTTATAGTTTCATACAATTTTATTTTGCATAAACAAATTTTTTGCCAGCTATTTGCGAGAAAATCAATTGAATTTTTTAAACATTTTTTTAACTCTTTAATGTAGGTAAAACTAGAACTAGAAAAACTGTGAGCCACAAGCTCACAAAAATACCCCCCGCTCCCCCCACATAAAAAAAATCAATCGGATAAAATTTTTAAATAGGAGGTCCACATCTACATTATATCACAAAGATTGTGTGAAAGTTTCATGAAATCACATTGCTAGTCATGACACAATCAATTTTTAATTCTTTTTAAATTTTAATCTTCATGTAGATTGATGGAGCATGAGAGTTTGTGATTGTGTTTCCGGGCTGTATTTTACTAGAGCACTTGATAACAAACACACACACACTGTGTCCATAATGTCAAAGATTTAAGACATTTAATCAAACTACTGACTTTATATCATGTCTTAGGCCAGATTTGATCCTAATCAGAACATATGGCCTCCAGTAAGGAATTGATTATTGGCAGAAAATATAAAAAAGAATGGCTTAACACATAATGATTCTGCTGATCACTCGACTGAAGGTGTAATTAATCAATTGCACAAGCTATTACGGGAGAAGATGCAGGTATTTATACCTGTAAGGCATTGTACCTAGGTCAATGTGATACAGAAACAATGAGTACAAGAGTACTCAGTGAAGAAACAATGACTATCATTTTCTAAGTTTTGGCCAGACTCAAACAGGGATTAAACCCACAACCTACCTCTTATGAAGAAAAAACTTAAGAATACTGAGTAATTATGTAATTTCTGGAACTTCTTTTTGAGTCTTGGCCAGACAAGGTCAAGCTAATGTCCTAAATTGGCAGACCAAAAGAAGGAGTTACTGAGGTTGGACCCCTTCCTTATTTCTACCCATGATATTATGCGCATGTGTGTCACTTGCTCAGATTACAGGAAACTGTAAGATTTTACACCTTTGGTGCACTCAGCAGCATCAACCAAAATGGACCCCCCCCCCTAAAATTCTAGGATCTGTCACTAAACTTCCACTTAGAAGCAACTATAACTATGCAATGATCTAAATATAGCGGTAGAGAAGAATGGGACTTTAACAATTATTCTGATGTGGAAGATAGCTTATATATACCTTTACCTCAAAAACAGTAGATATGGTGATTTCATCATCAGTCTCCGAGATCTCGGAGCAACTGGGATCAAACTCTGGATGGTCCACAAAGTCCTCGAAGGATGAATCCACTTTATCTAAATGCATTTCTCCTTGGTATTGATACATGTATATAAATATATCCTGGGTTTTACTGTGACAGGTAATTTACCTGGTGATATTCCACCACCAGAACAACCACAATCAATATGTAAACAAAGATGTCAACAAGCTTTGATCAGACTTTGATCAAACCGGTAATAGAATTTCAGATTTTACGAGGCAATATACATATCAATATAAATTTTACTTCCAGGGTTTTTTTCAATAGCCTTTCATGATCTATAAGATATTTATGTAAAATTCCAGGTATAACACAACAATTTGTATACACATATAAATATAATTTTTACTTCCAGGGTTTTTTTTTCAATTATGCTTCAAGTGTAGTTATATATTTATGTAAAATTTAATGTTTTAATAGACGATTTGTAAATTAACCTTTTTTGTAGATTTCACAAAGGTTTTCGATACAATAATTCACTTCACTTTACTGCTTTCTTAAATATCTTTTATACTAGTATTACAGTAACCCGCTTTTAACTATTCCACTGAAATTAATGCTAACCTGTGGTATAAAACTAACAATTTTTCCACTGGAATTACACAATAACTTGCAGTGTAGAAATAACAATGTTTCCACTTTACAATTTTACTGTATACACTAACTTGAGGGTATAAAATTAAGAATTCCTTGATTTTCCTAGAATTCACTAGAAACTGTATCAAGCTCAAGGTTAAACTCTAGCAATATTTTAGGTTATACTCCATCAATAATTTATTATTACATGTACTGTTGCAATGTGATCCAGTCTTCATGAAATAATAGATCTACCCGGTACATGCAATAATAAAATATCACTCTACAACAGGCAACCAAACGTTTTCTATGTGAAATATCCACCAATATAACATATGGTGCATGAAGCTGGTTGATTTTTTGTACAAAGCTGGTTGATTTTTTCTATCAATTGGTTTATTTTTTCAGATTCAGACCAGGCTTCAATTTTCAGGTTTTAAATTAACATTAACTGTAGAGATAATATTATTTCCAATCAACAGCTGGCGACGTTTTATCTTACAAAATGTATGATCTCATCACTCAGAATTACGGTAATTGATAATTTTACCTCTTTTTTAAAATAACATCCAGTTCTGTCACAGTTTTTAAAATTTGAATTACACTTTGCTATAGAAAGTTAATTCTCAAACCATCAACATTTTTAAAATTATAAAACTATAAAATTAAAAGTTTATCACTTATAAATCAGTATTATATCAGACTGCTTCACATAAAATTACACCTGATCATAATTTCCAAAATTTCAAAAACCCTTGAATTTCAAATGATGATGATCTTTAATGTAAATGTTTTGTAACTATGAACAAATTTCTCCAACAGTCGAAATTTCCAAAATTTTCAAAAAAAAATTCTGTAAAAAGTACACATCCCAGTTACTAGGTAATCCATTTTTTAACATCCAAGTCTGTCAAAATTTCTAAAATTTCCAAAAAAAACCAATATATGTTCATATATTCCAGCACTAGTAATTTGAGGTCTCCTGGATTTTAAACATTAAGAAAGATAATTCCTTGTTTCCTGACTGCTATAAACCGCTCATCAAGAAGGATATTTAATGCTCATAAAAAACATCAACCTCTATATCCTGATTCTAAAATAGTTAACAGAGAAACTATAAATTGGACATTAATTCCTCTCATAAAAAATCACCTTCATTAACTCAAAACTAGATAACAGAGTAACAGATTACTGTAGAAAACAAAACAAAATTCCTCAGTTTATATACATATGTATATATATAAACAAAACACAAACTAAATAGAAGATGTTCTTTGGAGGAAGATCCCACACAGTAGAATCGAAGACAGATTATCACAATGATATTCCTAACTCACAATTAGTGTTAACAATTATCTTATCCAAAACAATTAGAAAGTCTGGCCTTCCCGTGAGAATAAATTAATCCCAAGTTACACATAATCTACTACATCTTAATGTCTACATCCAACAGTGAAGAAAACCTGTCTGTTCCAAAAAATATAACACTAAAACAATGATTGACAATCCTGTGTACTGGTACTCATTCATACATGTTTCTGTGTTAAAATTAACAACTTTCCTTCCCAAGCTCGTACACACATATACACAGGTATACACACTTTTAGTTCAGGTTTTTAGCTGTTATATTTATAAATAAAACTGCAGGTGTTTCAGACATGGCTCAGGTAGTTTAATTACTATTTTAATCATATTTTTCACTTTTTTCCTCTATATATGTCATGTATATATAGCACATAATTTATATAATGACAAAAAAAAGTTGACTGTCAATGAAGTTTGGATTAAGATTTTCCAAAGTGATTAAAAATCAATTTTCCAAAGATGCTTAGCTGACAAATTATCCTGAGAAATCGCTGTAATTAACATATGCAATCCAGTAACTCTGCTACGTCAATCATGGACAGTAAAAATCAATTTCTACAGTATTACAATAAACTTTCTCTGGGTCTTTTATTGGTGGTACATACTGGAGAAATGCCCATTTTAATTTATTTTTAAAATGTTCGAATCACTGGTGGCGATATATATGTATATATTTCCCTGTGAATTACTAATTAGATTGAATAAATAAATCAACAACCTGTATTTCCTGTCAGGTCGGAATATGTAAAGAGTACAGTAAACATGTGTATATTTAAATATAGATTTTAGTCCAGTTTTCAAAAGAACACTTCACTTTTTTTAAAAGTCCATGTCACATTTTAACACTCAGAAAATCCAATACTCATTTTACCATAGACCAAGTCCATTACAAAATCCAACACAAAGTTCAATACCCTTTTCAGTACAGAGAAGTACTTACCGGGTATACAGACTTACTGGTAGTCCAATATACAATGTACATATATTTTACTCACAGTAGAGTAGTGTTACATGTATTTTCAGCAAAAACAGTTTGTTTTAATTAAAATGTAATTTTGTTATAATTGAAATTTTATAAATTTGTTCCATCTCTTGATAACAAGCTTGAATTTCTCTATCCATCTCCAATCAAATACACATTTTAACACAGAGAAAGTCCAACACACATATTTTTACTCTAAATGAAGTACAGTAGAGTGTTATCTGCAAAAACAACTCATCTAAATTGATTTTTTTTATAAATTTAGTCCATCCCTTGATAAAAATACTTCAATGGCTGTCCATCTATGTCCAATACACACATTGTACATAAAGTATAAGTGAACTGTTTACACAAATTATTTCTGCATACATAAAGATGAAAAACCCAACTTTTTTATTGAAATTTTATAAATTTATAGTCCATCACTGAATAAGTACACATTGTTTCTCTCCTATACACAAGCTTCAAGTATTGACACCCATTATTTCTGCATACATAAGATGAAAAAATGACCTTTTATTAAAATTTTATGAATTTTAGTCCATCCCTGAATAAGAGCACTTCATATTCACCTTCCAGTAAACAATTAGTACTGACTGTCCAATACAGATTTAAAACTAACTGAAGTGTCGGGTATTGACATACATTATCTCTGTATACATACTGACAAAATCTGAAAACGTTTTTATTGAAATTTTGTGAATTTAAATAATCTTCTTTAAAACTGGTCTTTAAGTTTTGAATAAATATAACAAGCTGGTGATTATTGATAATAAATTTGGAATACACAACACTGCCATCAACACAAAAGCAATGTCAGTATTTGGTCACGATAACACATGAAACTACAAACACTTTGTTTTCTCCTTTTGAAATATGAAATATGTCAAAATTTAACCAACTGTCATGAACAAAGGACCTTAAAGATGCAGCTGGGTTAAAAAACACTTGTCTCCTGTAGGTAATGCCTATCTCCTAACAAGTTTTTATATATATCCAGGTATGGTACCTAAAACTGAGGTATATACATGTAGTGATATGGTGCATAAATTATAATGAGATTGCTATATAACAAAGAGACACTTTTTAAGAATCAACCATCCAGTTAATTTTTCACTCAATAGATGGGTTTTCTTTCCTATTTTCCTTTGAAATGATTTAGAATATGAACAGGTTTATGAATGAATACTTGTTATAACATCAGCAATACACATCTCAGGTTAACATGGTGAATCTTTCTAAAGTCTCTTTGTGCTATCATTCATGAGGTGCATTATCAATATTATTTGATGCAAATAGCTGTATTAACACACTAACTTATCTGTTTGGTATAAATGCAAATTCATTTAGATCAGATATCATCAATATTATCCAGTTCAGACGGTGGGAGGGGGGAGGGCAGGGTGAGTGAGAAACTAAGAAATAGACAAATCAACATCACCCACTGTGAGAATTTACTGAGAGAGAGAGAGAGAGAGAGAAAGAGAGAGAGAGAGAGAGAGAGAAGAGAAAATGGTGATGAGAGAGATAGATATGGTGAAGAAAAGGAGTGAGTAAGCAAGAGGAACAGACTTATTGCAATCATCATCAACTGAAGAGATAGAAAATGAGAGAGAGAGAGAGAGAGAGAGAGAGAGAGAGAGAGAGAGAGAGAGAGAGAGAGAGAGAGAGAGAGAGAGAGAGAGAAGATGATGATGATGAGAGAGAAAGAAAGAGACAGATGGTGAAGAAAAGGAGTGAGTAAGCAAGAGGAACAGACTTATTGCAATCATCATCAACTGAAGAGATAGAAAATGAGAGAGAGAGAGAGAGAGAAGAGAGACAGAGAGAGAGAGAGAGAGAGAGAGATGATGATGATGATGAGAGAGAAAGAAAGAGACAGATGGTGAAGAAAAGGAGTGAGTAAGCAAGTGGAACAGACTTATTGCAATCATCATCAACTGAAGAGATAGAAAATGAGAGAGAGAGAGAGAGAGAGAGAGAGAGAGAGAGAGAGAGAGAGATGATGATGATGAGAGAGAAAGAAAGAGACAGATGGTGAAGAAAAGGAGTGAGTAAGCAAGAGGAACAGACTTATTGCAATCATCTTCAACTGAAGAGAGAGATAGAGAGAGAGAGAGAGAGAGAGAGAGAGAGAGAGAGAAAGAAAGAGATTGATTACGTAACAAACTGAAACCTTTTGAAAGGGGTGATATTATTGACAGGTTTCATTAAAATAACTCAAGAATTCTATCAACTACTGAGTCAATGGCATTGATAAACAGGTGCCCCTTTAAACAGAGATGATCTCTAAAAAGGCTTGACTGCATGTATCTGTATATCAATGGTGAACAAAACATAAGAATTTAATTAACATTTGATGACACTGATAAACAGTTGCCCTTTTAACAGAGATGGCTTCTAAAAAGGTTTGACTGCATGTATCTGTATATCAATGGTGAACAAAACATAAGAATTCAATTAACATTGGATGGCATTGATAAACAGGTGCCCCTTAAACAGAGATGACCTCTAAAAAGGTTTGACCGCTTGTATCTGTATCTCATAGGTGAACAAAAACTGAAGAATTCAACTGGCACTTGATGGCATTGATAAACAGGTGCCCCTTTAAACAGAGATGACCTCTAAAAAGGTTTGACTGCATATATCTGTATACAGATGGTGAACAAAAAACAGGGGGTTTGTTAATTAGCTTTCAAAACAAGAATAGTAACATTGGTAAGATTTAGATGTTCTAGTTTAAACTTTTTTCTTGATTTTTGTCTGTAAATACTTGAAGATGTAACATATGTTTGTAGCCCATACATCAAATCTAAATGAAATCAAACTGGGAAAATCTCAAAAGTTTGGATGGTACTGCAGACTCTTAAATTTCTGTTGTCGAAAAAGTTGTAATCTAGCAATAATTGTAATAGGACAATTTTGGTAACTACCATATAACACCATAAATAGGACATCACTAAAACTCAGTGCATTGTCTAAATGTGCTGTGAATCTGAATGTATATGGTCCTTAGCCACTGCAACAAGGATGCCACTTGGCAGGTTGTTTTTTTAATTTCTCTCTCTCTCTCTCTCTCTCTCTCTCTCTCTCTCTCTCTCTCAAAATGAGAAATTACTGGTACACCAGAATACTGGTAATGCCACACATCTGTAGTAGGTAACCATACAAAACCTTCTAATCTGGGATGGGTAACTGGGTAAGCTATCTCAACGGCTATGAATCTTAACTGTTTAAGATAGCTTTAAGTTACCCAGTCCTGATCAGTAACTTAAGCACATGGTATTATTACATACATCAAAACCAAATTTTACTAACGAACACTCACAAGGAAATAATTAAATTCTGTATTATTTAAATGTATGGAATGATCAAAGTCATTAAATTACAGAAATACAAACAATTACAAAGGTAATTAATTATATGAAGAGTAAATACCTCGCATAATTTAACTGTTTTAATCAAATTTGTTTTCCTTTGAAATCTAAATTATATAAATGAGAGATTTAATATTTGGACATGTCTTGGTTATAAAGAGGAATAAATGTCTCAAATTTCCTTCAGATATAATAAAATTTAAATCATATTGTAAGTTTAGATAATGTTGTTATATGAGTGCACTGAAATTGTACCCATTCTCGTTATTTTCCTCATTTCATGTGATTCAAATTTCACATTCGGAAAAAAAAGTTTTAAACTCTCCAGATTTGAGTCTGAAAAATTACAGCTAATTTTGACAAAGCAAAGAAGAGAGGTCTTCAGGTCTATAACAAAATGACTGGAGTGTAATAATGGACTTTTATGTCCCACTCGTTTAACTTATATCAAGGCACTCAGTCTGTGCATGATGGGGAAACTGAAGGGTCACAAGAAAAACAACAACCTTTGGCAAGTGAACTGACAAACCTTCTCACTTTAGGATCTGTCCTGAATGAGATTCAAACCACACAAAGAGAAGTGCTGTGATCTGTAACACATGCTTTAGACCACCCACCTATTATAAACAGAAGAGGTAGCATACTCAACAAGTTGAACTGAGTAATGATATTTAACATCCTAGTCAAGAATATTTCATTTATATCGATATGTCTCCAGCTATAGGAGAAGGTGCAGAAAGTTTGCCTGTGTGCTGCACTGATTGCATTACTCAGCATTGTTCTTTACTGTGTGAAGCCTACCATGAGACTGGACCTTGTTTGTTTTAAGTTCCCATCCAAAAGAACCACAACTTTCATTTCGTAATGCCGGGTGCTCGGTAAAAGAACAGTCACTACTGACTTTCAGGTCTTGGGTCAGACCTGGTCAGAGTTTGAACCCAGGACCTACAACTTACGGAGTGAACACTCTACCAACTGAGCTATAGCAGTGGTTGCTCAATGAGGAAAGGTATACACATTAAGAAGATTAAACTGTATACTGGTAGTAAATTCTGAAAAAATGTTAGATTTTTTGAAGTGTGTTAGTCTGAATAGGGTTTTAAAGTGAATAATCTAAGTCCTGTCCTGTCTTGTCCTTTACGTCATGACACTGTGTCAAGGTAACATTTTGTCCATTGAGGTATAACTGAATTATTCTGGAGTCAAATCTATCACAATGGTGACAGATACTGCATATAAAAGTGTAACGTTTGTCTACGTTTTTTGACAAAATATATATAGGTCACCAGGTTAAACAAAAATAAACTGAAAAATGAAATATATATTTTTGACATAATTTTTTACATTATGTACCGGTAGCTCTGCTTATAAACAATGGTATTATAATTCATGATAAGAAAAACGTTCAACAAGGTAAAATAAGAAAAACGTTCAACATGGTAGAATAAACTAATTTTGACAACTCAAAGCAGAAGTATTAAAGTCTATGATGAAAAGAGTGGAGTAAATAATGGAGTTTTAAGTTCCAATTGACATTTTTCTTTTTACTGAGGTGGTCAAATCATGAATAGTGGAGGAAACTAAAGAGCAATCAAACTGAAAACTTTCTCATACTATGAAATGCCTGAATGGGATTCCAGCCTAGCTGTGAGAGTCACTGTGATCCTTAAGTATAGACTGTAGACCAAGCGGCCCAAAAAACAAATCAAGACAAGAAAAGACATACCCATATTGGGACAACTATCTGGTGCCATCTTAGATACAAGAAATATTCTTCAGTGGGATGTGAAACACTATTAACAGTAAAACCATCCAGACAGTATGCACCACTGCTAACTTCAAACTTATTAACCACACTTTACCCTTAAAACCAGAGAGTATGGACCACTTTAACTTTATATTGCTTAAATCTTAAGTATGACTTAAACAATATGACTTAAGTCTTAAGTATGACTTTAGGTAGTACATTGTATATCATCATGATCGTGCCTTTAATATTAGCTTAAGTAAAGGCATTATAATTAAATTAAAGTGTGACTTACGATAGTACAGGTACATATATAAAATTTTAATAATTATGAAGATTTATTTATTTCTATATTCATGTAAAGAGGTGGAGTGATATGAGGAAGAGTATGACATAAATACAATATTAATCATGTTTATATCCTACAGTACTAAGTCTGGTGTCTCGAGGTACTGTCTGTGTACATAAATATATACAGTACATATATATGATGATAATTAGCATACAAGAATATTCAGTTATACAAAAATATTACAATATTAAGTATTTTTCTGCGGTATTTACTGAATACGGTAAAAATTTAAATCTATAATTAATGCATATTGTTGACTGATTCAATGGGGTTTTACGTCCTAGTCAGAATATTTCATTTATATTGAGACATCACCAGCTATAGGTGAAGTGTCAGAAATTTTGACCTTTGCAGTGTGCTCAGGGTGATGCAGTGAAGGTTCTTAAATGTGCTATGTCTGTTGTGACATAGGGGATTGGTTTTTAAGGTCTCTTCATAAGGACTTTTATAGAAATACAGGGAATTTCATTAAAGGACCCCTGTTAATGAAAGACAATGTGATAATGTCTTTAATAATTTAAATCTAGACATTACTGTTTTACCTTTATATCACTTTTTACAATTTTTGAAAATTTCAAAACACTAGGTATACGGTTGACAAGCAAGGGAAGCAACTCCATATATCACACATGTAATAACATTCAACAAGATCTTCTGAAATAAAATGCCAAATTGAAATAAGATTTTGAGAAGATCCCTTCTATCGTTTATCTATAAAAGTTAATAAAAGAGAAAATCTGGCAAATAGGTGATCATAAACACTGTCATTGAAGCTAATCTTGTAGTATTGGATGGTTTTGAGTCATATTTTGATTAAACAAATACAACTGAACACAGTTATCTAAATCTTGTACATACATCTGAGAGAGAGGAAGAAATAAGTGTATACATATAATCTATATATTTTCTATGTCGGATTTATCTGTAGAGAACTTGTAAATGTAACTGTTTATGCCACTTAAGATAAAAAGTGATAGTTATTCTCTTTTTATTGAGGCCCAACCAATAAACTGATCACTGTCTATCTAAACGCTATAAGTGCTACACTCAATTGAGGTTACCAGTAATCTCTCTTTCTCTCTTTTAAATGAGGCTGAACCAATGTCTCTCTTGATGGAAAAACACTGATCAATTTAATTTAGGTTAATCTATCTCTCTCTAGTTCTCTTTTAAACTTTCACAGAACCAATGAACCCTATGCTGCCTAAATGACATAAAATGCCACAGTGATCAATTGATTTTGGATTTCTCTCTCTCTCTCTCTCTTTCTCCACACCATTTGTTCAGTCAAATGCCCACATTATAAGTAGGTATGACGATTAATCAACAAATTAACATTGAAGAAATGGTTTTTGGGACTTCAAGATAGTGTGGCAAAGAGCAGTTGATACAGTTATTGAAGCCCTCACCCTTAATCAACGTATCCCTACATTCAACATGATTTCCTTTTTAGACATTTACTTAGCACACTTTTTCTTGCAGTAGAAGTATAACATGAAAATGCATCAAAGAAAGCTGAAGCACTTCAATTTTTCCCTCCTAACACAATTATGCAGTATGTGACTTATGTAGCAATGTTAATTAATGCCACAGTCAAGAACCAAGGTGTTCAGTTCTGGAATGGTAGAGAAAACAAGAGTACCAAGAGAAACCAATTAACTTGAGGCAAAGAAACTGACAAATTTTCTCACATTAACATATGTCCTGAGTTGGATTCTAAACCAGGCAGTGGAAGGTGTTGTCCTTCGCAAGTCAATGCTTCAGACCACTTTGCCACTTGGACCACTACACCAAAAATAAAAGCTTTGTTTAAAAACACGAAATATTAAAACCAAATAATTCAACTGGATCTTCCTATATCATGTATACAAAGTTTTCATTCATAGTTACAAAAACTTAACAGAAAAAGCCAGTGGGAATATTTGTTAATCAGTTTCTATCAGGTTCATTCATGATTTTTCAATATTTGTAAGTGATTTTTGTTACGCTTTTTATAAAATAATCGGTAGTGAAGACATGTCCGACAGTGAAGAAGAGATTACATAAATGTAGCATTAATGAAAGTTGTTTACGCCTTTTACTACAAACAGATAAACATATGAAACCGCGTTTAAATATTGAAAATTTGTGTTAGTGACAACACTTTGTTTGATAAGAGGTTCTCAAACTTTCTTTGATACCACTAACAGCAAAACTGTTTTACCATTGACCAACTCTATATACTGGTTATTAACTTACTATAAAGTTAATAAACAGTATGATTACCAATTCTACCATCTCTAGTTTTATTGGAGATGTTCATTTACTCGGTCATAACAAAGTCTTCAAGGAGGAACTCAAGTTACTAAATCACCCCAAGTAGACAATACAGGCATTCTCTCTGAAATTTTGACATTGACATTTGACATTTTAAAATTTTTGTTTGGTTAAAACAACAGTGATCAGTTCTGAAGTCTTTATCTGGTATTACAACAAAGCATCACATAAATGACAGATAACTATTTTGTGTATTAGGCCAATAATATGAATATAGATTGAAGCAAGCTAGCACTTTCAGAGCTGTAAGGAGGTTAACATACTAAATCCCTTGGTTTGATTGATTGAATGGGGTTTTACATCCCAGTCAAGAGTATATTACTTATATTGAGATGTCATCAGCTATATGTGAGGTGGCTGAGTGTTTTACTCAGGGCATTGAACAGGGAAGGCTCTTTAACATGCCATGCCTGTCGTGAGACAGGGCATAGGCTTTTAAGGTATCTTTAGAAGGACCCATGACTTTTCATTTCTAAATGTTGAGTGCTTGGCAAAAGAATAGTCACTATCTATTTTCAAGTCTTGGTCAGTCCCTAACCAAGGTTCGAACCCAAGACCTTCCACATACAGCAAAATTCCTTGGACATAACTGACATGTCAAAAGTTTTGGTAAAACAACGAAAAAATAAAATATCTAAAGACTATAATATAGAAGTTTATTGAATAATTACACTATATATTATTTTTGTATATGTATAAATATATGTCTTTTTAATATGATATACAACTAACCTTAATCAAAACAATATTAAATAAAAAAATGTGAATTAGAATAGTTAAATGGAAAAAAGTCCTGAAATAAGAAAACCCCGACACTTTTACCAATATTTTAGATAGAAACATTTTATTTTAGCATAGCATTCTAAAAAACCAGAGTACAGGTAAACATTTTGTTTACAAATACATGTACCGGTACCTAAAATATACTTTCCATTTACCAATGTCTGCTTTGAAACAAAGAATTGGAAAGTTCCAATATTCATCAACACACCCAATATTACAAAATTCAATGAGTCTGAAAGTGTAAATTGAATTTTAAGTGGATCTCATTTTAATATAAAATGAAATCATATAAAAGTTTGTTTGCTACAAATATTGTACAGGTATAAATCAATTCAGAATAAAATATCATCTACATTTTTAAAGGATGCTATGAAAAAGTTGATATTGTATGTGTTTATTATGGTATAAACAGGATTTCAATATTTATTTCTATTATTTCAAATTTTGAAACAAAATCTTACATGCTTCAAACTAATTACTGTATTTCAAGGTAGAATATTACAAAGAGCACATAACTGTTATTTCTAAATATAACATGTTTGAACTCTTTCCCAAGTAAAGATAAATCTATAATGTCATTTGTTCACTTTGGTTTCATAAATATTGTAAAAGCTATAATGTAATAAAAGAAGGCACAGTCTTCCAGGAGTTAGCTAATTGGTCCCTTTCTGTTAATGGCCCTTTATATCTGTATGATGTCATGAGTTTTAATTGTCAAAAATTTATGAAAATTTGTCCATTCTACATGTATAACATTAAAATTCCTTTTTACTTCCAAGTTACCATGAGGAAATCATATGGGAAACTATTCTGGAATTAGTTTGTTATTTTGAATTTTCTTACAAATAAAAATATTATGATAAAGAACCAAAAGAGAAATAATAAGATCCAATATCATACAAGATCAACTTGAACAAGCAAATTCAGTGAATAAGGATTCCCCACCAGTTGGTACTTTTTTGTGATTTGCACTTATATTCAAAGGGCCAGAACTCCCAGTAAAATGAGCAAACCAACTCAGGTTAATGATATGTGCATCTACTATCATTGTTGGTGCTTTGCATATGATTTTGTAGTTTTGGAGAATTACTTTGGACAAGGAGTGTCTGAACTGAGAGAGGTCCAGAAGTTCAAATTGATTATTTCTTCTTTCTTAGAGAGGCAGGGGATAGATATGCAGAACTGTTATAATTCTATCTAATAACTACAAATATAACAACAAAATATTGAAAAAACAATTATTAAAATTCAGTTTTATAATTAATAACAAAAATTTTAAAAATCTGAAAAATCACTAAATAGCACTATATATTATTTGAAGCAGAAAATTCTAACTAAAGTAAATTTAGACTTGAATATTGTTTTATCTAAAATTTCAAGCATTTTTTCATTGCAACTGTGATTAGTTCCAATTTCTATGTGTGGAATCTGTTCAAATAGCTGAAATTCTGAAAATCAAATCAAGTCAATTCGCCTGCACTGAGATATAAAGAATCTGATTTTCACTTCTTTATTACCAAAGTTTCATATATGTCAAATCTTTATTCACCTGCACTTTGAGTATCAACTAATCTGATTTTCTCTTCTTTATGGCAGAGTTTTTTTTTTAATTTGTTATGACAAATCAACAATACATTGTATCAATACATCAAGTTGATATCCTTCACCATAAAATATATATATGTGTAATATGTGATATGAAGTAGTAAACCAAATACGGCATTTATTTCAATATATGGTCTGATAAATAATTATACATGCATAACAAAATCCTGAATATAAACCGTACACGTAAGTTTTTTGCAGTATTGGTAACTTTTTAAACACATCCCTATATTTCTTCATAGAAATTGATCAACAAACAAGAAAATTCAGTAAATTAGGATATTCTACCAGTATTTACTTTTTGTTTTTTGCACTTATGTTCAAAGAGGTATAACTCTCAGGAAGATGAACAAACCAACTTTGGTAAACGATATGTGCATCTTCTGTCTATGTTGATGCTTTGCACCAAAATTCCTAAAATAGTGCCTCATAGTTATGAAGATTTACTCCAGACAAGAAGTGATTGGATGGAAGGAAAGACAAAAGAAAGGATGAAAGTTCCAACTTAATATCTCCCTCTTTCTTTGAATGGCAGGAGATAATAGCAGACCAGGGCTTGTTGAAATTTAAACTGAGATTAGAACACTAATGTAGAGTTATCTTACTAAGATAATATAATTTTATAGCACTTTAAAAACTAGGGTCTTTGTTTTCCCAGCAAATACCATACATAACGTAAAGTAATTATTTGGTCCCCTTAATATTGTCCATCATGTAGAAATAGGAAATAAGGCTTCCATTTGCCCCTTAAATTCAGGGGTCAAAGTGATTTTCTTCTAAATTTCAAAAATCAAACGATATAAACACAACTGCTTCTTTCTGAATGTCTAAGAGTCATATCATATTCCCCAAGGACACCCAGTAATTCAATATCAGTATGCATACTGCACTATTAAAGTTTTAAATGACATAATAATTAAATTTTATTATTGTATTAAATAATACTTTTTTGTGGAATTATTTGAGATTAGTAATCTTGTAATTTAGATATTTCTTTCAATACTTTCTTAGCAAGTCATGTTGAACACATTTAAATATGACCTATTTTTTCTTAAATTTCTTCAAAAGGACCAACATTAGTCTTTTTAAGTCTACATCTGTCAATTAGAAACTCAATGCATCAACAGAAACTACAGACTTGCCACAAGAGAAGGTCACCTGAGGTCATGCTATACACCAGAACTTATTGAACACTATATGAACTCTTTCACTTAACCTCTAAAGTTTCATAATCAACACAAATATAGCAATTCATGTTCAAATCCCAAAAGCAAAGTAGGAGCATTTGAAACTGGCAATTAAAGTTTAACACATGAACTTACCCTAAAGAAGTGAGACTGGGTGCTCTGGAAGGGTAAGCACTTCCTGTCTAGCTATCTATGCCCACTTACAAAGTAGACTTAGTATTATTGCCCTCCAAAATAAGACATCAAAATATGTCTCTATGAAAACCTTTATAAGACAATAATTGGTACTTTAACCCAGTCTTTTCCATGAAATCATACCCATTACCAGTTACTCTCAAAATTTACATGCCTTAATGTTGAATACAAAATGCATTATAACCCCCCCCCCCCCCCAAAAAAAAAAAAAAAAAGATGCTTGTCTGTTTTTGTTGATGAAATACAATTGACTGACAAAGACAAGACTGACAATTTCCACTATCCAATGGGCAAAAGATTTGAAGAATACACAAGAATGATAATTTCTGTTGTCAATCATTCACACACAGATATTATAACACAGTAATAGATACTTCAAATATGAAGTTATTTATCAAAGATAACAAAAAATTTCAACACTCTTTAAAAGTTTTTGAAATGAAATCTGTAATTTTAGAACAACAAATGATGTAGACATAGTGATAATTTGATCTCTGAGTAGACATTCCCATGCAGAAGATGTCTGACAGAAAGAGAGAGTTGTTTCATGCACTACAATACATTCCATTCTGAATCATTTTGTTCCCGTTTCTTTTGCCATGATGCAGCAGTATATGATCTCATTCCTCAACATGCACATTCAAATATAAATATTCTTTTTTCTTTCCCCCGATACATTATTACAGTTAAAATTAGAGAACAACAAACCATAAGTCTGACAACACACCAGTTCTTAACACTTCAGATTATTATAAGATTATTTGTTTCTGTTTAAAATCAACCAACAGCAATATCATTCCTTTGAGATGTTCCTTTCCCATGCTTCATAAATGAGGCTTGTCACAGGTAAAACTATTCCGTTACTAAATTATTTTACTTTCTACACATAGATTTAACCCCCCCCCCCCATAACACCTCTTCTAACTGGTTACTGTAAACATATTTATTTTAGCAGTGTACTGTTTTTAGCCATTTTGCAATCATGGTGCACAAGATGATTTACACTAATTTACTTCTATTAATATACATATATAGCTATTGTGTTACTAAATTATCTTAAGCCTCTTAAAACTTATCTACCAGATTTCCCCTTTTATTTTACAAACAGGAGAAGATAACTAATAAACTCCTTTGGGTAACTGCAAATATTCTGACATTTACTGAGAAATGCAGTCGGTACAAAACAATAGCTATACTGTAAATAAAGTCAAGTTATTCAAATTTTCATTTCCATTCAGTCCTAAAACTTTGAATTTTACACCTGTTTACCTGAAATTATTCATCACCATGGTAACTAGCGACCCTATAACAAACCTCTTACTTAAATTACGAGTTAGAAGCTGAAAGAAGGGTGAGTTCAAAGAATGCACCATTATTTAATGCTTAGAATGTAGAAAATGTGAAAAAACTCTTTTAAAAGCTTAAAATGCAGGCATAATCCCAGGGATACGACTTTAATTATACCAAGGGAGATAACTCGGATTGCAATAAAAACAGTTTAAAATTTGCTGTGCTAAAAATGCAATGCAAATCTATGAATATCATTATGACCTGAGTGCAAAATTCTACAAGGATGGGAAGAAGAAATGCAGTTGTGTGCAAAAAGTTGTAGCTGCTATAATACAGACATAAGTAGTAATATGCTGTATATATACCTGTATATATAATGCATGAAGCAAGGTTGCAGGAAGACTAATCCTAATGTCTAAAAAAAATTTTAATTGATTTAATGCCTTCTTTAAACTATGGCTAAAATAAACTAAAAATCCCCCTTTTGTACTTATACAAACTAATAAACTAGAAAATATGCCTATAAAATTTGTACAATTAAGAAACCAAAGTTTTCACGTCCATGATTTCACAAACTTTTAAGTGTCATAATTTTTTTGTTGTAGTGTTTTTTGCTTTATAGTTTATTAGTTCATTTTTCCTTCACACATAAATAATCACTAGTTGAAATGACGGAATAAAAAGTCCTAGCCCTGGGATTATAAATAAATAATAAGATTTTTATTATCTGGATTTCCTGGCAGTATGTATGATCATACAGGTAACTTCTCAATTTAACTGTCAGAAAATAAAAGATATATAAAGAAAAATATTAGATCTAACATCTAAACTAAGTACAACACAACATGCATACAGAAGTTAACAATCCTTGTTAAAGGTGTTTAACAGTGAAACATCATTATCTCTATAAAGGATGCCATCTTGAAAGTTCTATCTCTTGTTCAATGACTTTGAATAGCACATGTCGATGCCAATGCAAATACCAATGTTGCCACTATACGTGTCTATGTTTCCATTCCTGGTAACCAAAATCACAACTGAGTTTTAATTTCTGAGAAATTATTTCAAAAAGTAACATTAGTGAAAATATACTTGATAAAATAGTATATTTTCGCAAAGAATTGATAATTTTAAATTTGAGGAAAACTAATGTAATACCTATGACACTGCATAGTTCATATATCAATTGATTTTTAAAATACAATAGGTTTACAGTTAGAGATTTAGACTTCAAAATACAGTAGTGAACCTAAAATGATTTGACAAATATTTCATTTTTAAAAAAAAAAAACAAAAAAAAAAATCCAAACAACATCCTTAAGAGAAATTGATCCTGTAAGTTTCACAGTTTCTGTTTGAATTATATAAAATAGAATATAAACATATCTAAAGTTGAGTCTTGTGCCTGGTTTAATAAATATGTTAAAAAATGAAGTGTAGTATAAAACACTGATAGTAATATTAAGAACTATAATAAGTGATATGGTTGACAATAAGGTGTTACCAATGTGGTAGCGATGATAAGAGAATGCCACACATATGAGGTAGTGATATAGTTGATGATGTTATACATTTACAGGTAAAACTATCTAATGCATGGTAACAATATACAATATACACCATGCAGTAAAGATAAAGGTTATGTGTGACAACATACAAAAATTAGTAGGTAATGAACAGAAGCTGGGCAAAATTCATAGTAAGGGAGTTAACTCTATCATTATTTCAACTTTGTAGGTTATAATATGATTTATTGTATGGGTAAATATTTCTCTTTCTGTTTCAACCAACTAATTAATATTATTTGTTATCTAATATTAGATTTTCAGTAATTTGTAAGAAACCTTGGACCTATTGGTAAATATGAATGTGATTTACCTAATGTCAAGTAAAAAGAATTTTCAATACTCTGTGACAAATGCTGAACAAAAGTTAGTTGTCCACATCTATGTGTCTTCTCTACAATAGAACATAAGACTAACAGGATAACAGGCACTAGTACAATTATATATCAGGTATATATTATAAGTAGTCTTACCTCTTCATCAACATAATTCTTGCTTCCATTTAAACCCAGATCTGTGCTTCTTGACTTGAGAAGATTGGCACTTCTTGAAAGACGGTTACAAAGGGCAACAACTCTAACAGATTGCTTGAAAGTAAAAAATAGTAGTCATTTTTTAAACTGTAAATGTTTGTATTTAAATGAAAAATCATAAATATTCATGAAAACTATAAATAATAATTATTGAAATATTTTCTTGATTTTCAGCTCGAGAGAGATTTTTTAAGATATTTTGTGTTAATAAATAATAATCCAATTATGAATATAAATGGACCTGTTTCACATTTCACCAATAAATATAGTTATGTGCTAATCTTGCTTACAGAACAAGCTATGTAAAAATAAAATAGTAATAATTTCAACAGTTTTTTCTGTTTTAGCTGAGAAAATAAAGGTTTTTTTTCTTCTAATATGGAACTTAAGACTTATTATGATGTTTCTAGTTTTGAATCATGATTATCTGAACATAACCAACCTATCAGATATCAGGCACCATCAAATGACTGTGACAGAAAATTTTGTCAAATTTATACGTACTTCACTACTAGCCATAACACGAGTTGGGTCTTTTTATTTTCAAAATGGACCAGCATCATTAAAAGCTGGTAGAGCATTTTGCTATGGGGATGGATTGGCCACATGTTCCCCAAGCCTGCATCAAATGTCACCAGGCAAGCTCTTGACTGGAACCCACAAGGAAATAGGAAGACTGGCCGGCCAAAACAGACTCAGCACAGAGGCACAAACAGCTGGAAAAACTTGGGCTGAACTGAAGAAGCTATCCCAAAACCTGTCAGACTGACAGGTGTTGTTGCAACTCTTTGTTCACCATGGAATCAAGAGGCATAAGCCAACAACATTTTGCTATATTAATACCTGTTTTACCACTATCCACAATAATAAGTGTTGGTCTCAAAATTCAAAATTGGACCAGCATCATTGTAAAATTTATGGGTCCTATCACTTTCAAATCAGACCAACATCATTACATCATTGTAAAATTTATGGGTCCTATTGTTTTCAAAACAGACCATTTTCATTACTTGCTTGTAAAATTTACCTTCCATCTTCGTCTAGCTATAAAAGCTTTAAAATGTTCAATATTGATTGCTGATTCTTTACGTTGATCTTCCTCCTGTTTACTGTGGGGCTGTATGTAGAGAACATTAGTAAATAGGTTATTACATGCAGTTAATATATAAACTAAAATAATATGTAACCAGGGTCAAATACCAAACATGCAAAAGTTTTCATACTTTTTTATCTCAAATATTTCTTACTGGTAAGTACAACTATTTGTTGGTATAATCTTCACCATTTTGGTAAAGGTTGGTTGGTTGAATGTTGCTTAACGTCGCATCAGCAATTTTTCAGCTATTCGCGACGAGAACTATTAAATTAATCTCTATGGATTAATCTATGAACAATTTTGTGTATGCATGTGAAGTGCGAGAATGTTGTATGGTCTGCCTTGTACTAGTGCACACTCAGAGCGACTTTAACATGCTAGCTCACAGAGTCAGTACACCGCAGACAAGCGTAAAACTCCCCCAGTCCATTATACTGATACCAGTTGAATCAGTAAAGGCCAACGGCAAGGAAAATTCACTTTCCCACATGTGGTCCGAGCGGGGCTCGAACTCACAGCAGTGAGAGACCCTGGATTTGAAGACTGACGTCTTATCCATTAGGCCACCACGCCCATATTTTGGTAAAGAATCACAGTGTGTAAAGCTATCCAAAAGCTGCTACCAATACAAAATCTCACTGCAAACAGGGCTCTTGCTGGTCGTTTTGGGGTCAATATATACACCCTTCTATTCACAATTAAATTTTTTTATATAGATCTATATTCTTTATCACAATCAAAATGCAAATTTGGAAATTTCAACTTTAAGAAAAATATTTTGGGAGTTTTTTAAAACCACTTTAATGGCATTTTTTTTGGTTTCACTTTTTTCAACATTTCTAGGAGTAAGCGGAAAAAGTTTTTGATAAATCTTCACTTTACGTCATTTTATGACATTTTCCTGTAAACCAAGTGTAAGTTATTTTCTTAACAATTTTATACATTAAATATATATAGTACAACCTCATTACATTGTCACTGTATCTTTAGACAAATATCACAATTTAGTGTTGGTAATAAATCCAGAGAGACTTCTAATAAAACAAGTAATGTCAGTGAATCAGGATCCCCTTTTATGTGATTTGCACTTATGTTCAAAAGGGCAATAACTCCCAGGAAAATGACCAATCCAACTAATGTTAACGGTATGCAAATTTCTCTATCAATGTTGATGCTTTGCACCAAGTTTCATGAAAAAGTGCTTCATAGTTTTGGAGAATTTGCGCAGACTTCGGATAGATGGAAGAGGGACGGAAACTCAAATTCAATATCCCCCATCTTTCAAAGAAAAACACAGAAGAAACAAATTTTAGAACATTAAAATCTGTGGTGTAATCAAGGGGCATTATAATGAGGTTTTACTATATTTATATAATATAAATGCAGATCTACAAAATCATATTGAATTCCACTTCACACCTCAGTACATACATGCTTCTAAGAATTTTTCAAAGTTATCTATTCAGAATTTAACAATAAAACATCCAGCATCCATTTCACAAAGAATAAGATATAATTTATATACATCAGTCATTTCACTAGATTTCAAGAAGTGTTAGATTAAAAATTGAAATTTAGTAAGAGTTTAAGATATATGTTTACAAATTACAGTACAACTTTGGTAGCTTCTCAGAAACAAGGAAAATCATTTGAAACCATTATATGGTTCCAATATATGGGAGGGGCATCTTTTCAGTTTTAATGGAAGTCTTATGCAATTTCAATTACGCAAGTTGCAGTGTATCTGACAGATAAAAAGCTGTCTAGTTCATTTCAAACCTGTATCTTGTACCCTCCCTCCATACACTAATTGAATATGGTAATGGAATATTCATACGAGTGATATTTGACTATACCACAAATCTACGCAGATAAAAAGATCCCTTTTACAAGATTCCGTACAAGAATTTATACTGATGATATGATGCGAAACGGAATGCATTATGGATAAAATTGTATTCAAAGATATATTGATGAGGTTGAAATTGAATGGTTTAGAACATTTACAACATTGAGTTGGGCTGAATGATTTTCCCACGGAAAGAAGTGGAATTTATTCTTAAGAGGCAGATGACACTAATTTGTAAATCAAATTTTAAGACCAAACAATCACAAAGACTCTGACACATGTGGAGGAAAGGGAAACATTTTTGCTGAAGAACAATCACCTTGGTAAAATGCTTCAAGTACTCCAAACGTATGCATGATTAAGATACGCTTCAGTCTTTAAGCCTCTAGCTTATGTTGTTAGGCTCATGGTAATTCAAAAATGCTTTATATGACATGATTTTAGGGAGTTAGATATGATGTATCAAGACTTTTCATCATACAGATTATTTTTCCGAGATGTATCAAAAATTATCGTCATGAAAAGAACGATAATTGATATTGCATTTCAGCAGCAATAGCCAGCCCTATAGGAAACCACAGTGCCCAGAAAAAGCTTGTGATTAAATGTGAAAGATTTGGATCTTGTAGGTTTTGGCATAAATCAGAGGTTAAAAAATTTGATTTTGGTATGTGCATAGGAATATATCTTTAGGAATTTCTACTACGGGCATTATAATGAGAATTTCATGTATTGTGTTCAGAATAAAGCTTGCTTGCTATTTTTTTGGTGGAAATTACTTAAAATATCTGGGTTTTAAGAATCAACCACTTTACAAAATCTTGTATAAAACTTTAGAATAGACAATTTGGGAAATATAATATAGTATGGGAATATGTGGGGTAAGACATGGGGGAGGGGGCATATACAACAATGATTAAATGATAAATACTTACAAAATAATAATGCTGAATGGAAAAAGCATCCAATTTATTATAAATAAATACAGCAACTGTATGTAGTATATAAGGTCAATATATGGGATAAAACGTGGGAAATTCCACACTTACGATACATAAAGGTCTACTGTTGATACCCGGACACAGTGTCCTAGAGATAAAAGTCAGTAGTTCTATGTTATATTACAAAGCTTGATAACAGAACAAAGGAAGTAACTCTACTTAGCATAAAAAGCTGTTAATAAAGAATGGTCACTGTTTAAGATGAGGTCTACTGTTGATACCTGGACACAGAGATAAAAGTCAGTTGTTCTATATTATATCTGAAAAAGCAGTGATAGCAAAACAAGGGAAGTAATTCTACTTAACATACATGAAAAGCTCAAAGAACGGTCACTGTTTAAGATAAGGTCTACTGTTGATACCTAGACACAGTGTCCTAGAGTTAAAAGTCAACAGTTCTACATTACATCAAGATTAGAAGCATTGATAACAGAACAAGGGAAGTAACTCTACTTAGCATAAAGCTCAAAGAATGGTCACTGTTTAAGACGAGGTCTACTGTTGATACCTTGACACAGTGTCCTAGAGATAAAAGTCAGTTCTGACAAAGCAGAGAAAGCAGAACAAGGGAAGTAACTCTACTTAGCATACAACATAGGTTTACTGTCCGGATACCCGAACAGTGTTCTAGAGATAAAAGTCAGTTATTCTATATTATATCACAAAGCAGAAACAGAACAAGGGAAGTAACTCTACATAGCAGACAACGAAAAAAGCACTGAACTGAATTAAGAATGGTCAATGTTTGAGATGAGGTCTACTATTGATATCCAGACACAGTGTCTTAGAGATAAAAGTCAGTAGTTCTATATAATATCTGAGACAGCAGCGATAACAGAACAAGGAAAGTAACTCTACTTAACATATAACATAAAAAGCTTTGGAAAATTGAGCTCATTCTTTATTAGAATGGCCATTGTTTGAGATGAGTTTTACAATTGATACCTGGACACAGTGTCCTCGAGATAAAAGTTGGTCATTCTTTATTATATCAAGAAGCATTTATAACAGAACAAAGGGAGATAACTCTACTTAGCAGACAACATAAAAAGCACTGGAAAATTGAATTCATTCATACTGCAATTAAGAATTGTAACTACATGTATTTCAGATAATATTGAAGATGATGATTATCTTACCATACATAAGCCAAAAGAAGTAAGTACCTCAAAGAGTGTAAAAATATCCATGCAGATCTGACTTGTTTTCTACCAACATATCCTTACTAAGATACATAACAAAACTTTATAGATACTACCATACATAAAACACATCACCACCATCAAATATCACATCTAATAAGTGATTTAAATTACCTGTATCCAGGGGTGCTGTAAACATTCATAAACAGTACTTCTTTTTCTGAAAAAAATATAAATAATATACATGTATATATGTAATAAAAATGATTTAACAATCTGAACTGCAGAATATGAGGATACTAGAATTTATCTTTAGTTAAGCTCACATCGTTTATGACATCAGTAATATCAATAATACTGGATCCAGAGGTCAAAGAAATATTTTCGCAAGCAAAATCTGCAGCATGGCTTATTATTAGCTTACAAAATGGTTTATTATTAGCTATTTCTTTTACAACATGATGTCAAAACTAATTTCATTCCTGATTTGTTTAAATTTCTTTACCCTTCCAGAGTGCCTGGCCTCCCTTCCCTTGTGGAAGTTCACATATCTGACCTAACTTGTCAGTTCCAAAGTTTTTACTTTACTTCTGGATTGTGATACGGACATGGATTAGTATGTTTGTTTTTGATCTAACATTAAAACACTACAAACAAGAGTGCAAATTGTCTGTCCAAATTCAAAACTTGTATGATAACAAGGTAATCAATTAATTAACCTGTCAATTCCAAACAAAATCTTAATTGGTTTTACCACTGTAATGGAACAATCATTTTGGATGGATATGGAATCGATATGTTAAAATTTTCCCATGAAAATTACATTGTTCCAGGAAATTGTGACATAAATGTATTCCAAAAAGCTCTGCACAAACGTTAAGAAGTATCGATCAAGTGGTTAAATGATAAACTCCATTCCTAACAAAGTCTTCATTTAAACTTATTTAATATTTTGTAATTTAGTTATTCAATTAAAAACCAAGTCTTAATTTAGACAGACTCTACTGAAAATACAATAAAATATATCCCTGTATTTATCATATAATAATAACCTTGATTCTTTAATAAACAACTTCTGGATGAAATCTTTGGCTAATTCGCTTGTTCCATTAAAAAATTCCTCATCAAAAGAATAATCAACAGCAGTTATATTCTCGTACGTTTCTTGTTGTTCATCACCCAGGAATGGCGAGGCACCACTTAATCTAGAAGTAACAAAAATTATAAATAAAACAAGAGACATATAGATCATCTGGAAATGAAGTTTTATAGATAATAAGACTTTCAATAAAAATTTGCACCAATGCAAATGATCGACCACGCTGATAACTATGACTATGATTATGATCACATGACTTTAATCAATATGCAGACTTTACCAATGTCAACAAAACTGGTTAAACTGGGATTGATAATTTCATATCAGGAAAGTAACTATACTATCTTAGTGTTAAATAAAGCAAAATATGATGACCTTTGGATGTAGCACTAAAGCATAATTTTGTGGCTGTTGTAGCTAGCCAACAGTAGGTAATTACACTTCCAGAGCACCCAGCCTCACTTCCCTGGTGGAAGACCGTGTGTTTAACTCGGTTTGACAGTTTTCAAAGGTTTTAACTTTGCTATGGGATTGAAAATTGGACATAGATTGGTATGCTTGTTTTTGATTTGTACACAACAGTAACCAAAGTAAACTAGTTTCATTCAAATAAAAATGTGTTTGCTGTTTTTAACCACCAAATGAATACACATGTTTTCTGATGGATGCACTTTAAAATTTCAAGTTTTGTTTAATAAAAGGTGTAATGTGCAATTATGTATCATTTCACAATTTTGATAATATAATTTAGAGTATACAATGATAAAATATGAACAGAGATACAATAACTTACAGGATGTAAGTGATGACTCCGATACTCCACATGTCTGTAGCCAGTGATAATGGTTCATAGCTAACAACTTCAGGAGCTGTAAATAAAAACAAACAAAAATTACTTTGTTATGTTTATAAAAAAAAATCAAATATCTGTTATAAATATTTAATATTTTATGAAATGTGATCTCAAAGCAAAGTTAAAGGTGAAATATCAAACTGCATTCAAGTATGTTTTTCTTTCATAAGTTTGATACTTTCCTGTCACAGACATAGTGACAGAGATAGTAATGTAAAACTTGACAATGGTTTCAGAAGACGAAAGGTGCTGTGATCCATTTGATCACTTTGATAACTGAGGTGGAGCTCTTAAACATCTTATTCTTTAACTGATATACCTACTATAACAGAAGATATATGTACATACCTACAAATTCTGCAGTACCCATCATGGCCCTTATATCCATCTTGGGTCCAATAACCTGTGCCAGGCCAAAGTCTATCAACTTAATTCTAGTACTGTTCTTGTCTAACAACATGATGTTCTCGGGCTGCAATGAAAAATAAATATTTTTAAGAACAATGAATTTTTAAGATATGCATTATAATAGTTCAAACAAGAATAGAATTGAGTGAAACAATAGTGTTTTATGTCCAAGTGAGGAGTCTTACACTTATATTGAGGCTGTCAGTTCTGGGATGGTGGTGGAAACCGGAGTGCCCAGAGAAAAGTCTCTCACACTAGGATTTGCCTGAGTGGTAGAGAGAGGTTCTTTGAATAGTATGGTCCCACTTTAGACCACTTGGCCACTAAGGCTCCCATTTCAAACAACTGCAGCACAACACCTTTGCTCATCCAACCTGTCAAAACACTTAAACCAAAACCTTAAACATTGTGCAACAATGTTCATACTGTGTTTATGACACGAAAGCCAGCTAATAAAGCACTCATGTTATTATAAATAAACAATCAAAAACAAATATAGGAATGTGTGTCATGCAGTCATTAGGTTGTTATCTTCTTCCTCACATTGTGGTACAAGGTAAAATCTTTGATCAGTTTTTATTAAACACAAATGTAAATTCAGACAAGGTCATCACTGTCTCATATATATATATAATGAGCATATATAGAACAATTAAATTGACAATTTTGAAAATGCCATTAAAATACAAATTTTTCAGGCAGGAAGTTGTGAGATTTAGATACATTCTACTGGACATTGTCAATCTGACAGATGACAGACAGGAAATGGTCGCAGTAGGTCATCAGAGCCTTTGGCATAGTTTCAGACAGGAAGGTAAGAGGTTTATATTTATACATTCTACTGGACTATGCCAATTTGAATGAACACTCATTTCCTGATATTATACCTTCAGATCTAGATGTGCCACATTTTTAGAGTGTAAATGTTCAACTCCGTCTAATATTTGTTTAAGAAATGATGAGGCTTCCTCTTCACTAAGATGGTCTTTCTCTGATATATAGTCAAACAGCTCACCTCCAGCAACTCTGAAAATATATACAAACACAAATTACTGGAGCATATAATTATGTTTTTTTCTTTGCTTTTTGGATTGTTAATTTAACATGGTCTGATATGTTTGCAAGTCTAATACTTTATTAAAAGATGTCTTTTATTTTTAAAGTTTTCTAGTCTTTATAAAAGTTTTGGCATTAAGGCTCTTTCAACTACAGAATGAGTCTGATATAGTGAAAATTAGAGATTGAATGAATCGTTGTTTAAAACTATATAGGCATTACTGCAGCTGGAGATAAGAGAAATGGGAAAATATTGTTAATACTGTATGCTAAAAGGCAACATGGCAAGGGTGACTACTTGTGATAATTATTTTCATCCATATTTCATAACATTAGCAGTAATACTGTAAATGTATTAAATTCTAGTACTAGTATGTACAAATTTAAACACAAATTATAATTTGGATACAAATTCACATGGGGGTTGAATTTGGATAATTGCGCTATGATCACAAAAATTAGTTCAATGCTAATAATTAATATGATCGCTATAAATTGCTAAAATTAGTACACTGTTGGCTAAAAAATAGTACATCACTAAAATTAATATGTTTACAGTATTAATTCTGTGATATTTGATAAGTTGATTCTATATTTGATAACACATCAAAAACATCAGCTGTGACAATCCCTCCGATTTTAAATCACCCAACTCACTCAACATAATATCATTTATAGCTCAATTATAAATTATAAATATATATGTAACATATTGCAGAAATTATATATAAACACATGTAAACAATATTGTAATGTTGGTTAATTATATGCAGAATTCATATTTTTTGCACACAACAATAAAAGGTCAATAATATACATTTGTACATGTATATGTTTGTTGCTTATTTGAAAAGTAGAAGTAAGACCCAAAATCTAACCTAAGCAAACAATAATATTCTGAACAGTGTGACTTTGTGGGGTGGAACAGAGAAGTTGCCAACATTTCACACCAGTACAATACAGTGAGAAGTATGTTCTGGGATCTAGGGACACATTATGGACCCGCTAAAACCTGACCTACACCTCAATTGTCCAACTAACAGCTGTTTGACTTTTGTGAAAGAAATGGATTAATTTAGATCAAGTAAAAATATAGAATTTGGGTTTGCACAAATCTAAAATGATCAGTTGCCAAATATTCAAAAATCTATGAAAATAAAGAGCATGTAAAGTATTTTTTTAGAATTTGCTAAACAGTTTTCTTTTTGTAAAAAAAAATAAAATCAGAATTAGGCACTCAATGGTGATTTTGTCTAACAGAAATGGAGACAAAATGAATGAAAAAATATAGTAATGTCTGTCATACAAAAAATGTCCATTTCATGCCATCTTAATTACAATTTAGCAATTATGCATGAAGTGTTGTACTGTATCTGTAATTTTGACTTTTGTGAAAGGAATGGCTTAATTTAGATCAATTAAAAATATAGAATTTGGTGATTTTGGCTATCAGAAATGGAGACAAAATGAACATGTCTGTCATACAAAAAAATGTCCATTTCATGCCATCTTAATTACAATTTAGCAATTATGCATGAAGTGTTGTACTGTATCTGTAATTTTGTCAGTCCATAACAGTAAATCATATACTACTAGACTATGTTCTACACCAGTGTTGATACCATACAGGTGACTCTTACCACTCGTTTTGATGATCAACTATTAATGTACTAGGGACTATTAATCACACAGTACCTCATAAAGTACTAATTACTAACAGTTAGTGTTATGTACATCCATGTTTATATGTTTCAATTATCCTTAACATAATTACTAATTATCTCTAACATCATAACGTGTTGATGTTTTCATTATCGATAAATAAGTACATATAAACAACATACCATAGTCAAACTATCGCCTGACTGACTGAATGATGGGTAAAATAACCGATTTATCACGCTGCCAATACCTAAATGACCATTTATTTTATATGTGTGTTTTATACATGTGCATTCACTTATTGTGTTTTCTTCATGAGTAGATCTTGGCTCTTGACAACTTCATCACCTACTTCAGATGCTGATAACTCTGTTAATGAGTACTAATTTGTACAACAATACAGAGTTTGTAAGGTTGTCTGAGGTCTTCTAGCCTTGACCAAAACAAAACAAGTCTTTATCCCCAATATCAAGGGGCCTTGGTGGCTAAGTGGTCTTAAGTGCATATTTATGGATCACAATGCATCTCATTGCCTAGGTTCAAATCCCAACCTGGAAGATACAAGTGTGGGAAAGTTTGTCAGTTTGCTTGCTGAGGGATGGTGGTTTTGTAAAGGCACTACAGCTTCATCCATCACCCAGGAACTGATCACTTCAATATATAAGTGAAAGAATCTTGACTGGGGCATAAAACACCATTACTCCACTCCACTCCAATATCCAGATATAATGAGAACACTTGCCAAAAAGAAATAGAAAGAGCGATATCATGCTATAATTTACATTACATAAATGAAAAATATTTATGTTATTGCGTTTCAAACAGAAGATTTTAAAAAAAAGTTCTCCCTCTGAAAAATTATAGGTTTTCATTGTTAACAGCAAGAGAAAATTGTTCATAATATCAACCTACAATTCTAAGACCAAGATGACCTCTGTCCTGCACTCATACACTTCATACAGATGTATTATATTTGGATGGTCAACACTGGTCAATATATTGACCTCCTTCTGTATGTCCTCCATTTTGGCCCCTCGCCTTCCTCCACCTCTCCGTTTCCGGATGAACTTTGCTGCATATTCCTTGTTGGTTTCCTTGTGTTGACACTTCTTTACAATTGCAAATTGACCACTGAAAATAGACAAAGAATAAATGAACATCAATAATGCATTAAAACTTCAGTTAATGAACATTAACTAATACTTCAGTTTTACATCATTTGAACATTTCTAATCAGTGCACACTCCACAAGGGAGTTGGGGTTAGATTTTTAGCTGGATCAGACCAAAAAATTGAAAATCGGTGGTAACTTTTCTTTTGTCAGCCACTTAGAATTCAGATATGAAAGTATTAAGGACATTTGCATCATGCCCCATGTGGCAAGAAAAAGAAACCTTGCTGCACACTACCATATTTTCATTGGATTGGCATAAAATTTTGACACGTTGCCTATAACTGGTGATGTCTCAATATAAGTCACATCACCTTACCTTGGAGAGTAAACCTCTATCTACTCACTTACTAAATATATAATACATGTATGAGAGTAACATTCATAAAATAAAGCTTTATATGTTATACCATACAATAGATGTTAATTAGCTCCTTCATTCAGGTTGAATATTTTAATTACATATACAGTATCTATCGCTCATAGTCTATAAATCTATTCATGTCAATTTTTCCACTTATTAAAATTTTTCATTAACTGCCTAACTGATAAGCAATGTGTTTGAGGCTTATTTATCAGTTATAAATTACAACATCAGAGCCAATTAATGTTGAAACCTTGATTAACACAAATTAAAAACAACAATCAAAGCATATGTTTCTTAATCAAACCAATAGTTTCAAAACAACATCTCTGTTTATGGTCTTTCCAAAAATGTTTATGGTATACAGAATTGGGGACACATAAATTTTGATTAACTATATTGATTACAAACTAATCAAGCTCTGAAGAACAGGACTTACAGGACTTAATCAATGAAGATTTTGGCTGATGTAAATTTGGAATTTCAGTGTTCGCTCTGATTTCCACATAACTTGTACAGTACAGACATGTCAAAAGTTTAATACTGAGCTAACAAAAAAAGTCTAAGCTTGGCTATTGAGTAAAATTTTTGATTAACTATATACAAACTAATCAAGCTTTAAAGAACAGGACTTATAATACATGGTACTTAATCAATGAAGATTTCGGCTGTTTCGACATAACTTGTAATGTAAAGACCTGTCAAAAGTTTAATACTGAGCTAGCAAAAAAAGTCTGAGCTTGGCTATCAAGTAGTAAAGATATGGATAGTTAGTAGACAAAAAGCTGCAGAGAGATATATTTGTAGAATGCAGCTGACAATTTATGCTAGTAGCTAACTACTAGTAACAAGGGGTTGCAATAAGCTGCTGATTTAGTACTACCGGTAATTCATTAGCTCAGTGTTAAACTTTTGACAGGTCTGTACTGTACATGTGATAATTCTATTCTTTGAAGAGGTAAGAAAAACATATTTGGAGACAATACATCATTTACAAGATAATATCTTACAAACAAGAAAGGTCTGCAAGATGATATAATTATACAGACATACAGACAAAAAAAAAACAATCTGTAAGAAATATGTGTGTGTTGTATAATGACTGTACTTTTATATGCAGTAATATCATTTGCCACACAATTATATCGCAGCATTGAGACGTGTATCTTAGGTCCCAATCAGACACCAAAATAGACCAAACATCAGACAGAAAATGGTGATCAGGAGGTCCAAATCAGACTCTAAAATAGACCAAACATCAAACAGAATGTGGTGATGAGAAGGAGCAGACGGATTTACAGCAGACGAAGTAACAGCTGACTTTGGTGTACTAGCCAGCCGGCTGCCAGCCAGCAGAAGACAGATGTTTAACCAGGAATCTATAAAGATTTACCATATGTTTGTTAATGTTTATCTGATCTCTATGTTACATCTTGTATACACATTCTTGTTTTTGGTTAGATGTACTTTTGGCAAAAACAGCCACAATCATAGAGGTTTTGTATATATTGTTTTGTATGTGATGAAGACAAAATTTGATAAGTAAGTCATTTGGCACAATTATGTGCTGCATCAGGTCAAATAAGGATCTCACTAATAGCTATAGTAGAATACAAGCAAGTACCATCCCAGTATTTTGTCCTTCAACCAAAGCCATTCCAACATTTTGTCCTTCAACCAACACCATCCCAACATTTTGCTGCATCCGGTCAAATAAGGACCTAACTGATAGGTGTAGAAGTCTACAAACACTACCCCAGATTCCCAATATTTTGTGTTCTAAAATTACAAACATTGCACATAACATGATCTACTGTAGTTGCAACGTTGTCCAATTTTCTAACATAGAAATCACAATCTAACAGTAAACATTTCTCACATTTGACGTGAGAGTTGAGAGGAGTGAAGTAATGTAGTTTTACACTGTTCAAGTCAATTCACTTATATTGAAGAGGTCAGTTCATGTCTGGTGTAGGAAACCGGAGTGCTCACAGAAAACCACCAACCATGGGCAAGTGAATTGACAAACCGATCCTAAGTGGGATTTGAACCTAGAGCAGTTATAGGCATTGTCATCATAAGCACATGCTTTTGACCATTCACCAATATCAGTTAACCAATGTTTATATTAACACCCCTTTCCACACTTCTACTGAAAAATATTTATATTTTTTCAAAATGGGTTAACTCAAATGGAAAGCCTAATTAAAAATTACATGAAGAATGTCATGAATACAACTAGTTCAAGTATAATACTCAATGACAACAAATTATCATGTAATAATGTAAGACACGTTTTTAAATTATGTCAATAAGTCAGTAACAAGTTCTTGTTAAATCAGCTGTATATAAAACTGTGTAAGGAAAGTCAAACATACATAAAACCTGTCATTACAATTAACTGTCAATGGAATAATGATGATGCCCATCTTAACTCTATATGATTGAAACACTAGGTATAATGAAAAAAAAAAGAAATTGGGTCATGTTTTGTGGCTAATTTTGATACTAAAAACGGTCGCAACAATTAACTGTCACTGGAGAAATGAACTAATGATTATGATCATCTTATATGAAAAGTAGGTCAATGAAAAATTGAAATTGGGTCATGTTTTGTTGCGATTTCAATTCTGATACTAATAATTGTTATAGCAATTAACATGAAAATTTTAATATCTATTTCATAAAATTATCAGCAATTTTCAATTTTCATAACTGGAACACTTCAGTGCATTTCAATACATGTATATACAAACATTCAATATTAAGTGCATTTAAATGTATACTGTACAAACATTCAATAATCTTATGTAATACATAAATAAAAAATTAATGCACTAGATTCCCTTGTCATTAAATTCAAAAGTAAACCAATTTCAATGGATTAAATACTTATTATTATACTTATTAAACTAAAAGGAAAGAATCTGTTATGTGGAAACAAATCTAAAGCCAAAACCTGTCTTAAATGAAATACTTAAAACAGGGGTCTACAGATTGTTAGCATTTCATCAAAGTGCTTCATTTAAATTTTGCACAACATCCATATCATTGCATCACTTGCTATGTAATAAACAACTTCAGTGGTTTCAATAAAGCCAGCAAGGGGACAAAGGTTTTTTGTTACTTCTTTGGATTTGAGTTAAGATTGTCACCTACTTCAACTTAGTTTACATTTTATAAATATGTTTTTGCAATACATATACCTCCATACTTGCTCCCTACTTAAGGAAATTTGTCTTTTACATTAAAATTTATTGAAAGAGCTGCTGCTTCCAGTTGCACACATAAAGCTTAATTAAAGTTAACCATAATTAGCAAAACAGTTAGTGTTTAAGTAATAATTGACGTATCGCAGGCCATGCCTTTTATGTTCCAACACAGGCCTCCATCATGGTACCAAAGCAGAGTCACGGCAACTAATGACGTATAAGTATCATTGATGTCATTAAATGGCGCAATTCAGGCAGAGTTTTCATTCTTTTTGTGTTGGAACATAGTGGGCGTGACCGGCGATCCGTCAATTATCTCTTATTAAACTGTGTTCAACTGGGCTAATGCTATGTTTAGTCTTCAAATAACTTGGAAAGGATAGTACCAGTACTTTGGATTGAGGGGGATGGGAACCTAAACGGTGATTAGGATGTCATTTTGGCCACCAAGTTATGGTAAAAAAAGCTCAAATGATGTCAAAATTGCCATTAGGGTTTATATGACACTTAACAGGTATATCTTTTGTTATTGGGGAAGGTTATATATACATTTAGTGTAATCTGGCAGAATTCATGATCTGACATTTAAATCTGAAAAAATAACAAATTAAAAGTCAGAAAAAACAGACACTAAATATTAGTTAAATCATAGTACAACACACAAAGAAACTCCACTTAACATTGGTTAATTCTAGAAACTCCACTTAACATTAGTTAATTCTATATCTTCTAGCTAAATATCAGACCATTAGCTTTATTTGTTCACATTACAAACATAACTAGTCCTTTGTTACTCAGATATAGAGATCATTAAATCTATCAATATTGATACTTTTTATTAAGTTCTGTCTGGAATGAAATTCAATTTGAACATTTTATAGACCTTAGCTAGCTAGCCTTTGGTGTTTCACTTGTATATACAATCAATGTTATATAACAAGGTTTAACACAATTTATGGTGTATATGTCATCCAGTAATTTTGCATTTCATGATGCCAGTAATTTCATGAAATTTAAGCAAAAACATCAAAATCTGTTATCCATCTTCATATCACAAATATTGAAAACTTGCATATAACCAGATTTCTGTAGTGTATATGCCATAGGTTTTTGCATCTGCAGTACCGGTAATACAGTATATGAGTAATAGCAAAAAACATAGAAATCCATTTTATAAAAATACTTTTTCTAAAACCAATATAGTCAGTAGATCTATGTCTATGATTACTACGAACATCAATTTCTTCAAACTATGATTAACTGCATGTTTTACTTAATTTACCAGTTTTCAAAGTTTTTACTTTGCATTTGAGATTGTGATCATTTGAACATGGACTGGTATGTCTGAGGTTGATCCATATACCGGTACATTTAAAACCGCCTGAAACATTCATGCAATTATGAAAAGATGTGCCATAAATTACATGTTGGTACAGAGAGATAGTAAGATTGAAATTTTACAATGGATGTTATATTCCTATATGTATAAAGTTGGCATGACATGGGCTGAGTTGAGTTGAGTAATGGTGTTTAACATCCCAGTCAAGAATATTTCACTTACATCGAGACGTTGCCAGCTATAGGCGAAGGTGCAGAAATTCTTGCCTGTGTGTTGCACTGATGGCATTATACAGCAGGGTTCTTTATCCTGCCATGACCTCCCACTTATAGAACAAGCACTCTACCAACTGAGCGAACAAGCACTCTACCAACTGAGCTACCACAGTGGTCTTGGGCTGAGATAACAACATACTATCCAAAGCAGGGTTCATGCTGCTGTTTGCTTTTTTTTGCAAAATGAGAAAAAATAAATAAATTTGACAAAAAAAATAAAATCAGCAAAAGTGATGGCGAAAAAAAAGTTTACATTTACAGGTTCACTATGCATCACGGACATGAACAGAGAGTTGTGAAAGTGAAGAGAAAAGAGCAAGTAATTGTTGCAAAATAGCTATGGAAAAGAGAAATTTGTATTGTTGTAAATCTTTTTTGCTGCACAAGGTGTACTGTTGTAAAAATAGTTCTAGAAAAGAGTAAGTCGTATTGTTGTAAAATATCTGTAGAATACTAAGTAATCAATACAAAATAGAATGTGATAAGAGATAGATAAGTTACTGAAAATGTGTTCTACCAGGAATTAAACTCACGACCTTAAAAAAAACCTAACCAGACAAACGACTATACCAGATGTAGTGTACATATCTTATAAACTTAGAAGTCTCTTTTCAGATCAACATTTGTTTTGCTAGTCAGCATTAAAATACTTAATCTATGCATTGGTATCATAAACAAGACCAAACCATCTAGTCTATAGATTTACTATATTGACATATGGTGAGAGAGCTTTATACTTTTACAAAAAAATAATTTAAACAAAATCAACACAAGCTTTTTAAATATTTATACTGTGGGAACATTCACCTCTAGGTATAGGTTTAATATAACATGCATTGTACTTTACCATATATATAACACATATGTTTTAAAATTGACTGTTCAATATGAAATAATCACAATAAGATATATATTGGTAAACTCGCCTTTTTGAACTTTTCTCAGTTAATCTGTATGCAAATATAAAGCTGACATTAAACTTGTGTGAAAAAAATCAACCAGACCAAACAGACCAATTTGTCTTTTTGTGGGCATGAAGTTCATGGTGAAGGATATTGGAGTGTAAAATAAAAACTTTAATATAACTGGGCTGCCTCAATGACTGATTTATAAATGTAGCATGAGCTATAAGTAAATCAAATAACTATATATATCACAAAGTCACTAAAGTGGATATTGGAGTGTAAAATAAAAACATACACTTTATTACTTCTAAACTGGGCCTCATCGCTGACTGATTTATAAATGCATAATGAACTCCAAGTAAAACAAATAACTATATACATCACAAAGTCACTGAAGCTTTAGGGGCTTTTGTAAAGATTTAGTAACTGCTTTTAAAAGTCATTATGTAACATGATGTAATGATGTCTAACACACTAGTCAAGATTTTTCTCACTAATATCAAGATGGTCAGTTCTGGCATGGTGGATGAATCCAGGTCACTATGAGAAGACCACTGACTTCAGCAAGTAAACTGACATAACTTTTTAACACTAGGAAATTCCAGAGTGGAATTCAAGCCTTTTTAACACTAGGAAATTCCAGAGTGGAATTCAAGCCTAGGCGATGAGAGGTCATGTGATCTATAAGAGTGTGCTTTTAATCACTTAGCCACTCAGTCCCCTCCCCCCAAGCTGACACAAAAGATCTATTACAAGAGGCCTCCAAAATTTTAAATGTCATTCTAATTTTTTCTGGCTATAATTGTCCAATCAGTATTTGCAGTACAACCTAAAATCAATTTTTCTTTCAAAATATGTAGAGTTGTTAGCACTTATTACGAACTCAGCTAAATGTTAATATATGTAGTAGTGTACAGCTGCAGTGTATAAATCTATAAAAAACAATAAATACTTGTAAATCAAATAATATATACATGTATTTTTTGTACTTGATCATGTAATCGTTTAGGTGGGGTGTATTATTTCTACTTCTATGATATTGATTCTACATTTATAACATACAACAAGCATCATATCCTATCCTATTTCCCTAGATATTATGTTATTTATAACGTTGTCAATTTAAATTCAAGTCTTAAGAAACAAAACATTTATCAGACATCTCGGTACATATACATGTATATTATATAAAATATTGATTATTAAAAACAATTCTTTATATGGTAACTGTTATAAGTTTGTTATTGATTTCTTAGTGTTTGTCCGTTTATAACCCTTACCCTCAATCTAACGTGAGTACTAGGTATTTTCTGGGATTTTTGTGACACCAATTAAATCATTAATTCCTGTATTTGAACATTCATAAATATATATTTACAATATAACTGTATCTCTCTTTGATGAAACATGCTGAAGCAATTGTATTGCAATTCCTGTTGAAAGACAATTGAAGTCATGGCCCTTGATGTGTATAAAATTTCCTGCAAGATGACGTCATGTTCCCCACAAGGTGACGTTATGTGACTGGCTTTTGATTATGACATCACTAAATGTCATGCCGATCTTGCATGGTAAAAAAAACTCTATCTCACATGAGCAAGTATGGAAAAAATAGTGCCAAGAGTTGAAACAAATATTGGTACAAAATTTTATTGAAAGAAAGAATTGTAAATATAAGAAATGACATTTTTGCTCATGGCACATGCCACACTATCTTGCATTACCTCTTGAAATGCCATGATCAGAATGTCATTTCTTTAAACTCTAATCTAGCCCTAAACCTGAGTACTGTGTATGTTTCTATTTTTCCTCGATGTTTTAATCAATCATTAATTGGAATGAAGATGTGCGTTTTACTATGAAATTAAGTGAACTGCAGCATTGCTCAGACATGCATCATTCAATGGTTAAGCTATGTATAAAGACAATCATAAAGTATAACTTTCCATATATAAAAGAGTGTACTGTATGTGTTAAAATACTCCTTTCACTTATATTGAGACAGTCAGTTCTGGAATGGTGGAGGAATATGGAGTACCCAGAGAAAAACACAAAACTTCAGCAAGTGAAGTTTCAGCAAATGAACTGACAAACTTTCTCACCAAGTTGAATTCAAACTTAGGCGGGCGGTGAGAGGCAATTTGATAGTAAAGTGCATTGTTTAAAAGACCCCCTTTGAGTTCTTTAATATGCAACAACTCTTAAAATCCTGATACAGTGTGTTACACCATTACATGTTAAATTTACAAATTATAAATTCTTGCTTTGTAGGGGTCAAAATGATGGGATTATAAAGTGTACAATACATGTGGAGTCAAATAGATCAATAAAAACAGCTCAGTCTATAAAAGATATCAAAAAGTTATAAAGTTTTATAATTTAACATCTTAAAAACAATTAAATTTAATGGTATTGTAAGACATGTAAATGATAGTCCATTAAACAGCAAAGTAACAAGTAAATATCATGTTTATATACTGACAAACACAGGCTATATAAACACAAATACAAACATATAAACCAATATTGTAACTGACACACATGTCTTATGATCTTATCAAACAAAATCATGTAGGTATTTGGGCTAGGTATAGGTCAACAACATTGACCTGTCTGATTGACCTTTGCTTTAAATATTTATTATGAACCAGCACATTTATGTGAGCCTGTACACATGGTTTATTTCTTTTACATCATGTGAGAAGCATGCATTGTGTATGTAATAACTGTGAATCCTAACACTACCTATGTATTGGGCTGACCAATGTATATGAACATTCCTACTAAAAGGTCAGGCAAACAGTTCAATGTTGTCTGTCAATGTATAGTCTAGGTAATTGAGATATAGGCCATGGAAAATCGGACCTATCAATGGTCAAATGTGAAACAAATAAGGTTTAAAAATACATGTATTATAGCATAAAAATATGTAAAACATCTCCTTATTAAATCTGTCCTTTGTGTAGCAGGTGCCCCTTGTATTTACTCCCATTGTAACAGTTACATGATTAAATATCTGCTATTATTGGAATTATGAATGAGTCTGGTTTAATAATGACTCTTTATAATGTTTTTTGTTAAATTAAGTATAATTTTCTACATATTTGGAATATTTTCTATTATTTCAGTAAATTATCTAATGTCAAAAAACTTGGTATGTACATCTGTATAAAAGTCCATTAACACGGTACAAAACATTAGTTGTACTACTTCTTTTCAGTTTTTGTTTTGTTTCACACACTGTTCATTTTTTAAAAATCTAGGCAGTTGCCTGTATTATTGCTGTTGCTGTTATTGCAATCTGTGCATCATCATGGTCAGTGTTGCAGTGTTGCAGTCATAGCCGTCAATGTTCATGAATCAGTATGTTTGTGGTTGATTACATTTATTGTTACCAGTGTTAAATGCCTAATGTATTTGTTCATGTCCTTGCTGTTAACTTTTAGTTGAAATAATTATTGTCAAGGTTGTCTTTGCAATCATGATGAGTGTTGCAATCATTTTTGTCAATGCTGTTTATAAAATTCCTTTTACAGTTGCCAGAGTTGCTGCTCAATACATTTGTTCATGACATGGCTGTAAGTGTCATTCTTACCATGCCATTCTAATTTGTTACATTGTCCTTCATGATGAAAAAAACCCATCTAATGATCTATTACAAATGTAGAAACCAAAAGTACCAAAAGCCAAAGTTTCCACAACAATTCTTAATTATTATTAGCCATATATCCAAAATATAGTCATATTTAAAGTATTTTTCACAAATTTGCTTAAATACCATAGATTCCTTTTTGAAAGAATTTCTCAAAAATAAATACAGAGTGGTGATTTTTGTCTACCAGGAATAGAAAACCTAGGAATGGTAGAAACACCATATTTGATTTCCTAGAAGACATTAAAACCACTGTATAATAATGACAACACTTTTTTTAATTGTGATATTATATTATTGATCAAATAAATAAATGATATACTAGTAGACACACCATGTTTGATTTCCTGGAAAACACTACAGCTGATGTATCAGTTTACCATACATTTCCGATCAGCGACCTATTGATGAAACATTATACAAAGCATCACATGATCAGTACAAACAAAGATTAAGTACAATTTGTAAATAATTCCAATGAATCACAAGTACTATCAGTGTCATATTGTAATTATAAAATGTCTGAACAACAAGACTATTACATTTACTGATTATTAAACTGTCACCATCAAATGTCCCTAAGAGGCCTCTATCTGGGGTCGATCAAGGTATGTATGTACTAGAAATCATGTTTTTGTATCACATGAAAATTGCAATTTTCAAGATATTCCTTTTTTTATTTTCATGTAACAAAGATGTTTATTTTCAGGCATGATTTGCAAATGGGAATCAGCAATATTCTTTGGGTCAAGAAAAAAATTATGGAAACAGCAAATCTATCCTTATCCAGTTACAAGGTACCAGTAATGCATATAAAACAACAAGAAAAGAAAAGAAATCGTAAAATCTATCAATAGCAAATAAAAACAAACAGGAAAACAAAACACCTTTGAGGAACCTTCAACTTAAAACAAATATTATTAATCAATGTTCTATATAGGAAATTAATTCAACCTTATCAAAATATATCAGTAACAACATCTGGGATATTTGTTCAATAAACGCTATAGGTATATACTCAGATTTAATGATAATCATTATAAAGTCAATCCTTCAAAAGTCGATAAACTGTGTTTATTAAATAAAGAGATTGTGCTGGTTAAAATGTGATTGGGTTATTATGGTTCTGTGATTGGGTATGTTCATGTGATTGTGTGAGGTCATTAGGTTAGGTATGGTCATGTGACTGGGTAAGATCCTGTTATTGGGTACGGCCATGTGATTGGGTATGGCCTTATGGTAAGTTATGTTCATGTGATTGGGCAAGGTCATGTGATTAGGTATGGTCGTGTGGTTAGTTATGTTCATGTGATTTGGTAAGGTCATGTGATTAAGTTGGGTAAGGTCTTGTGATTGGGTTATAATGGTCATGTAATTTAGTATAGTCATATCATTAAGTATGATCATGTGACTGGGTATAAGGAAGGTCATATGATTGGGTATAAGGATAAGTCGATAAACTGTGATTATTGAATAAGGAGATTGTGCTGGTTAAAACTGTGACAGGGTTTGAACATACCCAATCACAAAACCATACATGTGTGAGGTCATAAGGTTAGGTATGGCCATGTGACTGGGTAAGATCCTGTGATTGGGTATGGTCAGTCATATGATTAAGTATGATCATGTGATTGGGTATAAGGAAGAACATTGATTGTGTATGGTCGTGTGATGAAATATTGCCTACATAGAAGAAATATTATCACCAAAAATTAATATACATAAGGTCACTGGATGGCCATGTTACGAAAATTAGCCAATTTCAAATTTAGGGTAAAAAGGCTCCACAGATGTACCTATCTACCTCTGTAACAAGGGGGGCTCTGACTTCATTTACTGATGGAACTCTAGTTTCTTTGCAAAGTACAATAATATTGTCTGAAATGAAAAACTTCCCTGTAACAAAAACTTTCAGAAATCTGAGTTAATAAAGTTAGTGAAAAACTTCTGAAAAACTGCATTTTTTCTGATTTCATTTAAATAAGAAGAAAGGCATACAAAGGGTAAACAAATCATTACACTGTTATGTAGAAGCACTGTTTTTCTTTATTGCCTAATAACTGCTTATGCAAAACATTGAAGTCTAATTGTTATAGTAGAAAATTGCAAAATTGAGACTATAAAGTTTAATCGAGCATGTATAACTATAATCTATATACTGGAAGTCAATAGACTGATAAATAAAGTAATTCTACTTGATTTTCAAGAATGTGAAAAAAACCTAATTTCTTACAGACTCTATATACATATCAAATTGATATATAAGACTCTTTTCAAACTTAATTTGATAAATTTAAAAGTTCAAATCCATTTGACTCCAATATTAAATATAATTCTTCATGCAATTTCGTCTAGACAAAATCTCTTAAATCCTTTTAACAACTTAAACAACTCCACAAGATAATAATTTTTTTTAATTTAAACAATCTTTTTAATTTAAAAAAAAAAACAACCAAATAATGATAAGTCACATCTTATAAAAATCCATAAGCGATATACAATATAATATAGTCACACAGTTCAACATACAAATAAATGGTTTGTAGATTTTTGATTAGATTCCTATCTTATACCAATTCTTATGGACAAAAAAAGAACTAAATGATTTTTATAAACAAACTGAACAAAGTGTGATGACTGATGATAACTAATGAATACAATCAGCATAGATAATTAAATTATGTTAACGATCTGTCAGTGTATTGCATAATATAAATTCATCATGAGTTTTAACAGATTTAAAATCTATTGTAAATTAATCAGTTAAAAATGTTGGCAATTTACCATTTTAAATACTATATTATAAACAATATACTACGTAGTAGATATGGAGATATTGGTAGTGTCATCAATATTATCTATTAACAAACTAGATTGACACTACATGTACTGGTAAAAAGAATGTCCACGATCTGATGGCAATAACGGTATCACCATGTGTGTATAACCACGCCAGCTCACACTTTATTTGTTACAAATACCCCAATATTAAAATAGACTTGCTGTATACTTTGCCATTAGATCGTGGATGACCAATAGTAGTAAGGATAAAGTCACATCTATCTTGAAGTCCTTCTTGAACAACTAAGTACTTCTTGGCACATGTTTAAACTGAAGTCAAACTGTTGAAAAAAGCCAGATATTGACTGGCCTAAAATGTATTGTAATTTTTCATAACTTTACCATTATTTTCTGATGGTACCATAAACCATATCCGGTATGTTACATTATTATGGTTGCAATGTGTACAATTATATATCCAGTATTCCTACCAGTTTTTATTCAGAACTTTCAAAATAACTCCTTAGACTTTGTTCAAATAATTGTTTTGTTTAGCCAAACACATATATGTACAATACATGTATGTGTATAATAAATGGTTAGAAAAATTTATATTTGTGATTACATACTAATAAATGGTGTGCAAAAAGTTTAGAAACAGCAGGAATATAAAACTACACATACTGCTCAACAAAACAAAGCAAAAATCTTTCTTCACTCAGACCATTAAACACTGGAACACCTGCTTACTAAAATTGCCTTTTTTAGTTAACAATCATCTGCTTTTAAACAAATACTAAGATCATGAACCTTACAGTAACACAGAAACTCTAAACTACCAGTTTTTAAACCAAATCAAATTTATATAGTGTTTTTAATACACACATGCTAAAACTGGCAAAATCTCAGTCTGTTGACAACGACAAGAAACAGGAAAAAGAAGAATTTTATTTTTGGTCTACTTTTGGTCAAAATTATGCAAACTGTGAAATTACACAAAACAACAGTATACAAGTTGTGTGACCAAAATTATACAAAAAGCCTTTCAAAATTTCTCTGGAAGGCAATATGATATAATAAGAAGATTGTGCTAAAGGCCAGTCACCTTATATCACCTTTATTAGCTGGACACCTCATGTATATATATAAATGATAACATGACATAAATGACAACAGTCGTTAGTCATCTCCCCTGCCCCAGTAACATCACACAAATACTTACTAAATATATAACAGTCATTAATATACATGTAAAGTTCTTCTATTTGGCTAATTTATTAATTACATTAACTTTTCATTTGATATTTAGACCCTGGAAAAATTGTACTAAATATATAATACCCTCATTAATATACTTGTGAAGTTTCTCTGATTTTGCTAATTACCCAGGGGTTCCAAATTCCCCAAGTCCTACTGATTTTACATTGGGACCTTTGATATTTAAACTGCAAAAGTCCAATAGACCTGCCATTTTTACAATGATAATATTTCTTTTTTCTATATGATAACATAATTGCACATGGACCTTTCAATGAAAATATTGGACTTTCAAAACTTGTGGGACCTGCCGAATTTAAAGGCAAAATGTTCTGGACCTTCCATTACAAAACATAATTTCCCTGTTACATGTACATTAATTTTACATTTGGTATTTAGACCTGGTGAGTGTTTCAGTATTTCCCTGTTACATGTACATTAATTTTACATTTGGTATTTAGACCTGGTGAGTGTTTCAGTATTTTTTGTTTTGTTTTGACCAGTACACATGTACTTATATTTACTGCCCGGTTCTGACTTATTAAACTGTCACACAGTATACAAGTATATTGCTAATCAGATGACTGTGATGGACAAGTATATACATGTAGTTAGTATTTTTATTTACAGAACACACACAGTTTTTTAAAGTAATAACCTCATCCACACATACCAATCACAGGGCTTCTTATCACATAGGTTTCTATCCCACTCGGACAGATATCCTAGACAGTGAAAAAAATTTCCAGTTCACTTGCTGAAAGTCGGTGGTTTTTTCGCTGGACATTGAATGCCACAAAATAAGTTAAAGAATCTTGATTGGTTGTAAAACACCATTGCTCAACAAACACATATGCAAATGTGCAATACCCAGGCTCAACTTATTGCAAAAAGAACAGATAGTAAGCAGCTGCTGACAAAACATTACTTCTGGTCATTTAAAACAAAAAAATATAATGCAAAATAAGAAATTATTGACATAACTGTAAATGAAATCAAACAGGTTCTCGGGAGAATTGATTTTTTTAAACTTAAGATATAGGTCTACATATAAATTGATCTTGAACATATCGCAATATACGTATACTTCACCAGATAGATATTAACAACTTAGTGAATCAAGAATTCTGCATACATCTTATATTTTAGATTATATATTGCTGCTAATATTTCATATATAATCTAAAAGCTGAACTAAATCTCTCACTTTTTCCACTTCTTTGAAAATTGCCAGCACAACCAACTTTTTAATAAATATATGGACTGATGACTTAAAACCTTTAATGCTACAAGGACAAAAATGTCTGGACTTTTGACATGCTTCAAGTCTTTACCAGTAAAACTCTGATACAACTTCACCATTCGCTCAGTTAGATTTTGGCATTACTAGTGGGTTTGGTGATGTAGACTTATCAAGAAACACATAAGAAAAATATTCTGTGGTCAAATTGATGTGGTAATAAGTACATGACGTTAGATGGCAAAGTTAACAAGGAACAATAAGGTTTTACAATATATGCTAAATTTTGGATTGCTAAAGCAAATGAAACAAATGTGTAACTAAATGCAAATTGAGCCTTGATGTTGAATAAAAAGACACAAATCCAAGAGGACATTGAACTGTGTAAAACACCCAATACAGAGTAATCTGACAGACATAAGAATGTGCATACATATTGTACCACTTCATCACACTTATGTATCAACAAGATGATAGTCATTATAACACTCTGTTGATGGGATCTGTATGTACTCTGAAATGTACTAACATCACTAATTACTAAGTCTAATATATTGACTATTTTCATGATAAAACTTTTATTATGACTAAGATTTTTCCAAGCAGACAAGCTTTTCTTGCACCAATGGTAATTGAAACATTCTTGAACCAATGGCAATTGAAACACTCTTGAACCAATGACAATTGAAACATTCTTGCACCAATGGTAATTGAAACATTCTTGCACCAATGGTAATTGAAACACTCTTGAACTAATAGCAATTGAAATAGTTTTTAACTAATTGCAATAAAAACATTCTTGAACCAATAGTAATTGAAACATTCTTAAACCAATGGCAATTGAAACACTCTTAAACCAATGACAATTGAAACATTCTTGCACCAATGATAATTGAAACATTCTTGCACCAATGTTAATTGAAACAGTCTTGAACTAATGGTAATTGAAATAGTTTTTAACTAATTGCAATAAAAACATTCTTGAACCAATGGTAATTGAAACATTCTTAAACCAATGGCAATTGCAACACTCTTGAACCAATGACAATTGAAACACTCTTGAACCAATGACAATTGAAACATTCTTGCACCAATGTTAACTGAAACACTCTTAAACCAATGACAATTGAAACATTTTTAAAGAATTGCAATTGAAACAATCTTGCACCAATGGCAATTGAAACATTCTTGAACCAATGGTAATTGAAACATTCTTGAACCAATGACAATTGAAACATTCTTGCACCAATGGTTATTGAAATAGTTTTTAACTAATTGCAATAAAAACATTCTTGAACCGATGGTAATTGAAACATTCTTAAACCAATGGCAATTGAAACACTCTTGAACCAATTGCAATTGAAACATTTTTTAACCAATTGCAATTGAAACAATCTTACACCAATGATAATTGAAGGACCGAATTTAAACTTAAAACATCCAGTGTCAGGAGAAACCAATGACTTTCAGCAAATAAACTGACAAAGTTTCTTTAACATTATGATCTGGCAGAGTGAGATTCAAACCTAGGTAGCCTGTTATGACTAAAACAAGCACCTTTTTGCTTAACAAAAGCAAGAGGTATGGTAACTAAGCACTGGCATTCAAAAGCATTTATTTAAACCAAAGGTATTCGTTTCACTGAGCACTGTGTGTTGACTGCATTACTTTGCCATTTATATTGGGCCCGATAATATCCAAAAATTTTTATTGCTCTTATTACACTGAAATAAGTACTACATGTAGTTTATCAAGAAACAATTTCTCCGTGTACATCTACAAGTTTAAACTAAAAGAGATTTTTCTTTTGGCATTCCTTTTTTCACAATTTATTTTTGCAACACAAATATACATATATACCCTTATACAGAGTCAAGGGTTGTGGGTTTGACTTTCAATAAAGACTTGGAAATTTTCTGATTTTCTGAGATGATTTTAATCTCCTGTCCATGCTAGAGCTGTAAAAAAGCTTAAATTATACTAGTATAGTCTTTTGGATGAGATTTAAAACCAATGTTCGGTGTCTCATTGCATGTTAAAGACACCTCTGTAGAGTTTAAAAAACAGTAGGCCACCTGTGGCCGCTACAGAGGACGCTTACAACTAGAAGTAAATGAAACAGACTAAGCAAAAAGATAAGAATACAAAATCATGAACAATACATTTTCGGCAATACAACTATTTTGGCGTTCTTCATGCAAACACATTCTTATATTCCTCACAGACATTTTTAATCTCAGTTTTTTTTCACACATGTGAGATCTATCATAGTATATACTTGTAAACTTATTTCGTTTTTAACTGCAATTATAAACATGAAAGACCAAAATAGATAGCAAGAGTTCTATATTAGTCAGCCTAACCAGATAAGAAGTTATTAAAATATGACGATATGATTTATATAGAAAACATACATACACTCATGTTTCACTTAGTTTGAACTCAATTACTTCTATCTAACACACTTAAAAGTCTTATGCAACTTGATTGTAACACTCTCACATGAGGTAATAATTTATATCATATTCAGACCAAACTTACAAGTGATGTGCACTGCAGAAATTTAGAAATAAACTCAGCTATACCAGTAATCATTGTATGACAGTCCCCAATGTGTAATCAAAAGACAAGGTTTTTCTTAATTTCATTATAGTATATACAGTATATATCTCTCTATCACAAGTTTCAGTTTTGGAAAATGAAAATCTACCTTCTGTTTTAAAAAATATACCAAAAGCACAATCAAAAGTATTTTTGCACTTCATTATAGCACCAGATGGATTGCAATTACATGACAACATTTTAATGTTAACATTCTGTTTCTCTTTATATAGAACAGATACCGGTAATGTACTTGAAACATTATGTTGGAAATGTCCCCACCTCTCTCTCTTCTTCTTCTTTGTGATTTTCCCTCTCTCTCTCTCTCTCTCTCTCTTTCTCTCTCTTTCTAGCCTTAACAATTGAAGTGGAACCTGCCTAAACAGTCACTTTCTGGACAAAAGATTTTGTTAAGCTTTGTCGATTTTGGTTGACTAGGTGAGTTTTTTTAACCCAACAATACCAATGGTACATGCCTTAAACAAAGTTTTTGGTTTCCTAGTATTCATATTTTGGGGTACTAGTGGTTCCAATGTATACAGCAAAGTGGAGTAACACTCCAGTCAAGGTTCATTCACATATATTGAGGCAGTCAGTTCATAGATGGTGGAGGAAACTGGAGTGTGTGGAGAAAACCACTGACCTTCAACAAGCTAACTGACAAACTTTCTCACACTAGGTTCACCCGAGTGGGATTCAAACTTAACTGTATAAGACTACCATACATAAGATAATCTCCATGTTCCCTTATTGCACTCAAAAATTGCATATAAGGAATTTCACATCTAATTTAAAACTATAGAACATTACAAAGTAATCTTAATTACAAAATCCAGATAAAATTTACACTTTCATTCAAGCAAAGTACTGTTTTAAAATGCTTGATGGCAACAAATTGTTTATCAATTAACTGGCTAGTTTGTTACAGGTATATAAAATAAAATGCTTCAGATACATTGGTGATAAAGCGTAGCAGACAAAGGAAAACAAAACCCAATTTTAGACGAGTTAGACTGATTTAGACGGCTTCTGGTTCAGACATTACTTTAATTAGTGTCAAATCTAGATAAGATAGAGGAAGAGAAAAAGTTGAAGAACTAAAGTAATGGTATTCTGTAAATAATACCAGAATATGTGTATTACCAGTACCAGTACTATAATATATACAGACAATCTCTGGACTAATATAATGAATGAAATCGATAACAGATGCAAGATATACCATACATATATTTAAAATACAGAAGTAGGTAGCCTTAACACATCTATCATAGAAAACATCTCAAGATGTCGGTAACTGCTTTAGTATCTTGTATACAGGTACTTAAGCCTAGTATTATTCTTGAAGAATCTATTAATTTCACATCATACCTGATCCAAGTTTCCACAAATTTAAAATTATCATTTGCAAAAAATTTCAAAATTGCAAAAAGTATAGTCCTTTTTGAAAGTATTTTTTCACAAATTTGCTTACAGTGGATATCTTTAAAAGAATTTCATAGAAATAATTTAGTAGCCATTGGTGATTTCAGCAATTAGGAATGTAAACATAGCATGATTCTAGGTTCAAAACTGCATATTTATTATACATGTATGCAAGGTCTTATAAAATAAAGAGGCTGTAAATGTCGTACACATGGGTCAAATGCATTTCACATGTGTACTGTCAACAAGAGCTGTCAAAACACCTTTAAAGCTTTGTAAAGAACATCAAAGCTTTAATATTTTATCAACAAAAACTTTATTAAACATTGGATGACATCACTAGTAACATTAGAAGCATGACATGACATGTAATTTCCTCTGTACTTCTCTCTTTATAAAAGCTACTTTGGTTGTTTTACATTGCATCAACACTGCAGCTTGGGAATTAGGTTAACATTATGTATCCGGGACACTACATTGTGTAGCATATGTGTACCATCTCTGAAATCCTCTGTGACAGAGTGATCTAAAACATGGATTCAACGAATCACAGACTGATCCCTGACCCTGTGTGAAAAATCGCTCTGCTTGCAAAAGATCAGCAATTTTCTCTTGGAGATCCATCTTCCTAGATACTATCTTTAGCCTGGCTATATGGTAAATGAAAGCATCTTTATTAGGGTGTAAAGTCAGCAGTCCACTCCACTCTGAAATTCAAATCACTACTGTCATCTCTCAAATAGAGGCTGCAGTGGCCTAATGGTTAAGACGTCAGTCTACAAATTCAGGGTCTCTCACCGCTGTGAGTTCAAGACCCGTGTGACAGTGAATTTTCCTTGTAGTTGGTCTTAACTGGTTCACCTGGTGTCAGTATAATGTGACTGGGGAGTGGTACGCTTATGTGTGGCATACTGACTTGGTGAGCTAGCATCTTAAAGTCACCCTGAGTGAGCGCTGATACAAGGCAGATCATAAAACACACTCGCACCTCACATGCATACACAAACTTGTTCATAGATTAATCCATAGAGATTAATAACGTACTGGTAATTCTCATTGAGAATAGCTGAAAAATTGCTGATGTGACGCTAAGCAACACTCAACAACAACAACCTCTCAGATGATCCAATTTGAGGAATGTGTGTTTCTTATTAAAATTCAAATTACAGTTTTATCAATGTTCATCTTAAACTGTTTATACATTCTTTATATACTGATAACAATGAAACATTCCGACCAATAATGGACAGTTAACTGATGACCAACACTTCTAAATAAACCAAAAACAGCCTAAAGTAAACCAAAATAAAAATAAATAGGGTCATTTATGTTTTTCTCATCATAGAGGTGAGAGGTTAGGTGTCCATTGTAAATGACTTGTAACTGGAGATAAAATCTTTTTTTTTACATAGAGACATCAAAAGGTTACATAATGACATAACATATAAAGGGAACACACTGCATTAAAATAACATATTTACATGCTCCAGTAGAAATCACATATAGCCTCAAGACAATGTGATCGTCTTCTCTTTATATTAATATACAAACTATTCAAATATTTTTTTATTACCTAATTAATATTTTTACAGGTGTCTATACATACCACATATGTAGTACAGATCAATAAAATACACAAAACAATTTATTTTTAAATGTGATCTAGCTTGAATTTTACATTCATTCTTGTAATTTTTGTGATTTTCCTTAACTTTATTGTTTTATTTTGGCAAATTTTGTCAGTCTTTCCTAGAACTGAAAGTAAAAATTTTGGACAAAACTGGGACACAGATGTTATAAGCTTTAACTTATCTTTTAAATGACACCCTTAAATTCTGAGATACCTTGAACAATAACAAATGATTTAACTTTTCCGAGATACAAGTTGAGGGCAAATCTTAAGAAATGACTGGGAAACTGACACCAGGGAGGACTTTAGCATAAATCTGCAGGATGGTATGGATGTTCACTCTTTGCCATCAGATGATCTGCATAAAGTCTAATTTCAATTTTTTTTTTTTTTACTTCCAACGTTTTAGAAAAACCTTCACAAAGATGTGTGTGAATTCTAATGCTTTCTTTCCATTACAGGAACACGACGATGGTGTATCATATATATATATAGGTGGCCAGTTATCATGGTTATCAATTATTAATGATATAACATGTACAATACATGTATCATATGCTAAACAGTTCTAAAATTTCAAGAGTTTGTGAAAATTTAGTACCTTTTAAAGTATTTTTCAAAAGAAATTTGCTAAAATAGGTTATTATTTGAAAGAATTCCTTAGTAATAGTAAAGTAATAGTCTCTGATCAATCTTTCTGCTAAAGAGAATATCCAAAATTATTAACAGATTATTACTGGTGTATAGGCAATAAATATTTGTTGTTTTTTTTTAATACCAGGACCAACAGTAATGCATATAATGACAGGAAAGGATCAAATTTAAAACAGGAAATTGGAACATATACCACACAAATGAAATTTGTATATAATTAGTACAAGGTCGATTGTCAATTAAAAATATAATTGTATACAAATATGCAGTGTGAGAGAAAGGACATAAGTTTCAATTTATTGCAATTTTTGAAAAAATCCCTTCTAGTGAAATAAACTCTGTACTACTCCTCCAGTAATTGAAGTCCAATTTGCCTATCTGAATAACAATTAACATTTTTGTAAAAAAAAATTTGTCACCCTCGTACATGCATGTACCAACACCGTTATTGTAGGAACAATGGAAATAATTGACAACTAATTACCAACAATATTAATTGATATGGATTTCCAGTTTAGAAGCCAGGATACAATTTTAGATACTTTGACATAATATCAATACTGAATCTGTATAAACTTTACCAATTAACTTTAATAAAAAAGTGTTTAGTACCAGTTTTGTTTTAAGTATAAAGTGACAATTTTAATCTAATAATAGTTTAATTTGTAATTTTAAAAAATGCTTTATTTCCTTATGCAGTACATCTGTGTCAATCAGAGCCTTCAAGTGGATTTATTTATTGTATTTTAACAAAGTCAATAAAATTGTAAAATGTTGATAAATTAGACTATGCCAGTGAAACCAAAGTCCATAAAGTTTTAAAAAGTTGATAAATTGGATTCTTTATGAAACCAAAATCTGTAAAATTTTAACTCTTTCAAGTTAGGTATTCTAGTAAATTTATGAAGAAATACTTTAAACAGGACTATATTTTCATAAATTTTGGAAATTTTGGTACAGTACTACCAACAATTTAAAATAAAATTTGCGAAATTTTAGCTAAGTGAAGTCTTTCTGAAACCTATTTCAAACCAGACTACTGTTACAGTGCTCTAGGGTAATTCAACTTTGAAACATGTCAAGGTTTGTCTATTAAATGAGTCATTTGCTGATTACAGCAGCTGCTTCAACATTACATACTTGGACGGTAACACTATTCCTCAATGCACCACACTGCACATTACCATATGTCTTTACACTTTTTTATGTTCTGATATACCAGTAACCCATGTTATAATTAGACCAGCGATATTCTGATATCACATTTAACAAGATGAATAGTCAAATATCAAAGATTTTGGCCTACAACATTGAAGTGCACTCAGGCAATGGATCCCAGTAACCTATCAGATATACAACAAACTCCATATCAAAATTACAATTATGTACAATACAAAGTAATGACAAAGTCATCAAAAAAATTGTCAGCTCCTTATTTCACAAGATGTTATCATAAAGCTGTCTTATTCACATATAACAGATTAACATAAACAGGGTTACAAGCTTGTCACCCTTCATTTATGTATTTTGTTATCTTTGTATTAAGAAACAGGGTTCCTAATAACAAACAACAAGTAAGGTGACTGTATGTTGACTGTACGTGTATCTTATGATCAGGCCGACCAATTAACTTTTTTTTATGAATTTGTACCATAAAAATGGATAAACAAAGGGATAAAATAAAAGGGTAAAATTAGATAGAATTTTCCCATTTTGAGGAGTTTTTTTTTAAATTAAAAGTACTAAAAATTCAGATTTTTGTATGGAAATTGTACCAAAATTAAACACTTAACGATCAAAAATGTACCTAAATGGCAACATTGAACACTAAAATGTACCCATCTGGACAAATAAATAAATTTGATTGGTCAGCCTGTACATGCGTATGATTAAGATATTAATAATTAATCAGAATTGTCTCTGTAATTCATTAACAATGATCAGCATTTACATGAATCAGTTACAAATATTAGATGATAATCTGGCTACACTTGCCTATGTTATGAATCACACAATAACATCCTAATAAACATCCATATACTATATCTAATATCAGATCATATAACTACAAATTTCACCAACTGTGGTCTCAAAATTACTGGGCTCTCTCTCATCCTTATGTGAATGGGGCCAGGGCCCTTGCAATTGTAAAAATCAAAATCATATAATAAAGGCCAAAAGTGTGAAAGAGAATACTCCAAATACATTAAAAATATTTAAAAGGTGAAATTTCCAAAATAAAACCATTGTGGAAAATAGACATAATATTTTGAGTTGTGAATGGGGCATAATATTAGTAACCGAAACAACCCTACAGGGCTATGAGAGCCCTGGTTAATAGACTGAATCATTCTAATACCATTCCTTTTTATTATTTCAAAAAAGTGATTTGTTAATACTAAAAAACTGGTTCAAATTTGAAACTTGGTGTAAATCAGAGCATATATGATGGATAATTATAGCACTGTTTAACCATGTACTTTTACTCTCATCAGTCTTATGGTTGATGCCACTTTTTCGGCTATGAAGTAGCAAAGATGAATCTATATGAAAAATGATTGTGTCATGATAAGTCATGTTTATTTTATTATTTTTTTTTTTTTACATCAACAAAAGTTTTATTACATCTGTAGATTTTCAAGTTTCAGTTTCTGTTGAAAGCAAATGTACAAGGCCATATTTTGTTTAAAATTAAATTTCTTGACAAATCAGACATCAATTCCTAACAGTTGTGTTTGATACATTGCCAACTTTTGAAAAGATAAAACTCTGGTCTTAACTGGGGGGAAAAACTATCTAGAGTGTACTCTGTTAGCTTTTAGTCCAAAGATTTATACATCTGAAATACATGACTGATGATAGATTGATGCTAAAGTAGTCACACTTTCACACCTGATTGCCACACCTCAGTCACCTGTCTGTCACACCTCAGTCACCTGTCTGTCACACCTCAGTCACCTGTCTGTCACACCTCAGTCACCTGTCTATCACACCTCAGTCACCTGTCTGTCACACCTCAAGTCACCTGATTGTCACACCTCAGTCACCTGTCTGTCACACCTCAGTCACCTGTGTATCATATTATTAGCAGTAAAGTAGTTTATATCATTAAGAGATTAACTCTAATCAACAGTAGCATTATCTTAATTTACAAGTTAATGAGATTAATGACAATCATCTAACAACCATCAACTGTAAGACAGTTTGGCCAGGTCCCTAGAATAGATTGAACATTTGCAGAAATATTTCTCAACATGGTAATTTATGAATGTCACAACTTGAAGAATGTTGATAAAGTTAATTTCAAGGCATACGTCTGAATTTGGTCCATGGGTAAATAAACATTCAAAGCAAAATTTATGCAATTTCTTATGGATATATTTTCTTTTACACAATGTATTACAATTGCAATATTTAAAATTTAAGGAAAAATGACATATTGATAGTACATATTGTACTAATTGTCAAAAATAAGGTAATGGAAATTCTGTCTAAAATGCAACATGTTATCATTGGCCAAGTTATCTGTTTTTGTTTATAATTTGTGGGGTTTTTTTTATTATTATTATTTTTTTTCCATTGAAATTATGAAATTTGTCACAGGACAATTCAGATGAATGTTAAACGACAGATAAAAATTGTTTAATAAGCGTGCTTGTAATTATTTCTGAAATAAAACTAAATTTGTCATGATAACATTAATTATTTACAACTGTCAAATGATTTTACCTTCCTATTTCGTCACCAACTTCATAATAATTCTCAAACGGTTCTTGTTTAAACTCCATTTTCCACAACTGAATCAAACTTTAAATTAATCCGACTCAGAAACATGTTGTCTGTATCAGATATAAATATCCAACTACGGTATCATTTTGCAACTGCACACATGCAACATAAAAATCAGCCTTGCGTTTGTGTTTGTCAACTTCACATGCAGACAACGGGACAAGCTAGTTACCGGAAATGCTTAACTGCGGGACTAATAAACACTGAATCTTCTGTCATAAATCAGAATTAAAAATCCAGTAAAGGAATCAAAATCGTATGTTGATTCTAATTGACTTTATTTTTTGAAATGATTTAACTTTGAGATTAATTTTTAAATTAATTTCATTTTATTTTTTACTCACCGGTGCGAGTCATAAACATGGCGGAGACCTTGCGACCATTTGTGTATTGGGGACAAAAAATTGATCAAATATTGCTCAAAGTTGATCTTACGGATGTATCTGTAAGTGATGCAGTTTCTAAAAAACTAGATTAAATGGCCCAAGTCTAAATTAATTAACTGGCGTAAAATATTTAAAGAAAAAAAATGTTTTCAAAGAATAATTTTAGCAGGTGCCATTTCAGTTTCTAACTCTTACTACTTTCTCTGGAGAAAGTCTCTTTTGTATATGGGAATTACGCCAATCAGCGTCTAGATTAACTTAAAAGTTAAGAAGTTTTAAACTAGTGAATTGTTTATTTGAATTGCCATTAAATCAAATATTGCTAGGGAAATGATATTTGTGTAACAGGAGGGAGGAAACACCAGAAAAAAAAAAACACTTCCTCACCAAGTGCCCTGGATGAGGATCGAACCCGGCCCTCCTGTGTGAAAAGCGAGCGTTCTAACATAAGGCAAATCTGGACTAGAAAGTCTGGCAGTAAACCACTCTATTATATCTACTACATGCATATACAACACAACAATACCACGACTAGCTCAGTCCTGCTACATTCTTCCCCTGTTATCTTGAGATTTCCCACCTTAGAAATCTCGCACACAACCTTTCCGTGGGTTTTTTGTTGGGCGCAAATGTAACAGGAAGGAGGAAACGCCAGAAAAAACCACTTCCTCACCGAGTGCCCTGGATGAGGATCGAACCTGGCCCTCCTGGGTGAAAAGCAAGCATTTTAACACAAGGTTAAAAGATCCGGACCAGAAAGTCTGGCAGTAAATCACTCTATTATATCTACTAAATGTATATACAACACAATAATACCATGACTAGCTTAGTCCCGCTACATTTGATTAAGCGTTAAACAGTTATCTCCCTTGGTCTTGGGGGTTCTTTTAATGCTTCTGAGAGCTACAAGAGGCCCATTCTACTTTGTGTACTGTGACTGTGCAAGTGTATTTGACATACAGCGGTTGCTATCGAAGTATCATGAGATTGTCCATATAAATGGAGGGAGGAAACTCCTTGAATAAATCCACTTCCTCAATGGGTGCCCAGACTGAGGATCGAACCCTTCTAGAAAAGTGAGCATTCTACCACAAGGCAGTAAATCACTCTATTATATGGCCTCTATATGACACTACAACACAACACTACCTCAGCCCGCTACATTCCTCCCTGTTATCTTAAGATTTTACACCTTGGAAATCTCGCACAATGCCTCCAAGTGTTTTTTATTAGAAGAACAAAAAATTTTATTTTCCTTACAGAATGAAAGTGTGGTATTAACTGAAGATGGTGTTAAATTTACAGCTGATGCATATGGGGTCAAAGGTTACAACAAATATGAAATTGATTTAGAATTTTATCTGCCAGTTGATCCTGATGTAAGTCTACAGATGTTTATTGTGTGTATGTGGAATTATAGTCATTTTGTACCATGACCATTTTGTACCATCCATTTCATACCATATCCATTTTGTACCATAATCTTTGACCATTTTGTATACACTAAAGCCATTTTACCATAAATTACAACCACATAACTACCATTTCGTACCATATGATAGTGAAGTGTAACCAATTCCTACAATAAATTTCGAATCATAGTGAAAGTCTCTCTCTCTCTCTTCTCTCTCTTCTCTCTCTCTCTCTCTCTCTCTCTCTCTCTCTCTCTCTCTCTCAAAACGTAGTTCTTACATGATAGTAAAGTTCTTTAATGAAAACTCAATAAGAGGAACATCTTCAAAAAAAAACGCTTGGTCTTTGAGAATCAGTGTTAAAAAACAATGTTTTTAGCTGAACTAGGGGCATCAGATCAATAACAAAGGCCGGGTCACAAAATTTCCAAATGATAAAGTGGAGAATCTTATCAATGTTCTTTCTCTTCCTGTTCTTCATATCAGGCTAATTAATATTAATAAGTAACACTTTAAAAAAATCTTATTAATAATTGAAGAACCTTTTTTAAAATTATAATCAACAAATAATGTCATTATATTTTATAAATATGGTACGAAATGGTAATATTTTCATGTGCAGATTTTGAATGCATTATTATTATAAAAATTTGCTAGTCATTTCGTACCATAGAAATGGAAAATTTGTGTGTGTGTTGTGTGTGTGTGTGTGTGTGTGTGTGTTGTGTGTGTGTGTGTGTGTGTGTGTGTGTGTTAAAATTCACAATTTTAAAGATTTTCCAATCAGTTTTTGTTCCATAAAGTAACATATCAAGTAACATTATAGGCAACTCAAACACTCTTTTATTTTAAGAAATAATAAAAGATTTCACTTACTTTTGACTGCAATTGCTTCAATTCACCCAACTGATAAAAGAAAAGGTACTGGTAGAAATGTTGGGAGTTAAGCTTGGGATATACTGGTGTCCCACTATGTTTCCAACCCTGGTAGCTAATGACTATATTTCACAAATATTAAAAATTGGCTACTACTAATTTTAAATTTTACTGCTAATTTTACTGATTTTAAATTTGTTGAAACATAGACCTAACTGAAACCATAATAACGTGAGGCGATGGGTTTAGTACAGAATTTACCTTACCAAAAATTATTTAAAATGTCAGTTATATATTTCCAGAATTTTGTCATTATACATGAAATGTCTTATTTTGACAGAATAGTAAGTACAGAGTACAAGGTAGAGCTGTAGAATTCCAGATACAAAAATCAGGTGATGGAGAGGTCTGGCCAAGATTGACTCGTGAAAAAGTCAAATATCCCTGGCTGAAGATTGATTTTGACAAAGTGGCTTATGAAGATGAATCAGATCAAGAACAGGAAGAAGACCCAGTAAGTTACAGAAATATGGTCTAATGCTATCTACACTATTGTTGGAATTGTATTTTGAAAATCTCTTATTAGCTCACCTAACCGAAGGTCATGTGAGCTTATGGCATAGCGCAGCGTGTGTATGTGCGTGCGTGTGTGCGTGCGTGCGTGTGTGCGTCGTTAACACCTATTTTCGACTTCTCCTCTGAAACTACTGGACAGTTTTTAATGAAACTTTGTCAGAAGTATATATGGGCCGGTGCAATTCAGATTTGTTCGTGGCGTTGCTATGGCTACCATAACTAGGTCAAGGTGACCTAGGGGTGCAAAAATCTTAAAAAATCTTCTTCTCCGAAACCAATGATTGGAGAAAAAATCTGATGTGATATTTGGCTTCTCTAGGGTCTTAAGCCTATAGTTTGTTCATTTTGTGAAATTCGGATAAAAAATAGGTTACGCGTTTTTGCGTTTAATTTTGAAAAAATCGTAAAATAGCTTCAAACTGTTATAACTTGACTATTTGACCAGATAATGACATGGGGTTTTCAGTTTTGACATCTTCTTGTTAGTATCTTCAAAATGAGGTCAAGGTCGATTGTGAAGGTCGTGACCTAGTTTTTTTTACCTCTGATTATAATTATTATCTCGAAAACTATAAACTTTTTGTATAGGCATGTATATTAGAATGTTGTAGGTATTGATACAACGATCATTTTGATGTATAGAAAAAGGTCATGGGTTCAAAGGTCAAGGTCACAGATGTGAAACAATACTGAAATGGTTAATTATCTCGAAAACTTAAACTTTTTGTATAGGCATGTATATTAGAATGTTGTAGGTATTGATACAACAATCATTTTGATGTATAGAAAAAGGTCATGGGTTCAAAGGTCAAGGTCACAGATGCGAAACAATACCGAAATGGTTAATTATCTCGAAAACTATAAACATTTTGTATAGGCATATATATTAGAATGTTGTAGGTATCGATGCAACGATCATTTTGATGTATAGAAAAAGGTCATGGGTTCAAAGGTCAAGGTCACAGATGCGAAACAAAACCAAAATGGTTAATTATCTCGAAAACTATAAACATTTTGTATAGGCATGTATATTAGAATGTTGTAGGTATTGATACAACGATCATTTTGATGTATAGAAAAAGGTCATGGGTTCAAAGGTCAAGGTCACAGATGTGAAACAATACTGAAATGGTTAATTATCTCGAAAACTATAAACTTTTTGTATAGGCATGTATATTAGAATGTTGTAGGTATTGATACAACAATCATTTTGATGTATAGAAAAAGGTCATGGGTTCAAAGGTCAAGGTCACAGATGCGAAACAATACCGAAATGGTTAATTATCTCAAAAACTATAAACATTTTGTATAGGCATATATATTAGAATGTTGTAGGTATCGATGCAACGATCATTTTGATGTATAGAAAAAGGTCATGGGTTCAAAGGTCAAGGTCACAGATGCGAAACAAAACCAAAATGGTTAATTATCTCGAAAACTATAAACATTTTGTATAGGCATGTATATTAGAATGTTGTAGGTATTGATACAACGATCATTTTGATGTATAGAAAAAGGTCATGGGTTCAAAGGTCAAGGTCACAGATGTGAAACAATACTGAAATGGTTAATTATCTCGAAAACTATAAACTTTTTGTATAGGCATGTATATTAGAATGTTGTAGGTATTGATACAACAATCATTTTGATGTATAGAAAAAGGTCATGGGTTCAAAGGTCAAGGTCACAGATGCGAAACAATACCAAAATGGTTGATTATCTCAAAAACTATAAACTTTTTGTATAGGCATATATATTAGAATGTTGTAGGTATTGATACAACGATCATTTTGATGTATAGAAAAGGTCATGGGTTCAAGGGTCAAGGTCACAGATGCAAAACAATACCAAAATGGTTAATTATCTCGAAAACTATAAACTTTTTGTATAGGCTTGTATATTAGAATGTTGTAGGTATTGATACAACGATCATTTTGATGTATAGAAAAAGGTCATGGGTTCAAAGGTCAAGGTCACTGATGCAAAACAATACCAAAATGGTTAATTATCTCGAAAACTATAAACTTTTTGTATAGGCATGTATATTAGAATGTTGTAGGTATTGATACAATGGTTATCATGATGTAAAGAAAAAAGTCATTGGGGTTTAGTACTTATGTGTTCTTTAAATCTATCAGCTAGCCATTAGTTATCAGGTGAGCGTATCAGGCCCACGGGCCTCTTGTTTTTCCATTCCCTATAGCCAAAATCGCCATTTACTTCTAATTTCTTAGAAATTCTTTCAAAAAGTAAATTTGCAAATTTGAATAAATACACTTTAAAAAGAAATTTTGTGTATTTTCACAAATTTTAATATTTGGTTTCTAATAATTTTAGAATTTTAGTAAGCTAGGTATGGTGTATAAAGGATGAAAATTGTCTAATAAATAATAATATACAGGTATGTGGAAATTTGAGGATTAAGGGGAGATAATAAGCAGAATTTATGAATACTTACGGAATATGCATAGGATTTTGATAAATAATCATGTTAGAATACGAAGTAATCTCTGTAGTATCCAAGTATAATCATTGTTGTATGAAGTTTCAGTATTAGAGTCGAATATAATACTGGTAATTGTAATATTTTGTAGACCATGTATAAAGAGCAACTGGATAAAATAGAAAAAGAACTCCTTGAAGGAGCTGAACAAGGTATGGTTAATAAACATAATAGTATATGGAAACAGTGGTGGAAATAAGTCAACATTTATAACTAGTTCTTAATTTGATAATTTCTACATTTTCTTTTGTGGAGGCTATTTAAAAAGTAACCAATCCTTCCCAAAAGTTACCAGTCTCGGACTGTGAGACTGGCTGTTATTTCGAATGTCATATACAATGTATCATTTATGTATCAGGTTTAACATCCTAGTAAAGTGTATTCACTTGTATTGAGATGCCACCAGCTGTAGATGAAGTTTATATGTTTAAGATTTAAATAAAAGAAAAATATTTGTAATTTCATTTATATCTGGACAACTGATTTTGTTTATTAATTGTATTTTTCAGGTCCAGATTTCACAATCAGCTACCTATTTTTGTACAACTTATTCCAGTTTGTGGGATTTGCTTACATTGTTACAGTGTTGTGTTATAGATTCATACGTAACAGAGATGGTAAGTTTGTTACCATGGATACGGTTATTTCTGTACAACTTATTCCAGTTTGTGGGATTTGCTTACATTGTTACAGTGTTGTGTTATAGATTCATACGTAACAGAAATGGTAAGTTTGTTACCATGGATACGGTTATTTCTGTACAACTTATTCCAGTTTGTGGGATTTGCTAACATTGTTACAGTATTGTGTTATAGATTCATACGTAACAGAGATGGTAAGTTTGTTACCATGGATAAGGTTATTTTTGTACAACTTATTCCAGTTTGTGGGATTTGCTAACATTGTTACAGTATTGTGTTATAGGTTCATACGCAATAGAGATGGTAAGTTTGGTACCATGGATACAGTTATTTTAGTTGATATGCTATTTGTGTTGCCTTTTTGTGTTATGAATCTGGTTATTCAATTTACTTACTATCTTGAACCTGGTCCATATTTTCTTCTGTATATTTGTTCAAACCTAAGGTAATTACCTAAATACCTGTAATTCAGATTTATTGTTAGCTCAAGTTAAATGTAACAATGAGACTATATGTACAGTAAAACTTTGATAATTTGAAGACCATTGTTTCAAGTTTTCCAGTTTTCCAAGATTTGCATGGATTTCCAGGTCTTTCAGTTTTCAAGGTTAGAATAATGAAAAGAAGAAGAAGAAGGAAAAAAGAAGAAAACAACAAATGTTATGACCAAATAATGTTTTCAGTCATTGACACTTTAGTTACCGTAACCATGGTATTCAAGTACCGTAATTGACTTCAGAGTTATTAAATTTCTGCTGTATCACTATAATATGATTATTTTGTGATTAGTACCCGTATACGTTGATTATCAGATTATATAAACTGTATTGTTTTTACATTTACAGAAGCTATTGTTAGTGGTTTTGAAGCTGTTGGTACACAGATGATGATATGTCAGGGAATAGCAATTCTAGAAATTTTACATCCAATGATGGGTCTGGTAAAAACAAGTGTTACAGCACCAGCCATGCAGGTTTGTACAAATAACATGGAAATGCATTAGTTGTTAGCTGTTAATGGAAATTTTTGCATTGGGAAAATGCTTAGAATGATGCTTTAAACCTGAGTCAAAATTATTTGTGGGAACACATAATTTAACTGTATATCATGATTCTATGGGCTGTAAGTTCAATCCCAAGGCAATCAGTCTGCAGTGCAAGGTTTATAACCATCATAGCTGTTATTATTCATTTATTTTGTAGCTTGATGGACTGAAATTATATTATACATATATCCAAGTACTGGTACATAAATGACCTATATTGCACATGAATCCATAAAGGACAAAATATGGAAGTTAACATACATGATATTGGGCAGCAATGTTGATGGTAATGGTGGTAGTGGTGTTAGTGGTAAGTTGTGGAATTGAAAAGGAAATCCAAGCACGGAGAAAAAACACCAACATTCAGGAAGCAAATAGACAATTTTTTTCTATAGAGAAGGTATTAAATGTATGTAACATATTTACTTTCAGGTGTTTGGAAGAAATTTTGTATTATTTGTGGTTATATTACATGAACCACGGCTACATGAGGCTCCAGCTTTATATGCCTTGTTTTTTGTTTGGAGTGCTATAGAATTAATTAGGTAAGTTTATTACAGTTATGAGTGAATTTATGTGACCTTAATTTGTCAAATGTCATAGAATTATAGAATCACTTCTTGTTTTGTTGTCTCGATATAAGTGAAATATTTTTGACTGAGACGTTAAACACCATTACCCAGTACTCAACTCTCAACTCACTTCTTGTTTTGCCAAATAGAGAAATCGCAACCCAAGTTGTAATAAATTTAGTCCAGAACAAGGGTTAAGTTTACCCTATCTTGCAACACAAGTACCTCACAATACATGAATTTGATTAACAATCAATCTTGGAATACATGTAATGTAATTTTGTTTTGAATTACAATGTAAATTTAAACCATACATTTATTGGCATACATTTAACCCTTTTCAGCACAAAAAAAAATATATTGCTGTGCCCGGTTGCATGTGGTATCTGTTTTTAAGACCACTTACAAATTACCTCATGACTTTAATTTCTAAATGTTGAGTGCTTAACAAAAGAATAGTCACTACCTTGTTTCAAGTCTTGGTCAGACCTGACCTTCACCTACATACAGAGCAAAGGCTCTACCAACTGACCACTCAAAGTGACAATGCTTTTTAGAAAGTTTTAAGTTAACTCCCTTACTCTTAACATTGGAATAAACCAATAGCAACATTTTAATGTTGTTCAGTAAAAAAAATAAACATGTTTAGAAAACAATTGCAAAAACTGAAAATTATTGCACCCAGACAAGTTAGAGTAATAATAGATAACTCTCTTAGACTTTTGTTTTATCTTAAACTATTTTCCTGTTTTCTTTCAGGTACCCATTCTATATGCTATCAACAATAGAGAAGCCATTAAAAGTAGTCACTTGGTTGAGATATACCATATGGATTCCACTTTATCCACTTGGAATCTTTCTAGAAGGTAAATTCATGTACTATTGGCAAACAAATACTTGCCTACCCTTACAATTTTGGAAGTTGTACACCTATTATGACCTTATCCAGTTAACACTCACGACTAAAAATAAATATGTTAATTTTTGGAAATTGGAGTTTAAACCGTTTTGTAGTCCATGTATTATATATTGAACTTCCTTCAATTTGATTTGAACAAATGGCAATGTGTAAATACTGTCCAAGAGCGCAAGATGTGGATCCAGTGTTGTATATTTGTTTAAAAATGGTTTCTTAACGTCATGGTCATGAATGTGAAAATGCTCAGGATCTTCTGCCACATAGAAAAGTGAAGAAGAAACAATAAAAAACTTCAAACCAGAGTATTCTACAGCATATCCATGTTTTCGTTGAGTCGACTACAGGAATAAATCCTTACAACTGATATTGTAAAACCTACAATCAAAATTTAACAAAACTTACTCCTAGTCTTAAAGTTGGGTAGGCAAGTATGAAAATAAACTGGTTTTGCAGGTTATCTGCCCTATTCACTACAGAAAAGAAGTTGAAATAGTAATAAATAGATAAAACATATAAAATGTAGAGGCTACATGGCCCCTTTAAATCTTTATTCCTGATAATGAGCTTTCGAATAGATTTCTGAAAAATTGGATTTGTTTACATGGAAATGGAAATTTTTCTTTCATTCAATGCAGTTTAATGTCAGAACAAATGGTGCCTCAGTTTACATATGACCAATTGTATTTTGATATAATTTGCCACATTTTCTAATTATTCGATTGGTCCTGTACCGGGAAATCAGGAAATTGCAAATTCACACTGGTCACATCATCATGACAAGGGTTACATATCCTTTTAAAGTTATCCTCATTTTTCTTGTAAGTTCTGTCATGGCCTGTGCTACACTCTTAGTTTAAATCACAAAAATTGCAAATAACTTTGGGGTAAAGCATAGACTAAATCAGTATCAAATTCAGCTGCTATAAATAGTTTTGATGAAGATTTTGTTGATATTTTTAATGACTGGATTAAGAACATTTCATTATAGAGTCATAATCTCTTTGCCAACTTAATTTGAATTTCAAGTACATATATGTTGGTAATTTTGATCCAACATGAAGAAGTTTCAGAAAACATGAAGTTCCTAGTAATTTTTAACAGTAAACAGAGTAGAAATCACTAGTTGCTTTACCATCACCAACCTTCCAAAGAAAATGGGAAATTAAATTTGAAAATTTGTCCTTGCATCCATTAAGACTTTTCTTGTCTAGAGTAATTCTCCAAAGCTATGAAGCATGAAGCACTATATCACAAAAAAATATTTCCTGAGAGTTATGGTCCTTAGAAAATAAGTGCATGTCACAAAAAAGTACAAATGTATCTGCAGGCTGAAAGTGGGGGGGGGGGGGGGGGTTCAGGTCCTAATTCATTGAATTTGCTTGTTCTATTTTTAATTTAACTTAGTCACTAGTGAAAGTTCATTTAAGTTCATTGAAATTATTTTACTGGCCAACAAATACCCTGTTACACATGTATATGTCTTAGAATGGAATAAAAAAAGCTTATTTAACAGAATTGTTTTGTTTTTTGTATTTTACAGCAACAATAATCATAATGGCCATACCGTTATACATGCAGACAAAGGTGTTCTCTTTACAGTTACCTAATTCATACAACATGGCATTTTATTTCCCGTGGTTTTTAGCAGCTTATTTGGTTATCTTAGCAATTGGTAAGTCTATGTATTATTTGATCTATATACAGTAAAACCTGGTTATAAAGACCATCCTTAAAAATCTGGACTTTATAGACAGGTGGTGTTTATTTAAAGGTTCTTTTTGGTGAAAAAATAAAGATCAGGGACTGGTCTTACTAGGCAGGTGTTTTGATAGATGGTGATCAACCATAGTTATAAACAGCAAACTCTGGTTATAAACAGCAAATTCTGGTTATAAACAGCAAATTCTGGTTATAAAAATCATCCCTGATGGGTCCTAAGAAAATTGGACTTTATAGACAGGTGGTGTTTATATAAAGGTTCTTTTCGGTAAAAATTGGTTATATTAGATACTAGTAATAAGTATGAGGAAAAACTCAATTATTTAATGAAAATGGCTGAATTTATAAAGCAGTCATGTCCTTCTTCAGGTTACAATACTGTAAACATATTTAATTTCACAGTACAGGGAATTTAGATATCTCCTTGTAGTTAAATGTTCACGTTTTTGAAACATGTTCTTTAACACAATAAGCACAATGTTATTTTCGCGTAAAATAAATGACTGAAATAAGCGAAAATTAGCACACTGCTAAAATAAATATGTTTACAGTATTCAAATTGTTAGACAACCAATGTGCAGATTACATGTCTTGCATGAAAAGTCGCCTCCTTATTGATAATAGAAACCAATGATGGTGATAATGGCACAGACAAGTATGTGACCACCATCATACTATTCTTCTGCCATTTTAGGAGAGATAAAATCAATACTAACCATTTGATGAAAAATTTAACCTCATCTTGTTTGATGGGCAGACAAATGAAAACTGGTTCTACTGTCATATCTTTTCCATTTTATTTTGTAGCTGGATATTCTATGTGTAACTACATGTATAACTACATATTATCCATTTTATTTTGTAGCTGGATATTCTATGTGTAACTACATCTTATCCATTTTATTTTGTAGCTGGATATTCTATGTGTAACTACATCTTATCCATTTTATTTTGTAGCTGGATATTCTATGTATAACTACATATCCATTTTATTTTGTAGCTGGATATTCTATGTGTAACTACATCTTATCCATTTTATTTTGTAGCTGGATATTCTATGTGTAACTACATCTTATCCATTTTATTTTGTAGCTGGATATTCTATGTGTAACTACATCTTATCCATTTTATTTTGTAGCTGGATACTCTATGTGTAACTACATCTTATCCATTTTATTTTGTAGCTGGATACTCTATGTGTAACTACATCTTATCCATTTTATTTTGTAGCTGGATACTCTATGTGTTATTACATCTATAACTATATCTTATCCATTTTATTTTGTAGCTGGATACTCTATGTGTTATTACATCTATAACTACATCTTATCCATTTTATTTTGTAGCTGGATATTCTATGTGTAACTATATGTATAACCAGAGAAAGAAGGTGCTCGGAAACAAAAAATCTAAACTGAACGGAAAGAAGACATCATGATTTATCAAAATGGTAACTTAGTTATAAAAAATTGTGACATCATGGAAGTAGTAGACTTATAGGAATTTTCTAGCTATTTTGTATTTTGTAATATATTTTATAAATCCAGGTTTTACATTATGTGCAATGTTTATAGTGTTTCATTATGATGAAAATATGGAGTTGAGTATTTTCCTGTGTTGTTGGAGTCCTGGTGTTAAGTTTTACATCAGTATACAGTTATTTCACGGCTCAGGAATAAGTTTCACTGTTTGTTTAGTTATAAAAAGATTCATGAACTGTGTCATGCCTCTCTTAAACCTACAAATACAGCAAAAACTACTTTATTATTTATGTAGGAGATTATTATTCCATTCATAAAGAAGATAAGGTATTAATATTTTTGTCTTTGTCTTTTTGCAAGTGACATCTTAAATACAACTGTGTCTGATTTTGTACCTAGATATCAAAATTTTTAACGCAACTTGACTTCAGAGAATAAACTATATCATCAGTCATTTTAAAAGATGAAAGGTTACAAGAAATTATCTAATCATGCCTACAGTTCTTGTGCCACAAAATTATAAATTCCAGCTGGTCAGATGTCAAGACTTCCAGATCTTATATACCTAGTGGTTGACATAAGGAGAGACCTTGGCATGTTAACCAGAAGTCTTCTGGGGGGATAATAAAATGCCTACCCTATAACTGTATGGAGCTTGGGTGTCATCCTCTATTACTTGTCTATGGAGGTTTCCCATTCAAAGAGTTTAAACATTCAGCAGATGCTCAAATTGTTGTAAAGTCGAGCCTTGTGTTGACCATAAGAGCTTTGGCTAGACATCTTATTCCCTATATTTTTTTCTATGATTAATAAACTTCAACATCAAGTTGAGAAAGACAACACATATAATAATTGTTGTTTATGTGTATTTTTGTAGTTTCATTTTTTATGAAAAATAAGTAGGTTGATTATAGAACTTTGAGTTTTTAAAATAGTTTCTTTGAGTAGCAATAAAAACTGGTGCAGCACTACTACTGTTAGTTAATAACTGTGTTAACAATCATATTATTTGTCAGCATTATGATTCTGTGTGGCATATATATTTATTATTTTGATTAAATTTTGATAAAAATTATATTTGCTAATTTTATGCACTATGTAATGATGTGAATGTTTATAGAATTATCCAGGTAAAACAGACCATAAGCACAGTAGAAATATGATCTAATATGCCTAATTGCCACCTCTATATAAGGACCACCAGGTACATTGTACTAAAGTTTTATTCTGAATGCTTTTTATTCATGTTTGAACCTGTATAGAAGAGTCACCTGCCTATAAAGGTCACCTTTACTGGTCTTTAACTGAGGTTGCCTGTATAGACAGGCCTGACTATGGTCTAATTCAAGGCAAGCATTCAAAAATAATTGTGAAAACTGATGTTTTTTGTTCGATTTTCTGTGTTGTGAATAAGTGATTTAACTTCAAAGTTTTATCGCGAATTAAAATACATCTCAGCTCTATACATTTCATATTCATGTATATTTAAATTGATTTAAATATTTAAGGCAGTTTCTTATGAAATAATTGTTTCACTTTGTTTTCTCTTGGTTTGTGATATTGCCTTTGTTGCCTTTTGGTCTAATTACATATTTTCATATCCACATGTTTACAATGTCTAGGACTGAATCCATTGATTCCATTCCATACTTGGTTTTAAATTCCCTCCTCATTCCAAAACTAACACTTGAATAAGATATATTTTTACTACTGATAAAGTTAAGAATGAGATTTATCTCCCTTGAATTTTGTTACTAGTGATTGTCATTATTTAATAATACTTTAACTTGTTTTATTTCTATGCATGTTCTGGCAAGTCGTTTATCGAATGTCTATTAAGTCAAAACCAAATAGACAAGTGTTTCACACATGGGTAAATGACAAAGAATTACACATTGAATATAAAACATGTAAAGATAAAATATAAGAAAGAAATACATTTGTAATCACTGCTTAAATTAAGAACACCCTGTATGAGTATTGTTATTTAAAACAAATACATGTACATGTATATATAGCATTATTCTTAACCATCAAATGGTACTATATTCATTGAAGATATGTGAAAGGACTGTAAAGATAGAATTGATATACATGAATTAAATGTGTCAGTAGTGTTGTAATATTAATTATTTCCATATAGATATCAATTATGAAGCAGATTTACAATATAAACAAGCAAATTCAGTGAATAAGAATCCACCACTATTAGGTACTTTTTGTGATATTTATGTTTAAAGGGCCATAACTCCTAGGAAAATAAGCAAACCAACTTGGGTTAATTAATGGTATGCACATATATCAGTGTTGATGCTTTACACCAAGTTTCATAAAATGGCACTTAATAGTTTTGGAGAATTAATCTGGACAAGAAGTGTTTGGATGGTTGGATGGACGGAAGCTTGAATTTAATAACCCACCCCTCTTTCTTCAAAAGGCAGAGGATGAAAATGACATCCTGATCTCTATTGGAACCAAAGATAGAAATATATTATCATTACTGATTTTAGAACTAAGTTAATTATTTATGTTTTTTGCTGTTTGTTATTGTATGAATGTGTAATTTTGATTAGGATGTGGATGATAAAATAATCCCTATGCACCTGTAGTTTTCCTATCACACTCAAGACAAATTAATGGCAAGTTGTGTTTTATAGATAGTGCTAGTAACATTATGATGATTATGATCAGCAATAGAATTGCAATTTTGAATCATGATAATTTAATTCATTAAATTTTAACTGTTGTTATTAAAAATAAAGTAAAAATTGAAAGAATATTAGTGTTTAGTTGTTTGTAGGCTTAACAGGGCCCTGAAAAAATTTTATGGCCGTCATCACAATATTGTTGATAAGTTTGTTGTCTCTGTGTCCAGGATATATTTGATTTCCCATAGTTCTATGTTCCTTTCACTTGTGTGGTGGGTGTAACTAGCTAAAGAGTAGCTGCTTACAATTCCAGAACACCCGACCTCACTTCCATGGTGGACATTCAAGTTTTGTCAGTTTCAAAGTTTTTACTTTGCTTGTGGATTGTGATTCAGACATGGAATTGTATGTTTGTTTTCGACTGACATATTTTGTGAAATAATTATTTTGTTGTTGGTAGTCTTTATACTTTTGGTACAGTTTGAAGATAGAATTGAAATTACTGGCACTCTTAATTCTACAAGCATCAAGCTGGTTGGATTCTGGCACTTTATATACAAATAAAAGCCTATTGGATCTGACATCGAGATGGTGCTTATCCTATTCTCAGTGGTGTTAAGAAGCTTACAGTACAAGACTTTCTTTTGAATGGAACACCACTCATTGTCATGTGTGTAGTATCTATTCACTTATTGGTTTGATGGACCTTAGAGATATGCAGTGTCTTGCTCAAGGACATATCACACAGTTCAACTTAGGAACAAAACCCCCACCTTTAACCACAAAGGTCAGGTTTCTGAAATTCAGTGTTTTGAAAATTAGTTGTAGATTTTGTTTTCACTAGGTACACAGAATTTGGAAATGAATCAACAATTTCTCTAAAAGAGACTATAAAATTTGTCATGGTTGTTGTGACAAAAACAATCATTGACTGCTCATTGCCATATATAAGTTGACTACATTGATGTAAAACATTTTTCTAATATTTTTTTCGTGAAAATCACGCTGGAGAGAAGGTTGAATTTGAGCAAGGTTGTAAATGACCGCTGGTTGTATTTTGGTAAAAAAAAATATGTTTGCTGTGTTCAATAAACACTAAAGTACCAACTTGCATTGAAAAATGTCGGGGTTCTTTTAAAAGTGGCATACCATGTAGAACGGGCGCGTATGCAAAGCTACAATGCTTCAGTAGTAGAGGTTAGACTTGGTGTTGAACGGAAACATATTTCTGCCAATAACAACCAAAGAACTCCAAACCACTAACAACTATAACGGTGGAATAAAATAATGGTATTTTAGAACCCAGTTCAATATCAATTGTTGCTTAAAAAAGTGTTGCCGCTTATTGTAAAAAAAGAATAGCTGGCTTGTATCAATATATATGAAATAAATATATTGACAGAGATATGTAATCAATCATTATTTCTGCTTGTTTGGAGTTGTTCGTCTAGTCAGCCACCAGTGGCATTTCTCTATATGCACTTCTTCTAAATGGACATTCCTAATGTGCAATGTTTCCGAGTTATTGCATTTTTGTTGTCGCTAGAGTTTCATATTTTCTGGTACCAAATATCAATTTGTTATTTGCTTCTTTGTTGATGTTTGTTTCGTTTAAAACAATGTTTTGTTTACATCGTCTTATAGTATATTTTAAATCTTAACAGACTGAGGATTTACATTTTCTTTGTTAAAGCAACATATGTTTAGTACCTCATCAATTCTGTGTAATGCGACGACACTGGCTTTTGCACTGTCTATGACATTGGGTATTGTATTAGCTCTATCAGGTTGATTGTATGCAGTTAAAATACGACCCAGTCAAAGCTTGTCATTTACGTGAAAAAATAGTAATTGAAACCATACAAACAAGGAAATGAGTTTTTGACCAAATCGTTTTGGTCGGCAATTGTTCAAGCTTTTGCCCAAAACGTTTTTTTGTTATAGTAATGGTCCTAACTGTTTTGTTTAGAAAATGTTTAAAGTTTTTGTCTAAAATATTTTACTTGACATTTTTAAAGGCTTTTTTTCAAAATGTTGTGTTTGTTCATTGTTCAACTTTGTCCAAAACGTTTTTGCTTGGTAAATGTTAAACGGTTTTATCTAAAAAGTGGCAAATATTAAAGGTTTTATCCTAATTGTGTTGTTTGGAAATTGTAAAAAAAATTGCACAAAATGTTTCGTTCGGTCATTGTTCAAGTGCTTGTCCAAAATGTTTTGCTCACAACTGTTTGAAATTTTGAATGCCAATTGTTAACGTTTTTGTTTAAATTGTGTTGTTTAGAAAATGTTAATTTTTTTTGTTCTAATATTTTGCAAAGTCATTGTTCGAGGGTTTGTTCAAAATGTTTTGCTAAGGAATGCTGAAAGTTTTTGTCCAAAGTGTTTTGCTTGACAATGTACGAAAGCCTATAAGGCTCTTGAGTGAAAAATTACTATTAAAAGGCGTCATAACACAAAATAAAGCCGTTCACTTCGCGTTATAATGCCTTTCATTTTGCGTCCTTACGCCTTTTAATTTTTGTATTCATGAGCCTCAGGCTTTCGTAAACAATGATTCAAATTTTCTCTAAATGTTTTTTTTTTTTTTTTTTTTTTTTGTCAAATTTTATCTACGCACTCTACTCTCCAGAACTATTTTTAACAATGCTTTTGCAAATTAAAACGCCTACAACTGTCTGTAAAGATAAAAATCTGAGTAATTACCTTGATAATTTTATCTTGGTGATTATGTATTGTATAGGACACCTGCATTACATATTCTGCATAGAAAAGTGTTTCACAGTACGCTAATTTTGTTGCTTACCCTTCTGGAGAACCCACTGTGACCTCACTTCCCTGCATGGCGGAAGTTTTAGCTTAAGTTTTACTTTGTTTTTTTTTATTTTCTGGATTGTGATTTGAACATGGATCGGTATGTTTGTTTTTGTTGAAAATGAAAGTTAAAAACATGAAAAAAACCATAGAAAAGCATCTTATTATATGCAAAACAAATTTAATACTATTAACCAATAAATGATGAAGATATATTCATTACATTATTTTAACCGATCAACTTCTAGTGTTAACTTATTTCATATAACCGACAATAGCATAGTATAATAGCGGATGTAGCTAGCTAAACAGGAAGTGCTTAACATTCCAGAGCACCCGGCCTCACTTCCATGGTGGAAGTTCACGTGTTTAACCTTACTTGTCAGTTTCAAAGTTTTTACTTTGCTTCTGGCTTTGAATTTTGACGTGGATTAGTATGTGTTACCCATAAGTGTGTGCTTACGGAATAAAGAGTTGACATTGAAGCCCTTACGTGGAATGAAAATTGGGTTCAACAAAAAGAGAGAGTTCGTGTTTTCCTAATGAATACCTACCGGTAAAGTGCAATGTCAATTAAATTCATAATTTCACAGATTTGTCAAAAGTATTACAAAATTATATTTTTCTATCTTTAAAATACTAGTACATATTCAGTGGCATTATAATTGTTAAAAAAGTTAAAAATTACATTTATATGTGACAAGAAGAACCGTACACAACGGTGAAACATGTTTTACAAATAATAAATTCAGTTATGTTTTAGAAAACATCTTAACTTATTTTTAAGTTTTTAATATATATATATATATATATATATATATATATATATATATATATATATATATATATATATATATATATATATACAGTCAAACCTGTCTATAAAGGCCACCCAAGGGAACCAGTAAAAGTGGCCTTTATGGGCAGGTGGCCTTTATATACAGGTTCATATAATATAAATAAAGAGCAATTGGGATACAATTTTACTGGCCTTTGTAAGCAGGTGGCCCTTATATAGAGGTGGCCTTTAAGGCAGGTTGGACTGTATATATATATTAAAAACAAAATTTATACAAATCAATACATTTCCAAATAAATATGAAAAATGAAATATCTCCTTTTTGCAGAACCATATACTAGTAAACGGCTAATGATCATGTGGCCGATTTAACGGGTATCAGAGAGCGCAATAAATTCAGATAAAACTCGATATATAGATCAAGGCTACACTAAGTTGATGAAGCTAGCTGTTGACCCAGTTGTTCTTTTTTGTATTATTGTATCATTTAATTCTGGTATTAATGTTTTTAGATATTCTGATATTTCGATATTGTAGCTACTTCAGCGTTTAAGCATAGTTTTTATTTGGCAATGTAGTTTTTATAAATTTACCCTACCCAGTCCGCCCATGTTTGATTGGATTGCTTACGTATTATATCCACACAAACAAATTAAAAACTCATTCTTAAATTCAAATCAGCCGTGTTGAAAAAAAAACCTTTTAGGTTGCACTGTATTTTGAAAAACAATGTTTATATCAGTTGAAAATTTTTTGTTTGACCATACCCTCCTCGGAATCTAATTATTTTTTGAAAAAAAGTTTTCACAAAATTGTTCAAGATCATTCGAGAACAGTTCCTAAAGAGCTAAGCAAAACATGCCTTGAAAATCATCGATCAAGATCGTTATCATCTATCTCTGGTTTTATTGGAAATGTTGTTCTATGCAGCTATAATGATGTCTTCAATATAGCACCAACAATTTTTTCTTCACCACAAGTCACTAGACGTCCTTAGAACTGCAGTTAAAGTGGTATTACCAAGAATAAAATAAAATTAAATTAAAGCAATTCTTAAATGTTTTCTCTATGCTGCTTTTGAATGGTATTATTTCATAAAAAAAATCAGAAGTAACACATGACAAAATTTAAAAAAGAAAATGTTTACATGTGTTCAATTTGTAATTTTTCTGAAAATGAAACATTAAACTACAAGTACAAAAAGTACAAAAGTATAAAAATGTCATCAGAATCAATTCATAAATACTATCTAACCGCTGTCGTACCAGAACCATTTCATTTGATTTTTACAAATTTGTATCAAATGGCAGTCCAAAGTCGTGTGTTTTAATGATGGCGTTATCTCAACATGCTTTTTTCCAGTCTCTTTGAGTGTTTTTAGCCATTGTAAATTGCGCGTATTTTCAGTTACCAAGAGCACGTATTTTCAGTTACCAAGAGAGCGTTTATTCAATTACCAAAAGCACGTATTTTCAGTAACAAAGAACACGTATTTTCAGTTACAAAAAGCACGTATTTTCAGTTACCAAGAACGCGTATTTTTAGTTACCAAGAGCACGTATTTTCAGTTACAAAGAGCATGTATTTTCATTTACCAAGAGTGCGTATTTTCAGTTACCAAGAGCATGTATTTTCAGTTACCAAGAGCGCGTATTTTCAGTTACCAAGAGCGCGTATTTTCAATTACCAAGAGTGCGTATTTTCAGTTACCAAGAGCGTGTATTTTCATTTACCAAGAGTGCATATTTTCAGTTACCAAGAGCATGTATTTTCATTTACCAAGAGTGCATATTTTCAGTTACAAAGAGCATGTATTTTCATTTACCAAGAGTGCATATTTTCAGTTACCAAGAGCGCGTATTTTCAATTACCAAGAGTGCGTATTTTCATTTACCAAGAGTGCGTATTTTCAGTTACAAAGAGCATGTATTTTCATCTACACATTCAAAACTCCATTAGTGTTAACTAGTCCCAGTTTCACAATCATTCTCCTTTTCCTTAACTTAAATCTTGCAACTTATGACAATATCTTATACATGAAGTACTACAAATAAAAATTTTCATTAAAATTAAATTTATTAAGCATAGAATAATCTTCAAAATTACACCTTAAATTCGTGAATATCTTGAAAACTAACAAAATCATGATTCAGCTTTCGCCAGTTTTAAGTCGCAGAAACTCTTTGTTAAGAAATGATTGTGAAACAGGAGTCTGGGGCCAGTACTCTTAAGGTTCATCATCATCATCATCATCATCATCATCATCATCATCATCATCATCATCATCATCATCATCATCGTCGTCGTCGTCATCATCATCATCATCATCATCATCATCATCATCATCATCGTCATCATCATCGTCGTCGTCGTCGTCGTCATCATCATCATCATCGACATCATCATTGTCGTTGTCGTCGTCGTAGTCATCATCATCATTCATCATCATCATCATCACCATCATCATCATCACCATCATCATCATCATCATCATCATCATCATCATCATCATCATCATCATCATTGTCGTTGTCGTCGTCGTCGTAGTCATCATCATCATTCATCATCATCATCACCATCATCATCGTCGTCGTCGTCATTATCATCATCATCATCATTATCATCATCATCGTCATCATCATCATTATCATCTTCTTCATCATCATCACCACCATGATCATCATCATCATCGCCGACATTATCATCATCTTCTTCTTCTTCTAAATTATTTAACTGATAAGGAGTTATATAACATTTTGTTGACCAGAGCCTCCTTAAATATAATTTTCTTCATATCTTCATCTTTTCTAATGACGTAGATTGTGTCGTAACAAATTACATAGGTTTATCATTGTTTATAATCCAGGGATGTTGAATACAAAGATAATTTATATGTTTGGTCATCTATTCCATTTACTGACATCATAGAAACTATAAACACGTGGATTGTTTCCAATTAAACTTCTCTCTTATCATGCCAACGTAAAAACCAAAAATAAATTTCCTAAAAACATTTTTCAATTTTTGAAATAAAAGTTTCTGATTCCAATTTTGGATGTGAATTTTTTAATCGAATAGAGTTGTCATTTAAAACTTGTGTGAATGCATTATTTAAAGAAATTAAAAAGTTGAACATGGCAGTCATTGAATTTAATATAAAATTATTTCGGTTTTAATACTGGTACAAAAATATAATGAAGTTAAATCTAGTTTTTAAAATTAAAATTTCAGTTTAAAAAAAAAAGAAAAACAAATCATGATGTGGTCTTTGCTGAACTATCAATTAAAAAGTGCCTCTTTCCAATTAATGATAAACTACTTGTAATTTTGAATAATAAATTCTAATGTACATTGTAATTATATGCACATTGCGCACTAAATCAATTTGGAACAATAAATAAATAAATAAATAAAAGTTTGAGATTTCTAAGCAGCCAATATTAGACGATAAACCCAGGTTCCCGATTTAAGACAAACACTGAATTATTTAGCATTCTTTAGAAGTATTGACAAGTTTAGATTTATTTAAAGTACCAAAATAAAAAGTTAAAATCAAGCTTGAATTTAAATCTTGTTAAAGTTAAAATTGCTAAATTAGTTCAAATAAAGAATGACGATTATAAAACTTAGTCCCATTTCCCAATCATTTCTTAACTAAAATCCGTCGAATTTGAAATCTGAAAAAATTGTTACTTTTCCAGATATTCATGGATTTAAGGTGTAATTTTGATTTTCGCTTTCAGCATATTACATCTAAATTGACGAAACCTTTTATTAGTAGTAAATTAAAATATCGCCAAAATTTACCAGATTTAAGTTAAGGAAAACCTTAAGTAAGGACTGGTTGTGAAACTTGTGACGCTAGGACCTGACCCCAGTTTCACAATCATTCCTTAGCACAGATTTTCCTTAATTTAAATTTAGCAAATTTTGGAAAATCACTTTTCGGAACTTTTTGTCACAACTAAAGACAGATGTTTTCATCTAGAAGTGATGTTTAAAATACCTGAATATCTTGAAAACTAATAAAATTGTCAAGATTTGAAATTTACCCAGATTTAAGTTAAGGAGAATCTTAGCTAAGGAATGATTAAGAAACCGGGGGCTGGTTCATCATTTATTTTTTTTAGCAATTTTCGGCATTTTTTTTTTTTACAGAACTTTGGATAAACATTTTTACCAAAAGCAGATGTTATAAGTTTTAATGATCTTCTAAATGACACATTTAATTTCTGTAATATCTTAGTAATTAACAAAACTATTTAGTTTTTTTTTTCAGATTTATAAGTTAAGGGATTCTTAGTTAAGGAATGGTTTTGACACGGAAAAGTTACTTTTAGTTGCTTCTTGTCAATTTTCGACTTCCAAAATAGACATAATGCAAGGCAAATATAAATTTTAGGTTAGGGTCGATTGTTAACTATCACTAAGTTTGGGAAGTCAAAGGATCGAAGCTGAAAGGACGAAAGAAACAAGTTGCAATGGTGAATGAACGATAGAAGCTCTTTTGCCTTCTCCATTAGCTCAAGTATAAAGGCAAAGGAACGGAATTGTGATGCTGTAGGAACGATGTAGCTCCTCTTTCGACTTCTGAAATTAACCACTTCGTTTTCCACGGACGAATAATGAACATTAATTTAAAATTGGTACTTACCGTGTACCCCAATTTTGGCAATTTTCCTAGATCTTTATGACATTAGACACTGGTGCATGCGTTTCTTTTTTCAATTTCTGCTATAACTTGAGTAAATGAACATTTCCAATAAAGGCGGTAAGGTTTAAAAGTAATTTACAGTATTATTAATGATTAATAAAAACAAAAATACCAAACCATGTCCAAACCACAATCGCAAAGGAATGTAAAAACAAACATACCAATCCATGTCCAAACCGCAATCGCAAAGGGAAGTAAAAACAAAAACGAACCATGTCCAAACCACAATCGCAAAAAAAGTAAAAACAAACATACCAATCCATGTCCAAACATCAATCGCAAAAGAAAGTAATAACAAAAATACCAATTCATGTCCAAACCACAATCCTAAAACAAAGTAAAAACTCTGAAGCTGGCAAATCAAGGTAAACACCCGAACTTCCACCGGAGAAGCTAAGCCGGGTGTTCCGGAAGGGTAAGCGCTTCCAGTAAAAGATAAAACAGATTCAAAATTAAGATTTTACTTCATGAAACAATTTCTTGGGTAACAACTACACGTATATTAAAATTTGTAACTCGTACACAAGATATATCAAATTAATAATTAAAAATAATAATAAATAATAATTTTAAAAATCATATTCAGATTCGATCTAACTTGGTACAAATAGCGACATGACAGGAACTGTTTGAACAATGATAAAAAATGATTAGATACTACTTGTCCACTTCGGCTTTTTTGTTATAATTTTTGTTCGTTATGACACAGTTCCACCGTATTGAAAATCACTTTATGCTTATTAAAATAACCAATTAATAAATTGCAATGCATTATCGAATGAACGAGTATTTTTGGAATCAAATACATAGTATATATTTGAAGAAAACTTTATGATTTTCCAATTAATAATTTAAAGTCATATGTCAAATTAAGTTTGTAGTCCAATCAGTGTTATTCTAATCATCTGGTATACTTACTTTTTTACAATAAAACCCAGACATATATCAGATGAAATATTAACACATTCATGTAAAGCCACACATCCACCTTTTCTCGTGCGCCATTTTCCTCGGAGTGTTTCCGGTTCCTGTTTGCGGCAACGTTGGGACTTGCATTGTGTTAATGGTCGCGTTTATCCCGTGAATTGTGTTAACAAGCTGTTTTATCAATGGTTTCTCTCTCAGAAATTCCGCTTCTGCCATGTCAAGTATCTTTTGCAGTCTGATGAGTGGTTCTTTTTCAAATTCATCTATCTTGTGCTCTTGTCCGGTCATATTTGCCACAAGTTTAGCCAGTTCCGTAACCAACTGGTCAAGTTGAGCGTGCGCCATTGCCAGGCTTTGAGAGACATTTTGTTCTTCTTTACCCATGGATGTTACAGTATCAACAACTTGTTGTAAGTCTTGCATAATTTTGTTCACTTTAACACGTAAGCCAGGGATTGCATTAGTTACCTTGTTTAGTATAGGAATCAAGTCTTTGTGAAAGTGGCTCAATGTATTGTTAATAGCACTTAAATCGACACCAATGCTTCGCGAGGCTGACTTCAAATTCGCATTGTCCTGTCTCAGGGATGCCATTTTCTTTTGTTCCTCTTTAAGTCTATTTTCAGCATCGGTAACAGCAAAATCCAAATCGGTATATCTAGCAACGGAAATTTCTTTGGCTGCAGCGGCTTTGACTAAAAGTTCGATGGTCTGACTGGTAAGGTTGTAGACATGTTGGTCATATTGAGATGCGGCTCTTGATCGTCTTATGGTCGATCCTGTTAAAATAGCCCGTTCAATATCCTGGACCTTTTTCCATCCAGCCTCTATGTCCTGTCTTTGCTGAATAATACGAGACTGAAGTACGTTAGCCATTATGGATCGCCTTCTGGCAGATTCCTGTAAAAACCGAGTCATGTTGCTTATTTTCATCTCTGCTTCTTTGACGGCCATATTTAATATCCTGCCTGATTCTGCCAAAGGATTAACGCTGCCGGTGTCGTCTGCTTTGCCCTCATCAGACATAGTGCTAATTATCGACTTTATATTGTCAATTTCCTTTTTTAAATTTTCCAGCTGGCTGTTTGCAAACTCATGTTGTCTGTCGGCATTATTTAAGTTTTCCTGCATATTTTTAATCAAATCACTGTTAACACCATAAGTGATTTTAATGCCTTCGAGCTGACCCTTCAAATCATCAACATTTTCTGCAACAACAGCATCAATACCTCCTGATTTTTCGCAGACGGCAGGACTAGTTCTGGGGATTGTGTATTCATAATTGCACGAGAGAGCATTAGTTATTGTCACAAACACCAAAAACCAACATCCCCTGGTTGTAATAAAATACATCTTGTATGTCAAAAGTCAATATTCAAGTGAATGTTGTAGAAGCTATCGAGCGGATAAGTGAGCTTTAAAAATGGTCAGTTTTATATAAGTATGACAGGTTAATCCTCTGAGATGTCTCTGTATATCATATATCAAGAGTGTTTAATCACAGTGATTATGATATTTGGACAATTCCGCTCTCTCATGTTTGTAATCAACATCTAGTGGTACACTCATCTGAATAACCCGGGTTCCTAGGTCGCTACAACTCTTGATCGTCATATAGAAATCTATGTCATACATACGCTTTGAAGTCAGAGATTAATTAACTTCTAATTAGTCATTGTACTTTTATGTTTCAGATAAAACGTTTACAGGATCAGGATTTAAAGGACATTGGTACTGCTGCATGTTGTTTAAGGTTTATTGTGACTTGTAAACAAAGTCATCAACTCCATAATGTCTTATACAAATTATAAACAAAATAATTTATTCCACACTACTTTACCTTATAGAAAACATTTTAATGAAGGATTGAGCAATTGTGTTACATCAGAATTACCTCATGTGGTTTTTTAGATTGTTTAATTTATCAATTAACGTTTGTCAAATGCCTACGTTAATAAACATATTGCTGATGACAAATTTGGTGATTTCCCCAATAAAACAGCTGCATAACACTTTCAAGAATAACGAGTCATTGTAGACGGTTTATCGGGGTCTGTAATTGGTTTGGAATTTATTGCATGCGGAAGAATCAATTTTTCAAAGTTAGTTACACTTGCCGATGACAAATCATTGGTGATTTCCCTAGTAAAACACCTGCATAACAGTATACTTGTGAATGGCATGTCTATGGTGATTTCCCCAATATAACTGCTGATTAACGGTTCCAAGAACAATGTGACGATTTATCAGATTGTTTCGGAATACGATATATTGGCCGGAAGAGAACACTGTTCACAGAATGTTTCGATAACGGCATTTGTGTGAAAAAGCAGACTAAAGCAATATTTTCCATATTAGATACATTTCAGCATTCAGGAGACTATAGAGTCATAAATATTAAAAAGATAATGTATGGAAATTAGACTACATATATTTACGTCTAAGCAATTAAAGCAATTGGAAGTTGGTTGGTTGGTTGATTAGTTAATAAAAATGAAGCCCGAATTCATGTCAATGTCATTCGCACATTAAGTTGTATATTTCACTGTCTTTTTCATGTCTGCTTCATTAACAAGTCAAGTTGTATATATTTCACTTTGTCTTTTACAACCCACTTAAATACTTCTTCTGCATTGCCTGTTGTTGTTTATCATACCGATGTGTTCCGACAAAGGCCTCCAAACATAGATTTTCGTTGACAATTTCTGTACTGGTATGGAACATATGTTTTTCTGATATTGCTTAAACTTCCGCAGTACCCGGTCTCATTTTTTCTGGTGGAAGTTCAGGTGTTTAACATAAGTTGTCAGTTTCAAAGTTTTTACTTTGCTTTGGGATTGTGATTTGGACATGGATTGGTGTGTTTGTTTTTTATTGCACTTGTCAAGATTTGAAATTTTTTTATTCTTTGGACAAGTGTTGCTGGTTGGCCGATGGAGGCCTATGCAGTTTTTACATGTAAGATTATGATAGCATTTAACACTAGACAGCTACAGTTGTTCCACTTATGCTGTTATAGTGATCAGCTAGATAAACATCTGAAAAAATGGGGATGATAAGCTTTGAAATAAAGCATAATGAAAAATAATATAAAGTCGTAGGTTTATTAAAACAAGAGCAATATTTCAAACCGAAAATGGAACTGCAATTTGGATGGTGACGGGTCGTCCAATAGCACTACAACTACACCATTAGACATATGATCCACTGGTCGTCTAAGACTTTGTCAGTTCTGCTCATCCCCAGCATCGAAGATGAATATCATTTTATACTTGTATGTCCTGCTTACGCCACAATCCGCAAACAACTTATTAAACCATGTCACTGGCAAAAACCCTCTTCTTTAAACTAATCCAGCTGTTGTCTGTTAATAATGTAAAACTATTATGCAATTTAGGTAATTTTTTTTATTCCGGGCGTTTAAACTAAGAAATAATCAAGATCCAATAACTTAATCTGTCGGCATTTCTCCGTATTATTACTTCATTTGTTCTGTGTGTATTGCTTGTTCATTGTTATTCATGTATGTATGTATTTTGTATTTCTTTTGTTATATACATGTTCCAATAAGTTATATAACTTACGCAAATAAAGATTGAATTGAATTGAATTGAAGACCGTGAGGTACAATTACCACATCAAAGGGCATTAACTCCAGAGTCCATGGCTTATTTTGTTTGGCTGATTTAATGTTACCTTGTATTATGTCGTGCTCTGGTTTGCGTTGGATGTTGCCGTGTATACGCGTTTCATTTGAAAATGTTATCGTCCTATTTAAAATGCATTTTAAAAAGCTCTTAAACATTTAAATGCCAAGAGATGGCCTAGTTTCATGTTTTGTTTTTATTTTTTAGAAATGGATCGTAACTGTATTTACAAAAAAACTCTGGTAAAATCGTGATTATAATGATACACACAATGCACTTAAAGTACAAACAGCACTGACAAAACAACAGCAACAGAACAAGTGGTAATGGTTTAACCAGCAATTTGTTAATGATAAGGAAGTGTAAAAATGTTTATCATTTCTGCAGCAGTATCTCACGATCACAGTATTGTTGATTAAATAAAAATATAAACCATTTTGTGGTTTTGATTTGGTTACTGGGTTCATAAAAATTTACAAGAAATTCGTGACAACTTAAGGGTAAAAAAGTTAATAATTGCTGTTTCAGTGCCACACAGCCATAATAACTTCCATGTGTTTATTCTGTAGTTACGAACACCTGTTGAAAGTTTAACACACAGCGAACGAATTGGTGTCGACTCGACAGCTCACTTCGTCCCGTTTTTAGTCTATGTTTCGGCAGCTTTTTGGCAGAAGTTTTCCTTCTCTAGGCAGTTTTTCGGTCACTAGCTATCTATAATATCTTGGGCCGGAGTTGGGTCGCTTTTTCGTTAAGAGTTAAACTTTCGACAGGTCTGTACCATACAGGTTTTACAGGTATTTTATATAATAATTAACAGGTGTATTTTGCGGTAACAAACGGGTCAGTCTTTGATAAACGTAACTCACACTTGTCGAATGCATTCTTGATAATATGTGTTATCAAAGTGAAGAAACAGATGGTTTACTTCCTGGGAAACATTGCATTCTGGGAAACCTCTGAACAGATCATAAACAATCAAGCAAATCGACGAATTAAAAAAAAATTCTCGGACGTATTAGTACAGGTACTGACTCATATAAATTACATATGATTTCACACAGTCCAATTTTCGCCGTTTTTTTCTTTTCGAAACTTACTGAATGAAATATCATTAAGAAACAGACTGCATGTAGCGTATGCGCACAGTACTCTCTACAATATCGATTTTGTAGTATTACACACGTGGCGGGTGTAGCTAGGTAAACATGAGGTGCTTACCCTTCCGGAGCACCCGGCCTCACTTCCCTGGTGGAAGTTCACGTGTCTAACCTAACTTGTCAGTTCCAAAGTTTTTTTTTTTGTTTGTTTTTTTTTTTTTTTTTAAATATTTTTATTACTCTATATATGTTACAGAAACAGAATTATCAGGCATTATCAAACCCATTTTTTACATACATCTATTTTTATAACAGCATATTAATCCAATAATTTTTTAACAAATTCCCAATTAATTCTAGTTTTGTGTACCCTTGTCGTGGAATACTGATATGTGGAACACATTTCAATCTGTTTGTAGAGACGTATCTTTTCTATTGCAATATTATATTGAGGAAATGTATTGGACATTCTACATATGTGAATATAGTATTTAATTATCAAAATACATAAGTTTAAAATGTCAGGGTGATTAATTTGCGCTTGTATTCCGAATAAAACATTATCTACTTTATTTTCTATATTCACGTTGCATTTAATTTTAACTTGATCGAAAAAAGTGTTCCATATATTTTTTACATACTGACAATCAAAGAATAAATGTTGTACAGTTTCTTTTACTTCCCTACAAAAAGTGCATAGTTCAGTCTCAAGAAGTTTGCATTTCATTAATCGACTGTTTGTAAAATAAATATTGTGGTTAATTTTATACTGAAAACCTTGAAGTTTTGTATCATCGGTAACCAGAAAACATAATTCGTATGCATTTTTCCAAAAATCATCATCATATTCAGTCCCTATTTTTTTATGCCAAATTTCTTTTGTTTTAATTTCTTTTATGTCTAAATTGTCTAAATAATATTTGTAAAATATTTTTGAACTTTTTTCTTTTCTTTCAGTTTAGAAATACAACTATTTCTGGCTTCTCTAAGCGGAACTTCTTGTAACTGAATTGCACTTTTCCAGTTTTTTTGGAATTGCATTTATCAAGCTATAATAATTTAAATAATTAACTTTAAAATCAACCTTAGCTGTAAACTCATCATAAGACATAATGTTCCCTTCATCATTTGTTAAATCCTTTATAAAATAAATATTATGTTTTGCCCATGTTTTCCAAAAGACTGTTTTATTATTTATTCTAATATTAGGATTTAACCAGAGATATTGTGAAATTACGTCATTTGGGGTTGTGGTGTAATTATTTTGTAAATTAGCCCATGCAGTAAATACCGATCCCCAGAATTTATTAAACAAAGGTATGGTTGAAGCCAATCCCTCTTTGTGAATATAAAAAACATTATCACCCCCAAACTCTTCGAGATCATCCAGAAGCAGACATTTCCATGGTGAATGGCAGAGCGGATAGAATATTTTCTGTACCCATGAAATCTTTAAAGCATGACAAAAGGACTTGATATGTGGTACCTTTAAACCACCTTCATCGTTCCAAAGTTTTTACTTTGCTTCTGGATCGTGATTCGGACATGGATTAGTATGTTTGTTTTTGATTAATTAGTTTACATATGATACAAATTTTCGCGGAAAATTTTCGACCGCGAAGTTATAAATTATAAGTGCACCGTGTATAAAGTAACACTTACAGCAATAAAAAAAAAACAAATACACAAGTCCCTGTCCAAATCACAATCCCAAAGCAAAATTAAAGTAAATGCTTTTAAAACTGACAGACTAAATAAAACACGCTAAATTCACCAGGAAAGTGAGTTCGGATGCTCTGGAAGGGTAAGCATCCTTGTTTAGGTAACTACACTCATCAGATCTCATCAAAAATGAGAATAAATGGAACATGGAACAAAGGGACGTCAAATATATCGAGGGTTATTTTGGATATAGAGATAGTCTTTTCGATAAGGTCGCCGGATTGTCATTACAAATCAATCAATTTTGTTCAGTTTTATATTGATTCAAAGGGGCAGACTTTCTTTTAAAAGCTGTTGTCTAAAACAAAAACATTTTAGGTGTCACGATATAATTAAGAGAATACAATAGCGTATGCAAAGCAAACCGTGACTAACACACCATCCACTAGTATAAGCATATATACCATTCAGGTTAAGCATTCTGCTGCGGAGAAACACATGTGAGAAAGTCCAAAAGTTGACATTTTTCAGGTCGACATGTGGTTTCATTGACATGCGAAAAATGGACTACATTGATAAAATATGGCATATTCTTGTCTGCAATATTTCAGATACTAGGTGGCCCTCAACATATATACAATAAAGTCCACAGACTTTCTGAAACATATATAGACCCAATAAAATAAAGTGACCTAACCAACAGTGACACGACCAGGAGAATAGAGGAGCGTATTGCGCGTAGGATGACAAACACAGTTCTATGGAAGTAGATGCTTCGTGTCCCTGACATGTCCTAAATTTTAACCCAACATCATATAAGTTTTACATAATATAACTCATATTATCTACAAATGATTGCAAAATAGTATTAGTTAATAGTCAGGTAACATACAAAAACATCTTAAGATGAAAAAATAAAATGATAATAATAATTAACTATCAAATTTATTCTGAAATACACTCTATTTGTTTTGACGCTGTTTTCTCTGATAACTAGGGAATCAAACGTTCACACACTAATTTGAAACGAGATACAAAAATATGAAATTAAATAAATTAAATAAAATGGTCACCTTGAACGCTTTTAAATTTCCTTTTTCTGATTTAAAATAGTTTAATGTCTGAAAAAAATAATTATAAAAGTGTGTTTTTGTTTTTAATTGAAGTTTTAATTAGCCAATTGCAACAAGATTTTCCACAACTTCCAAAAAATAAATTAGGCTACCATGTGTCACGTGATTGGCAATGACATGTGTCTAAAAATGGACACATAGTTGCTTATTATCAATATACACCAATGCGCTACTACAGTATATAAAGGTCTTCAATTCTCCAATCAAATAAAAAATGAGTATTTCTTACACTTGGGCGTTGTCAATAAGCATATTGCCCGACAATCTACACAATAATTTGAGACGGTAATGGCTTTCAACTGCTCTCAGCAACTGTTTTGCTAAATTCAATTTTAAGTATAATTTAACTTGTATCAAACTTCATTGCATTTCAATTGGTTATACGTGAATTTGCAATCGGAATAATTAAGACCCTTTTTTATTTATTTTATTTTATTTATTTATTTATTTATTTATTTATTTATTTATTTATTTATTCATGTTCAAATCACAATCCAAAAAACAAAACGAGACCTTTGAAAACTGGCATATTTAATTAAAAGTGTACACTCCCAAACATGTATTCTGCATGGAAGATTGCTGATGGAAATATTCTGGACATGTTATGAAATAACGCACATGTCATCGTCATTGGATCGTCAGCGGTTATACCTAATGTCATACGGGATGGTATATATGTCGATTAGAGCTTTGATATAATGTTGATACATTTGTTTGTGATAAACTTGGTGATTATTTTATATAACGTGAGGATGTTTAAACATATACAGATTTATAACAGCATATTTAACACGGAGATATAATGTCCCGCCTCAAGTTTGTAACATATTTTGGCTGCGAAGTTTTTCTTTTCTTCGATGACATGTTGTCTCTAATCGGCTCCTCATAATTACAATATTACTTCAATGATTGGTCGTTATCTGACCACTAGAAATTCTTCAGATTATGAATTTGCTATAAGTTATTCTTATTGTTTGAAAGGCAAACGTTTTTTCTTTCAAACATTTTTCAAAACTTTGCTTTTTTGCAACTTTCTTAATTTGAATTTTATGAATAAAAAAAACCAAACATACTAATCCATGCCCAAATCACAATCCCAAAGGAAAGTAATAAAAACTTTGAAACAAACAAATTACGTTAAACACGTGAACGTCCACCAGGGAAGTGAGGCCGGGTGTTCCGAAAGGGTAAGCACCTCCTGTTTAGATAGCTACACCCGCCACGTGTGTAATCAAAATTGTAAACAAAACTAGGTTTTGATTATGTAATCATTGCGCACTGCATTTGCTCTTACATTGAGCATTAGCAGCCAACACTGAAGGTTGATCAAGGACGGGCCCTTAATGTCTATAGAGGTGGATGGCTCGTTATGGTTACTAAAATTATTATGTTTTAGAAATGAAAAGAAAAACTCAAAATCTTGGTCTGGTCAGTCAAGACTTTTTTCTAAACTGGTGTCATATTTGAAAAAAAGACAAATCTAAAAGTAATGTGTATAATATTCGGGAAAATTTATATGATTAAGCATGTAAAGCTTTATTTAATGTATATAGAAAACTAAACATATCTGTTTATCTGTTTTTAAAAAAAATTAAATGTCTCAAAAAACTAAGATATACGTAATCGTTATTAATTGTCAGTATTGCCAGGCAAAATAAATTTTGGTCCGTCTATTTTTTTCTCTTTTTAAAACATTTAAAAAAATATTTGGATTTCCGAGCACTACTAATAATTTTTTTTATTCCGAAATGGCGTTCTAGTGCTGCAAAATTAAAACACGTTTAGTAATGCCCAATTGTCAGCCGAATGTCAACTAGATTTATTTGATTAATTAATTTCCCCATATTATCTTATGCTATGGGATGATTTTGAAAAGTTGGAATTAATAAACAAAATCAAAAACAAACATACTGTCATACACCATGTTTTGAATTTAATCATAAATACATTCAAAAAATGGTATATGACAATAGTATCTTATGATTAAATTAAAAAAATGGTATATGACAATACTAATCCATGTCCGAATCACAATCCAGAAGCAAAGTAAAAACTTTGGAACTGACAAGCCAGGTTAGACACGCGAACCTAAAAAAAGATGCATGTACAATACTGTATTTAGATCACATTTACAAAATGTCCTACGTACATATATAGCACTAGTGTATGGTTAACTTGGAAATATGAATTATATGTACAAAATACTACATACATTTATTCATATTTTTATTAAGCAACAAGTTAGAACTCATAGGCAAAATTTAAAGAAAATTAAAAAATAAATAAATTGGTTTATTGTCGTTAAATTGATGGGGAAAATATTACTTGTGTTGTATACCATTTTTTGAATGTATTGAATTATAAAATTTTAAAAATTGTATGTTACACTTGGTTTGGAAACATTAAACTTCTGTTGGATTCAATTTTTTAATGAAATCTGGAATTCTCAAAAAAGTTTTTATTTGTTTACAAGAATTGGTTAATTAAAGCATTTTATTTTATTAATACATGAATGAATTATACAGAACGTATAAGGTTAAAATCGAGTTTAAAATATCTTAATTTTTTTACATGTTATTTATTTTTTTTTTTTTTTGGTTAAATTTGGGACTAAAATCATTATTTTCCATTTAAAAGAGATGCGAAGAAGTTGACAGAAATGAATTTGAGAAAATCATGTATTGAAGTCAGATAGATATATTTCCTGTTAGAAAAAATTAAAAGTCTTGTAGTAATTCGTTAACAAAAATACTATAGTAGACCAAATATTTTGAAATTAGCCATTTTATTAAAATGTGGAAACAGAACTCACTAATTTCGATATATATGATTATTGGAGAAATTTTGAAATTTAACAGGTACAAGGGTTAATAGTCTTAGGAAAAAACTAATTGGGTTGTTATGGAAATAAACTCCAAATTAAAACACCATTTTTTATTTTTTAGAAATGTTCACTGATAACATATATACATGTAGGGATGTTGGTTCGTCGTTTGTATATAAAATGTGCTTATTTAACAGATTACTAGTTGTACTGGTCAATGCCTCGTGTCACGGTAAGTGTGTCACGTTAATGAACCTTCACTGTACATTGTCCTGATAGCATTGCAAAGGCACAATTTTCTGCCACTGTCACCTATAGCTGGTGACGTCTCGATGTTAGTGAAACATTCTTGACTAAGACGTAAAACTCCATTCAATCAATGGTTGTAAAATAAGCTTATTTGTTTAGTATAAAAGAAGAATTATTTTTTTGATTCGTCGATGGTTGTAAAATAAGCACGATGGTTGGATGTCTCTGTATCCAAAATTATATATTTGGATATATTTGACGTCCTATAGTTTCATGTTACATTCAATTCAATTTTGATTTTACATGTGTGGTGGATGTAGCTATCTAAATAGGGATTGCTTACCTTTCCGAAGCACCCAACCTCATTTCCCTGGCGGAAGTTCATGTGTTTAACTTAATTTGTCAGTGTTCAAAGTTTACTTAGCTATTGGTTGCAATTAGGATTTGAATACTAGTTTGGGTTTATTATGGCGATCAACTACTAATAACGCTCTTTTCATATCTTCCAATTATAACTTGTTATTGCTACCATGTGATATTTATGAGAGCATTATTTCATTAATAATTAAATATTGAGATCAAATGTAATTATAGGTTTGCTAAAGTCACGTCACGCATTTCTTGCTTGTGCCTATCCGCGTGACATCATGGATTGGTTGTTCCAACGATTGGAAATGCTTGTCGTACACGACAGCATTTTATTTCATGATTTAAAATGTTCAATGGTTAAATATAGATTTATCAAATTTAAAATCAAGGTACGCTTACTAACAAAATGAATTTTTTTTTATTTTTTTATTTTTTATGGATACTGGATAGTTCACTGCTAGCATTTTATTTTTTCAAAACCGATGCTTATTTTAAGACCAACAGTTGTAAATGGAGTTTGCCGCTGTACCACGTGATACCCTCTAACGTTTGTGTGGAACACTCTTTCCGCATGGATATGGAATGGCATAAGATGACGTGTTCCCGTAAAAACGACGTTATTCCGGGACTTTGTGACGTTAACATTTTCAAAAAGGTTCCGCACAAACGTTAAGGAGTATGATCAGGAGTATGATACAGCGGTGAAACCGAAAAAAATACGCAGTCGTTTTATTTCCGCGTAAATTCGCGAGGGTAATAAAAAGCGAAAATTAAGCTTTCACGAACATTTTATGTCGATATATAATTCACTTCCATTTGTACTGACGACCATCTGATGACATGTAAATAAAAGTACTTGAAATCTTTAAAAGATTTCCGCAAAAATTAACTGAATTTATGCGAAATTGGTATGATTTACAGTGATTTGGACTTTTTATGGACATGCAAAAAGTATTTAACCACATCACTGGACACAATATTTCCATAATGACCAATGCTCTTTCAAAAGTAGGGGGTATCAATATGTTGGTTATTTAAACTGATATACATGTATTTATTGTTTCTGGTTTTTTTTTTTTTTTGTTGTTTTTTTTTTTGTTGTTGTTTTTTCTTGTTGTAATGTGTTCTTGCAAGTCCTTGTTATAGCCAAAACTTATAGCTTTCAAAGTCCGCCCCATTTTATTTTATAAAATAGGTAAGAAGAGGCGGAGATTTTCTGAGTATCTTTATTACCTTAGTAAATTTGTACTCAGTAACAAGGTGTAAAATTGTCACGTTTTTTGGCCGTTTTATCACATAAGAACCTTTTAAGGATGTTATATCCTCTGGATTGTTTGAAAGATACATACCAGATTAAGATGTCAGTATCTGAGAGATGTTGGCTACATATCACCTTGTTTATGTAATTAATCCTCCAGAAAGCTGGTAGTTACCCATACACGATAAGACCTTAAAATATTTGACTCCTAAACAATTTAAAACAACCGTCTGAAATCAGAAGACAACCGAATTCGAAATAGATTTATAATTTCAAAGTTTTGAAACAGAGGTAAAACTGGTTGTATCTATTTGGCCAGCTTTCAGCTATCTTACTTGGATAAAGTAATTTGTTTGGATACAAACTACTTAGGTTATATGTTTTTAATTTAAACTTTCCCCTGAAGATGTAAATATATGGTCAAAAATCCGTAAATATTGATGGATTCAATTACATTCCGTAAACTCCCAAAGTTGTTCTCTTTTTTCACGATAGCGACATTGAAACCTGGTCGTGAGGTGCAACTTCAAATTCAAATAATTTAGCAATTTTACCCTTAGCTTTAAAAAAAGTACAAATTAGAATTTTTGAAAATCAAATTAGTAAAATTATTTTTTACGCTTTTATCCTCAACTCAAAAATTTCGTTTTAAAAATAATGAAATTATGAAAATAAAATGTCAAGTTTCAGAACTTTATTTGGTCCTCCTTAAATGATTTAAAAGAAAGTTTTGGAACCCAATTCCCCATCTGTCATGTCATGCGCTGTTTTAACTGTCATGTGCTGTTTGACGAATTCAAAAACAAAGACATGGCAGTGGTATTCAAAACTTTGAAACTGAAAGATTAAACTCACGATAAATTACAACGGGATATTCACCGGTTTGAATAATATTTTTTCTATTTTGACCTACTGTCGAGTGCAAATATTTAAAATTTTATGGAAGAAAGAATAAAATAACTAGTTAAACAATTTATTATATATTGCATTTTTTTATATGAAAAATCACAAGTTTTTCGAAATTGTCGAAACACATAGTTGCTATTTATGGGTTTTCAATTTGTATTTTTTTAAATAATACAATAAATAATAAATAAATAAATAAATAAATAAATAAATAAATAAATAAATAAATAAATAAGATACATGGTTCTCCTGATTGAAGTATTAGTGGGCTGGCACTGTAAAAAGACTAAATGAAGTAGTGTTCAACAGCATTGTAAGTTGGCATTTTCTCAAGATTTATAATTACATTTTGTACCTCGGAAGTGGCATTAGAGACTTAACTGTACAAAACATATGTACAATATGACAGTGTGTCAATATTGAAACCAATTTCGGGTTTAATCCCGACTAACCGATGTGTAAAAGTGGAGTGTTCTCTTGCATTGGACTTATTTTTTTTTTAAACATCAGTGTACATTAAAAAAAAGGTATATGGCATTTCTAAAAAATGTCATGTGGTATGATAACATTGGGATCGGTTTAAAGCTCTGCTAGCTTAAGTGAAAGTTAAAAATATATTGAATATTTCATTGTTATTAGACAGATACGATTGCTTTTGGCTAATTAAACCAATGTTAAGAAGAGTAAAACACATCTGTCATGCCAGCACAAACCTGTGTACCATGCAGACCACGCACCAGTTTCACAATTATTTATTAAATAATATTTTCTTTAACTTAAATTTAAGTAAATCTTGACAATAAACATTTTTGAAGATATTGATGAAGCTTGAAATGATCTTTAATATATCAACTTAATATTCTAAACATCTTAAAAATTAAAGTGGTAAAGATTAAAAAAAAAATCAGAATTAAGTTAAAGAATATCTTAGTTAAGGAAGGATTTTGAAACTGGCGTTTGCATTTTGATACACTTATAATGTTGCAAATGGCTTAATAATGCCGATCGACATTAGGGTCAATAAGTAAGCAGGGTTTCGTATAACAATCCACGTTAAACTGGGTTTCATATGACCAATTGACGTTAAGCTGTGTTTCATGTTTGCTGTTCTTTTTTACGCCCATACCAATGTTCCTTCTAGAAGAACGCCATCTATTTTCGAAAGACCGCCTTCTAATTTTTTTTGCTCTCATTACAGACTGTTAAGAAAGAAGTAAAAGGAGAAGTTTAACCCGAATAACTGTCATTATGGCAGCTTTTGATACAGGACTTGTGTGGAGGTGTTGCTTCTGTCAGGAAAAATAGCAAACTGATAAAACGAACGCAATAATCCGTTTATCATAATATCACAAACTAACTTTTGTTGTTAATTTTATCGTTAAAACATCCAAAAAATTTGTATGATAAAAACATCAGGGGCCAATTGTCTAAAGCTTGATTTGCTTAATCAAGATTTGTCAACATTTGAATTTTGCATAATTCAAAATTTGTTGTGAAATTAAAGTTGAAATTTTTAAAAATTGAATGGATTAATGTCACAAAATTAAAACCCATTGCTATAAAAATATTAATTTAATAATTATTTGTTGATTTTTATTGATATTTTGAATTTGTATTAATCATTGATTAAACTAATGAAGCTTCAAACAACTGACCTCAGGGTCGAGATATTTTAATATTTGAACGGTTAAATCCAAAACTGGGGTGAAGCCAACAAATTTCCACTTAAGTCGCGAAATCCAAATACTACTGTAAACGTATTTATTTTCACGTGTATTTATTTTCGCGGTGTAGGAAATTTCGACATATCCGCGTAATTAAATTTTCGCGTTTTTTTAAATATGCACTATACCACAATGACATAATATAATTTTCGCTGGGTATTAATTTTTGCGAAGAACAAACGACCGCAAAATAAGCAAAAATTAGTACTTCTCGAAAATAAATACGTTTACAGCATTTCTGAAAAGATGTGTATGAAACAGAGAAAAAACAAGAGTATTTTGATTGGTTTTATTATACAACGTAAAATCAACAAACAGAACCGCCCTGCAGCATCACACATAAAAAATAAATCACAAATCTGAGATTACAATGTAAATAAAAAAAAAACTACAGCAAAGCCGTGGATTTCAGGAAATCATTTCATTAAAAGATTTACAAAATTATTCTGATTAAGTTTATATATCTCTAATATAGTGATGAAGCTACTGGTATTTTTGTGCTAATATATTACCCAGATAATGTAGAGTAAGAAAAATGATTTTGAATTTGATTGCATGTGTTTGATACTGAAGGTAAAACGAATTACAGAATTAATAGTGTATTCATCGGTATTTCGGGTTAAAGAAAAAAAAAGAATTTTAAAAGGAGCTGGTCTCTTATCCGATGAATCACATGTTAATGAATATTTTTCCTTAAATACTATTACCTTATATTAAAATGAAACAAAATTTTATTTTTATGAATGAGAAAAAAAAGCAGGTGCGTGATTTGTTTAGATTAAACAACATGACTTCAAGTCAATATCTGCGAAAATGTTAATTTCTTTATTGTTTGTGAAATCAAGAAAAATGGATGCTAAACATCAATTTAAAATGATTGAAAGTAATATCCAATCAATTACATGTAGATAACTTTTAAAATTTGAAAGATTAATAAATATAATTAAATAAATAAATAAATAAATAAATAAATAAATAAATAAATAAATAAATAAATGATAAAATAAAAAACAAAAAACATCATTAATCTATGGTTTCATTTGAAAATTAAAATTAAATTAAAATCAAATTAAAATTTAAATTTTAATTAAAAACAAATAAAAAAGAACTAGCACTTTAAAAAATCACAAAATTTGAAAAAATATAGTCAACAAGGAAAATAAAATTGATTACATTTTATTTATAAAGCCGAATTTGTGTTGGTAATTGATAAAAAAAAACATCTGAATCATCTATATATGCATAGAAAGCGTGCAGAAATAATCGCACAATAGGCAAAGTAATTTAACATTTTTAAATCTAAAATGTTAAACTTTTTAAACCAAACCTAAAGATTACCATAAAAATTTAAAAAAAAATATACAGATAAGTTGAAATAGTATTCATTCAAAGCTGTATATTTTTTCTAAATTCAAAATTTAAAAATATCTGAAGGTTACACAAAAATATAAAAATTAACCTAAAACTCCAGTCAATGTACGGAATTTTTGAATTCAAAATATGTCTTTTTTAATTTTGATTTATCCGTACATAAAGTTATTTATTTAACCACTGCCAGGTTTTGTAAGGAGTGCTGTGACCTGTCCCAGTAATGTCTGAACCATAGTCTGGACCTGGTTCAATGCTTTTTCTGTACTGTTAAGTCTGCCTTGGGTTTTGCTCTGAAAGGTGTTGAGTTGTTGCTGAATTGCTAGATTATTTCCACCACCAGTTCCACTTCCAGATCCACTACCGGTGCTAAGTGAGTTTAGGGTTTGTTTAAGTGTCAACAGTTCAATCGCCTGCTGTTGGATCTAAAATATATAATTTGACACAATATGTATATGACATGTTCATAAATCCAATACATTTTGAATTTAATCGAAAATACTACATAACCAAAATTAAACACTTGTTCACAAGGTCATATACCATTTAAAAAAATTAATAAAAAAATACATTTAAAATGTATTAAAATGGTATATGACAAAACCGGTGTTGATATGTATCCAAAATTATCATGGATATTTGACGTCACGTAGTTTTGTATTCCTTTTATTGTCAAATTTGATTACACAAGTGGCAGGTGTAGCTAATTAGAGAGGAGCGACTTATCTTTGAGGAGCGACTTACCCTTCGGTAGCACCGGTCTCACTTCCTTGGTGTAAGTTCACGTGTTAAACTTAATTTGCCAGTTTTCAAACTTTTTACTTTGTTTTGGGATTGTGATTAAGACATGGATTGGTATGTCTTTGGGATTGTGACTTAGACATGGATTTGTATGTTTGGTTTATAAAATTCAGTTATTCCAGAAGTGAAGATAATTTTTTTGTATACAGATAAGTTCCACAGGTTTCTATCTACATTTACTTGCAAGACGTTTGTCAAATTTCAAAAACGTACACAGGAAATAGTCAAACACGAACAAAAACAGGAAATACAATAAACTTATATTAAGACTACTGATTACAAAACTCTTGACTTTGGACAAAACTAGATATAGCGACAGAGTGTTATTTAGTGGTGTGGTTATTGTTGTTTTAAACTGCTCTAATAGTTCCACTCACTAAACTACTCAGTACTAAGAAAGCAAATCGGAAACCCTTATTAGAAGAGCACAAGTTGTTGAGGAATAGAATCCGTAAATAAATAAAAATATAATATTAATGAAATGCAATTGAAATATCAGAAAAACACTAAAAAAGTTATTCACAGATAGAAAAAGACATAAAACTTTTTCTAAGAAGTGAAGATCGCAACTCTAAATTGTAACTTAGGAACCCAAGTGCCGTACCAAATTTGTAATTTCATAAACGTTTAAACCGTACATACAAGCTTTGTAAATTTAATGATTTAATTATAAAATCAATTCATTATTTGAATTATATGGCATGTTTTTGGTTGATTTGTTACGCTGAATTTTATAGTAAACTAATAATAAAAAGCGACAACTTAGCATGTGCTCTTTCAAAGAACACGTAACAACACATGCTAAAGAAGAACAAATGGCAACAATACATGTGCTCATTTGAAGCAACCGGAGAACATGTGACAACAAAAAATCTAAAGTTACCAAGAACACTGACAACAAAACATGTACTCATCTAAGGAACCAAGGAACACGTGACAACAACAACAACACACGTGTCCATCTGAAACAACCAAGGAACACATAATAGCATAACATGTGCTCATTCGGAGGAGCCAAAACACACACACACACATTGCAGAATAAAAATTGCACAATTTGATTAACCAAAAACACATCAAAGCATTAGGAATAGAAACATGAGGTAAAAATGCAAGATAAAAATATAAAGATGATAAATTATAACACCCTGACTTTGGACAGGCACCAAACATCATCACAAATTAGTATCTAGTGGTTATTATCAAAAACAAACATACCAACCTATGTCCAAACCAGAATCCCAAAGCGAAGTAAAATTAAGCTAACAAATTAGGTGAAAAATGTGAACTTCCGCAAGGTAAGTGAGTTGAATACATTCTGTAGGTTTACCCAGTCATCGTATTTTATTGTAGTTATTACGAAAGCTAAAAAAGCCCTATTAGAGCTTCTTTAACATCGTGATTCTAGATAAGGCGATTTCCATGAGGTTTTTTTTTCAAATATGACCCTATAGTTCATTAATCAGACAAAATGTACCTTCTGAATAATGTAAGAGAGGGTTTATGCGACATCAAAATTGTGAAAAAATAAATATTTTAACCAGTATTTTAAAATTTATTTGATACAGACTCAAACTCGCAATTATATGCGATTTAAAATAATAGCGGGATGGGAAACAAATTTGAAGGTAAAACTAATGATTTAAATTGAGAAAAAGTAATTTCTAAATCAAGCTTAAGGAATAGATTTTAAGTGTTGAAAATGTCAACATTAAACTACGTTGGTGGGGTCAAATACATTTTGTAAAATATAAAAAGGTGAAATTTACTTTGAAACAATTATCATTGACGAAAAAATATCTTAATGATGAATATGACATTTTTGCAGTTATTGTCATAATAGTATTCAGTTTCACTAGACAAGTGCTTATTCCAGTGTAAATGTAATTGCAAAACCCATATTTTAGATATTATGCTTTTCAATCGCAAGATAACTGCAGCAAATCATATTATATTCGGAGTAGACCGAACTATTACGAAAATCAATGACATATCACACAAAAACTACTGGAGCTCGAACCCACGGCCATTCAAGCGTCAGCCTTAACGAATCGACCACATTATTTCAGTAAGCAACTGAAGTTCTTGTATGATTAACAAAATAAGTAATATATAATATTAAACTAATACTTACTTGCTTCTTCAGGTCGTTGGTATTGTTCTGAAGAGCTTCGGCTGACTTTATAACGCCGGTCAATCTGGCTTTATCTGTTAAAGATTGTATCTTGTTGTTCATAATCGTCGAACCAAGATTACTCAATGTATTGGTGACGCCCGTGATGTTCTTTTGGAGTTCAAGGATTTCTGCATTATTAATCTGGATTTCTGGTTCATATTTCTGCTTGAATTGGTCAATTTCATCTTTGGCGTCTTTGGCTTGCTTCGAAGCTGCTTGTATCTGGGCTAGAGCCGCTTTGGTATCTTGTTTGACGGTATCGATCTCATGGCTCTGGTTCTGAATTGCCAGGATAGCGCTGTTGGTTTTTGCCTGAAGTCCCTGGAACTGTGATTGTTGTTGACTTTGGACCTGCTGAATATCTGACTCAAGCTTCTTATACTGCTGTTGAAGCTGTCTGAGTGGTATATTAGTGGCTGGTTGCCCAGTGGTACCGATAATAACCGGGTTATTAGGTTTACTTTGGATGTTTTTCAGCTGGTTCTCGAGGTTCAGTATCTTCTGTTGTGTTTGTGATAATGTTGCGGCTTGTTTGTTGATTTGTATTTCTAGAGCAGTGTTAACTTTGGACTCCTGTATAGCGTTGTTTTGGAACTGGTATGTTAAGTTAAATATCTTGTTGTTAATGTCCTGCACTGATTTTGTTAACAAATCTTTGGTGTCGTGAACAAGTTTATCAATGTACTGTACATTGGCACTAGAAACGCTACTTCCGGTTCCGGCTGAGTTCAGGGCATTCTGTAATTTGGAAACTTCTTTAGACAAATCCTGTACCTGGGACATATATTTCGACGAATCTCCCTGTATCCTGGCCAGTGTGCTCTGGATGATGCTGTTTTGGGCAACATACTGTAACCGTGTTTTATCAAGGTCTTGTTTGATAGCATCAACCTTGATGGTTAACGATGAAGACGCTCGTTACAGCCACCTTTCAGGTCTGGGACAGTAAACTCATATTTACAAGTTGGAACTCCTTGTCTTCCCCCTGCTCCTTGGCCGGTGTTAAGAGGCAACCCTAAACTTTGTGAATATACTACCGCGAATATGGACCATAGAACTAACACAGTGTACCTCATCATCTTGTGTTTGTACGCTTCTGCTTAACTTAAGACAACTAACTGTATTGTCTTGGTGGAAGTCAAATCGAAATACCTGAGATTTATAACAAGATGGCATTTATATACAAGGAGGCGGGGTAATTATCTGATGAGAACAAATATTAAGGTGTGCGGGATTGCTCATTGGAGAGACTGTAGCCGTCATATCGCTTTGTTTGTCCGTCTATCTTCCGTGGTATATTCCTGTTGGCATGTAACCATTTACAATGTTTTAAAACTGAGGGAAAATAAGGAATGTGTGAGAAATTTAATGTTTTACCAGGAATACATCTTCAGAGCTGTCATTTTACAATTAATTATTGACAAACAAGACATAAAATTCAATTTAAGGGGATATTCTGTTGTAGCGTACCAGTTTTATCACAGCCTCGGACAGACAGTTGGACACAAACAACATTTACTGTCTATTATTAAATGATAAACAAGCTGACCCCTCCTGCTTTATCAAAGGAAATAAAGTCTGTTTAAACCATTAAGGTATCATCAAAATTAGATACAAAAATTATAACGATGCACCTACACAAACACGTGATCCCGGCCGGGGGTAATTAGTTGTGTAACATCACATGGAAACCCGATTATTTTTATTCTTTGTAGGAAAGGAAAGGAATGCTGTCGATCATAGAATGTCGATGATGATGATGATGATGATGATGATGATGATAGCTCTTATTATTATCATAACAATATCATATAGTTGAGGACATAATTACATTTTTTAATCAATTTTTTAACCTAATATATATATTTTTAAGCGAGCACACCATGACAAGACAATGTAAACTTACAAACAATATGAAATGATCAAGTGATTTTACATATATTAAGTTGCTAAGAAGCCAGAACTTTGTTTTAAGTACTTGAAATGCGGGGTTTTAAATTATAGTGAAAAAATTAGTTACAATTTCAATAATATTTTTCTAGATTAAAGTTATTACAATTAGGCTAAAAAGTTCGTTTTTCTTTGTCAAGTCCCGCATTTCTCAATTTTAATCAAATAATACATTCAAAAGAAGAGCATGACAATTTTAATATTTGGGATACAATTAGATATATATCAAAATTGTCATGTGATTCTTTTGAATGTCAGTATTATTTGATTAAAATTGTGAAATGTAGGACTTGACAAAGTGGTTACTTATTGAAATTCCCAAAATATTTAGATGTAAAACACTTTTTGTAGCCGAATTACAAAAAAAAAAAAAAAAAAAAAAAAAAATACTTTTTATTTCATTAAGTAACTATTAGTTATTGTCTAAATTTGCTGCTAATCCTAAAAAAACTAAGGTATACTCCCTCATGCAAAGTATTTCCTTCGCTAAATTTGGTTAAATATATTTGGTCCTTTGGATATTTTTTCAACCCTTGCTCAAATTTTGGTGTCACAATTTTGGTGCAAGCACTACTGATGAGGAATTGTATGCCGAAACGTAAAATTAAAACTAGTACAAAAATATTATTTATTCTATACTGTGGTCTCATCGCAAATACATCTCAAACCTTTCTAAAGAAACCCCATACAAGCGCCATGTTGTAAATGGTTTTTTTCAGATTATTTGAAAAAAATTACATTAATGTAAATGATATTGAAATGGATTCTCTACCAATTTGTTGTATTTTATTTATTTTTATTTCTAAAACATGTAGTGTAAAACATTTCTCTAAAATGCTTTCATTGTTTCATTTACAAGTTTAAATTTAAAAATCGAATCGGATTCAAATCATCTCAAGATAGAAGTCTGTTAAAGATATTAATATCAAAACTGTATCGGGTTTATGATAACTTCGAAACTAACTATCTTTTTTATCAACACCAGGTGTCAAGTGACCATGTAAATTGAATAACGTCTTTAAGTATTGATCATTTTACGAATATCTGGGTATTAAAAACATATTATTTTGACATTTTATCATACAAATTATTGGTTTTAGAGAAATATTTTAAATCCACCTCTCTTGTTTGGGTTGTTGAATCCAAACACAATAATTAGAAAGTCGTATCACATATCCTATCCGTGTATACATCTAATTCACCATTTTGTTTTTTCCTGGTTTTATTACAACACGTGTATATTTCTGGCGGGAAAAGGTATCTGGAAACTCGAGCCAGAAAATTTTCTCACACATAGGTAAGGTAAAGTTCAAAACGGTTTATCCCTTGTTTCCTTGTTTCTTAAAAACAAACCTTCAAGTTTTCAATTGGATACTTGTGAATAAAAGTATTTCATAATAAATTATATCCCCGAACTTCTCACACGAATATCGCGTAAAATAGAATTAAACGAAAATGAAATAGTCCGACCGAACGACCCACAACTGTTTTCCCAACCATGAGCATAACCAAAATACGAATAGTACCTCCAAAGATATTTCTTGTAAAATGTCATACAGAAAAACAGTTTTTGAAAAAGATGGTGGACAATATGTATGCAGAAGAAAGGCAGTAATCATTATATCTGACAAAATAAATCCACGCATTTGGACATCTTTGCCAAGAATTGTAAATACAATTTTTGATAAAAATCATACAGAAATATTCTTAGTCAGACATTGATTGAATGGTACAATTTAAATTCATTGCTTTCGGCTCTCTGAGGGAGGACAGAATTCTGACCAACGGTGCACAAGTTTTAACCATGCATTAGGCATGAGTCTAATATTAAAAGGTTTTTGATGGGCGAATAAGAAAATTTATGCCGTTATTCTGACAAGTCTTATTGCGTGTTCTGGACATGCTTTTTGAAGATAAGCTTAACATTGTTCTTCTGAAAAACCATATTGGGATGATTTTTACATGCTTTGTGAAGATAAACTAAACAGTCCTTCCGACAAACCTTATTTGAATTTTTTTCTGGGCATGCCTTGTGAAGATACGCTGAACACTGCTCTTCTGACAAACCTTATTTGGCTGTTTTTCTGGGCATGCTTTGTGAAGATACGCTGAACACTGTTCTTCTGACAAACCTTATTTGGCTGTTTTTATGGGCATGCCTTGTAAAGATATGCTGAACACTGTTCTTCTGACAGACCTTATTTGGCTGTTTTTCTGGGCATGGCTTTTGAAGATACGCTGAATACTGCTCTTCTGACAAACCTTATTTGGCTGTTTTTCTGGGCATGCCTTGTGAAGATACGCTGAACACTGCTCTTCTGACAAACCTTATTTGGCTGTTTTTCTGGGCATGGCTTTTGAAGATACGCTGAACACTGCTCTTCTGACAAACCTTATTTGGCTGTTTTTCTGGACATGCCTTGTGAAGATACGCTGAACACTATTTTTCTGACAAACCTTATTTGGCTGTTTTTCTGGGCATGCCTTGTGAAGATACGCTGAACACTGCTCTTCTGACAAACCTTATTTGGCTGTTTTTCTGGGCATGGCTTTTGAAGATACGCTGAACACTGTTCTTCTGGCAAACCTCATTAGGCTGTTTTTCTGGGCATGCCTTTTGAAGATACGCTGAACACTGCTCTTCTGGCAGACCTTATTAGGCTGTTTTTCTGCATGCCTTTTGAAGATACGCTGAACACTGCTCTTCTGACAAACCTTATTTGGCTGTTTTTCTGGGCATGCCTTTTAAAGATACGCTGAACACTGTTCTTCTGACAAAACTTATTTGGCTGTTTTTCTGGGCATGCCTTTTGAAGATACGCTAAACATTCTTTCTCTGACAGACCTTATTTGGCTGTTTTTCTGGGCATGCCTTGTGAAGATACGCTGAACATTGTTCCTTTGACAGACCTTATTTGGCTGTTTTTCTGGACATGTCTTGTGAAGATACGCTAAACACTGTCTTCTGACAAACCTTATTAGACTGTTTTTCTGGACATGTCTTGTGAAGATACACTGCTGAACACTGTCTTCTGACAAACCTTATTAGGCTGTTTTTCTGTACATGCCTTGTGAAATTATTTTACTGACAGCTCTTGACAGATGATCAGCTATGTTTTTTTAGTTCTTTTAAGCTATGTTGTTCTTTTGACAGGTCATTTTCTGTCCAACTTATAGCTATTTTTAGCTACTTTTATCTTCTGTCAGCTAAACAATAATTTCTTTTTCCTGACAATTCTTGATGATCTACTACATTCATCTGCAGGAATGAAGCCTATTTTCAGTTAGGGACCCAGCTTACATGTAATTTATTAAAGGATTTGTTTTAGTTATAAATAGCTAAATTGTATAAACATTAAGGGGCCAGACTGAATTTTAGTAGCTATTGGCTACCGGGCCCCTGCTAACCTTTATCCCTGCATCTGACTTGTAGCCATATTATGTTAGTATCATTGGTAAATACTTTGAAGAATATGCCTGACAATGTTTTAGCTTAGCTAAGCACAACGTGCAAGTGAAATATTATGATCAGCCTTTGTCCATCGCGTGTCTTCAGTCCTACCTGCACAGGTAATTAATGTTAAAGATGTTTCAAATACGTCTTTGTGTTCCAGCCATTGGTATGATCGTGGATTATATACTCAGTATGTCTCGAAATATTTATTTTTTATTTGAAGTGATTTTAAATTATTTGAAGTTTTTATCTGTATTGTTTTTTTAATATAGGAAATAGATTCTTAATGAAAATGACTTTAACTCAATTTGGTAAATACTTAAAAGAATATGCCTGACAATGTCTTAGCTTAGCTAAGCACAAATTGCAAGTGAAGTATTATTATCAGCCTTTGTCCATCTCGTGTCTTCAGTCCGTCTGCCATGAAGATTTCATTGTCAACACTTAATATGCCACAATTTTTGTTGAATCTCCTTCGAACTTGTACAGAATGGTCTTCTTGACAAAAGATATTGTAAGTTCGTATATGGGCCATTGTAGGTTAAAAAGATGGCCACTAGGTCAAATTATTTAAACACTCTAGATGCCAAAATTTCATCAAATTCTAACTTGCTCAGAAAGATTTTCTTGACAAAAACTTGTTCAATATTTCGTTGGGCCAATAAAAAGATTTCGCTAATCATCATTTAAAAAAATCGTTTTAAAAAACATTAAACAACTATAGCAATTAATCCAATGATGTTTGTCAAAATGTGATCCGGGATAAGACTAGATTGGTCATTTCTTACAGGAAGAATTTAAGAAATAATGCACCTGAAAACATCGTATTTTTTCTGTTCAGGTTTAATAAGTTCGTTACAAACTGTCCCCGGCTTATCAGTTATCTTTGATGTGGCATAGTTCTTTGTAATCTTCGTCACATTTATACATCACCAGGTGTACTTATACCTTGATTAATTATTAGCTGGAGTAAATGACATGTTAAGGTAAATTTTGATTGGTAGGTTTTTTCGAATATTTTTCGGGGATCGAGTGGTCTAAAGCACGCGCTTACGGAATGATTCCCCGAAGTTTAGTAGTTTTCTCTAATTACGCCGGTTTTATTATAGGTCACAGACCCAACCGCCTCGTAATAAGTAAAAGTATATTGACGTGGGCATAGATAGTAATGACTGTAGGAAGCTTCTAAATGGGGCTTGAATATACAAGTGTAATTTTTGCAATACAATGTACTAGCTAATGGCAATGCAACAACTTGCCTGTTGTATGCAAAATTTGTTGTATTTTTTTTTTTTTGACAAAGGTAACGAAGATCTATTGTCTTCATATACATGTTATTGGTAGTGAGAATTGTTATACAACCTTCTACAAAAACGAAACTTCATTATCTGAAACAGTTTAGAGTGTCATTATTGTTGGACACTTTACTTTCATTTATACATGTATTCACTTTTTATAGCATTTGTTCCGAGGCTAACAATCTGAAGTGAAGCGTTTTGTATAATACTTCAATATAGTTTGTAATTATAAAAATTATTTCTGATGTGTGTATTTCGGTATGTTATTGTATAACATGTGATTAATCACAAAGTATATGTAAAAATTGTGCGAAGTAAGACAAACTGTTAATAATTTATTTCAAAGACATGGCTGACCTCAGTTTCACAATAATTTCTTAGCTTAGATTTTCATTAAATCGAGCAAATGTTAAATCTGAATAATTTTGTTAGTGCTCATGGTATTCATATTTTTAAGGTGTCATTTTGAAGATCAATCAAAGCTTTTTTTCAACTATATTCTAATTTCATCGATTTTTTAAAAAATATAGTACTATAAAGTATCAAGCCAAAATAAGCTAAGAAATCATTGTGAAACTTGAGCCAGATACTCTTTTTATTCACTCAAAATGTACATTTTTGTTTAACGGTTAATGTTAAAACTTTATGAATAAAAATTAAAAATTTTAAGGTTCTACCGAGATTTGAACTCGGATCGCTGGATTCAGAGTGCTAACCATTACACCATAGAACCTGTTGGTGTCTATTTCTCATGTTAGACATGACATCATTTGTATACACTATCTAAGAAATTTGAAAAGCACTTGTAAGTTTTTGGTAATATTTTATATAGCGAATTAACATCGTAAAATTATGGTGAAAATGCAGAAAAATACTTTTTAATCCAAGCCCTTAAAACAACAAACAATGCTTATTTTGAAAAAAAAATTCACAGAAAATTTGTATTCATTTACAATTTAAGTGGATAGAACAAATTCAATTCTTCCAACCTAGTAGTCAGTAGCGTTAGTCCTTGTGGCGAAAAAAAGAGGTACTTTGTCCGCGGTTACAGATGATAGTAACTAGACTTGGTAAAAATATATAATATCACACACTTCGCTTTTGTTAAAAAAAACAGCAATTAGCTACATGGAATATGTGCGATGGCGTGTTTGTGTAATCTCAATAATGTGGAAGTTTTGCATCATCCAGACTATATATTTTTAGGGTAAATCTTCAATATAGTTTGTATTATTGGAACATGTGTTGGATCACAAAATAATATAATGTGTTTGACGTAGCATAAAAACACCGACTGTTAATAGTTTAGATAATATGACTTATGTTATTTATATTTACTCAATGTGTATATTTTTTGTTTAACGGTTAATGTTATCATAAAAATCTTATGAATTAAAAAATTGAAAATGTTAAGGTTCTACCGAGATTTGAACTCGGATCGCTGGATTCAGAGTCCAGAGTGCTAACCATTACACCATAGAACCCGTTGATATTAATTATTTTCATATATAGATATCAAAGTTTTGTTATTCAATACATTATGATTTTGAAAAAAAACACTTGTTTTTTGTCAAATTTTGAATATATAACAAATTAACATAGTGAAATCATGACAAAAATTAATACTCTATGGTAGAGCTTGTTCTCACTACGGGAACTTTATAATGTATAAGGAAGCAAGCTGCTCACAAATAAATTGTTGACCATGGCTATTGCAACCTTAGTGTTAACCTTGCTATGAAGGAGTTTTACTCAGTGATCGTAATTACAATATTGTCGATGTCTTTGTGTCCAGGATTACACTGGGTATATTTGACGTCCTATAGTTCCGTGTTTTTTATACTTCTCAAATTTGATATGGCACGTAGCGGTTGTAGCTAGTTAAATAGGATGTGCTCACCTTTCCGGGGCACCCGGCTTCACTTTCCTGTTGGAAGTTCATGTGTTTAAAATACTTTGTTAGTTTCAAAGTATTTTTTCTTTGGGATTGTGATTTGGAAATGGTTAAGTATGTTTGTGTATTTATCTATTCGGCTAATCAGATAACAACTACTCAACATTTGATTGTTCTCTGTTAATTATTTGTCATGTTGTAACATAAGTATATTCTATTTTGCACTGTTTTGTTTGCTTTGCAATTATTATTATTTTGGAAAAAACAGTGTCATTTGAAGAAAATATTTTAAAAAAGAATATCAGTCATTTAAAATGGGGGGGGTGGGTGGCAAAATGAATTCATCAAACTTCATATCTAGTCGTGTTAGTCTTTATGGCAAAAAAGAGGTACAGTGTCTCCGGTTACAGGTTACACTTACCAGACTAGGTAGAATAAAAACAAACATACTAATCCATGTCCGAATCAAAATCCAGAAGCAAAGTAAAATCTTACGAACTGACAAGTTAGGTTAGACACGTGAACTAACAGGTAATAATATAATATTACGCATTGCACTCTTACCAAAAACACAACGACCAACTAACTAAAATAATACAACAATCAGCCACTGGGATATGTATGACAGCATTTTGTGTAATCTTAATAATGTGAAAGTTTTGCATTATTTAGAGTCTCTGTGTCCAGTATTGCCCTGGATATATTTGACGTCTCATAGTTCTATGTTCCTTCCACACAATTTTGATTACACTTGTGGCGGGTGTAGCTAGCTAAACAGGAGGTGCTTACCCTTCCGGAGCACCCGGCCTCACTTCCCTGGTGGAGGTTCACGTGTCTAACCTAACTTGGCAGTTCCATAGTTTTTACTTTGCTTCTGGATTGTGATTCGGACATGGATTAGTATGTTTGTTTTTGATTAGAGTAAAATTTTCAGTGTTATAATAAAAAGAAGTATAAAATAAAGTATAAATTGAATCACAAAATTATGTGGCGTAGGAAAATTTTTTATTCATGACAAAAATTAATACTCTATGGTAGAGCTTGTTCTCACTACGGGAACTTTATACATGTATAAGGAAACAAGCTTCTCACAAATAAATTGTTGACCATGGCTATTGCAACCTTAGTGTTAACCTTGCTATGAATAAAAAAGAAGGTTCTACCGAGATTTGAACTCGGATCGCTGGATTCAGAGTCCAGAGTGCTAACCATTACACCATAGAACCCGATGATATTCACTTTTTTGTTTGTAGGCATTAAATCTTTTATGCAATAAGAAGCAACAAACAATGTAAGAATTTGAAAACAATATTTTCCACAGACCCATTTTCAGTCTATTTCAATTGTTTAGGGGGTACAATAAGTGTATTAAGTGTTTTGACTTTGGTAGTATAGGGGTATGTGCCTGTATGTTTCATAAAGGGTCTAAATGAATAGCTTGTGAGAGTTGACTAGAAACTGTAAACTAAACAAAAGTAAAAAAGAGAGGTTGAACAGGAGTCTAACCACAACTGAAAAAATAATAATGAAATTTGAAGAAACTGAAATATCGGCAACCATTGAAGTTTTTTTTAAATCTTTGAATTTTTTTTATAAATGTGGCTTAGTTTAGACATTTGTGTGTATTTCCATGTATACGTAGTCATATATAGGAGTGACGTCCCTGTTCTCAAACAATTTTATAGAACAACATCATTGAAAAATGTAAATATATTGTGTAGATAAACAACTCCGATCAAGCATTTTGGTTTACATTATTAGCTATGGTTGTAGTTTAACAATATATTTTGCAGAACCCTCTTTCTTAATTATTTTGAGAAGACATTTATCTTATTATCGTTTTTCATCTATGATTAGAGCAAGACCAATTCTTTACATGAAAATGTATCATAACATGTTTTACAAAAAGTGGCACACGTTATGAAAGAGAGACAACTCGATTTATCCTAAAATTCAATGTGCAATGTTCCCAAACTGTATAACAGTTAACTGTAGAACGATGGACAAATAATAGGAACACCTGGTCTCATCTCTACTGATAGAAGTTTGAATATAGAAAACCTTTAGATACTTGCTGATTTTGTTTTCATATGAAGCAGGATTTATGCAGAACATCAAATCTGGACTATCGCCAAATCATTCAACTCCACAAAGAGATATATAGATATTCTGTCTTTTAATAATTCTTAATTTTAATGGGAATATGGGAATACCATTGACTTTGAAATAAATTATACGACTGATTCTTCAAACCCTGCTTTGTATTTATACTTATACCCGAGAACTACGAAAGACTACATTTGAAGATGAAACATGTACATATATATGACAAACCTGATTACTTCAATTTTTCTATCGTCAATTTTCTTTTTCTATGCAACAATATACCTGCTTCTGCTGTTAATGATGTATTTGTTTCAAAATTAATGCGCTATGGTAGAGTTTGTTCCAACTACGGGAACTTTATACAACGAAGAAATTGTTGACTCGGAGATATTGCAAGCCTAAGCTGATCAAGGCCCTCAAAAAGTTTTATGACTGTCATCACAAAATTGTTGATAAGTATGATGTCTCTTTATCCATTTTTCCCTGGATGTATTAAATATCCCATAGTTCCTTTCTCTTTTCAATCCCAAATTTGATTACACATGTTGTATGTGTAGCTAGCTAAAAAGAAAATGCTTCTGGAGAACCCGGTCTCACCGCCCCTGTGAAAGTTCACTAAGTAGTATTTAGCTTTTGTCAGTTATTGAGATTGTGGTTTAATATATGGATTGATACGTTTGCGTTTATGTCTCAAGAACATAATCTAGGGACCAGTGCCATAAATTGAGATCATTTATTCAAATATCAATAGAAAAGATGTTCCAGAATTTAGAAATCATGCAAAGCGTTAAGATTTTGTTTCATCTCCAAAATTGATAATACAACACAATTATAGTTTGAAAGTTTTTATTAAAGAAACAATAAAAAATGAATTTAAATGTATGCTTAATTTTTAAAAATGTTCCCGACTAAAGTTCTGTAACTATATTTTTTTAATAAAAATGTCCGTTTTCTGTTTTGTTCGTAGTCTTCAAATAAGAATCAAATACCGGTATCAAACTGCTATGTTTCAACGCGGCATATAAAGGATCTTGTATGAGTATGATTTTATGTAATACCGTTTTTATCAAACGAATTCTGTTTAATTATAATCCTTAAAATAGACATATTTGAGTTACGCCTGAATTAAATCCTTTGTTCTATGCCGTAAAAATTCGATGCCATAAAAATTCTATGCCATAAAAAACGACCAAGATGTCGACAATATACGCCACGTTACAGAAAAGTTGTCGTCGCATGTTGTAACATATAATCGGGTTTCTTAGGGCGAGAGTGATATTACATAACATAGTTAGTGTATTATGATTTTGGGACAGATAATAAAAAAAAGTAAAATACAAAATGTGCATATTAAGTTAAAATTGGCTCCGATGTGTTTGGACGTACAGATGTGATAGATAACAACTAAGTTTAGAGTTCGCATTGAAATTAAAATCAAATATCAATGCACTAGAACCATACACATATTACAAAAAAGCTTCCCATCTCATGTCTAATTTAAATGATGATCTTGTCGTTTATAAGTGAGTGATTACTGAATGGTAAATGACATTTTAAGATTTGTAATGAAAATTAATTTTGTAAACGGTGAGAAAGATGTTGAAGTGATCTTCCTCGATGTTGATTTGTCACTCTTGTTGCAATCTGTGCGCATGCGTAATGATTCATTAGGATCCACTCAGCTGTGCAAATATCACTACAACGCCTATGAATCCAACAATTATATAAAAATAACAGGAAATAATGTCAATAATGGCTGCCAAAATTTTCCACTCTTCTGATTGGCTGACTATAACGTTTGGTTGCTTTTTCTCTGTCTTTTGTTCATTATCTTCATCGTCTACCATTGGATCATCTGATACGTCGCTCAATGTCATGACGGTTTTGATTTGTGGATATTTTGATTGTTTTTTCATGTTAGCATTGTTGTTATCTTCCTTCTTGCTTTCCTAAAAATAAAAAATAGTAATGAAACATAAATTTTTAATTAGGCTCAAAACAATATGGATTGGAAAATATTTGTCAATTGATCCGGCGTGGGTCCAAGGTCGGGATTTTTAAGATTGTCAATGGCTTTTGTTAATTAGTTTATTGTCCTAGATATATTTGATGTCCCATTACGTAGTTCCATGTTCTTTTCACTCTCAATTTTAATTTAACACGTAACGCCTCTAGCAAGCTAAACAGGATACGCTTGGTCTTCCGGAGCACTTCACTTCTCTGGTGGTTTAAATGTTTAATCTAATTTGCTTTTTGGTATTGTTGTTTGGACACAGAACGGTATATTTATGTTTGATATTTTTCTGCTTTCACTAGTTACATTGGATATCGTCAAGCTCATGTTTGCAGTAACAAATGCCATTGTTCTTCCCAAACACGTATTCAACACACTGGGTACCTGTTGAGAATACTAAAGTCGAAAACCTTAACTTCCCACATGACCATAAAGAAAACAAAATGCAGAATTCCATTTTATTCATTTTTTTTTTAAATTTATTTAAACTTAATGAAACGAAAATTAAATTGAATTAATATAAAGTTCCCACCTGTGCTCAATATAAAATTTGACACATCCTAAACGCTGGGATTTATCGCATAAAAACATCAATAAATTTATTTACTCTAGTAATTAAAATATTGATACATTTAAATTACATAATTTATTAATAAAGCATATCGATTCTATTTTTTCCAGCAAAAACCAAGATTAAGATTTCACAAAAGTCCGTTTAACTAGTATTTCCTATTAAGTTCAACCAATATACATTTGTATACAGTCAAATATAATATGTCTATTAAGGCCATCCAAGGGAACTAGTAAGTGGCCTTTATGTTCAGGTGGCCTTTATATATATATATAGCTTTAAATAATATTAATAAAGATGAATTGAGATACAATACTACTGACCTTTATAAGCAGGTGGTCCTTATATAGAGGTGGCCTTTAAGGCAGGTTGACTTGATGAAATAAAGAAGTTTCTTATAAAAACTTCTTTAAATAAAATTGAAACTGGTCTGATATGTAATTTCAATTGTCACTTCATGTTGTCATGTAATGTTTTTCGATTTTTATGAAATGATACATTCTGAAGTAGCAAATGGTCAAATTAAAAAGTTTACTCTAATGCTGAAAGTAAAATATCAAACCAGCTTCCTTAAATACATTTTCCCCATTTGGGCCCCACAGCCAAGATTTGTGCAAATTAAAAACTACATATCAGATAACGCGAGCAAAAAAGTTTACTCTGATACTGAAAATAACTTACCTTATCGCCGACACGATTCACACTGGGAGCAGGGGTAAAACTAATTTTTGCAAGATACCCGAAGAATAACTTTCTTACTCTCATTGGAATAGGTCTGTTACCACGGTAATGTACATTTAACACAACCACTGACATCACACAGGCAAAACCAACCAGGAAAATAGAAAAATCGAAGTATATAGCTGAAATAAAAACAAAAATAAATGCAAACACTGTAAAATTGTTATTAATTCCATAATCTATTTTGCAAGCCTAGGCTTTTCAAGGCCCTCAAAACGATTTATGGCCGTCATCACAGTAATGTAGATACGTTTGATGTTTCTGTGTCCAGGATTGCCTTGGATATATTTAACATCCCATAGTTCCATGTTCCTTTCACACAATTTTGATTACAAACGCGGCGGGTGTAGCTAGCTAAACAGGAGGTGCTTGCTTTCCGGAGCACCCGGCCTCACTTCCCTGGTGGAAGTTCACGTGTCTAACCTGACTCGTCAGTTCCAAAGTTTTTACTTTGCTTTTAGATTATGATTCGTATGTTTGTTTTTATTGTTGTTGTTCATGGAAAGAAACACATTTTTGCTCACTTAGTAGCATATTGGATGGTATTGGAAAAAGTTTTAAAAACGAAATGACAACCTTTTATCGACAAGAAATTGTCATGGGTGGGGCTTTTGTAATTCAACATATCGACAGGCCAGGCTGATATAATACTGTTACAATTAAATGTATACAAGAAAAGGAAAACATTATGAAACCGAGCTTATCAAAACTTACTGTATATACAGAAAAATACGGGTTCGTGTTAAATTTTAAAGGCTTACTGCTGAATACAGAACACTGAGTTAAATTTCGACTTACCTATTAACGGTATTGATTCTGCCGATGGTGGGAGTGCTTCAGCCACAATAAGTTGGAAGACAGCCAAAGCCAACAACACCGTAATTTGTAATGAAACTTTCTCTCCTGATTCACATGGAAGGAAAAATCCAAAAACGCCCATGACAGTTATCAAAAACGATGGAAGAATGAGATTTACAATATAAAACAGGGGCTTTCTTTTCAGCTGTAGATAAAATGTGACATCCGGGTACGGTTCAGGACAGCAGCCATAATAAAGTACATGGCGGATTGCCGGAAATCCGGATACTTCCCACTCCACGTTCGTCTCCGACGAAGATAAATCACCAGCTGAATTTTTAGCTTCGAAATTAATTTCAAGTCCATGGTAGGCCCAAGAACCAAACACTAATTTACATTCCTGCTCATCATAAGGGAATAACCGAACATTAACAGCACAGCTGCTCTCTAATACTGAGGGAAAGTTATAGTACACGGTACCATCTGACCAGAATGTTGGCGTGTATTCCTTCTTACCATAAAACTCCTGAGTTGTACTGTAAAATATAGTTATAATATCCATAATGAAAATACGTTGTAATAAATGCAATATAGAGAAAAACATCAATCCATTGCTATCATTTGTTCTGTCCAATGCGGTTCGCCGTCATACCACGTGATACCCCATATCATTTGTGTGGAACGTTTCTTATCATTGGATATGAAATGGCATGAGATAATTTTTTTCCAAATAAATCATGCTATTCCGAATTTGCGTCAATAACATTTTCAAGAGATTCCACACAAACGTAAAATTTATCACATAGTGCGCCAGCGAACCACAATTTGCCGTTATAAAGTGGTTCTTTTTAGCGATAAATCGAAAAAAGAAAGCTGTAGAAAGACAAATTGCTATGACCATGAGTGAAGTAACAAAACTATATAGAGGAAAATTATACAGATGTTTTCCTTTGTGTTAAAATACGACTTGTGATTTTATTTATATGGACTAGATGTTATTTATGAAATAATCAGCAGCCTCCTATCACATGATACATAGACTAACATGGGGAAGAATATATATTTACATTCAAACTCTTTCCTCTGATTCGCAATTGACTGTTTATTTGTAAAAAGGTTCAATGTAGCTATTTAGATTACCTCCATTGAGATTCGTCACACCATATGGATGGGTGTATTTGTGCGAGACAAATTTCCCCACTCCAGGGTCGGGCTCAACGTTGTTCTTAAATAATAACGCCTTAACACCGAAAACAACTTTAAAGTTACACAACATGACGGACAGCGATGAATTATCTACTTACTCCAAATTAAGAATTTTAAGTACGTATATTTGTATGGAAGAATTGTCTAAAAATGATATTGAACCAAAATTGTAAGACGAGTTTCTACCAATTCTGTGCTTACAAGCTCCAACGAGAAGAGCAAACCCATAAACCACTGCACGGGTTTGTAAGATATGTTGTTAACAGAATGTCTTGTACGGAATTAAGGAGACATTTCAGGGTTACATTTGCTGTTTACAGACGTTTGCAGGCCAGATTGATGAAACTATGGATTCGATTATCAGAAGATCCCTGGAAGAAATTAGTGGTGTAGTGTAATCGGTACTTAATATTCATGAATATTCCGAGATAGGGTGCATTAACAGTTTTACAAAAAAGACTTCTTTAGCCAATCATTTGTGTTTTACATAAATATTTCACTCATTAACTATAAACGATGACATATTGCCCCTCTTTGCATATGAATCAGGCGCGTTTACCTTTATTTTACCGCCATATTTGTTCTTGCCACTCTTATAGAAAAGATAGTGTGGGAATTTGTTCCGAGAACAATGTTCTTGGTGCGTGTTCTCGGTGTAAGGGTTGGGTTTCCATAAGATACATTGTTCTCGTGCCAAAAACAGTTCGCCCAAGGACATCCAGAACAACACGTCGCAAGACATAGTCTGTAAACCGGAACAGGCATGGGTGTATAATTTGTTTTACCACAGATAGCTGTCTTCATGTTTCATATGAAGGAAATCGCAAATTTTACATGTTAGAATTGAGAAGATTAATTCTTCATCATAAACTTCAGGGATGTATAATTTATAATCAAGTTCGGAATGGATTCTTTCAAAGATCCACTGAATATCTTATGAATGAAAAGTAGGCAGTCATAATGCAAAGTGGCGTAATGTGATAACGCAATAGCCAAATCACCAAATAACGTTGGGAATGGCGTGAAACAGTGAAATGGTTTTGCATTATTGTAAATAAGTTTAATTAAATAATAAGGTACTTTTAATAAACTAATGTTGACCGCCAGCCTATATCGACAAATTACTGACACCAAATGGTTATTGGAATCCGGAAACTCGTGAAAAATTTATTATCCCATTGTAAAGCCATTAACAATAATTGATAATCCGTAAAGATTGTCTGATTTGATAAACAAGATCATAGTGATCAGACGGAATAACAAGGCTGTAACCATGGCTACCACTGAGCTTGGGCATGTCACATACAAGCTTAGCAGAGGTTCAGCAATAATCATTCTGTGGAGTATTTTATCATTTAATCTATCAATAAAATATTAAAAAGGATTGTATAATTTAGATACATGTATTTGACAAAAGGTAGTAAGTACTCATGGCATAAGAATTAAAATCAGAAACAAGGAGAAAGGTCCAGTACTTATTGAGTAAATCCCCTTACGGGACCCGATATAAAGAAGAAGTCAGGTTTGCAAAAACAAAACCTCCTAAATATAAGCTCTGTAGCATAATGAAGGTTATGTGTTAAGTTGTACTAATGGAAAGTGACCCATATGATTATGTTGGTTTTTTTCATACGTTAAAATGGTAATGAGTCTCATCTAAAAATGCACAAAAAATATTGGTGTGTCCTTTTACTTTTTTAATCGCAAAGAGGAAAAATTGCATGCCTTAGTTTTTAAGATATGCTATTTTTCAGTTCATTGCAGGAAAATAGCAGCTTATCCTACAAGTTTTTGAAAAAAAAATTCATATAGGTAACATTCTAAATTTTCCGAAAATGTACATGTATATAAAAACATGTGTTCCGCGACTCGATTGCTCGCTATAGATCTTCAAAGGCGCAATTTGATTTGAAAAACATGACCAAAATTGGCAAAGTTCTATTCTTAAATGTCGCCAAACTTGCTGTGCTGCGGGTGTTCTTCTTGTTGCTATTGTAAATGTTTTGAAATTGATGTTCGAGATATACATACATGTTATGAGCTAGGCGTTTCATTAATTTTTTTGTGTAATAATAATTAAAAAACGACAATTAAAAACGTTTATAAGATACATACCCGTCATAGAGCGTTAAATCAGGTATCCAGACCTTTTTATAAGGTACGGTCATGTGATCTATCCCGCCATAATCTGAGGCATTCCATACAAATCGACAATCTTTCCATTTCTGTAATAAGGTTTGAACTATTTAATTAACATTTTGTCGGTTTAAATGATTTTCGTATCTGTAATTATTTTGGAGAATAAATTCTGTTGTTTTTTTTTTTTTTTTTTAATTTTTTTTAAAAAAATTAAGATAATCTTGCATCTTAAAATGACACTTTTCTAAATCACTAGAAGACTAGAGACCTTCAACAAAGTATGTTGTAAGTCATTTGCGAATATGCGCGCTGTTTTATTTTGGGATATCAAACAATTATCCATAAGGATGTCACTTAAGAAAATTCATAATTCATCTGCACTTTTATTTTTGCATGTCGCGAAAATAAGGTACCAGCGAAAAGGAGTATTTTACAATATACTTACCAGACGAACCCAGACATTAAGTTTTAGTATTTGTGTTGGTTCATTCTGAAATAGACAAATAAGTAACAACAAAATATATCACACGACACGTACTTGGTAAGAGAATAAAACAGACCGGTGGGCCGGCAGTTTTCTTAGACAGTAGTTGATAGTGTACAAAATGTATTATTAATTTTGTACCCCGGTAATATTTTTGTGGGGGCGAGGTATTGCTGTCAATTGGCCTTCCATAATTCCATATTCTTTTCATTCTCAATTTTTATTACACACGTGGCAGATGTAGCTAGCTAAACAGGAGTTGCTTACTCCTCCGTCGGAGCACCCGCTCTTACTTCCCCTTATGGAAGTTCACGTGCGTGTCTTAATTAATCAGATTCAAAGTTTTTTTTACTTTGCTTTGGGATTGTGGGTTTGACATGGATTGGTATGTTTGTTTTTGATTTTAGCAACACCACCACTATCCCACGCAAATACACTTTGTTCTAATTAAAACGGTAGTGATTAACTCAATTTCTGTGTAATTTTTGTTGGAATAACATCATAGCGGAATTCAAAAATAAATTACTACATTCTGGCAACAAGCCAATGTAGCGTATTAAAAATTATGCCCACCTGGATGCATCTGCCTTTTTTAATCAACAACCATAATTTTTAGATGTCTCTTAATAGCATGTATATATCTAAATGTAATAGTTTTTCCAATCCCGCGAGATTTGAAAACGACCAAGATATCCGAGGAGATTAGATTTAAACTGACACATAATCAATTCTAATGTTAAACCATCTCTCGTTTTATTTACAGAATCATAGATCTGAAACTTAGTGTTTACATATGATCGGGAATACCTGTAACTCATAGGTATCAGGATAACCATTAATGTAATTAAATAAACCCGATCCTAGAGTGTAAACTATCAGGAAAGGCGGTCATGTTAAAGTACGAATGCTGGAGAACATCGGCAATCCCAATGATAGGCTGTGATATATGGCTTTGACGAATAAAGCTAACCATCAAGAACCACTAAAACTGGTCATTGTCTAGTAACAAAACATTTAGAAATTATAATACATCATCTTTGGTCATTTTGATTTATTTTTAACAAAACTAAGTTTATTATCGGTTAAGTGTGTCCAAAAGGTGTTTCACAATTTCGGACACTTAATGAACACTGAATTGTGCTTTTTCATGGAAACGCATTTTTACGGCGACTTTCGGTGTTTCCGTCAAAATGAATCGTTCCAGACATCATGGGCCACTATTAATCATTTCTGTTTAATCCACCACCACCACCATCATCATTATCATCATTATTATAATCATCATCCGTAGTAAAGAAATGTAAATGCCAATTGGGTAGAACAATCCTCCGTACTCCGTGAAATGGAAAAGGCATTTTTGTTCACGCAATGAACGCATTTCTTTCTTAAAATAAATATACCAGATGCAGTGTATTACCGAGAAATTTATTCAATCACAAATGACAGGAATCACGGATACTATAAGGTTGTATTATAATGAATACATCAGTAGAGGGATAATATAGGCAATGTCTGCTAGCTGTCCGATCCTTTTTAATCTTATTGAATAAAAAAGTATTAAATTAATTAAAAACATCAAGGCATTAATTGACAAATAATATCCAGTTATTCACAGAAATTATTTAATCATGTTATTTGAAATTGGTTGTTTATTGAAGGAATTAGAACACGGCATTTTTATATAAAATCGCAAGCCGAGGCGGCTAGTACAAGTTTTGATGTTGTCAGATTTTGTTGTATTGTTTTAATTTTAACAGTATTTATTGTTGTATATTTTATTATTTCGTCCGTTTTTTGTTGTGGTTTTGTTCTCTGGTTGCTACTACTATGAATATTGTCAAATTTTGTTATTCTTCGTGTGCATGATTCATTTTGCATTTTAAGTAACAGGCCTCGCTATCAAGATGGACACAATGGCACACTTGGATACTTTTATGCACGTTTGATTGTGTTACTTGACTAATGGTCTGTCATGTGCTGTTTTTGAATTTCTATTAAAATGATGCATTCAAAAACAGCACATGACACGTGTGTCATCAGTTTCTTTCACTTCCATGAAAACGTGTGGTTTTCAGAAGTTTCTTTCAAGAATATGTTGGTGTACAACGGTTTCTCTCACATAAACACGTGGCGATTTTCCCCAGTCTCTTTGACTTATATGCACTTATGGAGACTTTCACTAGTTTCTTTCACTCTCATGATCATGTAGGGGGTTTACCTTTAAAACAAGAAGTATTTGTACGTGATCAAAGGTATTCAAAATATTTGATCAGCACTTTGGCCAATTTTTCGATAGCTGTTAGTAAACATTTGAAGTTTACTTTGGTCCAAACCTTGACAAAAGATTTGATAGCCGATCCCACAAGGACCTTAGCACACTGACGCAGACCATCCAGTTGTTTTGGCGCTTCCTTGAATTCGATATAAAGAAAAATACCGTAATTAACCTAGAAAATAGACAAACCTACCTTACACGCATTCCTGAAATATAGTACAGACCTGTCGAAAGTCTAACACAGTGGCGGATTTAGGGGAGCGGTTGCGGGGGTTGCAACCCCCCCCCCCCCCCTTTGAAAAATTTAAAGAGAGAGAGAGTGAGATATTGACTGATTAAAATTATTTTATTTTCTTGGCCCCCATCGGGACTCTGCCCTAGACCCATCGTCTCTGGAAGCTCGCGCCTTCGGCGCTCGCATCTAGCATTGATAATATTCTCATCCCCCCTTTCAAAAAATAACTGTATAGTTCTCAACCCCTCCCCTTTTCAAAAAATCCTGGATCCGCCTCTGCAGTGAACTAACAAAAAGGAACTCAGCTACCGAGCGGTCGAGATAATGAACGTTAATGGTTGAAATGCTGCCGAGATAAGGAAAGCCAGTTGCTGAAATGCTGCCGAGTTAAAGAAAGCCAGTGGCTGAAATGTTACCAAGATAATGAACGCTATTGGCTGAAATGCGGCCGAGATCATGAACGCTAGTGGCTGAAATGCTGCCGAGATAAGGAAAGCCAGCGGCTGAAATGCTACCGAGATAAAGAACGCTATTGGCTGAAATGCGACCGAGAGAAATATATAGCAGTTGCTAAGATATACGTGAGGAGGGACTGCACGAGATGAGCTGTCGATTTCGGCACTAATTCGTAAGCTCAGTGTTAAACGTTCGACGGGTCTGTACTGTGGGTCTGTACTGTACGAAGAACTGTTTTAGATCTACTCTACACGTGACACAGAAGTGACTATTTGATTTTTATTGCTATCAACAACTTAATCCCTCTTTTGAAGTTCTCGATATATCAATAAAACACATGTTAGAAGGAATATTTTCCCATCGGACTACTCTTATAGTTATACATAAGTACAATTACAAATAACGATTTAATAAAGCTTGTTTGTTTTTAAATGACTTTAATTTGTAATTCAATGAAAGTTTAAATGAATTATTTATTGAATTATTTTGTGTTGATTTTTTACATTAGGGGATATTACTACTAAGTATACATATGTACTTTAATTTCATTACGGCTCGATGGTTGTAACTATTAAACTAATGAGATTGTTTCAGATTATACCCTTGGAATACACCATTTTTAAAAATATACATATTTGTATTAATGATACAATTTTCCAAAAAGGTACCGGTATATGACAACATCGTGGTGCGCTAGTATATAAATACTACATCCCTGATAGGGTGACAGTCCATATTGTCGCCCCGACAAATGATTGTCGACCAAGGCGAAATAGGTGAACAATTTTAAAATACAAATAAAAATATAAAAAATCTGGGTGAAAGAACATTTTTATATAAAAGAAACCACCTCTGTAATGCTTGTATTTAACATTTTAAATATGTATCGAGAAATTAGATATGTAGTTCGTTCTCTTTTACTCATGCTAATAACTAAAATGTTTAAACCAAGAAGATTTCCCAGATCCCCTTAACCTTCTCTAATAATTTAAATGAATCAATTCATATCAAGGGATATATAAGGATAATATTTAACATTAGGTATCGAATTTTGTCCACATAAAGGTAAAAAACCCTTTTCGTTCCTGGTTGAAGATCTAGAGCATTATTTCACATTTTAAATTTTTCTGTCATGAATAAGTCATTCAAAACGTTTTTGAGGCTGAAGTAATTACTTGGAGCCATATAGGATAATAAATCTAACTGCTAGTGTCATGGGGTACAGAATTTTATAAACATGCATATCTCTGTAAAAAGTAAAAACTCTGTATCCCATAACACTAGCAGTTGCATGGATTCATGTTCCAATATGACAAAGCAATAAAACAGATAAAAATGTCATAGCAAGAAAATGTGTATCAAATATAATTTTGACAGCGATGGAGATTAGCAGGGACCCAGTAGCCCATGGCTCCTAAAACTCAGTCTGGGCCCCTACATGTTTAACCATTTTAGCTATTTATTACTATTAAAACTTTTTTATCTGAAGTGACCTGGGTCCCTAACTCAAAATAGTTCAGCGGCATCCCTGTTTGAGCAATGTGGCCTGTGCCGTAGAAAGAAGACACATTTATTTTACAAGATCGCTATGGGTTAAACTTGTCGTAGTTGTTTTATTGGTGTATTTAAATTTACGACCTATTAGCCTTATTCAGAGACAGAAGAGGCCAAATAAAGTGGAAGAGCCCGTCTGATATTCTCAATGATCACCTTGTATCTAAGAAAAAGCTTAATTTGCTTAAAAACAAAAGAACATGACAGCCTTTAGAAAATGCTTGTAGATATCATGTTTCTATAGCATTTATAACTAATTACATGTATTAAAACGTGACTATAAATAAACAAATTTTCTTGCAATTCATTAAATATTTTAGAATGACTAAGGCGTAAAACCAAAACGCACTAAATCTCCATAACAACGACATTGGCAATGATAAGCATCTAAAGCAGCGAACAGCTAACAAAAAGTACACAATAGAACTATAAACAATGGCATTAAAATAGATAAAATTAATGTTTTTGTCTTTCATTAAAATATATTTCAAGAAATCACCAAAAAATAATATCCTCGCGGAAAACTTTTATAAGAAATAGATTGATTAATTGATAGCATGGAATCATTGTCGGGTTATTGAACTCATACCAGCATATATAGTCCCGCGCTGCTCGAGAGTTGCACGAGAGTTCAATTAGTCTTGTGACGCGAATTTGTTGTTACAGAATTGAGACAAAATTTTGATGTTTTGTACTTGCATCTGATAAATAGCAATTGTTAAATTGTTTAATTTACTACAATTTTGGTTCGAGCACTATTGGTGAGAAATTTATTCTGAAACGGCCGTCAAGTGCTGCAAAATATATTGGTCTAGTAAACATACAGAAATTGGGTCTCTTGATTCTATCTTTCTTTATTCATTCATTTTTCTCATATTTTGTGTTTTCAGCACATGGTAATATCAAAGTTAACAATTAATCTAAAAATTGACACTGAAAATCAAGCGAGCGGATAATTTAAAAAGTTCATAATTTTTACGCGGTCGACATTACTTTCCTCACAGGAAATCTAACTTCGTGTTTTCTTTGGCCTAAGACAATTAGCCATTTCGGCCCATCTGGAAAAAGTCATTTCTATACAGACTTTTATTAGATATTTAATTAAACATCATTCATTCATCTATTTTAACACATTTCAACAGCGCAGTACTTGCCAACACTTTGAGCTTACTTAAATCCAGGTCCAATGTAAAGTTGATTTGATCATTGCTTGTTAAACTTGTATGTGGCTACAGCGCGGAGGTTGGGGGTTGCTAGATGCTTAACCATTTTTTTAATCTCAAAAAAAAAAAAAAAAAGATATTTCGATTGATATTTTATATAGACCAATGTTAGACACTTTTTCAGATCAATTGCTGACATTTTTGTGAAACAATCAGTTTGACCATGTTTTGGACCCTTGTTGGTCTGATTGAGTTTCGTGTCGATCACATAGAATATAGTCCATTTTAGAATATTTCAACAGCGCAATACTTACCAGATCTATGAGCTGACGTAAAGCCAGATCCAGTGTGACGTTGATTACTTCATTATTGCCACAGTAAGGTCGGGTGTCCGAGTCATACGCTGCTGTTGTAAATATGGCCGTCTTCAGCAGATCCCTGTATGTCTGTCCATTTATACCTAATATATATAAAAAATGGTGTTGACAAGGGCAACAAATAACACTTTGATCGTTCCTTTATTATTTTGAACTATTTTGATGGTGTTTAATTAGTATAAGTAATAATTTATTCATTGATAATCAAGTACATTACTATTAAGCTCATAAATAAAAAAAAATAAAAGGCGTAATAACGCGAAATAAAGGCGTTATAATGCGAAAAAGGCGTTATAACGCCTTTAGAAAGGCGTAATAAAGCGAATTGAAAGGCGTTATAACGCGAAATAAAGGCGTAATAACGCGAATTGAAAGGCGTTATAACGCAAAATAAAGGCGTAATAACGCGAATTGAAAGGCGTTATAACGCGAAATAAAGGCGTTATAACGCCTTAAGAAAGGCGTAATAACGCGAATTGAAAGGCGTTATAACGCCTTTAGAAAGGCGTAATAACGCAAATTGAAAGGCGTTATAACGCGAACTTAAGATGCCTTCCATAATGATGTGGAGGTCCTGGGGTTAAATCTCTACCCCACCCACCCCCCACCCCACACTTTACATACATATTAAAACTCTCTCTCTCTCTGTGTGTGTGTGTGTGTGTGTGTGTTGTGTGTGTTTTCTGCACAACTATATGTAATGTAATAAGCTGTTTTATATATATTTATTCTATGAAAATTTAAAAAAAATTGCACATCATCCGATCCTGCGCTGAAATGAAAACTATTTCAGTAAAACAGAAAGAAAGGTTTCTTTTCAATGTTAAAGTGTTGTTTTTTTATAAAGAGTGTCATTTTATATATGGGGATGGAAATCTTTTAAGTAATCTGAAATATAAACATTGATAAACATTGACAATGTACACATGGCTATTTATTCAAAAGTTCCTCTCCAATTGCCAATCGCTAACTTTTAACAATGATTAAATGACACCTGTGACATCTTAGTATGAATAGATCTACAGTTGCCTTAAGCTTTTCAAACTAAAACGAATCTGTTTGTGGTGAGGGTTGTTAACATTCTCAAATGACTGCTCTATATATAGACAAAAAGGCGTTATTACGCCTTTCTAAAGGCGTTATAATGCCTTTCGATTCGCGTTATAACGCCTTTCATTTCGCGTTATTACGCCTTTATTTCGCGTTATAACGCCTTTCAAATCGCGTTATTACGCCTTTATTTCGCGTTATAACGCCTTTCAATTCGCGTTATAACGCCTTTATTTCGCGTTATAGCGCCTTTTAATTCGCGTTATAACGCCTTTTTTCGCATTATAACGCCTTTATTTCGCGTTATTACGCCTTTTAATTTTTTTTTATTCATGAGCTTAATAGGCTTTCGTACATTACAGACCTGTCGAAAGATTAAACATTTTGCGTACAAATTAATGCCGAATCATTTACTCATCTTGGTCCATCGCTTACTATTTATTGTAGGAACCACTGTGACTGTGACAGTGAAATTCTCTTTATATCCATAGAAAATCAAATAAATTTGAATAAAGTTTGATATTTTTCACTTACTTGTGCCTAGTCGTAACAGGAAATCTGTATGCGCATCCGCGATTGTCATAAAGTATGTCTGTAAAAAGGAAAATGTTGGCGGTATGGGGATTTTACACATGCGAAAATGACGATGTTTACACCGGAAGTGATGTCCTTGGTGACGTTTTACGTCATATGCGCAACAGAAGCCGCCATTTGCATGGTTTTTCAACATGTTAAATCCCCATAGCACCAACGTTTTTCCCTATGCAGATATATTTTGGGCTAATCGCGGATGCGCATACAGATTTGATATAAAGAGAATTTCACTGTCACAGTCACGGTGGTTTCTACAGTAAGTAAGCAGCTGTTATCTATCTTTAAGTAACTTTTCGACCACTAGCGATTCAATTGGAAGCCGAGTCTCAACTCCTTTTCGTAAGATCGGAGTTAAACTTTTGACATGTCTGTGCTGTATAACGGAAAGCAATGTTTACAAAGTATAGGATTCTTGAACATGTTCCTGATGTTAACAAGCCTTGTTATAGATAAATACAAGGGTTAAGAAGTTTATATTTGTTTTATTGATATTTAGTAAATACTTAATATTTAATTTATCTTTTGGTTCAATGTTTTAATCCATAATTTGCCGTAAAATTCTAAATAAAAATAAACAAAAATAATTCAATAAAATATAAAATGAATACTTATATGAACTGTCATATATCATTTTTATATATACATTCAAAAAATGGTATATTAATATACATTTTTTAATGTATTTTATGATGAAATTCAAAAATATTAATATACCATTTTTGAATGTATTTTATGATTAATTAAAAAAAATGGTATATGACTGAACTATTAGCATTGTAAGAAAGAAAGAAAGAACATTATATTAAATGTTATTTTTAAAACACATACGCTTTATTAATTAAATAAATAATCATTTACATATAATTCAAAATAAAAAAAAATAGTTTCTGCTTATAAATTGCTTCTGTTAATACATTTAATTTAAATAAAACATAAAATTAAAATTGAATTGTTAATAAATTTAACTAATTAATAAAATTATTTCAAACTATTGAATTTTCTGGAAAACAAATAAAACTTACCCAATAATAAAAAAGAAACGACGAAAAAGACATTCCAGAAAATAGTATACATTCTATCTCTTCGCAGATTCATGACTCCAGTGTGTTCAAATAATACTTCCACCGTTGTTATCTTTCAAAAAACTATTTTGTGTATTTCATTCCAAACTTTAAATTATCCAGTAATGTTGATTTAATTGTTTATCAAATTTTAATCTTGCTTTTCAGCACGACTATTTCCGTCATTGTGTGAAATTTAATCTTTATTATTAAAAGACAGTGGTATTTATATTCAGCACTATTAACGGCAATACCAGATAATACACATTACAGTCCTGTCCAAAGTTTAACACTTAGCTAACGAGTTCGAGTCGAATCGACAACCAATCTCGGTCATATATCTCGACAGCTTTTCTGTAACCATTGTTCATCTCTTGATAGCTTTTCTACAGCTATTATCCGTCTCTTGAAGCTTCGTTTCGACGGCTACCCGTATCACGGTCAGTAGATAGCCGATCTTCGACTTATTTTTGACCCGCTCAGTGTTAAACTTTCGACAAGTCTGTACTGTATTACAATAAACTATTGATTTTAATTTCTGATTCTCAGCTAGAATTGGTCTCCACTGACACACTATCAATATTTATACCGCGTCTAGTTTAAATATATCATATACAATCCATAAATCATAGATAATTCTTAATTAGTTTGTTAATTAACTGACCTTTCTAATTAATCAACCTGTCTATCTTTAATAAAAACGTGTCAGATGTGAAATCATACGAACGGGTATGTGTTCACTCCGGATGTCAATAACAGTAGAATTAGGCTTTAATTAAATAGTATAATAAAGTTGTCATGTGCTGAAATTGAATGCATTATTAGAATAAAAATTCAAAATCAGCACATGACAAAATCTTTCAAATGTTCAAAGTTGACAGTCAAACTTGAGAGACAAATATCTCCTGTCCCCAGCATTGTCGATCTGTTATTTCTAAGATATGATCTTGTTACCTTAACCCTTGACTTATGCGTCTATATTTGGTATGCGACACATTGTCCCATGGCAGTATACATTTGTACCAAGTTTGATCAAAACCCATCCATTGACATAAGAGATATGGATCGGTCACAATATTGAGACGGATGGTCAGACAGTCATACAGATAGACAGTGTGATTCCTATATAGTTTGCTTGGGTATGAAATATGTATGTGGTAGTTGTACTATGAACTAGCGGCGCTTTCCCTATGGTGTGATGATACTCTTTTCTTTATGTAATGTTTGTTTCTTGTTCGCAGAAATATCTTCAGTTGAGGAAAACACAAAAGTTAAACCATATTGGTATTCCATCCGCTTTGTTAACCATTTTGTTATGATATATATTTTGTTTAAAGTGTTACTTTGAATTTTTACATGGTGTTACTATTCTAATGATATAAAAAACAGTACACTTGACTTACTGACTTATGTCCATCTCTCCTTGTGGAGAATTGGGCCAGTAAAACAGTAAACAGCGAAATAATATAGTTTCGAAAAGCGGCTACCTCCTAGCTTTGTATGTCGTAAAATAGACACTAAAGTAATAACAGAGATACCAGTGCTGGCCGCTCTTCTCTGAGCCTACTAATCTAGGTATTTATCAAATACAAACCAAACGGTCCATTTTCAAATCACAAGTCCAAAAGCAAAGTAAAACTTTGAAAACTGACAAATAACGTTAATCATTTAAACTTCCACCAGGCCAGGGAAGTGAGACTGACTGGGTGTTCCGGGAGGGTTAACATCCATTAAGTAAAAATAGACTAAGTAACCAATGAAACACTAGAACAAACATACAAAGTTTGCAAAACGCAAAACGGATTACAAAACTCTTGATTTTGAACGGGCATCAGATATAATGACAAAATTATCAAGTAGGGTGGTTATAGTATCTTTGTAGGATTTTTGCAGGATGTGACAACCCCACACATCTTATACCAGAACCATCACATCCAAAAATACACGGATCTTGAGAACATCATTAATTTAAACAAATTGTGAAGAACCTTTATTATTATTGTGTCACCCACACAACCATTATCGTACTGTGCTCACCCATGTCTTTCCACATGCTTCAATAGACATGTTTTTCACATATTTGTACTAAATTTCGAATATATGCTATTGATGCGAATTGTAAATTAATATCGCACTCACAATATCACAACTCTTCTCTGATCATTTTAATTCTCAATGTGTGATGACAAATTTTGCAATTGTATATATATGCAAAAAATGAAATATTTGATAAAAATAACAAAGCATAGTAAAATCCATATATATAACATGCGATACGAGCCCCCAACTTATATCAGACCTAAGCCTAAAGCGCTCTGTCTGATATTGGAGAGTCCCGGACCGATATGACATGTGATATGAATTTTACCATGTTTAATTTTCTAAATATTATAATTATTATTTTTTCAGCACCATCACCAAATTTCGGACGACATGTATAATGTTTGTGTACATAAATTTACTAACACCGCCATCTTAATACTGTGTTCAATCACCATTGCCGTTTTCTCACTATGTTATTATTTTTTTAATTGGCATTCATATTTCAGCCATTCATTTATTTATCACAATTAATTATACAGACAAATCTAAAAACAAAACAAATATAGATCTTCTGTATAAAAGTAAAGTTAATAATTCGATAACCGATATTTGATATTCAGATGTTGTGTGACTTTCCAATATCCAATATCAGACACACCTATTTTTGGTTTTCTTGCTTTCTAACGATAAATGATGCAAACTCACGAAACAAGATACGGATTCTCTAGTCTTATAGAGCAAATAGTATAGGTTTTGTCTAGTTAACAAATTACGATGGCACAGATTGGCTACCATACCATACATGGAGATACTGAGTAGATCGAGACAACTTGTTTCAGTAATTGTTTTGAAAAAAAATTGGAAACGGAGTGTTTTGTTTGAACAATCGGTATACATTTGGGTATTAATGATAATTTTATTAATAATTGATAGCCTATTTACTATGAACCCTTCTGATTAATTAAAGGCGTGTGGTAGATTTCCTATATTTACTAATTAAGTTTCAGATTATTCACAAACGTCCTCCAAATATTATAAATCCAAATGATAAAAGAAACGGCCCATTGATGACGTGAGTGATTTATTCATCAATAATTAATCTATATAACAATTCTAATTTAAATTGTGAAAACAAACATAAGGTCTTAATCAATGTGTTAATTAGTTAATTAACAAGACTGATATTTACATAAGTGTTTGATTAATGGTTTTGCTGCACGCAGTCCAGTAGTACTGAATAAACCATCGCGCCAAAATAAACTATATATAGTGTTTTGGAAACACTGTCAGACAAGCACATATATGTAAGAAAGTTTAAGGACCGATCAGCCCTGGTTAAGATATGTTTAATGAAGAAAACTAAACAATAATACAAATCCAATTCACAATCCCAAAGCAAATTTAAAACTTTGAAACTATTAAATTATGTGAAACACGCAAACTTCCAATAGGGAAGTGAAGCCGGGTGATCTGGAAGAGTAAGCGCCTCAGTCTGTTTAGCTAGCTACATCCGTCACGTGTGTAATCAAAATTAAAAGTGAAATAAACATAAAACTATGGGACGTCAAATATACCCAGGGTAATCAACAATATTGTGATAGTGGCCATAAATCTTTTTAGGGGCCCTAAACACCAAAGGCTTGCAATATCCCAAACGATTTATATGTACAAAATGCGACTTATTTGCATAATTATGTCAACTAAGTCATACCATCTCTAGTCGTTTCAAAAAAGGTCGGTATTTCTCCTGTTTCCTCCGCCATCCTTGGACTGACTTGATATAAGTGAAGTAGTCTTGACTGGGACGTAAAACACCATTACTCCACTCCACTCCACTCCACTATCTAGCCGGTCACTATAAAATCTTCAATATAGATAGCAAGCAACTTGCAACATATATCGATTTTCAATGTGTATATAGCTCTTATAACGTTACTGGACACCAAAGTAAAAAAACTTTATATTATACCGAAAACCGTTTTGTACTATTCTTATAAGCTTGTGAATCTTTGAAAAAATATCCGAACTATGAAGAAGATGCCCTTTATAATATTTGGATACTGAACACAACTGAGTGTACTAATTCTATTATAGAAGTAAAGATATTGGCTCGAGCTCATTGTCAATCGTGCGTAAATCTACGCAGCTATTAACATCGTCATGTTTTGTTGAAACCTCTTAGACTACATATAACACTGAAAAATAGGAATACCCGTAGTACTTAGCTATAGACGGAGACTTGGCAATAGTTGATGTAACCAAAAAAACGAGACAACATACCAGAGAACAGCAGACAAGCAAACGAAGAAGAAATGAATGACATATAAGGACTATAATTATTAACTCCTGACCTTGGATGGGTACTGGATTATATGACAAATAGTGTTTAGTAGCATGGCTATAGTAGTATCGACGAGTACCCAACCATCAAATTTCAGGCTGAATATATACGGTCTTGTGAGCGTTATTCTTAACAGATTAAATATTGATATTATTAACTGATTAATACATAAGTCTTCATGGCTCCGGTTAGTTTCGCAATCATTCCTTAACTAAGACTTTTGCGAAATTCGAACTTAAATCTGGTAAATTTGAAATCTAAATAAATCTGCTGCTGTTCAAGTTACTTAATTTACAGATCTCTCTAAGGTTATAATAACGCTTGAACTTTTAATCTGTAGTGCTAAAACATTGTCAAAATTTGCCAGATTTAGGTTAAAGAAAATCTCAGTTAAATAATGATTGTGAAACTGGTGTATGATCATATCCTTAACGATGTTCTATTAATAAAAAACAAACATACTAATCCATGTCCGAATCACAATCCAGAAAAAAAGCAAAAACTTTGAAAAAGACAAGTAAAGATAAACATTTGAACTTCTACCAGGGAAGTAAGACCGGGTACTCCGGAAAGTAAGCACCTCCTGTTTATAGCTAGCCATGTGTGTAATAAAAATTAAGTGAAAGGAACATGGAACTATGTCAAATATATACAGCGCAATCCTGGACATACAGACATTAAATTTATAAACAATACCGCGATGACGACCATAACACTTTTTGAGGGCCCTGATAAGCCTAGACTTGCAATATTCAATATTAAGCCATTTGCTGTAGACTTAAAAACTAAAACTGTAGCAAAAATATACAACGCCAAATGTAATTAATATCAGTGATAAATATTTAATCTGTGTTGATAAAACAACAACAATAACAATAACAAACAAGAAAGCAAGCAAACAATGTTACTGGATTGGATGCATATCTGAAAGCAAGCAATCAATGTAACTGGCATGCTATTATACCAGCCATTCGTTATAGTTAAATCAAATGCTAGTATCAGTTTTTTTAAACAAAAGAACCGTTTGAAAAGTGTTTTCTATATGGGATTCATATCCATTTCAAGAAATTCTTTTTTCTGAAAACCACATGTGCTATTGTTTCGGATAAATAGGCTGTAGTAAAGGTGCTTTACATCCAAGTCAGGTCTTTTCACTCATCGAGGCGGTCAGTTAATGGGATGGGAGCTAAGGCTATAAGAAGCGGTTCGGTCCATTGTTTCAGATTGGAGATGAATTACAATTTCGTTCTCCATAAATCACAAATTCATTTTCCAAACATAGAAACCTGAATACCAGAAGAAGAAAAGCTAGCTTATGAGCCAGCTGAAAGATCTAGCTTAAACGAACCATAATTGCATTCGGACCTAATTTGGTGGCAGCCCCACAGGTGGTAAGTTATCACATTCTTGGCCCACAGACCACAACGACATCCGACCTTTTGTAGTCCGCGATCTAAAAGAAGGCAAATCTTCCACAAAAAGAGAATCAGATGTGGTAGAATTAGCCGTAGAAAGTGTTTTTCTTAACTCTGTATGTCGATCATCGAATCTGATAGAATTGGCTGTAAAAAGCGTTTTTCTTAAATCTGTATGATGGTCGTCAGATCTGGTCGAATTGGCCGTAAACAGCATTCTTCTTAAATCCGTGTGGTGGTCAGCCGTAGGTGGTAAAGTGTTCATAATTGGCTTTATAGAACTAGAAGACGAAGCTACAATTAAAAATGTAAAATATACAATAGTAATAACCATATCATGTTTCGGTTAAGATTGTTTTATTCAAATTAAAAATGTACCCGAACAATGAGGAAATGACTAGAAATAGAAACCGAACAGTACTCTTCGTCATCGTTGAAGTATTAAAGCAATTCAAAAAATAAGCAACCGCACTCCAAAAGCAAAGTAAAAACGTAAACACTTTGAAACTAGCAAATAAAGTTAAACACGTGAACTTCCACAAGGGAAGTGAGACTGCGTGTTTAGGAAGGGTAAGGGTCTCCTGTTTAGCTAGTTACACCTCCCATGATTGTGTTAGATAAAAATTAAGAACGAAAGGAATATGAAACAAGTGGCGTCAAACTATCATCGAGGAATTCCTGGACACTGAGACATCATTGAATCAACAATATTGTGATGCTGGCCTTAAAACTTTTTGAGAACTCTGATAAGCCTAGGCTTGCTTAAAATCCTTTAGTCAACAATTTATTTTTAACAGTTTGCAGGAATGGGGTTCGCATGTGTACCATGCGATACCCCTTGATGTTTCTGCGGAACAATTATTACCATTGGAGATAGAATAGTTTCAGTTCAAGTTTTTTCCCGTAAAAATAACGTTATCCCGGAAAATTTCGAAATAAACCTTTTCCAATATGTTCCGCACACGTTAAGGGGTATTAACCACGTGGTACGCTGGGGAACTAATTTACATTTATTTATGTGATGGAGGGAGTTAACTAAACAGTATGTTTTTACTCCTCCGTAACACTCAGTCTCATTTCATTTGTGATTTGGACATGGATTTGATCGAAGTCTGCTTAACGCTTTTATTTTACTTCAAAGTGATTTCTTTAAATGGTTTAACTCATTTGTTCCAATATATATATATATATTGTATTTTACATCAAAGAGAAAGACGGATGAGTTGTCAGTAATGAAAAGATTAATACATGTGTATTGATGATATATTCCATAATAATGTTTTATATTTATTAAAATTTTGATTGAAAACCCACATCTCTCATAAAAAATAAATGAACGCCATATGATCTATCGTGACATTACGTATTTCAATTAAACGATCTGTTTACAAATGGGTTTTTATTGCGAGTATAATCAACCATCGTATGATCATGAGTGATAATCCATTATCTATGTCAGTATAATGTGTGATGAAAAAACAAAAATGTGTACTTTTTAACATGGAATATTATGTTTGTTTTTGACGTAAGTATTTTTGAACAGAAATAGCTGCAAAAAAAGAATGTGATGTGAAAGCTGTTCTCCACGAAAGTAATAAACAATGTTGCGTTCGGGAAATACTATATCCAACCACTTACCATTGCTTCAAAGTAAATGGTCTATTTTACATCTGGCATAAACCAAATGTTGATTCTAAAAATTCTAAAGAATTAATTTAACATATTGTTTCTGATAATTTATCTCGCGTAAAAGTTTAAAAACCTGTGATTTTTCTACACTTTATACCACTATCTTTCATTCTAAATTTTGAAAGAACACCTAAAAGAAATTATTGACATGTTATCTTTTTACAAAAACGGCATGTCAAGATACAAATTATCTTGTACTGAACAGCGATTCTAATAGGTTTGTCAAGCACTATGTTGACTGCAAACAAAATTACACCATCCACAAAATGTTAGTTTTTGATAGACATATTTGTAATGCTTAGTAATACATTGACTAAATTTCCTACCAACAATTCGTATACCAATAGACACAAACTGTGACAAGTGCTTTTCTGATTTGATTATTTGTGTATTATTATTAGAAATATACTTTTATCTAAATTTGCTGCTTGTTAAATTTGAAATTCCTTAAAAACTAATGTATACTTCCTCATCCAAACTATTTCCTTAGCTAAATTTGGAAAAATATTTTTGGTTCTTTAGGCATCTTTTCATTTGGAAAACAATTTTGTTTTTATAATTTTCCCCCATGCATTACTGATGAGTTGTTGTATTCCGAAACGGCCGTCTAGTGCTGTAAAACTAAAACTGGTAAAATTGATACGTATGAAGCAAAATGTATGCAAAGCCTTGTTCAATCTGGAGAAAAGACTGCCCAATCATTTCGTGCATACAGATATACAGATAACGTTCTATCTAAATAATCATAAAGTTGGGGACAATGTGAATGTCATCTTCCTAGTAAGATTGAAATTACAGATTTGAATAATTGTTCAAGCTATTTGAAGCCATATGGTCGAAGTCAATTTGTCTATTGACAATTTTAATTCTTATGCAGCAATAAACCAGGTTCTCCTGTCTATGGTGTATTTCTTTTAGAGTAAAAACTCTATGGTAAAGCATGTTTCCACTACGGAAACTTTATACAACGAAGCAGGGTGCTTACACATAAATTGTTGACTCGGGATATTGCAAGCTTAGACTTATCAAGATCCTAAAAATGGCATATGGTCGTAATGCATGTAACAATATTGTACAATGCCTCTGTGTAACCCTGTATAAATATGACGTCACAATTTTGATTACACTCGTGTCGGGTGTAGCTAGCTAAACAGACGAGATGCTCGACTTTTCCGTAGCACTCAGTCACACTGCCTTGGTGAAGGCTCGTGTGTTTAATTGCGAGTTTTTACTTTATTTAGCCCAACAAACTTTTTTTCAACTTCGTGACATTGCGTTGTAATTATGAAAATGACACGTTTTTACAATCAAGAAGATATTAGAGAAACAAAGTAATCAACATGAAAAAATTCTATTTTTCAGAAGACTTTTATCTAGGGAAATTAAAGTTTATCTTTGTTGTTTCCAAAGAGAATACGTTACAGCTTTGAAATTTGATCCCACGCCCTACCAACGCTACCCTACCTTGCAAAGATGAAAAAGAAGATATTTTGTGCGTTTATTGATTTTAAATCGTTTTTGATAGTATTAACAGATCCCAATTGAGGTGTTAAATGCTGAAATATAATATTAATGGTTTTTTTAATGTTCAACTAAATATGAACTCTGGTATGAAATCAAGAATCACTATTAATAATACTCTCTCTGAATATTTACAATACAATATTGGTTTGCGTTAAGGGGAAAACTTAACCCCATTTTTATTTTCCTTCTATTTAAATAAAGTTTCATGACGGCAGTCATACAATAGAAACCTATATAATATCAAAATAAAGTAAAAATCTCATTTTATTATAAAACCTGAGATCTAAATGTTTATTTTTATACATTTGTTTTAAAACCTCAAAACCGGGTTACTTCAAATATAAAAAACAAATTCTAAAAATGTACAAAAATATACAATAAAAAATGTTATTGCACATTAAAGGCATAGAGATCATACATAAAATCAAACACACGTGATATGTCAAGAAATATCAATAGTGAAAGACATTTGATAATTGTCAAAAGTCCCTCAGTCAATTGATGTAACAAACAATGATATTCAACAAAACAACACAAATATCAAACAAGATATGGCAATAGGTAAAGTTATGTGATTAAAACAAACAAAAATTGAAAAACAAAAACAAATAATTCCACAGTGAATTAATGTAACAAACAAAACACAAAAAATGAAAATTGTGACAGTCAGTTAACTTTTTGGTGAGTTAGTGGTGTGAAGCTCTCAACAACAAGATCATCTAATGACGTGAAATGACACAAAACACAGGAAATATGAAACCACTTGCATCTAGAATCAGGAGTCTTGTTTTTCAGTTTGGAACATTTCCGACAACATTTCTCTTTTATCATGTTAGCCAGCGTCTTCAAACATCCAGTGTTTCCCTGTGGACCACATAATGCCATAAATGTGGAGAAACCAAAAATAGCATATACTATGGACACTGCTATAATGCTCATTACAAATACCCCAAACTGGTATATAAACTGGATTTGACCAAAGAGCATAAATGAAGCTGCTCCAAATGTAGTTACTGCGCCCGATATTACTGATAGTCCCATAGTTTCAAGCATTGTGTTGACGCGATCTAATCTTGATGTTAACGGTGAAGATCGATATGCTTCCGCCAAATGGACGACATAGTCCACAGATAATCCGGCAACCATACATAGATTAAGGGACTCCAAGACCTAAAACAAAGTTCATAAGACATAAAACACTAAATAACAACATGAATTAAATAAACAAAAGGATGAAATGTGTTTTACAATGACAGACACGACCATCCAAGAACATTCCTTATCAAAATGGAGAAGATACTACTAGAAGTCGATTTGTTAAATATTTCTTAGTTGCAAATAAAAGCCTAAATGACAATGTATATCAATTACTAGTAAATGAATATACTGAAATGACACATGATATAGTTTGTGTCTGTTCTGTATAAAAAGACAGGGCTAAGCTCTAGTATTTTTGTTTCGAATCCAATTTAAAACCGTTTAAACAGTTTAGTTTGTTTTTCAATCATGTTTTCCTATTAAACATATATTCCCTTTCAATTGCCAGTTTTTGGTGGCTGTTAACATATTGCTAAAGAATCGTTCTAGATACCGACTGAACACCACAAAGCAAGACTCGCATGCGTGGAATTCCAATTGTATCGTATTTAATTTGTTATAAATTTGCGTTGACACAATTGCACAAAAATTAAAGTAAAATACAATGAATATTTTTTATCAACGATAAGTTCAACTTACCCCAAGTTTCCATCCTACAAGCGGAATAAGTCCGACGACGAAGGCGGTAATAAGCCCAATACAAAAGGCTGACAGGATACCAATAACGACATTCATAGTGGTCAGTATAAGTATTGGACAAGCAATGCTCAGACCAATAATTATACCTTGGACTGCTGAATTAGCTAGTGTCTAAAACAGAAAAAGAGTACATAGCTATAAAAATAAGATATGATCAAATAAGTTATCTATCTGTTTTTGAAAACACCAAGAGCCTTGCTCTGATAAGGGATTGCATGGTCGTTGTAACACACCAAAACATCTCTTATATAACCGAAAAGCAGTTATATAGGCTTGAATAAACAAAATCAGATATACGCAAAGTTAAATACATGAGTATGCCTGTTTGCATATTCAAGAGTTAAGCATAAAACGTGCTTGTTCATGGAAACATTTGACATGTTTGTCTAATCTAACAACTGACCTCTTTTTAGTTAAACTTATAATTTGTTTATCACTCTAATGTATTACCATAACTCAAAACGATTATTTGGGTTCTTCCGTGCCAATTGATATGTTGAAATAAAAGAAAGCAATTTATAACTGAAAACATGCAAAATCAAAAGTAATTAACAAGTAAACAAGACGAGAACACATACAGTCAAACCTGTCTATAAAGCCCAGTTAAGAGAACAAGTAAAAGTGGTCTTTATAGACAGGTGGTCCCCTATATACAGGTTCAAATAACCTGAATAAAGACCAATTGGGAGAAAAATTTACTGGACTTTAAATGCAGGTGGTCCTTATATAGAGGTGACCTTTAAGGGAGGTTTGACTGTATAAAGATGACCACTGGTGTTAAATACTTGAATACCATTTTGTAATTCCAAGAAATAATGTAAATATTGTTTTACTTTTCTAAAGAAATGAACAAAGTTTACCTGAAAAATCAAGGTAGGCTAACTCGCCAACACATCTATTTCATAATGTTTAATAATGCATGTCCGTGGGTATAACTCACCTCTTGTACTTTAATCCAGTGCCACGTGTTCTTTGTAGACTGAAATCCACCTTTTAATGATGACGGCATTTTGGCTAACTGAAATAAACAAAAACAAACATACTAATCCATGTCCGAATCACAATCCAGAAGCAGAGTAAAAACTTTGTAAATGACAAGTTAGGTTAGACACGTGTATGGAATGCCTGAGTCACATTATTAACTTAATCTAGGATTAAGTTACTTAATCTAGGATTAACGCTACTTAATCTAGGATTAAGTGACTTCATCTATGATTAACGCTACTTAATCTAGGATGAAGCACATTAATGTGACTTAACTCTAGTTAATTCTGCTTAAGTTGAATTAAGTGAGAGAAAATGCATTTTCTCTGCTTCATGTTAATTAGATGATTAACTACAGTTAAGTGGAATTAACTACTTAAGTGGAGTTATACACTGCAATTTCAATGAAGTAGAGAAAATCCAGGATTAAGTGATGAAGTAATTTGATTGGATGAAAAAACGGGTTGACGACTTCAGCCAATGAAAGCCATTAACACAAAGATACTATAACCGGATTTTTAAAAAGGTATCTAATAAATAAAAAATAAATCATTAAGCTACTATTTATATAATTATATAATTTTTTATTTTATTTTATTTTACTCCATTTTATTTATTTTTTTATTTATTTACTTATTTAAAATAAAATAAAATAAAATAAATACTTATAAATACTTTTTATATTTTATTTTAATGACTATTCATTGATTAAAATAAATTTGTGTTAAAATAATTCTCAAAGAACTTCTGCTACTATTTATTTTTTATTTTTATTTTACTTTATTTTATTTTCTGTATTTATTTATTTATTTATAAATGATGAATAAAATTAATTTAATTTAATTTAATTTAATTTAATTTAATTTAATTTAATTTAATTTAATTTAATTTAATTTAATTTAATTTAATTTTGATTACAATAAATTTATCATTCAGAACTATTTTCACGCAAATTTATTGTAATCAGTGAATACTTATTAAAATAAAATAAAATAAAATAAAATAAAATAAAAATCTTATTTATTTATTTATTTATTTATTTATTTATTTATTTATTTTTAAGATTGAAAACCCAACTGTTTGTTTGTTTATTCATTTATAATTTAATATATTACCACATACTTTGTTTATTATCAAAATTGGTACATTCGTGCTATATGATCAAGATGAGGGTATATCATGGACAACATACTCAACAATACACTTACTATCAGTGGTGTCACACTATAAATATACGGAAAACAATATATTTGAAATTGTTGAAAAAGTGGCTATTTACTCATAAAATCTGTTTTATATGATAATTAATTACTTTATTTTGTCTCTGTACTTATGCTAATAAGTGTTTTTTTTCTTTTCTTTTTTTATTAACACAGAGGTTCATGTTTAATTTTAATTGGTTTGACATATGTTTTACTTAAATCAATGAATTAATATATAGAATTTCTTCAAGAAGAATTATTATACAAGAGGAAAAAGCAAATTTGTTTTTTTTAACTTTTGATTGTTATTATTTTACATGGTTCGTTGATGATTAGTTTGGGTTTCTCAATTATTTAATTTTATTGTCCGATTGTTACGGTAAAAGTCTAATTATTCTGGCAAATGTCCAATTATTACGGAAAATTTTCTAAGAAATAATAATTTTTTTAAAAATTTGTTAGCGTAATAATTGGACATTTGCCGGAATAATTAGATTTTACCGTAATAATCAGTCTTTTACCGGAATAATCAGACAAGTTACTGGAATAATCAGACACTTACCGGAATTTTTAGAATCCGTAGAATTTACCGTAAAAATATTCTAATTATTCCGGGTTTTGACCAATTATTTCGGATTTTGTCTAAAATTTTCGGATTTGATCTAAATATTCTGGATTTTCGCAAAGATTACGGAAAGTGTCTAACTATTCCAGAATTTCGCAATTATTCCGGTAAAACCCCCTTCTAGTGTAAACTACACCCTTGTGGATGACATTGCTAGATTCGAGTCTCTGGGTTAAAAACGTTTTTGCCAGTAAAACACAAACATCTTTCTCTCTCTCTCTCTCTCGTCACCGAGACTATTAATCCATATGAAGCCCGCGGTCTTTTAAATTAAAAAAAATTGAAATAAAAAATATTTATAACCATTTTTATTCGTTAAGCAATCTAACGATGACTGGTAAAGAAAACAGGCATATGTCTCTGAGAAAAACAACAAATAGCACATAACCAGTCATTGAATTACATGTATTATGATTATTCTGTTTGTAACTAACAGTATGACACCTTGTATTATGCACGTGCTAAATGACCAATATAGTACCTATATACTAAACTGGCCAATATAGTGCGGGGTACCGTTATCTTGTTTCATTATCCATAAGTTCACCCGTAAAGATTTTATAAATATATTTTAGCATTAATATCAAAATTTGTTTTTTACACCATGCCTTATCAATGGAACAAGTTGACTCTCTCTCTCGCATTAAAACATGCTGTGGTTAATAAAATAAAATAAAATAAAATAAAATAAAATAAAATAAAATAAAATAAAATAAAATAAAATAAAATAAAATAAATAAACGAATGAATAAATGAATATATTTACCGTTAAACATGAATTAAATTAATCATTTGACAAATTTAAAAAATAAATAATTAAATAAATAAATATACTTTATTTTATTATTCATTTGATTTATCTATTTAATTACTTTTAAATATGTATTTATTTGATTTGTTTAAAGCCTTTAAAGTTCATTTAACGTCCACTATCACTATTGCTACATTGAATCAAATAAATAAATAAATGATAAAAAATAAATAAATAAATAAATAAATATATTGTTTAACATGAATTAAATTAAACATTTTGACAAATAAATAAATAAATAAATAAATAAATATATTTTATTAATCTTTTAATTTATCTATTTAATTACTTTTAAAAAGTTGATGTTTTACTTTGTTTCAAGCATTTGAAGTCAATTTAAAGTCCACTATCAGTAATATTCCTAGGATGAACCAATCAAATTGTACGTAACATCCCAATCTGGAAAGTATGTTCCCAAAATAGTAACAACTACACTTAAGTAATTAAGTAGCGTTAATCCAGGATGAAGTTACTTCATCCTAGATTAAGTACTTAAGTTATGTCCAGGAGAACTTAATCTTGGATTTTCTGTACTTAATTGATTTTAGTCACTTAACTGGGGTTAAATTCACATTAACGAGAAAATCAATTAAGTAGCGTTAATTGTAATTAAGTTACTTAAACCAAGATTAAGTAGCGTTAATCCTAGATTAAGTAACTTAATCCTAGATTAAGTTAATAATGTGACTCAGGCATTCCATACACGTGAACTTTCACTAGGGAAGTGATGCCGGATGCTCCGGAAGGGTATAGGCGTAGGATCAGAGGGGAGGGGGCAGCGCCCACCCACCATGTCAGAGTAGGGGGGGGGCCAGGCCCCCGCAATATATTGTGTGAAATTTTGTACTATGCTAAAAAAAAGAAAGAAAAACAGGAGTAATAACAGCAAATGTCCATCTGGTAACCAATCAATTATCAATTTCAATTTCAGACAAAACTGAAAAGGAAAATGCAAGTACAACATGAAATAAATATATTAGCTAAAAGTTTGTATATATAGAAAAATTATAATTATGATATAAGAAAGAAGTTCCTATATTTTCCATTTACTTAGTTACTTGATGTGAAGGGGATATAACTTACAAAACGCTAATTTGTCATCATATACAAAGTATACAAAGGAATGTAGTATTAAATTTTGTACAATTATATATATGTATATGTATTGTATTGTAAAAATGTCCTTTTGTTACCCGGCAAGTCAACCCAGTGGTCCCAACCCTGGCACTTGACCTTCCCTATTTAATGTCTGGGACAATAAAAACATACATTACAAAAAAAAAATTATCAATTTCATCATTATATTTGTAAAAGGGCGTCAAAATTTTCCGGGAAACCCCATATCCAGTGGCGGATTCAGCGGGGGGCGTAGGTGGAATACGCACCCTCCTTTATGTCGCTAATAATACATATTGTTCAGCTCAGATTGCACCAGAATGCAGGATTTTTGCGCAGGGAGCAACCAAACTTCTGTGTATGTTTAGATTGTTTTATTGTTTCATTTGTTTATTGTGTATTTTTTTTGTTACATTAGCTGTAACAGTTATATGTTATTACTCTTTGTTTTGTTGCCTTAGCCAGGTACGAGTATATGTTTTTTTGCTGTTTATTGTTCTTTCATATGTTAGATGCTTTTCCAGATACATTTTCTCTTTCCATCTTAATAAAATTACGCAACTTGTTACTATTGCGTCAAAAATGACCCACCTCTTCCTGCATAAGCTGTTCCCATTTATCATGAACTGGTTTTCCTTCTAGATACCCCAATGTATATACACTCAACGTTAGATTAACTTCTACAGCAATATACCGGAGTTTATTACCGTAATACACAACTGAAATAAAACATATAAAGAATAAATGACAATTAAAATTAAAGACAAATGATATGTCGTGTTTCAAGAGAGACAACTGTACGCAATGTATGATAGGTGATTCTTATTCATGTCTGAAGTTTATATGTCGATTGAATTTCAACTGGTCTTCAACGAAAATATCAATCAAGGTAAATGTACTAAATGATGTTTATTGGCATGTTCCAGTTACGGTCGTTTTCTTAATTGTTACATCTATTGTCATGTTGCCGTATTTTCAGCTTCAAATTTCATTGTTCTATTAAAAAGAACTAAAAAAATGAAGTTGTAACTATTGACAACTTTGATAATGATTAAATTTTATCATTCAAATTAACAGAATGCGTGATAAAAAAAAATAAATATGCTTGGTTATTAAATAACCAATGCAACAAAAAACACAAGTATGGAAAAACAGTCAAACAAGACCAAGACAGACCAAGACTTTGAAGACTTTGGGGAGATCTCCAGTGGCGTAGTTACGAGGGTCTCCAAATATCTAACTTATCTTTAATATAACCAGTGATCTATAAAACACACATTTAAAGGTGCATTTATTTTTAAGCATGTTACAGAATGTTGTTTAATTTTAACAAAAGTTTGTAATGCATTTATTTAAGTTTATGCTTATTACTAGTTAATTTCTAGAAGTTAACGGCGGTAAAATTATTAAATATACATACGATAGTGTACATTCGGTACTCTCTGTGAAGTACCTAAAACGTACTGTTCTCCGAGTAGATCATTATACGTCATGTAATCCTCGGTCGTTGTGCATGTGTATCTATTTGATAACCAATAGGAAACTGCTATCTGAAAGTGGAAAAACAACAAGACATTGTCACTTTTCTATTTGTTTGAAGTGCTGAGGGCGTCGAAGCTGTATTGAAGACTTCCTCATGACTGACTCTATGAACATCTCTAAACAAACTGATATGGTAGGTTTTTGTATTACGCTCTGATAAGCTCGTTTTTCGCAAACAGATTTTTCTGTTTAAATGAACCATTGTAATATTAAGCCGAATGGACTTTAAATCTTGCTGATGGTAAGACGATAGATGTACAAGTTAAAACAGCAAACATAACTATAACACTGTATATACCAAATCATTGTGTTTTGTTTTTAAATGGAGTATTGAAAAGGACATAAAAACTTTAAACAAATGTTTAGTAGTTTATGAACCGTATTATTGTATAACCTGTCTATAAAGGCCACCCAGGGAACCAGTAAAAGTGGTCTTTATGTGCAGGTGACCATTATAAACAGGTTCAAATGATATGAATAACAAACAATTGGGATACAATTCTACTGACCTTTATAAGCAGGTGGTTTATATAGGGGTGACCTTTAAGGCAGGTTGGACTGTACTTTGAATACAAAAAGACTACCCTAACATTGATCAGTCAGTTTCGGCAATTTTCTCAATCTCGTGAACATAAGATAATCAGTGTAAGATAAAATGAAAGCCGTTGATTAAAATTTTGAATATGTGTTTTAAACATTTACAGTTGACCTTGCACTTGACATTCATCTTATCATTCAGTTTTAGCAACCTCCTCAATCTAGTATTATGAGATAGGTAGTAATAGATTTAAAATATATTAAAATGTAAAAAAGAGTACCCCTAAGTAATCTTCAAAATCAGCTGGGAGTGCATTCACATTGTATATATGGGAGTTGGTTTGCATAAACAATGTCATGTTTCCAGCATCCAGTGGAAAATCCAAAGACATGTCTGCTGGATAAGGCGTGTTTCCATTTACCAAATATGATTCTTCGTCCTAAAACAAAATACTATAATGTAATTTTCGTTAACATAAAGGCAATTTCTGTTCTGTTTACTAATATTTGGATTTTATCTAAAAAGAATCAGAAGTCCATAATGATATGATATCAATGGGCCTTTGGTGGTCCCAATGTGTTTGTTTGTTTTCCTGTCAAAGTCGGGAGTTTTATATCCAGTTGTATCAATTATATGAAGGTAAAACAATTTAGTTGTTACATACACATTGCACTTGTACTTTGAATAAAAAAAAAAAATGAGAAAATAATAGCTAAAAACATGTAAGTGACAACAGACAGAAGAACCAATAACACTCTACAACGAAACGCATGAAACATGTTACGAGAAACGAGAAACAAATGGACTTTGAGATATATACAATGCATATATATCTGGGATAAATTTATTTGAATTCGAAAATACTTGGCAATAGCATATACAACTAAAGACAAAATTATAAAACAAACAAACAAACAAACATAGTAAAAACAAATCAGGAAGAAAAAAGAAATATTTAAGCAGCAGTGACCTACTTTGAGGAACTTCTGTAAATCCGTCATAAAACAGCCAATTTCTAACTCGTTAGTGATTGAATTCCGTCTAATTTTTAATGATTCTATTTCATCTGTTGTAACGAGTTCAGTCGGTTACACAAATTCTGGAAAAGAGAAAGCATTTGTTGATTTTGAATCATGTCATAGATTTAAGCAATTGATTTGGAAATACCAATAAATCTGAATTACATAATAGAATAAAAAAGTACATATTGCATTATTTTGATACAGACAGATAACAATATCCTAGGGAAACCATTGGCGGATATCAAACTGTTAACTTCAAGTTTGTTACGGATCCCGTAAAGTTATTTAACATTTCTGAAACCTAGAAAAAGCTTTTACGAAAATACGAAAAACTATTCGGAATCTTCGAAATACTATTTAGAAAATATTTAAATAACTATATTGCCAGTATACATGGACAAAACACCATTTTGAAATTAAGAAATAACTATTAATACATGTCACCGTACAGGCTCTGTAGGCTTGTTTTTAATTGCTTTAATTGCAATTAGGCCTCAATCTGGTTTCAGGTAGAATTCATTAAGTGCAACGATAGCTTTATTGGTGATATACTCATAGTTGTTAAAGTAATGACCTTTTGCACTCTATGTCTAGACAACGAACCGCGAAATCGTAACAAGTAAAAGATCGTCTGCTCACCAGAAGCGCCATCTGTGCCTCTGCAGAGTTTGGATTGAACGTGTCATCATATCTGTTGGTACCCGTGCAGTAGTCAGACGACTTCAGATCACATGACGACATGTCTTGTTCTTCCATACCCCACATCAGATGAACAGTAGTGTACTCGTCATCAAAGTTCCTCTCAAAGCCATAATAATGTTGCCGAGACGCTTTACCATAATTGTTTGTTTCTTTAAAAATCTGCACCTGTTGAAAAAAAAACAACAACAATGAAATCAATTGTTTACAAAATGTGAATGATATATAGGGGTTCAAAGTAACGTAAGAAATAAAAAGCCAGTACCGTTCCATGTCCAAATCACAATCCCATGTTAATGACATGAATGTGGAACTGTGTAGTTAGACGAGACAATTAAACATTGCACACTGCATTAAGTGTTTTTCATACTGTTACATTTCATATCCAGCTCCGACTTTACCTGCCTGAAAAGGAACATACCAGTTATTGCTAACACAATCACATAAAGCAAGAAATGAGACATTGTAACTATGTCTAGAGATTGCTGATTATAGATAAAGACAGAATGACAAATCTTACCTGATTTTCGTCTGGCTTGAGTGTTGTTGCGCTGTAAATAAAATAAGCCGACATTGCCAAAAAAGCCACAGGAAGACCAATTCGGACACACCTTAACGTGATAAAATCAAAGAAACCATTCTTCAGAAATAACACAACCCTGTTTCTGTCTTCAAAGTAAGCTTTCTGATTTTCCTTATCATTTTTACTCTTCGTGTCCTCATTAGAACTACTGGGTGACTGGCTGTCGTCTGATGGTTTGGAATCGTCTACAAGGTCTTTTAAACTGTCGTCTGATTTCGATTGGTAGACTGGTAACCTTGGAGATGTGATTGATTTCCGGGCGGTTTTGGGTTTCTTTCGTTTACAAGGTCTAAAAATCCGACCACAAGTTTTATCCCAGAAAGGTTTGATTTTCACTGAATAAAGCATAATGACGGTAGGGAAATATAACAAGTCAAACAGATAATTAACCGCTACAAGAATGCCAGAAAATAATCCAAATGTTGCTACTGGTAACAGGGGAGACAATCCACTCACTAGAAAGGCACACATTGTTGTTAAGGAGGTTATAAAAGTAGTTTTTGCAGCTTTTCGGTAACAATCGGAAAGACGGTGGGCTATGGTTGGGAAGCTACTGTGACCAGTTAGCCGCCAGGTGTCGTAGAATACAAAAACATCGTCTGCACCAATACCAAGAATTATAAACATTGACACAATATGGAAAAATCCAAAATATATGTATTTCAGTATATATCTATAAATCAAATTTGTCAACAAGTAGCTTGTTAAAATACTGAAAATTCCCATAAATGTTATCCAAAACGAGGCTGTCTGTATCCACATAAAGATAATAATAAAGCTGAAACTACCAATAGCAAGCAGCATGTCACGCATGGCTTGTTTCTGAGCGTCGTATTCCAACATAAGCTTGCTCAAATAATAAACCCACATTTGACCTTTCATTTCAACATCTCGAATGTATTCAATTTCGGGTTTTAAGGTGTTGATTAAAAAGTTTTCAATATCTGAAACTCCACCAAGCCCTTCCAGCGGCCAACCAATGAAAAGGAAGAATCTTATTTTTCTGGCAGACATAAGTATGCTGCACCATCTGATGTCCTTTTGTAGAAACAGTTCCACGTAAGATCTGGTCTCGTTGTAGATGGAGGCTCGGCACATTATCTCTGGAATATTGGACAGTGATGTGTCGTTAAATACCGAATCTATATGAGCGTACGTCCCATCAAAAAGCCGAAATAACGACCAAGGCTTCATACAATCTCTATTCGAATCAACCACACAGTATTTTGTACTATATTCTGAATTCGAAAACAATTTATCCTCGGCATTTTTCATTAAATGCATGAAATGGCTGTCAAATATATTTCCATGAGAAATCTCAAAGCTGATTTCAACTGTTTCTTTGACGGAATATCTGTACCACGTGGGATACGTGAAATCGACAAGCGGTCTGAATATGGAGAGGCTGTAACTTCCCTTTTCTCGTACAGCAAGGTCTCTTTTCCTTGATGAGTCATGCTGGAGATACAACGGTAGACTGGTGAAGTGTAGCGGAAATACATCTGAACCGGAAGCCAGGAGACCTGCTGTAGCAGCAATAACAGCAATATGAGCCGTAGACGCCAACACTGAAATTACAAATAAAGGGTATTTAAAGTTTATGTAAAACATAATCACTTTTATCATCTCGATGATGGGAGTTGAGTAATGGTGTTTTACGCCCCAGTCAAGATTGTTCCACTTATATCAAGGCGGTCAGTTCTTGGATGGCGGAGGAAAAGGGTGTGTCCGGAAAACAACGAACTTTGGCTAGTCAACTAGCGGACTTTCTCACACAAGGGTCTATCCAGGGGATTCAAACCTAGGCGGTAGGTGGTTAACCACTAGATGAAGTTTGTTGCATTGAATGATAACGACCTTTAACGTTACGTGCCACGGCATTCACGGGAGATGACAGATTCGCGCAAAGTGTGGCTGTTCCATTAGACCAGACGTATAACAAGGTTTTTTAAGTGCGTTTTAAAATGTGATTTAAGTAAGTCCTACGAATTATTGAGCAGTTGTATTATACATAAGAAATTAAATTCATTAGCGATGTATTTTAAAGTGATTTTTATCTCGAACTGGTTGTTCTTGAATGTGCCAGATATGTGTGTTGGCAAAGACCGAATTTTTTACGTCTATGAGCAATCGAGAAACAGCGTGGAGTTAAGTAATGGAGTTTTACGCCCAGTCAAGAATCTTTAATTAAAATCGAGGCAGTCAGTTCTAGAATGATGGAGGAAACCGGAGTGCCCAGAGAAAACCGACGAGCTTGGTAAGGGAGTCTGAGTGAGTAATGGGGTTTAACGTCCCAGTTAAGAATATTTTACTTATATCGAGACGTCGCCAGCTGTAGGTAAATGTGCAGAAGTTTTGGTTAGGGAACTGACAAACTTTCTTATATTATCATGAGTCCTGAGTGGTGATCGAAACTAGGCTGCGAGAGATACTGTCATTCGTAAGCGTGCGATTTAGACTCCTCGGCTACCGAGACGATGAAGGTACGTCAGAATTACCCCTGAAAACAGTGGCTACTTTTATGTTGTAAAACTTCAAATAACTTTAAGAATAATTAAAAATAGTGTCATTTGGTGGCGGATTCCCTAAGCTGGTAAAGGCAAACTTTAATAACGCCGCGCGAAATAACAAAATTACGAAGTAACGAAAAGTGGCTTTGTAGACGAAAAGAACGCAAAGGTTAAAAGGAAATAATAAAAGATCTTGTCATTATATCAGGATTTAGCGTGTTTTCTAAATCCAAAACCACAGTACGGCGATAGTGTAATTAACGTGGTCAACGGGAGGTAACTCATCAAGTGTAATCCCCAAGCAAATGGCAACGATGTGCGGTCTGAATAAATGTTTTCCTTCTTTTTACTGTCTTTCTTTTAAATATTAATCAATGCGTATTAATTAGTAAGTTCACAACAACATTACCGACTTTTATAGATGATTACATATCCTCCGGTTACGGAATAACTCGTAAAATACGAAGGTGGTGAAAAACTGGCTAAGTCAGTATGTAATAACAGGTGTGAAAACCGTCAAAATCGGGGTATAACAGCAGGTGTGAAAAACAGCCCTAGTCGGTATAATAGGGGGTGTATAAATCCGATCCAGTTGATTGGACCAATCAAACAATTAACGATTATCTAATGCCCCTAATCAAATAACCTCTGGCATGTCTTAAAGAAGTGACAGGCCGAGAAAAACAAAAGCAAAAGGCACTTGTCATACCCTTACTGAAGAAGCAGCCTTTGGTCAAATTCCTTTAGTAATTAACAACTATTTCAGGTGTTTGCAAACACCGATACCATGTTGATATTTAAAAATGAATCATTGAATTTGAAAGGACAAAATTACATTGATGGGCATATTTTAACAAAATCCATTGAATAAATGGTGAAAATATGTTAATATTGGCTTTCTAACAGTAAATATTTCTTGCCTTTCTTGTCAAATAAAATATGTAAAAGTATCCCATATTTTCAAATCTCTCTAATTTTAATTTAAATCAAATCCTTGTGATATTATCATTTACAAATAAAAATCAGTTTGAATGATAGAGTCATATACCACTTTTGAATTTAATCAAAAAGCCCTTTTCAATGTACATGTATTTCGTGGTATATGACAATAGAACACAAAAAATAAAGACTTGTACTCCTCTCCGTATTCTCTTTAGAGCGTTTATTGTTTATTTTAAATAAAATTATTATTATTATTATTATTATTATCAAATAATAACTGTTTTGTGCATTTTACGCAGTATAATTTTTTTATTCAGTATTTTCTACTTGAACTACCCTATTTGGTCATCAAGCGCAAATAAAAGGAAGATTAAGAAACTATCAGAAAATGACAAAAACTGGTCCAAACAAAAAATCCTTTATGTCGGACATGTGGTATTTTCAAGGATATTGTACTTTAGATAATCTTAAAATAAACATTACTTGGATGTTTATATCTTGGAGGTAAGTCAAAGTCTACTTCAATTGCTGAGAAATTCCAAACATGTAAACATGATATAGATAAAGGAGGATTATAAACCTCAAGAGAAGACTGTTTTCTTTGAAATTATTATCAGAAAAACTGGACAAAGAGAGATAAACAGCTCTGTAGACATTCTGATAACAGAGCATAACTCTAGAACATAAAATTAATCCCATCACTAAGCAATCAAAACTGATTAAGAATTGTGTAATTTGGAAATTCAAGTTTTACAAACGGCTTTACATGCACACGAACTATTGAAACACTTCTTACAGCACGGTATCTTACATTAGTTTTGCCATCGTCTTGTCACCACATGTATCCTCGACCGTCCGTGATTCGTGACTCTAATAGAGAACGAACTAAATTTGCTAACGCAACAAGAATTTGAGAGCTGAAAAATAGACAACTGATTTTTCTGGATAGTTTCACAGTAAATACCTAAATTTTGTCTTTAATGCATGAAATTGTCACTGCAGAAACGACACTCGCGTGTAATAACTGAAAACAAAAATGGCCTCGAATCTTAGGACGCTCTCAATTTTAGGACGGTCGACGATATTCGTATATGTTAAACCACTTTATGAATGTTTTTTTTCAATGTTATTATTATTATTATTATAAACAACAGATTACGCTTAACGAGTAACGCTCGGAACGTCTTAAAATTAATTTGATTGTAACTATTTACATGTGTCACTTAAATAAACTAATTTCTTATTAATTTTTAATATTATCCAAAAATTAAGAAGTTTAACAAGTCATATTTTATACTTACAAAATGCTATTATTGGATATTTAGCAATGAAAACACAATATTTCAAAGGTGGTGGGACCGTGTCTTTATCATTCTTCGGTTCTTTATCCGTGTCGGACTCTGGTGTTGTCGCGCGATCGTCTCCGACTGGTTTAACAAACCCAATTTTGGAATGTAATTTTTTCAGATTTCCTCCTTTGTTTTTGCTGATTTTAGTCTCACACGTGATGGCGTGGTTCTTATCGTGGTGGTCATCCAACTCGTGTTTATCGAACTCGATCCGAAAACTGCTTTTTGCGGTGAGCGTTCTAAAGAAATCCGGGATATCGTCGTCCGAATTTTCACGATTAAACCCATGGTTGACAGCCATATGAAAAACACTCTGTTCAAAACAGATTTTTATCACTTTTCTATGTAGTTAAATATGTCATCATTTATGATATTATTCACATTTCCCTTCACGTCATCATAAAAAACATTTTGATATAACATTACCAGGCACCCTATCCTAGAATTTTCGCGTCTGAAATAATTTCACTTGAAATCAATATTCAAAATTCCAGTTATGAAATAAAAAACACACTTTAAAAGAAAGCTAATCCACTTTGTTGAATTATATCGCAAACTTGGCATTAAACTACCACAAAACGCTTCGGTGTAAATACATAATCCTTTATAACAGGACTTTCAGTTTTACAGGCCAATGGGTCATAGCTAACAAAGAAATACGAGCTAGGGTATGTCTGAGCATGCCCGGACTGAATTAAATGGACGTTATTAATTAAAGATTAATGAATGGTCATGGTTGACAAAGTGCAGTAAGCAATAGAATTGGTCGAGTTATCATTTCACGCAGCGATTGTCACATGGACATTTAACAATATATGCAATCAATGTGATGTCACGCATTAAAAGACTTATGAGACACATTTAATTTTCAAAAATTATAACTTATGTACAAATTTCAATATGTGTTTTATGTAGTGACATACGTGGTTGGATATAAATAAATAAATTATATTATTTATTTATTTATTTATTTATTTATTTATTATTTATAATACTTTTCAAAATCTTGTATATATTAATTTATTATTATTGTTATTATTAATTTTATTATTAATTGTTGTTGTTGTTGACCTTATGTGTGTTTTTGTATCCCTTTTGTACACATTATATCACTTTAGGAATTAAAGATTAAATTTAGTAAGAAATGTATGCATTACAAGTATACTAATACAGGCAAAACGTTCAATATTATCTTGTGGTATTAATAAAAATATAAAACATGTACATATAGAACTTTTTTGTAAAGGGCGAAATGAAATTATTAAATTCTTTATTGATCTATTAATTGAATAGTATTGAAGATGTTTATAACTTTGTTTTTGTGTGTCCTTATTAGTCACGTATTCGTAATCAGTATATAAAACTGGGTTCGTCCATCTGTTTTCAAGCTAGTTCAACTTTTTAATATTCAAAATTTAAAAGAATTAAGAAAATTAGCAGTGAATATTTATTGGAAGCAATTTTTATTTATTTATTTATTTATTTATTTATTTATCACATAATTACATGTACCTTTCATATTATGTATCTTCAATATATAACTCTTAACAATGTATAAAGTGACATTTATTTATGTAAATCCTCCCATGAGAATAGTATTATTGTTTATGAATGTTATTAATTTATTGTTCATACTTTTCTTTTGTCTATGAGTTATAACTTATGGCTAAGTAAAAAATATGGATATTCAATTCAATTCAATTCAATTCAATTCAATTCCAATTCAATTCAATTCAATTCAATTCAATTCAATTCAATTCAATTCAATTCAATTCAATTCAATTCAATTCAATTCAATTCAATCTTTATTTTCGTAAGTAATATAACTTATAGGAACATGTATACATGTAACAAAAGAAATAAAAAAAACCATACATACATGAATAACAATGAGCAAGCAATACACACAAAACAAATAAAGTAATAATACGGAGAAATGCCAACAGATTAAGTTATTGGATCTTGATTATTTCTTAAACTAAACGCCCGGAATAAAAGTGTTCCTAAATTACATAATAGTTTTACATTATTAATAGACAACAGCTGGATTAGTTTAAAAGTAATGGGTTTTTGTCAGTAATATGATTTAATAAGTTGTTTGTGGATTGTGGCGTAAGCAGATCATACAAGTATAAAATGATATTCATCTTCGATGCTGGAGGATAAGCAGAACTGACAAAGTCTGTTTTTTCTTTCTATATTGTGATACCTGTCGGATTCTACTGAAAGACAGTGTGAAGATAATCTGATTTTTGTAATTAGTTTTTTAAAATGTTGGGGTATGGGTTTGCATAAGTAATATTGGAGAGTGAAATTATCTAATAAATATTCGTTCTCGTGGGTTTCTGTGGTCTATAGGAGAAAGATTGTTGGATTTTACTGTGTTTCCTCTTTCATCCTTAGACCGATCGCCTCCATATTAAATGAAAGAATCTTGACCGAGACGAACCCACTCTTTGTTCGAACAACTCATCGAAGGTTGCTCATATAGGGTAGCTATATAGTGGATTGGTAAACAACTTTGACCTGTCTGTTTTATATATATATATTTGATAACTTCGATGTACACCATAATAGACTCTTTTTACATCAGCCTGAAAAATTATGATACGTCATCAGTAGTATATATCTGTTGAAGAAACTGCTTTGACAATGAATGATAAGTACAGAGGCCATGATTGGGTCGGTCCTCGCCAACAAGTCTGTAATGTTCGTCAATGTATTCTATAATTATAATATATTGTATTGACATGTGCTACTTTTGAATTTTTATAAAATAATGCATCAAGAAGTAGCAAATGACAATTAGCACATGGCATATTCTAGGGCCACTAGACCTAATAATCCAAAATACAACAAGTCATACAAACCGGGTACACGGCCACACAATACTGTTCTATTTGAATTGAAGTGTACAGCCGAAATTGCCGAATATGCCTCAACAATAATCGAGTCGATAACTAGAAAGCTGTGGCATCGTCTTCAAAACAATCATTCTCACAGTTAAGCTAATTTGGACCAATTTTCAAAAAGTGATTGAAAACTTGTAAAATAAAATAGTTTTGACATGAACTTGTCATTTTACCCTCTCTCTTATTAAACTTTTTAACCTGCATGCATGTTTACGTTTGCAGTATCTGCGGTATGGGATTCCCTTTGCAGATCAACAGTATAGAAGTAGAAGTAGAAAAAGACAAGAATAATTTTATTCATTGGATGCGATTTTGACCGCCTTTGGTACTTAACATTAGGTACTACAAAGTAAGGTACGGTCTTTCACCAGTAAGTTGTGTAACTGTTACTTAGATGGACACATGAGGAAATTTAACAATCGAGGTCCAGTAAAGACGAATATTTTCATCGCCTCATTAATTGGCGTTTTCGCAGGTGTATATGTGTGGAAACCAATCTTTGAAAAATACGTATTTGGACAAAAATCTGCCGGTGAACCAAAGAACGTTTCAGAAGTGAAGGCGACCGATTAGCCAAGGTCATTCATTACGGACTTTACACCATCTGCGTACAAAAAGGTACGAAATCTAATATGCGAATGAAAGAAGAATGTTGATAGAGTACAGTTATTATGTTCGTAGTAGGCGTTTAGTTAAGGGTACTATTAGTGGGAAGGGTAAAGTACCACATGTTTGAGGCTAAAACGTATCCCGCTCATAATTTGCCCTATTAAAATTGATTCAATATTGGTCAAAACGGAAAGAAAATGCAACCGTCACGTAGTTGTTTCTAACAAAGTGGCTGAATTACATGTCAATTCAACTTGAACACAATAATAACTGTTATTATACTTCTTTATTATTTTTATTATTTTGTGAAAACTCATGAAGAATATCCATGAATGAGACAAAGGGCAACTGTATGAGTCCAACTTGTGGAGAAAGAACTGTCCTAGCTAGATAAGGCAACTGTTTCAGTTCAAACTTAGGGAGAGAGAACTGTGCTAGCTAGGTAGGACAACTGTCTGAGCTACATTGTAGGGAAAAACTGCTAGGTAGGGTGACTGTCTCCAACTTAGAGAGAAAGAACTGCTTGATAGCACAACTGTCTGATGTACAACTAAGAGAAAAAGAACTGTGCTTGGTAGGACAACTGTCTTGGCTCCTGACTTCAAGTTAGGAAAAAAGAACTGTGCTAGATAAGGAAACTTTCTTGAGTTTAAACTTAAGGAGAAAGAAATGTGCTTGCTAGGTAGGGCAACTGTTTGGAGAAAGAAGTTCAAAGAAATGTGCTAAGTAGGGCAACACTTGTGAACTACAACTTAGGGAGAAAGAACTATTAGGTAGCAAAAACTGTCTGAGTTCAAACTTTGGGAGAAAGAAATGTGCTTGCTACATAGGGCAACTGTCTAAGCTCGATGTAGGAGGAAGAAACTGCTTTGTAGGGCAACTGTCTGAGTTAAAACTTAAAGAGAAAGAGCTGATAGGTAGGGCAACTGTCTGAGCTACAACATAGGGTGAAAGAACTGCTAGATAGGGCAACTGTCTTAGTTCAAACTTAGAGAGAAAGAAATGTGCTTGCTAGGTAGGGCAACTGTTTGAGGTTTAACTTACGGAGAAAGAGTTATGCAAGGTAGGGCAACTGTCTAAGCTACAACGTAGGGAGAAAGAGTTGTGCAAGGTAGGGCAACTGTCTGAGCTACAACCTAGGGAGTTTTTTTTAAATAACTCTGGTAGGTAGGGCAACTGTCTGAGCTACAACCTAAACTACAACAAAGGGAGAAATAACTGCTATGTAGGGCAACTGTCTTGAGATCAAACTTAGAGAGAAAGAAATGTGCTTGCTAGGTAGGGCAAGTGTCCGAGCTACAATGTGGGGAGAAATCACTCTGCCAGGTAGGGAAACTGTCTTGAGCTATAGCATAGGGAGAAATAACTGCTAGGTAGGGCAGCTGTCTGAGCTACAACCTAGGGAGTTTTTTTTTAAATAACTCTGGTAGGTAGGGCAACTGTCCGAGTTACAACCTAGGGAGTTATTTAAATAACTCTGCTAGGTAGGGCCACAGCTACAACATAGGGAGAAACAACTGTGCTAGGTAGGGCAATTGTCTGAGCTGAAACATAGGGAGAAAAAACTCTGCTTGGTAGGGCTGCTGTTTGAGCTACACATCAACATAGGTAGAAATAACTCCGCTAGGTAGGACAACGGTCTTAGTTCAAACTTATTGTGCACAAACGAATTGTGCAAAGTAGGGCAACTGTCTGAACTACAATGTTGGGAGAAATAACTGTGCTAGGTTGAGCAACTGTCTGAACTACAACTTTGGGAGAAATAACTGTGCTAGGTTGAGCAACTGTCTGAACTACAACGTTGGGAGAAATAACTGTGCTAGGTTGAGCAACTGTCTGAACTACAACGTTGGGAGAAATAACTGTGCTAGGTTGGGCAACTGTCTGAACTGCTTTAATGGTTATTTGTTGTATTACTTTTATGTACTCGTGTTACTTTTGTATATGATTTCTTTTTCAGAGACACGATGGAAAGGATTATACAAAAAATAAAGAACTTTAAGATGAGGCCATTAACTCCTATTGAATTCATGGTTGTAAGTGCAAGCACAGCAGTTTTATATGTTGTGGTAGCCAAACCATATTATGATAGGCAAAGACAAAAAGAAAAAGAAGCCAGATATAAAAGGGTCTTGGAAATAGAAAATGAAGTGAAGCGTATTGATAATGATGAAAATGCCAATGGTTGATATATCTCATAATGACTAGTGCTAATTATTACCTATTATAAGAGAAGATTAATGTGTCATGTGTGTTTGTGTGTGAAGTATGCATTGTTATAGTTATCATTGATCATGTATTTTGATAAATTAAATAACATAGAGGTGCAATATCTTATTTCTTATTATTTATTAGGGCTGTTATTGATAGATCGATATATCAAAATATCATTGATAAAAGCCATTGATACCATATATCAATACGTTTTTGAGTATTGATATCCACAAAAATGGCTGCCAGTTAATGGCTAAGGTTGGAGTAGATTAAACTGGTTGTAGATGTATTATAATTACAAATCATCATTTTAATGCATCTCAAAACCAACTGACATACAAAAAAGAGTACACATAATCTTGAAAACATTTAAGGTGACATCAGACAAGCCAAATATTGGTTGAAATAATCTGTCTGTAAAAGATGCAACAAAAAATAAACAATTTCAATCATTTTTCTGATGTATTAATTTATCTATATAATTTTCAGTTGATATATGGATATTCAATTTCTCATCAATGACAGCTCTATTATTTATCTTGTCTTTTGTTTTTGTGGAATTTGTATAAAGTATACCAAGTAAATGCTAAGGTCCTATTTGGCCCCTAAAATGAATGGCATGAAAAATTATTACAACATGGTTAATTAAAGTGTAAATACTAGTAGTACATCTGGCCACAGTTTCACAATCATTCCTAAGCTAAGATTTTCTTTAAATTAAATGTGGTAAATTTGGCAACATTTAATGGTATTAAAAATACAAAGTTTTGGACACTATAAATTATAACTGTAATAAGATTTTATTGATCTTCACAAAGAACCTTTAAGTTCCTCTAGATCTTAAAAATTAACAAAATTATTAGATTTAAGTTAAGGGAAACCTTAGTCAAGGAATGATTGTGAAACCAGAGTCAATATCTATAAAGAATATAGGGCTTTTTTTACAGAGGCCATAAAAACTGATGTCCCATGTCACAACAGGCGTGACATATTAAAGAACCCCTCCTGCACATTGCTCTGAACACACTGAAAAGGTAAAAATTTCTCCTACTTCACTTGTAGCTTGTAAGGTCTCAATAAAAGTGAATTATTCTTGACTGGGATGTAAAACCACATTCAATTAATTTAAAGAATATATAACATACTCCAACTACTTAATGACAATGTTTATTGTACCTTGGCATCAAATTGCTCACCTGAGGAAAACTGAATTGTAAAAAAGTGACAAAGTATTTTTTTAAAGTCTAAAGTCTATGATTTTCGTGTACAGTTACATCATGTAGTGACGCCACCTCTTCCGTAGCTAGTGTTCTAAGAAGCTCACTTGCATATTGGTGCCTCTCATCGTCTAGGTACAAATCTGTGATGTTCATCAAAGCACGATTGTTCACTTGTGAAGGTTGGTGGTTTTATCCCAGCATGATTGTTCACTTGTGAATGTTAGTGGTTTTCTCCCAGCATGATTGTTCACTTGTGAAGGTTGGTGGTTTTCTCCTTGCACGATTGTTCACTTGTGAAGGTTGGTGGTTTTCTCCCAGCACGATTGTTCACTTGTGAAGGTTGGTGGTTTTCTCCCAGCACATTTGTTCACTTGTGAAGGTTGGTGGTTTTCTCCCAGCACAATTGTTCACTTGTGAAGGTTGGTGGTTTTCTCCCAGCACGATTGTTCACTTGTGAAGGTTGGTGGTTTTCTCCCAGCACATTTGTTCACTTGTGAAGGTTGGTGGTTTTCTCCCAGCACGATTGTTCACTTGTGAAGGTTGGTGGTTTTCTCCCAGCATGATTGTTCATTTGTGAAGGTTGGTGGTTTTCTCCCAGCACATTTGTTCACTTGTGAAGGTTGGTGGTTTTCTCCCAGCACAATTGTTCACTTGTGAAGGTTGGTGGTTTTCTCCCAGCACGATTGTTCACTTGTGAAGGTTGGTGGTTTTCTCCCAGCACATTTGTTCACATGTGAAGGTTGGTGGTTTTCTCCCAGCATGATTGTTCATTTGTGAAGGTTGGTGGTTTTCTCCCAGCACAATTGTTCACTTGTGAAGGTTGGTGGTTTTCTCCCTGCACGATTGTTCACTTGTGAAGGTTGGTGGTTTTCTCCCAGCACGATTGTTCACTTGTGAAGGTTGATGGTTTTCTCCCAGCACATTTGTTCACTTGTGAAGGTTGGTGGTTTTCTCCCAGCATGATTGTTCACTTGTGAAGGTTGGTGGTTTTCTCCCAGCACGATTGTTCACTTGTGAAGGTTGGTGGTTTTCTCCCAGCATGATTGTTCATTTGTGAAGGTTGGTGGTTTTCTCCCAGCACGATTGTTCACTTGTGAAGGTTGGTGGTTTTCTCCCAGCACAATTGTTCACTTGTGAAGGTTGGTGGTTTTCTTCCAGCATGTTTGTTCACTTGTGAAGGTTTGTTGTTTTCTCCCAACACTGGTTTCCTCCAATATCCCAGAACTGACCGCCTCAATACACATAAAGGTAATTCAATAGTACCTATCACACCCTAGATTCCAAGAAAATTTGTCAGTTCACTTGCCTATGGTTGATAGTTTTTCCAAACACTCTGGTTTTCTCCACAATCTCGAAACTGATCACCTTAATATAAGTGAAAGAATCTTAACTGGGATGTTATACACTTGTACACTGTTACTCCATTTCTCCACATACATGTATTTATGCTATGAATGAAGGTAACAGTGTATTTTGAATAAAGATAAAATTGAATAAATCTTGGCTGTGTTGGCTTCTAATAGGAGTGAGTACTGTTTATTCAATTAAGTTGAATGAAGAAAGAAAACTCTAAGAGCTGATAAAATCCATGGCAATCATGTCTTAAGTGCTTTATGGGAGAATATATATTTCCTTATAAAAAGTACATTTCAGAAATTGTGTGCATTTGGTTTATGCATCAAGTCCTGTATATCGGATTGGAATTCGGCATTACGAAAAAAAAGTCACAGTTCTTTCAAATGGGAACTTAAAATAAACATAGTCCTGTGTCATGGTGGGCTTGGCACGATAAAGAACTCTGATGTATAATGGCATCAGTGAAAGGCACAGGAAGAAATTTCTGCACCTATGCCTATATCCAGTGACGTCTCGATATAAGTGAAATATTCTTGACTTGGATATTAAACACCATTAATCAACTCAACTGAAGATTTGAATGGATATTTTTTTTTCATTCCAGGTAGATTTTCATTTCTTTTTAATGGAAAAGTCAAAGGATTTTATAAGGTCCTTATACATGTATAGACATGCTACTGCTTCCATAAAGTTTTTAGAAAAAGAGTCGTTCATTAGCACTTTCTACTGGACCAACAAAACACTAAATAAAATTCTTAATTCTGTGTACATGCACATTGGGGGCAACATTTGTGATATATTGCTTGGGGTTTTACGTCTTGGTCAAAACACCATTTGTGAAAGCGGCATTTTAGCACAACGTGATATGTAGAAGACAACGTAATAATTAACAGAAAGTATCAACTACAAATGTGTTTGTCTTAAGAGGGTATACCTACCATAGGGGTTGTTGAAGCACAATGCTAGGGATATGATATACAAATGTATAAACAAGCAATAACCAATTTTCTACATAGCCAGAGACAATTTTAGTCAAACAATACTGACCTGTCTGCATGACCTTTCATTATGAATATTCATATGTTATGATCCACCCAATATATGGGTACTGTTAGGATTTGCAGTTAATACACTGACAATACTTGTTTCCCATGACCGTAAGTGGGTAGTGACTGTTCTTTCGCCAAGCACTCGGCATCATGAAAATGAAAGTTACGGTTCTTTCTGATGGGAACTTAAAATAAAGAGGTCCCGTGTCACGGTGGGCTTGGCACGCTAAAGAATCCTGCTGTATAATGCCATCAGCGCAACGCACAGGCAAAATTTCTGCAATTTCGCCTATAGCTGGCGAAGTCTCGATATAAGTGAAATATTCTTGACTGGGACGTTAAACACCATTACTACTACTACTTGTTTCCCATGATACAGACGAAATCAACACCTGTGTTCCCAATACATAATTAAATTGGTCCATAATAATTCAATACAAAGGTCAAGCAGACAGGTCAACATTGTTTGCCTATACCATTGGCGCAATGTTCAGAGAGTGCGTTCTGTTAAAGTACATCTACATGTATATACAAATACTGTACATGTACTTAAATTAGCGCACTCAAATTTTAGCGCTCTGAGGGGGTGCAGACTAATTAGCGTATTCTTAAATTTGTGCACATAAGGCAAGAATATCTGTCTCCTTCATACGGAGATATTTTAGCGCTGCACTTAAATTAGCGCAATAACTGGAGCGCGAAAGGCGCTAATATTAGAATCCCGCTAAAATTAGTACACGTACAGTAACCCCATGACAACAGTATTGGTATGTCGTGTCGTAAAATCATGTAACCACTACAGTAGCTCAGTGGTTAGTACTTACTCTGTATATGGGAGGTCATGTGTTTGAATCCTGGCCAGGTCTGACCAAGACTTAAAAATAGTAGTGACTGTTCTTTTGCCAAACACTCATCATTTAGAAATGAAAGTCACTGGGTCCTTTGGAAGAGACCTGATAAAGCGATGCTCCTTGGCACGGCATATGTGGCATGTAAAAGAACCCTCCCTGCACATTGCCCTGAGTGGAATGCAAAGGTCAACATTTCTGCCATAGATATACCAGAAATAACAATAAAAACTTTAACAAAAAATCTAAATTTTACATTTTTTTATTGTTTCATTTTTTTTCAATTTTAAGCACATTAATTATGATTAAGTGCTACAATGACAGTTCTGTTGCAACATCCATTCAAACCAATAATAAGTTCCATTTATTGATGTCAGTTTCGTTTTTTCTTTCACATATATGTAATTGCAGTATTTTGCACCATGAGATGAGATGTACAGGTAGGAGTTTGTAATTTTTAAGTCTTTAAACCAGAAGAACAGCGTTGATACAACCATCATTTTCTGGATTATTTGTAACTTGTGCATATTTACCTAGAATAAAAACACAAAACATGACTGTAAACGGTAATAAATAAAGTTGAACAACTAAAACAAGAGCTTTCTGAACAAGAGGCCCATGGGCCTTATTGCTCACCTGAGGAAGAGTACATGTCTTATGCAGAGGTTCAATGGTCAATGACATAAATAAAAGAGAATATCAAAATTTTCAGCAGTAAGGGCCAATAATATGCAAGTAATTTTGCAAATTAATTATAATAATTATTATATAAGTATGCTATATATAACATATTCAAAGTCTAGCTACAATATATTATTTATAAACAGCTAAAACATCTGTATATTAAAATGTGCATTAGGCCAATACCTACAATATTCCAATATACATGCCTATACAAAGAGTTTATAGTTTTTAAGATAATTAACCATTTAAGTATTCATTCGCATCTGTGACCTTGACCTTTGAACCCATGACCTTCATTCATATATCAAAATGATCATTAGGATAATACCTAAATATTTTAATATACATGCCTATACAAAAGGTTTATAGTTTTTGAGATAAATAATCATTTCAGAACTTGTTCACATCTGTGACCTTGACCTTTGAACCCATAACCTTCATTCATATATCAAAATGATCATTAGGCCAATACCTACAATATTCTAATATACATGCCTATACAAAAAATTTATAGTTTTTAAGATAATTAACCATTTAAGTATTCATTCGCGTCTATGACCTTGACCTTTGAATCTATGACCTTCATTCATATATCAAAATGATCGTTAGGCCAATACGTACCTTATTTCAATATACATGCCTATACAAAAAGTTTATAGTTTCTGAGATAATTAACCATTTAAGTATTCATTTGCATCTATGATCTTGACCTTTGAACCTATGACCTTCATTCATATATCAAAATGATCATTAGGCCAATACCTACAATATTCTAATATACATGCCTATACAAAAAATTTATAGTTTCTGAGATAATTAACCATTTAAGTATTAATTTGCATCTATGACCTTGACCTTTGAACCTATGAACTTCATTCATATATCAAAATGATCATTGTGCAAATGCCTAAAATATTCTAATATACATGCCTATACAAAAAGTTTATAGTTTTTGAGATAATTAACCATTTAAATATTTGTTCGCAGCTATGACCTTGACCTTTGAACCTATGACCTTCATTCATATATCAAAATAATCGTTAAGCCAATATCTACAATATTCCTAAATACATGCCTATACAAAAAGTTTATAGTTTTTGAGATAATTAACCATTTAAATATTTGTTTGTGTCTATGACCTTGACCATTAAACCTATGACCTTCATTCATATATCAAGACGATCGTTAGGCCAATACCTACAATATTCTAATATACATGCCTATACAAAAAGTTTATAGTTTTTGAGATAATTAACCATTTCAGTACTTGTTTACATCTGTGACCTTGACCTTTGAACCCATGACCTTTATTCATATATCAAAATGACCATTGTGCCATTACCTACAATATTCTGATATACATGCCTATACAAAAAATTCATAGTTTTGCAGATAATTAACTATTATGGTATTCTTGGACAACTGTGACCTTGACCTTTGAACCCATGACCCTGATCTATGTATCAAAATGATCGTCATGTCAATACCTACAAATAACTGAAAATCCTATGCCATTATCACAAGAAATGTTAAAAAAACAGCATTTTTTATCAAAGGTCAAAAACTGGGACATGACCTTGACCTTCGACCTTCACGTTAATTGGAAGAAAATTGCAAGACAAGATCAACAGTGAAAACTCCATACAATTACCTTCAACCGTTATGAAGTTATAACAATAAATGTCTCATTTTAAAAATTATGTAATTTTACGCAAAAAATGCGTAACCTATTTTTCGTCTAATTTTCATGAAAAACACAATTTTATTGCTCCCAGGTATGCTGAATCCAAATATCCAATCAAAATTTGCCTGCACCTTTTGGTTTCAGAGGAGAAGATTTTTTTGTCTTTTTGCTATTTTTAGTAACAGCGGCCATCTTGTTGGGCGTGGCCAAACCCCGAACACAATTTTGAAAGGCTGTTACCCAGGCATGATAATCACCAAGTTTCATCAAATATGGCCCTGTAGTTTTGGAGGAGAAGATTAAAATGTAAAGTTTACGCACGACGGACGACGGACGACGAACGACGGACGACGGACGGTGATAGATTGCAATAGCTCATCTGAGCCTTTGGCTCAGGTGAGCTAAAAATAATGTACCCCCTGGTAGCTAGCTTGCAAATTTAACCCATCATAACTTTAACCAATAACTTTAAATTTGTCAATCAGAACCCTTTGCCAATTTTTTCATGATTGAACAGAGACCAACTGACAACATGTAGCTTCCATGTATTATGGAATTTTCAATATGTAGAGTGGAATGGCACAATGGAGTTTTACATCTAAGTCTTTCACTTAGTCTTGCAACTCATGGATGGTGGAGAAAACCACTGACCTTTGGTAAGCATACTGACAATCTCTCTCGCACTAGTATCTTGGTACCACTCATACAATAGAAAAGATGATGTCAGAACACTAGAATGACATCTGCAACAATGAAGAACTGAGGGATCTTAGATAAGTGTAAAATGATTTTTAATTACCAGTACATTATAATGGATTTGGGGACAGTTTTTATAACTGGCTGGTTATCTTGATTTTTTTGTAACAGCAATAAATTATATGATTATATACTATGAATACAAATGTTGTGCTGTCAATAACAACATGATATCAAGAACCAATTCTTCCACACAAAATAAACAGAATAGGTCTGATCAATTAAAATGCTTGTAACAAAAATGAATTGAATTGAATAGAACATCATCTATAGACGTGCTTACATCGATTATTATATAACATGTTATATTTGTGTTTATATAATTATATACTAACCCCAGATTACTTTTCCTCCCTGAGTGACTAGACCAAGTTCACTTATATTAACCTGTAAAAAAAGAGTTGGTCGCAACATCAAATATGTATTTATATATGATTGGCGTCGCGAGAAAAGGGACCTTAAGGTCAAAATTTTACATTTTCAAGTTTTTGTTTATTATTATAGTTTAACATTTTCTCTTCGTAATAAAAGTAGTTTTATGTTTCTAGGGTAACTATTCTCGTTGCTATGGACTCGTTTAATGACGTCACAATATTTGACTTATAACCGAATGATTATGGCCAGAATAATGACTTGCGAATAATTAAGAGCAACTATTTAGCCATTATTAACAGTGATGGTTATGTAACATTAATGCCTATCTTTACCGACAAATATTTTCAACAAGAGGCCCATGGGCCTGATACGCTCACCTGATAACTAATGGCTAGCTGATAGATTTAAAAAACACATAAATACTAAACCCCAATGACTTTTTTCTTTACATCATGATAACCATTGTATCAATACCTACAACATTATAATATACATGCCTATACAAAAAGTTTAAAGTTTTCGAGATAATTAACCATTTTGGTATTGTTTTGCATCTGTGACCTTGACCTTTGAACCCATGACCTTTTTCTATACATCAAAATGATCATTGTATCAATGCCTACAACATTCTAGTATACAAGCCTATACAAAAAGTTTATAGTTTTCGAGATAATTAACCATTTCGGTATTGTTTCACATCTGTGACCTTGACCTTTGAACCCATGTCCTTTTTCTATACATCAAAATGATTGTTGTATCGATACCTACAACATTCTAATATACATGCCTATACAAAAAGTTTATAGTTTTCAAGATAATTAAACATTTCCGATTGTTTCACATATGTTATCTTGACCTTTGAACCCAAAACCTTTTTCTATATATCAAAATGATCGTTGTATCGATACCTACAACATTCTAATATACATGCCTATACAAAAAGTTCATAGTTTTCGAGATAATTAAACATTTCCGTATTGTTTCACATATGTGAACTTGACCTTTGAACCCATGACCTTTTTCTATATATCAAAATGATTGTTGTATCAATACCTACAACATTCTAATATACATGCCTATACAAAAAGTTTATAGTTTTCGAGATAATTAACCATTTCGGTATTGTTTTGCATCTGTGACCTTGACCTTTGAACCCATGACCTTTTTCTATACATCAAAATGATCGTTGTATCAATACCTACAACATTCTAATATATATGCCTATACAAAAAGTTTATTGTTTTGGAGATAATTAACCATTTTGGTATTCTTTCGCATCTGTGACCTTGACCTTTGAACCCATGACCTTTTTCTATACATCAAAATGATCATTGTATCAATACCTACAACATTCTAATATACATGCCTATACAAAAAGTTTATAGTTTTTGAGATAATTAACCATTTCAGTATTGTTTCACATCTGTGACCTTGACCTTTGAACCCATGACCTTTTTCTATACATCAAAATGATCGTTGTATCAATACCTACAACATTCTAATATACATGCCTACACAAAAAGTTTATAGTTTTCGAGATAATAATTATAATCAGAGGTAAAAAAATTAGGTCACGACCTTCACAATCGACCTTGACCTCATTTTGAAGATACTAACAAGTAGATGTCAAAACTGAAAACCCGATGTCATTATCTAATCAAATAGTCAAGTTATAACAATTTGAAGCTATTTTACGATTTTTTCAAAATTAAACGCAAAAACGCGTAACCTATTTTTTATCTGAATTTCACAAAATGAACAAACTATAGGCTTAAGACCCTAGAGAAGCCAAATATCACATCAGATTTTTTCTCAAATCAGTACTTTCGGAGAAGAAGATTTTTTAAGATTTTTGCACCCCTAGGTCACGTTGACCTAGTTATGGTAGCCATAGCAACGCCAAGAACAAATCTGAATTGCACCGGCCCATATATACTTCTGACAAAGTTTCATTAAAAACTGTCCAGTAGTTTCAGAGGAGAAGTCGAAAATAGGTGTTAACGACGCACACACGCACGCACGCACGCACGCACGCACGCACACACGCACGCACACACGCACGCACATACACACGCTGCGCTATGCCATAAGCTCACATGACCTTTGGTCAGGTGAGCTAACAACTATTCTGAATTTACAAAAAGACTAGTTAAATAGAAGAAACTAGTTTCCATGGAAACATCTGCATAATTGGCTTGGAATTTTTGTATATGCCATAAAAAAAAATTCAATGCAGATTTAAAGTTTTGTCATTATGTTGACAAAAAGATCGGTCATTCAAGAAACAACAGTAATAATTACATATTATCCTAGTATTAATTGTACCTTTAAAAGTTAAATTGTTGTCATAATAATTACAATGTACATTAAATACTTGACCAACGCTGGGCAACAACAGTCCTGAAACTGCCATCTCACATTCTGCTTGACGATATATTCTCGTGTGTCATTTCTCGCAAAGACGAAGCACATGCTCATGCTGTCCAATGCTAGTATTTTAATTTGATGAAACATTTTCCAACTTTTTTCAAAACTCAAAATCAGTTCATTAGTTTATATCTTAGGTATGGACAAAACACAAATGATTTCTCGAATGAGTTACCTAGCATCGAAGTTTATCCTTAAGTCTATGTAATGTGTGATAGCACTTCATTTACATCGGGGTTTTACTATTACAGCACGTGGATTTTGGTTTGGCAACTTTTATTGATTGTGTTGCCTCACCTGAAGATTTGTTCATCTTTGGTACGATTTCTGATAAAGTCGAATGCATAGGCATTCAAATTAAATGAAAGTGGTCAGTAGTTAAGAAAATGCCGGTTCAATCACACCGCCCCTACCATTACTTTAACAGCCCCTCAAAGCCCTGGGCCTTCTCAGTAAGCGGGAGGGGCTGATGGAGATGTTGACCTGTACACGGTGCATGGTCACACGCTACCTAATTTATAATAACGGTCAGTTTCTCATATTCCATCACCACCACAACCAACGCCACCGCCGTCGCAGTGGACACATTTTGAAAAACATCATGTTTCCCATAGAGCCGCATATGTTGTCAAAGTGTCCTTTGTAATAAAGTTATCATAAAATGTCTGTTTACTTATTATATCTTGTTTTGTACAAGATCGATTAAAACACACATAATGAGGTTAAAATCAATTTTTGTTTATAATGATTATAATAAAAATTGTTAGTATTTTTATAAAATAATAATATTTTAATTTGACGTATTGGTTATCGTAGCATCGGAGCTTATTTTCAGCTATTTCCGACGAGAGCAGTTTAATTATGTCTAAGGATCAACCTAAGAATAATTTCGTGTATATGCGATTGTGTTTTGGTCTGTTTTTAATTCTAAGGTGCAACCTTACAAAGTCAGTACGCCGAATGAAGGTTTAGGCGAGGATACTGAATCGCAAATTTGAAAGCCTTATGTATGACCCGACCGGGGTCGAGAACCCTTCCGCTCTCGATGCAGACGCTTTGCCACTGGGCCACCGAGACTGTCGTTTGATGTTGTTTGTTATTTTGAAAGATTTTTTTTTTTAATTTGTAATATCTCTAACTGTCTCTCAGTGTTATATGTGAAAATATCAATTGATGACTACTGTAACATCGAGTAACTGCATTGTCGCGGTGTATTTCATGTTTGCCCTTTGTAAATAGCATGGCTTTCAATTTTCACACCCTAGTGAATGCTTGGCGAGAGAACCACGTGCTGTCTATTTTTATTTTTATTTTTTTGTCATACCCGGCCTGGGCTCTAATACCGACCCCCAGATACCGCAAAACCTGGCTATCCACTACGCTACTTGATAACCCTACTAAGCTAGTAGGTTTTTCAACTTTGAACTCTTCCACATTTTGTGAAGCTAAATGTTTCATATAAATGTTATTTTATTTATTTCACATTTTTACATTTCTGTTTAAAATAGATCGTGTTGTGTCGAAACTACTGTACAAGGTACAAACTTTAAATAACACAAGGAAAAACATTATATACATAGCTACGCGATGTAAAATATTTAAAAAGTCGGTTGGTTCAGGAATGGGGTTTTACGTTCCAGCCAAGAATAATTCACTTATATCGAGACGTCACCAGCTATAGGTGAATTGGCATTTTTTAACTATCTACTGCGCATTAGGCAATGTCCAGGAAGGGTTCTCTGACGTGTCATGCCTGTAGTCACACGGGGCATTGGTTTTTAAGGTCTATTGAAGGACCCCGTGACTTACTTTCTAAAATTTCGAGTGCTGGGCGATAAAACAGTTACTACCTTTTTTCAAGTCTTGGTCAAACCCGACCGGATTCGAACCCACGACCTCCCACATTGCTCAAAAAGTATATAAAAACTATAAGTTTCTGTCCAAAATACGTAAATGTGTATGGGATTATTAATTATTTTGCAATTTCACTGGTTTAGGTGTTCATGTCTTTGGGATGGATACACTATATTTGTTATATATTATTGCAAAGTAAATAATTTTCAGTTCCAATTAGCGCTACTTAGCAAACATTTCACATTAAATTTCCTAAAAATCTGGCAAATTTAAAATCTGAGTAATTTTGTAAGTTTTTAAATTATCAATAGATTTAAGGGATTTTTTTTATTTGGAACACCATAAAACATTGTAAAAAGTTATCGGACTTAAGTCAAGGAAAATGTATATTAAGAGATCTATGAACTTGGAAACCAGTACCAACACCATTTACGTGGGCTCATTAAAATATATGCCATTTCTAAGTTTTCCTTTAAAAGGAAGGACCGTTAAACAATACGGGACATCAGTGGTCTGCCAACTGAACTAACCAGACCGCTGCATTATAATCTTGTTTTTCTATAGAATTTGGGAAATGGAAAATCTCGTACCTAAATTCCCTTTTATGCCTCGCAATTAACAGTCTGTTACTTTCAAGATTTATGATAAGTATTGCATCTTAAAAGATTGATGGTTGGTTGAATGTTGCTTAACGTCGCATCAGCAATTTTTCAGCTATTCGCGACGAGAACTATTTAATTAATCTATATGGATTAATCTATAACAATTTTGTGTATGCATGTGAAGTGCGAGTGTGTTGTATGGTCTGCCTTGTACTAGCGCGCACTCAGGGCGACTTTACCGTGCTAGCTCACAGAGTCAGTACGCCGCAGACAAACGCACCACTCCCCCAGTCCATTATACTGATACCAGGTGAATCAGTAAAGGCCAACGGCAAGGAAAATTCACTTTCCCACATGTGGTCCGAGCGGGACTCGAACTCACAGCGGTGAGAGACCTTGGATTTGAAGACTGACGTCTTATCCATTAGGCCACCGCGCCCTCTCATCTTAAAAGAGAAAAGCGCAAGGTGGTACTGGGAATCAAAACCGGGAGCTCAAGTTCTATAAAGACAAGAGTTCTACCAACTTGGCTACCAAAAGCCGTTGTACATGATTATTTTAACACGGTTGTGACATTAGGCACGGGACTGCCTTATTAAAACAATAAATCGCATTCGTGGCACTCAGGAATCACTTTACAATATTTAAACATATAATGTGTAACCTTAATTTTTGTGGCGAACGATTTGTATCGATCTAATTCATGACCCCACATTACCGACGTAAAAGAAGACATTCATATAAACATGCCTACTGTCATCCGGCGATTGCTAGGCTAGTGAGGAGTTTTGACTATTACCTTTTAGGTTATTCGTCTTATGTTTATTTTATGTTTTAAAATATTTTTTAACTTTATTTCTAGATACCTTAACCCGTGATATATATAAGGAAAATTGCAGGCAGGCAACATTTGTCATATACAGTGCCTGTATTAGCACTGGGTCTAGTTCTAGAACTTTGTTTGAAGTTACTAAACAAGTTTTCCGATTACTTTCAATGTAGATCTAATGTCATCTAGGCCTATTTGAAAATAAAAATCTAGAAAGATTTTAGTGATGTGATTTTAATTGATTTTTTTCCATACCAATTCCACTTTTGTATTCTGGTAGCGATACATGTACTGCGAGTTATCTAGCTATTTTTGAAAGTTAAAATAACTCCACTCCATAATTATTGTTTATAATTTTTTAATTTATAAACACAAAAATACAAAAATAGTTAAACATTGTTAAACGGATTGTATTCTATAAACAGTACAATTTGAAGTTAATAAAAATTACAAAAACTTCAACGAACGAAGAACTCAGTACTGAACAAAATTTGCGTAGTGAAATGATAACATAGTATGACCGTCATCTTCAGAGTGTCAGAAAGTCTATGATATTTTACTTTATGCGGATTATTTTAATGTAAATATAGTGAAAAATAAAACGATAACATTTTATTTTAAATTAGGACCTCAAATTTTATCAGTAGTTCGCAGGGTTACGGTCTTGCAGTTTTATGCAAAATAAAAGAACACCCGCTTTCTTCATAAAAACTCAGCCGACTTCCGTGTTTTTCAGCGCGAAAAAAGTAAAACTTTGACGTCAATTAACTCGATTGTGACGTCAAAAAGATAAGGTCCCTTTTGTCGCGACGCCAATCATATAAATTTACATGTTTATATACTTGTGTTTTGAAAAATAAGAATTTCCATGCTTTGCAATAATCATGAAATAATGTATAGAGTAGAAGTGTTAGTCTCAGTCAGGATTATCCACTTATATTGAGATGTAGCCAGTCATAGCTTAAGTTGCAATAATTCATACTTATACAATATACATGTAAATGTACTTATTCATCATAGAAATTAGGGTTTTCCCCATAGACCTACCAATACATGGGGCATCAGCTAGCTATAGGTATTTAAAAAAAAACCTGGCCTTTGTTTTAAATACAGAATTCCTGACACAGTCTTATAGTTTTTTTTTGCATGTGAATTTAAAAACTTGGATATAGTAGGGGATATTGCATTGGGGGGGGGGGGGGGGGGTCTTGAATCAAACTCAGAGTTTCCACTTCAACAGCGAACAATTCACTTCCTTTAGAACTTATTTACCAAATTGTCAACCAATAAAAAATAATCATTTTTTCATTACACTTCTCCAGACTCCATATCACAGTATAACGACCCTGATAGTAAAGTGTTCGTAAGCATTTGAAAACTTAACAAACATATATACATACCTCTATGACTGTTCCTTTAGTTATGACACCTAATGATGTGTACATGGGTGAAGTAGGATTCTTTTTAACTCCTATTATCGGTAAACAAAATGTGGCTTTTAATTCTGGATGAGTTACATGTGCTTTGTTGAATCTTAAACCCTAAAGGAACAATTTATATCAGATGAAATGTCAATATTATAAACAAGTTGTGTAGAAATCAGTGGATTTTACATTCAAATCACAAAATGTAAATTGCCATTAAACATACAATGAAAATGATTGTTCACAGGACTCTACGATTGCAATAATAATAATTACTTGCATTGTAGAGCCGTGGTTCAACTCTCTCATTATACAGTTATAATTATGTCATACATTGGTGAAAATTATTGATAATTTGCTAACAAATATCAGTAAATATTATAATTTGACATTGTTTCAATATTTTAAGTTTATTGAGAAGCAATAAGTGCTATGGTTTAAATGATAGCCTCTTAATATTTCTTTCCAGTTCATGTTACAGGGCTCTCAAGTGACCCGGAATGTGCAGGTCACACCCGTAAATTCAACTTATGACCCACATAATAATTTTCACCTGCATGGGTTAATGTGTTAATAGTTAATATGTGTTAATGACCCGAATCACCAAGAAATTTACAAACGTTGTAATAAATATTATAAGAAACTCTATAACATCCAACTAATGATAACAAAATCCTTTCAAAAATCAACAATATCAAACCAACCGGAATTTGAATTTGGCACCGACATACTGGCAAAATGCCAGTGGTTTTTACAAAGTGCGAGTTGAAAATCTTTTTACATGCAAAAAAAAGCAAGTGCCTTTTTTTCTTATGGAAAAAATGCATCTCATTATCAAATATTTCTTTGAATTTCAAATTTCTAAGCATCCTAGCCGATGTCAACAAGTATACATGAAACATGTTGTTCCTGTGTAAGGTATCAGCCATAAGTATATAAAAAGAGTAAAGGGGAACAACGAATAAGGTTTTTCACTAGTAGGTGTTCTGAGAAATTTCTACATTACTTTTTATTTCATGTCCGATCACCTTGGTCTTGGTGTCATTTTTTCTCTAGATTATTATTCTATAAACTGACATTCAATTGTAAGTCATTATTTCGTTATTTAGTGGTATTTAAGTTATTACACACACCTTAATAACATATGCATATATATTAACTGTATAAAACATTTTTAATGTGAAAAAAAATGCCAGTTGAAAACTAAAAATGCCAGTAGAAAAATTCTGTACTAGCAAAAGTTTGCCAGTGTGGAGAAAAATTAAATTCTACCCCCTGACCAACAAATATAAAATTCAAATAAATATCAAGAGCTATCGGAACAACAAAGTTTGCTGACATACCTAGTCCTTCATCATAATATATAATTGCCTATTAAGTTGAAATAAAACAGTGTTCACTTTATGTTTTGTTTTACGTCAAGCTCTTCCATACCTCCTACAGGTCACAGGAAGGTTATTCCATTAGAAGATAATTGTAATAAGATTATAAATGTTACTACGATCAGTATAGGCAATTTAAACAATTAATTTATTGTAAACTTGAGATAAATCAAAGCAACAAAATTAAGGACTACCAACCATTGGTCGTATAAATCTTTCAAACTTTGGTGGTTTTCTAGTAAATCCTTCACCAACATAACAGACTTTTGTCACCATTCTTTTCCAAGCTTTTCCTGCATTGCAAAGAAATAAAACATATTAATACCTAAATGATATGTACACCAGGTAATACTATTAATTTACAACTTCTGCTAAACGGTTAAAGAATATATATTAATGGTGTTTATGATCTTTTATCATTAGCCCTGTATGAAACCTTAATCAAAAAGTGAAATGACAATTATAGTCATAGTATAAGGTCTTAGAAACCTGTTGCAGGTTTGGAAACTGATTTTATACTTAACAGTGTCCTTGACCTAAAACCAAGCAAGCGGAAAATTAATTAATGGTAGCTTGTTTCTATGATTTCTTATTTGATTGTTAATCATAATTCTGATGCATGAAAACTTATTATCTATTGAATTTAAATTTTATCGAACCAGAAAAGCCTCAGAGTGTTGCTAACTGTATCGTAAGTGTGACTTAAATCTGGCAAGAAGTTTCAGAGGAAAAGTCTACAACACACTGGTTTGTATATGTATGCGACGTGATTTCATCAGCCTCACATGACCATTTCTATATATCAATAATGAACCATATAACTCAATGAATACATTTTTATTTCATCAGAGTTTGCTATTTATAGTAACTCTTGCCATTTTGGATGCCACAAGAAGTTGAATTGTGCAAACATTACATTACCCAAGAATCAAATTTGTCAGAGGAGAAGAACAATTAGCCAAGCTATAGCTATAGCAAGTTAAGTTAACAAAAAACAATTTTTTCAAAATACGACAGATCTTTGTTATACCGGTATACTGGTACTTACTTCTAGTTTTACCAGTTTTCACAACTTTAAATACTTCTTTCTCACTCATTCCTCGTACTTTTGGTAAAGGAACATCCCATTTTCCCTATAAAATCACCAAACAAAACACAATGATATCAAATATCAAGATTTTATCCACAGGCAATTCTTCTTCATGACTTTCACATAATAGAAATTACTAGTAATAAAGTTTTTATTTATAAGAGGTCCTGTTTGTGATCATAATAATACATGAAGTAGAGTAATGAAGTTTTACACCTCCAGTCAAGATTCCTCCACTAATTAAGGTGGTCAGTTCAAGAATGATGAAAGAAACCAAAATGGTTGAAGAAAACAAACGACCTTCGGCAAGAAAACTGACGCCTGAGCAGGACTTGAACTTAGACACCTAGAGGCTGTGATCCATATGCCAATCGACCACTGAAGCCTTCTAATATACTAAGAAATGTACAATAAAAAGAATATTGATGACAAAAATTAATCATGGCTTTTTTCATTGAAGAACAAACTATTTGATTAGACTTTTTTAATTCTCATTTTGTTTAATTTTCTGCCAGAAGTTAACATTTGTAAAAAAGGCAAGTTAAACATCTGTCTGACTTGATTGTGATTACAGGTAGGTTGACAATATTTCTGATACAATAGTGTTCATGTGTTTACCAAGTAGGTGATTCATATGCCAGAGATGGAACTGGATTGGCCATGTACTGAGGAAAGGACAGACAGACGACTGTGTTGTTGCCATTGGGTGGACTTCTGAGGGTAGAAGGAAAAAGAGGCTGCCCTAAAACAATTTGGCAGCAGATGGTAGAAACAGAACAGAACAGTGAAGGCTGGAACATCTGGAATGCGGCACGTCATGTAGCCTTAGACGGACCGACATAGAGGAATGACGTCCAAGCCTTGTGTGCCTCCTAGCACTGAGAGAATTAAGGTTAAGTTAAGGAATTATATGCCTGACCATACCGGTACTTGTCTTCTGATCCAATATAATTTATAGGAAGTTTGACCACATTTCTGAACATAGGTTGATTACATGTATGCCTACTTACAGCTTTTTCTTTTCGTTTCTGTTTGACCATATTTGATAAGACTTTGGCACGGCTCTGTTTTTCTCTGTCTAACAGATATGTAGGTACAGCACCCTCTGGAACATTATCGTTACTCTTTTGTCTTGTTTGTCGTTCCTCGTGCATTTTAATTCTAAAAGGGAAGTAAAATAAAAATTTTAATTTAAAGGATTTTTTCCCAAAATATCTTCAAGTATGCAGTAAAATGTAAATGTGCACATCAAAAAAGTCTGTAGACAATTGCCATTTAGAACAAGAGTACTACTATAAATAAAATAAGTCTTACAATAACAAATAAATTTTCAACATTATATTGATAGATTTCACAATTACGGTAGATGTACTAGGACCTTAGCTCCACTTCAAATACACTGTTTTATTGTTTATGAATTATGAAAAACAGCTATTGGATTAGTAAAAGTGGTGGTTATATACAAGTAAGGATTAAAATGTACATGAACATAATATACAGTAACAGCTGTTTTATGAGAATGAAATAAAATTAGTACATGTATTTGCTATACTTACGTCTTTTTCATCTGTACTTTTTCTGCATGTCTCTTCTTGTTATATAATTTAGCTCTATCAAAAAACAAAATTATTATTAAGCTAAATTCTTACAAAAGCTACTAGAAGGTAAAGTGTCCAAAATTAATCTGTCCAAGGTAAAAAAAAACCTGGTTACTTTGGACATAATATTGTCCAGAGACAAAACCTGGTCATATCAGACCTGAAATTACCTGTAGTAGAATTACAATCTCTCAGATTGCAAACTTAGATTTTATTTCTTGAGAATATGCTACTTAAATCAAGGTATGATGAATTTTTGGAATTTTGAGCTATCTGTATTGGTTGTAAACCACTGTATCTGTCTAAGAATCCAGCAAAATGATTTCTGAGCTTTTCTATTGGTTGCAAAATGTTTAGATCTTCCTCGATATTTTTGAAACAAGCTGTACACACACTCTATGACCTTACACTACAAACAATTTTAAATGTGATGTTATTTGGTAAGACAAGTAAAAATTGGCTTAATTGACGTTTCAAATAATTTGCAAAATTAAAGATAATTTTATCTCTATTTCTCATTCACCTTCTCTGTCCGAAAGAGAAATGTTACTGCATAGATAAACAGTTGACTCTATCAATTTTTATCCAATAAAGAAGCCAGAACCCTTTTAATTCACCCCATTGAATAATTAAAGCAGGTACTTGAATGTTAAGATCAAACTTACTTTATTCCTCTGAGTTTCTTGGCTTTTTCTGCCATTTCATGAGGCCTACGCCCTTCTTTCTTTCTCCTATAATATAAAATAAACTTGTAGAGTTTCAAATAAACTACCCATAGACTAATATATTAAATGTCATGTTTATCAAAAGGCTTTCATATGACTTTCAAAATTGAACTCTACTATCCTGTCTTTTTAGATAAATGTATGTAAATGACTTTGGTATGTGTTTTGTAAGGTTCATTATTTATGTGCTGAAATGGATCCCACTCTAAATGTATAAAATATTATTTTTCTAAATATTCCAGTGACATATTTAAAATAAATGTACAGCTCCAATAGTTGAACAATGAACTTGACCTAAGTACAACAATGTTAACACAGAGACTGAAGGACTGTACAGCACTACACCTCAAGTTGTTTTTTGAATTTTCACAGATGTCTGCTACTAATTGTTCATATTCCCTGACAGAGTTGTCTAAATCATGCATTTATGAATTATAACATCTATCACTGCCTTGGTTCAAATACTATTCAAGCAGATCCGAGTGTGAGAATGTTTGCTAGTTCTCTTGCTAAAGTTCAGTAGTTTTCTTTGGGTACTCTAGTTTCCTGCATCATTCCAAAACTGACCACCCCAATATCAGTGAAAAAATCTTGACTGGGGCTTCAAACACCATTAATGCACTTCATTACGTCCCAATTCCATGAAACTGTAACACATCACCAAGAGTCATGTGACAACTCTGTCATTAAAAATTGTTTATCATAAAAAGGTTAATTTCTCCTATTATACAAATGTATTACTTTTTCTCATGGTAATCAAGTCTGTATCCATGACGCTTTCTGTGTAGTTCTATATGTTCGTTCTGCGGCTGTAATGGAAAAAAAAATTATGTTTATTATTTTACATGTCTACAATACATTTATTAAATACCAAAAAAAAAAAAAAAAATAAATAAATAAAATCAATCACTGCTGTTAAGCTCAAGTTTCAAGACAAATTGTTGTTTGATTGAAGAATGGGGATTTATGCACCAGGGAATATTTCACTTATAATCAAGACGTTACCAGATATAGGTGAAGTGGCAGAAATTTTTAGCTTTGAAGTGCACTCAGGGTAATGTGCAAGGGTTCTTTAACATGCAATGTCTCCAGTGACACTGGTTATCAGTTTTTATGATCTCTCCTGAAGGACATGACTCTCATTTCTAAGTACAAAGTGCTTGGAGAAAGTACAGTCATTATCTATTTTCTAGAATTGTGCTTTTCTAAATGTGTAAGGCAACCCTTAGTAATCTTTATGTCAACATTAATTTTATTTTATAATTAAATTATGGTTTTAGAGTTTTAATATTTGTGTTATTTTTTTAAAAATGTTTTTATTTACTAACTAAAACCTTGTATAGTTATGCTAAAATGGTAGTCATTTTGCTGTAACAGAGGTCTTGTTGTCAAAGTTCTGTGTACCTAACAAGTTGGTAAGTTAACATTTGTATCCTGCACGTACGGTTGCTTGAAATTCTGTTAAAAAATTTTATGTATTCGAATGTCAAATCTAAATGTTTCTATCATAAATGTGACATTTTAAATGTTCACTAATCATTTAGTTAAGATAATAACAGAACAAAGCTTTACACAAAATGTTCCAGATGTTAACTTTAGATAAAGATCAATATCTCCTCATTACAACAAGGCAAATGATCAAGGCTGAAAAGGTCCAACTTTTAGATGAACCTGACACATTTATTAGACTGTTAGAACCCTAGAAGAAGGTGCTTGTTCAACAACTCAAAATCTATGGATATCCATGATCAGTGACAAGAACGTGTGTTTTCTTTCTGTGTCACAGTTTAAAAATCAATATAGAAACCAATCTTACCATGTTGATTAGTTATTTAACGTCTATTTATGAAAATATTTCAGATGGTAAACAGATACATGTGTTAATGGATTGTGCAACTTGGTGAAAAGATGGAGCGCCTATTTAACCATGACCACTTCCTGTTAGGACGTTCCTATTCAAAAACATACCCAATAAAATTTAACCAGTTACGTACTCAAATAAAATCTAAAATTGTGTCATATACCATTTAATTTAATATATTTTATGGTAGAATTTAAAACAAATGATATATGACAGGTGATATAAAGAACAATATTAAAACATAACACCAGGAATATGATATATCTGATGACTACAAGCACCTAACATGAGGAACCGTTTTTCCTCAAATAATCCGGGATCAAGTGTTAATAATGTGGTCAATTTATTTTACACTTACATCAAATTCAACGGTTTTGACCAGGCTGGAACAAATTCAAATTTTATAAGTAAACTTTTTTTATTTGTCAAACTTCTTAACTGTTATCCATTTGCACTGGCATGCTTCAAGGATTAATTTGAAAAAATAATAAATAAATAAATAAATAAATAAAATAAAATAAAAAATGTACTTCAAGGTCTTTTGTGTGGTGATCTAAACAGTGAAAAATACCGATATGCGGCTAGTAGACGCGGGAAATTTTACGTGGCCTTAATTTGACCAAGTAAAATCAAAGGAAAGTAAAGACTTTGAGCACTACGTGTATATATGTTTTTGCGATAGAATGTACTCGTTTTTAACTATGATATAAATACACGTTATCCACCTAAACCTCTTTCAAATACACCGACTTTTGTAGTTAGCACATATGTTAACGTGCTCCTACTATGTTATTGGTTCCCCTTTTTAAAATCGTATTTTCTTTGTGCCTCGACTATATCTACGTGCACTGGTTATTGCTACGTGTTATCGTATCAATATTTCCACGTGCCTTTTTTGCTCCGACTTGAAAAAAGTTAGTGACTGCTCTTTCGCAAATCATCCAGCATTTAGAAATGAAAGTCATTGGGTCCTCCGGAAAAGATCTTAAAAACCTATGCCCCATCAGGTCACGACATGCTAGTTAAAGAACCAACCAACACAATGCCCTGAGCACACTGCAAACGTCAAAATTTCTGCCACTTCAACGATAACGGCGATGTCTTGATATAAGTGATACATCATCTTGACTGGGACGTACTTACTTACTGAATGCTCTACTTGCCAGAGAGCGCATAAGACCGCAACGTCATCGTCTTGACTGGGACGTAAACATCATTAAATCAAGCAGTCAATCCGACTATCGCTACATGTTGGCTTGCTCTGGATATATTGCTAGTGTTTTGTTTATTATCACGTGCCATTTGTGTTCCGATTATTACAACGTGCTCTGGTAACTTAGTGTTCTGAACATTGCCACGTGCTCTTCGTGATCCGATTATTTGTTACATGATTATTTTATTGCCATGTGTCTTTTTTGCCCCGACTATTGTCAAAGTTCTTGACCCCGATTATTGTCATGTGTTCCGACTATTACAACGTGTTCTTCATGATCTGATTATTTGTCACGTGGTTATTTCATTGTCATGTGCCTTTTTGCTGCGACGATTGTCATGTGTTCCGACTATTGTCACGTGTTCTTGGTGAACGTATTATTACCATGTGTTCTTTATGCTTTTACTATTGCCATGCGTTCTTTGTGCTCTGACTGTTGTCATATTCTTTGCGTTCTGACTATTGTCAAGTGTTCTTTGGGGTCTGATTGTTGCATGTACTTTGTGTTCTGGCTATTGCCACGTGTTCTTTGTGTTTTGACTATTGTCAAGTGTTCTTTAAGCTCTGATTGTTTCGTGTACTTTGTGCTCTGGCTAATAATCTTGTTAAATCTTGACTGTTACACTTATTTTTTTTAAACTAACAACACTATATACACTGATTAGATCAAAATGTACTTTATTATAAACATTGCCTAACACACCTTTAATTTTTTAATGTGGTAAGTTAGCTATAAGTGGGAACTGTACACCTCTACCATGGATTACAACCTCGTTCATGAATGCATCACCTGCAAATAAAAAACAACAACCATAAAATACAAATGTATAATAAAACATGTATAAATTAAAAAAAATAAGACTAAGTAATAGAACGATTCATTCAGTCAACTGTCTCTATGGATTTTGTTGGGTACTGTCTGGTCCTTTAGACCAAGTTATGCAAATAAATTATAATAAATTATATCGAGTTTCATAAAAACAACAACAACAACAACAAGCCGCCATTTGGCATTCCTACAGCTCAATATTTTCAGTGAAGTTCGCCTTACCACATTCTACCCACACCGCAGAACAATTATGCGGAACAATTGCATAAATTGCCGTTTCCCTAAAACAGCGTTATTTCAAAAACGTTCTGCACAAACAGTGATATAACGACGAACCCATTTCAAACTTGCCGCTTATTCTGAAACTGACTATTACTCTCTGTATGTTATAGAGATTTACTATATCATTTACATCACAGCTGACGAAAATAGATGACCACCATCAGCCCCCATATATAGAACTTACCATTCCTAATTCTGAAGTTATCCTCTAGTTGATCACCATGTGCCGATGTGAGCCTCACTTGGATATTTTCTGGGACTGGTTTCTCGTAGTGATCGTTAGGGTTGAAGACCCAGAAACCATCAGATGTGTGTTTTAAAGGTTTCCAGACTCTGCTGTGGGACTGATAGATCTCCACATGAGTCGCTGGTATTCTTAAAAGTACAAGGTAAAATCAGATTTTAAAGAGCTTGATAGTGTCAAAACCTATGAACCAAAATTCTTGTCTTGTTCTCTTCATTTGTTGTGACGCCAGGTGCTTTTTTGCAATGAACCGAAAGGTCTACAGCATTTAGATAATCCAGTTAAAGCTCTTCCGCTTCTGTGAGGCTATTTGACATTGACCCACTATCAGGGTCACAATGGCCTGAAGTAGTATCTTCTTGCCATGAAAAGAAAGACCAGGAACTTTAAAAAAATCCGTGCATGAAGTTAAGCTGCATGATCTTGACCCACATTCAGTGACCCGAAGTAGTAAAACCTTTAACCATCTTATGAACCGAAAGGCCTAAATCTTGAAACGTCATACAAATGTATATGTAACATTGGTAGATAAAGATCTATTCTTTTACAAGAGTGATTTACGGTTGACCCATACTATAGTATCACCATTTAGAAATATATTTTCAGACACTAATGTCCAGATTGAAATAAAAAACAAACATACCTATCCATGTCCAAACTACAACCCTAAAGCAAAGTAAAACCTTTGAAAACTGGCAAACAAAGTTGAGTACGAGAACTTACACCAGAGAAAGTGAGAATTGTCGTCATTTATTACAGGTGGATGAATGTTAAAGTCCTGTCGACAACTAAGACCTTTCTGTATTGGGGTTTAGGTTTGTGCAAATATTTCTTACGACCTTAAGCTTTTGGTGGCATGTTTGTTTTAAATTACTCCGTGATATGACCAATTCTAAAAGCTTGTTATGTGCATCATGTGCTGATTTTGGATTTTTATTAAAATAATGCATTCAAAATCAGCACATGACATGTGTAAAACGGGCAAAAATGACCAATGGTATTACGGAAAACAATTTCATGGATACCTCCGAGCTCAGACCTTATTTGACGATGATTTACCTTGCGTTTCTTATTTGTAGTTTGATATACCACGGATTGCTGCCTTGAAACTTGTATTCAATTTTAGTGTTTCCAACTGGACATTGTATGGCTTGGATTTCTATGTCCCATCTACCATCACCATTCAATGCGAAATCCAAAGAACCTGCAATACAAATACTATACTGGTACAACTCGAAATTCAAGAGATTACATAAGGATCATTCAGCATTCTTTTACACCGAAAGGGCAGGATTGACAACTCTCTGTATAAGAGAATGCAGGTGCCGATTTCACAATCAGTCCTTAGCTAGGCTTTTTCTTAACTTAAATCTGGCGAATTTGAAAATAATTAAAAATAGATAATTAATTAATTGTTCAGATATTTAGGAAATTAATGCGTTATTTAGAAGATCACTCCAATCTTATAATACATGTATTTGGTTTTGTCAAAAATGTTTATTCATACTTCCAAAAAATATTGAGATTGTCAAAATTTGATAAATGTGAGTTAAAGGAAATTTAAGTTAAAGAATAATTGTGAAACTGAGAGAGACATGGCTCCAATTTAAAATTTACTGATAAATTGCATAAAAGTTTGCAGGTTCAGAATGCATTGTTTTTCTTTCTGCTAACAAATAAATACGTCGTACTTGTGCATTATTAAAGTATGATGTTATAAACATTTACTCTACAAATATAACAACGGTTCCACTCGTTGGATTTAAAACAACCACAAATTAATTCAGAAATAACCACCTTGGGTCGAGGACCAAATAAACTGCCTGTTGGTTCTCAGATTCAGTCTAAATGATTAATATTTACGTGTGATAGATCATGTTATACGTGGGAATTTAAACAGCAGGTCTACAGTGTAAATAAAACTGACTTGTAACAATGAACAGTCATATGACTTTGTTGCTATGGAAATATTACCAGCCAAGCATTCGGGACAAAGATCTTTAACAAAGACAATCTTATCTCCCTTGATCGGGTCGTTACCCAAACCATGCCCAGTTCCATGAACCTAGAAAATAAATACCAAAAGGCCTTAGCTAGAGTATTTATAACTGTCTAAATGAACACTTGTTTTTTTATATACAGGTAACATTAATATATTTTCACTTCAAAATGAGCAGCAATTCATTTAACTGTGACAAAGAAATACGCATTGCTGGCGTCTCTAGCTAGCACACCAAAATGTAAAAATGGCGGAAAATAGGTCATTTTCAGAGTTTTAACTTTTATCACTGAAAACGCCGTGCAAACTCTGGCTCGATTTAGGATTTGCTGTAGAAATAAGTTGTTCGGTAATGTACCCGAAAACAAAATGCTGCTCAACTTGAAGATATTTAGTTGGTATCAGAGGTAGCACGTTTCCTGCCACAAGAACTGCACAAAATGGCGTTATTTTTACGATGCCTTATCAAATTACGACAGAGGCGTCATTTTAATGTCATATATGATGAAGAAAGTACCTTAGTCATTGCTTTTCCTTAAACTTTTTTATACTTATAGTTTTTAAAACAAATAAATAATAATAAAACGTACGATTTTCCATGTCTGATCACAATGAGCCATGTTGCGATGCAGCATTACGAATGCAATCTTCATCTAATTGTACTGCGTTATCGTGTTTATTAAATATTTATTAAGGATTTGCAAATATAAGAAACTCAAAAAAAAATTAAAAATAGAAATTGCCGAAATATTGGTTTGTAAACTATACTATATAGAAATACCTTGAAGCACATTCCACAAGCTAGGGATCCAGCGAACTGTGGATGATTCAATGCCACATAGGCATTTATACGAGGGTCAGATGCCACTGGTGGCAAATGAGGTGGTGCATAAGAACATGTTCCCTTATCTCCGACGCCATAATATGTCCCCTGAAAAAAGAAAGATTTTAAGAAAAGATAATTTGATGGGTTAACTTTTAATTTAGGAATATATTAATATAGTTTTTTATTTTTTATCTCTACACACCACGACGGTAGCTCAGTTGGCAGAGTGTGTATTGGGAGGTTGAGGTTTAAACCTCGGTCAGGTCTGACTAAAAGGTAGTGGCTGTCCTATTGCCACTCGGCATTTAGAAATAAAATCACTGGGTCTTTAGAACCATAAAAACCGTTGCCCAGTGTCACGGTAGGCATGACACGGTGAAGGACCATCGCTGATAATTGCCCTAAGCGCTTTACAAAGGTTAAAATTCCTGCCTCTTTACCTATAGCTGGTTACCGTCTCGGCATCCATTGGGGTTTGTCCAATCGATAGCGCCACGCCACTGAATCAGGATGACCATCTGTACTATGTACCATCATGTTGATTTAAAGACTCGGGATAGATTCTAACAGCCACAATGACTGCGTGAGAAACGGCTTTAGTACAAGTGAGTTTTAAATTAAGTTTTAAGGTGACAAAATAAATGAAGTACATACATCACCAGTGAACTTTGACTTGTATAAATTTAGAATCTGGGTATTTGTCGGTCCTCCTAGAACGGAATGCAGACAGCAAAGGCATAATGCCAGAAAGGTGGCGTGTATTCCGACCATCGTGTACAGAATTAACTAATACTTACTGGTATTTTACGTGGACACCGACTACTTGTATAGTATAAATTTGAGTGCGTACACTAAGTATTGCGACTTATCATACGTTTGAAGTTTACTTGAAAGAACCAACTTGAAAGGCGTATATAATATGGATATAATATTGAATAAATAAAAAGTGAAGCCGACAACCAGTCATTTGTATGGTGTCCAGTATGGGTCAACTTTTAATTTTTGCTCCGTCACACTTAACTTGAAGAAGCCATGTTATGAAGGCGAAGAAGAGAAAAACGTGAAGGTGAATGTGCACAGATGCAACGACAATAGGAGTAAGGTTGCGGAGGTGAATAAGCGGTAGTAGCTGTGCTCCAGAACCTTCGGTACTCGACTCCTTCGCAGCTTCGCGATTTGGCCAGGTTAATTATGTCTAAGATTCAAACTAATGAAACGTACAGGATCGGAGACACGATTGATAAGTCGGGAAGGAATGATAGTGCCTTCTCTCTTTCGATTTCCCTGTAAAGGAAAAAGTCTTTTTGCTTCTTCGTTTCGATTTTCCAGTTTTTTTGCCTTCGGAATGTCGTTTGTTCTGTCTTTGTTATGTCGAGTTTGCGATAACTGAAAATTGGTCCTTAACGGACAACGTGCATTTGGCATTCAAGTATTTCTAAAACTCTGTCATAAAAAGATATTCTTTTTGCATGACATCAGATCATGCTATTTCAACAGCGACATGTGTCTTTTTAAATATGTTTTTTTGCCTTATGTCAGACACTGGATAAAAAGGGTAACCAATAGTGTGGTTCAAGAACTCGATGCGGAAAATCGCTATATCCCGTGTACGTCAATGTTTGCGTCAAGTTGATTTATATTGCAAGTTTGTCAGAAGAGACGATAAGGCATGACTCTATGTCCGTTGCACTGACAGTTCAAATTAATCAAGGCTGTGACCATTATAGGCCATATGAATATTTAAAAGTACTCCATGGTTATGTAATATCAACTCTGTACTGTTTTACCTTTAATATTTTCATCAATTAATGCAATCAAAAGTAGAACACGCCAATATGTTGTCATGACGTAATTTATGTATTACATAGCATATGACATAAATGGTAAGTACCACATGACAGGAATAACTAAGTATGCGTGAGATGTGTGAATGTGTTATGCCTTGTACTAGTTATCGCGTACTCAGGACGACTTAAGGTGCTAGCTCAGAGAGTCAGTACGTCGCTGACAATCATGCAATTCACCCAGTCACATTATCATGTCAGCAGGTGAACCAGTGGCTACTATGCCATCTTAATACGGAGCGGCAGACGAAGAAGCAGGTTATTAAATTTTAAACATCTTACGTATGATCGGGTTGGGGTTCGAACTCACGACCTACCGCTCTCAAAAGGGACACTCGACGTGGGAACAAGAATGCATATGAAAACGTAACTCAAAATATTGTAGTTAACGCTTTTTATTGTTGTGTTTTATTCAGACAAAAATTACGAAAACTGGTTTTCATTTACTGACGTTATTTTGCGTATAAGATATAACATAATAACACGATGAACTGTGTGGTTTGACAATTGATGACGTCAAAAACATCCATACTCTTAGTCCGACATATCTCAGCTAACGGGAGTCAACATATTTGTATCCGTTGATGTCATTCGGAAGCTTACATTCAGAGTATTTTGCAGACAGACAAACGCAATTTTCGTTTTGGTTGATCATGCCATTAGTTCTCCGCATGGCCTTCCTCACTTATATTATAAACTTTTTAACGTATCCATTTTGTATCAATGTCCCTGTGTTACTTTTTAAATGGACTATACCCCGTTTTCCTCAGTATCCTCAGAGGTGCAAATATCTGTTCATCAGAAGGGAAATCTTTGTCCCAGTCCCGCCATTCCCAGCCTGAAATTAAAAGTCGATACGAACATGTCAATTTTATCGCATCTTCGTTTCGTAAATTTAAATGAACATGGCATAATAATAATTCGCTATGACGGGTTAGAAAAACTAAACAATGAGTCCCAAGAGCATAAAATGTATGGCCTCATGTGTCCCTGGTCTTCTATACGCATTTGTGAAAAGGCGAGAGGGCGCAAAACAGAAGACAAAACAGAAAGTCGAAGGAAAACATAATATTAACAAGGGCATTCAGTGAATTCGGATCCCTGCCAGGAGGTATTTTGTATGATTTGCACCTACATTGTATGTTCAAAGGGTCATAACTTCCTAGGAAAATACTAGTAAGCAAACCAATTCGGGTTAATGATTTTCGCATCTTCCTAGTATCACTGTTGATGCCCCCCCCCCCCCCCCCCAACTTTCGTAAAACGGCACTCCATAGTTTTGGATATTTTGAAAACTATACTGGATAGATGGGAGTTCGAATTCGAAAGGCGGAAGATAACAATAACGAAAGCAGCAAACTGTACATAATCCATACAAGAATCACAAACATTCCGTAAGCAATGTTTTGTATACACGTGTCTATAAATTAAATGTGCCTTATGAAATATAAAAGTAAATTGAAGTAGAGTATTATTTATTTATTTATTTATTTATTTTATTTATATTTATTTATCTATTTATTTGTTTTAGATACGTCCTAATAAAGATTCTTTCACTTATTATATCGTGGCAATCAGCTCTGGGATGTGGTAGAAAAAGCAGTACCAGGAGTTTACCACCGACCAAGCAAACTGACTAATTTTCTCACACTAGAATTCGAACCAAGGCGATGAGCGGCATTGCAATCCGTGAATCGACGCTTTAGAGCACTCGACCACTAGAGCCCCGTTAATCGCTAACCTACCCACCACTCTACCCGGTGGATGTGATTGGACTGCATGTTAAATAACTGGTTAATTATGAGTTCATAGTCTTCCGTCATTGAAATTACGCCATACCGTCGCATTTATTTGGTTCCAGATTTTTGGGCGTGGCTTGTTTTGTTTTGTCGATTTCTCCTTGTACGTAGAATGTTATGTGATGATAGTTTTCCTCCTTGACAATGGCGTTGATTACAGTACAATAACGGGCGTTTTTTAGGGTTAGTCCGGTTTCCTCCATGGTTTCTCTACATCCACAGTCTACCCACTCCTCTCTATAAATAAGCAATAAAAAATACAAAATCAGTCAAGTGCAAAATTTCGATGTTTCCTCTTTTGATCTAAACTCGAAGACAAAGATGCGAAGTCTATGTATCGATTGCCAGTAAGTAACGGTTTTGTCGATAAGCAGATACTTCGGCTAGTTTACTATACTTTACGCCATATATAATTCAAATTTATGTGAAAGGGAAAAATATGGTGGCAATAATGCAAAAAAAAAAAAAAATGAAAAGTCGAATTCTAGTATTCCAAAATAATATAATGATATTAATTTTGCATCTGCACCTTCGCTTTCGCAACTTTGCGTTTTCGTATTATCACAACTCGTGTTCAACACATGCCACTGATGCAAAATATAAAAATTGAAAATCTGTTTATTAATGTTGTGAGCAGCTATGTAAAAGGTCTATTAGCAGTGAGCGTACATACCCAAAATCCAAATAGCCTCCGGGTAGTGCAAACATGCCGGAACCAACGGAAGCATTCTTCCTTCTTCCTAAAAGAACACAGTTTGGATGGTCTGGATCGGTTACGAACACACCGACTCCTACATTTGGACGGTTTCTATACTTCGTTGACTTATCAACTGGTTTTGCAGTGGACGACATGTTGGTTGATATGATAAATAACCTATTGTTTACAGTAGTAACGCGGAATTGAAAACTAAAAGTATATCGGAGTTATCTCCCGTTTCACATAAATATTGGATTGTGCCATTCTTTACCTTTAATAATTGACCGGGTTCCAATATTCTAACACGTCAGTATTTATTTTTATATTATTTATATTTATATAGTTGTTTAAAAATAAAAGAATAAATATAAAATCCTTCTATAACATATACCATGTTAAGTCACAACTACAACCAACACAACTACAATGCATTACAGGCTCTAGTTACACAAATCTCGATTAAAATTAATCATAAATCAAACCGTAAATAAAAAAATCACCAAGTGACGCAATAATTTAAGTTTTAATCCATAATTAACTTTTTAAGCTAAAGTGCAACTGGGTCTATATCTTGACAGTATAATAATTATAATGGGTAATAATGAGTTCGCTTGCCTAAAGTCAGTAGTTTTCTCGGGGTACTCTAGTTTCCTCCAACGTCTCAGAACTATGCGCCTCGATGTAATTTCCGAAAGAATTTTGATTGGGGCGTAAAACACCATTACTCCGTTTAGTGGTCTTGACTTTATTCAATCTATCGTGGTGGAGAATTGGGACACCATTGAGCCATTATTTAGTAGCATTATATAAATATTACATTTCTGACAGGGTGCCAGTACATATTGTCACCTCGAGGAAGCATTGTTTGCCGAGGCGATAGCCGAGGCTGACAATGCTTTTCGAGAGGTGACTATATGTACTGGCACCCTGTCAGAAATGTAATATTTATTTTATTACACCGAATGTTTGTTTTATTTTACCAATACATGATGTGCATCCTTCGTCTTTTGTAACCCATACCGATTTTCATCCAATTTATCGACCGGGAATGCCTCAAATCCAAAGTCATTTGAGCCAAGAAATTTAAGAAACATATCCACGGTCCGCTTAATGATCCGCTTAGTTGATGCAGTCTTTAGACTCTAACAAATTGCCAAGAAAGTCATTGTCAACCTCGACAAACATCATCCGACCGTTGTTGTTACAGACGAATGTAAACAATATCAAAAACAATGAGACGCTTGCCGTAGATACAACTGAAAACATGTTTTGTTCAAAGCGCTGATGTGATCCAGTGAAGAGAGGCGACTCGAACAAACGTACTGTCACATAGTCACGCGCGTTGCTATGTGACATTATACATTTTATGTGACAGTACAAATTGTTACATAGCTCTTATCCAATGAAATTGCTAGATTTTTACATAAGGTGTAATAATACCGATTAAATACCACAACATTATAAAACACGAACACGGAAAGATGTTCATCATTGCTGTCGGATTAGTAAAGTGCGTATACATTGATTGTTTGTAAAGTTGCAACCAGCTGTTCCATCAACCGAGTCTTCACTCAATACTCACTGTATGAATGAACATTACGCCACACTGACACAAAATTCACGCCGTTGTATGAATGGACATTTCGTCACACTGACACAAAATTCACGCCGCCGTATGAATGGACAAATACGTCATGGTAGGTCCCAGACCAAAGACTACCGTAATGGCGAAATCGCAAAATTATAAAATAGCAATGACATTAACAGGTATGTGAAAGGAAACAGCACCGTTATGTTATTTATTAATAAAATGTCGCTGATCTTCTACACCGAATTTTAACGAGGTTTGCCGAATTTAGACGGGACGTGACAAATTGGCCGATAATAAGTAGGTCTGGTTCAACTGTTCAAATTACAAACATACATCATAATGATGAAATAATGATACTGTACACACCTGTTGTTGTTTATTTATGTTGATACATTATCGATATTATCGCCTCTAACCTATTAAGTCATCAGTATCTACTTAAACAAATTTACTGATAAATTCTGATAGATGCTGACCTCTGACCAAGGATTAGGACCAGAGAGTGAAATGAATGTTTGTTGTTGTTGTTTTTTAAATTCCCAGTCAAGTTTCAAGACATCAACAGATATAGATTAAACTGCAAAAATGAAACGCCTATGAAATCGACCGATGGAATCTGCTACCTTTATTTCTGAATACATCTCGACTTTCACTAAACACACAGGCGAGTACGCTACCCAAAACAATTTACTAACATTAATAGACTTGAATAAATTAATGGTGTTTTACGTCCCAGTCAAGAACATTGCATTTATATCGAGACGTCACCAGCTATAGGAGAAGGTGCAGAAATTTTGCCTGTGCGTTGCACTGATGACATTTTACAGCCGGGTTCTCGATCGAGCCAAGCCTACCGTGACCCGGGGTACCGTTTTATTTTAAATTCCCATCCGAAAGAACCGTGACTTTCATTTCGTAATGTCAAGTGCTTGGCCAAAGCCACTTTCAAGTCTTGGGTCAGACCCTTTCGGAGATCGAAATCACAGCACCCATCTACTGAGCGAGTATTTTACCAACTGAGCTACCGCAGTGGTATTGATGAGAAACTGTATTTCGAAATGGCCGTCTAGTGCTGTAGAATTTACACTGGTACAATACTATGTATTTGTTCATTCTTATGATCGTTTTCATCATGATTTCATTGAATATAAGTGTAAAATTAAAAAAAAATGATGAAAATTATGTAATTCAAAATGATCGAATTGTGTGCATACATTGGACATCGGGCGCCATTGCTTTATCTACAGTAGTAAGATTATTGACCGACCTATTTCCCCGAAACTTGACCATTTATAAAATTATCACGAGTGTATCACAATTCAGCTCCATGATCAGTTTAGACTATATGACCCACAAAATCAATTATTATATGTTATTTACGAAATGTTTACATACATGTACTATCAAGGTGTAAACAACAACAAAAATTATACCAGGTACGATCAAAACAAAACACACACATACAAAATGTTCAATGATAGCAAACTTGACAAAAGGCAACTATAATGAAACAAAATAAATAAACAACGACATGACTGAAGCAACGACAAGTAATTCAGTGAATAAGGGTTCATTGTTTGTGATTTACATTTAAGGGCAATAATTTTCAGAAAAATGACCAAACCAACTCAAGCATCTCCTATTAATGTTGATGCTTTGAACCAAGTTTCGTGAAAAAGTACTATGTAGTTTTGGAGAATTAGCACAGACAAGAATTTCGGACGGACGGAGACTAGAATTTGATATCGCCCTCTTTCTTCGAAAGGCGGGGATAATAATGAAGCAAAACGAAAACCAACAGCAATGGCAACTGACCTGACAGAAACAACGATAATGAAACAAAACGAAAACAACCGTGAATGACAGTAAATTTGACGAAAGTCAACTATAATGAAACAAAACACTGGCAACAGGCTTGATAGAAACAACAACAATGAAACAAAACGAAAACAACAATGACAATATACAATCATATACCATTTTTTAAATTTAATCATAAAATACATTCAAAATGGTATAAAATCGTATATGACAAGAGTAAACTTGACGAAAGCCAGCTATAATGAAACAAAACACACAACAATGACAACAGGCTTGATAGAAACAACAACAGTGAAACAAAACGAAAAGCAACAGGAATATAACAAACCCTTGACAAGCTTCTCGACAAATTCTTAATTAACTAAAGTTTACTGAAAACCGAAAAGACCTTAATTAATATCTAAACCCCTAAACCCTGTTTTCTTAGTTCTTAAACTTATTAACAAAATGACCCATAATAATACATTCTTACGGCGAATAAAGTGAAATCATCAAAAAACCGCAAAAATTCAAGATTGATAAGGCAAACTGATGTTAAAAATTAGTTGTTTCTCTTTTGTTTTATACTAGAAATCTTTTTTTTAAATAATAATCTTATTAATCATTTACAATGAATTTATTTACTTATTTTTCACGGGGGTAATCCTGATACACCGTATTTCATTTACGTCGGAGTATTCCGTCGGTTTTCATTTACGTCCGAGTAAAATGATACATTTTTGGTCGTTACGCTTTACGTTAAAGAGCAAAGAACACGGTTTTTCATATAACTTCACAAAAACGAAACTTTAAAAGAAAGCAAAATTTATTCGCATTATATTTGATGGTACTTAACTGCCTCATATAAAATCTTGCAAGAAATAGTCATATTTTTCACGTTCCTGTAACATTTCCATTTTTGGCCGGTCCCTTTGTTTAGCAGCTGATTTTAATAAAACGGGTTTGGATTCAAATGATGTTTCTACTCAAAATTATCAAGAAATGTCTATACTTTCATAAACTTGCGAAGACAGAAGCTTTACTCTGCTTTTAAGCGAAATTTAATGTTTCGTTTAAGCTGAGTAGCATAAATGTTACGCTTTCCGACCAGCTGTGTTATGCTTTACGTGAAGACATGTTACGCTTTCCGTTTATATGATTCGCAATTGACAGAGCACACGCTTCATTATAACTTTAGAACAAACGTCTTTATCGATTAAATCTTAACTGGTTGTTTCAGAAGTGATTCAGAAAGCATTGCAGGACATGATTTTTTTTGAAAGAAAACAGAACCATACAGTTCGTAACTTGAACCAATAAAGAAAAAACAACATACAATGTACATGCTATTCTCCCAAAAGGAAACACTTGCGAAAGTGTAAACCGACTTATAGATAGTTAAGCCAATTACATAAACTATACTCCACGTCTAAATCACGTACAAAAATTTATGATTATCTGGTAGACGTAGTCGTAAGTGGTAATTTTTGTTCAAATTTGACTTGGTCGTGCTTTGTACGGGGTTGCCGTCGGCGGCTGTTACACTACTGAAGCACCTAAGCACGGCTAACCACGTCTAGCCACGTATAAGGCTAAAATGGTTTTGAACGTGTTCGAACGCGGGCAAGTAACCAAGGCATCGCGTCTGTAGCACTGCCGATCAAGAGTTGAGCGCGGACGTAAAACGGGCACTCCACTGCCATAGCACTGCCCAATCACGGGTAACAGCGGCTCGGCGTCGTCGGAAGCTTGGCTTGCGGCGCATATAAAAGCGCCCCGCGCACGGCTGGTCTTCACAATTGCCGATCCAGATCTTCTGCAGTCCACATCTCCACGCAATTTTCTATTTCATCATGCCAAGGAAGAAGGGTTACGTTGCCAAGAAGAGGCCGTGGAAAACCAAGGCCAAGGCCCTAGCTGAGGATTAGGCTCCCCACGACCCCCAGACCCATTTGACTGTGCACGTCCCTGTTAGCGTAGAGTTTCATCATGTAGGTCTTGAGCCCGAAGGCATCGTCACCTACCAGGAAGTAGGGTATATCCTGTGTGTCACCTGGCAGAGGATCTGGCTGTTGGAACCCGGCGATGTCATTGTTCTGTAGACCCTCCTTGAACTAACTTTCATTGTAGACGTGGGCATCAGCCCTTGCCGCTTTCGTCTATCCACAGGAACAGTCTGAAGACAGAAATGCCAGGAGGATAACACTGAAGAGACCTTTATAGTTGAAGAAGTCGGACCCAGCGTTGGCAAGAGCTTTAAACGCAATATGCTTCCCATCTATAATCCCAATGACATGTAGAAAATTCTACCTGGGGTACCAATCATCAGCTTCCTGGCGCCACTGGACCTCAGTGTCTGGCGGGGAGAGCATCTTATGAGCATACTCGTGGACGATTGCCTCACAGACTTCACGCACCACTAGACTTATGGTGTGTGGGGGACCCATCAGGCATATTGCATCTCACGGTACTTGGAGCCAGAAGCAAGATGCCTCAGGGCGATAGCAACCTTCAGGCCTTGTTCAAGGGGTGCTCTCCAGTTGGTAGTCTCGTTGTAAGTGCTTGTGTTAGTCTCTGCACAATTGCATCGTACATCGCAGAAGGCATCTTCATAAAGGCAGTGATCAGTCGTTTGAGACATCGTTTAACGGGTTAAGGTAGTGCTTTGTACGCGGAAAAATTCATTTCTTAGTGATAAGCCGCTAATCACTCGCTATACCAACGTGTAACATACGTTCGATGACCGCGCTTTGCCCGTGACAGACCGCTAAGCTTTCGCGTCTTACCAAGTTTTAATCACTGCCGGAACGCTGATTATCACCTGCGTTTCACGTATGTTTCACGTCTTTACCACGTGTCACCCGTGGTTGTCCGCGGACTAAAGTTTTGAGCAGTTCAAAACTTTTTGCCGCGTCCGATGCCGTTCGGATTTTTCGTCGCCTCCTGTCACGTCTGTAAATCGACTGGAGCTCGTCTTAAACTCCACATCAACGCGAACAATATCGTCTGCTTAACGGGAGACCACTCTTTGACGGGTTATGGCCGTGATAAGCCGTAAAGCGCTGTGTGACCGGGCCTTGAAAAGGATCAAAAGTAGTTCATTTATTTTTTTTTATTTTACCTTTTTCATATAGGAATGTAGTTGAGTTGGGTAATTGTTTTTTACGCCCCAGTCAAGTGAAATTGTATTTTACGAGTGGCCGAGTGGTCTAAATGGTGGGCTTATGGATCATAGTGCCTCTCATCGCCTTGGCGCGAGTCTCACTCGGGTCAGTTTTAGAAAGTTTGACAGTTCACTTGCCGAAGTGCCTGGGTACACTTGTTTCATTCACCATCTATGAATTGACCGTCTCGATATCTGTGGAAGAATCTTGACTGGGGCTTAAAACACCATTACCCAACTCAAATATATTCTTAGATACAAAAGTTAAACATTAAAACAATAGCTAGCAGCAGATGTACCTTAACGCTCACCTGATTATATACAATGGATCAATGATCGTCCCAACACAATTACAAGTTGGTTGAGATAAAATGTAGAAAGTGATGCCATTATCTGTTTATATAGATTTGTTAAGTTATAACAATTGTATCCATTTCAGTATTCTTTTTACATCTGTAACCTAGACCCTAACCCTCAATATACTTCCTATATATGTAACCTTTGACCCTGAACTGAAGACCTTGATCTATATGATCAGCATGTTAATACCTACAATATTCTAACATACATGCCTATACAACAAGTTAATAGTCAGTGCAGATAATTAACAATTTTGGTTTACTTGTACATGTTTGAATTTGACTTTTGAACCCATGACCTTGATCTACATCTATGTATAAAAATGATCGTCATGTAAATACCTACAATAAACTGAAAATCCCATGCGTTATCACCAGAAATGTTTAAAAAATTAACAATTTGAATCAAAGGTCACAAACTTGGACATGGCCTGCAGCTTTGATCTGACATTAATTCGAAGAAAATAGCAAGACAAGATCAACAGTGAATTCTCCATACAGTAAACCTTTGTTGAGTTTTAAAAATTATGAACTTTAAGCAAAACACACGTTACCTATTTTCGTTCAGTTTTCATGAAAAACACAATTTTCATGTTCCCAGTTATCCTGAATCTAAATATCAAATCGAAATTTGCTTGCACGTTTTGGTTTCAGAGAAAAAGATTTTTTGTCTTTTTTGCTATATGTAGTAACAGCAGCCATCTTCTTAGACGTGGCCAAATCCCGAACAAAATTGTAAATGCCTGTTACCAAGGCATGATAATCACAAAGTTTCAAATAGTTTTAGAAGAGATAATCAAAATGTAAAGTTTACGACCGACGCACGACACACGACGGACGGTAACAGATTGCAATAACTCAACTGAGCCCATGGACCAGGTGAAACCATATATATAAACTACATTTTTCCTTTTCAAAATGGTATTTGACACGAACAGTTTAACTTGCCTTACAGACTACCTTTATATGAAGGCCACTTGCTTTTAAAAGTTAATACATATGTATCTCAATTGCTCTTTATTAATGTCATTCGAAACTTGTATAAGGACCACCTACCCATAAACCCACTTTTACGTGTTCCCTTGAGTAGCCTTTATCAGCAGGGTTGACTGTAGTTTTATTTGTGTAATTAGTATAACTATCTCTAAGTCGGTTTACCCTTTCTCAAGTGTTTCCTTTTCGGAGAATAGCATGTGCATTGTATGTTGTTGTTTTTTTCTTTATTGGTTCAAGTTACGAACTGTATGGTACTGCATGTCAGTTTCTTTCAAAAATAAAGTCATGTTCTGCAATGCTTTCTGAATCACTTCTGAAACAACCAGTGAAGATTTAATCGATAAAGACGGTTGTTCTAAAGTTATAATGAAGAGTGTGCTCTGTCAATTGCGAATCATATTAAACGGAAAGCGTAACATGTCTTCACGTAAAGCATAACACAGCTGGTCGGAAAGCGTAACATTTATGCTACTCAGCTTAAACGAAACATTAAATTTCGCTTAAAAGCAGAATAAAGCTTCTGCCTTCGCAAGTTTATGAAAATATAGACATTTCTTGATAATTTTGAGTAGAAACATCATTTGAATCCAAACCCGCTTTATTAAAATCAGCTGCTAAACAAAGGGACCGGCCAAAAATGGAAATGTTACAGGAAAGTGAAAAATATGACTATTTCTTGCAAGATTTTATATGAGGCAGTTAAGTACCATCAAATATAATGCGAATAAATTTTTGCTTTCTTTTAAAGTTTCGTTTTTGAAGTTATATGAAAAACCGTGCTTTTTGCTCTTTAACGTAAAGCGTAACGACCAAAAATGTATCATTTTACTCGGACGTAAATGAAAACCGACGGAATACTCCGACGTAAATGAAATACGGTGTATCAGGATTACCCCCGTGTTTTTGTCTTTCACAAAATACACTGCATGCAGAAAAATCACAACACGACACAGACACATTGCTATTTACGTGATAAAGATGAGCAATTTTGAAATCTGGTTGATAATTTTGTACTTTTCTGTCGGGTGTATACCTAGTGCAGACATCACAAGACACAATTATAAACTTGTGATAAACAGCACGCAAGTCAAATATTACTAAGATTAATTACAGAGTGCAATATTTATATTTACTGTAGCAAATCATATTACGCAATACCCATTTTTTTTCATTTTTGACCCATAATATTATCTTGGACTCGATTTAAGACACGACTACAGTTTTACAATCATTCTTTAACTAAGATTTGCTGGCAAATTTAAAATCTTTAAAATTTTGCCAATTTTAAGATATTTAAAAAATTAAGGTGTCATTTCGAAGATCACTTTAATCTTGCAATATCTGTACTTAGTTTTGTCAAAAATATACAACCATACAGTACATCCTGTCGAAAGTTAACACTAAGCTAAAAAAAACGAGCACATCTTCGCACCCGTTAGCTTTCCCTCGGCAGCGTATCGACAGCTGCTAGCTGTTATATCTTTCGATAGAGTTTCTGCAACTACCTCTCCATATCTTGGCCTCTAGCTGCCTAGTTTTGACACCTTTCCGTAAGCTCAGTGTTAAACTTTCGACATACCTGTACTGTAGTTCCAACAGTGATTGCCAAAATTTGGGAAATTTAAGTTAAGGAAAATCTTAGTAACGGAATGATTGTGAAACTAGAGCCTGATGCTATATATATATATATATAGCTATAACATACGTTATTACACGTATGTTTTTACTAAGGTGAATTTTGCGTTATTAATGAAATCGCAAATCCGAAAATCAAACCAATTGTCATCATGTGCTTATTTTGAATTTTTATTAAAATAATGCATTCAAAGTCAGCATATGGCAAAATTATTCACGCCTCATTGTATAGAGCAAAGGGACAATAACACTAACCTTCAGACGAAATGGGTACGACTGAATGCACATTTGCACAAACCTAAGCACTACACTGACTCTTTATAGTGAAGTATATCCCTGTGAGGTTACGTTTTGTAGATTTGGCGCTATGTCTCAACAAAATCACAATGACGCCTAACACCGCGATCGGAGATTAATTAACGTTTTTATATTATCTAATGTAGATCATGCTCTATTTGACACCAATGCACTGACGAATGGCATCTATCTTTTTATCAGAATACCAGCTGACCTTTGTAAATACTAACCTATAGTCCCAGAGCTCATACAGGTTTATTTGACTTTTATTTGCCAAAAGGTCTGAAACTTGTTTCTGAAAGGCAATTATCAGTATAACATGAAAATGCATTTCTTACAAAATTCGGTCTGGACATTTTTTGTAAATCCCGGATTTTTTAAGAGCACCTGAACGTATTTGTCAAAAACACGTTTTTGGGGTAGGGGAAGGGAATCGTGTTAATTTAACGCCTAAATACGATAGATACCCATTAAATTTGGTATCATTCTAAACGTTATTGATAATTTTTTATTATATGATAAAATATTTTTCAATATGATGTCACTAGGTACAGATATGATGTCATAAACTATTTTTTAAAATTAAAAATAGTGAAAAAGACTATTTCGATCGGATACAAATTTCTCAGGTTTACATTTTGTGTGTGTTGTCAATAATTTTTGTTTTAAAATAATTATATACCCTCTGCCATTGATATTCTATAACTTTGATGTGTAATTATCCGAGCATTATAATATTTTCTATCAGAGAAAATATGTACCCACTTCTACTGAAGAGTTCATTTTTGGGGGTAGGGGAACATTATCATGATTTAACACCATAACTATTTATATTATCCCATCATGTTTGGTATCAAATTGAAGGTATTTTAATAAACTGTAATATTTTTTATCAACATGAAACAAATTACCTTTCATTACGTCATCGTGACGTCATAATTGTAATTATTTGGTAAAATGCATTAAAATGTGATGATTTATGTCGTTCAACTGAGAGAATATAAATATCATCTATAATAACTACAAACAACAGTAATAAAAAACAGTTTAAAAACTGCAATATTTAAAATATATTACAGAAATATACTGCAAAACTCCAAGTTAAACAACAATGACAAGAAAAAGAAACAAGAACATGTTTTATATGTTGATCTTAAATCTTAAATGTCAAATATTACAACTATTGCTATATCACGTTTTGGCTGTAAACTATAAACCTTTTGTTATAGTATTACTTATTCAATTTTACGTATTTCCACGATTTATCACTCCAAGTACATGTATCAGGGAAGAGGGAGTCTGGATATTGTGCCAAGCATCATACGGATTCCAAACAAAAATATACTGAAGATACCATCAACAAAATGTTGGAGTTTTTAATAGATAACATATCTTTTGTGATTGATTACACAATTTTTAAGCAAACAATCGGTATACCAATGGGTACAAACTGTAGACCATTGCTTGTTGATTTGCTTCTTTATTCGTATGAAGCAGAATTTATGCAGAAATTTGTTAAATCTGGAGAGAAGACTGTCGCAAAATCATTCAACTCCACATACATATTTATAGATGACGTCCTGTCTCTTAACAATTCTAAATTAGGAGGCTATGTGAATGTCATCTATCCTAGTGAGCTTGAAATAAAAGATACGACTGATTCCTCAAGTTCTGCTTCATATTTAGACTTATACCTTAATATGACGCCCACGAAAGGCTACATTTTAAACTTTATAACAAACGTGATGACTTCAATTTTTCTATTGTCAACTCTCCTTGTCTATGAAGCAATATACCTGCTTGTATTTTTTGCTAATTAATACGCTATGGTAAAGCCTGCTCCCACTACGATAATTTTGTACAACAAAGCAGGCTGGTTGCAAAATCTGTTGACTCGGGGATTGCAAACCTAGGCTTATCAGGGCCCTCAAAAAGTTTTATGGTCGTCATCAATGTATTGTTGATAAGTTGATGTCTTTGTGTCCAGGATTGCCCTGGATATATTTCACGTCCCACAGTTACATGTTTCTTTCACACAGTTTTGATTACACACGTGGCGGGTGTAGCTAGCTAAACAGGAAATGCTTTCCCTTATGGAGGAGCACCCAGCCTCACTTCCCTGGTGGAAGTTAACGTGTCTAACTTGTCAGTTCCAAAGTTGTCACTTTGCTTCTGGATTGTGATTCGGACATGGATTTGTCTTTGCTCAATAATGATTCTATACCTCATAAAATTGGACAGCATTGTTTCAGTGTCATCGTTTTTAGACCTCTCAAAATGTGTGACTTCAAGAATTCTGTACTTTGGGTAACAGTAGAAACATTTCTGAGAACCTAATGAATCAGTTGGAGAAATTTGTCTGGGTTCTGTATAAAAAATCCTATATGTCCAATGGCAACAGTGTGAGGAACCATTAAATAAACTAACAACCCCAGTAGCATGCCACCATGCAAGAGAGTTCTACAACAAAATATTGCAGGCCAACTACGCCACATTTCTTTGGAAAATACTTCTTCCAAACTCGTATACAATTCAACCTGATGGAAATGGATGGACTATCTTCAAAGGTACATACCTAATCATTTAGTTTGATGGACCACAGGTGCCACGAAACATCATATGTGTATTGAAAAAGCCGTGATCTACAGCCAGTGGAGGGTAAAAATGAGGAAGTTTCATATGGAGCGGATTTATTCGGACCTGATGAGTCAGATGATGAATATGATATTTAATGACTAAGACAAAAACATGACACTGAAACAATGATTTTCAATTTTATTATGTATAAATGATAAATAGTGAAAATACGTAGAATTGAGGAAGCAATACGGTAACAAAAGTCTTATAGTTTATAACCAAAACATGATGTAGCAATAATTGTAATATTATGTATTTTAAACTTGGATTAACATATAATACTTGTTCTTGTTTCTTTTTCTGCTCATTGTTAAAATTGGAGTTAAGCAGCCTGTTTCCGTAATATAGTACAATCTCTAACTTTTTTCATTATCGTTTGTTTGTACATATTACAGATATTAATTATAATCTGTCAGTTGAATGACATAAATAATAAATATATCTCTTCATATTTTTTATGTATTTTAGCAAATAATTACGATTATGACGTCACTATGACGCAATAAAAGGTAATTTGTTTTATGTTGATAAATAATATTACAGTTTAATAACATACCTTCAATTTGATACCAAACATGATGGGATAGTGTATATAGTTATGATGTTAAATCATGATAGTGTTCCCCTACCCCCAAAAATGAACTCTTCAGTAGAAGTGGGTACATATTTTCTCTGATAGAAAATATTATAATGCTCAGATAATAACACATCAAAGTTATAGAACATCAATGGCAGAGGGTATATAATTATTTTAAAACAAAAATTATTGACAACACACACAAAATGTAAACCTGAGAAATTTGTATCCGATCGAAATAGTCTTTTTCACTATTTTTAATTTTAAAAAATAGTTTATGACATCATATCTGTACCTAGTGACATCATATTGAAAAACATTTTATCATATAATAAAAAATTATCAATAACCTTTAGAATGATACCAAAATTGATGGGTATCTATCGTATTTAGGCGTTATATAATCACGATTCCCTTCCCCTACCCCAAAAACGTGTTTTTTACAAATACGTTCAGGTGGTCTTAAAAAATCCGGGATTTACAAAAAATGTCCAGACCGAATTTTGTAAGAAATGCATTTTCATATTATACTGATAATTGCCTTTCAGAAACAAGTTTCAGACCTTTTGGCAAATAAAAGTCAAATAAACCTGTATGAGCTCTGGGACTACTATAATAGTAACATCATGTTTGTTGTGATTTCTATTGCTCTGTTTACTAAAATTTTCATGAACTTAAATCGGGGTTTAAATTAAATGAAGTCTAAATAAATTTAATAGCTTTCAAGATATTCATGAAATTAAGGCACTATTTTGAAGATCACTTTGAGCTTATTGGAGCTATATTGTAATGTAATTGAATGTTTTATTTTTTGTACCATGAAATATTACCAAAATATACCAGATTTAAGTTAAAAAAATCTTGGTTTATTAGGAATGAGTGTTAAGACTGAAGCCAGCTATAAGACTTTACGGGATAATTGCCTATTATTGTTGACATATCAATTTTGTTTATAAATAAACGAGTTGACACTCCTTGACACAGCAGCGTGATGTATCAATATACCAAGTCCTACTTACAATGATAACACAGTTTTGATAAGATAGTGAAAATTGTGAATGGACTAAACTAGAAAAAATCAGATAAACAACAGTTTGTTATGTACTTGGTTTAACTCTACAGTCCAACCTGCCTTAAAGCCCACCTCTTTATAAGGACCACCTGCTTATAAGGGCCAGTAGAATTGTATTCTAATTGTTCTATATTTATATTTTTTGAACCTGTATATAAAGACCACCTGCTCATAAAGGTCACTTTTACTGGTTGCCTTGGATGACCTTTATAGACAGGTTTGACTGTATCTTCAAACATTCACCGTGGGAGTTTCAATGTAACACGTAAACATAGTAGCATTTATAATCGGGCGGGTGTTATAGAGGTTAAAATAATATGAATAATACAATTTAACTGGTCTTTATAAGCAGGTGACCCTTATATAAAGGTGGGGTTTAAGACAGGTTTGACTGTATATTTTTATAAGACGGTACACAATGACTTTTGTAACACAAAATCGACCAACATTATTAAATCCTCTTAATTATAGAGATCTGGCATCGTAAGATACGCAATGATACAAAATCTAATTCCAGTGGCATTTTGACAATTCAAAACTTTTGCAAAAATTCTAAAATATTGCAGAATATTTGCGCAAAGAAGCGAAATCATACGATTATGGGGTAACATTTTTAGTATCGTAATGTAATGTTACAGAAAAAGTGTGTCATAATAAATCATAGAGAAACACTTACTTACATGCTATATCCCTCGTAAATTAAGGATATAGTATACAGAAATCACCCTGTTCACTTCTGTCTGTCTGTTCGTGCCAACATCTTATCCGCTCCATACTAGTAGGTGGATTTAGCCAAACTTGGTACATATGTATACCGACATTAGCCGATGTGTCGCGCATCAAATCTCGGTGTGTAGGTCAAAGGTCAAGGTCGGAAGGTAACATTTTAAATTCGGGTCACTTAGGAAATGGGGGAGGGCAATTGTTTCTCGAAAGACTTCTTGTTATGTAATAGTATTTACGGCGATCAATAAGTGTTTCAGTGCATTAATAACAGTAGGATTAAAGCTTAAGCCGACATGAGGTTTTTCAACATTTCGGAAACACTTAAATCAAAGGAAACTGTAGCCGTTTAACTGTTTTTAAAGTACTTAAATCAAGACAGACATCTAAATTTAAAAAAAAATCTGCACAGTAGCTTTATTATAATCTTAGTGTACGTGTTCGTCAACATGAACGCGCAGTCTGGATGTCATCGAGTTCATATGGCTACTGTTTGCTTGATTATTAAAATATTTTACAAAGTTTTTTAACATTCCATGATACAAAGGGCGAAGAGGCTCACTTTGAATATAATGAATGTTTATTGTAATTTTAAGAAATACTTAATTCGTTATTTCAAATTACTATGGCAGATTGGTCTACAACACCAGTTTCCTGTTCACGATGCCTCTAATCCCCAATGCACGAATTCCGCTATAGGCAGTGATCAAAGAAATGAATTAAAGGTACTTCAATTACTCCGTTTCTATTGGTAATTGTATATTGTCAATCGCGTCATCATGTTGTAATGTATGTTATATGTCCTCATGTTTTACACCCCAAGGTCACCTTGATCTAGTGTCAACGTCACAAACAAATCTTAATTGCACCGGTCAATGGATACCTCTGAACAAGTTTCAATGAAATCTGCCAAGTAGATTAGAGGTTAACTGAAATCATGTTACGTTATGTCATTAACTCAAATAATTTTGTGCTAAAATAAATTATATGTTACCGGTAATCAATGCGTCAAGCAACAAATATGATCTTATTGTGAACTTCATTGGAATCTGTCCAGTAGTTTTGAACACAAACACTGCGCTATGGCATATTGCCATAAGCTCACATGACCTTTGGTTAGGTGAACTAAAACGAGAGTCTTGCAACAAATTTGACCTTAACAAGCAAGTCGGACTGTATGGTCAGTTAAGTGACCTTATCTTAAACTCATGACCTATATCTCGACACCTTAAGTCTATATAAACCACGGATAAAGAATCGTTTAATTAAATAATGGTTTTATTTGGAATTGTATTTATGATATAGAAAATCCACTTAGAGGAATTAGATCACGATACACGTGGTGATAACATTATCCGTTCACCAGTTTTGTTTTAGCAACGAAGTCGGGTATCCCTGAAGACTAGGAGTTCCCTATTCTATTACTGAGTTTCTACAAGACATACTTGTATGTGTAGTGTTTTGTTTTCAATTTTGGCAGAATGATACATTTGATAATCTGAACTTTAGATAAATTAGAAAATGCAAGTTTATGAATTTATTTTGTATAGAATATAGAAATTGTACTTCAACAATCGCCAAAGCAACGAATACCATGACACAACATCGGCAATCACCAAAGCAATCAATAACAAGACACGCGTTGGCATTCACCAAAGCATCCAATGACAGCACACACGTTGGCAATCACCAAAGCATCCAATGACAGGACACACGTTGGCAATCACCAAAGCAACCAATAACAAGACATGCATTGGCAATCACCAAAGCAACCAATAACACGACACACATTGGCAATTACCAAAGTAACCAATAACGCGTTGGCAATCACCACAGCAACCAATAACAAGACTTAACACTGGCAATCACCATTATCAATCACCAAAGCAACCAATAACAAGACGCAACATTGGCAATCACCAAAGCAACCAATAACACAACACAACATTATCAATCACCAAAGCAACCAATAACAAGACGCAACATTGGCAATCACCAAAGCAACCAATAACACGACACACATTGGTAATTACCAAAGTAACCAATAACAAGACTTAACACTGGCAATCACCATTATCAATCACCAAAGCAACCAATAACAAGACGCAACATTGGCAATCACCATTATCAATCACCAAAGCAACCAATAACAAGACGCAACATTGGTAATTACCAAAGTAACCAATAACAAGACTTAACACTGGCAATCACCATTATCAATCACCAAAGCAACCAATAACAAGACGCAACATTGGCAATCACCATTATCAATCACCAAAGCAACCAATAACACGACACACATTGGTAATTACCAAAGTAACCAATAACAAGACTTAACACTGGCAATCACCATTATCAATCACCAAAGCAACCAATAACACGACACACATTGGTAATTACCAAAGCAACCAATAACAAGACGCAACATTGGCAATCACCAAAGCAACCAATAACACAACACAACATTATCAATCACCAAAGCAACCAATAACAAGACGCAACATTATCAATCACCAAAGCAACCAATAACAAGACGCAACATTGGCAATAACCAAAGCAACCAATAACACGACACACATTGGTAATTACCAAAGTAACCAATAACGCGTTGGCAATCACCAAACCAACCAATAACAAGACTTTACACTGGCAATCACCAAAGCAACCAAATAGCAAGACGCAACATTGGCAATCACCAACCAACCTTAACAAGACACGCGTTCGCAATCACCAAAGCAACCAATAACAAGACGCAACATTGGCAATCACCAAAGCAACTAATAACAAGACGCAACATTGGCAATCACCAAAGCAACTAATAACAAGACGCAACATTGGCAATCACCAAAGCAACCAATAACAAGACGCAACATTGGCAATCACCAAAGCAACTAATAACAAGACTTAACATTAGCAATCACCAAAGCAACCAATAACAAGACGTAACATTGGCAATCACCAAAGCAACCAATAACAAGACTTAACATTAGCAATCACCAAAGCAACTAATAACAAGACGCAACATTGGCAATCACCAAAGCAACTAATAACAAGACGCAACATTGGCAATCACCAAAGCAACCAATAACAAGACGCAACATTGGCAATCACCAAAGCAACTAATAACAAGACTTAACATTAGCAATCACCAAAGCAACCAATAACAAGACGTAACATTGGCAATCACCAAAGCAACCAATAACAAGACTTAACATTGGCAATCACCAAAGCAACCAATAACAAGACTTAACATTAGCAATCACCAAAGCAACCAATAACAAGACGTAACATTAGCAATCACCAAAGCAACTAATAACAAGACGCAACATTAGCAATCACCAAAGCAACCAATAACAAGACGTAACATTAGCAATCACCAAAGCAACTAATAACAAGACGTAAGATTGGCAATCACCAAAGCAACCAATAACAAGACGCAACATTGGCAATCACCAAAGCAACCAATAACAAGACGTAACATTAGCAATCACCAAAGCAACTAATAACAAGACGCAACATTGGCAATCACCAAAGCAACCAATAACAAGACGTAAGATTAGCAATCACCAAAGCAACTAATAACAAGACGCAACATTGGCAATCACCAAAGCAACCAATAACAAGACGCAACATTGGCAATCACCAAAGCAACTAATAACAAGACGTAACATTAGCAATCACCAAAGCAACTAATAACAAGACGCAACATTGGCAATCACCAAAGCAACCAATAACATGACGCAACATTGGCAATCACCAAAGCAACCAATAACAAGACGTAACATTAGCAATCACCAAAGCAACTAATAACAAGACGCAACATTGGCAATCACAAAGCAACCAATAACAAGACGCAACATTGGCAATCACCAAAGCAACTAATAACAAGACGCAACATTAGCAATCACCAAAGCAACCAATAACAAGACGTAAGATTGGCAATCACCAAAGCAACCAATAACAAGACGCAACATTGGCAATCACCAAAGCAACCAAAGACACGACACGCGTTCGCAATCACCACAGCAACCAATAACAAGACATGCATTGGCAATCACCATGGCAACCAATAACAAGACTTAACATTGGCAATCACCAAACCAACCTTAACAAGACACGCGTTCGCAATCACCAAAGCAACCAATAACAAGACGCAACATTGGCAATCACCAAAGCAACTAATAACAAGACGCAACATTGGCAATCACCAAAGCAACCAATAACAAGACGCAACATTGGCAATCACCAAAGCAACCAATAACAAGACGTAACATTGGCAATCACCAAAGCAACCAATAACAAGACTTAACATTAGCAATCACCAAAGCAACCAATAACAAGACGTAACATTGGCAATCACCAAAGCAGCTAATAACAAAACTTAACATTGGCAATCACCAAAGCAACTAATAACAAGACGTAAAATTGGCAATCACCAAAGCAACCAATAACAGGACGTAACATTGGCAACCACCATACAACCAAAAACACGACGCATGTTGGCAATCACCAAAGCAACCAACAACAAGACGTAAGATTGGCAATCACCAAAGCAACCAATAGCAGGACGTAACATTGGCAATCACCAAAGCAACCAATAACAAGACGTAACATTGGCAATCACCAAAGCAACCAATAACAAGACGTAACATTGGCAATCATCAAAGTAACCAATAACAAGATTTAACATTGGCAATCACCAAAGCAACCAATAACAAGACGTAACATTGGCAACCACCATACAACCAAAAACACGACGCATGTTGGCAATCACCAAAGCAACCAACAACAAGACGTAACATTGGCAATCACCAAAGCAACCAATAACAAGACGTAACATTGGCAATCATCAAAGTAACCAATAACAAGACGTAACATTGGCAATCACCAAAGCAACCAATAACAAGACGTAACATTGGCAATCACCAAAGCAACCAATAATAAGACGTAACATTGGCAATCATCAAAGTAACCAATAACAAGATTAACATTGGCAATCACCAAAGCAACCAATAGCAGGACGTAACATTGGCAATCATCAAAGTAACCAATAACAAGACGTAACATTGGCAATCACCAAAGCAACCAATAGCAGGACGTAACATTGTCACCAAAGCAACCAATAACAGGACGTAACATTGTCACCAAAGCAACCAATAACAGGACGTAACATTGGCAATCACCAAAGCAACCAAAACACGACGCATGCTGGCAATCACCAAAGCAACCAAAACACGACGCATGCTGGCAATCACCAAAGCAACCAATAACAAGACACGCCTTAGCAATTTACTAAAGGGAACAATAATAAGACGTCATTGGCAATCACCAAAGCAACCAATAACAAGATGTAACCATTCGCAGTCACCAAAGAAACCAATATCACGACACAGCATTGACAATCAATAAAGCAAACAATGACAGGACACGCGTTGGCAATCATCAAAGGAAATAATAACGAGTTGGCAATCACAAAAGCAACCAATAACAAGACGCAACATTGGCAATCACCAAAGCAACCAATAACACAACACAACATTATCAATCACCAAAGCAACCAATAACAAGACGCAACATTATCAATCACCAAAGCAACCAATAACAAGACGCAACATTGGCAATCACCATTATCAATCACCAAAGCAACCAATAACACGACACACATTGGTAATTACCAAAGTAACCAATAACAAGACTTAACACTGGCAATCACCATTATCAATCACCAAAGCAACCAATAACACGACACACATTGGTAATTACCAAAGCAACCAATAACAAGACGCAACATTGGCAATCACCAAAGCAACCAATAACACAACACAACATTATCAATCACCAAAGCAACCAATAACAAGACGCAACATTATCAATCACCAAAGCAACCAATAACAAGACGCAACATTGGCAATAACCAAAGCAACCAATAACACGACACACATTGGTAATTACCAAAGTAACCAATAACGCGTTGGCAATCACCAAACCAACCAATAACAAGACTTTACACTGGCAATCACCAAAGCAACCAAATAGCAAGACGCAACATTGGCAATCACCAACCAACCTTAACAAGACACGCGTTCGCAATCACCAAAGCAACCAATAACAAGACGCAACATTGGCAATCACCAAAGCAACTAATAACAAGACGCAACATTGGCAATCACCAAAGCAACTAATAACAAGACGCAACATTGGCAATCACCAAAGCAACCAATAACAAGACGCAACATTGGCAATCACCAAAGCAACTAATAACAAGACTTAACATTAGCAATCACCAAAGCAACCAATAACAAGACGTAACATTGGCAATCACCAAAGCAACCAATAACAAGACTTAACATTAGCAATCACCAAAGCAACTAATAACAAGACGCAACATTGGCAATCACCAAAGCAACTAATAACAAGACGCAACATTGGCAATTACCAAAGCAACCAATAACAAGACGCAACATTGGCAATCACCAAAGCAACTAATAACAAGACTTAACATTAGCAATCACCAAAGCAACCAATAACAAGACGTAACATTGGCAATCACCAAAGCAACCAATAACAAGACTTAACATTGGCAATCACCAAAGCAACCAATAACAAGACTTAACATTAGCAATCACCAAAGCAACCAATAACAAGACGTAACATTAGCAATCACCAAAGCAACTAATAACAAGACGCAACATTAGCAATCACCAAAGCAACCAATAACAAGACGTAACATTAGCAATCACCAAAGCAACTAATAACAAGACGTAAGATTGGCAATCACCAAAGCAACCAATAACAAGACGCAACATTGGCAATCACCAAAGCAACCAATAACAAGACGTAACATTAGCAATCACCAAAGCAACTAATAACAAGACGCAACATTGGCAATCACCAAAGCAACCAATAACAAGACGTAAGATTAGCAATCACCAAAGCAACTAATAACAAGACGCAACATTGGCAATCACCAAAGCAACCAATAACAAGACGCAACATTGGCAATCACCAAAGCAACTAATAACAAGACGTAACATTAGCAATCACCAAAGCAACTAATAACAAGACGCAACATTGGCAATCACCAAAGCAACCAATAACATGACGCAACATTGGCAATCACCAAAGCAACCAATAACAAGACGTAACATTAGCAATCACCAAAGCAACTAATAACAAGACGCAACATTGGCAATCACCAAAGCAACCAATAACAAGACGCAACATTGGCAATCACCAAAGCAACTAATAACAAGACGCAACATTAGCAATCACCAAAGCAACCAATAACAAGACGTAAGATTGGCAATCACCAAAGCAACCAATAACAAGACGCAACATTGGCAATCACCAAAGCAACCAAAGACACGACACGCGTTCGCAATCACCACAGCAACCAATAACAAGACATGCATTGGCAATCACCATGGCAACCAATAACAAGACTTAACATTGGCAATCACCAAACCAACCTTAACAAGACACGCGTTCGCAATCACCAAAGCAACCAATAACAAGACGCAACATTGGCAATCACCAAAGCAACTAATAACAAGACGCAACATTGGCAATCACCAAAGCAACCAATAACAAGACGCAACATTGGCAATCACCAAAGCAACCAATAACAAGACGTAACATTGGCAATCACCAAAGCAACCAATAACAAGACTTAACATTAGCAATCACCAAAGCAACCAATAACAAGACGTAACATTGGCAATCACCAAAGCAGCTAATAACAAAACTTAACATTGGCAATCACCAAAGCAACTAATAACAAGACGTAAAATTGGCAATCACCAAAGCAACCAATAACAGGACGTAACATTGGCAACCACCATACAACCAAAAACACGACGCATGTTGGCAATCACCAAAGCAACCAACAACAAGACGTAAGATTGGCAATCACCAAAGCAACCAATAGCAGGACGTAACATTGGCAATCACCAAAGCAACCAATAACAAGACGTAACATTGGCAATCACCAAAGCAACCAATAACAAGACGTAACATTGGCAATCATCAAAGTAACCAATAACAAGATTTAACATTGGCAATCACCAAAGCAACCAATAACAAGACGTAACATTGGCAACCACCATACAACCAAAAACACGACGCATGTTGGCAATCACCAAAGCAACCAACAACAAGACGTAACATTGGCAATCACCAAAGCAACCAATAACAAGACGTAACATTGGCAATCATCAAAGTAACCAATAACAAGACGTAACATTGGCAATCACCAAAGCAACCAATAACAAGACGTAACATTGGCAATCACCAAAGCAACCAATAATAAGACGTAACATTGGCAATCATCAAAGTAACCAATAACAAGATTAACATTGGCAATCACCAAAGCAACCAATAGCAGGACGTAACATTGGCAATCATCAAAGTAACCAATAACAAGACGTAACATTGGCAATCACCAAAGCAACCAATAGCAGGACGTAACATTGTCACCAAAGCAACCAATAACAGGACGTAACATTGTCACCAAAGCAACCAATAACAGGACGTAACATTGGCAATCACCAAAGCAACCAAAACACGACGCATGCTGGCAATCACCAAAGCAACCAAAACACGACGCATGCTGGCAATCACCAAAGCAACCAATAACAAGACACGCCTTAGCAATTTACTAAAGGGAACAATAATAAGACGTATCATTGGCAATCACCAAAGCAACCAATAACAAGATGTAACCATTCGCAGTCACCAAAGAAACCAATATCACGACACAGCATTGACAATCAATAAAGCAAACAATGACAGGACACGCGTTGGCAATCATCAAAGGAAATAATAACGAGTTGGCAATCACAAAAGCAACCAATAACAAGATGTCACATTGGCAATCACTTTAGCAACCAATAACACGACGTAAAATTGGCAATCACCAAAGCAACCAATGACAGGACACACATTGGCAATCAGCAAAAACAAAAACGTACGTCGGCACAGACGTTGGCAATTGCCAAAGCAACCACTTAAAATTGGCAAAAACCATAGCAATCAATAACACCGCACATGGTAGCTATAGCCAATGCAACCAAACACAAGGCAACTCTGGCAAATCGCTCAAATTGACTCGCATTCAATTTGACGACACATGTTTAATCACCAAGCAACCAAAAACGATACCGTGACACGTTGGCAATGGCCAATAACAATAACACGACACAACCTTGGCAATCGTCAAAGCATCCCACATGACAAACATTGGTATTCGCCGCCAAAGCAACCAACAACGCAAAACAGCAAACCAAAGAAAGAGTAAACACAAACGGAAAGGCCAATCACAGAAAACCATACAGTTGACCGAGGTCGAAGACCACTTAATAGCCACAGACTGGTTTAAAACACCTATATGAACACGTCAACAAAACCATGCGACCTTCCTATCCCCCCACCCCGTTATTCGTGCTTATCTCCGACACATTACGTTTCAATCTGACAAGTTTTCTGTTTAACTATATAATTTTCACCAATTACCTACCCGAACACATCGACCTGACAAAGTCACTTGAATAGTTGAAATTTCCACTTGGTTGAAATGGACGGTACCAAGTGATTCGTTTCGAAGACAAGACTTTCTTTTGTAAACCCGCCACTTTTCAAAAAAAAATTTATACCCCTCAGTCCAACCATTAATTTATAGGTCAACTTTTTTCATATGTATGCTCCTGTAGATCTTGTAGGAACCAGAAATCCAGCACGTACACGATAGGTGTACTATCTTATATATCAAGGGTTTAACATCCCAATCAAGAATATATCTAGACGTCACCAGCTATAGGTGAAGTGACAGAAATGTTGAACTCGGGGCAATGTGTAGGGAGGGTTCTTCAGCGTACCACGCCTGCAGGGACACGGGCCCTAGGTTTTCAAGGTCTCTTCCGAAGGACCCCGCGACTTTAATTTCTTAATGCAGAATGCTACCCTTTTTCAAGTCTTGGTCAGACCCGATCGGGGTTCGGACCCACGACCTCCCGCGTACGGAGCGAGTACTCTATCCATAAGAAATAAGAACAAACAATCTACAGTGACTAATAGTGTTTTATTTAATTCACCAAAAATGGTGAAATGTTTACCGGTGCAAAATTAACCGTGAATAAAAAAATTAAATGTAAATAATAATACAATTGTAATAATAATAGCACACTGACTGTTACAATCATTATTACATGACTATAATAATAATAAAACTGGTATAATAATAAATAATAATAATAGATAAAATAGAATTTCGTGTAAAGGACTTTTGATTTTCATTAGCTGACTTATTTAAAATCTATAATGACCTGAAAACTTTAATTTCAAATAAATAGTGTAAAAAATAACAATAATTTGACTAACATCACGTGACTATATATTACTCGAGTTGAGTTTAAAGCATCATACACTGGCATTAACAAACAACAACAACTAACCATAAACAGAATTAGCATCTTATAATTCTGTATATGACAATATCGTGCAGTATAGGCACAGTTCCCAACATCTCAACCTCATTTCAGTTCCTAAAAGTCGGCTACTTTTAGAAGAACGTCATTAAGAGATCGAATGTTAAGGATACCCCCAGGGACGCCTTAATTATAAGGGTCACCTGTCTATAGAAAATTTAAATAAAAGTTGGGGATTTAAATGAATTAAAGATAGGCAAGAATATAGCATAACCTTATCTTGTTACTTGTTACTGTAATCCATTCTAATCCCATCTAATTAGAGGCGCATCTTGGCGCCCTTTTTAAGGAGAGTAGTCGATTCGTATTAAGCACCTCACGTCGGCCCTCCATGACGAGGGAGTTCATGAAGGACGTCATTCCGAGATGCACGTAAACCGGCATTTGTCATTTACAAGTGTACATATAACCCACATCCTACAAACACAATCAAAAAACGGATTAACTTTTCATTTAAATGGTTGGCAATAAATTAATTTACACATGGAGTGGCTATTTTCCGCTTCTTGTTGAAAAAAAAGCAATTTCCACCTATAAATCTTGTCCCGATTTTGAATGACAAATTCTTAAGGCACCTTGTGTAGTAAAGCCATAATTAAGTCACTTGAGGTATATGTGTGTGCGTTATATCACGGGTAGTCTTCGTGAACACTTATAAAGAAATATTTATTACAATGTATAAACAATCTGCTTAGCTACTTCTTACGAAGCCTAAACGACATAGACTAGTTTTGCGGACACTTAATACATTCGGCGTTATGTAAATATGGTACATTACTTGAGCCATGATGTTAATTTTGTGGATGTAGGTGTGAGCATGTATCAAAAATGCAATGCATTAGTCTTGGAATATAAATTATACACGTCGTGTATACATGGTAGGTCAAAATTGAGACAATTTCTTCGTCAAACATCTTGCATACATTCTACCAATTAACCAACAAACACTAACTACGAACCATCATTTCAGTTCTCGTGTGAAGAGAACGTCATTACGAGATTCGTAAAGGGGAAACATGTCTGGTTATCAATCTGAAAAGCTAACAAACCCCATTTCAGTTCTCACAAAAAGAACGTCATTACGAGATCTGTGGAACAGCAAATCACATTTCCGGTTAAACATTCAGGCGGAACATTCAGATGGACGGAATCATAACATTTATTTAACCCAATAGATTGCAAACCTCATTTCAGTTCTCGAATTTAGAACGTCATTACGAGATTTGCGTGGAACTATGGGAAATAAATATGGAAGCAATTAACTCGTCAGTCTCTCGTCATTTCGAGACGTCAAAGGTGGCATCAACCCAATTTGTTCTTCGATTAACACTAACCCTTATTTTAAAAGTAGAACTGGGGAAAACTGACATCGAAACCAACTAAAACCTCGAGGTTGAATGGAGCCCAGGTGATTAGAATTTGGGAAATTTTGTTGTTGTTAAGTTATAAACTGTCGAAATAATTTAGTTCCGCAGTAGTAGCGAATATATATTAGGATATCCGCGAAACTGTAGAGATAATTTGGACTCGATGTAAGATGAGCAATAAGGTGCGTTGGAAACATTTCGAGCAAAATTTGTTTCAACACTGGCTTTTATCAAATACACAATGAGTGTAGCAATTGGAGAAAATAGAGAGGACAAGTGTTAAATTTTCAGATGTGTGAACGTATGAGCGAGTCACGCGTGTGTGTATGTGTGCGCGCATTTTTGTTTTTGAGAGAGAGATCGGGACGAGTGTGTTGATATTGTTGATATGTATACAGTTAGCTAAAAATTACTTACTAAAAGTGTCCCGCTTTGTGACCGATACAGGAAATATCTTTGAGATAAACTTTAAACTGCGCTCGGTGTTAAAAGTACGCAGATTTCGTACAAACATAATCCAACACCTAGTACCAGTTCAAATCTTGATTAGTTTAGTTTAAACATTGATTAGCTCAAATTAAAAACAAAAATAAAATTAACATTATTTAATCATCGGCTATGGGTTTCAATTTTTCAGTTTGAACAAAACCTATTTATTTTTGGACTTTTCAAAAAACAAAATGCAAAGCATTTGACTCCCAGATGATTTTAAGCAAGAACCCATTTCTAACTAATCAAGCTTTGAACAAAAATGTCTTGGCTATGAACTCTCATACATACATAAAAGGGAAACACACACACACACACACACACACACACAACGAATCTAAAATTGTTGGTAACTAACAACAATAATTGTTGAATACACGAATACATTGACGTGGAATGTATGACTAGATTACTTATAGTAATCACGATATATATAGTGACGGACCCAGACATTTTGGAGGGGGATTCATTTTTATTAAGGGGCATGGTCCCTCAGAATTTTTTTGAAATGAAGCCTAAAATCGTGTAAATTCCTTGCTATTTGAGCAAGTAATACACGCATAATAATTTCCTGGACAGAATTAAAGGGGGGGGGGGGGGGGTCCCAAACCCCCGGACAGTCTCCCTCTCCTTTCTGGGTCCACCAGTGTTGTATATAATATTACCGGTATATCTTAACAGTATGTAAAATATGACTTAACTAAACGGTCATGTGACGTTTTTGAATACATTACTTAAAATATTCAAAAACAATACATGACAAAACTAAATAAAATAGACCAACAAAAAATAATTAACACAGATATATAAAAGTGACTCTATAACCAGAAATATTCGCAGGGATACATTATCGACGTTGTTTTTACCGATTTTGCGAGAACAGGAATTCGCGGTGTACCTGTGTCATATTATAAATTTTTGAATTTCTTAATGAAATGTTGAAAAAATTACAATTTTTTTAATATTTCAGTAAAAATGAAAAAATATAATACGACACTTGTGCTTGAGAAAACGCAAAGTTTCGTCAAGGTGGTGACTCGGCGAACGGTTAAAACCGCGAAAATATGCTCCCGTGAATATTTGTAGTTACAAATTAACATGCTTCTAAAATAAAATTATTAACAAAAAAGAAAAAAAAATCTGTTAAAAAATCTAACTTGCATTAACTTATCAAAAAATGGTCAACCAATTAAATAAAATTACTGAAAACCAATCAGTCCGGATCTAAGACCACACGCTTCATGTCTGTAAAGTTTGATTTTAAGTGCAATTTAATAAATAAAAATTAAAACCGTAAAATGATTGAAAAACCAAATTAAATCACAGCTTAATAGATAGAGACCCTGAACGTTATTAAATATTAAATACAGTTCTGAAAAATATTTTGATATCAAGCACAGCCATTACGAAATACTGATATATAAAATTAAATAAAATGACTTTAAAAATTGAAATACAAATCATTTGAGACTGCGGTGTATATTTATACCATTACATATAAATTGTTTAGCTACTTTTTGTTCATTCTGGCTTTTTAATATTCGTTGTTTCTGTAACACAAGGAGAGGCCTTTCCTAACAACCGTTTGTTAAATTTTATTTTTTAATGTAAATTTTGATGCTATTACATAAAATTTTCATGATTGGAAAGTGCAAACGGAATTCTTTCCAAAATTGGGTCACATCTGTCGTTATCGTGAGTGTCCTATACTGTTATCAAAAGAATAAATTCTGAATACTTTTTAAATTAAAATTTAAATTCAATAACACCATACGACAACAAAAAGTTCATGAAACACATAAACCCATGACAAGGGGGCTTTATTTATAAATTGTAAACTAGGTTTCGATTTAACTTACAGGGAATGCGGATTATAATCCTTTGTCAATGTCGTAATCTAACTTTAAATAAAATACACTGGCCTAAAATTTAATTTATAACATAAATACATCGATGTGACATTTTGTTTGGCAAGATATAAGGCGTTACGTACAGTTAACATCAAAATGAAAGAACAGGTGGTGAAAAATCCGTCATATGAAAAATAACCTTAATTAATCAATGTTATAACTTAACCTAATTTTGAGAATTGGCACACCAAAAAAGAAATAATCTTTGGGGGAGGGCGAGAAAATATTTTAAAAATAAAATCAATACAAACGCATTTAACTTATTCTAAAATTTGTGCATTGCACAGCAGGTAGCTGAAACTGATGTATTATCTTCAAATAGCGATATATACTGGAAAGGTAAAGGATTTTCTGTAGACTAAAAATAGTAAAACTAAAAGGTCTTTAAAATCCCATACTGTGTTTTTTGGCATTAAAAGTTATTTGACGTGTAGCAGGGTACAGGTTTTTATGCACCAGTCAATGTTCTTTCACTTACATCGAAATCAATTCTGAAATAGGATAAAACCGGAGTGTCCGGAAAAAACTGCCGATCTTCGGTAAGCGAATAGGTTCATTGCAATCCAACGGCGTTATGAGAGGAACAAACAATAATTTCTGTAAATCCAAATTGATGTTGAGCAAATATATATATATTTGGCAAGAACTTGCGACAATTTAAGTTTTTAAACCGATTACCGCGTAAATGTAATTTTGGCAAAAGTCAATTTATATGAAAGTTAAAACTAAAAACCTTATTAACAGCACTCAATTCGATAATATAGATTTTAAACTGATCCCTGTGTAAATATAATTTTGGCAAAAGTCAATTTATGTAATAGTTAAAACTCAAAACCTTATTATCATCAATCAATCCTGCAGCCAATTGCTAATCTCCATGTGCATTTGAAAAGTCTTAGAAAGGTCCATGTTTAAACAGGTTCGAAAATCTTTTTTTTTTACCAAATGGTTATAGTTGCTTGAACTCCAACGAGATTTTAACCGGTTTCGTGTGTGGCTTCCTGGCGATCTTAGTGTTGTTTTTAGAATCTCTGTTACGTTTCTCGTAGTCAATCAGTTCCTTTGTTTTAATTCCTCCAGCTCTCATGATGGGACAAAATGAGTTGCCAAGCTTATCCATGTGGTTGAAAAATGGCGCGAAATTGGTCCAAGGTTTCAGGTGGTGCATGTCGTGCTTTGGCGCACCACCTATCAAACCAAACGGGAACCAATGGCACATACAGAACGGAAAGTCAAATCCGATGTGAGCCTCTACGCTAACCACTATGCTCACAAGCATGTATGACCAAACTGTCATAGGGTGGCAATTGAAGAACCACGAGTTAGTAGTGGTCAAAAATCCAACGGTGATGAGTTCCCATGGATGTAGATACTGGGTTACCCATACGAACGGACTATGGTATCGGTGGTGCAGAGCATGGATATGCTTGTACAAGAACCTCACTTTGTGGTGGGTTAAGTGCCATACATAGTACTGGAAGTCGAAAACGATCAGGGATGCCACCTGGTGCCACACAAACTCGTACAAGGTTGGAGCTAATACCGGGAGAGGGGTTGGCGGTGTCCAGATCCATTGGGCGACTGCTGCAGGAAGAATATACAAAACATGGTTCCAAAAGGTTAAAGTAAGGGTGTCCCAAACTTGCGAAAAAGTGACTTCTTTGTCATTCTGTATTTTATATTTTTGGATCCAATGCCATTTTTTACCAAACAAATCGAAAATCATGAAAGGTGTGCAGAAAGAAAAATAAAATCCAACTGACAAGATCACCGGAAAAAGCGGCGACATAACATATTTTTCTCTTCCGATCCGTAAATCCCAAATAGGTTGCAGAATCCGGGCATCAGATTTACTGGTGTAATTTTCACTAAACACATCCAAGAGATCGGTTCCATTCTTAGCACCATTCCAAATCCTGCCAATATTCACAACCACCGCTTCAATCGACAGTTCATTCATGTTCGTTTGCAAATTTTAAAATCCAGTCATGTATGTACATTCCCTCTCTCCCGGTATTAAGCATTAATACTGTATCCCACGTCGCCCAACAGACTATTTAAATGTTATATTACTGTGGAGAAAAGCTGTATAATCACCGGCTACGTCATCGATTTAATGATGGGGCTCCATAAAGGTTTTCAACATCTATCACTTTAACGGTAAATTAAAAATACATGTAGACTGTGTAAATGTAGCTGACAGGCCCGTTGTAAAAGATTGCACTTCACTCAAATTTAATTATTACCACGCATGTATTAAGTTGTAATATTTAATATTTTAATTAAACTTTACATTTCGTCTAAAAGTTAAATTCAATTCAATTCAAACTTTATTGTCATATAATCAGATGACAGATTGTGACAAACAAATACAATACAAACAAGCAAGGAACATAAAAAATACTATAAGTCTGGCATATATAGAATACAAAGTAAAAAACAACTAAGAGACTCCCGTCCTCAGTTTAGATCGGGCGGAGTAAAATGCCGAGACATTTTATTATTTATATAATTTATTTATTTACACATATACATAGTGAACTAATATATACAATGGAAGTAATGTTACCATAGAAATTATGTATTATTTTCATATGCAATTATTCTTATACACAAATAATGCATATAAATTCATAGTATTTAAGATGTGTATATATAAATTGAAATAAAAGAGAAAAAAATATTTACTTATTTATTTTGGGGGTGTGTGTATTTTTTAAAAGCGGAAAACATCGAACGCAAGAACGGACGGCAGTAATGATAAGGCCGGATAAACAAATTTTAATTGTCATCCGGCAAAAATAATGAATAAGTAGACGAGAATCATGGACTATATTAATGATACACAGGATTATTTCAAACATTGTTGCAACTCCTAATGTCTAAGGAAGCTGCAAACAAAAACACACATGTATACGATTACTCATCCATTTCCCAATCACAATCCCAAAGCAAAGTAAAACCTTTGAAACTGACAAATTAGGTTAAACAGTTACACACGAACTTAGACCAAGGAAGTGAGGTCGGGCGCTTCGGAAGTGTAAGCACCTCCTCAACAAAGCACACAAAATCTTATTAAAAGTTACTCAGCCCTTTGGTGTTAAAATAATAGTGTCATCATGAGTATTACTGAACTATTCCTTTTTCTTTTCCATGTTCTGAAAAGTACATCTAACATTTTTGAGGATTTTCTTATTCATTTCAAGCTCGCACTAGGTCACGCGTATTAGTGATTAGTGACAAGTCACCATGCATCCTTTAAACATCCTGGTTTAAAACAAATGGGCCTATGTTTTAATCCAACAATTCCGGCTTATGTTTCCAATATCCGGTAGTCGGTAGACCGGTAGAAAAACCGTCAGTTAATGTCAAGAGTTATTTATTCATTCATTTAGAATTTACTTTTAATAAGTGCAAATTCTTTTATGACGCAAGTCACTTTAGATCCCACACACAATCTCTCTCCGATTATTGGGAAGGGTTCTTCGGTGGCCATGCAAGTCTATTTAAAGCTTGCGTTTACGGACCACGGTGCCTCTCATCGCCTAGGTTCGAATCCCACTCTGACAAATATTAATCCTAGTGTTAGAAATTCTGTCAGTTTTCTTGTCGAAGGTAGATCGTTTTTATCTGGGTACTCCCGGTTTCCTCCACCATCCCAGAACTGACCGCTGCCTTGATATAAGTGAAAGAAACTTAACTGGGCGTAAAACTTCATCAAATCACTCCAATGTGAATATACCTTTTCTGGTCTAGATAGAAATAGATTAAAAGTAGCACGTATAAAACCATACACTACACGTACGAACTGTAATGTCTATGCCGAACTTTACTTTTAAGTACACTTTTTAGACTCATTTGAAGCTGTTTGACAAATATGATAACTTCAATTTTCCTATTGTTATGCAACAATACCTGCTTACGGTTTATTTGTTTAACAAATACGCTATGCTGTGGTAGAGCTTGTTCTCACTACGGGAACTTATCACAACGATGCAAGCTGCTAACAGATAATGATAGTTCCGTGTTCCTTTCACACTTAATTTCGAATGCAGAAGTGACGGGTGTAGCTAGCTAAACAGAAGGTGCTTATCCTTCCGGAGCACCCGGTCTCACTTCCGTTTTACTTTGCTTTGGGATTGTGATTTGGACATGGATTAGTATGTTGTTTTTTTATGAAACTTAACAATGAAGTACGTAACATATACTAGTATATTGGAAGTCCATTGAACATTTATGAATTGCATGGATATATGTATATTCTAAAGCTCAGTTTCGGATTGGGTGGCGGTTGATATTTTAAATCAGGACTTGGTGACGGAAAACTCCTTCACCAATTCATCACGTTGATTATTATACTTTGAATTAATTTTAATAAGATATACTTTTAATCCATTGATAAACCAGTGTGTGTGTGTGTGTGTTTAAAATGTTTTCTCAATTTATTTTACAATATGCAATGCTTTGCTGCCGAAATATATTGGGCTAATTTTAGGAATAGCGGATTCGCCTAGATTTAAATTAGCAACCACATGAAATGGTAAAAAAAAACCACATGCAAATTTAATGATAATACTTGTAATTTAATAACATCTATAGACACAATAGCCCACATTAAACTTATAATATCACCGAGTCTATATTGACATCGGAGATAATGGCAAATCGGTCACGTTAAGAGATGTGGGTTGATCAATTTCACAGACGGGGTTGCTCTTGCGTGGCTCCCGGGCTTTCTGTCTTCAATGTATTCAAGGCTATAGTTTCAGCCAGAATACCCCTGTCCTGAAATTGTTATCGGAGAGGTTATAGTGTGGAAAGGTTGTAGAAACTTAACGACCTTAATTGTTACAGAATACAGACAGTTTGTAAAACTAGTATCTGGACTAGTTTAAAGAAGGCCAGACAAAAATTATCTGTTGTATTAACAATTTTTTTCTATGATTAGACCTAGTGAGTACTCATTAACCCAACCTATGAATCTGACCAAGATTTGTCAAGAGGGTTTGAAGATTTGGCTACAATTAAATATTAATTATTGTTGTTTCTAGAATGTTACCAGGCGTTTCTTTGACCAAAATGACCAATATAAAATTAAACTAGGTTTTATCAAGTGGATTATTTTAAGTAAGTTTGAAAATAATACATGTACATAATTAAGCTTTAGTCACTAGTGTATTAATAATGTTAAGGCCTTATGTGCTCCGAGCACAAAGAGGACTAAGTAAGTAAGTATTAATTATGTTTTCCTTTGATCTGACCTTGTGGCCTACTTATTTACTCATAAATGAATGTGACCTACATTTAGCTGAGCAAGTGTGAAGGAGCCGGGATTAACATTGTGGTTTCTAGTGTTTACAAGGAATTTCTATGATTTTACTAAGAAATCCACAAATTGACCAAGCATATACACATACAAACTTGATCTAGCTTTTATCAAGAGGAGGAACTTGAGTATGTTACTGGCTTGAATATGTGATACACTCCAGGAGGAGGCCTACTTAATATACAGAAGAAGAAGAAGGAACATACTAGGAAAGTTTGAAGAAAGTTGAAACTGAGCTAAATTTTTGGCTTCTAATGTTAGTTTGTTCAGAATCTGACCAAAAGAACTACATACTGACCCAACACGAAAGCTAAACACCACATCATTACCACCCCCACCCACCCCATTGTTAACAGCCCTGAGAGAAATAATGAAATGTCACAAAATTAATTTTAATAAATATTTTATTGAACAAAAACATAAAATAAATACATTAAATAAATAAGATGTGACTTGATGAATGAAATCTGATTGAATGAGTAAAAAATACAAAAGATCTAATTCTGTAACCCAAATGCCTCTACACCATATTTAAATTTTAATATATTTTAGCATTTTATTTCTTCCATATAAGTACATGTATGTAATTTCCTCAGAGCAACCAGTCTTGTTTAAAGTTAGCAGCAACAGTTTATTTTGTAAATATATAATGTATAAAATGTATAAGATCAAGATTCAACTGGTTTCCTTTGTTATATGAATGTTTATACAATGTATATTACTAGTAAAGTAAGATATTTTAAACTTTATAGAATTTTTTTTGATGTTCCAATGAAATTAAACGAGATAAAATTAAACTTAAGTTTCTCTATAGAAGGAAAATAATGCCTTTATACACCAACTCTTTCCTAATGGAGGGGGTGGGTGGGTGGGGCTGCATGTCAAATCAGTAATGATGTTTGGTTTCTCAAAGTGAAATATGGTGAGTATGAATACACATTCAGCAAATGGCAATACAATGTATCTCCCTCAAGTCCGAGTTCTGAACTCCAACAAGTATAATTTTCAAGAATAAAAACTGATGCACATTCCAAATTTTCTGAAAAATATAACAATTTTAACTGCTTTAATAAAACTGGAGCACTAGATGTTGACTTTGGACTAGTAGATGAAGGGCGTTTTTTTCGTTTCAGCTCTTGGTAGGTTGTAAATACTGGAAGACTGGACTGGTACATTACAGAGATTGGTGGCCAAAAACCAGTAGGTCATGAAGCTCCCTGGCCCAAAATGATTGTGTCATAAAGGAATTTTTGTTTCAGATCTGATTTGTTGTTATAACTGCTTCTGGACTATCTCTGCTATTAGTAAACCCTTCCACACTAACAGTGCTAGGGATACTAGAGTGACCACTGTCCAGAAGACTAGACTGACCACTACTGCCCGCTCGACTTCTATATCTAACTTTATCATAAGTCTTTTTACCTTTCTTATTTTTATCATTGTCATTTTGTATTTGAATTTGAGTTTTTGTTTCACTACTGTTATCATTCTCTAAAATAACTTCTGTATCTTTTTTAACATCTTGGTCTGATAATGAATGGTCTTTTTTCTTTTGGACACCATTACGTAGACTGAAATTAGAAATAAATACATGTATTACTGTAAGTTTATATCATAAACATAATTACAAACCTAAATTTGTATCAAACACAAATATACCAGTCTACTACTATCCAAATCAAAATCCAAAAAGTAACATAAAAACTTAGAAACTGGCAAATTAATTTTAATGTGAACTTCCACCAGAGAAGTGAAGTCAGGTGCTCCGGGAGGGTAAGCACCCAATAGATAGGATAGGTATTTCTCTCTATGTGACATTTAGTGGGAAAATGAGACATATTATCTCATTCAATCAACCAATCTGATTTGTTAATTTTGGGACAGTTGTTCAAGGCACTATTAGCTTAATCAATTGGTTAGCCAAAATTTGTATTTTGTGTTATATGCAATATTTCTGAAATTTTTGTAAAAAAAAAGTTAAAAGCACACAATAGTTATTATTATCATATAGAAGCAGTTAAGTCAAAACTGTATTTTTTATCAAATATTTATAATTGTAATAACACTATGAATTTTTACTAACTATCAACTGGGCCCTGATGTTTATTTCATAGACACATGTATGTCTGTTAGTTAATACATAAACACATGTTTACCTGTTAATTAACTCCTCAAGAAGCTCCATGTAACTGTTATATTGTTCTTCTCCAAATTCCTGTAAGGAATCAAATTATATTACAACATTAGCTAGAACTGTCTCATGAGAGCCAAATACTCCCACCCCCAACATGTACAAGGGTTTAATGTTTTCCCCCAACCTTGACTCTTCCGATATGACCTTGGTTCAAGGTCGTGACACGCTTTTGGACCATGAAAATTATTCATGTGAAGTTTAATGACAGTCATCCGCAGCAATTATGAGATATGGCCCGGAAACAATTTTACACGGACAATTAGACATACGGACAGACAGACATAATGATTTCTATATACCTCCCTCAACCTAGTTTGCAGGGGTATAAAAACACCATGTATAAGTTTTGAGTAAAAATAGATTCTGTAAAACAAACACTTGAATGTGAGTGCTATCTAAACTTTATTTTTTCAGATTTTTGTAAAACAAATACACATGCTACTTTTTAAGATTTATTGAGTGATAGCCTGACAGGTTTTATTTAATGTTGTTAAATGGGAAGTGTGAACAGGACACATGAAATTATACTGTTAGAATGTAAAGTGGATTTAAAAACTTTTGTGCCCACTCCCCCTTTTGTTTTTGAGAGGTTCCTCTTTGTGTTGACATGCTCCTCCTGTCGAAAACACTTTTTTTGTAGAATAAACACCTTATAAATGGAATGTTTTCAGGTTCAACTTTAACAATGAGGCAAGTCTAAGGTGTACTAATTGATGTCGACAGTTGTTTTTAACTCTATCACATGTTTTTAAATTTATAGATTTATTTTAATTTTAAATGTATGTCTATTTAATACTGGAATTAAGTCTGTCCCAAACTTGCAGCGAGGCAGGGGTCCTACCAGTTTTGGGATCCAATAATATAGGAAAAATAGGAATAAGGGGTCAAAACTATAGGAGTTTTATAGGAAATTATAGGAGTTTACACTAAAATTGTAGAAAATATAGGAGTGACCGAGTGCTCAAAAGTCCTCCTATGATAGGATAATAGCCTAATGTAAATTTAACTCCAGCATATTTGCCAGTACCTTTTCATTTGGCAGCTTGGTGGACTGCAGCAATGCAAAATTAAAAAGCTTGCTCAAGGACATAGTATGCAAACAGACTCAAACCTATGAATTTTGAGTCTACGGACTTGTAACCTTAACCTTGCCCACATTCCTCAAACATTAATTATGTTCTCACAAATAAAACTTGATCTACTATATATATATATCAATGTAAGCTGAACCTGTCTTAAAAGGTCACCTTTATATAAGGGCCATCTACTTTCAAGGCCAGAAATTTTTTTCCAAGTTATTTGAACTTGTATAATTTCCAAGTTATTTGAACTTGTATATAAGGGTCACCTGCCTATAAAGGCCCCTTTGACTGTATATAAACTTACTTTGGGATCATGTCGAGCATGTTCATATGCATCAGCAAACCTGTGTATAAGATCAAACGATGATGTATCTAAGTAATCTGTATATAACCCTAACAGGTAATGTCTGACAGGTTTACTGGGGTGTCGACCTAATGACTCGGGCTCTTCCTCCTTCAAAGCCTCATCTGTAAATAAAAACAGTACACATACATGTATCATGCAGAATTTTCATTCCTTTTGCTGGAACAAAAAAAAATCCAGTTTTTCAAGGATTTTTATTATCTTTTTCAAGGTCTTTTTCTTCAAACAAAAGATTTTCAGTGTTCTGGGATTTGAGTTATTGTTCACTGAAGTTAAGTAACTAAGTATTTGTTCTCTACAATTCAGTCCTGGGAGGTTATGGGTTTGAATCCTGACCTGACCATACAAAAGACTTTAACATTTGAAATGCATCTTCTTCACCTGACACTTGGTATTAAAATGATTCATCTGGTGCCAGTACATTGTGACTGGGGAAGTGATACATTTGTCTAGACATACTAACACTATGACATAGCACCTAAAAGTAACCCAGAGTGTTAGCTAGTACAAAGAAGACTATAAAACATACTTGCATATCTAATTCATACACAAATCTGTTCTTACTAGCATTAATCCTTATATGAGGAATTTGCTTGTTATTTTGTTAACATTGAAGAACTGTTGATGTGACCTTAAGCAACATTACAACTAACCAATCATACATACCAGAGGAATGTTAAATATCTACTCACCAAATTTTGAAAAGGCATCCACAGCTTTCATTCTATAATAGTAATGGTTTGGTACTGAAATATATCATACAACATATTGACTTATGACAAAAAAAAATCCCTGGTGTGTGTGCGTGTGTGTGTGTGTGTGTGTGTGTGTGTGTGTGTGATAAAAGCCTTTGGCTGAAACATTTTTAGAAAGATCTTTTTTATAGTAGATATATATAATGACATTCCCCTTCTAGGAAATATTTTAAAATAATTAATCACAAGACCAGATTTTTTCTCCCTTTATCTCTTTTAATATATATCTAAAAAGAATTTTTCCATTTTTAGTATGTTCATATTGCAGAATTTTTTAACCCATTTAAGGCCTCATTATAGAGCAGGTGCTCTTCATGCAGAATTTATTAATGATATTTATAACCAAAGAAGAAAAGGTATTTTGCACACCAGCAGATCAGGTTATTGATTGGGAGTTACCAATAATATCATCTATCAAGTGTATTATAAACATGTTGTTGACTGACTCAGGTTTCACACATCTGTTCATCATCATGATGTCTGTCTCATTATTTAAGAAATCAATAAAAATATACAATTATCAGTGCCATATAAATATGTGCCTAAATACATCTTTTTAAAAATTAATCATATTCTTAATTTTATGTAATCTTTTTCCTCCATTCCTAGAAATGACTATTGGCAGTATGTGAACCAGCCCAAAAAACCACAATTTTTAAGAACATATACAGCGTCTCAAAAATAAAATTTAAATATGTCAAGTAGCTGATTTAGTCAATGTGAAATCACCTGCTAACTTTCCTTACAAAATGCACAGTATATATATTAAATACTTTAATAGCAAGAGAAAGTAAAAATTAACAAGAATTTAAAAACTACAAATCTAACTAGTGTGTGTGTGTGTGTGTGTGTGTGTTCACATTAATACCACAAGGTCAATGGCATCAAGCAGTGAAAGTGGAAATGGGTGCTATTGACAACATATTGTTATTAATACTCGCAGTTAATGCTGGACTTAAAATTTCTATGCATGTAAACAAAAATTAACCCATTAACAGACAACCAACGCAAGTATAAAAGAGTTATCCCCCTTGTTTATCTACAGTGTTATTTCCAAAACTGAGGATAATGGATTATGGGACCATTATGGTTCCACAATTCCCAAACTATTACATAACAATTTTTCTAAGTATTGTTTCTAAATGGATAAAATGACCCATAACATCAACTGGTATTAAAAAGATGGTCCAGACTTTGCCTTCTGCTGTCATTTTTTGTTGGTTGATTTTGATTTTAGGTGGATTGGGCATACAATTCCCATTACCGTACTCTTATTATTCCACTTGAATCTTAAAAAGTTAAAATTAAGACAGTAACTGTAATGATAAATACTTAACCAAAAGTACCTGTACTCAAATTCATATATGACCCTAGTCATATTTTCAGGCTGACCAATTCAGTTTATCTGTTTTTGACGGATTTGTACCATGATAATGGATAAACGAATGGATAAAATGAAAAGGTCAAATTAGATGGATTTCTTTCTGTTTTGACAGTTTTTCAATTAAAAATACTACAATTTGGATTTCTTATATAGAAATTGTACCAAAATCAAACATTTAACAATAAAAAAGTATCTAAATGGCAACCTTGCACACTAAAAATGTATCGATTTTGACAAATAAATAGATTTGATTTTACCAATAGACATTACAAAGAACATTAAATTTGGATGGACATATAAAAGTTATTTTTTGGCAAGTAAAGTATGGGTGGGGGAAAGCTGGAAATAGGAATAAACAACAAGTTGCAGATATGAAAAGTGCAATAACTCCTTAACTGTAATAAATGTACCTGTTGATGCAATGTACAGTATACCTGAGCATTTAACATTCATACCTGGTATTTGATTTTTCTAATTCTTTCTAGAAGGTTTAATCATTTTAATTGTAACACTTGCTGATGCCATGGGCAATTCTAGTATATAAGCAATTAATAAAATTAGGTTGATATTAGATTTTTCCAACTCTTTCTAGAGGGTATAAAAAACCTGTTGATGCCAAGTCAATGCTAGTACAAATATGAGCATTTAATGAAAATTTGGTTGATTTTTTAATTTATTAAATTTTTTTCTTGAGGAAACAATAATAATAATTAATAATTGTATTACCTGTTGATGCTGAGGGCAATATGTGAGCGTTTAACAAAATTGGTTCATATTTGATTTTTCCAACTCTTTCAAGTCTTCTCTGTATTTCTTGTCTTAATTGCTATAAATAAATAAATAAATAAATAAATATAATAAATAAATAAATAAATAAATAAATGACTGATTGAATGGGGTTTATTGTCACAGTAAAGAATATTTCACTTACATTGAGACATCACCAGCTATAGATAAAGTGGCAGAAATTTTTACCTTTGCAGCGTGCTCAGAGCAATGTGCAAGGAGGGTTCTTTAACATGCTACATCTGCTGTGACACGGAACATAGATTTTTAAGGTCTCTTCTGAAGTACCCAGTGACTTTCATTACTAAATGCTGAGTGTTTGGTGAAAGAAGTCAATACCTATTTCAAATCTTGGTCAGACCTCAACTGGGGTTCCAACCCATGACCTCCCACATACAAAGTGAGCACTATACCAATTGAGCTATGGTAGTGGTAAATGAATAAATGAAAGAAAGGATAAAATGCAATACACGTATAGAGATTTCTTTTTAAATACACATGGAAACATTAACATGTTGAGCTGAAGAGAATAACGAGAATAAAAAGAAAAAATCAATCCCCAACCCCTCTTCAAAGATAATTCCAATTATATTGTCACCAACCATAGATAAATTTGCAAAAAGTAATAAATACATTTACATGTACTTATACAATACATTTTTGTTCAAAGCCCATAGTGATGCAATACATGCTTTTACAGTAGTATGGCACCAGTATAATTTACCTTTGGTGCATCCATTCCAATAAGAAAATGTGGACGTCCTAGTGACTTCATCGTAAATCGCATGATTTGTCTTTTAGCAAATATAAATGCCAAAATAAACAGCTGAAATCACAAAGAAATGTATTATACAATATACTGTGTTAGGCAAGTAAAAGAATCTTTTACCAGTATTCCAAAGCACATTATTTGATTTAGTGATTTATGTAAATACTTTGGACTTTGTCTATGAAAAATGCAATTAAATTTAAATTAATGCTAGGTTTCCATAAATTTAAAATAATTAGTAGCCAAATTTTCAAAATTTGTGAAAGTATAGTCCTTTTTAAAGTATTTTTCTAGAAATTTGTTAAAATAGATTACTTTTTGAAAGAATTTGTCAGAAATTAGTAGCCAATGGTGATTTTGGCTACCAGGAATGGCATTAAATTTTGTGGATTTTATTCAAATTTGTTAACAATTTGTATTACTATCATTAATGTTTTACACAAAAACACATGTAATTATACATTGAATTGTCTTTAATTAAGACTTTTTTGTCAGGAGTAATATTCTGCTGATTGTATCACGCCAGTAATGGCTCCTTGATCGGTTAATAAAAATATCTTATCTTATTGTGGTCCTATGGTGAAACTTGAATGCCAGCAAACCAGAGTGGCTTACCAGGCTTGTAATAAAATCCTAACACAGACACTATCATTTGAATAGAAATTGCTAGTTTGCCTGTGAAATCTGACCCAAACCTGTAAACCAGGCTCTGTTACTGGAGAGAACTGGAGAAACTGAATGTTATCATTGGTTATGGTAGTTAGGTGTGCCAGCATACCATGTGATCAATACCTCTTAATGTTTTGGAAAAAATAATGTTCCAATATTCTGAAATAACACTTTTTATGGGAAATTGTAAACTGTTGTGATGCTATACCCAATGATCATAGGTATCATGTTTTATGCTGATGAACCTTGTCATTATAATACATACCAGCAATCCAGCTGCAATAAACAGCACAATGCTGACAATGGAAATGTTATCCAAGTTAACCATCATTGGTAAAATGTTACTTCTTAAATTTTCCCTCTCTCTGTTCTTATTTCAGTTTCCTTACTTTGTATTAATTTTTGTCAGCATCTGATGAAGGAATAAAAATGTCTTGCATATAATTTCCGACAATGACATGGAGTACTTGTGTTCACTTGGAGGCTACAAAATATGAGACCCTATATCTTGAGTCTCGATTTTTGTGTCATTATTATGATTCCCCACCACCGAAGGTGGGGAATCATATTGTTTTCGTTCTGTTTCTTCTTATTATTATTATTTTTTTTATTATTCTTATTATTCTTCTTCTCAAGACCATATGCTGCAGCATATCTCGGTAACGGCTTGATGGATTTAGATGAAATTTGCTACCAATAATCTGTTGTCTGTGTAGATAATCAAGACGCGTTCATTTTCGTTATCTTGAAGGTGGGTGGGTGGGTGTAAATCAATACGTAGTTAAATACCCGGGGAAACCAATTCTGAATGGACATAAGCTGGTTACGACACCTTAATTATACAAAGCCAATGCTTTCACCTATGAGTTAATCCGATTAGTGACCGTTAAAAACTTGGCGATTTTTAAAACCACAGCTTGTCACGTCACACGCCTGTACATAAAACCTTACACAATGAGATGAATGGTGTATACAATTTGCCTTGATAGATCAGATGGCTTGGGGGTTTTCTGTTAATCACTGACTGTGGAAGTAGAAGACTGCCCACTTTTTTAAGTTTACACCATTGAAATGTCTCCTTTTACTGACTGACACTTTCCTAATGACCGGTATGTCGGAAATGAATCTTCCGAGTAAGCCGCCACTCTGTTACTATTAACACTTTTCAAATAAGAGATGGACAATTATTTCAGGTATTGTTCAAGTTTAAGATAAAATATTTTTGTGTCTTTTTTATTCAATTTAAACATTGGAATTTTCGTAATTTGGACTGAAAGTTCACTTCGATTTAAACATGGGAATTTTCGTAATATTTCGTAATTTGGACTGAAAGTTCACTTCGATTTAAACATGGGAATTTTCGTAATATTTCGTAATTTGGACTGAAAGTTTGCTTCAAATTCGGCATATCGAATTAACTAACAAATTTACATAGAAATACATAGCGATCTTACGGGACCATTTGTATCATTTCGATTTAAGCGAAATTTCGATTCAACCGATTTCGAATTAACGAGAATCGACTTTATTTCTTTTGCATCAAAAACACCTAAATAATCTATAGAGCAATGAAGATCTGAGTCTGTTAGATGCTGGAAATAACAATATGAGATTTATTCCGTATAATACACCTAAACTAATATGTACCTCAACGTGTTGAAAAGTACGTTTTTTTTTCAATAGAGGGGTCTTTTAAATCGGACTATATATACAGCGTCGATCTATTTCAACACACTATACACAAGAGTTAACATGCATGCTTCATATAAAAATGTCCGTCTTTTACTATTTTGACTGAGTAGATGTATCGTTATGATCATGAACCTCAAACATATAGGAATAACCGATATAAGTCGCGTAATTAAAATACGAACAGATGGCACCTATGATGTGTATTGCGCATTGAATCACGATTATTAATCAATAAACTTTTTAGAAAAAATATTAAATAAACATCACGAAGGGTAACTTTTATTATATTTTATTTTGGATTTTACAATAATTCCGAGTCCATCGGTGTTTATACTGTCTGACGACATCGGGAGGGCACCTGGGTATATCCTCAGGCAGTGTCGACACGCTCCAATATTACTTGGATCTACCTGCCCATCATTAGAAGGTCTTACATTCGCACCTAAGACAACGATCTTAATCAACTCAGTCGTTAATTACTGTGTTTATTCAGTGACACTCGCCAATCCGTCACTGGCTTCAATGTGTTATCACCTGTTAATTACTGGTGACCAAGATACCGGTGAACTTTGAAAACTTGTGGCCAGAAAAATCGCAAAGCGCCGTGTTTTGTCGCAAGTTAAAGAAAACAATCGCAGTTAGCGATGCCCAGCGCAAACCCTCCCATACGTGTTCATTCATTGTAACACGCGGCGACGCCAAATCAGAGGCTTGAGAGGGGTTCTACGAGTTTTCTTATTCAATAAAATTCATTGAAAACGTCACTTCCTATGCCGAGAAGGCCTTCCAATGTACGATTTTTCTCAACCGAAAACTTTAATTCAAATCTACTTTAACTTTCAAAGAAATTTTAAAAAGCAATCAAGGTATGATTTTTTTAGTTTACCAGGTCGGCGCGGTACAAATGTACTTTATACACAACTGCCTTTAGAATGTGATTGTTCATCAAGGCAATATATACACAACATTAAAAACGCATGTGACGGGAAAATCACAAGATTTACCCTTTTTGGCGACACTGTAATGCAATTGGCAACAAAATTTTACAACTGGCGATTTCCTTGACGACAGACTTTTACAACCCAGCGCTAACCCTGCTAGGGTCTTTTCACCAGATATATGCCATAAATTGTTTATGGATGGTGGGGAATCATACGTAACTGGTATCCCAGTTACAATCTCTAGTTTACCAATTGTAATCTGCCCCAAGTTTCACAATGAATCCTTACCTAAGATTTTCCTTAACTTAAATCTGACAAATTTTGACAATATTAAAAATAAACATTGTAAACAACATAAGCATATTGGTTTAAGAAGCTGGGATTGATCTTCATATTCATAATGACACCTTGAATATCTTTAAAACTAACAAAATTATTCAGATTCAAATTTGTCCCATTAAAGAAACTTAGGTAAATCTTTGCTAAGAAATGATTGTAAAACTTAGGCCAGGACATTGATGGGGACTATATATTTTACAGGAACAGAATTTCCACCAATTTTATTTTTTTTAGAAAAGACCATTTTCCAATTTATTTATCACAGAAATGGGTTAAATAGTAGTGTAAAATGCTGGGCAGCCATTTGATCATGTATTTAAATACAATGTATTTTAAAACAGAATTTGATTGGACAATTATACAATAACTAAAAGTAATCAGAAAAAGAAAGATTAATAGAAACACACTGTTGGTGTATGTACCAGAATGTCCAGCAGTCGTTAACATATTTCATTTTGTGGTATAGAAAACTGAGACATATACGTGTAGTTAAATTTTAGCGTTTTTGAAAAATGCATTATAACAAAATATTATTAATAAGCATATGTCATTTCCGCTTGGTATTATTGTTTGCGCAAAATAAGGGGATGAGAATCAAGTGAAAATTAGTACACCACGGAAAATAAATATGTTTACAGTATCTTTGAATACCGATATATTCTGAATTTTTAACCTTACAAGTTTCATTTTCTGATATTTTTTTAAATTTATATGAAAATAATTTTTCTTCTTGTTATGGAAAAATGAAAGAATTTGAACATGTTGACAAGGTACAAGTAAGTGAAAAATATCAATCTTTATTCAAATTTATTTGATTTTCTATTGGATATGAAGTTATTTACAGTAAATTATATGCAGTGTCTGTAATTCATATCGAAATAATGGATTTATTTACGTTCAGATTTATTGATTAGAATTCGCCTCTTAATTTTTAATATATAATAATTTAAAAAAAAAATATCCGTCCCTGGGTGGGCTCGAACCACCAACCTTTCGGTTAACAGCCGAACGCGCTAACCGATTGCGCCACAGAGACGTTGTTGACAGGTGCACTTTTCATTTGGAAGTATTCCGTTTGACATTAAAAGTAGCATGTCTTTTCTTATTTTAATACGATACAAGTTCGTAGATTTAATATATATATTCAATGTTTTCAAATACAAACCTTTTAGAACACCCGTTGGTTTCAAGACCATTTCAAGAACAATCAAAATGTTTGCTGCACAGTCTACAGGGGGGGTTGCCACTCAAAACCAGATTTAATTTTATCTGATAAGCATAATTTTGCTAAATTAGTAACAAACCGGTGGTTCAGTACAAAAAAAATACTTACCGCATGCTTTCGACCATCGAATTGCCGACTATGTAACAACTAATTGGAGAAAAACAGCAGAAGCGGGTTCTTTATTTGAAGGGGACACAACTCTGTTGTTTTGAAAACGCCGAGAGGAAGAGGCTCGCCAAAGGTTTAACACTAAGGAAAAAGTCCGACCTCGGCCACTTCCGAACAGTTCAGTCTACAAGATGGGGAAGTGCGAGCTGTTTGACATAATAATTGAGAACAACCCTCAGCTTGTTTTCTTTGCTGGACAGTCGCTGGAGGGTTATGTAAAAATTAGTATGAAAGAAAATATCAAAATACATGGTAAAAAATCAGCTTTATTGGCTTTTCTGCATGTCTTACCAAGTACTCGATATGCAAACTTGTGAATGTTGAGTAATGCATGTTCTTATGAGCATACCCTTACTTAGGGTTATTTGTAATTAAATGATTATAATGTATTTACAGCATAAACGACGACCAAATAAATACAAAAGATCTTGTGGTATTCGACCCAAACCCCTAAAGATTGCACCAAATGCTTAATTTACAGGTGGGGGCAGAATTCGGGGTTTTATTTGGGCATCCTAAGATTACTGTCAGAGGCGGTCTGTTTGTGACAGTGAATTATGCTTTCTTTCCATAGAAAATCAAATAAATCTGAATTAAAATTGATATTATTCACTTGTGCCTAGTCGTAAGTATGTGTATCTGCGATTGTCCTAAAGTATTTCTGTAGAACGAAAAATGTTGGTGCTATGGGGATTTTACATGGCGAAAATGATGGTTTACACTGCGAGTGAAGTCCTTGGTGACAGTTTACGTCATATGTGCAACAGAGTCAGCCATTTGCCTGGTTTTCAACATGTTAAATCCCCACACTGCCAACGTTTTGCTCTGCAGAAACATTCTAAGTAAATGAATAATATCAATATTTATTCAGATTTATTTGATTTTCTACAGAAATAAAGCGTTTTTCACTGTCGCGTCTCAAACAGACTGGCTCTGAAAGTAATGCAGGACCTCACACATTAGGCCTAATAGGATTTTGGCAGTTAACTGTTCTGCCAGCTGAGGTACACTAACACTTGTCACTAAAATTTAAACCTTTCCCGAATATGGAGAATCAAACCTGGGCCACCTATTTGTAAAGAAATCCCTTTATTATTTTTGCCCAAAAGGAGCCACATAGGGAGATAGTAGTAACCTCTCCTGAACTGTATATATACAATGTAGCTATATTGCTACCAGGCATGGGGTAATGCTAATTTGTAATTGTAATGCTCTGTAATGCATTACATTTTCTCAAAGTAATGCATGTAATGTGTAATGCCCTAATTTTTGCATTACATGTAATTGTAATGTAATGCATTACATAGACAAAAATGCATGTAATTTAAGCATTACATAGCATTAATTCTCTGTATTAAATGATAGATATTATTACCATTACAATTCAGGGCTAGTAAGTACCTACATGCTACATGTACTTTTTTCCCTAATATAAAATATGAACACCAATGTCTAGAAAAATTGTAACTGTGAACTGCTGTCAAACTAATGATTTATTTCATTCAACCTTAATACTAAAACTATATAAAATGCTAAAAACTTAGTATAGTTCCGATCATTTTGAATTTCCAACAAATGTAAAGGATAAAAATACATTTTAAAGCAAAATGCAAATGCTGTTTTAGTACTATCGGGAAGTCTAAAGATCACATCAAAATTTGCAACATATCTAAATATAAGTTTCAGTAACTACAATAATTTCTAATTTTGCTTTAACTGATAACCTGTGATGAAAACAATTTTATTTTTAACCAGAAATTGTTTTTTTTTGTAATCCTTTTTATATGCTATTAAGGTAACCTATCTTTAATGATTAAAGAAGTTATTTGTTAAAAGTATGGTTTATAAATTACACCTGACAATACCACTAATTAGTTTGTATACCTATCAACTCCTTTTGCTGTTTTGATTTAATGGTAATTAAGAAACATTCAGTGAATAAAATTAATAAAAAATAAAAACATATAATATGAAAAAATTCCTTACAGCATCTCTGGTTTTTTCTTCTTAATTTTTAGAGTAAAACAGAAATGTATATTTGGATAATAAAAAAACCTGACATAGATGAACAATCAACTTTGACAAATTTTGTAAAACCTACTGGTAAACAGCAGAAATATCATTTGAATGACCCAAAGCAAAAAGAATCTATACATGCACTTATTGACTATATATACTCCTGTTTTCAACAGTTGAAAATCAAAACATGAGAACTTTATAGAAAAAGAACCCAAAATTTTAATTTCAAATTCTGAATCCGAAACATATCGTATTTATATGTTTGGATTCTTTTTGAAATGTAATGTGTAATATAATGCATTACTTTGGTAAAGTAATTGTAATGTAATGCATTACTTTCCAAAATACATGTAATTGTAATTGTAATATAATGCTACTTTTGTCAAAGTAATTGTTATGTAATGCATTACATTGCAATGTAATTCGCCCCATGCCTGATTGCTACATTACATTCATCCCCTTTTGTCGCCATCCCTCAAAGATGTATCCTCATCTATACATATTACATTATAATTTAGTATTTTGAATTCTTATGGACTCTCTCCTGTATTATACAAGTACACTTTTGTTGGGGGTCTATTAAAAGGCAGTGTCCTCTTGTGGGCAGTGTTTATAATGTTTACATACTGGTTACAATGAAGAAACCCCTTAACCAAATGCCAGGAATATTGAACCAGGGTTACCCATTTGTGAAGTAAGTTCTCTTCTGTTTTTCGTAAAAGTTACCCCATAGGTGAGAAGTACATATAGCCTTTTTATATTACTAAGTTGAAGAATACTGTATCTTGAAATTCATACAGTCATTCAGGGATGAAGATTAGCAGGGGCCCAGTAGTCAATGGCTCCTAAAAATCAGTCTGGGCACCTAAATTTTTACACATTTTACCTATTTATTACTATTAATATAACTTCTTTTCTGAAGTGAACTGGACCCCTTACTCAAATTAGTTAAGATTCTACCCTGTCATTCTAGAATGTGCTAAATTCCACTTATATTCGTTTGGGTGGACTTGACATGTATGAAAATGCAGGGTTGCCATAGGTTTTACTGGTAATACTCTTACATCATATGTATTGTGTCAAGTGAAAACAAGACATTTGTTTTTTGTGATTGTATGAGAAAATTATGTCAGAATTATTTCTATGGATGATGTAGCATACATCGTGCATAATGTCAACATCAGTTTTCAATCATTGGTGGGCAGTGAATTTTATCTTGCGATTCATTGGGAATGGCAAAATGAAAGCGCCAAAATAAGCTTATTCAAGAATAAACAAAGTGAATTCACATTCATCGGATTTCTATATTTTTGCAGGTATAAAGCTTAAGATCAAAGGCAAAGCAAAAACAGAATGGACAGAGGGAAGTGGAGATGATGAAGTGACAAGAATTGGAAAAGAAAAATATTTTTCTTATGACACTTATCTTCTTGGAGCATGTGAGTTGGTTAGAAATGAAACATATATGAATATAGACAAAATTACTCTTATGTGGGTTCGAACCCTGACCGGGTATGACCCAAGACTTGAAAGTGGGCAGTGACTGTTCTTTCACCAAGCACTCGGCATTACGAAATGAAAGTCGTGGTTCTTTCCGAAAGGAACTTAAAATAAACAAGGTCCTGTGTCACGGTAGGCTTGGCACGATAAAGAACCCTGCTGTATAATGCTATCAGTACAACACACAGGCAAAATTTATGCACCTTTGCCTATAGCTGGCGACGTCTTGATATAAGTGAAATATTCTTGACTGGGATGTTAAACACCATTACTCAACTCAACTACTCCTATGTTGTGATAACATAGGTCAGTAAGAACATGCATTTGTTCTAAAAGTTTGAGGGTCATATTTGTGGTACCCTGAACTTGGAAATTTTCTGAAAAGTCAGTTTTGGTCCCCTTGTAACACTAGAACTGTAAGGCTATCACATAAATGAGTTAAATAAGTATTTGGGTTGAGACTTAAAAAAACTTTAAAAGATTTGGTGTCTTGGAGCATGCTCAGCTACAACATACAGTTCTTAAGAGTATGTATACTTATGTATGTTTTTTCTATTCCTAATAGCCAGAATTGCTTTGGCTACTAGTTTTTTTTAGAAATTCATACAAAAAAGTAACCTGTTTCAACAAATTATCGAAAAATTCTATGAAAAGGGCTATATGTTCACCAGTTTTGGAAATTTTGCTACCAGGTATTAATACCTTAAAGATTGTGGAAACCTAGGAAATCATAAAAAAATGCACCATGGTATATTGTTAGATACCATCATGATACACAATATCCACCTTTGAGTTCCTGGCACCTACTCAGAATGAAGTTGGCCTCCCTTTTCTCCCATTGAGAGGCCCATTAAAATGAAATGCTATGTTATTATTTATTTTACAGCTCCCGATAAGTCTGAGGAATTAACTCTTCACAGTGGAGATCACGTGTTTCCGTTTAATTTCCTTTTACCTCCAAACTTACCATCATCATTTGAGAAGAAACATGGTTATGTCAGATACTCAGTAAAAGTAAAAGTGAAACGAACAGGATTTCACAGTGATTATACATTAGAGAAACCGTTTACTGTCCTTCATGCCTTAGATCTTAACTTGGATCCAGAGGCTTTGGTAGGTAAATTTTCATTACCATAGTCCTCTACCTTTTCCTTACTAGACAGGACTATAGGTTTGCTCTCTGCCCTTCTGTTGCACTTGTATGGTATGTGTAGGGTTTTACTGGAAATCCGTCCTATACAGTCATTTTGCCCTTTGGACTTTCCAAAATTAGGTATGTGCATCCAGGAAAAATCATTTATAAGTTATCATAGTTTCATAATTCTTTATCCGGTCCCGTTCCATTTTTAGTTTATAATTTATAATCTTCATTACCGTTAATGATAAAAGCATATGATTATTAGCACATAATAATGTTCATTATGTTGATCAAACAAGTAAATATTTCAAGTCCTTAAGGCTGAAAGGATCATGTTATCATGGAAACATGGACCCTTAAATTTTATGTCTGGACCCTCATTTCTTTTTACCCAGCATGTCTGGGACCCCACATTTCAAAATGGCTGTAAATCCCTGTACATGTGTTGTCAAGTCAACTCTTCCTACAGATTTAGTAATATCAATGTTTTGCACGAAGTATCTACAAATACATGTACCAAAGGTGTGTATGTGATCAGGGTTTTAACTTTTATTTTTTTTAATTTTTATTTTTATTTTTAGGGGATTGGTAGTTGTTTAACTTAGTCATTTTTAAATGAAATTTTGCATACTGTTTATCAACGTTAACGGAGGGGGACTATGTATTGCCTGCCAAGACTGACAACTTATATTCTGTCTTGTTAACCATGCAGGGCTACCATTTGTTCATGACATTATTTGACTTGTTGATTTTGAAAATCTTACATTCACTTTTTTTAAACTAGAAAATTGAATAATAACTTGGTCCATTAACAGTCTACAAGTATTTTGCAAACTTCAGCTAAATAATCTGTTTCATGAATAAATTTGGTTTTGGGGGCCCAGTCCATTTCAGAAAAGAAGTTGCAGTAGTAGTTAATGTCAAAAATCTGTAATATATGGGCCCAGACTTATTTTTAGGAGCCAGGAGTTACTTGGTCCTTACTATTCTTAATTCCAGCTTTTAATAGAAAAATTGTTATATAATACATCAAAACTTGTAAATGACAACAACAGTAGCTCAGTTGGTTGAGTGCTTGGTCCATATGTTTGAGGTCCCATGCTCAATCCCTGGCTGAGGTGTGACCAAGACTTGATAATAGGTAGTAACTGTTCTTTTGCAAAACACTCAACATTTAGAACGAGATCTTGAAAATTGATGCCTCGTGTCACAGCAGGCTTGGCATGTTAAAGAATCCTCCCTTTACATTGCCCTGAGCAAGTATAAATTTATGCCACATTATGTATAGCTGGTGATGTCTCGATATAAGTGAAATATTCTTGAACATGGCGTAAAAACCATTTAGTCAATCAATCAATCATACCAAGTAAATGTACAATGAAAGCCTCAGATGATTTCTGTTCTTAACTTGTAGTACCGTATTAAAATCATGTTGATTTTTTATTAATTTGAAGACCAAATTTTATGTTTATTTTTCAGAGACCAGCTCAAATGCAAGAATCAAAAATGATTTGCTGCTTATGTTGTGCAACAGGCCCAGTAACTGCTGTCTTCCGAATTGATCGTAAAGGATATGTAGCAGGGGAGACAATCCTTCTAAATGCAGAGATACAAAATCAGTCCAATAGACTCGTACATAATACAGAGGTTAAATTAAGAATGGTCAGTCCTAGTAATATTTAAGAAATGACATTCTTTTTTTCGTTATCGATGCAAGTATAAATAACAATGGCCAGTTCAAATTGCATGGCGGCGAAGCATCAATAACGAAAAAAGAATGTCATTTCTTATATTTAAAATCTTCAATTTGAAAAAAACTAAATACGTAATACCTTGTACAAACGATAACAAAACATAGTTCTTCCACTTGCTAAAGTTTTATTGATACTGTACTTCGAGAAAATTAAAATTTCATGTTAAAATCTTATGTACATTAACTGTTGCACATGATAACATTTCTTATTGTATTTAACTGTAAAAAGTTAACGTCAGAAGGTACTTTGTGATTGTAGTGTATTCAAACGCGGTGATTTGACGTAACAGGTTAATGACGTATTTACACGATGACGTCAATTATTATCTATAACACTATGACACACAATTGCTCAAAATTTGTCTTGAAGGAGAAACAATGACAATTGTAAACTAGAAAAACTGTGAGCTACAAGCTCACAAAAATAGAAATTCATTAAATTCAGAAATTATGCCACTTATTATTTCAAATTTGTGAAAACGTTGATATAATTTTATAGTTTCTTGGATCTATTATCAATGAAACTTTTTACTGTATAAACATATTTATATTTCTGCGGTGTACTAATTTTTGTGGTCATTTGTTTTGTGTGAAAATTAATACAGAGTGAAAATTATATTATGCTTCTTGTGTTATAGTGCATGTTTCAAAAACGCAAAAATTTCACTATGTCATGTATGTGGATATGTCTAAATTTCCTATACGGTGAAAATAAATACAAACAAAATTAAAATATGTTTACAGTATTATATCCCATATGAATATACCATTTATCAATGATAGATTTAAAAATAAATATATTCAAAGAGATCAAATTTTAGAATTACAAAGGGTTGCCTTACATCTTTGTTTTGATTTGAGAACTTTTTAAGTTTAAATACTTTATTTGATTTTTAGTTCATCACATTTTTTGCTGGTCATGAAGGGAAGCACACTAGAACAGAATATGCTACAGTAACTAAACTGGAACATGGGTCTATAGAACCCGGCGAATCTGGTATCTGGAGCAACGATGGACTAGTTATACCATCTGTGCCTCCCTCATACTTAGAAGGATGTAACCTCATTGATATCAGATATCAACTTGTTGTAAGTGCTTTTGAGCTCAATTAATTTTGTTGCATGAGTATGTAAGCTTGTGACATAGCACATTATGTATGTATGTGTATTTATGTGAGCTTGTGACATAGCACATCATGTATGTATGTATGTGTATTTATGTGAGCTTGTGACATAGCACATCATGAATGTATGTGTATTTATGTGAGCTTGTGACATAGCACATCATGTATTTATGTGAGCTTGTGACATAGCACGTCATGTATATATGTGTATTAATGTGAGCTTGTGACATAGCGCATCATGTATATATGTGTATTTATGTGAGCTTGTGACATAGCACATCATGTATGTATGTGTATTTATGTGAGCTTGTGACATAGCACATCATGTATGTATGTGTATTTATGTGAGCTTGTGACATAGCACATCATGTATGTATGTGTATTTATGTGAGCTTGTGACATAGCACGTCATGTATGTATGTGTATTTATGTGAGCTTGTGACATAGCACATCATGTATGTATGTGTATTAATGTGAGCTTGTGACATAGCGCATCATGTATTTATGTGAGCTTGTGACAGCACATCATGTATGTATGTGTATTTCTGTGAGCTTGTGACATAGCACATCATGTATGTATGTGTATTTATGTGGGGTTGTGATATAGCACATCATGTATTTATGTGAGCTTGTGACATAGCACATCATGTATGTATGTGTATTTATGTGAGCTTGTGACATAGCACATCATGTATGTATGTGTATTAATGTGAGCTTGTGACATAGCGCATCATGTATACATGTGTATTTATATGAGCTTGTGACATAGCACATCATGTATGTATGTGTATTTATGTGAGCTTGTGACATAGCACATCATGTATGTATGTGTATTAATGTGAGCTTGTGACATAGCGCATCATGTATTTATGTGAGCTTGTGACAGCACATCATGTATGTATGTGTATTTCTGTGAGCTTGTGACATAGCACATCATGTATGTATGTGTTTTTATGTGAGCTTGTGACATAGCACATCATGTATGTATATTTATGTGAGCTTGTGACATAGCACATCATGTATGTATGTGTATTAATGTGAGCTTGTGACATAGTACATCATGTATTATGTGTATTTATGTGAGCTTGTGACATAGCGCATCATGTATTTATGTGAGCTTGTGACATAGTACATCATGTATGTATGTGTATTTATGTGAGCTTGTGACATAGCACATCATGTATGTATGTGCATTTATGTGAGCTTGTGACATAGCACATCATGTATTTATGTGTATTTATGTGAGCTTATGACATAGCACATCATGTATGTATGTGTATTTATGTGAGCTTGTGACATAGCACATCATGTATGTATGTGCATTTATATGAGCTTGTGACATAGCACATCATGTATGTATGTGTATTTATGTGAGCTTGTGACATAGCACATCATGTATGTATGTGTATTAATGTGAGCTTGTGACATAGCGCATCATGTATATATGTGTATTTATGTGAGCTTGTGACATAGCACATCATGTATGTATGTGTATTTATGTGAGCTTGTGACATAGCACATCATGTATGTATGTGTATTTATGTGAGCTTGTGACATAGCACATCATGTATGTATGTGTATTTATGTGAGCTTGTGACATAGCACGTCATGTATGTATGTGTATTTATGTGGGGTCGTGATATAGCACATCATGTATTTATGTGAGCTTGTGACATAGCACATCATGTATGTATGTGTATTTATGTGAGCTTGTGACATAGCACATCATGTATGTATGTGTATTAATGTGAGCTTGTGACATAGCGCATCATGTATACATGTGTATTTATATGAGCTTGTGACATAGCACATCATGTATGTATGTGTATTTATGTGAGCTTGTGACATAGCACATCATGTATGTATGTGTATTAATGTGAGCTTGTGACATAGCGCATCATGTATTTATGTGAGCTTGTGACAGCACATCATGTATGTATGTGTATTTCTGTGAGCTTGTGACATAGCACATCATGTATGTATGTGTTTTTATGTGAGCTTGTGACATAGCACATCATGTATGTATATTTATGTGAGCTTGTGACATAGCACATCATGTATGTATGTGTATTAATGTGAGCTTGTGACATAGTACATCATGTATTATGTGTATTTATGTGAGCTTGTGACATAGCGCATCATGTATTTATGTGAGCTTGTGACATAGTACATCATGTATGTATGTGTATTTATGTGAGCTTGTGACATAGCACATCATGTATGTATGTGCATTTATGTGAGCTTGTGACATAGCACATCATGTATTTATGTGTATTTATGTGAGCTTATGACATAGCACATCATGTATGTATGTGTATTAATGTGAGCTTGTGACATAGCACATCATGTATGTATGTGCATTTATGTGAGCTTGTGACATAGCACATCATGTATGTATGTGTATTTATGTGAGCTTGTGACATAGCACATCATGTATGTATGTGTATTTATGTGAGCTTGTGACATAGCACATCATGTATGTATGTGTATTTATATGAGCTTGTGACATAGCACATCATGTATGTATGTGTATTTATGTGAGCTTGTGACATAGCACATCATGTATGTATGTGCATTTATGTGAGCTTGTGACATAGCACATCATGTATGTATGTGTATTTATGTGAGCTTGTGACATAGCACATCATGTATGTATGTGTATTTATGTGAGCTTGTGACATAGCACATCATGTATGTATGTGTATTTATATGAGCTTGTGACATAGCACATCATGTATGTATGTGTATTTTCAAATCATGGTGATCTTGGGGGTTAGGACATAAAAATCCATGATCTTCTCAAGTTTATGTTTAGAGGCCAAATCTGAATTGATATTTGTGAAATTTGAAGATTTTGTTCTGTCTATACAGTAAAACCTGCGATTGTGACCGTCTCTTTATGAAAAATCCCAAACTTCTGTCTATACAGTAAAACCTGCGATTGTGACCATCTCTTTATGAAAAATCCCAAACTTCTGTCTATACAGTAAAACCTGCGATTGTGACCATCTCTTTATAAAAAAAAAACCAAACTCCTGTCAATAGAGTAAAGAAATGCTATAACAACCACCTCTTTATAAAAATTGTCTGTCTGTACAGTGAAGCCCGCTATAGCTATCACCTGTCTGTAAAGTCCATAATTTTAGGTTATATGGCTAGCCTTTACATAAAGGCTTTACTTTATTTCCTAATTAAGTTTTAATTGTTTATGTTTTCTATGTAAATTTCATGAAATGGTATTTTTTTCATTCTTGATATTTTCTTTAAATGAGTCTGGTTATGACTTTCGTTGAAGATTATCACTAGTAACTTTTAAATGTGTATACATACATGTACAAGAATTTTCAGGTTGAAAAAAAGTATAAAAAAGACAGAAATTTATTTAATGAGACAGACCTAAACAATTCATATCCATGCATGTTAAATTCTCTAAAGTAATATTAACTTTGCATTTATACCTTCCTTGTTGTACAATTTTCTAGTTAAAGGTAGATATAGAAGATACACCTTTTGATTTAGAAGTTCCACTAGACGTCATCATTGGTACTATACCATTACGTTTTGGTACATATGGTATGCCGCCTCTGCCACCGTCCATGATGACACCAGCACCCCCTCCAGCAGTTGATATGGGAGATATAGCACTAGAACATAAAGGTGAACCTCCAGTGATTGATACACAGCCAGCTAGCGCTATGCCATCTGCACGTAAGATATATATGACATTTTGTAAACGAAAAGAATCATTAGAACAATTCAATCATAATAAAGGAAATAGCATTGCAATTTGTAATAAAAATTGCACCAAATTGTATGTTTTAATTTTCTATGCTTCCAAAGTATAAAAGCAGGATGAAACAGCAAAAAGCATGCTTTTTACAATATCCCCACAACTACCGCCTGGTTGACATGTTGATTTTAATCTTATTATTAATTTGACCTAAGGCTTTTTTTGCCTATGGATGGCCATATGCGACCGTTAATTTTTATGAATTTAAGTATGATGGATTCAATATATTTTCCATTTTTACAAGACATCCTAATACATTAGTGAAGTGATGTTATTATTTGTGTGTTATAAGTTGTATATTTTATAGTAGGTCTATTCAGAATACTGGTAAAACTTGTATAGCGCTTGTACGCTAGCGCTTGTTCCTGAATTCAGTTTACAGTTTGTTTTGTATTGTATTATTTGTATTTAATGATTAATAAATATTGTTATTATAAAACTTGTTGTACTTACTTTATTGGTTCAGACAGTTTTTGGTAATAAATTGTTCGAGGCTAGTAAAGAAAAATCATAATTTTGGACCAGTGATGAAAAGCATTGTGGTAAATCAGTTGAATCCTATTTATCATGAACTTGGATATCTAAAACAATAAGTTTGATTATCTTGAACTTGTGGGTGATTATTATACCCGAAGTGTACAGTATCTTACCAAAACCCTTAACATTTATATATTTATTTATTTTATGTTGTAATTAGCGTCAGTGTTTTCACAGTACTTTTAATTTCTTTTGTAGCACCTCCTTCTTACCAAGAATGTGTATTTGGATCTGTAACTGTCAACAGTCCTGCCAAGGGGGAAGAAGAACCCAAAGCAGCTTTCACCTACACCCCTATTTACACCTACTATAATTATGGACCAAGTCAATAAAAAATGGACTGTTTCCAAGGACCCACACAGAACAGTACTATATGGCATGTTTGAGCTGGTATTAGCTGCTTAAGCATTTACAGGGTACAAAGTTGTAAGATTTAAGATGTTACAAGGTTAAAAGTTGTGAGATTATATGAGAAACAAAAGATCAAGTTGTAATTTACACTGCCATCCATAAACTATTATTTATTTTTAAAACTGGTTGTATCATCACAGACTGAAAATTTTCTGAAAATTGAACGTTTGAAAACATCAATCTGCTAAAACTTGGTGTTTTTCAGCTAAAGTAAAGTTTTTATCTTGAAAAATATTTTCCCATTTGTTAAATTAAAAAATCCACGGAAACTCTATTACCAAAAAAAAAAAAAAAACAACAAAAAAACAAAAATTAGAAAAAAGAAAACCATTTTTGATGCACACATTTAGGTCAATAAGTAAAATTTCTCACTTTCAAATACACAAACCGTAAATACAATATTTGAATTCTATGAATGAAATTGGACTTTATGATGATAATATAAGCCTGTGGCAAATATAGATTTGTATAGTTATTTATGGATATGGCAGTGTATGAGAAAATAAATGATCAATTTGTATGTATGAATGACCTCTTACTTATTGACCTCTGAATTTATACTGAAGATTGAGATGCCACACTTTGACACACCTCTGAGTATTCAATTTTTTTAGAAGTTGCAAGGTGATAGTATGACCTCTTGATTTTTGTCCCTTAATACAAAAATGTATATATGGCGTATGGTGTATGGTGTATACTCTTCATAATTGATGGTTCTTCATAATAGGCATGACAAACTTAATATCTGTGTATACAATATATTTTTTGTTATAGGTTTATAATTGTAGTTGAATATTGGAACTTTTGGGTTGTTATCAGCCAACATTTTGTAGGCCACTCTGCATCTTGGAATGTAGCTATATGATATGATTATTACCTCCCTTTATAATTTCCTGTAAAAACATCGAACATTTAACATACATGTTTTCGTTGTTGAATGTTGCTTAATCATTGCATCAGCAAATTTTTAGCTATTTGCGATGAAAACTACTTTATTATTATCTATGGATTAATTTATGAACAAGTTCGTTTATGCATGCTAAGTGCAAGTGTGTTTAATGGTCTGCCTTGTTCCAGGGCATACTGAGGCAACTTTAAGATGCTAGTTCACCAAGTCAGTATGTCGCAGACAAGCTTATCACTCTCAAGTCACATTATACTGACACCGGATGAACCAGTAAAGGCCAACGCCAGGAAAATTCACTTTCTCATGTAGTCTGAGCGGGACTCAAACTCACAGCGGTGAGAGACCCTGGATTTGTAGATTGGGGTCTTATCCATTAAGCCACCAGGGCCTCCCTAAAATTTGAAATAATAACTCCATACAGGTACAAATGGATGATTCTATTGAGGGAATTATACATGTAGAAATGACTGCTTGTTTTTTACATGAACAATGTTATAACTTTTTTTTAATAATTTTTGAGTTACTACATATTGTTGTTTTCATTACCTCAACTGACTGTAGCCAGCTGAGCTCAAAGCATGACTGCTGTTACTATATATAACAAAATCTGGTGAATGGTTCATAAAGCTTTCGCAATATGCGACACTTTTTATAAATTGCAAGAAAAAAATCAACTTTAAATAGTAAAAATGTCCTGGAAGACTTAAAATTTCTACTCTTGTTAAAAATTTGCGACAAAAAAATTTGAACCAGTGTGGGATCTGTTAACCAATTTTGTTAAAATTTAATGTATTTATATAATAAGTACATTATATAGATGTATATGCATTCAGCAAATATAAAATGCTTTTCCAAAATATTTTATTGGCTCATAAATGGCAGAATATGCAGAAAGATACAATATGTAGTTTATTTTTAAAAAAATGTCTTTTTGACTTAATTTACAATGAATGCAGCCAGTTTAGCATCACAGACCAATGAATGCAGTCATTTTAGCATCACAGACCCTGTTGGTATACTTTTGTGGGAGATTTTAGTTGTATTTGTAGACAATATCAGAGGTTTCAAAAAAAGCCAGCAAGGTAACATAAGTTGTATGCTACTTGTATGGATTAGATTTTTTGTCGTCTTTCACTACTGGTAAGTTCACATATTGTGAATATGCTTCGCAATACATTTCGATATTACTCCATACTTGCTGCTTACTTGAGGACAATTGTCACCTACTTTAAAATTTACTGAAAGGGTTGCACTTTACATCAACTATGAAAATATGCCCTTTACCTGGAAGTACAGTAGCAGAAATTGTGGAAGTGCATGGCCTAGTGGTTAAGGCGTTGGACTCATGATTCGAAGGTCGTGGGTTCGATCCCTGGACCGGGCGATGTGTTGTGTCCTTGAGCAAGACACTTAATTTCATGTTGTTCCAGTTCACTCAGCTGAAAAATAAATGAGTACCAGCAAAATGCTGGGGGTTAACCCTGCGATGGACCGGCGTCCCATTCAGGGGAGAGTCTTGTACTCTCAGTCGCTTAACGCCACCGAAACCGGGATAAGCTCCGGCCTGATGGGCCTAATGGCTCGGGACAGACTTTAACTTTAACAGTAGCAGAAATAGCCTAAATATTATTTCAATATGTTTTATACAAGCATGTTTTATTTTATACAAGAATGTTTTAAATTTTAAATAATAATAATAATTTTAAATTATTTTTTAAATTATTTTAAATTAAACTACTTAACTACAATTTACATGTTAGTTTTATTCTTAACTATGACCAGTGTCAAATGCTGCATGCACGATGCAACAATTTATTTTAGCTCAATTTACATTATGTCTGTTTTTGAGGTTGAATCTGAATTGTGAATCATCATATTTACAAACACAAGCAATTTACTTTTTACAATTTATATTTAGCTCATATGAGCTTTTGCTATGTTGAATTGTCTGCCATGTCTGTAAACTTTTTCATTTAAACAACTTTTTCTTCAGAGCCAGTAAATCAATGGCAATGAAACTTGATTGAGATTTTCACTGATTTGAGCCCTTTCTAGTTTGCAAATCATGTTGACTTTGACCTGCATTCAGGGTCACAGCATGACAGCAGCCTCCATTAGCAAGTCCTCTAAAATTACCAGTATATTGTCCATTGTCCCAAAATGAAAGGCCTAGAAGCTATCTCTACCAATATTGTGAATTTGGTTGACCTTGACCTTCATACAAGATCACACTGACCTTAAATAGTAAAACATTTAAACATTCTGTCGTCTATAAAAACCTTAAAAGATTAAAACTTCTTATATAACACCAGTCCATGAAACCCTACCAAGTGTATAGCTGATTGTCCTTGGCCTTCATGAAACCCTACCAAGTGTATAGCTGATTGTCCTTGGCCTTCATTCAGCATCATTAGATTAAGAAGTATTTAATTTGCAAAAACCTTTGCATATGTTTTAAAATACTACTAGAGATATTGGAGTATAATGACATGTTTACAGGTGAGCAATAAGGCCCATAAGTCCATTGTTGATGTTTAAAATTAGCAGAAGAACCATAATTCAGTTGATACTTGTTTTTTAGTATATTATACCCATTGTTGTTGTTATTGTTGTTGCCGGTGATGATGATATTTGCTTTGTACTATGTATTATACATTTTGTTTTTTCCATGTTTTTATTTGAAATTCCTGAAAAGTTGTCTCATTTTTGTTCAATTTTTACTTTATTTTTTCACAAGAATCTGTTTGCTGTTTTTATTATATGTTTGAAATATGTGTCTATTTGATAAAAATTGATTGTTCATCAAAATACAAGCATTGTTTTTATATGGATAAGGGACATTGATATTTATATTGTTTATTTTTATTTTTAAGGGACATTGATTTTAAAAGGGGGTGTTTTTCATTCTGTATTGTAAGATCTTCAAATTAAGTTCAAAATACAATTTGCCAACAAAACATAACACACACACACACACACACACACACACACACACACACATATATATATATATATATAGGTGCTAGTGAAACAGTTGACCACAATTATGGTTAAGGTTTTTTTCTTACTTGATCAGTTCTTATACAGAACGAATTTAACAACATTTAAGACATTTTATTAAATACAGTTGAACTGTTAGTATTATTATAAGTGTTTTCTAGTCATCTTCTGTATAAAACTTTGACTTGAATTCTATAATACAACTGAACTGTCTTCAACTTTTTGTTTATGTTTTTATTTATATATACTGATACTTAAACTGGGATGAAGTGTATTTTGTTTGAAATTATTTCCTTACAAGATTCAATTAAATGATTACCAAATATAATAATGAATTCTTACCTGGTTTTATAAAAGCTTACATTGAGATACATTGTATGTAATTGTTTATACAGAATTTTTCTTTACAAAAGATAAAATTGAATCAAATCGAATTAATAAAATAACAGTTCTAGAATTGAGGATTTTAATTTGTTTTAGAGATATGCAATATTTTTAATCATATTGCAATAACTAAAATCCTGCTCAATGAACGGATTTTACTGTTGACTTGTATAGATACAATCATGTATATTGTAGATACGAGTACTGTAAACATGTATTTTTGCAGTGTACTAATTTTCACTTATTTCGCGGTTGTTTGTTTCGCGTGAAAATTAATACCAAGCGAAAATTATATTATGCTTATCGTGTTTAAGTGCATATAAAAAAAAATGCAAAAAAAAAAACTTTGTGGATATGTCATATACCTCGAAAATAAATACACTCTAAATTGAATATGTTTACAGTATATTGTTAAAGCTCTATAATACTATAGTTATTTGTTGAAAAGCCACTATTCTTGTCTGAGCTTTAAGCCTCATGTTACATTATTTTATACTCAATATATGTATTGTGATTTTATTTATATATTATAGAGAGATATACATTATCTATTGATATATACATATGGCTTAATATGATATATGTTTACATGTACTATGTTAACTGTTTTGTGTGTATATTGTGTTGTAGTAAATATAAATTTTTGCAGGTGTTTCTATCAACATGCAGACTCTGATTTGTAAAAGATTTTAAGAATTAGTTTTGTAACTATTGTAGTGTATGCAACACAAAAACACATTGAATTGTGAATTGTTGCCTGTTGGTACTTTGTTATAAAAATTCCACTGTGGAAGAAAATTCAGTTATAAATTACTTTTTGTTGTTAAAATGTACTGGTAGGTTTTGATGTTGAAAAATGTTAAAAGATAATAATTACTAGGGATGTGTGCAATATACTGAAATTTATGCTGTTGTATGTTTGTGAAATCATTCCTGTTTTAACAGATAGAAATTTGGACATGCTGGTTGTGTTGTGAAATCAATCAAATCAAACCTCGTTATTAATATTTTGATATTTGCTATAACTTGTTTAGTAATCACTTAACAATCAGTTTGTGAAATAATTAATCCATGTCCAGTCAGACTGATTTTCTGTTTCTGTTTAGTTTTTTTGTTGAAATGTCCTTCTTTATCACATTAAATCTAGTAAAGGTGAACAGTATTTCTGAGTTCAGTCGGATTTGGTTTACATATTGAATTTAAAGTTGAATTATTTGTACATTGTTAAATAACAGTATAATAATTTTATTCTATTGTGTGGTGCATTTGATAAACATGGGTTAGTATTACCCATTACTGTTGCTATGGCAGTCTACAGCGGGAAGAGATAAGCTAGAATATAGTGATGTGCAATATTATCGGTATACCAATATATATCACAGTATGATTTTCCGATACATATGTATTACAATACGACTGTCCAGATTCCATAATACAGATATGTACATTTATCAAATTGAGTAAAGTAGATGATGTATGAAATTGTCTTAGTACTTCATATGATCCAAAATATAACACATAAACGCATTATGTCACATAAAAAGCTATCGAGATATGGAAAAGGCATCCTTAGCAACATGGTATTAAAACAAGATGTCTGGCGATGTACATACAACAATGATTTGATAGTTATATACATAATGTTATTTTTTTAAAGGTCTTTATTTTTTTCACTTTTGAAATAATATATTGTGATACATATTGCGATACAGCATCTGTGTATCATATTACATCACGATACGAAAATTTTAATAATGCCCATCCTTTCTAGAATTCATTATACATGTACACCTTATGTAGATTTATTACTTGTCAGTGTCTTGTTGTATTTAAATGTTTTGTTTTGTTTTTTCTATAAGTAACATATACACCTTTGTTTTTACAATAATTACAGCTATCATGACCCTCTATATAGAGACCATCTGTACATTAAGACCAGTATTCTTTTGCTTCGTAATTGAACAAAAATAACCTGTATATAAAGACCATGTGTCTATTTTAAGTCCTGTTGATGGTTTTTATACATAGGTTTTGCTGTATAAATGTATGAATTGCATTATTAATAAAAACAATTGAAAATATTTGATAGTTACATTTTCATTTTTCCTCTACTGAGTGGAGTGGAGTAATGGTGTTTACACCCCAGTCAAGATTATTTTACTTACAGCAGTTTTAATTATAACAAGCGATCAGTTCATGGATGGTGGAGGAAACCAGAGTACCCTGAGAATACTACCAACCTTTCTGCAAGTGAACAGGCAAACTTTTTCACACTAGGATCTGTCCCGACTTGGATTCGAACCTAGGTGGTGAGAGTGGCTGTGATCTGTAAGCACACACTTTAGACCACTTGGCCACTGAGGCCCCCAACTAAGTACAAGTAACACCCTCCAGATGTGCGGGCGGACTGCCAGGGTTGTCGGAGGATGTTACTATAGGGTGGTCTACCTTGTGGTAGATGGAACAACTAAAACTTCAGTTATTCTATTTACATCTTTTATTCATCGCCATAACCATGTTACTCTCCTTGTCTCTCCGACTCGCTCTCTCTTTTTATATTCAAATATACAATTCTTATATACATGTAAGTTGACAACCAGAAACACCCTAATGGTTTCAATAACATATGGTGTAACTTTGATGTTTTGCTCAAAGCACAATATTTTTGACATTTTCAAAAGAATAAATAAACTAGTAAATAAAACATAAATAACTGATATTAATGTGATAATGCCTAAAGGTCATTACTTTGACCAACATGACATGCCTGTTTTCTAATTACCACATTAAGGGTTTTCTTAAGATTTCTTATGTTCCCCAAAGGGATTAACAATGTTGATATGATAACTCCTACCCCTTAATGCCTATTTATCATAAAATTACATCAGATATCTATATAATAAATTAATGTTTTATATGGGAAATTACTGATTAACAATTATAAAACTACTTTTGTTAATTGAACTGAACTAGATTCTAAATTAATAAATATTGTTTTGTATAATTCTAATGAAATGTGGCATATTCAAAATCATTCATTTTTACTCTGTGACACAAGGAAGGTTTGGTCATATGTTCAATATGAACATCAGTAGAACACCTAATTAAATATTCATGATATTGGACATCAATGATCTTCACATTGATGATGTTTGAATTGACATCATTAACATAGTTGAGCAAGTTCTATGACTAGTATAAAGGCCTCCTATATTGTATTGTACCATTTGTTAGTTTAGCAGAACCTGCCACAAAGAAATGTCAACCAAAACCATTGTCATCAGAGATTTGTTTAATTGCATATACAGAAGCGGATATAAAATGAAAAATCTGAAAAATGAGCTAACCATGTAACAAAACAAATCTATAAATAGAAAAAACCCGGATAAATGGCCATTCCAAGCTTTTTATACCCCCTGCAACAAATAATTTTATGGTATTAAAACACAATTTTGGGAGAAACTGAAATCTGGCCTTTGTGATGCAATACATCAGTAGCTCTGATATGTAAACTTTATGTTATATTATTCTGCTGTCAGAACCATTATGATGTTTTGCCAGGCATGGATGACATGAAAATACCTGTTAAATTTTTTTTTTGTCTAATATTGAAAAAAATTACAATAGAATATAAATCATAGTATATATCATGAGATGATGATACTTTTGCTATGATTTCCCTGTGATGATATGATTGATAAATCATTTTAAATATATACATTTTGTTAATTTTTAATGGTGTGTATTATTATTATAATCATGTCTTGTTGTTTATTTTTTAGCTTTTTAGATATGGATCGCCAAGAAATCCAAATGAAACACAAGGTAGTCCAATCAGAGGTGGAAAATACAAAATCTGTCCAAGCACAAAATTCTAAGTCGTAGGGATGGTTGTTTTACAGGCACGCGTTTATGCTACAAAATCTTTTTACTAAGCACCTAAATCACACTGAGCACGCGTTAGGGACGCTAAAACGTGCAAAAACACAGCACTTTTGCGGCATTTTATTTCCATACTTTATCTCTATTTAACTTAAAAAATGTCGCTGTCTCAAGCACTTCCAATTTTCCTCTGTGGATTTTTGTCTATTCCACTCGCATTTATGCTGAATTTATTTCACGAAATGAGGAACCCTGTGTTGGTGCTAGTGGCAGGCACTTTGTCATTGTCTTTAGTTATTGCAATTCCATTTGTCTTCAAGAAAACAAGGAGACCCCAACATGACAGCTTTTATTATGGTAAGAAAATCGTACTGAGCATAATGGGATACTTAATATATTCAGAAAATGTAAACTTAGTGAAAGTAGGTAACTTAATCCAAGTCAATAGATGTAGCAGACAACTATCATCACCTTGCTGAGTTTAATAAAACCACTGATGCCCTTTATGCTCCTCTGACTGTTTATGTTTTTTGTTGTTATGTCTTTAGTCAAATATATCAAATTGATCAGATAAGCATGTAACAACCATTATGGTAGCTCAATTGATGAATCACCGGTCACAATGTTCCGACAAAGGCCCGGCATGTTGAATAAGATGCAAAAAGAATGAAAAAATCATGGAATTTGACCAAGAAATTAATTTTTGAGAATTTTTAAAAAATATATGGTTTTATATGAAATAAAGAAGGATTTTACAAAGTGTCCGAATATATATGGCACCACTCTGTAGTACGTCATTAGTTGGCTTGGCGCTGCTTTGGTAATGAGATGGCAGCCAGTGTCGGAACTTTGTAGGCGTGGTCCGCGAAACATCAATTGGTAGATCACTCACTAGATGTATGTGGGAGGTCATAGGTTTAAACCCTAGTCAGGGTCTAACCAAGAAATGCAAATATATAGTGACTTTCGCCAAGCACTGGACATTTAAAAATGAAAGACACAGGGTCCTTTTGAAGAGACCTTAAAAACCTAGTCATGGCAGGCATAGCACGTGAAAGAACCTTTCCTGCACATTGCCATGAGAGCACTGCATAGGTAAAATTTTTTGCCACTTCGCCTATAACTGGTGATTTCTCTATATAAGTGAAATATTCTTGACTGGGACCTAACACCTCATTCAATCAATCAATGAACATGTAACCAGTTTAGTTAGGAACATTATTTTTATCTTTTCAGTTTGGAGTATTTTTACATTCAGTTCAATGATAGACATGGTGTTAGCTCTAGAAAATGATGGTATAATTAACAGTGTAATGGGGTTTTATTTACAAGAGGGCGAGCCTTATCTTCAGACTGCCCATGGAACATTTATATGTTATTGGGATGCCATAGGTCATATGTTGATGTATGTGGTTATATTATCTTCTGATGGTTTCAAGTAAGTAGTATTTATTAATATGAAAATAGGCATTGCCTATCCCGGGAAATGTCCAAATTTATTATCGGGTTATTGTGCACATACACACACATACACACACACCCAAAAAAGGGATGGCACACATTGTTTTGTCTCACCAAATACTAGTGGGACTGACTATAGTTAACTACCGCCGAGTTCTTGCGTCATCTTTCAATCATGTTCTGTTACACAGAACTGAGTTTTGGTATGATCTTTCCAGGGACACAAAAGGCTATTCAATTACCCAATATAGTGAATATACTAATCCATACCACGACAACATTCTCACGTTGTAATGTCTTCTCATCTTGAATCACTTTTTACCATACCATGTGAATAATTTAATCTACTGATTTATGGATTGCATAAATAACTACTCCTGTTTCTTAAAACAAGAATACTCGTCGCGAATAGCTGAAAAATTGCTGATGTGACGTTAAGCAACATTCAACCAATTAAAACAAGATGTGTATCATATCACAGTTCAAGATTGCCCCATTCAAATAATGAAGCAGTTATACCAATGAAAAACAAACATACTAATCCATGTCCAAATCACAATCCGGGAGTAAAGTAAAAAAAAACTTTGAAACTGACAAGTTAGGTTAAACACGCGAACTTCCACCAGGGAAGTGAGACCGAGTTTTCTGGAAGGATAAGCACCTTCTGTTAGCTAGCTACACCGGCCACGTGTGTAATCAATATTAAGTGAAGAACATGGAACTAAAACATCCAGGTCAATATTGGACACAGAGACATCAAACTTGTCAACAATACAGTGATGATGGTCATAAAACTTTTTGCCGAAGGCCCTGATAAGCCTAGGCTTGCAATATCCCTTGGTCAACAATCTATTCTGTTTGTGACCGCCTTGGTTGCTCAATGGTATAGCATCCTCTTGAGAGTGGAAGGTTTTTTGGTTCCAACCTGACTTGTGTTATACATGACAATACTTCAAATTTGAGTTACTGCTTCCTCATTTTGCAAGCCACATTTGGCTTAAAGGATAGATTATCGACTGGTTATAGAATTATATTAATTGGGAGTGGAATGCTTGTCTGTGACTCTGTTAGACAGCACCTTTAACCCACAACCCGATATTAATACAGTGGTATGAGGGTAAGCTCCTCTTACACTTTCAACATTCACAGGCATATAGTACCATGATGAGAATTTTCTAAAGCACAGACCATTGCAAGTGACAAATGATATGATTAAAACTTGACAGGCTTGTACCGAAATAATGTTAATTTTAGCCCATCCCCTTTAAGTTTCACTGCATGAAGCCCCAGCCCCAGAGAGTTGAAAATGCTTTTTCACTTATATCGAGACGGTTAATTCTAGGATGGTGGGTTGGAGTTTTTTTTACCCCAGTCAAGATTATTCATTATTCACCTAAATTGAAATGAAACATTCTGGGATGATATACTAGAAAGATGGTGCTTTAAGATTTATATTGAAATGGTCGCTTATGTGGATGGTGGAGTGGAAATTATACCAACTTTTTTTTCGAGAACCAAGTCTGGGATATTGAAGAAGGTAATGTTGATTTTACCCTAGTTAAAATTGGTATATTCATTCCGAGAACTAAATTATTGGAATCCCCTGCCAGCATCAGTAGTCCAGTCGCCATCCCTGGATGTTTTCAAAGAGTCAATTCAGACCTTACCTAAGTGGATCTCAACTAAAGTCAGCTGCTAAACTCAACATGAATGTTTTATTATTGTTATTTTCATCACAACTTTTTGGGACAGCGGTCCATCTCATTGCACAACATGTACAGTTTTCTCATCAGTTATGTCCAAGTTAGATTTTTGATGAGTGCAGTTATTGTAGTTGAAGTCAGTTCTAGTCAGCACCTTAAAGTCAAACTGGTCCAGCTCGATCAGCTGATCATGATATCCACCAGCTGTCCACGTCACATGTAAACAAACAAGAGGATTTGTCAATATTTACATTAAATTCGGAATAAATTCAATAAATTTTATCTGTATTTTCATAAAAATGATTATTGGGACGAACTGTTAATTAATTCTTTTGAAAAACGCATTTTATTATTTTTCTTAAAAATCGATCGTTTGTGAAAACGTCTTTCCCGTCCTGACGAACGCCATTTTTGTTTACACTGCATTCAGCGAGGGTCACAGATGCACTCAAAATTTTGATTCAATTAAGTAATTATATGTGAAAAAGAGTTACCGTAGAAGTCGTATACTGTGGTTATGCTAACCTCGTAATAGTTTTGTGTCAGGTAACTATGGTTATCGATTTATCTAACTTGAAATCGGCAATTTTGTATCTTCCCGCATTGTATACTGTGTGATCATGGTTGATGCACGTGGGAAAGTCGGTCGCTGATTGGCTTACAGTGGTTATCGATCTGAATTGAACTTTGACCCAATCAAAAGAAATCACGTCATCGCGAATCTTGAAACGCTACACTTGGAGATCAGCCAGAACGGCGAAAGAAACGTAAATATTTGGTATTCGATCAACCTATTTAAATTATTACTTGTTTCAATGAATTATTTTCACGATAATCGTTTCTTGGTTTCATTTCTGATGAACGAGACGGGCGAGATTTTCCCCCATATGGAGCTCACTTCCTGTCGATTTGACCCCTTCAATGGCCTTGAGAAAAGTGAGAAAAGTGGTGCACGCGCGGCGTCAAATGATTTGGACGTACGGTCTATAGAATTTTTCCACAATTTTCTATGACGTCATAATACATACGTGTTACCTATAGACGGGAAATTCCCGGCGCTGTGCGCCGGGACATTTCCCGTATTAATCTGTAATTATTTATGGCTCTTGCTGGGCTGTATTTGGGCCGATATTGGGCCCCATTCACAATAATTTTTTTTTCACTTTTCACAAAAACAAAGGTAATTATCACAATTAAAAGATAAACTATACTAAAAAAAGACCTCAAAACTGGTCAAATAAGTTTCAATGAATAAAAAAATTCATGTCACAAATCAATTTGGAAACAAATAAAACTACCAGGTAATAAGTAAATATGTTTTAACCAGTCTTTTTAGTTTTGTAACAGAGTATTTGAGTATTTTTTTATTTCCACAATTATGGATATTTGACTGTTGTCACTATTCACAAAAGATATAGAGAAGGCCCTGATCTTACATTCTTCTTTTTCAGTTTGGGCTACCGTACAGGTATATTATATTGGGCTGGATCAATCGGTCATAGCATGCTAGTATTCTTAGGTGGAAACTTTGTAGGTATGTAAAATTTAAATATTACAGAACATTTTTTTCTATGATGCATTATAGTATCTTGTAGGAACTTGTATAGATGCTTTTCTGTCATTCTTCCAGCATGAAGGTAAGCATTGGGTTGAGCATGAGGATGAGCTTTGAGGTAGTAGCATGTGATTTAGCATGAGTGTTAGTATGAAAGGACAATGTGATGGAACATGAGAGTAAGCACTGGATTTAGCATAAGGGTAAGCACTATTGAGCATGAGGGTAAGCTTTGGATTGAGCATGAGGGTAAGCATTGGATTGAGCATGAGGGTAAGCTTTGGATTGAGCATGAGGGTAAGCATTTGGGGTGAGCATGAGGGTAAGCATTGGGTTGCCCATGGGGGTAAGCATTGCATTGCCCATGAGGGTAAGCATTGTATTGTTTATGAGGGTAAGCATTTAGTTGAGCATAAGCATTGTGTTGCCCATGAGGGTAGGCATTGGGGAGAGCATGAGGGTAAGCATTGGGTTGAGCGTTAGAGTAAGTGTTGGATTGAGCATGAGGGTATTGTCCATGAGGGTAAGCATTCAGTTGAGCATGAGGTAAGCATTGGGTTGCCCATGAGGGTAAGCATTGTGTTGCTCATGAGGGTAGGCACTGGGGAGAGCATGAGGGTAAGCATTGGGTTAAGCATTAGAGTAAGTGTTGAGTTGAGTTTGAGGGTATTGCTCATGAGGGTAGGCATTTGGGAGAGCATGAGGGTAAGCATTGGGTTGAGCATGAAAGTAAGTGTTGGGTTGAGCATGAGGGTTAGCATGGGGTTAAGCATGTAGGAAAATATTAGGTTGAGCATTTGGGTGAGAACAAAGGTAAACATTAGGTTGAGCATGAGATTTACCTTTAGGTTTGGCATGAGAGTAAACAGTTACATGTATATATGTTTGTCTTTAAGCATGTTCTTAAAATCATATTTTTACACAATGCCATTGAAATCACTTGTATATACATGTATACTGTATTACTTACCGGTACAGTATTCAATCTAGAAGGGGCACTTGCACCATTGGTCCAAAAGTAATAATTTTGTCCTCCAAAGGTAGTGTCAGTGGGCCAACCATGGACAGTCTTATTTGAGTCTTGAGTAAATCTGGTTTTACCTCTCTCTCTTTCATAACATATATTGTTTCTTTGAATTACCGTAAACCAACTGGTTATAGGTTGCAAGATAAGATATGGCATGCATTAATAAAATGCCACGGATGTTTCAATACAGATGTTTTTAAATGAAATGGCTCAAGTTATTATGTTGACCCCATTTTTAAAAGCGTGGCTCCTATTTTTTAAGACATGGGCCAGGATAACTTCACTCCTTACTTATAATAAAAAATCATCTCTGAAATTCACAATTTCATTCATTCGTTCGTTCGTTCGTTCGTTCGTTCGTTCGTTCGTTCGTTCGTTCGTTCGTTCATTCATTCATTCATTCATTCATTCATGCATTCATTCATTTATTCATGCATTCATTCATTCATTCATTCATTTATTTCATTTTACAGGAAAGTTTGGTGTAAAGTGGGGTGTGTTTATAAATATACCATACTTAGTGATTCCACTTGTGGCTGGATATAAGATGTTAAATAAAAAACTAGAGAGTAGATCAGTAAGTGAAATATTCTTGAATGGAACATAATACCTTTGCATCAATATACCCACTTACCAACCCTTTCTTACTTCATCTTTCCTTTATCATTTTAGTGTGTTGAATTTTCTGTATAGTTTTAAATCATTTATTTGGTGTCCAATTTTTGTGGGATGGTAAATTTGTAGTCTCGGTTTTAGGTAAGCTTGTAATGTATATAAGCAGGCAGTTTAATCTACCATAATCCGCTTCACGGTATATGTGATTTCCCCATCCTGATTTAACAGTTCATAACTTGATGAATGATTAAAAAACAAATATTAGTCATTTATTTGACCAAGGTGCTGAAGTGAAACTTAAGCTACTGTTAATAGCATCAACATTTATTTTGAGTTTAATGTTTTAATTTACCATCAAAGTAAGACATATACAGGTAATAACAATTAAATCTTATTTTCTATTTCAGATGGTACGCAGAAATTTTGATATTTTCAGTAAACCTGCTGATGTCGGGTTTTTGGTATGTTTGATATTTTTATATTGGCTATTTGGAGTTGCTTGTTTTAGAGCATTTGTAAGTATGGGTACTAGTTACATAGAGTTAGTAATGTCTAAATGATAATCAAAAAGACAAAATGGATTAATACATTAATACAATGTAATAAGAATTTTCAGTACAATTTTGCATTATAAATATACATCAGCATCAAATAAAGCTGACTGTAACATTGTATTATAACAAGTACACCATAGTTATACCCTATGTAAACGAAGTTTAGGAAGGTATATAGGAATCACTCTGTCTGTCTGTCTGTCTGATTGTCTGTCCCAATATGGTGTTCTCTCCATATCTCCCATTTCTGTGGACAGATTTTGATCACACTTGGCACAAATGTAAACCAACATGAGATGATGTGTTGCATACCAAATTTATGTGCATAAGTCAAAGGTTATGGTTAGGAGGTCAATGTTGGGAGCTTTCAAATGTATTTCGCTGTCAAGAGACAGTTCTAGTTTAATTTGTGTTTAAGAGCCACATGTTCTATCTAATTTAGTTCTTATTGATGTTACCTCGGAAACCTTTGACCTTGTGGTCAATGCATACAGAAAAATTATCCAATCACCATTTACCATGTTGTTTAACGAGGTTGAAACAAAAATGAAATTGACTTGACAACAATGTAAAAACTACTTGCCGATGTCAGCTAAGATCATTTATTAGAATGGCTGTTCTGACAACGGCCGACAATCGATCGTCTGCGATAATCATGACATCACTACTAGAATGTTGTTAATATTAGTTAGTCAGTTTGTAAGACATTGAGAGGCCTTAGGGTTGAAGGCTAATGCTGTAACTGCTTTACCACTACGATATGTAAAGGTGTTATTATATTGTAGTTAAGTTATGACCTGTATATTTCAGGCTGTACTTGGCTGTTTGGCCGATGTAACACAAAATTACCTCAAGTATTACGAACCATATCTTACAGATCCTACTCAGTACCCTAAAATGCAGGTAAGTTGGATTTATAACTCCTGTTCCACATAATAATGTTTGTGTGGGATGTTTGCAAAAATGTTAACATCACAAATTTCTGAAATGATGTTTTGATGGAAGAACTTAAACTGATACATTTCCATATCCATTGAAAATACTTGTTCTGCACAAACATTAGGTGGCATCATTTGGTATAGCGGCAAACCCCATTAATCAACACAAAAATTCTGAATAATTTCAGATTTCCTTATATGCCCAAAGTACATGCTAATGGCAGTAACAAAATTTATTTTTGTTGTCAAGCTTTGTCATTTAAGTTGATTTAAACTTTTATATTCCAAATACAAATATTTTTGTTGTTTGAGTCTATTAAAATACTAAAAGATCTTTCTATCAGGAATAAAATACCTATAAAAGTAGCAAAAGTAGAATGTATCAATGTTTTTTTTTTAGCTCTGTTGTATAGGCAAACACCATTTCACTGTCTGCTTGATCTTTTATTTGAATATTTATCTTGAACCAGTTCATTGGTTTATAGGGAACACAAGTTAGTGTTTATTTTGTCTGCATTATGAGAAACACTTATTTCAAACTTATCTGTATGTAGAAATAATAGTCAAGGGTTAAAAGACAGTAAGAAAAATATTCATCCAAATTTAGGTGCTATAGGTGTAAGCTCGCACATTGTACATGTATTAATTGGGAATCCTACCACTATTTATGTATTGATTGTACCTTTCTATTTGAATATTTCTAATGAAAGGCCAAGTGGACAGTTCAGTGTTGTTTGTCTATAGATACAGATTTAGTGAAATAATTGAATGTGTTTATTTTAATTTCAGATGTTGGTTTATTTGTTTTACTTTGTACCATTTTATGTGTATACAATTAAAGCCATTGTTAATGGTGAAAATACCTCGGGGATATGTGATTGGGCTGTAATACATGCTGGAGCAGCAATACAGGTGAGTGCTGGGTAGCAATATCTCATATCCCATGGCAATTGTGTAATTACCTTTGGGGATGGTGAAAATAATTCTGATATAGGATTTGGCTAAAATACATGCAGATATAGAAGCATGCAGTTCAGGTGATTTTGTTACGGCTTTAAAAACTACCTTCTGCCTTTTTAATAGGGACAAATTTAATCTACATGTAGTTTCACAGATTTGCTTGTTTTTCACTGTTGTTTTTTGGGAATACCAATGGTCTTATTGGGAAAGTTTAGTCATTTTTCTCTAGGGAAAGCTACCTTTATTCAGCACTACATTGGAGGTTGACAATGGCAGATACATATTTTTTTATGATTTGCTGTCTTTGCAGACCTGTTACATGGTAGGAGTAAGGTATCCCATGACACACCTTTGTGGATGTTGATAATAACACTTTGATATCTGTAGTTAACCCCCTCCCCTCCACACACACTCATTATTAAAAAAACATACTTATTTGTAGTTAATGAACATGTGTATAGAAATAGATATGTAATGGTTTTTAAGTATCAAATTTTTAAGATTGGGGTATAAAATACAGACCTGTACATATCTTAGTTGAATTGTCTCCACACATATATTTGTTGAATTGTCTCCACACATATCTTTGTTGAATTGTCTCCCCAGGTACCTTGTCATCTCTTCTTGTTTTTTTTTCAGGCTCAGATTCCACATATAGGCAGTTCTTTTCACCACATGACAGATCCAGCTCTGAGAGTTCCAAACAATACAAATGCTCGGATATTGTTTTGGAGTTTGAACCTCGCTCTGTTGATAATACCACAGTTATTTGCATACACATGTATGCGGATGATTGATGAAAAAAGAACAACCCAAAGTCCCACCAAAGAAGTTATTAATAGATCTTATAACACAAGGAGTAAAACTCGCACTACAACCAAAAAATCTGAATGATTTAAAATTAGTTTTCATTGGCTCCAGGGTTAGCTCTGCCATTGACCATTGTTTTTATAATAGCTGATTCCAAAAATAGCATTTGGCTTAAATGTTTGCTCCAAAATTTTTATCAACTATGATCATGTTTATGAGGCAGACAATTCTCTTTTTTTTTCTAAGTATGAATCAGTAAAACAAGTGTTTTAAATTGTTAATATTCAAGAACAATCTATACAGCAGTTTAGAACTTCATTTTTGTCAATTTTAGTTTTTTGGTTTTACTGGCTCCTTAACATATAAGTTGGATGCAAGATTTAAAAAATTTGCTAATTTGTTTTTACTCAACATTTTGAGAGCCAGAGCTAACCCTGGACTCTGGCTTGATGTTAAAGATTACTTTTCTACAAATAATATTTGTATTTAATCAATACTTGTTTATAAAGGCACTTGTCTACACAGGCACTTGATACAGTCAATAAAAAAATCATCCTATGTCTCTATCTATCTGAAAGGATAGAGACATAGAATGTTTTTTTTTATTGACCATATGGAGTGCCTGAGCTTGTCTATTAAGGGCACTTGTCTATTAGGGTCACTTGTCTCTATTTGACAATCAATCTGTTACTTTGCTCAGTGAAATATAACAATAGTATTCTTTTTACATGTACATTTATATACTTTTTACATTTTTGTAAATTTTAATTTTTTCATCTGCAGAATTGTGTTAAAGGCTCAGGGGCAGTTTATTTAACAAAACTATTCGTTTTACAAATGTTTTGGAAAATTTAAAATAAATTACTTTCACTTTCCACAAAGCCTTGTACATGTAGTTGAAAAACAACCTGGTCTGTATCCAACATGGATTAAAACTTGACATCTGTACAAGTGTCAGAAAGATGTCCAGTTCAACACTTAATAGTCAAAACCCACCAATTACAGTAAACCTTTGCAGCATTGAAACATTGATTGACACATGCTACAAAAGATGTCCATTTCAACACTTAATAGTCAAAACCCACCTATTACAGTGAAGCTTGCTTCATTGAAACATTGATTGACACATGCTAGAAAAGATGTCCATTTCAACACTTAATAGTCAAAACCCACCTATTACAGTGAAGCTTTGCAGCATTGAAACATTGATTGACACATGCTAGAAAAGATGTCCATTTCAACACTTAATAGTCAAAACCCACCTATTACAGTGAAGCTTTGCAGCATTGAAACATTGATTGACACATGCTAGAAAAGATGTCCATTTCAACACTTAATAGTCAAAACCCACCTATTACAGTGAAGCTTTGCAGCATTGAAACATTGATTGACACATGCTAGAAAAGATGTCCATTTCAACACTTAATAGTCAAAACCCACCTATTACAGTGAAGCTTTGCAGCATTGAAACATTGATTGACACATGCTAGAAAAGATGTCCATTTCAACACTTAATAGTCAAAACCCACCTATTACAGTGAAGCTTTGCAGCATTGAAACATTGATTGACACATGCTAGAAAAGATGTCCATTTCAACACTTAATAGTCAAAACCCACCTATTACAGTGAAGCTTTGCAGCATTGAAACATTGATTGACACATGCTAGAAAAGATGTCCATTTCAACACTTAATAGTCAAAACCCACCTATTACAGTGAAGCTTTGCAGCATTGAAACATTGATTGACACATGCTAGAAAAGATGTCCATTTCAACACTTAATAGTCAAAACCCACCTATTACAGTGAAGCTTTGCAGCATTGAAACATTGATTGACACATGCTAGAAAAGATGTCCATTTCAACACTTAATAGTCAAAACCCACCTATTACAGTGAAGCTTTGCAGCATTGAAACATTGATTGACACATGCTAGAAAAGATGTCCATTTCAACACTTAATAGTCAAAACCCACCTATTACAGTGAAGCTTTGCAGCATTGAAACATTGATTGACACATGCTAGAAAAGATGTCCATTTCAACACTTAATAGTCAAAACCCACCTATTACAGTGAAGCTTTGCAGCATTGAAACATTGATTGACACATGCTAGAAAAGATGTCCATTTCAACACTTAATAGTCAAAACCCACCTATTACCACCTATTACAGTGAAGCTTTGCAGCATTGAAACATTGATTGACACATGCTAGAAAAGATGTCCATTTCAACACATAATAGTCAAAACCCACCTATTACAGTGAACCTTTGCAGCATTGAAACATTGATTGACACATGCTAGAAAAGATGTCCATTTCAACACATAATAGTCAAAACCCACCTATTACCATGTATTACAGTGAAGCTTTGCAGCATTGAAACAATGATTGACACATGCTAGAAAACCTGTTAAGAGGGAGAATAGAAAATGTTTCCAAGAGGTATAAAAATGGCCTCCCAAATTGATTTTTAAAATGATATGTAAGGATGTTGATTAGGAAAAAAGTTTCTTCTTGGTTTTTGTGGGAATTCAAAAACTATGTCCTCAGGTATTGGGGAATGGCCAATGGTACTATTGCCTAAGACTGTATGTTATATATATATGTATTTTATTGGAATTTTTGAGAGTTTTACAAAAACATGTTTAATTGTTGATGTACATGTGCTGGTATACATGTATTTTTCTATACATTTACCATCATCATGATTTTAAAGAATTATTTTCTTACAAAATATTTTCATATTATTACTAACCATATAATAAATATATGTGTGTCATATATATATATATATATATATATATATATATATATATATATATATATTATGACATAATTCTGCCATTTACCATTGTTAGTTTTCATATATATTTTATTTACATATAGCAACACTCACTCTTTCTTTTTTTGGAGATAAATTGATAGACAGGATGCTATTAATTTATTATACATGTACATGTATATATTTCATGGTACTGTATAAAAAGAAACATTCGCAGGTGATTTTCACAGTGACTCTTGTACCATGACTATATGTTCTCAGCAAAAATTTCTTAACGTTCTTGTTACATTTTCCCTACAGTCAGAACCTTGGAAATTTCTAAATAGTTTAGAAGATCAAAAACGTGAAAGTTTCCTACCGCTAATGTTTCTTCTGATACAGTATTTTCTTACAAGTACATATACTTTAAAACTTTTATATGTAAACATGTATTGTTTTTGAAGGGTAAATTTACTTTTTTAAATCATTTGTTTCATATGTTAAATTTTTATGGGTTTTTTTTGTTATTTTTTGATCTCACACAATACACAGTTTCAAGATAAAAGTGAAATAATTTTCACCAGTGTTTAAAACCTCGTACAGTTAATTATAAGTGATATATAAATAAAATTTTATATAATAAAACAATGTTGTTCTTGTAAGTGATAAACATATACATTGTACACTAATGCTTAACACAAATGAATTTGCTTTAGAAAAGATTAATACTATTATTTAAAATCAAACAATGCCACAACAGAGTCAGAAGGTTGTTGGTTTTCTCTGGGTACTCTGGTTACCCCCACAATTCCTGAATTTACTGCCTTGATATAAGTGAAAGAATCTTGACTGGAGTTATCATTAAAAGTTAAGAAGGTTTTTGGCAAGTTACATGGTCCCATGTACCCTGTAAAAGATTTATGTACCCAGAGTTGCAATGTTTTATCACCCTACAAAGGGTGAAAACTAATATAAATAGTTTGGTCTGTTTAACGCCCACGTCGTATTCTGTGTGACTTATGTATGTTGTCTCCATGTTTGTTTACAGTTTAGACGACGCGTGTGTTTATGTGTTTTTGTACTAACTCCAGCATCTGAACATAGAACTTTGTACCCTGGTAAGTTAACCAATTGCTGTGTTAGAAATTTCATTGAAAGGTGACAGTAAAAACTATTTCTCTACTTTACTTTGTAACTTTAGAGCAATTTGTGATAAGATACTGCACTGTATTTTGTTAATATCAAAGGTTAATATTAGAACACACTAGTGTGTTAACATGTTGTTCCACTATATTGCAGATTTTAAATATTTCGAATAACTTGGCTGGGTGACATTGTATCAACTTTAAGCTCATTAATTAGAAGACCGTTGTTGAGGATAAAGCATTTACTTAATCATAAATGGTCAAGAGTCACTATGATAGCTTTCTTGGTAAGTCGCACCCTCTGTATGTGGCAGGTTGACTTTGATTTCTTTCAGGGTTCAACCAGAGTTATAAAATAGGAAGTGACTGTTCTTTCCGTTGCAACTACGCTTACAAGGGAAAATAATAAGGTCATTTAAATGCAAGTGTGTTTCTTAAACCCGATTATGATTTGTTATGTTATGTGTGGCTCAATAAAACCCACAGCTCATTGCAATACCATTGAACACTGCACATACATATACATTTCTGTGATTTAAAGCTGGTAATATCTCAATATAAGAGAATTTTTAAGTCAACATTCACTCAACTGGAGTGGAACAGGTCCACTTTTACTTAAAAAAGGTGTCGCTATGTTATCATGACTGGATTGGAGTAATGGTGTGGAACGCCTGTCAATAATCACTCACTTATTTAAAGGTTGTTGGTTCCAGGATGGTGGAGTGTAGTAATGGTGTTTGAATGCCCCAGCCAAGATTCTTTCCCTTATATCAAGATGGCCATTTCTGGGATGATGGAGGACACTGCAGTGCCCAGAGAAAACCACTGTCCTTTGGCAAGTAAACTGACAAACTTACTACCATTAGGATTTGCCAGAGTGGGATTCAAACCACTCAGCCCCACGGTCCCTCTCTATGTTATCTTCATTTGCTTTAATGAATTACTATAACACATTAGTAAACCACTATGGAAGCTCAGTTGGTAGGCTACTTGCTTCATATGTGGGAGGTCATGGATTTGAACCCCAGTCAAGGCCTGACCAAGACTTGAAAATAGGTAGCGACTGTTCTTATGCCAAGCACTCGGCATTTAGAAATGAAAGTCACAGGGTCTCCTCTGAACATGTCTGAAGAGGTTTTAAAACTGAAATCCTGTGTCATGGCAGGTGTGGCACCTTAAAAAACCCTGGAGAACTTGCGCACTGCAATGGTAAACATTTCTGCCTCTTCACCTAAAGCTGGCACTGTCTTGATATAAGTGGAATATTTTTGATATAAGTGAAATATTCTTGATTGGGAAGTAAAACCAATTCAGTAAATCAATAATACATTAAAACTTCATTAATAATCAATTTAATTTTATTTATAAATGATTTAAAAAAATTAATATGCAAAGCTGTAACATGAAAATTATTGGTAAAATATATTATATTTTTTTCAATCCCATATATTAAAGATTGTTATGAAAAACAAATTATAATTTATAAATAATTCATTTAAATATGTTCATCAATTGTATTGATAACCAAATAATAATTTATAAATAATAATAAAATAATTCCTTAAAATATGTTCATCAATTATCTATAATTGTGATTGAAACCCTAACCAGTAAATATACGAATTGGATATATATGTTCATACACACACATGCAGACATGCATGCACACACACACAAACACAAGCATGCACCTATACATACACATGCACCCACACACACACATTTATAGATTAAAACCTAATTTTACACAGTAAACAAAAAATAAATGAAATTCAATGATAAATGTATTTTTAAAAAAATCTTTAAATACAAGCATGTTAAAATTTAAGCCATCAATATAAAAATTATCTCCAAATTCATTCAATATTTATAATCACGTGATCACAGAACAATGTCAGAAATAAGACATACATGTAGCTTACCTACCAAAAATGTAACATATAACATAACAATAATGGTCTTGTTGGGTATACATTAAAATACACTGCACTTTACTCATTTGAGAAAAAAGTAAAGTTTGTCTCCAATAATCAACAGTTGTACTGTACGGCCACAACGATATATCGTTTGATGGTATATCGTGGTTAATTTTATGATGGTTCGGTTCACTGTATGACAAAGTCACTTCACTCTATGCTAATAAGAATTTACCATTTGTTTTTCATTCTAGAGTTTAATTGCATAGTGATTTCAGGTAACTTTGAAAGCCAACAGCATGACTGAAAATGAAGTGATCATACTTCAGCAGCATCCCAAGAATATTCAAGTCTAAAATATGGACCCTTTTTTGGCACATAACAGTGGTTATAAGTAATTTACGAAGACAATCTTAAAGTTAAATATCACTTTCAATTTGCCAGTACATTGTTTTACAGGAGTAATACTGTGATATAAATATATCATTGCAGTCCTACTGTACTCAACTGAGATAATGATGGCAATAACTTTAATTTTCATACTTTAAGACACCCTGTCATATTCATTAGAAATGTAAGTTGCAAAATACCAGTAAATTTATACTTTATACCATCAAACAAACAATCGTACAAGTAACAGACTACTGTAACTCCATGAAGCATCTTGAAAGCATTGTACAGGCAACCTGGCTCCAGTTTCACATCATTCTTTACCTAAGATTTTCCTTACTTCAAATATTCAGATTCAATAACCTAACAATTTTGTTTGTTTTTAAGATATTCCAGAATTTCTGGTGTCTTTTAAGGATCCCTTAAATCTTTTTACATTTGTATTTAGTTTGGTCAAAAATGTTTATTCTAAGATCGAAAGAAGATTGTCAAAATTTGCTAAATTTAGATTAAAGGAAAATCTTGGTTACATAATGATTGTGAAACTGGGGCCTCGAATGAACAGATTCGTGATCAAACACAGATATAGACAATAATTCAAAACGAAAATTTACAAAAGTATTGCAGAAAAATAGATGAAGTTTAGGAGTAAAATTTCCCCCAAAAAATGTTGATATACTTGTATTAATATGTCTGGTTATATGAAGCATTTGCATATCTGGTTAAAAAATAAATACACTAATAACATGAATAAATAAAATTAATTTTATGGCAAACATTTTCATACAAATTTAGAGATCATACTTTATATATAACATATCATATATACCTCATGGTCACACAAAGGTGCAAATTTTTAAACCCTCATTCTTACAGGCTCTAAATTAAATAAAGATCATACCATTTGCAAATCTTAGGGGTTAAAGCAAGAGTTAAAAGATAATTAAAACTTGTTTAAAAGGATACATTTTCAACATAAAAACGCTAGAATTGTCAGCAGAACAGCATGGAATGCCTACTCTAGTCCAACATTGGATGTTGGAACTCAAAATGGGGGTACTGTACAAGTAACTCATTTACTTTGTAAATGAACAAAAAATTGGTTATGTAATACATATATTGCAATAATAAAAAATAAACAAGTCATTAGACATAGATTTGTAGTGTTTAATCTAGAAGGGGCTCTTGCTTTGTTGACCCTGAAATAATGGTTTTGTCTTACAAAAATATTGTCTGTGGATCAACCCTGTCACATCTTATTATTATTAATATTCAAGTTTTGAATAAATCAAGTTCTATCTCTTTCTCATATAAATATTTTCATTGGCTTAATACTGATCTTTTCAAATGAAACACATTGGTATGTTTGTTATAATGTGAGCCCAACTTTTGAAAACATGGCCCCTGTTTTCTCAAGGCCTGGACCAGGATGACCCCACCAAATAAAATTCAGGATTGAACACTGCTGTTCTGTATTGATCAATTTAACAAGATTTATCAAATATGGTAGGCACAACTGACCAGATTTCAGCTTTATCCTTAGTCTGTTAACCTTTGTTATGCATTGAACTTGATCAAAGTATTTAGATCAATAACAAAATCCAATTAAAATTACGCAAGTTCTACTAATCTGGAACTATAATCAAAACAGATAGCACTATGCAAATTAAAACCGCTCAAATTTGGTCACACCTCAAAGGTTACCAAGTTATTTCAATAATAAACACATTTAACAAGTTTCATCAGTGGCCAGGGGGTCTAAAGTATAAGCTTACAGATCACAGTGCCTCTCACCACCAAGGTTCAAATCCCACTTGGGCGGGTCTTTGTGTGAGAAAGTTTGTTAGTTTGTTTACTGAAGGTCAGCAATGTTCTTCGAAATTCCATAACTGATTGCCCCAATATAAAAGATAGATATGCTAAGAAATTGTTTTGGATTTCATTATCCTATACAATTAACAGAATTACAAAAATACCCAATATGCTTTTAAATGGATTTAACTGTGCATCTACAGATATTGTATAAGAAGAAACAGCTGGGGGTAAAAAAGTATTTGCAATTTTCACGGTACTCTGCAAATATATCATCTCGGCGAAAATTTCTTATTTCATTTGGTAAACTTTCCCAACAGCTGTCACTGTGAAAATTGCTTATCACGAAATATTTTAGATCAAAACTGAAAGTTTCCTACCGCTAATGTATCTTCTTATACAGTACTATAAAATTTCATAAAAAATTTAATTTTGCAAATCTGTTATAAAAACTATTTTCCAGGTTTTTTTTTATTAAAAACCTTTATAACAAACAACTGTTTTTCTTAGGATGGCACCAGTTTCAGTAATGGATCCCATAAAGTAGCAATACCTATAAGGGATGATACTAAACCGAGAAAACCCTGAGTTCCCGCGGAGGTATTTAAATGTCCTAGTGTACTCATAGGAAGTACTAAATCACACAAATTTTTAACAAGATCTAACATTTCGGGTTTATTGTTCAACACACATTTCTTTACTAATACCAACTTCCCATAATTGACTGGCTTCGTTTTATCTTTATATGACATATCTCCATTCATATAGTCACTTTTTTGCATCTGTGATTCTTGGATTTTGATTTCTCGCAGGATTAATCGCCAAACTTCGTAGAAATTTCTTATAAGATTTAGCATCAAACTGAACAACCAAAATCTAGCAGAAATCTCAGAATATTTTTTCTTGTCCACACTGACCAGTCCAACAGTATTGGCATATGTTATGTGATCAAATATAAGGTATACTGCTTGTGATAATTTAGACATTGTAACAGTCAGGCGTACCACGGTGTCTGGATGCTGGATAGTCTTCAATGCTCCTTGTATGAAATCTAAACTCTTTCCAAATCGAAGCACTGTAAAATACAAAAAACAAATAAGAATTGGCTTTGATTAAAGAAAATAGACACTTTTTATTCTGCCATCTAAGAAAATAAAATCACCAATTATCTTTGACAAAAAAAGAAAAATACACAACATGTATTTAATTATTTTAAATAATTGAGGCCTTTTTATTTTGATATCAGAAATCATGTAAAAGCTCTTTACAATTAAATACTTGTTTCATGTTTTAACATGAACATAAATTGTTTTCCTGGGTACAAGTTGTCTTGGGTACGGGTTGCCCTGCAACTGTGATCAGTACATGTGCACTGATGCAGACCATCCTACATTTTAAGTTTTGAGAATGATTGAAATTTTCTTTCAGAAAGTGTGAATCAAATATAACAATATATAAACTGTCTAAAACAATATAACAATATATAAACTGTCTAAAACAATATAACAATATATAAACTGTCTAAAACAATATAACAATATATAAACTGTCTAAAACAATATAACAATATATAACTGTCTAAAACAATGGATACTGGTATGTTTTTGTTATCAGTCTACATATACTGTTTTTTAATATTAATATGATTGTTATTCTAGACAGCACAAGAACTTGTTACCAGATTGAGTTTTCAAAACTAATGTCACAACAGTGGATTTATTTAAAAGTGAACATGTGATAAGGGAATCTTCTGTACTGTGAACTGTAGGGGAGCTATAATGTCAAAATTATTTTACTGAAGAATTTCTTACATTTTCTTGCCATGCTAAGTGATGCTTCCAATTTTTTAAGTTTGTCGACAGTGATGTCTTTGTCCTGCAGTTTCTCTTTAAGATACCATCCCACCAGCTTACTGCCATATTGTACAGTCCTGTAAATAAGTTTAAAAGTAATTAGTTCATTAATCTCTTAGAATTAATTAAAGAACAAGTTCATGTATGTGTGAGATGATCATGTGTGTTCTATGATCTGTCTTGTGCTGGTGTGCAATCAGAGTGACTTTAAGGTACTAGCTCAAATATTTGCTATGCCGCAGACAAGGCTACCACTCCCGCAGTCCCATTATACTGACACAGGGTGAACAAGTCCATACCCTGTCTTCTTAATACCGAGCTCAACGAGAAAGTGGTATCAAAAATCTAAATTTAAAATCTTATGTATGACCCGGCCGGGGTTCAAACCCATATGTATGTGACCTACAGCAGACTAGATGGTCTGGAGGATACTTTTAAGGGTATAAGGACCACCTATTAATAGGGACTGTTACTGAAAAAAGACAAATTTTATAATGACTGTCCCTGATTAAGGTCAACTGTTTGTAATGATTTAAATGTTCATCTTAACGAATTGTTTTAACATGTGTAGAATTACCAGGTCAAATAGAGCACATTAAGTTCTGACCATAGTCCGTAACTAACAGTGTAACATCATACACAACCTTATTGAAGACTTCGGTTATGAATGATTGAATGACTAATTAAACCTAAAAGGAACTGTTAATGTTCTTAGTCAAATTCATATAATTGTGATTATAGAATAATTCCATTTTAAATAAAATGCAGACCATGACAGCAGTGTAACTGTCAAAATATGTTGTCACAATATAGTCCAACCCGCCTGAAAGGCCACCTCTATATAAGGACTGCCTGCTTATAAAGGCCATTAGAATTGTATCTAAATTGTTCTTTATTCATATTATTTAAACCTGTATATAAAGGTCACTTGCCCATAAAGGCCACTTTTACTGGTTCCCTTGGATTGCCTTTATAGACAAGTTTGTCTGTATAACCATCATTTATCCCAAGTGTTGAGAGTCATATTTTATTTATTCTTAATAAGTACATCTGTATTAGGATAATATTAGATTTATTCATTAGTACATAAATGTATATCATATAATAGATATAGTAAATGAGACTTTAAACAATAAATGGCATGAAATAAAATTTCTACACTATTGACAAATCTTGGGTTCAAAATCTAGGATGACAACTGGCATAAACTAGAATATGTAACCTAACTAAATTTCTTATCATGTTTATATATTTACCTATATGCCGATAAATCTAGGTCAATGTTAATAGTTTGACAGTAATTTTGAATAATTTTAAAATGTGGCCGGAATAAATTATCCATATGTAATAGTTAATTGTGATGTTAGCAGTCATATAATAATGTGACATTCTAAAAAGATTTTTGGATATCAACACTCCAGTCAAGAACAATATTTTTATGGAAAGGTTATGTTAAATATGCAAAAAATCATACAATTTCATAATCAATCTGAAAACCATATCAAAAGGAATAAAATCTTCAGTTTTATTGGAGATGTTCATCTAATCACATCAGTCAGTTATACACAACGTGACAAGTGAACTTTTATTCAGATTTGAACTAAGACTATTTAAACACATCATGCACATATAAATTAAAGTTTGACTATCAACCCATTAGAAGTGGACTCTTGATGGGTGCAGGTCATTTCAGCACCTGTAGAAAAAGTCATTCAGCATCAAGTAAATTTGGCACCAGGTCTTTTCAGCACCTACAATAGGTCACTTCGGCATCAATGATTGGTCACTTAGGCACCTCCATTTATTAATTTACTTTTCAATTTTAAGTTTAATTCATTTACTTTTCAATTTTTAAGTTGCTAAGTGCCGAAATGACAGGATTCCTTTTGATAACATGTGATGTCACACCTTGAGTTACTAGAGACATGGTATGTGGTTTAGAAGTATATTTTTGATTTCCTTTCTAGTTTCTATTCTATTTCAGTGTCCTAATCAATGCTTGATAATTATAGCACTGTTGCACAGTGGTGCTAGTGCTAGTCAGATAATTAGGCTACCCCAATGCGACAATCATGACTTGTGGTGAGCTACCACTATATTCACATCTGCTTTGTTTTACACTCCTGACAATTATGAGACATAATTTGTAGTGGTTGCCCGACACTAGGCAAGTCAGTAAACATTTGAAATCTAGTGACTCACCTAAGGTCACAACATGTGTAGCTGACAGGATTGAAAATTGAAACCTTGGATCTGAAGTCTTACATCCTGCCAACAATTACCAATGTTTCCAAATGTATTTCGCATGTTTGGTGTCCTGGCCCAGTTCAACATGTTCCAGTGAAAGTGTTCCGGAACTTGTCTCTACTTAATTGTGGGATTACAGATACACATAGTGATATCATAATTTGCAACATGTACAACACAAATGCATTCAGTGTGAGGTTGGATGGGCACATCACATGCACCACTTCACAAGTTAGGAATCAAGGAATTATAACTCATACCTGAATATTTTATCCCTTCCATTGGACTGGGCAGTTAACTTAATGATACTTGAAGCTAGATCTCCTCCACTGGACATTTTTCAGTCAATAAATCTCATCAACAGTGTGAAACATGAGTTCTACAAACTGGTCTATGTGGTCATGCTTTCTGACTTGTTGAACAAGATCAAAGGCCAAATAAACAGTACTTCCGAGTAAATACGGAAAACGTCCGAGAGATCCGTGAGAATGTTTTTGTTTTCACTTCCGGTAAAATGGCGGTCCTGGATACGTAAAATTTGGTGTCAGATATGAAACTTGAATCTATTTATTCCCTAAGCGAACGTTAAATACTTGAATTTGTCAGATAGCTCACTAATCATCATGCCTGTCTATATCAGAAAGAACGTAAATTTTACCCCGCCTTCTCTGGATAGAATTCCTGTTGAAGATGAAGACGATTATGTTACAGATCCCGACCAGTTAAAAGACGCACTTCCACAGCCATATCGCATGCTTGACAAAGTATTGGACAAAATAGTGGAAGATGCATGGGAAGAAATTGAGCATAGAGAACAATTGCGAATCGAGGAAAGTCGCAGAGTCAGACCTCCAGTATATCCGTCGTCTCGTGAACTGCAGGTGCGCTAAAATTCTTGTGGCAACTTCAATTTTTCCACTTGATATCTTTTGCAAAAATGACGATAACAATGAATCCAATCCATAAGTTAATGTCTAAAGTGATAGCTGGTTGAACATCCCTATACTTTAAGCTCCTGTACCATAGTTGGTAGAGTGCTCACTCCATATGTGGGAGGCCTTGGGTTCGAACCCAGGATGGGTCTGACCAAGACTTGAAAATAAATAGTGACTGGTGTTTTTACCAAGTGCTCAGCATTTAGAAATGAAAGTCATAGTAATCTTTGGAAAAGACCTCAAGAACTGATGTCCAGTGTCACAGCAGATGTGGCAAGTAAAAGCACCACTCCTGCACATATATAATTTGCCCCGAGTGCACTGCAAAGGTCAAAATTTCTGCCACTTCACCTATAATTGGTGATGTCTTGATGCCAAGGGGAAACATGTAAAACCCCAAATCAATCACTTTAAATCCCATATAAACCTTGCTAAATCTTTCAAATTTCTTTCACATAGTGGCACCCAGACTCCACATTTTTCTGATAGGCACAATGAGTAGAGCTAGTATTAGAAGATCTTTGTATTGAGTCTTATTTGGTCACTGATTTTAATACAACCAAAGACAGTATTATGGTATACATGTGTCTGCATGTCCTCATCTGTCCCGACTGTGTCCATTGATCATAGACCAGGGGTTGAAATTTTTTTCAGATGAGCTAAAGCCCAGGACTCTTTGATGCAGAAAATCAAAAGCCCCCAATTCTTTTATCAAGCCCAAATTTTGATTAACAATAGAATTAAAGTAGAAAGACACAAATCAATATGCATCATTTCTATAGGCAGTTAGAGGGTATTTTTCACAGTATTTACAATACAGTAATACACTTCCTCATCATAGACGACCCATGGAAATTTGTCATTCCATGGCTTTTAAAACAATCCGACATGCTTCTCCTATCATATTTGGCATCTGCTATGTCTTGTGACATTCTTTTCTCGCCGGTGGAGCCCGATACTGCATGCTTGTTGGGTGTGTTTTTCAAGAATTTTTCAAGACACCAGGCGACAGTCAGAAATAAAATTCCTTGGTTCTCTGAGTAGTTAAGCCTGATGGGCTTTTCAGTGAAATTTTTGCCAAGTCCTGCTTGCCAATTTTCTAGTCCCGGGCTTCGGGCTTGAAGAATTTTCAACCCCTGATAGATATATTATATATGGTTAACTGGGCCTGTTAGGTGACTTGGTAGCTCAGTTGGTAAAGTGTCCAGCTGGTGTTGGAAAGGCAGTGTGTTCGATTGTTTGGTTGCTGCAATTTTTCTCTTTCCTATTACATTCAAAGGCTTGTCCTAACCTGGGAAGTAGCTAACAAACAGGATGAAACCTTGTGGCTAAGTGTCTGACCCTCGGAAGTTGCTTACACACAGGTTGGTCCCAGGGTGGAACCTGGTGGTTTCATTATTTAAGGTAGTTGAATTGAAAAAAAAGATGGGAGGAACCTGGGAGACCAAGCTTGATAGTTGGTCAGGTTGCTCAGTGGATAGGACATCCAGTTAGTATTGGGAAGGTCCAGTTTGGCTGCTGCATTTTTTAACCTTTCCTGTTACAAATACTGTACACAGATGAAAAATCTGACACTAGATCTTAACTATAGACAGACATTTTGTGTGCTTGTGGTGCAGCTGTTTATTTCCCTTTCTTGATATGCACAGATTTAAAAACACTGCTGGCAGTGTTGATCAGGTTGTCATTGTCTAGGTGTTTAGTTTTTTTTTCTCTCCAGTACTGGGTAAATATCATAGCGAGAAAAGAACAAATACACCCTAAAATTAAAAAATAGAGAAATAATCAATGTTCTTTGGGTTAAATTTTATGTGTTTTATGCCTTTGTGTATATATCTCACAGATCAGACCAAATGAATTATTTAAAAAATCTTAAAACAGAGAATCTCTCTGTATAAAAGTGAGATACATATTGTTGTTTACATAATGTTCTGTTTTGTATGATATCTTTAATTTTATTTCACCATTATGTAGGAATATGGTGGTGCCACCAGTATTTCGTCAAGTGTTGATGGAAAGTACATATTTATTGGAATGCCAAATGGAATCATTGTGTTAGAAGCTGTTGATAATCAGGAGATAGTAAGGTGGGAAGAGGATAAAGTGGAGATAACTAAAATGGATTCCTTCTTAATCTCTGACCAAATATATCTTATAGTTAGTCTGGATGATATGGGTAAATATGCATAAAAATTACACAAAAATATTTAACGTATACATGTACATATTTATGTGTATACAGTTACAGACTTAAGCACATGTTAAGTTGTTAACATATCAGCAGATCACAACAGCACTGGTCTCTATCTAGGTTGGAAACCCACTTGACAAATCTTAGTGTGAGAAAGTTTTTCAGTTTGCTTGCTGCAGATTGGTGGTTTTGCTGGATACTCTAATTTTCTCCACCATCCATGAAATGACTTCCTCTATATAAGTGAAAGAATCTTGACTGTGATGTAAAACACCTTTACTCCACTCCATACATCTCTTAGCCTGTTTAAAGTAACTCCAAATGAGGTAATGCTTTATCAGATAAAAAATAGGAATATATAAAATTAAAAAGAACAGGAAATGCTTACACTTCCTGAGCACTAGACCTTACATCCCATATATTTATTTGCCAGTTTCATGCAAAGTTTTTACTTTGCTTTGAGATTGTAGATTTGAACATGGACTGGTATGTTGGTGTTTGATTGATAAAAATAAGTTCTAGTATAATAGTATCATTCACTTATAATTTTTTTTTGACATTTTTCAGGATTTGTCAGATTACATACATTTGTTGGCGATCACTTGTTCCTAGTAAAAGTTCTAAATGAGAACCTGGTGAGTTTTAATTCTGTGAATTATGTGTAAATTATAAAACACACCTGTATGTTGTCATCACTAGGTTTTAATATTTCATATTTTCCAATTTTAACGATTATTATTATTATTATTATTATTATTGTTATTATTATTATTATGTTCATTTTACATCCTTTTTAATTAAACAAAAATTAATCCCAAAAATTAAAAAATTGAAAAATTGATATGAGTAAAAGTTGACACATGTTATAATTAATTTGTTTTCGAATTTTCTGATTCTAATATATATAGTTTCCATTCTTGGTAGTCAAAATCACCATTGGCTTATAATTTCTGAGAAATTCTTTCAAAAAGTAACCTATTTTAGCAAATTTGTGAAAAAAATATATTGATAGTACTGGTAGTCTATTTTCACAAATTTTGGAAAATTCATCTAATAATTTTAAATATATGAAAAATTAGCATTGATGTTGCATTTCTGATGTCAAATTTGTTTAGTTTTCAAATCATGAGCATATTGGGTACTCATGTTCATAGTATGGACAATGAAAAATATACTTACTAACATTTTCATTTATTTCACATGTACAAGATTACAGTAAAACACGAATATAACGAACACGCTTAAAACGAATACCCGGTACATGGATAGAACGAAGTCAATTATTTGGCCCGACCGTTTCTTTATATAAGTCTATATATAACAATATAACAAAGTTAAAAATAAGAGTCCCTAGGGCTTCATTATAAACGTGTTTTACTGTATTACTTTATGAGTTTATTATTACATGTATTTGAAGTTTACTAATAGTTGCTGTGATATTGTGTATTAATATTTTGAGATACATTTCTCATAGAAAATGAAAGTTTCGTATGGAAGACCTGTAAGTAACAAGGAGGCTCTTGATGATCACCATCCCACAATCCCGCTCTCCCTTACTCCTTCCTTCCTTCCGACCACACTTATTTACCAAGAGTTTTTGTTTATTCCAAAATTACATGCACCCACACACATGTACCCATGCATTGGTTTCAAATGCAGAATTATCATCTCATGTTCAACATTGATTTTAATATCTTATTTTGTCTGATTCTGATTGATTCCAAAACTTGTTTCCAGAAAAATGCTGTGTTGCAATTTTGATAACCTCCCTTTCCCCACCTTAATATCCTGGATATTACTTGATGATACATATGTACAGTTACTCAGTAAGAACATGAAGTATGACGAGGGAAGTACAACTATTTTGAAATATCATTATGTTGGACATGCAGTATAAAACTTGCCTTAAAATGATATCAAGTGTTTACAATGAAGATTATAGTAGGTTTTATTTAAGATAGTTACTTACATTTACAGTTTGTACTTGATTTCCAATTTTGTTACTCAAAATGCTGTGTAGGAGAATACAACCCCAACCCACAAGAACATGCATTAGAAGTACAGGTAACAGGTCCCTAATAAAAATCATGTTACCTTGTCACTGGTTACTGTATCTATAGTGAGTTTTATAAATAGTAGCCAATAGTCATGAATAGTAGAAAGTGTTTTACTGAAATGGAATTTTTGTCCATAAGAGAAAAACGTATGTCAAAACGTTTGCCCTGATGTCTAGCAACACAACCTTGTCAGTGATTGGTCCTCTCTTACCCTGTTATCATGGTAACATCATCCAGAGCCTTACTAAGTCTTAATAAGCTACTCTTAAGTGTGTAAGACTTTGTTTTATGGCTTAGAACAAAATTTATGTTTGTGCTTTAAAATAAGATGTTTTTATATACCCAAGAATTATAATTTTTGTGTGGTTTTATGACTAGAATTTTTATGTACATTTTATTATTATGATATTTTAGAGCTATATACACTGTTTTATTGTTATAAGCTAATTAAACTAGTTTTGTAGGTGTTTTAGGTCAAATAGGCTCCTCATTATATTAAAACCAGTCCGACCTTAGTATTTAGTTTTTCTTAGAAGGTTTTCCAAATATTTAAAGGATTGGATTTCCTGAACATTTCAGAATTAAGGAACAAAGTTTTTGTTAGCAAAATAAAAATTCCTTGCCATTACAAATTAAAATCTGTCAGTAGAATATGATGCAATGGTCTGTCTTTCATGTTCTCTAATGAAACAATTCTCCTTTTTCTTTTAATTGACAACATATTAATCTGAATATACTTGCTGCCTTCCAAATATGTTTTATTTTAAAGTAACACTTTGGCATAGCCATGGGTGTATACATTTGTTTCCTTGATATGTTAATTGTTTTATATTGGTAAAGGTAAGCATTTGATTGCAAAATCTCCATTGCACATCATGTTTACCTTTCTGCTGGCTGCTTGGTTGGTTAGAATGGTATTTTAATTCCTCAGTAAAGAATATTTCACAAATATCAGCGTCAGGGGATTATTATGTGGGGAATCAAGGTTGAGAAATGTACAATGGTACTTTTAGACCACTATTCCACTGAGTCCTTTTAAGGGGATTGCCCTTCTTTAGAATAGTTAGGGCTTTATACAAAGATTGTTTGGTTTACAAAAGTTATGAAGGCCAATCAAATTATTTTTCTTACTATTTGCGGTATATGCCTATTGAAGAATTTGATTTTATTTTAATTTTGTTAGCCAGAGAAAAAACCAAAGAGGGGTAGAAAACTTTGGATGAAACCCTTACCGTTTGTTGGTATTTTGTTAATTTATGCACACTTATTTACAGCATTGGGTCATCACAAAAATGGGAGATTTACCATATAATATATTATAAACATATCTGTGTTGGGTATTTAAATGAGTAAAAATCATAAAGGCTTTGGTGTCACAACAAAGGCAGTGATTGGGAAGAGAATTTTACTATTTTTTATAGATCATGTAGATACAATGGGTCATTCCTTTTCATAGGTTTAATGAATAGTAATTGGGCCATTCCTTATATGAACCATGCAAGGTTTTATCAATTAATGGGTCGCTCCTTTGGGCAATATGATAAATGGCCTTGGGTCCCGTTATTTCCTTCCTGGTCACTGCAAAGGTACCAGTAACTGGTAGTTGTGTAAATGTGTGGACTTGGACACTGGAGAGGTGGGGAAGACAATCATGTAAAGAATATATCACATGTATTAATTTGTGAAGAAAATTGTATATTTTTAATTGGATTTTATATATAGAATCATTCCTTTAAGCTTAGCACAAGGTAAACACTTTGTTCATCAATAAATTGGGTATTTAGATATTTTTCTTACTTTCTAAAATGACTTTCTCCAGATTTCTCTAAAATGTGAGGTTTGGAAATATATCCAAAATTTTTCAGAATAAATTATTTATTTTGATTATAATATAGTATTGAAATTTCAAACAAAAAACTTTAGTTAAGGAATGATTCAAAACAGTGCCATAATTAACAAGGGAGATAATTATGATATATCTTATTAATGGCGATTAGTTTTAGGAATGTTTGCCTATATCATTGTATATGTTATATATGTATGGTAGATGGATTGATACAATGAAAACCTTGTTATTTGTTAATTTGTTATAATGTCTGTTCATAATTTGGCTTAGAGTAACAGTAAAACCTCTTTTTATAGACTTCTGATAAAGTTGCCCGGGTTTGGGGGGGGGGGGGTACTTTGCTCTTAAGATACAGTTGTGGTTGCCATTTATAACTAAATCACTAGTGAACTCTATCCTTTAATTTTGTTACAATGTGATTTCGGGCCAAGTATGTAAACAGAGTAGAATCACTAGTGACTTTAATTCAATCAAATACTACAAGTATCAGATAGTGATGATGAATCAAGGTTGTACTGTACAAAAAATGTTGGCGATTACTATATTTATTCTTCATAAACAAGGTTAGGATTAAATGTTTTATAAATCAGGAAACTAATGTTTTTTTTATGTTTTGGTTTATTAAGCAGATGTTTACTAATAACACATATATATATTTTGTGTTTATTCTTTTTTCAAACTGTTTGTACCAGCATTTGAGAAAATTTAAAAAAAAAAAAAACTACATTAATTCTATCTGCAAAAACTCTGCATGTTCCTTTGGTGGCAGGTGTTATGTGCCTTAATTATTATTAAGAAAATCTCTCTGATCGATCTTGTCTTTGCATATTTCTGATTGGTGTGTATGTATCTACAAAAAATATCCACTCTATTACCGGTCGGCACATCGACCGAAAAGCCACAAGTAGACGTAAAACTCTAACAATTATAATTGATCTTTTATAAAAATTATAAGAATAATGCTATCATAATTATTTGACCCTGTCTGTGGAGAAATTCAGAACTATTGTTTTCAGTTTGTAAAATTTCATAAAAATCATTCAGAAAATTCGTCTGTGCTAGACAGGAGTCTGAGTTTAATAGTTTACATTACAAACCTGGCTTTCTTTCCAAACAGTTGTCTTCTTTTGTTTCCTATGTTCATAAATTAAAAAAGTTACATTCCAGTCTCATGAAGTTTGAAAATTATAAGAATCCATTATGAGTTTATCCATGTGGGTAGGGTAATCTCGCCTGAGCCAGACACCCAGCTGATTTTCTCATTCTCGCAACAAAATGAGTTTCATATTCATACTTAAGTGCTAAATATCAATTCATTAAATTTGTGAACAGCTACAGTTACTACGGTATTATTAGAATAAAATAATAAGTTTCATTTCTTATTTTTTCAATCTAACAGATAATTAAATCACTGTAGTTAGATCTGGAAGCAGGGGTTTTGTCAACATTACTAAATCTTTGATCAAACTACCCAGTAATTAATAACTTTTTGTAGTAATTTGTGAAAATTTGTTTTTGAACATATCATAATGACATTTTATTTTCTATGTGTAATTCCAAAAAAAAAAAAAAATGTCACAAAACCTAACCACTAATATTGTGAATATTGACTATAACATAACCTATAGTATGTCAACATTTATTTTACACTCAACAAACTATTTATATGTGGAAATGTACAGGTAATAAATATTGATAATTAACTTATTTTAATTAAGTATTTTTAATTCATTTTAGGACAATGCAACAAAATTGATAGCAAGTAAATTTGAAGTTTCCACTAATGGTGAATATGTGGGACTAGTACTAGAAAGTAAGTCTTTATAATCAATTAAATTCTGCAGCCTCAGAGTACTGATATTTTTTATGTTCATGATTCAGAGGTCTTTGATTTAAGCTTTATCTACATGGTCTCGCTGGTTTGTGTTTTGTGTTTCTGAACAAGATATTTAATTGCCACAGTCTACCCAGCTGCCAATAATTAAGGTACTAGCTGGCAGATGTGTTTTGTAAACCTTGTGATGTACTGGTGTTATGTACAAGAGGGAGGTCTGTTAAACACTCTCGGCTACAAGTCATACATTTGAAACTCAAATAATCACCATCTGTATAAACCTATGAAATAAAAATTTTTATGCCTAAGAGGGGATATTAAATTCAAACTCTTGTCCTTCCAACATTCCATCCTTCCATCCATCTAGTCACCTCTTGTTTGGAGTAATTCTCCAAAACTATTAAGCACTATCTAAGGAAACTTGGTAAAAAGCATCAACATTGATAAATGATGTACAGCAAACCAAATGGATTTGCTCATTATACTGGGAGTTATGGCCCTTTGAATATAAGTGCAAATGACCAAAAAAATACAGATTGGCGGGGGATCTTTATGAAATGAACTTGCTTGTTGATATTTGTGATTATATTATTGATTTTTTGTCTAGATCCAGAGACACAGGAAACGTGGTTAGAGATTTACAAAAACCAGCGAGATGCTTGGATTAAGGAATTGGAGACTGTACTGGCTCAGATGCAGACAAAAGAGACAGAGAAGAAGGAAAAAGTATCTAATCTTTTCTTACAATCATTGGAATTTAAATAAAAAATCATATTAAAGTTAAACTTTTAAACACTGAAGTTCTGTTACTGTGGCATAAACAGCTGTCATCAACTTGTCAATTAATATGAAAATAAAATATGTAAAACTTTTAATGGAAATTAAATGTAAAAGGATTTGCTCAGAAAAAAAAGAATTTTTAAACATCATTTAGGTAAGTATATATACACATATAGTGTCCAGTGGTGTGTTACCATAGTGAGGCCCTAAAATTACACTTTTTAACAAGTCCTTCCTCAGGCTGGTATGAAAAATGAAAATAAAACTAAAGTTAAAATAAGATCTTTCAGTTTGATTGTACACAATTTTCCATTTCATTATGATTTTACTGTAAGTAATCTCAGTCTACACCAAATGGTCACTGTGGGCATGAATTCCGTTACTAATATCCAAGTCTAATATGTAAGCTTTTGGTTAAAAGGTTTTGGTTAATTAGATATGCAGACATTTGTCACCTCTTGTTTTCTTTACAGGAAGAAGCTCCTCCTCCCCCTCCAACAGAGGGTGCTCAAGAATCAGGAGAGGTACCTCCTACAGCTGAAACTGACAGTGTGGCTCAGGTAACACTTTATAAGTTCTATGAATATTAAATTATTCTATTTCTGTTTCTTAAGCTTGTTTTATAAATAGATATCCTAAAATTTGAAAGTTTTAATGGTTTACACTTAAAATATTAATATTGTTTTATCCACACAATTAAATGTCTTTTTAAAATGGAGAACCCAAGAAATAAAATGTATAATCTAAGTAATAAAGTTCCTGAAGTAGTTTGGTTCAGAAACGTTTCTGTTTTTGTCACAACTGAACTAGAAATTACAATCTATTTATTATTATCACTTCACCCATACAAATAATAATATAGAAGAGTTTGTCACAGTTTCATAATTATTTTTTAACTAAGATTTTCTGAACTTTAATCTGGCAAATTTGAAATCTTAGTAATAATTTGATGATTTATAAGAAATTACAAAATTTTAGGTGTCATTTTTTTAAGATCACTTCAAGTTTACAATATTTGGTTTAAGTTTTGTCAGAAATGTTTATTTGCAAGCTGACCAGTTCGGCTGAATTATCAATTTTTGAAGGATTTGTACCATAAAAACGGATAAACGGACGGATAAAAAGAAAAGGTCAAATTAGACAGATTTTTCCCATTTTTAGGGTTTTTTAAATTAATTATTCAGACTTTTTGTATGGAAATTGTACCAAAATCAAACACTTAACAATAAAAAAGTACCTAAATGGCAACCTTGCAACCTAAAAATTTACCAATCTGGACAAATGAATAAATTTGATTGGTCAGCCTGTATTCATATGATTAAAAAAGTTTTAAAAATTTGCTATATTTAAGTGAGGAAAAACTTAGTTAAGGAATGATTGTGAAACTGGCATCCAACCCAGGATATGACACCAGCAAGTTCCAGTTTTAAAATAATTTTTTAACTAAAAATTTTCCTTAACATAAATCTCGCACATTTTAAATCTGAATAGTTTTGTAAGTTTCCAAGTTGTAAATGAATTAAAGGTGTCGTTTTATAGATCACTACAAACTTGTGCCATTCTCATTCCGGTTTTGTTCATATCCAAACTGTTTGTTTGTAGTATCATAAAATGTTGTCAAAATATGCGTATGCCAGATTTGAGTTAAGAAAAACCTTAGTTTAAGGAATGACACTTGGATATAGTGTCATATTCTGGGTGTGAGTGTTAATGGCTTACAGAGTCAACTGTTTAAGTTCTTTGATGGACTATATATACAGGTAAAATGGCTCAATCTACTGATTGATTGACTGTTCTTGTTGAAAACATTCTAGCATTTTAAAATGATATTGTATTGATATTCAGCTAGCAAGACTGACATTTCAAAGGAAATTCAAAATCAATGTAAGATTTTCTTTTATATACGAAAACTGGAATATTATAGCGGCAGTATTTTGGGTTGACAGTTATTGTGGTGGAAAGCTAGAATTATGTGGTTGTTTATGCTTATATCCAGACACAATCTTTATTTAATTTTGCACACCCTACAGTTCATATATAACTTTGATAACTCCAACACCGTTTTCAAGAATACAATGTTTCATGACCCCAACATGTATCATTTTCTGAAAAACAGTAGGTAACTTTGAAGTGAGAATTTGGTTACAATTTTTTATATCTCTCTCAAACTATAGGAATCACCATGTATGTCTGTGTAAAATTGTGTCCAGGCCATATCTCAAAATTGGACGACTGTCATAAACATGATAAAATTTCACATGGAAAATCATGGTCCAAAGGAGTGTCATGACCTTGAACCAAGTTTATATCGGAAAGGTCAAGGTCATGGGAAACAACCAATGTTTTTGGCTGGGGGTTGGAGTTATTTGGCTCTCAAGAGACCATTCTAGTTTAATTTGGAAACTACATGTTACCATGGTTACACCCCCATAAAGTCAAAGTCACATGCCCTTTGAGTTATCAAAGTTTCGTTTCATATTTCCATTTCGGTTTTCTGAAAGATTGGATAAGAAACATATGATGTGATACAAATTCAGGACCTTAATTTTAGCAAGTCGCTAATGAAATTTATAAATATTTTAAATAATTAGGATGTCTTTTTAACATAATGTCTTTGAGAGACTTGTATTTTCCAAGAGATTACTTCTTTCCCAAAACTTGTTGATGATTAGAATTGTTGTTAGCCCTAGTTAAGATTATTTCATGGTCATGTTAATCATGTTAATGGTGGAGAAAGCCAGAGTACAAGTATACCTAGAATAAAAGTCACTTTGGGAAGCCAAAAGATACTTTCTCACAGCAGGGTAGGGGTAGGACTTGCACCTAGGCAGTGAAAAGCACTGTGATTTTTAAATTGATGCTATTGACATCTTGGCTACTGGTGGCCATTTTCATTTCTTAAGAAGACCATTTACTCAGCAGAAATAAAGGCCCTGATGTTGTTTCACATCAAACAGCATTTTCATGCATTTAGCAATATTTTTAATCAATAGCTGAATTGTAATAATTTCAATAATGAAGTGTAAAAGTTGTGTAAATGAACTGTTTTGATATGATCTGATGTTGTAGTGGGTATGGTGGTCATTTTGCATGCTGCATCATTGGTAACCATGGGTTACCAAGGGTTTTGGTTGTGGTTGTAGATTATTTTGGGGTATTTTGTAAAGTTGTTTTTATTCATTTATTTATAAACATGTGGTACCTTGTGATGATTACTTTCAGAACAAATTTGTATAGGCAAGCAACACTGACCTTTCTGTTTGACCTTTTAATTAAAACGCTTTTTTTGGACCAGTCCATTTAAGTATGGGGAACACAGAAGTTTATTTCCTATACATCGTGAGAAACATGCAATGTTTCTGTATTGACGGAGAATCCTAACACTACCTGTGTATTTGGTGGATCACTGTATTTTAATATTCGTAATCAAAGGTCAAGCGGACAGGTAAATGTTGTTTGCTTGTACCAATTTTACCCTAATGTATGTACTCGAACAATCCTTAAATTTGACATTTTTTTATGTATATTTTTACATTATCCCTTTGTTGTTCTTGCCTTATGTTGTTAAGTCCTCTTGTCACCTGGTCCAAAAAAATCCTAGGCATACAATTTGATAGTATACTAGTTGCCTGCATGAAAAACAGCTAAATGCAAATAGTTTTTGTCAAGACATTAATGTCTTTATCTTTTCAGATTCTTTAAAATCCCTTTGTTAAATTGTCAAATTATTGTTTTATTGACTTTAAGATACCATAGAGGTTTTTTTTTAAGTACATGTAATAAAAATATTGGTGCTGGAGTTATTGTTCTTTGGTTGTGAAGATATTTAAAACAAAACTTTTCAGGTTTACAAAATAACATTAAAAAGCAATTTTGTTGAAATGGTTACCAGTAGTTGTATTTAAATGAAATGGCATATTTTTCATTAGCTACAATTCTCTTTGAAAGTAAATGATTTTTAATCAGAAGAAATGTTTGAAAATTTCATCTACCCATATATGTCGCATTGTTTAAATGATTAAATAATTTGAATTGTTTTAACTTTTCTTATTCTCCTTTTTGAAATAAAAATTAATGACTGGATTAAAATATTTTAGCCATCAGGGAAAAGAAATAGTTTATCATCAGTATCCAGACTTTCATCACCTGATTGTGTAAGACAAAAACGAACTTTAGATTTCTTTATGTTAAATGATATTGATGTTTTAACTAGTAGATGTTTTACTCGTCAGTTTTATTTTCTTTATTCTTGTTTGATTTTGTTTATTTTAAAATAAGTAGCGTTTTTAATTTATTTTGTTAATGCTATTTTATCTGTTTTTTCTGTTTTTTATTGTCAATTATTTTATTTATTCTTGTTTTTTTTATTTGTTGTCTATTGTTCATTATGAAATAAGTAGTTTTTAGCTCACCTGACCAAAGGTCATGTGAGCTTATGGTATGGTGCGGCGTGTGTATGTGCGTGTATGCGTGCGTGCGTGTGTGCGTGCGTCGTTAACACACATTTTCGACTTCTCCTCTGAAAGTACTTGGCAGATTTCAACGAGACTTGGTCAGAAGCATGTCTGGGTCGGTGCAATTTAGATTTGTTCATGGCGTTGCCATGGCTACCAAAACTAGGTCACAGTGACCTAGGGGTGCAGAAATCTTGAAAAATCTTCTTCTCTGAAACTGATGATGGGAGAAAAAATCTGATGTGATATTTGGCTTCTCTAGGGTCTTAAGCCTGTAGTTTGTTCATTTCGTGAAATTTGGTTGAAAAATGGGTTACGCGTTTTTGCGTTTAATTTTGAAAAAATCGTAAAATAGCTTCAAATTGTTATAACTTGACTATTTGACCAGATAATGACATGGGGTTTTCAGTTTTGACATCTTCTTGTTAGTATCTTCAAAATGAGGTCAAGGTCAATTGTGAAGGTCGTGACCTAATTTTTTTTACCTCTGATTATAATTATTATCTCGAAAACTATAAACTTTTTGTATAGTCATGTATATTAGAATGTTGTAGGTATTGATACAACAATCATTTTGATGTATAGAAAAAGGTCATGGGTTCAAAGGTCAAGGTCACAGATGTGAAACAACACCGAAATGGTTAATTATCTCGAAAACTATAAACTTTTTGTATAGTCATGTATATTAGAATGTTGTAGGTATTGATACAACGATCATTTTGATGTATAGAAAAAGGTCATGGGTTCAAAGGTCAAGTCACAGATGCGAAACAATACAGAAATGTTTAATTATCTCGAAAACTATAAACTTTTTGTATAGGCATGTATATTAGAATGTTGTAGGTATTGATACAACGATCATTTTGATGTATAGAAAAAGGTCATGGGTTTAAAGGTCAAGGTCACAGATGCAAATCAATACTGAAATGGTTAATTATCTTGAAAACTATAAACTTTTTGTATAGGCATGTATATTAGAATGTTGTAGGTATTGATACGACGATCATTTTGACGTATAGAAAAAGGTCATGGGTTCAAAGGTCAAGGTCACAGATGCGAAACAATACCCAAATGGTTAATTTTCTCGAAAACTATAAACTTTTTGTATAGGCATGTATATTAGAATGTTGTAGGTATTGATACGACGATCATTTTGATGTATAGAAAAAGGTCATGGGTTCAAAGGTCAAGGTCACAGATGCGAAACAACACCTAAATGGTTAATTATCTTGAAAACTATAAACTTTTTGTATAGGCATGTATAATAGAATGTTGTAGGTATTAATACAACGATCATTTTGATGTATAGAAAAAGGTCATGGGTTCAAAGGTCAAGGTCACAGATGCGAAAACAATACCGAAATGGTTAATTATCTTGAAAACTATTAACTTTTTGTATAAGGATGTATATTAGAATGTTGTAGGTATCAATACAACAATCATTTCGATGTATAGAAAAAGGTCATGGGCTTAAAGGTCAAGGTCACAGATGTAAAACAATACTGAAATGGTTAATTATCTTGAAAACTATAAACGTTTTGTATAGACAATGATCATTTTGATGTAAAGAAAAAAGTCATTGGGGTTTAGTATTTACGTTTACTTTAAATCTATCAGCTAGCCATTAGTTATCAGGTGAGCATATAAGGCCCATGGGCCTCTTGTTTAATTTTAATTTTGTTTATGTTATTTTAGCTGTTTTTTCTGCTTCTTTCTGTTTTTTCAGTGTTTTATGTTTTTGTTTTCGTTCATTAATTTTTCAGGTTTTATTTTAAATATTTGCTTATTTTTATAATACAATCTTACATTGAATTTATTTATACTATTTATTCTGATGTTACTTGTATAAACTATAGTTTGTTTGGGATGTTAAGCTTTTTTTGCTTAGACTTTTTTAAGTGGAGATGATTAGCCAAGTGGTTAAGCTGAAAATTTGTATTTCAAAGGTCATGGGTTTCAACTTCAGCTAGGCTGTGTGGTTTGTCCTTGAGCAAGGCATTCGATTTCACATATGTCAGTTACACTCAGAGCCAATAAATGGATATATATAGGTGGCAGTGGAAATTCCGAATATTAACATTGCTGTTACAGATTGCAACAAAGGAAAGCATCTTGAACTTTAAATAATGAAAATGAGTTTCAACAGTACATAAAGAGCTTTATCTGTTTTGTGTTATGATCAGTTTATATGAATTGTGGTGTGGTGTTTCAGATTTGCATACTAAATGAGATTTATCCATGTACTGGGTGATAGATAAATAATGAGTGTGTAACTATTGTGTCTGTTGGTTATAGAAAATATTAACTCTTCCTGTTATATCTTGCCTTGATAATAAGTTATATAATGTCAACAAATGTTAAATATTAATATTGATTCTGATCATTATAATTTATATACCTACTTATAGCTGACATTTAAAAATTCATCATTGAAATCATTGATGGTGTTAATATACCTGCTAAGTAAAACCTAACCTTTCATATCAAGAGATTATGATAATACTATTAATATTGTATGGTAGGAAAATGCTGAGATTCAATATTGTGACTTTTATATCTTGGAATCAATTTTCCAATAAGATTAGGGCCTCAATGGATTAGTGCTCAAGTGTCTCTCACTTTCTAGGCAGATCCTAGCATGAGGAAGTTTGTCAGTTCACCTGCCAAAGCATGCAATATGAACAAATTGATTTGGGAAACCTCGGAAGGAACAAAATTAGCATGCAAATATTAATATTTATTGCACGCTAACACCTATGAATTTATCGTATACTTTCTATGCAAAGATATATTGCTATATAATAAACCTACTTATAGCTGACATTTAGAAATTAATCATTGAAATCATTGATCGTGTTGATATACCTGCTAAGTAAAACCTAACCTATCAAGAGATTATCCTAGCATGAGGAAGTTTGTCAGTTCACCTGCCAAAGGTCAAGATTAGTGGTTTTCTCTGGTCACTTGAAATTTCTCCACCATCCGCCAACTGACCGCCTTGATATCGACTGGGTATATAAAATGACCATAACTCAAATCTTTGGTTGAAAATGTATATATAACATATGAGCCGCTTCATGACAAAACAGCCCTTATGGCAATTACGTCATAATGTTCGAATTTTAAGACAAGATTTACATTTTTTGAATCGCAAGAAAATATACTTTCAAGATCTGATAAAAACTCAAAAATGATATTTTATGCCATAAGGGTCATATTGTTATGGAGAGTTGCTTATTTACATAATATTATCAAGGTTAAAATTTTGAGCATAGAAAATTCAGTTATTGATTTGAAACTGTGTCTAAAAATTGAACGAGCAGTGCTTATAGAGACATTTAGTTGAAGGTCTAATACTTATATAATCAATGGTGAAAAGATAGGTTTAAAAAACAAAATAGGTTATTATCTATAGAGATCAAAAGGCTGGCCAACAACCATAATCATAAGAATAGTATCATATTGGATCTTGGCCATTTTTCTTTCTCTTTGGTATTGGTCTAAATGACTTAATTTATTTAAGAATTATAGGTATTGTCTTAATGACTTAATTTATTTTAGAATGATTTCATTGTATTTACAGACATGACTTACATGCATCATCATGACATCATCATGACATCATCATGACATGTGTTTATTTTACGTGTTAAATTATTATTTACAGAGCCACGACTCACCACGGGAACCAGTCATTCATCACACGTCAGACAAAACAACAACACCAAAGTTTACACCTCCCACAGTTGTAATGAAAATCAAGCCCCCGCCAAAACCTACAGGTTTTAATTTATATACATATTAGATGAATAAATTAGATTTTAAATTATTCAACATATAACACATCAGAACAGTATAATCATTAACATGTGTTTGGTCTATGATATTGCATATGAGTGTCTGGTGTCTACATTTTTCATCAAAATTCTTTTATTTTCTTGCTGTTTGCTGTTTTATGCCATTTTTTAATAATCACTCAGACACCTAATTTGAAAATGGCTTTAATATAAACTGCTTCTTATTCGCAAATTTTTCAAGTTTCAAGTATGAATTTACATGTAATTTCTGTGTTTTTATTGAAGACCACTGTCATGGTACAGTAACTTAGTTGGTAGAGTGCTAGCTTCTGAGGTCAGGGTTCAAATCCTAGGTCTGACCTAGACTTGAAAATAGGTAGTGCCTGTTCATTTCCCATTTACTCTGTATTTATACATGAAAGCCACAGGGTGCTTTTGAAGAAAACCTTAAAAACCAGTACCCAGAATCATGGTAGGTTTATCACCCTAAAGAACCTGCATATTGTCAAGAACACATGGCAAAGGTAAAAAATTCGGTTACTTCATCTATAACTGTCAATGGACTGATTTAAATGAAAAGTTCTCAAACTCTATTTGCATGATTTTAATATCGTAATGTGTTTTCAAGGAAGAATTTTGGAAAACCTGAATGGCAATCCAATTTTATTTACAAATGTATTTTTTCTTAGACAGCTGTTAGAGCAACACGTATATAAAAAAATCTGGGGCTGGTTTATAAAGGAGGGTTGGACCAGTATGAAAATCTAGGAATTAGACATGTAATTTTTAAGTCTTAAAGGTTTGCTACTCAGAAATTCCACTTACATTATAAGCTGATTTTGGCTGGCCTTTATATTGCCAGAAGGTCTAATTGTAGTATTATAACAAAATTTGTTTTAATTTTGAAGCACTAAATGGCCGTTTTGGAAATTCCTCATCAGTGATGTTTGTACCGAAACTGTGAAAATCAAAATGTTTTTAAGATGTTGAAATGTGTAAAAAAAGAGAAGAACCTAAATGTATTTTATCAAATCCACCTAAAACAATACTTTAAATTATTAGGTATAGCTTAGTTTTTTGGGGGGGAAATTTTAAAATTTTAGTACCAAATAATTTTGATGAACAGCATCTGACAATACTATGTACAATGTATTGTGTGTTAACCTCCTGTGTTAACAATAACTTTGAGGATGCTTAAGTCCACCAGCAGAGATACCACCTCAGTGGTTGTATTTATTACTAAACCTGTTTTATTTTTGCAACAAAAATAAGAAATTATTGACAATACTAAAGAAATTTATTGACCATATTTCACTATTTTATTAATATAGGAAGTACAGCTCCAAACATTCACAATGCCAGTCAGAAGATTGATACAGGGGAGGTAATCGGTACTGGACAGAATCATGTCTTCACATCTAACAACATGGACATGAGGAAGGAAGTATTTAAACATTTACATGATAATCTGATATCATACTTACCTAAAGAAGAAGAAACTACACCACAACTACAGTATGTATCTCTCTCTCTCTCTCTCTCTCTCTCTCTCTCTCTCTTTCTCTCTCTCTCTCTCTCTCTCTCTCTCTCTCTCTCCTCTCCTCTCTCTCTGTCTCTGTCTCTCTCTCTCTCTCTCTCTCTCTCTCTCTCTCTCTCACACACCACACACACACCACACACACACACACACACACACACACAACACACACCACACACACACACACACACACACACACACACACACACACCAAACTGCAAAATACAGTATGTACCATAGCCAGACAGACAGATTTATGTAGATAATATATAGGTTTACTTTTGTTTATTTCCTGTCAGAAACATCTTTAGCATATTACAAAATTAATATTAATTTTCAGCATAACTTTGTTCCCAAAATGAAGATGGGGGGCATATAGTGTTTACACCATTTCTTCTCCAACTTTATGAATAATGAAATTACACAACAATAATCTTTTGGTAGAATAGATGTGCCATTGATAATCTTATTTTGATTTGATCATGCACATGATTGGAAAAACATGGCTTTCCCAGTTGGGGTCGGTTGGGTGACATCCCATTTCAGTTATAACTTGTTAATATGTTCTTAATGATTATGTTCAAGCACAAACTAGGATATTTGTATTGGATGTATATACAAAAATTAGTGTATTGGTATAGTAAGATTAAATGATGTTAAACCAGTGATATGACAGCAACATTGATATGGCAGCAACATTGATATGGCAGCAACAGTGATATGGCAGCAACATTGATATGACAGCAACAGTGATATGGCAGCAACATTGATATGGCAGCAACAGTGATATGGCAGCAACAGTCATATGACAGCAACAGTGATATGACAGCAACAGTAATATAGCAGAGGTTATTATGATGTGTTGATAGTCCTCCATTTATTTTTAACTTTATCTCTTTTTAGAGAGGCCAACTTCCATTTTCTGAATGCAGGAAGAATGATTCCTCATGGTTTGGACCAAACAGGTAAGGTTTACTGATGAAGATATCTTTTATATTAAAAGTTTTTTTTGTAACAGTTAACTTCTGTTATAACCATTATAAATTTTAAGGACTTTTTTCCTGGTAAAGGTAGCTTTGTTCCGTATTGAAGACATCATCATGACTGACAAGATGAACATGACTAATTTAAAAACCAGTTTAAACTGAACTACAGTGGAATCAGTGAACCCCGAGTTAACTAAAACAGTGTCTCATTTAAATTCTGTCTTTTTGACACAAATTATTTTCATTAATATAAATGAGTGGTTATATGATGTTTACAGTTTACAAACATCAAATCATAATTAAATCAAGTGTTCTATAATGTTTGAAAAGATGAAACCTATAAATGTATTTGCAAGGTCAGCACCTGGATGACCTTGCTGGGTACACTTGTAGATAATAAACACTCTATCATTTGGGCTTATAAAATCAAATCACAAATTTTAAGATGTTTAAGATGGTAGCGCTTTATATACACATTAATTTAACATGAATTATTGTTGTTGTTTACAGATAGTCCAGCAACAGTGGCTGTATGGTGGAAAGGAAATACACACATGATGCATTACTCATTACTTAAACAGTCTAAAGGTATAAAACCTTATGTTCCTTTGTGTCAATTGGTTTCCAAAGTACTAAAGCATAATTTTTCCAGTTGTGTCAGTTTTAAGAGAGTTTTAGGGCAATTTTTCATAAAAAATATGTGACTTGAAATATGCATAAAATATTCAAGTTTGATATAATTTAAGTTTGTGTGTATTTCTGTATTTGAAATAAATCATATTAAAACTTGTGGTGCTTATTTCAGGGTTGTTTGTTTTGCACAAAAATTGACACCGAGCAAAATTTTATATTGCATAATATGTTATAGTGCATATTGAAAAATGCGAAAATTTAACTCCAGATATGTCTAAATTTCATATACCTTGAAAATAAATACATGCAAAATGAAATATGTTTACTGTATCAATTGTTGATATTTTTTAAATTTTGCTTATTTTCAGATTTAGAACGTAAACCAGATTTAGTTTGGCCATTTACAAGTAAAATCACAGCTTCAGTTACTTCCCCTGATACATCACTCCTGGTGGTAGGACTAGAAAATGGTACTGTTGTTATATGGGATTGGTACTTAGGTGAGTGCAAATTTTATTGTTTATGATAATGACTTTTGGTGCCATCATGTATGTAAGAATTATCTAAAGAAGCTTCAATATTGATTGATTGATTAACTGATTGATTATTTTATTGATCGTTTGATTGATATAGTGTGAAAATTGAAGTTGTTATATGTTTTTGTATAATGTATTTGACAATATAACGGTGTTGCATAAATTTTTTTATACCTCAGATAGAAAAAATCCATGAAAAGTGGTGAAAGATATTGTCATCTTTTAACCCATAATGCAAGACTAGTCTTCATATTCTTTTTCCTGTCAAGATTTATCATTGAAATCAGAGGTATACGATAGGTTGAGAATATGTTGAAATTGATTTTTGTATTTTGTGTTACAAGAAAAAAAATTGGTTACTACTTGTGGTGCCAGATAAAAAAATCTCAACCCTCATTCTACAATGTTCCAATATACATGTACATGTATTTGGTCTAAACCTCGGTAACCCTCTACTCTAACTAATTAGGGTCTGAGATAGATTGCAAGCTACATTTCTGACAATGTGCCATCATCAAACTCAAATTTCAAATGATATTTTATGTGTATTACTCAGATATTTGTTCACAATAATGACTCGGACCAAGATTTAGTTGGAATGAGCGAGGCGTTTTTTGGCTTAAATAGTTAAGAGTCTAACAATGGCACATTGTCAGAAAAGTAGCTTGAGGTCAATCTTGGACTCTTACCATTAATTGGAGTAAACAAGCCTCATTCTGGATCAAAAAACATTTATTAGAACAAGACTTGAGATTGAGATTTTTCTATCTGGTAGTGATTCATTTTATAAATCTCTTAGCTCTTCCGAGAGATAGAACTATTAAGGTTCATAATTATGAGTAGCAATTCTTTTTTTTTTATTGATACAGGTTTTCAGAGAGGTGTGGTCAATGTCACTAATGAAGCCTCTATTGCTAAGCTTTGGTTTATTGACCCCAGTATCTGTCCACAAGAGAACATGAACGTTTATCCTCCATACGGAACTAAAACCTCGGCGTATCTTATGATATTATGTAGTGATTGTTCCGTGTTCACGTTATTGTGTGGTGCAGGAATACAGTGTGACCCTATCTGTACATCACCAGCGTAAGTATTATTTATACTCCTGCAACGAAAGAAGGGTGTTACTGGAATCACCTTGTCGATCCATATATCCTTCTGTTCATTCATCTAAAGATATTATATTCTTTGGAGATTTATTCAATTGTGCAGAATTCAATTTTCTTGAAATTATGCACAGATGTTACTTATGATATGAACTTTCCCCTTAGTTAATCCCAGAGTCTTGCTAGTACTCATTCATTTATTTGCTATGTAGAATTTAGTAGTTATGTGAATTTCAAAATCTTTCTTATGAATAAACCACATAGTACACCTTGGACTGAAACCTATGACTGTTGAATGATGAACTTTACCACTCAAATCAAATCTTATCTAGAAAGAATAAAATGATTTTTTTAAAGTTTGATGAACAGTATAGCTGGTTTTGTTTTGTAAATTTTCAAATTCTTATTATGTCTCACTGTTATGTTTGGATTTGCAAGATTTATTATAATGTGTACCAGAGGTTTTGAAATTTTATCTTATTCATTTGCTTAATGCATTTTCAGGTTCTCTGTAGAAATATTTATTTATTTATTTATTTATTTATTTATTTATTTATTTATTTATTTATTTATTTATTTATTTATTTATTTCAGGATTGAAGAGGAGGGTGAGAAGTTTACATATATAGTATCTGTGCCTGGAATAAATAATCTAGTAAGTTAAATAAATAAAGGACATAGCTGCACTATATTACACCCCAGTTGAATTCAACAGAAAACATATTCTGTAGATTACGTTTTTAGAGATATTCATTAATGTGTAATTTTGCGAGGACTTTTGGCCTAAAATTCATATATCACACAGTCAAATATTCCTACAATTATGAAAATTAAACAAGAAAGATATTTGACATGAAAAATAACTTTCTTCGAATTTTTTTAATTTCTGGGAAACTATTAAAAAATGTAGGAAAAAATATTTTTCAAAATAAAAACAATATTTTAGCTGAAAAACACCAGCTTTAGTAGAATCGTGTATTCAACAATTTAATTTTGTGAAGATTTCAGTCTTTATTGATATGACCAGTTTAACCATGTATATAGTAAATACATGGTCATTGACGGTGAATAAAGGTCGTATTTGGTGAGGGTGAGAAAACGTGTAGAAAGCGAGGCTCTGCCGAGCCAAATACGACCTTTATTCACCGTCAATGACCATGTATTTACTTTATCCTGCAACAGATACGTCCTAAAATTATAATTGTAACTGCGTGTTATCCATCTGTTTGACTTGTTTGTTTACACTCCAAGCGCAAGGATACAAATGTTTACGTGACGTCACGCTACCCCATCACACCCGTATTTGTCATTTTCGCTCAGTCCGACGTTCAAGCACATGTAGTTCTCAATTATTTATTTTTAAATCATATTTATATAACTACGTGTATTTTTTTTTTTAAAATCAATCTTTTTTTAAAATAAAATATTAAAATTTATGAATTTATTGATCATGTTTATTATACTGTGTTTTGTTTACATTAAGAATAGGGTTCATTTGGGTCAAAGGTTACGTCAAATGTTGAATGGAAAAAGTAGTGCCGTAACTGTGACGTCACAGTTAGCGCGTGGCTTTATTGGGTCAGTGACCGAATAAAGATAAGGTTTATTCGGCAGGCTTTATGATGTCAATGTACACGTTAGTTGCAGGATAAAATAATTTATCGAAGGCTGTGTTTTATTTAAGTGACTCATAAAGACATTACTATATCATGATATCATACCTGATTTACAGTTTCCATGTTTATTCTTTATTTTTAGTCAATAGCAGTATTAAAATGTGGTGCAATACAGTTGAGAGATACATTACAAATAACTTTCTTCGAATTTTTTTAATTTCTGGGAAACTATTAAAAAATGTAGGAAAAAATATTTTTCAAAATAAAAAATATTTTAGCTGAAAAACACCAGCTTTAGTAGAATCGTGTATTCAACAATTTAATTTTGTGAAGATTTCAGTCTTTATTGATATGACCAGTTTAACCATGTATATAGTAAATACATGGTCATTGACGGTGAATAAAGGTCGTATTTGGTGAGGGTGAGAAAACGTGTAGAAAGCGAGGCTCTGCCGAGCCAAATACGACCTTTATTCACCGTCAATGACCATGTATTTACTTTATCCTGCAACAGATACGTCCTAAAATTATAATTGTAACTGCGTGTTATCCATCTGTTTGACTTGTTTGTTTACACTCCAAGCGCAAGGATACAAATGTTTACGTGACGTCACGCTACCCCATCACACCCGTATTTGTCATTTTCGCTCAGTCCGACGTTCAAGCACATGTAGTTCTCAATTATTTATTTTTAAATCATATTTATATAACTACGTGTATTTTTTTTTTTAAAATCAATCTTTTTTTAAAATAAAATATTAAAATTTATGAATTTATTGATCATGTTTATTATACTGTGTTTTGTTTACATTAAGAATAGGGTTCATTTGGGTCAAAGGTTACGTCAAATGTTGAATGGAAAAAGTAGTGCCGTAACTGTGACGTCACAGTTAGCGCGTGGCTTTATTGGGTCAGTGACCGAATAAAGATAAGGTTTATTCGGCAGGCTTTATGATGTCAATGTACACGTTAGTTGCAGGATAAAATAATTTATCGAAGGCTGTGTTTTATTTAAGTGACTCATAAAGACATTACTATATCATGATATCATACCTGATTTACAGTTTCCATGTTTATTCTTTATTTTTAGTCAATAGCAGTATTAAAATGTGGTGCAATACAGTTGAGAGATACATTACAAGGGTCCATTATCTGTGAGGTACTTGTACCTGATAATTACGAGTTAACAACTCCATGGGAACCAATCATTACTATCGGAGGTCTGGGTCAAGTTCTTTATGTACGAGGTGAGTTTGATAATCATGTTTCTATAAATTCAAAGATAAATTACTTTACAGCCAAAATTACAATTCCTTTAGCATAATTAGGTGTTTTATGGTCACCTTGTTTCATATTTCAACCAAAAAGAACCTTTATATAAATATCATTTGTCAGTAAAGTCTGATTATATTTCCTTGGCCAAACCAGTGTTCATTATTTATAAGATTTACTTTTGTTTAGGAAAATTTGAATTAGATAGAAATATTGTTTGGCTGGTACTATTTCTTGTTGGCTGTTCTTATGAAACCAGTTTTATGGAATATTATTTTTGATGCTGATAAAGCCAAACAGTCCATCTACTAAGTCTAGTTTTCAGATCATTCATCTTCCCAATGTATTTAAATTTTCAGGTTGACCACTGTGGTAGCTCATTTGGTAGAGTGCTCATCCACTCTGACCCAAGAAAGTGGGCAGTGACTATTGTTTTGCCAAGCACTCGGCATATTATGAAATGAAAGTCATGTTTTTTTTTGGATGGGAACTTAAAATAATCAAGGTACAAAAAGAACCCTGCTGTATAATGCCACCAGCGCAGTGCACAGGTTAAATTTCTGCCTTGGCCTATAGCTGGCGACATCTCAATTTAAGTGAAATATTCTTGACTCTGACTGGGATGCTAAACACCATTACCCAATTTAACTCTTAAATTTTCAGGTACAAAGAAACAGAGGCAGCAGGGTACAGAAGAGGAAGAAGAACACGAGGAAGATGTAATAATGGGGTCTCTGTTAGTCTACCAAATAAAATCCTTCCCATCACTAGATAGTTACTATGGTAAACAGTATGAACCAGTACCCTATATGTTACACAGTACTGTCGATAAAAGAGTGGAAGCTTTAATGAAAGAAAGGTACTTATTATAGTCTAATATTTATATTACCAGGGTCATATTTTTTGGATTTTCAAAGTCATACGTGTCTATAAAGGCCACACAAGGGAACCATTAAAAGTGGTCTTTATGAGCAGGTGACCTTTATTTTACCCCCCACAAACTATTTTTAGGGGGGTATATAGGAATTGCCATGTCTGTCTGTCCATCTGTTTGTCTGTCCATATAAACTTGTGTCTGGGCCATATCTCATAGCTACTTTGGACGACTGCCATAAGACATCACATGAATAATCTTCATGGTCCAAAGGTGTGGCATGACCTTGAATCAAAATCTCCCAGTTGGGGTTCGTTTAGGTAACATTTTTTAATTGGCATCCCATTTCATTTATAACTTGCTACTTTTGTACAGTACAGGCCTGTCAAAAGTTTAACAAATTAGTACCATATTGGCACCTTAGATTGGCCTTTATGGTTCCCAATATCTCAACAGATGTTTTATATCTCTTTCTGTAGCTTTTTAGCGACTAGCTATTTATATTTTGACTATGCCACAGCTAAGATTTGACTACTTTTCATTAGTTCAATGTTAAACTTTCAACTGGTTTGTACTGTACTTATAAAGGATGTGGTAGTGTTCACAATGTATATAAGTTGAGGTGGGTGGGGCATTTAATGAATGGGGGTGTGTGTGTGTGCGTTAGGGGGGGGGGTTAATGAAAGACACATTTGACAGAGGAGAATAAATAACATAACATAACATAATCAGCATTAAGATATGGTGTTATAAGTGATATAAATGAGACTGAAAAAGAGTATGCCTTTGACATTGACTAGTTAATTGTTCCAAAGAAATTTTATCAAAGGTGTTGTTAATTGTAACCACCATAGAAACTTATATCAAAAGTTGTAACAGTGGTGACACTATGGAAGCTTGTGTCAAAAATTGTAATAATTTTAACACATGTCCTTTTAATCTTTCTGTCTAGGGTCTGCTAAATATTGTATAAACATCATTGTTGCTAACCCCTAAAAGTTGATATTTTTTATGTTGTTAGAATTGCACAACAAGGTTTAAGAAAATCCAGAATGCAGGAAAGATGGGGAAATTTGAAGGAGGAAATCTGGACAATTTTACAGTACAAATATGATGCTGAAAGGAAGATAGAATCTAGACCTAGTTATGTAAGTCTGTTTATGATTGCAATAAAACATTTTCACGTATTTGACTTTTTTGACAAAAGATCAAACTTGTTAAACTGTTCGTTTTGAATGTCCGCAAAAGTTAAATTTTTATTGTTGTAGTTTATTAGCCATAATTATTTGAATGTATTTTTATGTTTTTTATTAGTCATAAATTTTAAATTGTGCAAATTAAAAAGGCACATAAATAAGTTACTGTTTGTTTACAATAATTTAGAGAATGCTAAGATGCCAATATTTTACAGATTTTCAATAGAACCAGTCAAAATTACTGATTCATTGACTTGTATGAGTCATAATGAATCAAAATGATAATAAAGCAAAATATTTTATTTTTGTCAGATTTAAAATCCAAGAAATATTTCCATTTTTGCATTCTCTTAGACACATCAGTTAATAATAGTTGATACAGTGTTAGAAATATCAGCCAGTCCCATAGTCTGAGACTAGTAGCTTTGGGAATAACTGGTTACTTTTTCATGATCTTGAATGCCACCAACTGGTTATACACAACAACAAGGTCAGAAAATATTGGTCTTAAGCAATGATTTTCAATAGTTGCCTATATACCACAATAAAAAAAATATTGAAATTATCAGATAAGGACTGGTTGAAAATTTTGACTCAATTGGAAAGTTGGTTTATAGCATGCATGGTTTATAATTATGAATTGGTTATTTCATATTAATTAACACCTGTATAATATGTTAATTAAATAATATTTGAATTATTCCAAAACAGATATTTGAGCCAGTAGTTCATTATCAGGTAAGAGATGTCAATGCTTCGCTTTTAGATGTTTGTGTGAAGGTTTAATAATTATGTTGTTGTCATGGCTTTGGTATAATATACCCTTATATGGATATGGCTTGGTTTAATTAAAAATATATAGTGGAGTTCACAAATGTACCATCATGACCATTGTTTATTTCTACTGGTTACAGAAAATGCAAATACCAGGTACAACCAGAGTTCAATCTAGAGCTGTGGTCATCATGGTCTACCATGTACCATCATGGCCATTGATTGTACAGAATTGTCTTTTCTACTGGAAAATGCAAGTACATGTACCAACAGTGTTGGAAATAGAACTGTAATGGGATCATTCTGGCCTTGGGTTTGAAAAAAGCAGGGGTCATGTTTTTTCAAAATCGGTTTGACATAATAACGGAATTTTATGAAAAGATTAGTATTAAGTCAAAGAAAACAATAAATGAGAAAGAGATAGAATTTGAATTATCCAAAGCTCAGCTGATACTAAAAATGGTCCAAGTTTGACCCAAAGTAAGTTTGTGCAAAATTATTTTGCGGAAGGGGGCCAATGATGCAAGGGCCCTACTAGATTGAGGTCTTGGTTACCATACAAATGCTAAATTAAGCATTTTCATATCCAGTGGACACATACATTAAGATATCACTGTGGTACATTTGTAAACACCATATTCTGTACGCTACTTACACATATTATATGAAATCTATCATGTTATTTTTACTGAATGATATTTTGGTAAAATATTATACACACTTATTTGCACAAATGTTCTTGTATTGCTCAGTTTCCAAAGGAATGAACTCTTTTATCAGATGCACTGTTGAAACTGCACAATTTCCATTATGTCACTAAAAACATTAAATGCATGTTTTTCCCTCTTTCATTGTGATTGATTAGGATTGTGTTCCTTTGATGAACACTAGGATGGAATATTTGGAATGTGTTTCTTTAATGGAACACTATAGTATGTCTACAATATTTTGTCAGAATGTTTATAAACATGGAAGAGTCTATATATACCGGTAATGTCAATAGGTGGTTTTGACAAATGAAAGCATGATGGTGTGAATATACAAGTACGATAACAGGGCTTTGACAAATGAAAGCATGAAGGTGTGAATAAACATTTACGATAACAGGGTATTAATACCTATTTGTGTAGTTTAGACACACCCATGTTTATAAACAGACTGACAAAATATTGTGAACGAACTATAGAAATGTGTTAATTTGTGTCAATATGCACCAGTATTTAAGGATGGATTTTAACTCTGTTTTGTGTACTGGTATAAACAAAAAAGATAGGTAGAAAAAAAGATAAATAAAAAGAAATACAAAAATACATTGTACTGATAATAAAAAAAATCATAACTCCCTGTGAGATTGTATGAAAATGAAGTAGGTCATGCATTTCATTTTTTTATAGTTATAATTTACCATTGCAATTATAATAGTTTCTGCCTAGCTGAACAAAATAAAATCTGAGAATCCTGCATGATTTTCAATGAAAGATGACAGCTTGTCCTGACTATAAGACTTCCTAGAAATGGAATTAGCAGGGATCCAGTTACCCAGGATTGACCACGGAGATCCAGTTACCCAGGATTAGCCATGAACCCTATATTTTATATTTAGTCTGCTAGATTATAGGTTCTTCATATTAATTAGTATCCCCAAGTTATTTATCTCTCAAAGCATGCTGGGCCTGTTGCCCTAAAACTGAGTTTAACGTCCTTCATTTCAAGAAAATTGCAATGATTTAAAACCATTCTATTGAAATAAATCAGTTAAATTGTTTTCATTGTATAGTAATATTATTTGATTCAAGACTTCATATTGCACATGTTAAATACACAATTCAGGAAATTTCATAAATATTTAGTGTTATTGTTTTGATAAAATTTATCTTCAAATATTTCCAATTTTACAGTATAATCATATGTACCTGTTTTCTAATATTCACTATCCAGTTTTAAAATCTCCATGTTCATAAATTTTTTCTTCTAATACTGTAAAGGTGATTATTTTCGCTGGGTAGAAATTTCACGATTTCTGAAATCTCGCATTTTGCTTGGGTATAATTTTTCGCGTTACCAATATAAGTGGGTGTATATTGTATATATATATGATATATCAAACTGTGTATGGTAGACCTTTTTGAGTGGGTAAAATTTTTGCAGTAATTTCCTTAGTGCGAAATAAGCGAAAATTTTTCCCCATGCAAAAATTTCCCCTTTACGGTATTTCAATTACAGTCCATATATATACCTGTTTTTGATATCTTGTATTTCAGTTACATTTACCTTTTGTTTTGAACACCTTAACTGTAAGCTTCCTTATACTTTAAAATCACAATAAATGTCAGAGCACATTAATGTCATAATTTATGTAAAACTTTGTGTTTAATTCTGGGTTTATCATACAAATTGAGCAATAATTTTAATTTCTTTAGATGTAGTTAAATTTTGAGTTCATTTTATTTGAATATCTAAATGTTGTCAGTAATACTTGGTTGTATAAGGTAATTGTAACCTAGGTTTCTTATATATGAATGAAATCTGTTTTCCATCATAGTTTCTGTTTGTTTTACATGCTTGTCAAGGGGTTACATTGATGATATGCTGAACAGTTTAATTGAACACTATTGAGAATGCTTAGTAGGCCTGGGAACTCTCTGACAATTTACACAAAGTCTTTGTTATATAATTATAATGGTCTTTAAAACAGAAATATGAACTGAGTTTGAGAAAAAAAAATCTTGGACAAAAATTTATACTTGTAAACTTGTTAGTCACTTTTTGTGTGTGTACCACCAACCTGTGATTTATAGCTAGGTTGTGGGTTCAAGTTTCAGTCAGGTAGCCCGTGGTTTAATCATGGGTTAAAGTTTCAGTCAGATAGCCTGTGGTTTAATCATGGGTTCAAGTTTCAGTCAGGTAGCCTGTGGTTTAATCATGGGTTCAAGTTTCAGCCAGGTAGCCTGTGGTTTAATCATGGGTTCAAGTTTCAGCCAGGTAGCCTGTGGTTTAATCATGGGTTCAAGTTTCAGCCAGGTAGCCTGTGGTTTAATCATGGGTTAAAGTTTCAGTCAGGTAGCCTGTGGTTTAATCATGGTTCAAGTTTTCAGTCAGGTAGCCTGTGGTTTAATCATGGGTTAAAGTTTCAGCCAGGTAGCCTGTGGTTTAATCATGGTTCAAGTTTCAGTCAGGTAGCCTGTGGTTTAATCATGGGTTCAAGTTTCAGTCAGGTAGCCCGTGGTTTAATCATAGGTTCAAGTTTCAGTCAGGTAGCCTGTGGTTTAATCATGGGTTAAAGTTTCAGTCAGATAGCCTGTGGTTTTAATCATGGGTTCAAGTTTCAGTCAGGTAGCCTGTGGTTTAATCATGGGTTAAAGTTTCAGTCAGGTAGCCTGTGGTTTAATCATGGGTTCAAGTTTCAGTCAGATAGCCTGTGGTTTTAATCATGGGTTCAAGTTTCAGTCAGGTAGCCTGTGGTTTATCATGGGTTCAAGTTTCAGTCAGATAGTCTGTGGTTTAATCATAGGTTCAAGTTTCAGTCAGGTAGCCTGTGGTTTAATCATGGGTTCAAGTTTCAGTCAGGTAGCCTGTGGTTTAATCATAGGTTCAAGTTTCAGTTAGGTAGCCTGTGGTTTAATCATGGGTTCAGTTTCAGTCAGGTAGCCTGTGGTTTATCATGGGTTAAAGTTTCAGTCAGATAGCCTGTGGTTTAATCATGGGGTCAAGTTTCAGTCAGGTAGCCTGTGGTTTAATCATGGGTTTAAGTTTCAGTCAGGTAGCCTGTGGTTTAATCATGGGTTAAAGTTTCAGCCAGGTAGCCTGTGGTTTAATCATGGGTTAAAGTTTCAGTCAGGTAGCCTGTGGTTTAATCATGGGGTCAAGTTTCAGTCAGGTAGCCTGTGGTTTAATCATGGGTTTAAGTTTCAGTCAGGTAGCCTGTGGTTTAATCATGGGTTAAAGTTTCAGTCAGGTAGCCTGTGGTTTAATCATGGGTTCAAGTTTCAGTCAGATAGCCTGTGGTTTAATCATGGGTTCAAGTTTCAATCAGATAACCTGTTGTTTAATCATGGGTTCAAGTTTCAGCCAGGTAGCCTGTGGTTTAATCATGGGTTCAAGTTTCAATCAGATAACCTGTTGTTTAATCATGGTTCAAGTTTCAGTCAGGTAGCCTGTGGTTTAATCATGGGTTCAAGTTTCAGTCAGGTAGCCTGTTGTTTAATCATGGGTTCAAGTTTCAGCCAGGTAGCCTGTGGTTTAATCATGGGTTCAAGTTTCAGTCAGGTAGCCTGTGGTTTTAATCATGGGTTAAGTTTCAGTCAGATAGTCTGTGGTTTAATCATGGGTTCAAGTTTCAGTCAGGTAGCCTGTGGTTTAATCATGGGTTCAAGTTTCAATCAGATAACCTGTTGTTTAATCATGGGTTCAAGTTTCAGCCAGGTAGCCTGTGGTTTAATCATGGGTTCAAGTTTCAATCAGATAACCTGTTGTTAATCATGGGTTCAAGTTTCAGTCAGGTAGCCTGTGGTTTAATCATGGGTTCAAGTTTCAGTCAGGTAGCCTGTTGTTTAATCATGGGTTCAAGTTTCAGCCAGGTAGCCTGTGGTTTAATCATGGGTTCAAGTTTCAGCCAGGTAGCCTGTGGTTTAATCATGGGTTCAAGTTTCAATCAGATAACCTGTTGTTTAATCATGGGTTCAAGTTTCAGCCAGGTAGCCTGTGTTTAATCATGGGTTCAAGTTTCAGTCAGATAGTCTGGGGTTTAATCATGGGTTCAAGTTTCAGCAGGTAGCCTGTGGTTTAATCATGGGTTCAAGTTTCAATCAGATAACCTGTTGTTTAATCATGGTTCAAGTTTCAGCCAGGTAGCCTGTGGTTTAATCATAGGTTCAAGTTTCAGTTAGGTAGCCTGTGGTTTAATCATGGGTTCAAGTTTCAATCAGATAACCTGTTGTTTAATCATGGGTTCAAGTTTCAGCCAGGTAGCCTGTGGTTTAATCATGGGTTCAAGTTTCAGCCAGGTAGCCTGTGGTTTAATCATGGGTTAAAGTTTCAGTCAGGTAGCCTGTGGTTTAATCATGGGTTCAAGTTTCAGTCAGGTAGCCTGTGGTTTAATCATGGGTTAAAGTTTCAGCCAGGTAGCCTGTGGTTTAATCATGGGTTCAAGTTTCAGTCAGGTAGCCTGTGGTTTAATCATGGGTTCAAGTTTCAGTCAGGTAGCCCGTGGTTTAATCATAGGTTCAAGTTTCAGTCAGGTAGCCTGTGGTTTAATCATGGGTTAAAGTTTCAGTCAGATAGCCTGTGGTTTTAATCATGGGTTCAAGTTTCAGTCAGGTAGCCTGTGGTTTAATCATGGGTTAAAGTTTCAGTCAGGTAGCCTGTGGTTTAATCATGGGTTCAAGTTTCAGTCAGATAGCCTGTGGTTTTAATCATGGGTTCAAGTTTCAGTCAGGTAGCCTGTGGTTTAATCATGGGTTCAAGTTTCAGTCAGATAGTCTGTGGTTTAATCATAGGTTCAAGTTTCAGTCAGGTAGCCTGTGGTTTAATCATGGGTTCAAGTTTCAGTCAGGTAGCCTGTGGTTTAATCATAGGTTCAAGTTTCAGTTAGGTAGCCTGTGGTTTAATCATGGGTTCAAGTTTCAGTCAGGTAGCCTGTGGTTTAATCATGGGTTAAAGTTTCAGTCAGGTAGCCTGTGGTTTAATCATGGGGTCAAGTTTCAGTCAGGTAGCCTGTGGTTTAATCATGGGTTTAAGTTTCAGTCAGGTAGCCTGTGGTTTAATCATGGGTTAAAGTTTCAGCCAGGTAGCCTGTGGTTTAATCATGGGTTAAAGTTTCAGTCAGGTAGCCTGTGGTTTAATCATGGGGTCAAGTTTCAGTCAGGTAGCCTGTGGTTTAATCATGGGTTTAAGTTTCAGTCAGGTAGCCTGTGGTTTAATCATGGGTTAAAGTTTCAGTCAGGTAGCCTGTGGTTTAATCATGGGTTCAAGTTTCAGTCAGATAGCCTGTGGTTTAATCATGGGTTCAAGTTTCAATCAGATAACCTGTTGTTTAATCATGGGTTCAAGTTTCAGCCAGGTAGCCTGTGGTTTAATCATGGGTTCAAGTTTCAATCAGATAACCTGTTGTTTAATCATGGGTTCAAGTTTCAGTCAGGTAGCCTGTGGTTTAATCATGGGTTCAAGTTTCAGTCAGGTAGCCTGTTGTTTAATCATGGGTTCAAGTTTCAGCCAGGTAGCCTGTGGTTTAATCATGGGTTCAAGTTTCAGTCAGGTAGCCTGTGGTTTTAATCATGGGTTAAAGTTTCAGTCAGATAGTCTGTGGTTTAATCATGGGTTCAAGTTTCAGTCAGGTAGCCTGTGGTTTAATCATGGGTTCAAGTTTCAATCAGATAACCTGTTGTTTAATCATGGGTTCAAGTTTCAGCCAGGTAGCCTGTGGTTTAATCATGGGTTCAAGTTTCAATCAGATAACCTGTTGTTTAATCATGGGTTCAAGTTTCAGTCAGGTAGCCTGTGGTTTAATCATGGGTTCAAGTTTCAGTCAGGTAGCCTGTTGTTTAATCATGGGTTCAAGTTTCAGCCAGGTAGCCTGTGGTTTAATCATGGGTTCAAGTTTCAGCCAGGTAGCCTGTGGTTTAATCATGGGTTCAAGTTTCAATCAGATAACCTGTTGTTTAATCATGGGTTCAAGTTTCAGCCAGGTAGCCTGTGGTTTAATCATGGGTTCAAGTTTCAGTCAGATAGTCTGGGGTTTAATCATGGGTTCAAGTTTCAGCCAGGTAGCCTGTGGTTTAATCATGGGTTCAAGTTTCAATCAGATAACCTGTTGTTTAATCATGGGTTCAAGTTTCAGCCAGGTAGCCTGTGGTTTAATCATAGGTTCAAGTTTCAGTTAGGTAGCCTGTGGTTTAATCATGGGTTCAAGTTTCAATCAGATAACCTGTTGTTTAATCATGGGTTCAAGTTTCAGTCAGGTAGCCTGTGGTTTAATCATGGGTTCAAGTTTCAGTCAGGTAGCCTGTGGTTTAATCATGGGTTCAAGTTTCAGCCAGGTAGCCTGTGGTTTTAATCATGGGTTCAAGTTTCAGTCAGATAGTCTGTGGTTTAATCATGGGTTAAAGTTTCAGTCAGATAGCCTGTGGTTTAATCATGGGTGTAAGTTTCAATCAGATAACCTGTTGTTTAATCATGGGTTCAAGTTTCAGCCAGGTAGCCTGTGGTTTAATCATGGGTTAAAGTTTCAGCCAGGTAGCCTGTGGTTTAATCATAGGTTCAAGTTTCAGTCAGGTAGCCTGTGATTTAATCATGGGTTCAAGTTTCAGTCAGGTAGCCTGTGGTTTAATCATGGGTTCAAGTTTCAGTCAGATAGCCTGTGGTTTAATCATGGGTTAAAGTTTCAGTCAGATAGCCTGTGGTTTAATCATGGGTTCAAGTTTCAGTCAGATAGCCTGTGTTTAATCATGGGTTAAAGTTTCAGTCAGATAGCCTGTGGTTTAATCATGGGTTAAAGTTTCAGTCAGATAGCCTGTTGTTTAATCATGGGTTAAAGTTTCAATCAGATAGCCTGTGGTTTAATCATGGGTTAAAGTTTCAGTCAGATAGCCTGTGGTTTAATCATGGGTTCAAGTTTCAGTCAGATAGCCTGTGGTTTAATCATGGTTCAAGTTTCAGTCAGATAGCCTGTGGTTTAATCATGGGTTCAAGTTTCAGCCAGGTAGCCTGTGGTTTAATCATGGGTTAAAGTTTCAGTCAGGTAGCCTGTGCTTTAATCATGGGTTAAAGTTTCAGCCAGGTAGCCTGTGGTTTAATCATGGGTTAAAGTTTCAGTCAGATAGCCTGTGGTTTAATCATGGGTTCAAGTTTCAGTCAGATAGCCTGTGGTTTAATCATGGGTTAAAGTTTCAGTCAGATAGCCTGTGGTTTAATCATGGTTAAAGTTTCAGTCAGATAGCCTGTGGTTTAATCATGGGTTCAAGTTTCAGTCAGATAGCCTGTGGTTTAATCATGGGTTAAAGTTTCAGTCAGATAGCCTGTGGTTTAATCATGGGTTCAAGTTTCAGTCAGATAGCCTGTGGTTTAATCATGGGTTCAAGTTTCAGTCAGATAGCCTGTGGTTTAATCATGGGTTCAAGTTTCAGTCAGATAGCCTGTGGTTTAATCATGGGTTCAAGTTTCAGTCAGATAGCCTGTGGTTTAATCATGGGTTCAAGTTTCAGTCAGATAGCCTGTTGTTTAATCGTGGGTTCAAGTTTCAGTCATGTAGCCTGTTGTTTAATCATGGGTTAAAGTTTCAGTCAGATAGCCTGTTGTTTAATCATGGGTTAAAGTTTCAGTCAGATAGCCTTTGGTTTAATCATGGGTTCAAGTTTCAGTCAGATAGCCTGTGGTTTAATCATGGGTTCAGGTTTCAGTCAGATAGCCTGTGGTTTAATCATGGGTTAAAGTTTCAGTCAGATAGCCTGTGGTTTAATCATGGGTTAAAGTTCAGTCAGATAGCCTGTTGTTTAATCATGGGTTAAAGTTTCAGTCAGATAGCCTGTGGTTTAATCATGGGTTCAAGTTTCAGTCAGATAGCCTGTGGTTTTAATCATGGGTTAAAGTTTCAGTCAGATAGCCTGTGGTTTAATCATGGGTTCAAGTTTCAGTCAGATAGCCTGTGGTTTAATCATGGGTTAAAGTTTCAGTCAGATAGCCTGTGGTTTTAATCATGGGTTAAAGTTTCAGTCAGATAGCCTGTGGTTTAATCATGGGTTCAAGTTTCAGTCAGGTAGCCTGTGGTTTAATCATGGGTTCAAGTTTCAGCCAGGTAGCCTGTGGTTTAATCATGGGTTAAAGTTTTAGCCAGGTAGCCTGTGGTTTAATCATGGGTTAAAGTTTCAGCAAGTAGCCTGTGGTTTTAATCATGGGTTAAAGTTTCAGTCAGATAGCCTGTGGTTTAATCATGGGTTAAAGTTTCAGCCAGGTAGCCTGTGGTTTAATGATGGGTTAAAGTTTCAGCCAGTAGCCTGTGGTTTAATCATGGGTTCAAGTTTCAGCCAGGTAGCCTGTGGTTTAATCATGGGTTCAAGTTTCAATCGGGTAGCCTGTGGTTTAATCATGGGTTCAAGTTTCAGTCAGGTAGCCTGTGGTTTAATCATGGGTTCAAGTTTCAGTCAGGTAGCCTGTGGTTTAATCATGGGTTCAAGTTTCAGCCAGGTAGCCTGTGGTTTAATTAGGGTTAAAGTTTCAATCGGGTAGCCTGTGGTTTAATCATGGGTTCAAGTTTCAGCCAGGTAGCCTGTGGTTTAATCATGGGTTCAAGTTTCAATTGGGTAGCCTGTGGTTTAATCATGGGTTCAAGTTTCAGCCAGGTAGCCTGTGGTTTAATCGTGGGTTCAAGTTTCAGCCAGGTAGCCTGTGGTTTAATCATGGGTTCAAGTTTCAGTCAGATAGCCTGTGGTTTAATTGGGTTAAAGTTTCAGTCAGGTAGCCTGTGGTTTAATCATGGGTTCAAGTTTCAATCGGGTAGCCTGTGGTTTAATCATGGGTTCAAGTTTCAGTCAGGTAGCCTGTGGTTTAATCATGGGTTCAAGTTTCAATCAGATAACCTGTTGTTTAATCATGGGTTCAAGTTTCAGCCAGGTAGCCTGTGGTTTAATCATGGGTTCAAGTTTCAGTCAGGTAGCCTGTGGTTTAATCATGGGTTCAAGTTTCAGTCAGGTAGCCTGTGGTTTAATCATGGGTTCAAGTTTCAGTCAGGTAGCCTGTGGTTTAATCATGGGTTAAAGTTTCAGCCAGGTAGCCTGTGGTTTAATCATGGGTTCAAGTTTCAGTCAGGTAGCCTGTGGTTTAATCATGGTTCAAGTTTCAGTCAGGTAGCCCGTGGTTTAATCATAGGTTCAAGTTTCAGTCAGGTAGCCTGTGGTTTAATCATGGGTTAAAGTTTCAGTCAGATAGCCTGTGGTTTTAATCATGGGTTCAAGTTTCAGTCAGGTAGCCTGTGGTTTAATCATGGTTCAAGTTTCAGCCAGGTAGCCTGTGGTTTAATCGTGGGTTCAAGTTTCAGCCAGGTAGCCTGTGGTTTAATCATGGGTTAAAAGTTTCAGTCAGATAGCCTGTGTTTAATCATAGGTTCAAGTTTCAGCCAGGTAGCCTGTGGTTTAATCATGGGTTCAAGTTTCAGTCAGGTAGCCTGTGGTTTAATCATGGGTTCAAGTTTCAGCCAGGTAGCCTGTGGTTTAATCATGGGTTCAAGTTTCAGTCAGATAGCCTGTGGTTTTAATCATGGGTTAAAGTTTCAGTCAGATAGCCTGTGGTTTAATCATGGGTTAAAGTTTCAGTCAGATAGCCTGTGGTTTAATCATGGGTTAAAGTTTCAGTCAGGTAGCCTGTGGTTTAATCATGGGTTAAAGTTTCAGTCAGATAACCTGTTGTTTAATCATGGGTTAAAGTTTCAGTCAGATAGCCTGTGGTTTAATCATGGGTTCAAGTTTCAGTCAGATAGCCTGTTGTTTAATCATGGGTTAAAGTTTCAGTCAGATAGCCTGTTGTTTAATCATGGGTTAAAGTTTCAGTCAGATAGCCTGTGGTTTAATCATGGGTTAAAGTTTCAGTCAGATAGCCTGTGGTTTAATCATGGGTTCAAGTTTCAGTCAGATAGCCTGTGGTTTAATCATGGGTTAAAGTTTCAGTCAGATAGCCTGTGGTTTAATCATGGGTTAAAGTTTCAGTCAGATAGCCTGTGGTTTAATCATGGGTTCAAGTTTCAGTCAGATAGCCTGTGGTTTAATCATGGGTTAAAGTTTCAGTCAGATAGCCTGTGGTTTTAATCATGGGTTAAAGTTTCAGTCAGATAGCCTGTGGTTTAATCATGGGTTCAAGTTTCAGTCAGGTAGCCTGTGGTTTAATCATGGTTAAAGTTTCAGCCAGGTAGCCTGTGGTTTAATCATGGGTTAAAGTTTCAGTCAGATAGCCTGTTTTAATCATGGGTTCAAGTTTCAGTCAGATAGCCTGTCGTTTAATCATGGTTCAAGTTTCAGTCAGATAGCCTGTGGTTTAATCATGGGTTCAAGTTTCAGTCAGATAGCCTGTGGTTTAATCATGGGTTAAAGTTTCAGTCAGATAGCCTGTTGTTTAATCGTGGGTTCAAGTTTCAGTCATATAGCCTGTGTTTAATCATGGGTTAAAGTTTCAGTCAGATAGCCTGTTGTTTAATCATGGGTTAAGTTTCAGTCAGATAGCCTGTGGTTTAATCATGGGTTCAAGTTTCAGTCAGATAGCCTGTGGTTTAATCATGGGTTCAAGTTTCAGTCAGATAGCCTGTGGTTTAATCATGGGTTAAAGTTTCAGTCAGATAGCCTGTGGTTTAATCATGGGTTAAGTTTCAGTCAGATAGCCTGTGTTTAATCATGGGTTAAAGTTTTCAGTCAGATAGCCTGTGGTTTAATCATGGGTTCAAGTTTCAGTCAGATAGCCTGTGGTTTAATCATGGGTTCAAGTTTCAGTCAGATAGCCTGTGGTTTAATCATGGGTTAAAGTTTCAGTCAGATAGCCTGTGGTTTTAATCATGGGTTAAAGTTTCAGTCAGATAGCCTGTGGTTTAATCATGGGTTAAAGTTTCAGTCAGATAGCCTGTGTTTAATCATGGGTTAAAGTTTCAGCCAGGTAGCCTGTGGTTTAATGATGGGTTAAGTTTCAGCCAGGTAGCCTGTGGTTTAATCATGGGTTCAAGTTTCAGCCAGGTAGCCTGTGGTTTAATCATGGGTTCAAGTTTCAATCGGGTAGCCTGTGGTTTAATCATGGGTTCAAGTTTCAGTCAGGTAGCCTGTGGTTTAATCATGGGTTCAAGTTTCAGTCAGGTAGCCTGTGGTTTAATCATGGGTTCAAGTTTCAGCCAGGTAGCCTGTGGTTTAATTGGGTTAAAGTTTCAATCGGGTAGCCTGTGGTTTAATCATGGGTTCAAGTTTCAGCCAGGTAGCCTGTGGTTTAATCATGGGTTCAAGTTTCAGTCAGATAGCCTGTGGTTTAATCATGGGTTAAAGTTTCAGTCAGATAGCCTGTGGTTTAATCATGGGTTCAAGTTTCAGTCAGATGCCTGTGGTTTAATCATGGGTTCAAGTTTCAGTCAGATAGCCTGTGGTTTAATCATGGGTTCAAGTTTCAGTCAGATAGCCTGTGGTTTAATCATGGGTTCAAGTTTCAGTCAGATAGCCTGTGGTTTAATCATGGGTTCAAGTTTCAGTCAGATAGCCTGTTGTTTAATCGTGGGTTCAAGTTTCAGTCAGATAGCCTGTTGTTTAATCATGGGTTAAAGTTTCAGTCAGATAGCCTGTTGTTTAATCATGGGTTAAAGTTTCAGTCAGATAGCCTGTGGTTTAATCATGGGTTAAAGTTTCAGCCAGGTAGCCTGTGGTTTAATGATGGGTTAAAGTTTCAGCCAGGTAGCCTGTGGTTTAATCATGGGTTCAAGTTTCAGCCAGGTAGCCTGTGGTTTAATCATGGGTTCAAGTTTCAATCGGGTAGCCTGTGGTTTAATCATGGGTTCAAGTTTCAGTCAGGTAGCCTGTGGTTTAATCATGGGTTCAAGTTTCAGTCAGGTAGCCTGTGGTTTAATCATGGGTTCAAGTTTCAGCCAGGTAGCCTGTGGTTTAATTGGGGTTAAAGTTTCAATCGGGTAGCCTGTGGTTTAATCATGGGTTCAAGTTTCAGCCAGGTAGCCTGTGGTTTAATCATGGGTTCAAGTTTCAGTCAGATAGCCTGTGGTTTAATCATGGGTTAAAGTTTCAGTCAGATAGCCTGTGGTTTAATCATGGGTTCAAGTTTCAGTCAGATAGCCTGTGGTTTAATCATGGGTTCAAGTTTCAGTCAGATAGCCTGTGGTTTAATCATGGGTTCAAGTTTCAGTCAGATAGCCTGTGGTTTAATCATGGGTTCAAGTTTCAGTCAGATAGCCTGTGGTTTAATCATGGGTTCAAGTTTCAGTCAGATAGCCTGTTGTTTAATCGTGGGTTCAAGTTTCAGTCAGATAGCCTGTTGTTTAATCATGGGTTAAAGTTTCAGTCAGATAGCCTGTTGTTTAATCATGGGTTAAAGTTTCAGTCAGATAGCCTTTGGTTTAATCATGGGTTCAAGTTTCAGTCAGATAGCCTCTGGTTTAATCATGGGTTCAGGTTTCAGTCAGATAGCCTGTGGTTTAATCATGGGTTAAAGTTTCAGTCAGATAGCCTGTGGTTTAATCATGGGTTAAAGTTTCAGTCAGATAGCCTGTTGTTTAATCATGGGTTAAATTTTCAGTCAGATAGCCTGTGGTTTAATCATGGGTTCAAGTTTCAATCGGGTAGCCTGTGGTTTAATCATGGGTTCAAGTTTCAGTCAGGTAGCCTGTGGTTTAATCATGGGTTCAAGTTTCAGTCAGGTAGCCTGTGGTTTAATCATGGGTTCAAGTTTCAGCCAGGTAGCCTGTGGTTTAATCATAGGTTCAAGTTTCAGTCAGGTAGCCTTTGGTTTAATCATGGGTTCAAGTTTCAGTCAGATAGCCTGTGGTTTAATCATGGGTTCAAGTTTCAGTCAGATAGCCTGTGGTTTAATCATGGGTTAAAGTTTCAGTCAGATAGCCTGTGGTTTAATCATGGGTTAAAGTTTCAGTCAGATAGCCTGTGGTTTAATCATGGGTTCAAGTTTCAGTCAGATAGCCTGTGGTTTAATCATGGGTTAAAGTTTCAGTCAGATAGCCTGTGGTTTAATCATGGGTTCAAGTTTCAGTCAGATAGCCTGTGGTTTAATCATGGGTTGAAGTTTCAGTCAGATAGCCTGTTGTTTAATCGTGGGTTCAAGTTTCAGTCATGTAGCCTGTTGTTTAATCATGGGTTAAAGTTTCAGTCAGATAGCCTGTTGTTTAATCATGGGTTAAAGTTTCAGTCAGATAGCCTTTGGTTTAATCATGGGTTCAAGTTTCAGTCAGATAGCCTGTGGTTTAATCATGGGTTCAGGTTTCAGTCAGATAGCCTGTGGTTTAATCATGGGTTAAAGTTTCAGTCAGATAGCCTGTGGTTTAATCATGGGTTAAAGTTTCAGTCAGATAGCCTGTTGTTTAATCATGGGTTAAAGTTTCAGTCAGATAGCCTGTGGTTTAATCATGGGTTCAAGTTTCAGTCAGATAGCCTGTGGTTTAATCATGGGTTAAAGTTTCAGTCAGATAGCCTGTGGTTTAATCATGGGTTCAAGTTTCAGTCAGATAGCCTGTGGTTTAATCATGGGTTAAAGTTTCAGTCAGATAGCCTGTGGTTTTAATCATGGGTTAAAGTTTCAGTCAGATAGCCTGTGGTTTAATCATGGGTTCATGTTTCAGTCAGGTAGCCTGTGGTTTAATCATGGGTTAAAGTTTCAGCCAGGTAGCCTGTGGTTTAATCATGGGTTAAAGTTTTAGCCAGGTAGCCTGTGGTTTAATCATGGGTTAAAGTTTCAGCCAAGTAGCCTGTGGTTTTAATCATGGGTTAAAGTTTCAGTCAGATAGCCTGTGGTTTAATCATGGGTTAAAGTTTCAGCCAGGTAGCCTGTGGTTTAATCATGGGTTAAAGTTTCAGCCAGGTAGCCTGTGGTTTAATCATGGGTTCAAGTTTCAGCCAGGTAGCCTGTGGTTTAATCATGGGTTCAAGTTTCAATCGGGTAGCCTGTGGTTTAATCATGGGTTCAAGTTTCAGTCAGGTAGCCTGTGGTTTAATCATGGGTTCAAGTTTCAGTCAGGTAGCCTGTGGTTTAATCATGGGTTCAAGTTTCAGCCAGGTAGCCTGTGGTTTAATTAGGGTTAAAGTTTCAATCGGGTAGCCTGTGGTTTAATCATGGGTTCAAGTTTCAGCCAGGTAGCCTGTGGTTTAATCATGGGTTCAAGTTTCAATCGGGTAGCCTGTGGTTTAATCATGGGTTCAAGTTTCAGCCAGGTAGCCTGTGGTTTAATCGTGGGTTCAAGTTTCAGCCAGGTAGCCTGTGGTTTAATCATGGGTTCAAGTTTCAGTCAGATAGCCTGTGGTTTAATTGGGGTTAAAGTTTCAGTCAGGTAGCCTGTGGTTTAATCATGGGTTCAAGTTTCAATCGGGTAGCCTGTGGTTTAATCATGGGTTCAAGTTTCAGTCAGGTAGCCTGTGGTTTAATCATGGGTTCAAGTTTCAATCAGATAGCCTGTGGTTTAATCATAGGTTCAAGTTTCAGTCAGATAGCCTGTTGTTTAATCATGGGTTCAAGTTTCAGTCAGGTAGCCTGTGGTTTAATCATGGGTTCAAGTTTCAGCCAGGTAGCCTGTGGTTTAATCATGGGTTAAAGTTTCAGTCAGATAGCCTGTTGTTTAATCATGGGTTCAAGTTTCAGTCAGGTAGCCTGTGGTTTAATCATGGGTTCAAGTTTCAGCCAGGTAGCCTGTGGTTTAATCATGGGTTCAAGTTTCAGTCAGGTAGCCTGTGGTTTAATCATGGGTTAAAGTTTCAGCTAGGTAGCCTGTGGTTTAATCATGGGTTCAAGTTTCAGCCAGGTAGCCTGTGGTTTAATCATGGGTTCAAGTTTCAGTCAGGTAGCCTGTGGTTTAATCATGGGTTCAAGTTTCAGTCAGGTAGCCTGTGGTTTAATCATGGGTTAAAGTTTCAGCCAGGTAGCCTGTGGTTTAATCATGGGTTCATGTTTCAGCCAGGTAGCCTGTGGTTTAATTGGGGTTAAAGTTTCAATCGGGAAGCCTGTGGTTTAATCATGGGTTCAAGTTTCAGCCAGGTAGCCTGTGGTTTAATCATGGGTTCAAGTTTCAGCCAGGTAGCCTGTGGTTTAATCATGGGTTAAAGTTTCAGTCAGGTAGCCTGTGGTTTAATCATGGGTTCAAGTTTCAGTCAGGTAGCCTGTGGTTTAATCATGGGTTAAAGTTTCAGCCAGGTAGCCTGTGGTTTAATCATGGGTTCAAGTTTCAGTCAGGTAGCCTGTGGTTTAATCATGGGTTCAAGTTTCAGTCAGGTAGCCCGTGGTTTAATCATAGGTTCAAGTTTCAGTCAGGTAGCCTGTGGTTTAATCATGGGTTAAAGTTTCAGTCAGATAGCCTGTGGTTTTAATCATGGGTTCAAGTTTCAGTCAGGTAGCCTGTGGTTTAATCATGGGTTCAACTTTCAGCCAGGTAGCCTGTGGTTTAATCGTGGGTTCAAGTTTCAGCCAGGTAGCCTGTGGTTTAATCATGGGTTAAAGTTTCAGTCAGATAGCCTGTGGTTTAATCATTGGTTAAAGTTTCAGTCAGATAGCCTGTGGTTTAATCATGGGTTCGAGTTTCAGTCAGATAGCCTGTTGTTTAATCATGGGTTAAAGTTTCAGTCAGATAGCCTGTTGTTTAATCATGGGTTAAAGTTTCAGTCAGATAGCCTGTGGTTTAATCATGGGTTCAAGTTTCAGTCAGATAGCCTGTGGTTTAATCATGGGTTCAAGTTTCAGTCAGATAGCCTGTGGTTTAATCATGGGTTAAAGTTTCAGTCAGATAGCCTGTGGTTTAATCATGGGTTAAAGTTTCAGTCAGATAGCCTGTTGTTTAATCATGGGTTAAAGTTTCAGTCAGATAGCCTGTGGTTTAATCATGGGTTCAAGTTTCAGTCAGATAGCCTGTGGTTTAATCATGGGTTAAAGTTTCAGTCAGATAGCCTGTGGTTTAATCATGGGTTCAAGTTTCAGTCAGATAGCCTGTGGTTTAATCATGGGTTAAAGTTTCAGTCAGATAGCCTGTGGTTTTAATCATGGGTTAAAGTTTCAGTCAGATAGCCTGTGGTTTAATCATGGGTTCAAGTTTCAGTCAGGTAGCCTGTGGTTTAATCATGTGTTAAAGTTTCAGCCAGGTAGCCTGTGGTTTAATCATGGGTTAAAGTTTCAGTCAGATAGCCTGTTGTTTAATCATGGGTTCAAGTTTCAGTCAGATAGCCTGTGGTTTAATCATGGGTTCAAGTTTCAGTCAGATAGCCTGTGGTTTAATCATGGGTTCAAGTTTCAGTCAGATAGCCTGTGGTTTAATCATGGGTTCAAGTTTCAGTCATGTAGCCTGTTGTTTAATCATGGGTTAAAGTTTCAGTCAGATAGCCTGTGGTTTAATCATGGGTTCAAGTTTCAGTCAGATAGCCTGTGGTTTAATCATGGGTTCAAGTTTCAGTCAGATAGCCTGTGGTTTAATCATGGGTTAAAGTTTCAGTCAGATAGCCTGTGGTTTAATCATGGGTTAAAGTTTCAGTCAGATAGCCTGTTGTTTAATCATGGGTTAAAGTTTCAGTCAGATAGCCTGTGGTTTAATCATGGGTTCAAGTTTCAGTCAGATAGCCTGTGGTTTAATCATGGGTTCAAGTTTCAGTCAGATAGCCTGTGGTTTAATCATGGGTTAAAGTTTCAGTCAGATAGCCTGTGGTTTTAATCATGGGTTAAAGTTTCAGTCAGATAGCCTGTGGTTTAATCATGGGTTCAAGTTTCAGTCAGGTAGCCTGTGGTTTAATCATGGGTTAAAGTTTCAGCCAGGTAGCCTGTGGTTTAATCATGGGTTAAAGTTTTAGCCAGGTAGCCTGTGGTTTAATCATGGGTTAAAGTTTCAGCCAAGTAGCCTGTGGTTTTAATCATGGGTTAAAGTTTCAGTCAGATAGCCTGTGGTTTAATCATGGGTTAAAGTTTCAGACAGGTAGCCTGTGGTTTAATCATGGGTTAAAGTTTCAGCCAGGTAGCCTGTGGTTTAATCATGGGTTCAAGTTTCAGCCAGGTAGCCTGTGGTTTAATCATGGGTTCAAGTTTCATCGGGTAGCCTGTGGTTTAATCATGGGTTCAAGTTTCAGTCAGGTAGCCTGTGGTTTAATCATGGGTTCAAGTTTCAGTCAGGTAGCCTGTGGTTTAATCATGGGTTCAAGTTTTCAGCAGGTAGCCTGTGGTTTAATTGGGTTAAAGTTTCAATCGGGTAGCCTGTGGTTTAATCATGGGTTCAAGTTTCAGCCAGGTAGCCTGTGGTTTAATCATGGGTTCAAGTTTCAATCGGGTAGCCTGTGGTTTAATCATGGGCTCAAGTTTCAGCCAGGTAGCCTGTGGTTTAATCGTGGGTTCAAGTTTCAGCCAGGTAGCCTGTGGTTTAATCATGGGTTCAAGTTTCAGTCAGATAGCCTGTGGTTTAATTGGGGTTAAAGTTTCAGTCAGGTAGCCTGTGGTTTAATCATGGGTTCAAGTTTCAATCGGGTAGCCTGTGGTTTAATCATGGGTTCAAGTTTCAGTCAGGTAGCCTGTGGTTTAATCATGGGTTCAAGTTTCAATCAGATAACCTGTTGTTTAATCATGGGTTCAAGTTTCAGTCAGGTAGCCTGTGGTTTAATCATGGGTTCAAGTTTCAGCCAGGTAGCCTGTGGTTTAATCATGGGTTCAAGTTTCAGTCAGGTAGCCTGTGGTTTAATCATGGTTAAAGTTTCAGCCAGGTAGCCTGTGGTTTAATCATGGGTTCAAGTTTCAGCCAGGTAGCCTGTGGTTTAATCATGGGTTCAAGTTTTAGTCAGGTAGCCTGTGGTTTAATCATGGGTTCAAGTTTCAGTCAGGTAGCCTGTGGTTTAATCATGGGTTAAAGTTTCAGCCAGGTAGCCTGTGGTTTAATCATGGGTTCAAGTTTCAGCCAGGTAGCCTGTGGTTTAATTGGGGTTAAAGTTTTAATCGGGTAGCCTGTGGTTTAATCATGGGTTAAAGTTTCAGTCAGGTAGCCTGTGGTTTAATCATGGGTTCAAGTTTCAGTCAGGTAGCCTGTGGTTTAATCATGGGTTCAAGTTTCAGCCAGGTAGCCTGTGGTTTAATCGTGGGTTCAAGTTTCAGTCAGGTAGCCTGTGGTTTAATCATGGGTTAAAGTTTCAGTCAGATAGCCTGTGGTTTTAATCATGGGTTAAAGTTTCAGTCAGATAGCCTGTGGTTTAATCATGGGTTCAAGTTTCAGTCAGGTAGCCTGTGGTTTAATCATGTGTTAAAGTTTCAGCCAGGTAGCCTGTGGTTTAATCATGGGTTAAAGTTTCAGTCAGATAGCCTGTTGTTTAATCATGGGTTCAAGTTTCAGTCAGATAGCCTGTGGTTTAATCATGGGTTCAAGTTTCAGTCAGATAGCCTGTGGTTTAATCATGGGTTCAAGTTTCAGTCAGATAGCCTGTGGTTTAATCATGGGTTCAAGTTTCAGTCATGTAGCCTGTTGTTTAATCATGGGTTAAAGTTTCAGTCAGATAGCCTGTGGTTTAATCATGGGTTCAAGTTTCAGTCAGATAGCCTGTGGTTTAATCATGGGTTCAAGTTTCAGTCAGATAGCCTGTGGTTTAATCATGGGTTAAAGTTTCAGTCAGATAGCCTGTGGTTTAATCATGGGTTAAAGTTTCAGTCAGATAGCCTGTTGTTTAATCATGGGTTAAAGTTTCAGTCAGATAGCCTGTGGTTTAATCATGGGTTCAAGTTTCAGTCAGATAGCCTGTGGTTTAATCATGGGTTCAAGTTTCAGTCAGATAGCCTGTGGTTTAATCATGGGTTAAAGTTTCAGTCAGATAGCCTGTGGTTTTAATCATGGGTTAAAGTTTCAGTCAGATAGCCTGTGGTTTAATCATGGGTTCAAGTTTCAGTCAGGTAGCCTGTGGTTTAATCATGGGTTAAAGTTTCAGCCAGGTAGCCTGTGGTTTAATCATGGGTTAAAGTTTTAGCCAGGTAGCCTGTGGTTTAATCATGGGTTAAAGTTTCAGCCAAGTAGCCTGTGGTTTTAATCATGGGTTAAAGTTTCAGTCAGATAGCCTGTGGTTTAATCATGGGTTAAAGTTTCAGACAGGTAGCCTGTGGTTTAATCATGGGTTAAAGTTTCAGCCAGGTAGCCTGTGGTTTAATCATGGGTTCAAGTTTCAGCCAGGTAGCCTGTGGTTTAATCATGGGTTCAAGTTTCAAGGTAGCCTGTGGTTTAATCATGGGTTCAAGTTTCAGTCAGGTAGCCTGTGGTTTAATCATGGGTTCAAGTTTCAGTCAGGTAGCCTGTGGTTTAATCATGGGTTCAAGTTTCAGCCAGGTAGCCTGTGGTTTAATTGGGGTTAAAGTTTCAATCGGGTAGCCTGTGGTTTAATCATGGGTTCAAGTTTCAGCCAGGTAGCCTGTGGTTTAATCATGGGTTCAAGTTTCAATCGGGTAGCCTGTGGTTTAATCATGGGCTCAAGTTTCAGCCAGGTAGCCTGTGGTTTAATCGTGGGTTCAAGTTTCAGCCAGGTAGCCTGTGGTTTAATCATGGGTTCAAGTTTCAGTCAGATAGCCTGTGGTTTAATTGGGGTTAAAGTTTCAGTCAGGTAGCCTGTGGTTTAATCATGGGTTCAAGTTTGAATCGGGTAGCCTGTGGTTTAATCATGGGTTCAAGTTTCAGTCAGGTAGCCTGTGGTTTAATCATGGGTTCAAGTTTCAATCAGATAACCTGTTGTTTAATCATGGGTTCAAGTTTCAGTCAGGTAGCCTGTGGTTTAATCATGGGTTCAAGTTTCAGCCAGGTAGCCTGTGGTTTAATCATGGGTTCAAGTTTCAGTCAGGTAGCCTGTGGTTTAATCATGGGTTAAAGTTTCAGCCAGGTAGCCTGTGGTTTAATCATGGGTTCAAGTTTCAGCCAGGTAGCCTGTGGTTTAATCATGGGTTCAAGTTTTAGTCAGGTAGCCTGTGGTTTAATCATGGGTTCAAGTTTCAGTCAGGTAGCCTGTGGTTTAATCATGGGTTAAAGTTTCAGCCAGGTAGCCTGTGGTTTAATCATGGGTTCAAGTTTCAGCCAGGTAGCCTGTGGTTTAATTGGGGTTAAAGTTTTAATCGGGTAGCCTGTGGTTTAATCATGGGTTAAAGTTTCAGTCAGGTAGCCTGTGGTTTAATCATGGGTTCAAGTTTCAGTCAGGTAGCCTGTGGTTTAATCATGGGTTCAAGTTTCAGCCAGGTAGCCTGTGGTTTAATCGTGGGTTCAAGTTTCAGTCAGGTAGCCTGTGGTGTAATCATGGGTTCAAGTTTCAGTCAGATAGCCTGTGGTTTAATTGGGGTTAAAGTTTCAGTCAGGTAGCCTGTGGTTTAATCATGGGTTCAAGTTTCAATCGGGTAGCCTGTTGTTTAATCATGGGTTCAAGTTTCAGTCAGATAGCCTGTGGTTTGTCTATGACTGAGACATTAAAAATGAATTCAGATTCAGTCTTAATTACCAAATGATAATAAATGGATACCAACTGAAATCATCCAGGTTAACCTTGCTATGGACTAATAATGCTTCACTCTAATACCAATGTTTTATGTTATTTATTTCTTTGTTATCTCCCTTTACACTGTATATATGTCTTTATTGTCAATAATCCAGGTATGGTTTTTATCAGTGTTTTTAATTTTGAAGCATAATTTATCACCACCATGGTTATATTTTCAACATTTTGATCCCTTTCTTAAAATCAATATTAGCGATTAGGTTTAACTTGAATTAAAATGTTTTTAATTTCTTTTAAAAAACTTGTTTGTTTATGTTTATTAAATGGACTGTCAATATGTTGTTTTTGTAGAGAATGAAGGTATGTTGTAGAAATTTTCATTATGGGGTATTTTTGACAGCACATGTACAATTCTTGTGTGAATGTATTTTCAGTGTTCATTCTAGGAGGGACATGGGACCATTAATCCCTTATTTTGCTAAATGGTCTCATTGTTAAGGTCTTTTTTGGCAATATTAAACATTGCATGAATGCAAAATATTGGTGCTATGGTGTTTTAGAGGAAATTTTTGATAATGGCCCCATCTGAAAAATCCTAGAATGAACACTGTTTTTAATGCTTTTTTCATTAGGCACAGCGGTCTATCAAGTGTTTGTGTGTTTGGCAAGCACGGCAGTGTGAATATTGCAAATTTAGATATTTTATTACAAAGTTTAATGACTGTATCATATAATTGGTGGTATACCCTTTACAAACAAAGTTTGAGTGGTATATGGGAATCATTCATCTTTTGCACATGGTTGGCAAGCATTGCAGTGTGAATGTTGCAAATTTATCGATGTTTGTATAGATATATCTCATTTTATCACAAGGTTTGAAGGTTTTATCATATAATTTATAGATCGAGGGTCACGCCCACAATGTTCTGACAAAGGCCTGACATGCTTGAATTAGACGCAAAAAGAATGAAAACTCAGCCTTAATTGTGTTGTTTAATGATGTCACCGACACTAGTATGTCATTAGTTGCATTGATGCTGCTTTGGTACCATGATGGCGGCAAGTGTCAGAACATTGTGGCCGTGGTCAGTAAGGTGTCAATTGCTGGTATACCCAGACTGAATGGTATATGGGAATCATTCATCTGTCTGTCCATCAGTTTGTCATTCCAACTTTCATTCTGCCTGGTGTTCACTTATACACAACATTCCATGAGCTAAAAGGATCCTTAGAACAATCCATTAGTATGTTATACAGAAAACAGATTTTAAATGTAATAAATATAGTTTGTTACATAAACATAGTTTTACACGTTTTTACAATTCTTCTCAACTATTGGGGTGACTTTTATCACCTTTTGTGTATAACCTAGTGTTGGTGCTTCAAAAATTAAGCAAGAAGTGAAAATTTCCAATTTGTTACCCAAGGGCCCCTTTCGCTTATGGATGTCAGTCATAATACATCATCCAAAGGTGATGAAGCATTTAAAAACAGTAACCACAATTCTGCATTTACAGATTTAAGATCCCTTGGTCCATAAGGGATGGGGGTGTACCCCGGGGGTGGGGTGGGGGGTGGGTTGGTAGGGGGTAGTAATGTAGTAATCCCCTTTAAGACAATTCTAGCTTGTCTGTATGATGTAAATTTCAGATAGAATTATATCCTGTCACTCCTGATTAGAGCGAAGCCACTACTGTAGCTCAGTGGCTAGAGTGCTCGCTCTGAATGTATAAGGTGAAAGGTTCAAACCCAGGCATAGTCTGACCAAGACTTAAAAATAATTAGAGACTGTTTTTTTTTGTCAAGCACTCTGCAGTCATAGGGTCCATCAGAAGAGACCTTTAAATTTATGCCCTGTCACGGCTAGCATGGCACATTAGAGAACCCTCCTTACACATTGCACTGAGTGCGCTGCAAAGGTAAAAATTTCTACTTCACCTTAAGCTGGTGATATCTCGATATAAGTAAAATATTCTTGACAAGAACATAAAATCCTATTAAGTCAATCAATCCTGATAAGAGCATTGATGTAAAGTGATATAATTAGTGTGTGGTCCTTAGAGATTTTGGGTAAATGTGGCAGTATATTGTTCCGACGCAGATTGTTAAAAATATAAAGCCCATTACTAAGTAATATGATACAGTGATATAGAGTTCTGCTGCTCTGATCTGTGTTCACAGTTTGACCTAATTCAGAAAACCTTTAATGATTTAAAAAAATTGTCAGTAGATGCAGAAGGCTTTAGATAACATGCCATATGTTAAGTTTTCTAATCTATCAGCGCTATAAGCACTATAACTAATGAGAACAAACAATATCTAATTATTAGAACAAACTCTTTTGTTCAGTGTAGACAGTTTCCACTGTAATAAATCCATACAACCATTATATAGTTTTAGTCAAACAACAATGACCTGTGCCACCTTGACCTTTCATGAGAAATATTCATACAAGAGCTACCACTCAATATATGGGTAGTGTGGTAGTGTCAGGATTTGCAGTTATTGATACATACACAGTAACAGTGTATACCATAATGTAACTGTGCCCCCTATACATAAATGTACTCATCCTTTGTGAGTATTTAAATTAAAGGTCAAGCAGACAGGTCAGTGTTGTATGCCTATACAAAATCTATTACATAATACACTTATTAAGCTCATTAATTACCATGTAAATATTATTGTCCTGTAGATAACTGTAATTGTAAAGACTCAAGTATTATGAAATGGGCTAGGTGTAGGCAAACAACATTGACCTGTCCACTTGACCTTTAATTTAAATATTTACTATAGCTGAGTACAGTTATGTGACAAGAACACAAGTGCACAACAGGGAAACATTGTCACACACCTGTATAGTGTATGTATTGACTGGGAATCCTTACACTTCCCATATATAGGGTGGGTCTTTATGAATATTCCTAATAAAAGGTCAAGCGGACTGGTCAGTGTGGTTTGACTATCAATGAAGCGTCATGACAATTAGTCCATTTCAATACAGAAAAATTTACAGCAGACAAAGTCATTGTCATACCTCACCTTACCTGCTAATTGAGACTTGTTTAATTAGATATGACATAAGAAGTGGGAGGGACTATTGATTTCCATGGCAACTGCTATATTTTAACACATATGGAACAATGTTCCTAATTTGAGCTAATCAATTAATAAATTTATACTGGTTCCCAATAACTTAATGACACTGACTAACATATCAGGTATGAATACTAAGTCAGGATATTGGACATTGTCTATACTAAGTCAGGACATTGTCTATACTAAGTCAGGACATTTGCTATACTAAGTCAGGACATTGGCTATACTAAGTCAGGACATCGGCTATGACATTGGCTATACTAAGTCAGGACACTGGCTATACTAAGTCAGGACATCGGCTATACTAAGTCAGGACATTGTCTATACTAAGTCAGGACAGCGGCTATGACATTGGCTATACTAAGTCAGGACATTTGCTATACTAAGTCAGGACATTGTCTATACTAAGTCAGGACATCGGCTATACTAAGTCGGGACATCATCTATACTAAGTCAGGACACCGGCTATACTAAGTCAGGATATTGGCTATACTAAGTCAGGACATTGGCTATGACATTGGCTATACTAAGTCAGGATATTGGCTATACTAAGTCAGGACACCAGCTATACTAAGTCAGGACATTGGCTATACTAAGTCAGGACATTGGCTATGACATTGGCTATACTAAGTCAGGACATTGGCTATACTAAGTCAGGACACCAGCTATACTAAGTCAGGACATTGGCTATACTAAGTCAGGACATTGGCTATGACATTGGCTATACTAAGTCAGGACATTGGCTATACTAAGTCAGGACACCAGCTATACTAAGTCAGGACATTGGCTATACTAAGTCAGGACATTGGCTATACTAAGTCAGGACACCAGCTATACTAAGTCAGGATATTGGCTATACTAAGTCAGGACATTGGCTATGACATCGGCTATACTAAGTCAGGACATTGGCTATGACATTGGCTATACTAAGTCAGGACATTGGCTATACTAAGTCAGGACATTGGCTATGAAATTGGCTATACTAAGTCAGGACATTGGCTATGTCATTGGCTATACTAAGTCAGGACATTGGCTATGACATCGGCTATACTAAGTCAGGACATTGGCTATACTAAGTCAGGACATTGGCTATGACATCGGCTATACTAAGTCAGGACATTGGCTATGACATTGGCTATACTAAGTCAGGACATTGGCAATGACATCAGCTATACTAAGTCAGGACATCGGCTATACTGAGTCAGGACATTGGCTATACTAAGTCAGGACATTGGCTATACTAAGTCAGGACACCAGCTATACTAAGTCAGGATGTTGGCTATGACATTGGCTATACTAAGTCAGGACATTGGCTGTGACATTGGCTATACTAAGTCAGGACATCGGCTTAATTCATTAGTGAAAATCTTGTGTATATATTAGCAAGTGACAATTATGTTGAAAAAATCATTATATGCAATACCGTAATAATCAAACCTCTGTTCATTGTCATCATTTGTTCAATGAGATCTTAGGCTTATAAATGAGTTTTGCAATATATTGAGAGATTTAAAAAGAAAAACCTAAAAGATTTTAGGATTTCATAATACCATGGGGATGAGGGGGTGCAAAAGTTATTGAGAGGCATTATTACAAGGTTTGACTGTATATCCATCAAATCGGAAGCATGATCATTATAATGTTTGTCTACAATGAAATCATTGTGTTCAAATTGATGTTTTGAAATTTTCACTTGTGAACTGGTTAGGCTACTAGAGCTTAAGTTGAACCACCAGGTTCAGGTGGTGTCACTCCGGATAGATCACTTAATTTGTGAATACAACAAAAAGATGGTTACTAAAAATTAAAAAAAAACATACCAGGTATTCATTATTACTAAAACTTGGTTTTCCAGAGATTGTGGTCATATTTTACAAAAATTTACAGTTATTTCTAGTTGTATCATTTTATTTGCACAATGTCAGTCTTTGCTCAAAATTTTATTTAAAGAAGTCTGTGCACTCCGTAAAAATTTTGATTTCACTTTAAACTGAAAAAATTCTATGTGCAACAACTCCACCTTTTATCCTTAAAAGGGATGACGATTGTTAAAATTTTATACATGTATTTTCCCCAAAATTTCAGAACATTCCAAAAAAATTGGTTTATAAGAAAAACAACTGTTTTATATACATTTAGATCATTAAGTTAATAGATCACTTTCAAATACAGGAAAATATTTCAATCTATCAAATTGTATGAACAAAATTTGATAAGATGATTATAGTTAACCTACAGCAAATATATTGTACAGATGTTTGTACTGGTAGTTGTTAATGGATGACAGTGTATTTGTATCATCTACTCAGCATGATCTGTGTATTGGGTTACTTTTATATAAATCTTGATGTTTACATGTAGAGGACATTTGTTATTAAACCACAACCCCTACTTACCTAATGCCACCCTACCCTATTGTGGCCATAGTTGTCATTTTTGGTGCTTCTGACTAAATACCTTTCAATTATTAATCATATTAATTAAATATTGATGAATTTTGGTTAATTTCCCAATAGTAAATTAAACTTTTGTGAATGGAGCTGCTGATGACGTTATTTCTGCATTGATTATAATTTGTTATTGTGAACTGTTTACATTATTAGCACTTTACAACCCAGGAACCTGCTTTATTTTGACAACATTGATTAATTATGGCATTAAAACTAATAATTCTCAATCTAGACTTTGTATCAATGGTGTTAAGCTTTTTGTTATTTTCAATACAAAACTAAATTATTCATTATTTAGATTAGATTCATGTTACCCTTTGATATTCACTGTATTCGATATTAAATAATTTTTTTTGCTAAAAGTACATTTATTTTAAAAAATAATCATAACATTGATGTCATTTCCAGATTTAATTACATCATTAAAATTATTTTTATGATTACTGGTAATTTAACTGGCAGACAAAATCAAGTGATACCATCATTGGCTTTTAATAAAGTCAAATTTCAGAGCAATACCGGCATTGGGGTTTTATCTTAATAAAGTCAAGTGATACCATCAGTGGCCTTTAATAAAGTCAAAGTCAGAGTTATACTGTCAGTGGCTTATAAAGTCAAAGGTTATGGAATCAAATCTGACTCTGAGTTTTCGTTATGTACAAAAGCTGTAAAGAAGCCCTTGCTGGCTTTTTGGCATAGACTATGTTTGAGTGTACTTAAAATTTTGAAAAAGAATAGGCTGCTATGGCTGTTACAGAGGTCACATGATTGGTTTTATCTATGATCATTGTCACACCAGAAATATTGTACTGTACATATGTATTTTTAAGGCATAGTTTTTCTTATTGCGTTTATATGAGTGTGGTTATCTCCCTTGTATAGGAGTGCAAGAGGTAATGGTAACAGACCTCATTTGTGATAAGTCTGGTTGTGGGATGGTCGAAAATACCGTAGTGCATATAAAAAACCAAAAATTCTTTACTTTGAGGCTTATCATTTGAATTTGTTAATAGATAGTACTTTGCAATATTGCAGAAGATAGAGCTTCTTAGGTTTGCACAAAATTGTTTGAATTGGTTGACTGTTGCACTCTATGTTTGGCAAAGGAACTTGAGTTGCACATTGACCTTCCTATACAATACTATGTTTTGGATGTAAACGTGGCCATGTGCTTTTTGATAGTTGACACATATCCCAAAATTCTGAAAAAATCTAACAATTCCCTTGTTTTCTTTGTCAAAATTAAATATTTAGGGATTTAAAAAAATGTATGACATGTTATGTAGTTTTGGGTTTGTTAACCATCTGATATGAAAATGCCCCATTTTTGAGGTTCCATTTTGCAATTTATTGATTGGTTGCCATGACAACAAAGTGTTTGCCAAAATTGTTAAAAATTATCATTTGTCATGTAGAAGTAATGTTTATTTTTTCTGAATTAAAAAGTATCAGCATTAATGTTTTTTCTGAAAAATGTTAAAATATTGGTGCATAGCACTATTATCCACTTAAGAGACGTGACCAAAATTAGCTAAATTTGGGTGCCGATTCAGAAATCTGTAACAAAGTAATTTACAGAGTAAAACATGTTTACATATCTAGACTAATCCCACATGCATGTTTTTGTGTTATAATAGTACATCTGTCCAGTTGGGATAAAGACAAGGCATCTTTATATTCTTGTTTTAAACTAAAATAATCTAATATGTACCACCACCATCTTTTATGATATAACAGTTCATGTATACCTTAACACTTGTCCAAGTGAGATTAAGGCAAGGCATATTAAAACTTGTAATTCTTGTTTTAAATTAAAATATGTGTACATGATAATCCTATATGCATGATTTGTCAGAATCACCATCATCATTTATGATATAACAGAACGAGTGTTACAACCTTACCTGTCCAGGTGGGATTAAGGCAAGGCATATTATAACATGTAATTCTTGTTTAAAAATATAAGTATAATATTAATTCTATATGCATGATTTGTCAGTATTGACATCATTTATGATATAACAACACACAAGTACCTAACCTGTCCAGGTGGAATTAAGGCAAGGCATATTATAACATGTAATTCTTGTTTAAAAATATGAGTATAATATTAATTCTATATGCATGATTTGTCAGAAGTCACATTTATGATATGTAACAGTTCATATGTACTCTACCCAGGTAGGATTAAGGCAAGACATTTTATAACATGTAATTCTTGTTTTTAATTAACACAGGTGATGTTGATATTAATCTTATATGCATGTTTTTGTTTGCAGTGATTGTTAACCACCAAAATTGATCATTTATCCAGAGGTATACTAAATAATCATTCATACCTGTAATTAACCCTACTCACTGCATATAAACACCTGTACATATATATTGTTACCTATATATTTATTACTGCATGAACCACATATATCCTAATCCTCAACCTTTACCAGAAATATTTCTTATCAGCTTATATATTTAGTTGTAATTTTCTCTCAATTGCTTCAAAAAATCACATCATGCTTTGCATGGACCTAAACGTTTTTGTTTTTAGCTTGCTGGCTTATCGGTACAAAGTTTAAAGGAACTTAAAATGTCATGTTTTAGACTTGTTTGAGTGTTAGCTGCATACAATATTAAATTCCCTGCGCTTTTTTGAATTTTGAAATTTGAATGTCCCAGTTTGAATGTTAGCTGCATACAATGTTTTCATTTTTAGCTTGCTGGCCCATAGGGTGGGTTCCAACCCTGGCAAGTGTCTTACCAAGACTTGAAAATGGGTAGTGACTCTCTTTTGCCATGAACTCGGCAATTACAAAGGAAAGTCACAGGGTCCTTTGGAAGAGACCTTAAAACTGATGGCTTATGTCGTGTCAGATGTGGCAAAATAAAGGTACCCTTCCTTCACATTTCCCCGAGCACACGGCAAAGGTAAAAAATTCTGCCACTTCATCTATAGCTGGTGGCATCTCAATATAAAGTATATTCTTGATTGGGACGCAAAACCCCAATTAATCAACCATCAACCCACTCAATCAATCAATAATCAACCCACTCAATCAATCAATCAATCAATCAATCAATAATCAACCCAATTAATCAATCAATAATCAACCCAATTAATCAATCAATCAGGAAATGTTAAAAGATATAATGACAGGAATATTTTATTTCAGCTACGAAGGATTAAATTCCTAATATTTATTCATTATTAAATTGACTATGTTGTAATATATTTAATGTTGTAATGTGTCTGATATGTTTTTTTTGCATTTTGTCCCCAACAAGTTTTGTTTTAGCTTTTTTTTTTAAATCTAATACTTTTTAATTGCTTTTGTGATAAATATTTTGCTACATAACAAATGAATAAACAGCTTTTTAAAGTCCAAATTTTTTTTTTTTTTTGGATTTTGTGCTTTGGTGGGGATATTTCTAAAAGTTATTTTTTCTATTGCTCAGCTTCACTTTTCCCTTTTCATACTGACTTTTTTAAGTATTTAAATTGCTTATTAAAAAATTTAAGCCACTTTTAGCTCTTTTTTTACACAATGTGATGTTGAAAAATGAAAAAAAATGCATGTTTTGCTTCCTAATGGCTGAATGACTGTACAATATTAGCACTGCATATGACAGGACTTGTAGTGTATTGGCATTGCTGTATAGGAAATCAATATTGACCTGTCCACTTGATCTTTAATTTAAAAAAAATTATTGACCAGAATATTTATGTATATAGGGGGCATAGGTGTTTATTAAGGCGCCCAAACAAAGTTTGGCGACTTATTGTTTTTGCACCGTTTCTTATTATTATTATTATTATTATTATTCTTCCTCTTCTTCTTCTTCCGGCCATGAACTTGTCCAACACATTTCTCGAAGACCGTTGGTCCAATCTTAACCAAACTTCATATGAAGGTTGATCCCTATCCCCTTCCCCAGAGGCCATGCTAAAATTGCCATGGGGCCATTAGGGGAGGGGCAGGAGGGCGGGGTCTTAAAAACAATAATCATCAATTTTGCCATTTATACTGTAATTAGTACTATAAAACCATATATATTCATGATCAGTGTTTCAAGATGCACAAGTTTGTATCACAAGATTTTCCCGGGGTATCAGGGAGGGGTGGGGATGGGCGGGGCAATGTGCTAACTTTTAAACGGTTGAGATCCCCACCCATAAACTATATATTTTCTGGTTCTACATAAAACGTTGAATAGAGTGATACTAAAGAAAATGCAATGGGGTCATTCCTGATGGAGGGTGGGGACGGGTGGGGCTTGGTACTAACTTTTAAATGGTTCACATCCCCACCCTGAAACTATGTATTTTCCGGTTCTGGTTTAAAAGTTGAATAGAGTGATACTGAAGAAATACCCATGGCGTTTTCCAGAGGAGGGCGGGGACAAGTGCGGTTGGGTACTAACTTTTGATCAGTTGAAATCCCCACCCTTAACATATATATTTTCTTATTCTTTGTGAAACATTGAATAGATTGATATGAAAGTTAACCCATATGGTTATTTCAATAGGAGGGTGGGGGCAGGTAGGTCTAGGTACTAACTTTGAGGTCCCCACCCTCAAACTAAAGTTTAATTCATGGGATGGCTGCTATCATTTTGTTTAAGAATTAAAACAATAAGCATGGATGTTCATTGTCAAGAATACTTAAGTAATCACTGATCCATGTCTAAAAGCTCTCAAGCTAAATTTTTTATAAGCAACAATAATGGTCATTTATCCCTGGGGCATGATTTATTATTCAATTCGATATAGTAGCTGCATTTAGTTATCAGTATGACATTATATGGGTAAATGCTTGGATTAATTTAAAATCAAAACATCATTAGCTCATCAAAACAATGGGTTGTGGTATTGGGTATAGGTGATGTCAATCAACTTTGCCTATTGTATGCATTTCAACCAATTAGATTCATGTACTACTTCTATATATAAAATTAAATCTTAAAATGAAAAGAATATTACATGTTTAAAATTTCTCTACAGTTTTTCTGTTGTATGTAGAACTTATTTAAGGGTTTTAAATTTTCAAAATGGCAGCCGTTGCCATGGACATGGAAAAAGCGACAACAGTACAAATCCTCCTAATATGTGTTCTGAATACAGGGTTTGATATTTATTTGTTTGGGCGCCTTATTTGTAATGATGCATCCATCATTACATTAGTACTCGTTTCGTTTGCATTATTGGAAACATACATCATTTATGTATTGACTGCAAATCTTAACACTACCCTATTGACAGGTGGACTGTCCTATATGCATACTAAATATTCCTAATTGAATTTCAAGTAGACAGGCCAATTATGTTGGCCTATTGTACCACATTCAAAAAGAGGTTTGGTTTGTATGTACATGCATGAATAATCATTTTACCAATGAAAATAGAATTTCATATCACATTCTTATTTAGACATTATATGTATCTAAAGATAAACATTATGTAACACTTTGTCAATTGAATATTGCATCCATGATGTCATTTAACCAATATTTGACCAATATTTGATTAATTAACAGAATAATTCATTAAAATTAAACAGGTTTATTAATAATTAAATCTTTATAATGACATTAATACAGTATTTTTCAGTATTTTGTTTACTAATTATGCTTATTTTGCTTTGCATATATATTATTTGTCTAGAAATGATATAGTCCCATGTTCCTTTCGCACAATTTTGATTGCACACGTGGCAGGTGTAGCTAGCTTAACAGGAGGTGCTTACCCTTCTTGAGCATCCGACCTCACTTGCCTTGTGGAAGTTCACGTGTGTAACCTGACTTGTCAGTTCCAAAGTTTTTACTTTGCCTCTGGATTGTGATTTGGACATGGATAAGTATGTTTGTTTTTGATTCTTACTACAGATCATTACAATTGTATACATTTTAACCATGTTATATTTTTCTTCTTATTTAGTTCTAAAGTTTTCATATTCCCTTTGTGCATATTTAATAAATATAATTAATAAACTTATCATTGTAATCAAAATTAAAACAATTAACTGTTGTTCTTATTGCTAATATAGCAATGGAACCCTAATTTTCAAAGTCAAAAATAATTATGAAAAAAAAAATCTTTTAATTATAATTTAATGGTTCCAGATCAACACACATAATTAAAATGTCTAAATCTTACCAACTCCAGTTTGATTGGAGATGTTCATCTTATCTGTTAAAATGGAATCTTCAATGAGCATAAATGTATTCCACAGTTAGTATGTAGACAACCCCTTACCTTGCAAGTTAAGCAGTACTGTAAGCTATAGAATAAGCATAAACATCATCTTTCATGCTTGTCTTAGTGAGTCTATCTTCAATTGGTAAAAACAATGTGGAACAAATTATTAAGATTATTTGTTTTACAAAAGGTAATAGTTTGGAGTGAACATTAAGTGGTTTTGAAAAAGCCAGCAAGGTGGCGAATCTTGTCTGCTTTTTGTTTGGATTTGAGTTAAGTTTGTTGCCTACTTCCACTAAGTTTACATTTTGTAATTATGTTTTACAATACATATTACTCAACACTTGCTACCTACTTTAGGAAATTATCCTCTACTTTTAAATTTACTTAAAGGGCTGAACATTAAAGAGTTATGCAATGAAACATATTTTATTTTTTGTTAAAATAGAAAAAATGTTTTAAGCATATCTAGATATTAAAACTATTTTCTTACATGTACAGTTGATCAGTATTGCTGTGTTTATATGATTTTATATGTTTTAGTTAATTGTTAATTTATAAATTTGAAAATGAAAAAAAAATTATAAGAGGTAATTGTTACAAAACATTTATCTCTTATATGTGCAAAATGTGGTTATTATAATTAATATATGTATATTTATCTAATAGACCCCTATTCCGGTAAATTTTAAAATGATAATAATTATAATTAACAATCCACATTTTGTTGTATTTTAACATATTGTTTTAATTTTCTTTTTTCAGACTCCAGGATCTGTTGGTTGGGATCCTTTCTTCAAAAACAGTTTTACACAGGATTCAGAGAGAGCCAGTCCTTAGAATTGTGTACATTGTTTAATGTGATAAAATACTTTATTGACAATGCAGCCTGTGTCCATATTGACTGACCATTGCTGCATGTGTCCATTACTGTATATGTCCACTTTGACTGACCAAAGCAGCTTGTGTCCATTTTGACTGATCAAATGCTGTATGTGTCCATTTTTACAGGCCAATAATCCGTCCAGTTTGATCTTACAATTCTCCAAGTCTGTGATGTTATTTATTTGTTCTGTCTCAAGATAACTCTTCACTGTTTTAATGGTGCAGCCTTATCAATTAATATAATTATTTAACATCTTTGGTAGCAGCTTTTAAAGATTATGTCACAAAAACGTTAGAGAAACATAGAACTTTAATGTTAAAGTTTCAAGACAAAAAAATTGCAAGATTTATTTAAACTGTGATATTTATTTTATTGTATATAAAATTTATGAATTTGTAATATTAAAACATTAAAAGATTTTTTTACAACATGTTGTACTGTATTATTTAAAAATACCTTATTTCTGAAAACTGCTATTTTTAGCTTATTGTTCTCATACCTTATAAGACAGTTGGGGATTTTGAACTTTGGTCAAGTCTGACCTAGCCTTACTTTACTGATTACAAACAGCGCACTCTTGTCAAGCAATAAAGTGACTTTAGGTTTTATTAAATCATAAAAGCTGACATTTCCAAAATACCCATTTTAGCTATTAGTTGGAGAGACACAAAAAGAACTGTCATTGCATAGGTAAGATTAATGCTACCAGTACTTCAAATATCCCCAATGTCCTCCTCTTGGTACAAGTGAAATATCAGGGTGTGGACCTTGATTCACTCAGCATGACCTCTTGGTACAAGTGAAATATCAGGTTGTGGACCTTGGTTCACTCAGCATGACCTCTTGGTACAACTGAAATATCCTTGACAGGGTGTGGACCTTGGTTCACTCAGCATGACCTCTTGGTACAAGTGAAATATCCTTGACAGGGTGTGGATCTTGGTTCACTCAGCATGACCTCTTGGTACAAGAGAAATATCCTTGACAGGGTGTGGACCTTGGTTCACTCAGCATGACCTCTTGGTACAAGAGAAATATCCATGACAGGGTGTGGACCTTGCTTCACTCAGCATGGCCTCTTGGTACAAGTGAAATATCCTTGACAGGGATTGGAGTTTGGTTCACTCAGCATGGCCTCTTGGTACAAGTGAAATATCCTTGACAGGGTGTGGATCATGGTTCACTCAGTAGATTTGCCACCTTATGGAATTTTTAGCTGTAGCACCGTGGGAAATGTGTAACAATATTTGAAGATCGTGTGTTGGATTCAAAATATATATACATGTATATATATCTATATTAATCTAGATTAGAGCAATATTAAATTCCATAAAACCATAATCCTATGGCTTACTTTTGATTGATTGGAGATGTTCATCTAGTCAGTCACTATGAAATTCTACCATCTCAGGTTTGATTGGAGATGTTCGTCTAGTCGATCACTATGAAATCTTACTATCTCAGGCCATCGCTTTAAAGGTCTCTTCCGAGGTGCCCCGTGACTTTCATTTCTAAATGCCGAGCTAGTGCTTTGCTAAAGAACAGCCACTACCTATTTTCGGTATAGGACAGACCCGCCCAGGGTTTCAACCCACGACCTCCCACATACAGAGCGAGTACACTTCCAATTTATTTACTGTAGTGGTAAATAGTTAATTAAAATAATGGAGTCCTTATGTAAAGAGTTTATCATCCCCAGATGTCATTTTTACACGATTTTCACCCCTCTCTTGCACTAAGATCTAATGATCTAAAGCAATCTATAACCAAACGTGAGAAACACCAGTACTATACACCAACTGAGAAGTATAGTGCGTCAAGTTTGACCTGGCTGGTCAAGTCGACCTTTAATTTGAATACGTATCCATTGTGTAATTTAAGTTATATAAAGTTGATTTATAAGTATATAGATTATAGAAATACTGGGTGGTAATGAAATGCAGTCTATTGGGACAAACTTTACACACGATATAATTGGAATCAAAATCCGATCACTACAAATTAATGCATGAGTGGATAGGTTCCAAACCCCTGTAAGTTTTAAAATTAAGAGAAAAAATAAAAACAACAAACGAAACAATGAAAAACGTGATAAATTAAAAAAAATACTACCGCGGAAAGTATTGCTTTGGACGACCCCAACCACCCGTCTTATTTTTAAGGCCCACAAACTCCAACAAGTCAAAAACTAAAATGGGGGTTTAGTGTGCTATTTTGTCGGAACCCCATCGACCCCCCCCCCCCCCCAACAAGTCAAAAGTTAAAATGGGGGTTCAGTGGGCAGGGTAGTCTGACTAACCCCCAACAAGTCAAAAATTAAAATGGGGGTTTGGGGGGCAGGTTAGTCGTACTAAATCTACTTGTTCCTTAAAAGTTAAAATTTAAAAAAAGCTTTATTTTACCAAACAACGAATAAACAACTAGCAGGTTGACCAATCAAAATTGATTTGTCTAGATCGGTACTTTTTTAATGTGCAAGCCCAACGATTGCCATTTAGGTACTTTTTTATCGACAAGTAATTGATTATGATACAATTTTCATACAAAAAGTCCGAAATTAAGTGTTTTTAAGTAAAAAAAAAACAAAAACAAAAAACAACAACAAACCCGTCAAAATGGGAAAATCCTTCTAATTTGACTTTTCCATTTTATCCGTCTGTTTATCCGTCTTTATTGTATCGATCCGTCGAATTGGTCAGCCTGAACTAGATAGGTAAGAATCTGTTATTCCTAAAAAATATGAAAAACTAATCTAGTCTTTTTCAGTTTTATAAATAATTTTATTTTTAATAAAACATTTACATACTGGATCAAGCCGTGAAAGATGAAGTTAACATAACGGGCTAGCGCCCCAGTCCTCTAGTCGGCAGATTCCGCAACGTTCTACATGTTGGCGCCGGTATTCACGACCAGGTTAAAATGCCGGCATATCTCGTAATGTTGTTTTTTTATCATTAACAGTGATCAATGTCGATGGATTCCATAAAGTTCATGTTGACATAAGAAATGGTGTTCAACGTCCCATTCAAGAACATTTCACTTATATCGAGACGTCACCAGCTTGGGCGAAGGTGCAGAAATTTTACCTGATGGCATTACACAGCAGAGTTTTTTACAGTGACACGGGACCTCGTTTATTTTAAATTCCCATCCTAACCGTGACTTTCATTTCGTTATGCCGAGTGCTTGGCGAAAAAAACCAGTCACTACCCAATTTTAAGTCTTGGGTCAAACCCGATCGGGGATGGAACCCACATTCTCTCAATTACGGAGCGAGCGCTCTACCAACTGAGCTATCGCAGTGGTTCATAAAGTTCATGAATGTTCACATTACTGCTTGCAGGGACCGTAAAATTACTGATGCAAATTGGAACCTGTATTTGCACGACTACTGAAACCGGACCACATGTCGGTCGAATTCGTACTACAAACTGATACCATCTGTCACCACTTCGACCGATTCCTACTTGTCATATAACATTTTTTAAATTCGAAAAATTCTATATGACACTACTGAGAACCAACCACTGATTAATAGATTTTTAATTGTGATATTCAAATCTTTGAAATATTAGCGTTGTTTCTATCTCTGCAGAGGTATAAAGACAACTCGTAACCAAAATAACTCGTACCCAGGTCAACTCGTACCCATGCGTTTTTCTTGGATACGAGTTGTCCAGCTATCCTAGGCCGACACCGATTCCGTAATGTCTAGTACAACTGTAAGTCCGCGACATTATGTCACATACCATGATGAAATGTCTTCCCTAGTTTTGGTGCACTTTGTATAATGACGCATGGTTATTATGACGCAAACAATGACGTCATAAATGTTTCCAATGACATCCAACATCATTGGAGAAAACCAGAAGCCGCGGTTGCAGTCATGGCTTCAGGGGGGAATGAAAAACCACTATTCCCCCAAAGGCATGACTGCAGCTACAAGGAAAGAGAAATTCGGAGAAGAAAGTTTCAGAAAAAGATTTCATCAGTTCACGAAGGCACCAAAGCTGTTTCAAAACTATCAGATACAATATTGAACGGATTTGAAGTGCTATGGCGGCAAAACCTGATGTGTGATGTTCTCATTCAATCACAAGAGAAGACATTCAAGGCTCACAAGCTGATTTTAGTATCATGTTCCGATTTCTTCTACGATATGTACGCCGAAAGACAGGAGCTATGTAGTACCGTAGATTTGTCGGACATACCACCGACAGTTGTAGAAACAATATTGTCTTGTATGTATACCGGAAAAATCCATCTTACGGAGCTAAACGTTGAAGCTTTCTTGGAGGCCTCTATTAAGCTGGGCTTTTATATAATACAGGATGCTTGTGAAGAATTTCTAACAGAGAAAACTACAGCTACAAATTGCTTGAAAATGTTAGATACGGCATTTAAATATTGCTTAAACAATCTTAGCGAGGCAGCGCTGAAGTTAGCGGCGAAGAATTTCAAAGTCATCGTTAAAAGGCAAGAATTCAAAGAATTGCCTGTGGAGCAGGTGATAGCACTCCTGGAGGTTAGCATTATATACAAACATTTAAAAAAATCTTGGTTGAATGGGATTAATTCTGATCTTTGATTTCAGTTGTACTGTCATCATTTTTTGCTAATTTGCAATATGTGTAACAATACATACGTAAAAAACTGCTTCACTAATAAATCAAATTAAGAAAACTGAGAAAATATGAGAAAATATGGCCAATTAAAAAAACTTGGACAAAAAAAAAAAAATAAAAAAAAAAAAAAATAAAAATAAAATAAATATAATAGACGGTCCCTAATAGGATTAACTGATCAGAGGTGAAAGCATTGGCTTGGTATTATTAAAGTGTCGTGACCAGCTTATGTCCATTCAGAATTGGTTTCCCGGGTCCTCAACGACGTATTTAATTACGCAATTTACACCCACCCACCTTCCAGATAAAGAGAAAATGGACATGTCAAGCATATCTACACAGATAATAGATTATTGGTACCAAATTTCATCGTTTTTGAGATCTGATCCAGCATATACTATGACAGTAGGTGAGAAAGGCGGAATAATAATAGGAATAATAAGAAAAAACAAAACGAAAACAATATGATTCCCCACCTATGGTGGTGGGGAATCATAATAATAATAAAACCAAAAGCTGTTGAAATGCTGTAAAATACAGGTAACGAGTGTGTTAAGCTGCCGATTCGACACTTATTTGCTAGCTTTGTGTTAAACTTTGGACAGGTCTGTACTGTATGTTAATCGGCACTCCATGTATTCACACATTTACACCTTCATACTCTCCGGGTGGGCACAGGACATTTGAGCGGAAATAAAAAAAACAAACAAACAAACAAACAAACTCCTAGTGAACATTTGAGCGACAGATTTTAAATATAACCTATATTTTACGAATATTACATGTATTTTACGATGGGCAATTGAGCAACAATTTCAATAAACAGTTTTACTGCAGTCATCAGTCAATCTACACCTTTTTGGATGTAATAACTTAGATACAGACAACTACATGCATAAGAATCAGAAGAATGAACGAGACTACACCAGTTATGACTTAGGATAGAGATGGAAAAGGCTGAATAATTGAGAGAATTTATAAATTCGAATCTTGTGCTTTTCAAATTTTTTCATCCTGCTTAAAATCCCACTTCCACCTCCCCGCGGTGAGAAGGGGGCAACATACTTCAGTCAGGTTAAGAAAAAATGTAGCTCTAATGTCTACCATATATTTAGAATTTCGCTCAAATGTATTAAATTTCTGTCGCTCAAATGTCCATTAGTTCGTCGCTTAAACGTCCGTTTTTTCCGCTTTTTTTGTCCTTTGCTTTCGCTCAAATGCCTAACGCCGACTCCGGGTACCCACATTCACCTTTCCTAAATTATATCACATCTATGTTTTAAGTGTTGCTTAGTACTTTATACATGTAGTTGATACGCAGGCTTAACACTGTGATTTTATCATCACCTGCCCTGGATAATAATAATAATAATAATTTTTTTTAATACTATCTAGTATAAAATAGGTGTACAAAAATGCAGAGTTATTTTAAGATAAACTGAATGTTCATAACGATAAGAGTAATGGCCAGCTTCTTTAATATAAACTATTTCGTTGTTTATAATAATAATAATAATAATAAATGTAATATTAATAATAACAATGATAATAATAATAATGCATAGTACTTTATAATAAAATCAATAATAATAATAATAATAATAACTTTTTTTCAATAATAATAATTATAATAATAATAATAACAATAATAAAATATCAATTTTATTTGTACAATCTGCGGCTAACGTGTATTATGATCTTAAAGTATAAATAAAAAACAAACATACTAATCCATGTTCGAATTACAATCCAGACACAAAGTACAAACTTTGACATTGACAAGATAGGTTAAACACGGGAACTCGCACCAGAAAAATAATTAATTTACTCGCGTTCACGAGTATATACGTCAATAACCCAAGTAGAACTGCACGTATTTAATCAAACACGAGGTCAGTAAATGTGTAAGTTTGTTGAAAAGGTTGTCGAGTTAAGTCAGAAATGCTAACCGTATTCGACGACTAATTACGCTCGAACTGGGTAGCGTTTGGTTTTCAAACTGGATAATCAAGCTATCAATTTGGTAAACCATAGTTCTTCTTCATCAAAACTTTCCAGAACTAACACTCTTGTTTTTAGAGTTGTATCTGTAAGTCTATTATATACTAAACTATTTAAAAAAGACAGACACACTCGCCAACACTATGCCATCTGTAATAAATAATTACAACCAAAACTATAATAGCAGTCTGTGGCATTTGCTAGGTGGCTATTTATAACTGTAGAGTGAATATCCACATGAATATATATTAAATGTATATACATCAGCAACCATCAATAATACCCAGGAATAAAATAAGAGAGAAAACTAAACAAGTCAAAAACTCTGGAAAACCTTTGTTCTCAAATAAATTATAATGAAAAATTGTCTTACCAGTGTGAAGTCCAAGGCTAGAAGGACACGCACTTTAACAAACAATATTTCGCCAAATATACTTTCACAAATAATGCCACGCCCCCTAATTTTAATAGGAAAGAACCTAACAGATAACAATTTTCTTCTATAATACGTAACGAAGAAAATTGTCAATCGTTGTAAGTACCGACGGGTTATGGAGGGCGTTATTGAAGTATTTTGGTCCAGATGGTTCCAACCAAGTACTGTTTCTAATAAAGAATGAGTTCCTAAATTGTTCATTGAGCCTTTATAGATTGCACCTATTGGAATTTTTTGACACACTTTTGTCTCTTCTACAAGATTGAGTCTCTTCCTGTTTCATAATATTGAAAAAATCTAATTGATGCATAAAACACGACCTGGAATGTGTTCGATTGGTCTAAAGCCTCCGCCAAAATCCATCTATTCCTCCAAAGGAGATCCTAGCATGAAACAGTTTGTTAGACAAGTAAATTTAGTTTTGAACATATTCAAAGTTGATCTGTTTACAATTTCTGTAGGATGAAACAAAGAATTATTTTTCAACGTGCAATGACGTCGAAATAATTGGTAAAATATTCTATATTTTATTCATTAATTTTCTTAATAGAGAGATGACCTGAATGCTGAATCGGAATTGGATGTGTTCAAAGCGATGGTAACTTGGCTAGACGCCAAGCGACAAGAAAGATTACATCATGCTTCCGACCTAATGGTAACAGTTCGTCTGCCTCTTTTATCGCCGTCGATAATCGTTGATTCGATCGAGTCTGTTACACATCTAATGGATTTACCAGATTGTCTGAAACTAGTGAAGGAAGCGCTACATTATCACTGTATGCCAGCAAGACAAAGCATGATGCAGGTTTGTGACTTACAATTAGATAAACAAATTTCAACAAATTTCAACAAATTAACATGTGACGTACTAAATAAATGTAATGTTAAATTCACTGTTTTATGTAAATTTGAACGTCAATGTACGTAAAAATGACACCGTCGTATGTTCATGACAAAACGTAGTTTGTAAATGACATTGTAGATTTCGTATGCTCACCACTGTCTGTTCATAGAATCGACACAGTCATATGTTCATGGCATTGACTTCGTTGTTTATGAAAAATACGCCGTCGTATTATCTTGGCACTGGGGTTATCGTATTACCATAGTACTGACGCCGTCCTATGTTCATGGCACTGACGATTATCGTATGTTTATGGCACTGACGTCGTCGTATGTTTATGGCACTGGCGTCATCGTATGATCATGATACTGACGTCATCGTATGTTCATAGCACTGACGTCGTACGTCGTCGCATGTCCATAGCACTGTCGGCGTCGTATGTTCATGGCACTGACGTCGTCGTATTTTTATGTCGCTGTCAACGTCGCATGTTAATTGCACTGACGTTTGCGTATGTTAATGGCACTGACGTCGTCGCATTTCATGAAACTGACAATTATCGTATGTTCATGGCACTGACGCCGCCGTATATTCATAGCACAGACGCCGTTCCATGTTCATGGAAATGACGATTATCGTATGTTCATGGCACTGGCGTAGTCGTATGTCATGCCGCTGACGCCGTCATATGTCGTTTATTTTGAGGTTCTCAATTCTTCGAACAAACGAGCCATTCAGAAAACTCGTTGTCTTATCCTGTTTCATTATACATGTATCATTGTGTTTTAGAGCCCTAGAACCATACCCCGTGGGTTGAAGAAGAAGACGTATCTAGTTACTGTAGGAGGGGCACCGAGGCTGAAATCTGATAATGTTAGTAAAGATCTTAGGCGTTACAACCCTGAAAATAATGAGATGGAATTAGTAACATTCCTACCAGAACCAAGACATCACCATGCTGGTATAAATATCTCTCTCTCTCTCTCTCTCTCTCTCTCTCTCTCTCTCTCTCTCTCTCTCTCTCTCTCATTTGACTGTTAAAGTGTGAACACGTCAAATGTCCTTGGATAACCAACATTTGCCATGTTGAATGTCTTATTAAGGAGCTTGATTTAGATAGTATATCAAATAACCCTGCATATACTAGAAGTAATTTTACCGAAGATGAAGTTCTTTCCAACCATAGGGGAGTTCTCGTGTGTTTCGGTATCAATCTTAAAGAGGAAGATCCTTACTTGTATTGGATTCCTAAACTTCATAAAAATCCTTACAAGGAAAGATATATAGCAGGCTCATCTAAATGTACTACTAAATCATTATCGGTAACTCTAACACAAATCATCTCAAAGATGGTCTTCAGTCTTATTCAGAAAAAGTATATCCTACATCTGGAATCAACCAAATGTGGATTCTCAAAAATTCTAAAGAATTACTTGAACATCTTGCTTCTAATACTTTATCTCATGTAAAAAGTATAAACACATTTTATTTCTCTACACTATACACCACTATCCCTCATTCTAGATTATAAGAACGTCTTAAAGAAATTATTCACTTGTCTTTCTTTTACAAAAACGGTAAACCAAGATACAAATATCTGGTGCTGAACAGGGATTCTGGTTATTTTATTAAGCATCATACGGATTCTAAACAAAAATATACTGAAGATACCATCAACAAAATGTTGGAGTTTTTGATAGATAACATGTTTGTTGTGTTTGGTAATATAGTTTTTCAGCAAACAATCGGTATACCAATGGGTACAAACTCTGTACCATTGCTTGCTGATTTGTTTCTTAATTCTTATGAACAGAATTTATGCAGAGAGAAGACTGTCGCAAAATCATTCAACTCAATATACAGATATATAGATGACGTTCTGTCTCTTAACAATCCTAAATTTGGAGACTATGTAAATGTCATCTATCCTAGTGAGCTTGAAATAAAAGACACGACTGATTCCTCAAGCTCTGCTTCATATTTAGACTTATACCTGAATTATGACGCACACGAAAGGCTACATTTGAAACTTTATGACAAACGTGATGACATCAGTTTTTTCTATTGTCAACTTTCCTTTTTTTATGCAGCAATATACCTGCTTCTCCTGCTTATGGTGTATTTGTTTCCCAACTAATACGCTATGGTAAAGCTTGTTCCTACTACGGGGACATTGTACAACGAAGTAGGCTGCTTGCAAATAAATTGTTGACTCGGGGATATTGCAAGCCTAGGCTTATCAAGGCCCTCAAAAAGTTCTATGGCCGTCATCACAGTATTGTTGATAAGTTTGATGTCTGTGTCCAGGATTGCCCTGGATATATTTGACGTCTCATAGTTCCATGTTCCTTTCACACAATTTTGATTACACACGTGGCGGGTGTAGCTAGCTAAACAGGAGGTGCTTACCCTTCCGGAGCACCTGGCCTCACTTCCCTGGTGTAAGTTCACGTGTCTAACCTAACTTGTCAGTTCCAAAGTTTTTACTTTGCTTCTGGTTTGTGATTCGGACATGAATTAGTATGTTTGTTTTTGTTTATTCCTGTAGGAAAATGCCTTTAGTTATCGAAATCTAATTTAAAAAGTGTCAACAGATTTCTGATTTTTCAATCAGTTTTGGACGAAAGTTCACGAAAATCATGATTTTATTGGACAGGGATTCAAATTGTGGAGTATTCTTCTGATAAAAACCATTAAAATGTATGTTATATTATTATGTGTTATTATGATGGCCCCATGATAGATTTAATGAAGTTGACAGTTTTCCTATTATGTGTCAAACCTTTAAATACAGTAGTTCATTCAACTGATGGTTAACCCTTTTAGTTTTTATACATGTAAAAATGACAAATATATGAACTTAAAACCCGACACAGTCAGACAAAACATTCAAAATGGTACATGAATAAAAGAAAAATTTCTAAAAAAAATAACTAGCAGATATAATTCGGCTATGTTACAGGCATGGGGTAATGCTAATTTGTAATTGTAATGCGCTGTAATGCATTACATTTTCTCAGAGTAATGCATGTAATGTGTTATGTCCTAATTTTTGCATTACATGTAATTGTAATGTAATGCACTACATAGACAAAAATGCATGTATTTTAAGCATTACATGGCATTACATAGCATTACTTCTCTGTATTAAATGTTAGATATTATTACCATTACAATTCAGGGCTAGTAAGTACCTACATGCTACTTTTTTCCCTAATATAAAATATGAAAATCGATGTCTAGAAAAATTGTAACTGTGAACTGTTGTCAAACTAATAATTTATTTCATTCAACCTTAATACTAAAACTATATAAAATGCTAAAAACTTAGTATACTTCAGATCATTTTGAATTTCCAACAAATGTAAAGGATAAAAATACATTTTAAAGCAAATGCAAATGCTATTTTTAGTACTATCGGGAAGTCTAAAGATCACATTAAAATTTGCAACATATCTTAATATATGTTTCAGTAACTACAATAATTTGTAATTTTGTTTCAACTGATAACCTGTGATGAAAACAATTTTATTTTTACAAGTAATTGTTTTTTTTTTGTAATCCTTTTTATATGCTATTAAGGTAACCTATCTTTAATGATTAAAGAAGTTATTTGTTAAAGGTATGGTTTATAAATTACACCTGACAATACCACTAATTAGTTTGTATACCTATCAACTCCTTTTACTGTTTTGATTTAATGGTAATTAAGAAACATTCTGTGAATAAAATAAATTAAAAAAACATATAATATGAAAAAATTCCTTACAGCATCTCCGTTTTTTTCTTCTTAATTTTTAGAATAAAAACAGAAATGTATATTTGGATAATAAAAAGCCTGACATAGATGAACAATCAACTTTGACAAATTTTAAAACCTACTGGTAAACAGCAGAAATATCAGTTGAATGACCCAAAGCAAAAAGAATCTATACATGCACTTATTGACTATATATACTCCTGTTTTCAACAGTTGAAAATCAAAACATAAGAACTTTATAGAAAAAGAACCCAAAATTTTAATTTCAAATTCTGAATCCGAAACATATCGTATTTATATGTTTGAATTCTTTATGAAATGTAATGTGTAATATAATGCATTACTTTGGTAAAGTAATTGTAATGTAATGCATTACTTTCCAAAATATATGTAATTGTAATTGTAATATAATGCTACTTTTGTCAAAGTAATTGTAATGTAATGCATTACATTGAAATGTGATTCGCCCCATGCCTGCTATGTTTTAAAGTAAATACACACTGATACCGATACATTGATATGATGTATGCAAATAACATTCAAGAATGAACATTTTATTCAAAATCTCATATAACATGGGTATATTTCACTAGGGCTACAAAATATTTTAATATTTTTCGACCCTTTAGCTGTTTTTCAACCCCTTAAAATTCTGGTTTCACAATTTTGATCCAAGGAATACTGATGAGGAATTGTATTCTTAAACGGCCGTATAGTACTGTAAAATTAACACTGGTATAATATGTCAATTTCTTTTGTCTTATCTAAGCAGCATAACACTGATAACTTTCAATGTTTATGTTAAACCTTTCCAATGAGACGGTATAGTTACGTCGGAAAGATAGAGCTATAAAAAGTACGAATAAGGCACATCAATGATATATGATTTTACATTTGTTTTTCATAGAATTGAATACACGATTTAGATTATTTCAGAAAAATCGTTACTTATATCCAACAGAATCTAAATTTTATTAGTTACAAAACATCGAAGCCTATTAACAAATAAAAAAATTCGCTTGAGGTGCCACTTGTGATATTTAAGGTTCAATGCCACTATCACAATATAACAGATTTCTACGCGATTTCACTAAAACGCATTTCCCAAAATAATTGCAAATTTCGACAAAGTCACCAACCATTCGACATATTATGCATTTGTAAATACAATTTGAACAGCCTTAAGAAATAACAAACAATAAGGTTTTGTTTTCTATCACTTATTAGCTAGGACAGGTCAGTTAAGCAAATGTTCCTCTTTTTATAGTTTTGAGGTAGGATAATCCAAAACAAACATACCTATCCGTGTCCAAATCACCCCCCACACAAATTAAAAACTTAGAAACTGGCAAATTAGGTTAAACACGTACTTTTCCACCAGGGAAGTGAGGCCGGGTGCTCCGAAAGTATAAGCACCTCTTGTTTAGCTACTTACACCCGTCACGTGTGCAATAAAAATTGAAAATGAAAGTAACAAACATGGCAATTTTGGACATCAAATATAGCAAAATGTAATTTTGGTTACAGAGACATCGTACTTATCAACAATATCGACCAATTCTTTCCATAGGAGAAGCATTTTGTTTTGTTTTGTTTGTTTTTTTTTTATTTTTGAATGCGTATAACACCATCTTCAACGAAAATTCCATGAATTTAATATATATATATATATATATATATATATATTAAAAACTTAAAAAATAAGTTAAAATGTTTTCTAAAACATAACTGAATTTATTTTTTGTAGGTATTAAGCCCATAAGTATTATTTACAAATAATAAATTCAGTTATGTTTTAGAAAACATTTTAACTTATTTTTTTTAAGTTTTTAATATAGAAATTTACCTCACACAAAGGATAAACTTTATCGACATATTTGGAATTTGGAATATTTGAACAAAACGATCTGTCACGAAAGTAATTGTTTTTCTATTGCTATATGTACAGGAATTTTACTAAAGCAATTATCGACATTATTTTTAACCTGGTTCACCGGCGTTAAGGGCTTAATCTCTTAAACTAAGAGTGCGTATTTTAAAATTTCTCCATACTTTCCCGCTGATAACATATTGTTAGTCATCGTCCACGTGATTATAAATAAAAATTTACACGTGACGTGAAATACAATACTTATATATTTGGATTAATACTTCATATATGACTCCCACGAAATGCTGCATTTTAAATTTTATGAAAAACGCGATGACTTCAATTTTTCTACTTCCAATTATCATTTTTGCACAACATACCTGTTTCGTCTGTTTATGAGATAGTCCCCGCTACGAGAACTTCATATAACAAAACAAGCTGCTTAAAAACAAATTTGTGACACAACGGATATTCTAAGCTGAGGCTTATCAAGGCTCTCAAAACGTTTTATGACAGTAATCACAATTTGTTGATAAGTATAATATCTCTGTATCAAAAGATTATACTAGGTATTTGACGTCCTATCCGTTCATTCTCAATTTTGATTACACGCGTGGTGAATGTAGGTTAACTGGAGAGTCTGGGGATCCGGACTCACTTTCCTGATTTAGTTTAATTCATCAGTCTCAGGGGTTTTCTTTTGCTTTGGAATTGTTTTTTGGGCATTCCTGTGTAAAATGCAAGTTTCAATGAAAAGTCTACTTATTATGATTTGAACAGTCGTTAAACGTGACATACTATTATTAGGTTTTGTTCATATCAGTTACTGGTAATTTCATACCATTAACAAGCATTTCATTTTGACTTATCCAAAGAATGGTGTTAGGAGAACAACAACAACAACCATACCCATCCATGTTCAATTCACAATTCCAAAAGCAAAGTAAAAACTTCATATTGGCATATTAAGGGCATGAACTTCTACAAGGGAAGTGTGGCTGGGTGCTCTAGAAGAGCATGTACTTCTTGTCTACCTAGCTACATATGATACATGCTATATTACTATATTTTGGTCCTTTGGTAATCTTGTCAACATTTTTTGGTTTCATATTTTGGTTCAAGCACTTCTGATAAGGAATTGTATTCCGAAACGACCGTCTTATGTTGTAAATTTAAAACTGGTATAATATGTACATTACACCAAAATTGAGAATGAAAACTTGAAAATTAAAGGAACGTGGCATAATTTTGGATAATACCTATCAGCAATGTTGCAATCTCGGTTAATGTCATTTTTGAATAAAACAGATTTTCTGCAATGTTTTAATGGTTATTTTTAAAATTTCTTTATAATCGGAAAGTTGTTGTTTATGCCTTGCATTTGAATCTATCATGTGACCATCATTTGCACATATTGTATAATAAATATAATTTTGTCATGTTGAAACAGAATACCTCAAAATCTGTTGATAGTTTGTATTATTTTTTGAAGAAATAAAAAATATTCAAGTAGACACTTTCTTGAAAACTGAAGACATTTCCCTAAAGTACCGTCGTGCTTTTTGCCCTCGTTTACCCTGATTAACGTTTTACTCGTCCATGATCTGAACTTAATGCGTGTTTTATTTTTACAACACTGCCCACTTGGTAAAATATAATACTAGTATATCGAAGACTTCGTGACAAAAACAATAAGACCGCTCAAATATAAATCTAGATGATATCAGGGAGTTGTTTTGTTGTCCTTAGTATGACTATAATTTGAAGACATAATAAAAAATCTTATGTTAGTCTTGCCAACAATACCTCAAAATAAGTTTTATGATTTTTGACAACGTTTCTATTAAATGAACATTCCAATTGAAAAATCTCAAATGAGCTGACAGGTAAGGAAATGTTTGATATCTAAAGACATTTTCCAAAAGGAATCGACTTTTTGTATTTTTGGCCTTTTCACCTGGGGTTATTAGTTCAAGATCTGATCTGAAGTGTTTTATATATTAACTATTTTACAATATTGATCAAAATATTTATATCAACTTCGTGACATAACAATGAAATCGCTCTAGGTTATACGTAAAAGTAATGAAGATGTTTTGTAGTTCTTAGCATATCGACATTTAATAAGTGCATTGGGTCACGTCCCACGTAATTTGTCAAAAATAAGTCGTGTAAGACTTAAAAAAAATGCCGTAGATTTCTTTCGTCGCCGAAGGCTCTGTATGTAATTAGTTTAAGTGGGTAGGTTTCCTTTTTTATACACCACGAAGGTAGGTTTCCTTTTTTTATATACCACGAACTATGGGCGACATTCACATTACTGAACTTTATACGGCAAATAAGATGATCATTAGTACAAACCGTATTTTACAACGTTTTAAAACATGTTTTTATTTAATTGTAATTTTTAATTTTTTTTATAAATGATATCCAACAAATTGAAATCCTTATTTGGCAGTTAATATCATGTGTTTATTTTGTAATTGTGTCATGTGGTATGTGGTAATTATGTTATTTAGTATTTTTTTATTTTTCATTTTTAAAAGCGCAAATGTGAGATTTTACTATAATGAGTATTTTAATTTAAATATGACAGCAATTTTAATTTCTTATATTTACTTTTGATGACCTAAATTACGTATTCCGTCGAATAAAAATAGATTAACGAAGGTCTTGACTTTGTTCAGGCGTGTCATGCCGCCAGATGAACAAAATAGGTTATAAACAAATAATCTTTTTAAAGATAAATAAATAAATAATAAATAAATAATAAATAAATAATTTACTTTTTATGCAGCAATATACCTGCTTCTCCTGCCTATGGTGTATTTGTTACCCAATAATACGCTATGGTAGAGCTTGTTCTCACTGCAGGGACTTTGTACAACGAAGTAGGCTGCTTGCAAATAAATTGTTGACTGAAGGATATTGCAAGCTTAGGCTTATCAAGGCCCTCAAAAAGTGTTCTGGCCGTCATCACAGTATTGTTGACAAGTTTGATGTCTTTGTGTCCAGGATTGCCCTGGATATTTTTGACGTCTCGTAGTTCCATGTTCCTTTCACAGAACTTTTATTACACACGTGGCGGATGTAGCTAGCTAAACAGGAGGTGCTTACCCTTCCGGAGCACCCGCTCTCACTTACCTGGTGGAAGTTCACGTGTCTAACCTGACTTGTCAGTTCCAAAGTTTTTACTTTGCTTCTGGATTATGATTCAGATATGGATTAGTATGTTTGTTTTTGTTGATTACACTATATTTATGAACATGGAGTGGAATAATGGTGATTTACGCACGCAATCAAGGTATTTCACTTGTATTGAGGTGGTCAATTCAGAGCTGTTGAAGTATCCGGACATATACTTTCGGAACGCGAACTGAGAAAAATGTGGAATTTATTCGAACCTAGGCAGTCAGTGCTAATTGCACGTATTTAATGAAACAAAGGATTACAATATAGCACGCATGGCTACTATATTTTATGAAGGAAAAATAGCGCATTACATAAATAGTAAATATTCTTTCATAAACAACATACATGGTATACGCAAACAACACTTTAACAACAATTAAAATATTTATTATGGACGAGTACATTTACGTATAGGGAACACGTATTAACTCGTTTATATGTTACATAAGGTAGATCCATACCTTACAAATCAATTGAAAACATATATTAAATTTTGATATGTTGTACAAAGGCATAAACCATTAAACATGCCAAAATTTCAGGGTAGGATTTCGACTTGCTTAAGAAGTTCTGAAACGCCACCTTGTGGTCATTTTCACGAAATACTCGTAAATTATCAAAGTATAATCACTGGTGTCAACAAATAAGCTTAAATAATTTTTTGTCATGCTTAGAAACCAAAAGTGTCTTGCATTTAAATTAACCATTATGTTATGAAGATTATTTGGACCAATGAAATTTTACTTCCGGTCACGTGGTGATTTTCTACAGCGCCACAAGAGTGAACATTAAAAAAACTGAAAAACTAAAAGTAAGGCCCTTTCGTTAATTTGAAATGGTATCGATCTACCTTAACTCGAGCACTGCGTACGTATTAACTGCGAATCTAAGCATTATCCATGTACTGGTTGGACCCTCCTAAATGAATACTAATAATGAAAGGTCAAGCGGACAGGTCAATATAATATATAATATGTACATACTTTTTAAAAAGAACATAGTAATTTAGAGTTATAAAGAATTTTACATCCATCGTGATAAGAATATTTGTTTTGTAAATAATTTATTTTTAATGGTGCGGTATCCGTAACAATACAACAATGGGTTGGTTGAATGTTGTTTAATGTTACTTCAACGTTTTATCAGTTATTCTTTCATTTTTTATTCAAATACTTGTGTGTTTTGTGCAAGATTATCTGCTTTGTACAAATAAAGTATTTTAGAGTGCTAGTTCACTTTTCCGCAATACCACAAACAAATATGGCATACCACACGGTTCATTATAATGGCACTGCAAGCCGGAGTCGAACCGATTGCAGTGTGGCGCCTTGGGTATATACGTAGGCTAACACAATCAGTGGCGGAGACAAAGATTTTTATAAAGGCTGATTTCCTAGAGGGGTCGGAATCTTTTTAATTGTAGCATAACAGCCTGTCAATCCCTGCAAATCTGAGGGAGATACACATCTACATGTATATCGTATCAGGAACAGAAATATAGGGATCCACCCTTCTGTGTCGGCCACTGCGCTTTGGCCAATCGACCATCGTGGCTAGAATAATAAATGGGGATACTGATTACAATTAAGGTAATAAAAACAACACTAATGGTTCTGAGTTAAAGGTAGGAATAAAATAATTGTGCTTACTGGGTTTTTCGAGAAGTTAGCATGTTTATAATCTGGTATAAAATGACTTTTTTTTTTAAAAATCGTGCTTTGACATTCGCAGTTTCGTCATACATTGTCACACCCAGTTGGAATTAATGCGAATGATACGAATTATCCAGGCGTACAATCATCATTACATAGATTAATTATTGTCGGTGTAATTTCAATTACCGTATCATATTACACAGTTCATCTCACCGGTCGTTCTATCAATACCAGCCCATCAACAACTGATACGGGATATAACTTTATGATTTATGGATGGAATTCCGGAAATAGACGATACCGATACCTATGGACCCTATCGTGTTATTTAGAAGGACAATTAAAGCGATATATAGGAACTAAATTGGATATTACTCAACCACCCCCGCGCTCAGATGTAACGATAGGATCAACTCTTTCAGCTTCTCTATATATTATTTACCATCCCGTGACCGTAAACTGTTAACAATAAAATTGCTGTTTTATTTTTCAAATACATGCGATAAGAATGAAGAGGTTATAATTATTAATTATCGTCCATAAATACACACCAATAATTATTTGATATCTCGCTGCAGCTAGCTCTTAATTTACCAAGTTGTAAACCAATATTTTTATCTTCCTCCGTTAATTTATGATGATTGTTTCGATTTTCAGTTAATTTCTAATATCCACTATTTTTGATAAAATTAATTTTTCCATCACATTCTTTAACCCTTTAATGGGAAATGTGACTCTTAACCAACCTGGAGTCTGAATATCAATTTATTTTTGACAGTAAATGGTAAACCCTTACCATATTTATTTATATCGACTAAGTACATGTTTTTCTTTGGCAATATAAAAGATCAATCTAAGAAAGTTATGGCATTTTAAAGAATGGAAACTCTTTACAAATACTTACAGTTTTTATATATTTTTGGCCTTTGTTCCTGTGTCTTTTGGTGTTTCCATTATTCTTCATTTGAATGATGATGTTGCGTAAACAACTCCAATGAAATAGCATACCTTAAATGCTACCCTTAACCATTTATTGCCAAATTCACATGTTTGGGGTTTGAAACTCATCATCATATTTTCATGGGGTTTGTTTTCACGTTGGCTGTTTTAACTTATTGAATTTTGTCTGAAGTCGTTCTTCTTTTAAATGAAATGTCTTCATATAAAGATAATTAGAAGAACAATGAACTGTCAGCAGTAGAATAAACTTTAAGAACGTATCAGACAAAAATACCAATTAATGTCCAAATCAAATTGAATTTATATACGTCTTCCCACACATAGCATCGATTTATTTTTTAATTCTCAAAAAGTTTTTATGATAAATTTGTCTTAATTTACAATGAATTATTTTTTAGCAATTAATATACATTCGTCATAGTAAATCGTTTTCTTTTTATCAATATAAACTTTGGTACTATGAAACGGAAATGTTGATGGCGCGTTGATAAAATGAAAGCGGTCTGAAGCGTGTTAATGAATTAAAGTCATTTTGAGTGCATAGGGCCTTGGTTCCAATGATGCTCAGTCAAAACTAACTTAGTGCGAGAAATGTTAAGATCCTTAGTTCTCTTGCCGCGGTAGGTGGCTGGAATTTTACTATTACATATTATAGGAGTTTTAATTTAACAACACTAGCCTAACGTTTCGTAATTTAAGTCCTTATCAGTAGTGCTTGGACCAAAATTGTGAAGTCAAGGGTGTGAAAACGCATTAAAAAACAAACTATATTTAAAGGAATTTAGCAAAGGGATGCTTTGAATGAGGGAGTATACCTTAATATTTAAGGGTTTTTTATATTTTACCTAGCAGGAAATGTGGACAAATGTATTGCATAATGAGTTTATAATATCCTAATTTGAAAGTTCACAAGCAGAAATACTGGTCATTTAGCTAATTTAAACATTAAGATATCATTTTAACTAAGCTATTAATATTTTGCACATACATTCCTCATGATACATTTTCCTTGTATTAACATTAACTTTGGTATTACGTAACGAAATTGTTAGTGGTGGTGCATTGTTTAGTGAAATAAAATTGGTCTGTAGCGTGCACCTGATCTTCGAGTGCCTAGGTTAGAATCGTGCTCAGTCAAAACCCAGTACGAGAAATGAAAAAATCCCTGGTTTTTGACTATTACATATTACAGCAGTTTTAATGTTACAGCACTGGACGTTCGTTTCGTAATATAATTTCTCATCAGTAGTGCTTTGTCCAAAATTAGAAAGCCAATTTTTCTCATGGTTGAAAACACATCCAAAGGAAAGACCAAACTGTATTTATCCAAATAAAGCTAAGGGAATACTAGCAAGTACACCTTAGTTGTTAAGGATTTTAATATTTTAACTACCAGGAATTGTAGACAATAATATTTTTCTGAAAATGCAAATATAATGCCTACTACGTTTATGATATCTTTGGAGATTTGAAAGTCCACTAGCAAAGATACCGGTCATGTGGTTAATTTAAGCTTTAAAAAATAACTTCAGCTAAGCAATTTATGTTTTACACATACATTCCTCATGGTAAACCGTTTTCTTTTTTTCAACATAAACTTTCACAGCGGATTTCATTGCCTAGGTTCGAATCGCGTTGAGGCAAATCTTAGTGCAAGAAATATAAAGATCCTCCTCAGTTCAAATGCTGAAGGTCCATTGCTTACGTCGGTTCCTGCCATCATCCCAGAGCTGAAGGCGTCGATGTAATTGAAAGTACCTGGAATGTAAAATACTATGACTTCATTTCACTTCTTCCCACTGTCTTATTTCCTTTATTTGTTGTAACCTTTTTTTGTTGCCACGGTTTATAGTTTGAGATTGATACAGCATGCATTCTTAAACACCATTTTTCATCCTAATGATAGTCATGTATTAATATGTTTGTTTTAGATAATTACATAGTATACCACTGTTGACAACACTTGATTGCATATTTGAAATAAAATTCCTCATCAGTAGTGAATCCAAAATTGTTTCATGGGGTTGGAATATTTAAAGGACAAAGATATATTTAACCAAATTGAGCTAAATAAATACTTTTCATTCCATTGATGTTGTTTTTTGTTGTTTTGGTAATTGCCAAGTTTATAGTTTCAGGTTCAGATTTGTATCAACTGTTTTTCTTTCCTAATCCACATAAACATCTCTATTTACATCTCTTTTTACAGCAATTGTCTTTGGAGGATTCCTATACGTCGCCGGAGGGGACACAGTCAATAATGAGCAATGTTGCCCTGACAACAAAGTGTATCGATACGATCCAAGACAGAACACATGGTTACAAGTGGCCAGTATGAAAAACGCCAGGCAGAGCTTTCAGATGGCGATACTCAACGGCATGATATACGCAGTCGGTAAATACTTAAATGTTTCTTAATTAAATCGTTTATACATAGAAGGAAGCTGCTTGCAAATAAATTGTTGAATCAGGTATATTGCAAACCTAGGTTTATCAAAGCCATAAAAAGTCCGTTCTTCACATTATTGTTGATACGTATATTGTCTTTGTTTCCAAAATTATCTTTGATATTTAGTTCCATATTCCGTCCATTTTCAATTTTATTACGAACGTGACTGATGTAGCTACAAAAATGCTTACCCTTTCGGAACACCTGACCTTACTTCTTCTTGAAGGTTCGCGTGTTTTATTTGATTTGCCAGTTTTCAAAGTTTTTACTTCGCTTCTGAGATTGTGTGTTGGACATGGACTTGTATGTTTGTTTTTGGCCTAGTTTGTGTTTCATTAACACTACATGGGATATTGGATTTTTTTATATTTTATAAACTCTTAATCAATATTTGGTCAACAACGGTAAGCTATTCATATCCGGTCATAATGCCGATGCCAATCTGATCAGTCATGATAAAATCTTCAAAGCATCAAAGCATGTTGATTCAAGTAACTGAACAAAAATATAAATAAATAATGATGGCCACGATGTTAATGTCAATTCGTTTTCATTAATTAAATAAATAAAATAACAAACATACCAATTCATGACAAAATAACAATCCAAAAAGCAAAGTTTAATTTCAAAACCTTGAAAAGGAAGTTATCAGCGTGAAATATTACCAGGGAAGCGAGTGCAGGTGATCTTAGCGTAAACACTTTCTGCCTAGCTCTAATACGCCCTGGATAATTTTTAATACGGAGACAACATGTTAACATATTTCGTTTTGAATTTCAGAAATCCTCGAGTTGGTGTTTAACCAGCTACAAAAACAGAGTTTGGACAAAAACACTAAAATTACAAATTGTCAAAATTGAAATTTGTATTAATTCCTTCCGGGAAAATATTTTTGCTTATTCACATATACCGCCAAAAGAATAAAAGAGTGATTAAATTTTGTTTAAAGGCGCATCAGCATTATTTCAGCTATTCGCGGCTTAAATAATAAGATTTTAACAATAGGATTATTTATTACATTTATGTAAAACAAAATTATGTAATTTCTAAATGTGTGCACAAATGTTGCTAAGCAATAAAACTATATTTAATGTTTATTCCCATTATTAGTTTAGTAATTTTTGTTTCATTTTTGGAATAAAAAACAACCCAACACAAACATAAACATCCATGCTCAAACCACAGTTTCAAAAAAAGTAACGGGTTTGAAGATGGTGAAATAGATCAAACACTTTAACACCCACCATGATGAGTGTAGGTAGCCATATCGGAGGTCTTTTCTATTCCGGAGCACTCGAAATGTAAATACATCTACATGAACCCTAGAACTATTAGATAAAATAAAGGTACTGCTGTTTTTATTTCTTAGTATATGCTCTTTGCTAAGATTGTTTTGCTTAAATTTAAGTTATTCGTCCCTTACATTTTACAATGTAACACCGATATTGATTTTTATGCATTTACAATTGTTATTTATTTTATTATTATTACAATTAACTTACAATTCATATCTAATAAACTATAATATCAATACTGGTTCAATTATTACTTAATATTTGAAGAGGTTTTAAACAATGTTTGCTGCATCTCATATACTTAATAATGATATACAATTGACTCTCAGACACATTTGAAACTATTAAATGTGTATGAAACCTTTGAATATTAAAGTAGTAAAATAGTAAAATTAGGATTTTACAGAAAAATATCACCGCCGATTGTCGTAAGAAATACATTTCATATGACATGTAAATGTAAAATTGCCTTTCAGGAAAAACTTCTGACACTGGAAATGTGAATTACTTTCCATAAAATTTAGTGCATGGATGTTAACAAATCAAAGTTACCGCTGCTTTGTCTCTGTTTCTTAAGTAATGTTTATGTGAAATTATTTTTCAGAAACATCTTTCGGGTCTGGAATTAGAATGTAAATAAATTTCTATGGTATCTATGGCTGTTAACAAAGTAAAGTTACTGTTGTTTTTTCTTATATATGTTATTCTTAAGATTATGTGACTGCAGTTTCCACAAATTTAATTTGTTCCCTACAACAATATAACAGCCGAGAGATATTGATTCTGCCTGCACTTACAATAACTCCTTGTGTCTCCAAACTCCTTTATATCAATTATGTTCCAATTAGTACCCGGCGTTTAAAATGGTATAAACAATGTTTGACGCATCGCATATACTTAATAATCATATAAAACTAACTTTAAGTCCGATGCAGACTTAGAATTTAAATAATAAAATCTCTATGAGATCTTTAAATATTGAACTTGTAAAAATTGTAACATTATGATTTTATAGAATAAGTATCGCCGACGAATGTCGTAAGAAATATATAATCGTATTAAACCTAAACTTGACAGTCAGGAACAATTTTTAGTCTTGGCACTAAAATGTAATTAACAATACTATTGTTGTGTCTCTGTTTCTCAATCTATGTGTATGTAAAATTGCCTTTCGCAGATTACTTTCAGTTTGGCACTAAAATGTAATTAAATCTTAATGAGATGTTGGGAATTTATGTTATCTAATTAAGGTATTGCTGCTTTGTTTCTGTCCCTTCATAAATGCTTAAGTAAAACTGTTTTTCAGCATCTACTTTAGACTTTGATACTAAAATGTAGATAAATCTGTAAGACCAAGGATATTATGTTTGGAAAATTAAAATTACTACGGTGTCGTCGCTATTCCTTAATTACATATTATACCAGTTTTAATTTTACAGCTCCAGACGACCGTTTTGGAATTAAATTCCTCATTAGTAGTGCTTGGACCAAAATTGTGAAAGCAATATTTTCAAGATGTTGAAAAGATACCTAAAGGGACTAAAATATATTTTACTAAATTTAGATAAGGAAATTAATGTCTGTGAAATTGCCTTTCAGAAACAATTTTAAAATTTAGCACTTAATGTAAATAAATCTGGAACTATTAAGCAAATATTAAGATACAACTGGTATGTTTTATTCCTAAATATCAAAAACAACCATACTAACCATGTCCGAATCACAATCCAGAGGGCAAAGTAAAAACTTTGGAACTGACAAGTCAGGTTAGACACGTGAACTTCCACTAGGGAAGTGAGGCCGGGTGCTCCGGAAGGGTAAGCACCTCTTGTTTAGCTAGCTACACCCGCCACGTGTGTAATCAAAATTGTGTGAAAGGAACATGGAACTTTGAGACGTCAAATATATCGAGGGCAATCCTGAAACAGACATCAAACTTATCAACAATACTTTGATGACGGCCGTAAAACTTTTTGAGGGCCTTGATAAGCCTAGGCTTACAATATCCCTGAGTCAACAATTTATTTGCAAGCAGCCTAATTCGTTGTACAAAGTCCCCGTAGTGTTTTTAAGATGCTTTGGTTTAGAACTGTACTGACAAAATATAACAACTGAGAGGTATTGATTATGTCTGTACTTACAATTACTTTTCTTGTCTCCAAAAAACCTTGGTATTATTTGTCATTAATGTTTTAAGATGTTTGGAACAATGTTTGATGAAAAAGAAACATAACATATTCATGATTTTGTCTAGGAAAAATTATTGTCATTTCCGATTCTATTCGAGATGTTCATTTGATACAGTTTTTAACTTGGCTTTAGTGGGCATTTAATCATTTGGAATGTGACTTAGAAACTGTTCGCATTTAAAATATTACACATACTTAAACTTCTTAAAGTCTAAATGCAAAAATATCCGTCCATATTCAAATAAAAATAAAAATAGACTTAAATAGGTTCATATTAAAACATTATGGCAACATTAGAAAAGTGATTTGCCGGTAAACATATCTGATCAACTCAGTAAGTGTAACACCCAACTAATAAGAACTGGTAACAGCCATCAATAAAATAATCCAGTCCATGTCCAATCAAAATCAACGAAAAAGAAAATCTTTAAAACTTGCAGTTTAAGTTAAAAAAAGGTGAATCAGGAAAGTGAGGCCTATTGCTCCAAAAAGGTAAGCACTCCTGCTGAGCTAGCTTTGTCGTCACGTGTGTAATAAAGATTAAGAACGAAATGATTATGGACCTTTGGAAGGTCAAATACATTTAGGGTAATTTTGGATACAGATACATCATGAATAAATACAATTATGCTTGTAACATTCAAATTAAACTTCAATATTGAAACTTAAAATATTCATTTGTAAGAGATTCTACCTTCAATGTCTTATTAAGGAGCTTGGTTTAGATAGTATATCAAATAACCCTGCAAATACTAGAACTAATTTTACCAAAGATGAAGTTCTTTCCAACCATAGGGGAGTTCTCGAGTCTTTCGGTATCAATCTTAAAGAGGAAGATCTTGACCTTCCTTACTTGTATTGGATTCCTAAACTCCATAAAAATCCATACAAGGAAAGATATATAGCAGGCTCATCTATATGTACTACTAAATCATTATCGGTAGCTCTAACACAAATTCTGACAATCGTCAATGATGGTCTTCAGACTTATTCAAAAAAGTGTATTCTACATCTGGAATCAACCAAATGTTGATTTCAAAAATTGTAAAGAATTACTTGAACATCCTGCTTCTTATACTTTATTTTATTTTAAAAGTGTATAAACATTTGATTTTTTACACTATACACCACTATCTCTCATTCTAAATTAAATGAACGCCTTAAAGAAATTATTCACTTGTCTTTCTTTTACAAAAACGGTAAGCCAAGATACAAATATCTGGTGCTGAACAGGGATTCTGGTTATTTTGTCAAGCATCATACGGATTCCAAACAAAAATATACTGAAGATACCATCAACAAAATGTTGTAGTTGTTGATGGATAACATATTTGTTGTGTTTGGTAACATAGTTTTTCAACAAATAATCGGTATACCGAATGATACAAACTGTGCACCATTGATTGCTGATTTGTTCTTATGAAGCAGAATTTATGCAGAACATTGTTACATCTTGAGAGAAAAATGTCGCCAAATCATTCAACTCAACATACAGATATATAGATGACGTTCTGTCTCTTAACAATCCTAAATTTGGAGACTATGTGATTCGGACATGGATTAGTATGTTTGTTTTTGATGATTGTATTTTGTGTAATTTTGCAGTTTTGTTAATGCCTGGCCTTGATATTGTTACTTGATCGGCAATGTCCTTGGATGTACAATGGGCAAAATTAGTATAGTATATGTGTCGTATATTTAAACAAATAAATCATACGAACTTTTCCATTTATTCTTAATTACCTGACACAGTTGTTTAGATTTTATTCCCAGGAGTTAAGTAATTTACAAGAAATAGATATTTTATGTCACGGGATTTTAAATCTAGTTGTGACCGTTATCTATTGTGAAGTAGTAACTAGTTTATATGTTAAAAATACACGACAATTAAAAATCGCTGTATCTAACATATATAGATTTTATCTGAAGCAAAAAGTCCCTGTCGGGACATTAATAATAAGAGCATGCTATCAAGTTTATTGGATTCAAACTGTGTCATCATTAGTTTTTTACGCAGTTTTGCCGACTGATTTAGTAGTGTAAATCAATCAAAAACGATTCTACTTCGTAATTATTGCAGCTATAAATATACCTGATTTCTAAAAACAGATCTACTTCAAATTTGTTTGATTGTGTTTGAGGGTAATGACACCGAAATGGGACAAAACTGTACAATAAATACCCAAGCGACTCCCAGAAAAAAATATCGTTATTTGATGTTTATACCTACAGTATAACAATGCAATGATAAAACATGTTATTAAAAATTTCGTACTCTCTCTCTCTCTCTTTTTCTCTCTCTCTCTCCTTAGTTATTTGGGTGATTAAAGCTATATTGAAAAATATATCTAAATAGTAATTAAAAATCGATATTTAAAGTATTTATTTGTGTTGTTAATTATCAAACAAAAACCAAATTTTGCAAAACAGTAATTAAATGTAATAATTGTTGAGGTGACTGGTAAATATAGGAGTAGTATTCTTGTTCTGGACCCTTTTCATCGTAAATGTTTTATATGCCTTTCAGAAATAAAATATTGAATAAAATATTGATTCAAAACTAAAGACAAATATACAATTTTCAACTGTCAAGTCACAGTATTGTTGTTAGGTTTGATGTCTCTGTGTCCATGATTGCCCTGGATATATTTGACGTCCCATAGTTCCACACAATTTTTAATACACACTTGGCGAGTGTAACTAGCTAAACAGGAGGTAAACAGGGTAAGCACTCTTCCGGAACACCCGATATCACTTCTTTGGTGGAAGTTCACGTGTCTAACCAGACTTGTCAGTTCCAAAGGTTTTACTTTGCTTCTAGATTGTGATCCGGACATAAATAAGTATATGTTTTTGATTAAGGTCTTATATTTCTTGTATTTAATAATTTATATTTTAATGTGCAAGGTTATTTATTTCTAAATTCTACACATTAGAAATCTTTATAATTTGGTAAATAAGCGTTTTTATAAAATAACAAGGGGGGGGGGGTGGTTATATTTGTTACTAATTCGAAAACAAACATATCAATCCACATCTAGACCATAAAATCCCATAGCAAATTAAACACGAAATTTCGATTCCACCCCGGAAATGAGCGAATTTTGGAGAAGTTTGGCGTCTAATGATGTCTCCATTGTTAAACGGTGTTGTTTGATATTTTAAGTTAAATATGTGGCAAATGGTCTACATGCTCCTTTGAATAATAACTTGTGTTAATTAAAACGTATTTAACCGTCAAAATACTCACTGTCTGTAAATATGTGACAGTATATAATCATATAAATAGTCATTAGCTTCAAGGTTGAACATAGGGATTGGCATGTTTGTTTTTGATCCATGAATTTTGTATTTTTTCTTATAATGATCATTTAGTCTAGAATCTAGTACTTAAATAGCTGATCAGAATAACAACAGTGTTGTCATTACTTGTCCATATCAACTACAATCTCGTCAATGTATCACTATCAATCTCTTATGTTTAATGTAGGATACAGTGTCTTCTGTTTGTATTTTTTATTAGGAGCAAGTGTTGAAATAAAAAAAAACATAGCAGTTCATGTTAATACCACAATCCCAAAGCAAAGTTAAAACTTTGAAGGTAGCAAATTAAGCTTAAAACAGTAACTTCTACCAGGGAAGTTATATCTGGTGCTCCAGAAAGATAAGCACCTGTGCTATTAAAATGGACCAATTGTTCTGGAAAAGTCATTGAATCTGTTATCCTTTGACAAAAAGTTAAGTCGGGTGTTTCGAACTCTGTAATAGATTAAAATAAATCCGATAACAGGACATAACAATTATTGCATAATGACGATATGAAAGTGGGCCAAACGCTTCGGTTGCGAAAAAGGCGCATTATGTGATCCATATGGTATTACTCTTAGTAAAAAAACAGACAGGAGATGCTTACACTTTTGGAACACACAGCCTCTCTGGTGGATCTTCACGTGTTTAATTTGCCACTTTCATAGGTTTTATATTGCTTTTGAATTGTGATTGGATAGTTTCATAGTTTTTATTTTGCTTTTGAATCGTGATTGGACATGGATTTGTAGACCTATGTTTCTTTTTGATAATTTACTTGATATTTTGTTTGTAGAGAAACTAAATTTTCAATATCGATCAGCTTAATCTTCCCTAATCAATAATGTTAGTATTTTCTTTATAGGAGGAAGATCAGAACACAAGGATGCATTATCATCTGTTGAAAGATACAACCCAACATCAGACCAATGGGAAGACGTAGCACCTTTAAGTTCACCAAAACGGAATGTAGCCGTGGCTCCACTGAATGGCAGGCTATATACAGTCGGGGGATGCGGTAAATGCAATTATTATATACAGTATATTGTTCGCATAGAAATTAAACGATAAATCCCGAGGTGTAAGCGTGCAAGGCTTCCCGAATAATTTTTTTATATTGCACTCTTTGTCACATGACGCTGATGTTCATGACGTCATACGATTTATGTTACATGGTTAAAGACGTTATCGTTGTGTTGTTGTTATAGTGCACTAGTTCCATTTACAAGAACGAGTGTAATATTTATGTATTGTACGACAAAATGGTATTTTAGATGAAATACTTGACGGAAGTAAACGAAATTTATCTTGCTATATAATAAACGGTTATTGGTAATTGAACTGATATTGTGAAATACTGTCCCTCGTTGACTCGAAATGTACAAGCTTGTGCAAATGTAGAGTCAACTCGGGACAATATTCCATAATATCAGTTCAATTACCCTATATTACAGTGTAATTATTTATTTTCGTGGATCTAAAAAGAATAATTATTTTGTAAGGTAGTAAATTCGTGGTTTATGGTTGTCTATATATGTAGGTCTTTAAAATATGCTATTTCGTGGATATTTAAATTCGTGGGTCAGCAAGGTATCAACGGAAACAACTAAGTAAGGACTCGAAACAAACAAACAAACAAAAAACGTACTACAACATTCAAAGGGGCTTACATATTACACTGGTGTATCCGTAAGCAGTTCATCGCCATCAAAAATTTCTCCCATAGAGATGAAAGTCTATACTGTGACGTCATCCTTCAACTTCAAAAACTCGATAACCCCGATATCTCGAAGTCATCATCGAAGTCCCGTGCATTTCGAGTTCTCGAAGTTCTACTGTATTAATATTAAGATTACTACTTTCTAAGTTAAACAGATATATTGAAATTACAAATCATGCCAGTATTAATTTTACAGCACTAGATCGCCGTTTCGGAAGTTTGTGAAACCATTTTTTTCAAAGGGGTTGAAAAATATTCAAAGGACCAATATTTATTTAGCTGCATTTACCTAAAGAAATACTTTGAATATAGGGAGTATACTTTAGTTTTTGAGGATTATCAGATATAAGCTAATTTAAGACAATAGTGTAATTTACAGTATTGTTGATCAGTTTGATGTCTGTGTGTCCAGGATTGCCCTGGATATATTTGACGTCTCATAGTTCCATGTTCCTTTCACATAATTTTGATTACACAAGTGGTGGGTGTAGCTAGCTAAACAAGAGGTGCTTACCCTTCCGGATCACCCGGCCTCATTTCCCTGATTCGGACATGGATGTTTATTTTTGATTACTAAAGTATTGCCTACCGAGTTTATGATATCCATAGGGACGCTTAGTCTATTAGACGTAATACCGGCTCAGTTTTTAATTACATATAAAACATTATTATATGACTGACGGTTTTCTTTTTCTCTGATTGGTCAATTTCCGTGGTTAATATACCGATATTCAATGAAAAATGTCTCAAAAAGTCCATAAATAGTTGGATAGTTGTTAACACTTTAAATAGTAAAAAAAGGTTGGCTGATCAGCTTTCGATCAAAATTAGGATAGGGAGTTTCCGGAAAATATGACGTCATATACATTCGGCCAATCATTTGGCTATTGACAAAAATAAAATGGCGGACGAAAATCAACGCAAACCATTTGTATCTGTAGAAAATTCAGGAATGGAGTTGTTGTTTAGCATTAAAAGATTTCGTTTATACAAAGCAACCCACAAATAGTGCTGTAAAAATTAAAAAAGTTCTTTAAAAGAGCTTTACTCACTTAACCGACAAGATGAACAACTCCAATAATGCAGATTTTTCTATCGTTTTTCTGATTACACATTACTCTGAATTTACCTTTCATTTTGAAGTGGCATATAATAAATATCGATGAATAAGGGATTATACGGACCGGATCAAGATAATTTATTTATTTATCAGATCCGGATAAACTCTTATCCACTCATCACAACCTGTATAATATACAAATAAACTTGTTTTCATCTGATAGAAACAATTATTCTCTTAATATTCTTCTGAAACAAGGGCTCCAAAGATATCAGTAGCGCCTAAATCAACCAATCATCTTGATGTTAAAATTAGGATTTGTCATGAACGCAAGTTTGTATAGCAAAAATAATTATTGGCATTGTCTTGATATAAATTCAATCGATCAATATTGACGATGACATAAATGAAACTAAGTGTCCACGTTTGTTTCTATGGCCACTGAAAATATATCTGGCTATTATATGGTTTCAATTGTCTAATTCATGTGCAATGCATTTTGGAGATTATAAATATTAACAACTAGATATTCTTTCATCAAATGATCTATGTAGTCGGTGATAAATTCCTGTAGTTTTAAGTTTAACATTGCAAACTTTACGTGTATAGTCAGTGTGATCATCGTATTTCCCACATGCAATATCTCTCATGTTTTTGGTTAATGACGTCATGTTATTGTTATGACATATATTATTACTATGTTATATTTTATCTAGCGTGACATGGCGATTTTGTACCCATTTTGACTCTCCTGTTACAGAGGTCTGAGAAAACTCTTTACATATACAAAACTCGAGTTTTGTTACATTATACGATAAACAAAACCCTACATTAATTTCCTGAATAAAATCTTTATTCTACTCATGCAAGGCTTGTTTCATAATAATACGTTTCATAAATCCAACATTACATAATCACTTATACAAGACTCTCTCTCTCTCTCTCTCTGTCTCTCTCTCTCTCTCTCTATATATATATATATATATATATATACAGTTTAAAAGTACTACATGGTGCAAATTTAACATTTAGATTAAGGATTGACTTATGAAGTAAGAACATTACAAACGTATTTTCGACAATGCTCGTGTTTCTATTGTGTACACCACCATAAGCTATACAGTTTTTTTTACAGCCCCATGTGTCCTGGGCTGCAAGCGTTACGTTAATCTTGGCAGAATTATTGGGGCCTTGTTACCTGCCAAAAAAACTGCAGAATAAAGTTTTTAACACCCTTCAAAGCGTCATTAGGTTTGTCCTTTCAATTTTAATATCGTATCCTTTATTACTTGTCGCCATGTTTGTTTATCCCTCGATGTGCGAATTTCTTTCCTTTTACCACTAAGTGCCACGTGCGTTGATATGGCCAGGCAAATTAACCAATTGCTAAGCGAGAATGTCTTTGAAGGGTGGCAAGTAACTTTGTCGTGACCTAATTATAATCTTTATCCATTTTAGGACACAAGATGATTTCTAGCAGATTAGAAAGGTACCAGCCAACAGAGAATAAATGGACTTTGCGAAAATCCCTGAACACGCCGCGATATTACGCTAATCTCGTTCCTTTTGGTGGAACTTTATACTTGGTAGGCGGAGCAACTATTGATTCCGATGGGTCAATTATATGTGTGGACACGATCGAAAAATACACACCGGTCACTGATTCATGGACTAAAGTCACAGATATGATGACACCTAGAGCAGAGTTTGGATGCAGTGTGTTAGATAATAAGTTGTATGTTTTTGGTGGATATAACTGGACATCTTGCACAAGACTCTCATCTGTTGAATGCATGGATCTTGATAATAATACATGGACAAAAGTATCAGATCTTCCGGAGGCACTAACTGGTGTGTCTAGTTCAGTCCTAGTATTATATGATAAACAAACTGGTTAATATTATATAAAACATTAACAAATAAGATTACTCTTCGATGCTTACATTGCGAACAAACCAATGGTTCAAACACTGTATTGGCGCCTGTTCATCCGATGAATTCCACTCCCGTATTCATTATTTATGATAAACAAACTATTTTATTTTATTCAGCCTACTTCAAAACTAAAAATGAGAACATGTGTCCTAACATATTTCTTTCACGTTTTCATAACAACTTATCGCTTCATGTCATACGTCGTTTTGTGTGAAAAATAAAACAAATTGTCAAATTCTACATCATGACGTGTTCGGTGAGAATCGATTACGTTACTGAGAGTGCGAAAACGCTAATAATAACATATATTTATATTGAGTTGATGCCAGATGGCACAGGTGCTTGAAATATAATACCACTTGTAAGATTTATTCATGTAATTTAAGTTATGAGCTAAACCAATGTAATAGTTTTAGATATTCCTTATAGTTTGTGAAGGCGCTCTTTGGAAAAAATAACACTATTACTAAATGTAGGCTGAAAATCTTGTAGTGCATTTTAAAATTAAGTTTTGGAAATAAAAAAACAAATCTGCTTATGATTCATATAGAGTTTCCAAATAATTATTGTATCTGTAAAAACAAAATGATAAAAACGATGTACAAGATTTTGAAACTGATAAATACGTACTTTGTAACAACTAGGCTTTAGTTTCACAACTCTTCCATATCCAAACCTTAAATTTAGCAAATATTTGGGAATTCTTTTGACAAAATAAAAAACAAACACAACAATTTATATTCAATTCACAATCCCACAAGCAAAGTAAAAACTTTAAAACTGGCAAATTAAATTAAACACATGAACGTCCACCAGGGAAGTGAGACCGGGTGCTCCTGAAGGGTGAATACCTACTGTTTAGCTAGCTATACCCGCCACGTGTGGAATCGAAATTGAGAATGAAAAGAACATGAGGTTAAGGGATGTAAAATATATCTAGGGTAAGTTTGGAAACAGAAACATTATACATATCAACGATATTTTGAAATGGCCATACGACTTTTTCAGGACCTTGATAAGCCAAGACTTGCAGTATCCTAACGTAAAAAATATTTTGAAAGCAGCTTGCTTCATTGTATATACTTCTCGTGTATACAACACTTCTCGTAATTTTCGGTGTTATTATTGATCGTTTGATTCCAATTACTGAATAGTTTTTGTTAAATAATATATAACAGCAAACCCGATGATGTTTTTAGAAAATATGCGTATGGCACTATACGTTTTACGTAAGAAAGGAAATAAACACTGCTGTCGTTAAACTCGTTGAACATATTAAAGACACTTTCGGGTTGTTTCTTTGCGCACCGAATCCGCGCATCTAGGGAAGACTACTCTGTTCACGTCATTGTCTGTGTAAGTGGTGCGACAGCTGGAATTAAGGGATATACTAGCAGTATACGAAGATCGACCGTAGCATCTGTAAACTGCCGGTTTTCTTTTAATCAGTAATCGGCAATTTAAATCGTATAAATGGTAAAATAAGTGATTTAAATATATTATCGCCCTATTATATATGGACAAGGAAACAGTTATTAGAATGTTTCTTTTTGATATCCCTAACTAGAGCAATTGGGATCGCTGTTTTACCACGTGATGTCCCCTAACGTTTTTGCAGAACATTTTTCTATTGTAAACGACGTTATTTTGGATATTTGCGTCATGTTTTCCAAAACGCAACGCATAAACATTAAGGGGAGTTGATAACTCGGTACAACGCGGTTTGTTAGTTTTTAAAGCAAAAGCGTTGCAAATTATGAGACTTGCAAGTTATATCAGTCAATTGTTTCTATGAATGTACATTTTATTCGAATATTGTAACTGCTGGAAATCGGTAATTATAGTCGTTAAAGTGACCATGCGACACACGTGTTTAAGCATATAAATGACATATGTCATATCTAATCTAGCAAATATGTTAGAAAGTGAGTTACTTTTAAAATGCTCTAGGTATTGGCGTAGTTATATGTCAAACTAACAGGCCTAATAATGGCAGTGCCTTAAAACCGGAATTTTCGAAGACATGAAATCGGAGTTTGCAAACCTTCAGCGTGGATTTGCAGGAAAACGAATCGGTTGATTTTATTCGAGAACACTATATTTGCTTTCAGGATACATAAATTTAAAATAATATCTATCGAGCGGATTGTTTGTGATGGCAGGACAAATAGGGGTAAGTTTAGTGTAAATTTTGGCTTTTTATTGAAATCTGGCCCTTGATTTTGGCTCCCCGCTGTTGCAGCATGGGGAATTCAAGACATCAGCCAGAAGTTTTTAATTATCTTCATAATAGTAGCTTTCAGTGTCAATAGCTTGTTCCATCACCAAATGTTTCTACATCATGTTATACAAAGAAAAGAGTTGCAAAGCAGATGGAAAAATGTGCAGTTTGGGGTATCTTTAAAAAACTGTATATCAGAACCGTTTAAAACACAGTACTTAATCGGGTTTTAATGTCTCTTTCAAAGACACCTGTGACATTTATTGGTTATTTTGTCAAGCATCATACGGATTCCAAACAAAAATATACTGAAGATACCATCAACAAAATGTTGGAGTTGTTGATAGATAACATTTGTTGTGTTTGGTAATATAGTTTTTCAACAAACAATCGGTATACCAATGGGTACAAACTGTGCACCATTGCTTACTGATTTGATTCTTTATTCTTATGAAGCAGAATTTATGCAGGACATTGTTAAATCTGGAGAGAATACTGTCTCCAAATCATTCAACTCAACATACAGATATATAGATGACGTTCTGTCTCTTAACAATCCTAAATTTGGAGACTATGTGAATGTCATCTATCCTAGTGAGCATAAAATAAAATACACGACTCATTCCTCATGTTTTTTGCTTCATATTTAGACTTATACCTGAATTATGACGCCAATGAAAGGCTACATTTGAAACTTTATGACAAACGTGATGACTTCAATTTTTTATTTTCAATTTTCCTTTTCTATGCAGCAAAATACAAGCTTCTCCATTTTTATGGTGTATTTGTTTCCCAATTAATACGCTATGGTAGAGCTTGTTCCCACTACAGGGACTTTGTACAACGAAGTAGGCTGCTTGCAAATAAATGGTTTACTCGGGGATATTGCAAGCCTAGACTTATCAATGCTCTCAAAAAGTGTTATGGCCGTCATCACAGTATTGTTGATAAGTTTGATGTCTCTGTGTCCAGGATTGCCCTGTTAATATTTGAAGTCCTATAGCCCCATGTTCCTTTCACACGATTTTGATTACACACGTGGTGGGTGTAGCTAGTAGCTAAACAGGAGGTGCTTACCCTTTCGGAGCACCCGGCCTCACTTCCCTGCTGGAAGTTCACGTGTCTAACCTAACTTGTCAGTTCCAACGTTTTTAATTTGCTTCTAGATTGTGATTCGGACATGGATTAGTATGTTTGTTTTTGATTATTTCTGAATCCCGACTGTTTGGCGATAGAACAGTCGCAACCTATTTTCAAGTCTTGATCAGACTCCAGAACTGGGGTTCGAACCCACAACCTCCCACATACAAAGCGAGCACTCTACCAACTGAGTGAGGAGATGCTTTGAACAGTATGTCATGTGAGACTAATGACGTCACATCCTCTAAATAAACAAAATAACTTTCACTGGATCGATCTGTACACGTTTTATTTTCATGGTATGGAGGCATTCTACTGGATATATAATAACGACTTGTCTCAGGTAAGTGAAAGTTTCCTTATTCAATATAATAAACCTTTAATGTCTTCGCACTTTTTTTTAGCATTATCACGATATTTTTACATGACGAAAACACCATCTCACGTCTGAGTTTGACTCTATATTCATCTTCTCATCACGTTCTGTCTGATTCTGGAGAAACTTGAAAATTAAACTGTTAGAGTCGTTGCTAATTCATGTTTACGTTTTCAAAATGATAAAAAGGTTGAGGAAACATTGAACATGACATGACCATGGGACATCGGCAGCCTGTTTCGGTTGGTTCCTGGCTATCTCATTTTTGACCTTTGACCTCCATTATCCATGACGTCATATTGGATATGTAGAGCTTGTTCCGACTACGGGGACTTTGTACAACGAAGTAGGTTGCTTGCAAACAAACTGTTGACTCGGGGATATTGCAAGCCTAGGCTTATCAAGGCCCTCAAAAAGTTTTATGGCCGTCATCACAGTATTGTTGATAAGTTTGATGTCTCTGTGTCCAGGATTGCCCTGTATATATTTGACGTCTCATAGTTCCATGTTCCTTTCACACAACTTTGATTACACACGTGGCGGGTGAAGCTAACTAAACAGGAGGTTCTTACCCTTCCGGAGCACCCGGCCTCACTTTCCTGGTGGAAGTTCACGTGTCTAACCTAACTTGTCAGTTCCAAAGTGTTTACTTTGCTTCTGGATTGTGATTTGGATATTGATTAGTATGTTTGTTTTTGATATGTACCAAGTCTTCTCAACAACATAAACATTGTACAACATTTACTTTTTCAATGATAATTTTCAGTGTAGGGGGTCTTCATATTATTTTCAGTCGAGGGTTTTTATGGTTTCTTGCCAAGCTGTTATTACCAGAAACTCAACAGATTGCAGCGATTATTGTATTCGTCGGAACTAGCAATTAGACTATGCACGTGTTTGTAAGTCTCACGTCGAGAGTCAATTTTTATGAACAATTATTCTGTTCTTGGTGTTTTAATTTATATTTATCCATAAACCGTTTTTTAAAATGAAAATATCAATTTTTTCACTTCCTTTTTTCCCAGACGACCGAGGAAGTGACGTCATCAGCATGACACCCAAAACAGAACTTGAGGGACTACTCATTTACTCTACATGATTTCTAAAGAGTTCGCTTCGGTGCAACATTCGCTGCGTTCTCTATAACTTGAAGGCAAATCGCGAAAAAATGTAGAAAACACCAACACACTCGTGCACAAAATATTTCTGAAGAAGGTCATGTCAAAATACAAACTGTTTTCGGTCTAACTTTGAGAAAGGAAAATAGTGGTGTTATCAAAGTTATTTAAACTCCTTCCTTTGATTTTTTGCACATATAGAGACGTTTTAAGGTTGTGGAAAACCTAGTATAAGTAATTAGCACGATCTGATCCAGGTATTGATTAGAAAGTGGTCACCCTAGGAAACTTGTAGAAGCGGTCTTTATTTGCAGATGCCCCTTCTATGGAGGTGGTCTCTAAGGCAGGTTCGACTATATGTCTATTTGTGCTGGCAACATTCCTTTCTGGTACAAATAGCTAAAAGCAATTATAAAACTAAGCCAGGCATAAGTAATTACCATTTTATTTAAATTTCCATTTAATAACACTATCACAGCGGTACATGTAAAAGCCAATTATAGACGTTTTTGTTTTATATAATCAGAATGATGCTTATTACTACCCTATATGTAGAGGCGAGTATTTAAAGTTACGGTATGTAAAAAAATAAAAATCGACAATAATTTAATCCTAATACCATTATTATATAAGAAATCGTTATATTTATGTCTTTTTAATAAAAGCATTTATAAAAATAACTTTTTTTCTTTTTTTGTTTTAAATAAGGTTAATTATAACTAAGTGTAACGTTGGGGTGATTGAGACACGTGAATATATCGTGAAGTGTCTTCTGACGATAAATTGACCATGAAATCAATTTAATTATGACCATAAAGGAGGAAATAAACATTGCTTTAAAGTGACAGCCGCGCAAAAGGTCAAGGTCAAGGAAAGATTGTATGGCGTCAGGTCAAGAAACGATGATTTTAGTGAAGTGTATATGGCATTTATTACGACATACACATACACACACACCGTCCCACCCACCCACCCACCCCACACACACACACACACATTAATAAGAAAAATGATTGTCCTACGGTATATTATTAAAACGTTAGTTAATTATTTCGAACGTGGGAGGGAAAGGTCATGAGAATAAAGTTTTATATGGTCAAACGTATTTGAGAGAGGGGGTCTGTATCTTTTAATTGTAATGATTATTACATGGCGAAGGAGATGCTTTAGTTCAAAAGTGATATTGAAGCTTGTTGTTTTGAAAGAGATGTAAGCAGTGTTTCTGTTAATTGTGAAAATTGTTAAAGTCACAAGGGATATAATTAAAACAAGGATAAAACATAACCTATTGTACTACAAAGTGAACCAACAATCACACCGAATTACATCATGTCTTTTTGACCTTATCAATCATAAAAGTTTTTGGCTAATGAGATCCCACCTGAAATCTAAATGGTAGCACTTGATCCCAGACTGTTACATGTAGGTCCTAACGCTTCTTTGTCACGTTAGAATCCCTAAGTTAAGCACATATAGGCAACGACCGCAAAAGCATGTCTTCGACAAAATCCAATCCAACAAGAAGAAATTAAGAAATCGTTTTAACTTCTTTGGTACTTGTATAAGAATACAACTTTAGCGCCGATAACGTGAAAATTCGCTTAGTTTCTTTATACGACTTATAATATGCAAAAAAATTAATAATTGGATAAAATGGTTGACACTTTAGTATTGATTCCTTGTTAAATTCAATAATTCCGAATGATTTGGCAGTATTACACATGGGATAACGGATAAACTTTTAAAATATGGTCGTTTCGGAAGTAAATGGAACTCCCAGTGATTAATCGGACACCAATCTTATCACAGAGCTCAATATCTTATACAAAGGTAAATGAACTTTTAAACACACACACACACACACACCACACACACACACACACACACACACACATTTGAAATGACAAGTGTGTGTGTGTGTGTCATATGATGTCACCTGAATGATTTTCATGGTCCAAAGGTCGGGGGTATTTGGCTCCCGAGAGACAATTCTAGGTCGATCTAAGTATATCATGCTATTTGGTGATGATACTTCATCTTAACAAAGCAGTAAGCAGTATTCAGTATGGAGAATAACATATGTAAAAATCAAACTCTTTAAGTTCCCATCCTAAAGAATTGTGACTTTCAAGTCTTGGGTCAGATCCTCTACCAATCGAACTACCACAGTGGTTATTCGCTAATCTTGACTGGGGTTAAACACCATCCACGTCATACTAGTTAATTTGTTTGCAAGACACTTTTAATTTCTATGCGTAAGAAAAACATTTAAGGGTAATTTGTTGGAGATTGATCATTTATGACGTGAAAATGGCCACAAAGTGACGCTCCAAAGCTTCTAAGGCAAGACGAAAATACTTGGTCAAGGTCCATATACAACGTATCAAAAAGTCAATACACGTTTTCAGGCGATTTGTAAAGTACCTTAAGTAAAATACGTATTCTGAAATAAGTGTATATAATTTTGATAAAATACATTTTCGTACTTCTATATACTTGTCTTTTCAACATCTTAAAAGTATATGGAGTTCCATATTTTGGGTTCGGGCGCTATTGATGAGGTATTGTATTCCGAAACAATCGTCTTGTGCTGCAAAATTAAACATGTTTAGAAATTAAAATTTATCATAACACTTGTTTATCACTTTGAACCTGTGAGGGATAAAATATACACCGATCAAATTGATTTTGGACACTAAGTCTCTGTTCATTAAAGCGTTTAAGCGTTTGAAAAATTTAACTTTCACGAGTTAAAATAATTTATTTGAAAAATTACATGCACGGAGAACATACAAATCAGACACAGCAGCTACCTTTCATGGATATTAAAAACAATTTTCACCCACAACTCAATTAAATATTTAAGTTGATATAAATGTAATGCAGTATGAAAACTAACTTGAAAAGACACGAGCCTACGTTTTACAATTGCCTCGCTTATTGAATTGATTTTTACATTGAAGAATTAGATGGGTCGAATTGATGATGTAATGTCTAAATAAATATTATGATGTAACACCTTTACAATCTCATATTAATTTTTCAATAAACAATTTTATCACTTGGATAATCACTAGTCTATCCTATTTTACATGTGGGTTGATGAGGATCTCATGATTTCCTACTTTTGTTATTTTATATAACCTATACAACATATTAGGTGTAAACATTAAATGCGAAATATGAAACAAAGGCCGTCTAGCGCTCCTTGTAGATAATAAAAAAACCAATGTCTACTTTTTATAATTACAACTATTATATTATAATTTTTCTGTTTAAAGATCAGGGTATTCACCCGTTTCTCTCTCTCTCTCTCTCTCTCTCTCTCTCTCTCTCTCTCGTCATGGATTAAAGAAGGTCTGTCTACAGTTTTATGCCTGACATGTCTTGAAACAATGTCCAAGTACAAAATGTAGTGTGAAAAGTACAGTTACCACAATAGCTCAATTGGAAAAGTGATTGCTTTGAATATGGGAGGTCAAGTCACTAACCGAGGCAGGAAAAATGAAGTGACTGTTCTTTGCACAAGCACGTGGCTTTCAGAAGTCATATTCACGGGGTCCTTCAGAAGAAGCCTTAAAACCGATGTCAATTATCACGGCAGGCGTGTTACCTTAGAGGACATTCCTTACATTAACTAATAGGTAGTTTATTGCAAACCTATGCTTATCAAATGTTTTACAATATTGTTGATACGTATATGATAACTGTATCAAAACTGATTCAGGATATATTTTACGTCCCTTAGCTCCACGTTGCTTTCGTACTCAATTTTGATTACTCGGGTGTAGCTAGCTAAACAAGAACCAGCTGCTTACCTGCCCTTCCTTTCCCGGTGGATGTAAATAGAAAACAAACATACTTATCCATGTCTAAATCACAACCCAGAAGCAAAGTAAAAACTTTGGAAATGTAAAGTCAGATTAGACACGTGGACTTCTACTAGGAAAGTGAGACCGTGTGCTCCCGAAGGGTAAGCACCTCCTTTAACTTTTTTGCCATTTTAAAAGGTTTTGGTTTGATTTAGAATTTCTATATGGATGGGTAGGTTTGTTTTTGATATAGTATTGAAGTGCGTGAATTCCATAATAAGAGTATGGAAGATGTTACAAGTCCATCACGTTTTCTTGTCAAAGTAAAACATTCAACTCCCTGTAGTTTCTGCAAACACTTCGACAAGATGTCAATCAAGATATATATTAGTGTTAAGTGGTGATCAAACAAGAATCCTTATGATATCGCCTATTGTCAGTGTTTGAAAAACTATAAGGAGTTGAATGTTGAACTTTAAACAAAACCTCAATGGGTATGCATGTGGCATATTCCGTAGGCTATACCATATTTTCAAATTCACGTACAGTCATAGTCATATAACTAACTACCTTTGGACCGAGCCTTATTCCCTGTTGATGTGACTAACATAAGTCACGTAATTGTCATTCGTGAGATGGATTTCGGAAAAGTTGTTAATGGAATGAATTAACAAAAAGTTACAATATGGCTGTCATCTTGGATTTAGCAGCCATATTTGCAATACTCTTAACAGGCTTAGGTGGAATGATATCGCCTAGTCCGTATACACAAACAATTGACAATAAGACCCACCATGTTTTCATCTTTTAAAAACAGTTTAGCGGTGTTAGATGTTTTGGTCTTCCCAAAACCCTCTAATCATATATAATCACAGAGACAATCACTATGGATACGATGGTATTGAGTGAACTAAATTAGGTACAAGGCAATTAGAACTTCTTTAATGGATTTATAGTTGGAACATTAAAACCATTGACCAACAATTGACAACGTTAATTATGCAATATTCAAACTCGACAAGATGGCTAAATGAGCCAGTTTGCTCAAAGCTTATAGGTTTAACAAAGTATGCCAGGGTTATTGTTATCAATGACAAACGGTAATTCTTTAATATTAATTAGCAAAAACGAACCGCTCCATGTCCATATTACAATCTTTAAAAAAAGAAAAAAAGAATGGCAACTGGCAAATCACGCAAACTTCTAACAAGGATTCGAGGCCGGGTGATACAGAAGGGAAAACATCTCATGTTTAGCTAAGTACACCCACCGTGTGTAAAATCAAAATTGCTAATGAAAGGAACAAGTACTTATAGAATGTCAAATATATGCAGAGTAATTCTCGGCACAGAGACATGTTAAGTCTTGAAATACAACTGCATCAATAATTATTTGTATACAGCTTGATTCGTTGTAAAATTTACGTGATTTACCATACCATATTAACTGTGAAACAAATACCCATATTTGTTTTGTTTTCGAAAACAAATGCAACAATTGCAACTATTATAGTCAATGATTAACATTACTGACGCTATAAATAACTTTTTGCTTTTATCTGAAAGTATCAAATTAGCAAAAATACTCCAAAATTGATCCAATACATCATACAAATCTAACATTACTTCCACAATCAAAACTCTGCATCATTTATATTTAATGCACATTTAAGTTACTAATATCACCCCTTTAAAGCCAGTTCTCTCTCTCTCCATCTATCTCTCTGATGCTGTTTGACATCGCCAACGCATAATATCACCATATATAAATGATACAGCTAAACCAAATCTTATTTATAGCATAACAAAGAGTTGGTTGATTAAGGTACGCGCACTATAACTATAATAAATACAATGCTCTGGCTCATGTGATTAATACATTCTACTACCTGGACAATGATGATCAATCGATAAAAGTTCCGGACTTGGAGTTTAAAAAACAATAAGCAAAACAGGTATTTCATTTTAATGATTTTATTTGATTATATACATTTTTAATTTTTTATATTTTATTTTATTCTCACAAATGTTCACTATTTTTATGCGAAAAATGTCTGTTTGAATGTAAGGGGTTATTCTATTGCAGGAGAAGACCCAATATATATATGTTTAATTATGGCATTTCAATATTGCAAAATTAACTTGGAAAACTAACTGCACGATAAGTCATAGTTCCAGAACTTTTTTCAATACAAGTGTTTTGAATGATTTAATTATTAATACATTAAAATGGTTAAATATAGACACCGTATACGGCATTACATATATATCTCACCTAAGATTTTTCATAACTTATTGTGCAACTTTTGGGAATATTTTATGCTACTAAAACTAACAAAATGCAAGGCAAATGGAATATAATTATATGTTAAACCAAACCTCAAAGTTCTCCAAATAACACGTTTAACTTCTAAATATCTTTAAAACTAACAAAATTATAAACACTTCAAATTTGTTAGATTTAAGTTAGGATAATCTTAGGTAATAAATGCTTGTGAAACTAGAGTTTGAAGATTGAAGCTACACATAACTGTCAGTATACCCAATACCTCTGCTCTCCTAGTTTCAAAAACATTTTACCAGCTTAGATAGTTCTTAACTTAATAATTTGCAAACTTTAAATAATACTTCATCTTTTACAGTCATTTAAAATAAAGTTTCAAAAACATGAATTATGCAGATGCAATAAGATTTTAAATGCATTACTAACATTATTTTCCATTTATTCATATATTAAAATCCATCGTTTGCCGATAATGCAACAATGCTAATCTAATGTCAAAGTTTTTACAGAGTTAATCTATGAATTTAATTTTAATTTTTCCAAATGTTTAATGAGGAAAACATTTAACAAGCATGACTTGCACAATTTGTCTTTGTTTTTACAGTCCTTTGTTTTATCGAGCTCTACCTATAGCAAATTAGATTGTGTTTTAATTCAACTACCATATTTTTAAATCTCCGTCTTAAATACAGACAAACCTGTCTATTAAAGCCACCCAAGAGAACCCGTGAAAGTGGTCTTTATTGGTAGATGGCCTTTATAAACAGGTTCAAATAATATGAATAAAGAACAATTGGGATACAGTTACTGACTTTTTCAAGCAGCTGTCCGTGATATAAAGGTGGTCTTTAAAGCAGGTTGGGCTGCTGGACTTAAATACAAGTGTATTAAAACTTTCATTTTAAGAAAATGTATTAAGAAGTTGAATCAAAACAAATTATTGAGTAAATAACAAACATTTACGACCTGTAATTGGGTTTTAAAAATTGAATGGTTTTTTGTCTTTAACGTTTTCCAACGAATCAAGTTGGGCAAGTTTTATGTCCATTTATTACACATTTTTATTAAAAGATTAAACTACTGCTTTGCTATAAATTGTGTGATGTATATTTGTCAGGAATGCAATACTTTAGAGCAATCTAGATATGAAAAAAGTCTTGTATATTAAAAACATATACATGTATATGCAGAGTGTTGCATTAAATCTAAATCTTAAGGAGACTGGTTTATATAAGAGTTATGCTCTTGTTCCGGAATCCTTTATTGTTTATATTTGTGATTGCGTACCATGTATGTTATCAAATAAATATAGTTTAAACTAAATCAAAATCTTGAAATTCACGACGGAGTCTAATTATCATTAAAACATTGGCGACGACAAAAATGAAAAAAAAATCTAAAGTATTGCATTTAGAAAGAAATATCCGTAAAGGAAAGAGAAATTGTTATCAGGCGACAATTCCAAGAAAAAGTGTGATTTTTTTTCTAAACACAAAATAAAAATGGTTTAATTGGTATATTTAGTGTTTTGTAACAAAATTCATAAAGTTGGTATACTCGAAATATCAACGGATGTTTTTAAATGGCTATTGCCAATTTTACTTAATCAATAGATACTGATTTTCATGGTTGTTCCCTGGTGGAAAAATCTGGAGCGTCTACTTACAAACGTCATTGTATCATTCGATTCCCATTCGGTTCAGACTATTTTCTAATTAGCTCGCTGTAGGTATGCAGTTTTAGTCGGGTACACTGTCAGTCTTTTGTCCCATAACGGATGAAGAGCGAAAGTGGTAACACCGCTTTAAACATAATTCGAGAATTACTTCTATAATCAAAATGCATGAAACAATTTAACTATTTGCTATATTCCTAAAATGCAATTCAACCTTAAATTTAAAAAATAAATTGAAACATTCAAACTTTTCACATTAAACCTTTAATTTTCTAACATATGTGAACATTAACAAACTTTTTACTTACTTACTTACTTATTTATTCACTTGCTTAGTATTGGCACAAACTTTTATGAATATTTTGTAAACAGTTTGATTTTGAATTCATTCAAGTGCTTCTTTATATTAAGAAGTTCCTTAAGGACACCCGCTTAAATGGTTTTTGATGATTGAGATATTGGCATTTCGTTCTAAGGCTTCAGAAGAGTTATTTAAAGTGGATAAATAAAAGTCTCTTAATTGCTTTTATAAATGAAGAATGAGATGTATATTGTGACATATTGGGCTGTGAATAAAAAAGTATGTATAGTTGTGACATTCAGCCATTACTAGATACTAGATATTTTTTTCAGTAGGAATACAAAGTGTCTAAGACATGAACTACTTTTACTTTCAAAATAGGCATATAACTATTTTATTCGCGTGAGAGGAGTTAAACGCAGTTGTATTTGGTGGTATATGAGGCCACGACTAGATATGATCTTTCTTGTAAGTAATCATACTTTAGTGGTTTTATATGACTTGAACCACCTCTGTATATATTTCATTCGTATGAGAGACGAGTTATACTTAGCTATATTTTGCCGATATGTTAGGCTTTATATAAAACACTTTGCACATTTATCAGGCCTGCAATCACGGCTTGATGCATGTGTAATTTTTCCAGTAGACATACCTTAGTGGTTTAATAATCTAAAATATACTTCTTTTGGTGTTAAAAACTATTATATTTCGTACATGTGATAAATAGTATACAGGCTATATTTAGGTGACTTGCCGGGCCTTGGAAAAAACTATTATATACATTTATTAGACATTCAGTCACGGCTAGATACATTTATGTCTTATTAAGAGGGCATACCATACTGGCTTTATAAGACTTTTAGTATAGTTCTTCTGATGTCAATAATCATTATATATTGTTCATGTGGTATACCCGGGTATATTTTGATGAAATATTTTATTAAGACTAGAAATAGACATATTATGAGTTGTTCAAGTAGGTATTCCTTAGTAGTTTCATCAGATTTAAAAAATGTTTTGGCTTTCAAGTGGTAAACTCAGTTTAGCGATCCGTGTTACCAAAACAAAATACCCTGGGAGAACAATTATTAGTGAAAGTCATGGTAACTTCTTTTTCACCCACGTGTTTTGTTCTATTTTTTATACAAGAATCAATGTAAACATATCCAAAAAATTAGCATAATTAACATTATTTATTAAAAAAAATTAAATTACCATATGCAAACTGTGCTTACCTTTAAATACGTTACTCACTTAAAAAATAAAATCACTACATGCCAACTTTGCTAATTTTTCAATAAATTACTTTATAAAGATATGATAATAAGTACATGACAACTGCTTATTTTTGAAAATATTATCTTATAAAAATAAAAAATAGTACCTGACACGTGCATGATTTGGATTGTAAAATTACATATTATACCAGTTTTAATTTTACAGCACTAGACGGCCGTTTCGGAATAAAATTCCTCATCAGTAGTGGTTGGACCAAAATTATTTTGAAGATGTTGAAAAGCTACCCAAAGGACCAAAATATATTTAACCAAATAAGGCTAAGAGAATACTTTGCATGAGGGAGTAAAGTACTTCATGTGCAATACTTTATTATTATGATTATTAAACGTTATTCTCTGTTAAAATCTACAGTCTGAATGCTTAATAGTTAACATTTTTATCAGCTAAATCAGAGTTTCAATGGAGAAGATAATGTGAAATACCCAATATAGTTTTGATACTGAATTGTTGTAAATATATAGAACGGCTTTAATAGTGTCGTGTGTTAATTGTTGTAAAATGTTGATTTCGATTACTTTGTTATGGCATTTTGTATTAAAAATGGGACACAAGAACAATCCAATTGAATGTTATTGAATTGCATTATTGAATTAGTAAAACATATTCTATTATGAAAAAAAATGTTTTGTGTTATTTCACAATTTCCCTTCAACTATAGGGGTATTTTTTCACTTTTTTGGTGCCTCAAAAATACAACTTAAATAGCAAATTTTAATTTGTTTTATCTTATGACTCTTTTTGCATATGGATGACCATATATAAAACATGAATAAATACATGAGGATAGAATAAATATCAAGATTACAATTGCTTTACTATTTCTTGCCTTGAGTATTATTTGATGTTGCTCAAAATTATTTATTTCCTGTTTACATACAGACTTTGTATGTAGATTTCTGAATTTTAGTGGGTTGGCATCAATGTCGAGTTCAGCAGAGGGACATGGTTGTTTTGTGAGTTTATTGTAAGGGATATTGTAGTTATAAGTTCAGCGGAGGGGCATTGTTGCTGAATGAATGAATTCTAATTGTTATTAGAACAAAAATGAATGTATTTTATATTAAATCATATTGATTGTATCCTTTTTCATCTTGTATTTTTATATAACAATACTGATGGTATTATGTTTTCAGTTTCAATAGGCGTAACTCAATTTATTGTATGTGGCTCATTCTTTGAATTAACAATGACTTTGACATGCAAAAATAACAAATGTCATTTTTAACAAGACATGCATTTCCATAATGAACGCCAGCACTGTAGTTCATGCATGCTGTGAATGGGCTATGAATACGACATACAAATAAGAAACAGTAATGGCATTTTTAACAAGACATGTCTTTATTTTTACCGTAGCTATGAACGCCGCCGTGATGTAAATATTATCCTTATAGCTCTCTAGAGAATCATTATTTGTATATTAATTACCACTGTTCACAGGTAAAGATGTAACTTCTATCGGTTTTTACAGAATAGAAAACTAATTACACAAATGGTAATTAGTCTACCTTTGTGAATGATCAGGTAATGGCCAGGTAATAAACCTACCATTAAGTGGTAGAAAGTCAATCCAATTCATTATAGAAGACAAATCTCATATTGCCTGTGATGTAAAGCAAAGCGTCAATTATGTTAAGTGACGTAAGCAATTACTCTAAATACGTGATGTCATCATACACTTCCTTTATAATCCGGCAAATCTAGATTCGATCGATCACGATACCATGATATAGCGTTATGTTTACTAGTTTAACTAGAAATGTCTCTTCAGAGCCAAATACCCCCGCCACAAACATTTAACGTTTTCCGCGACCTTGAACTTTCCGATAATTTGGTTCAAGATCATGACACACCTATGGACCATGAAGATTATTCATTTGAAGTTTTATGACAGTCGTCCATAGCAGTTATGAGATATGACCCGGACATGATCTTACAAGGACAGACGTTTAGATTTAAAAAGAATATGCCTTTCATGTACTTAATAAAGCCTTGACCTATTTTCAGATGGGTTATAAAATGGACAAAAAACCTGTGCGTCATGCCACCGGAATATAATTATCACCGACAAAATTAACACAATGACAACAACCTACTGTAGTGCAAATTGCCAACACAAATTGCTTGTTTCGTAAAGCTAATATCATGGGGTTAAGGATCAGATCTACTGTCTTTCCTAGCATATTTTATAAACGTCATTCGAAAAAATAAATAAATAAAATAAAAAAATCCGTGTTAAAGAATGCATACTTTCCAATTAACACTGCAAGCATTGTAAGTATTCAATTTCAAAGATAACCATTTCTTCAGAGTTTTCCATAGATGCTATTACATATATCATGGTCGTAGACCATGTTTTTGTCGAAAGGGTGCTTTGTGTAGTTAAAATAAATATATAAAATAGATAGATAGATAGATAGATAGATAGATAGATAATCAATCAATCAATTAATCAATCAATTAATCAACCACTGTAACTCTGTTCCACAAACCCGTAACTCGGCTCCAGCAAAATTTAATGCGCTTGAATATACTAGTAATTAATATTTATCTGATTTTATTCTGTACATCACTAGTTCTGTTCCGGTTGGTCGTATTTGATTGTATTCTGTACGTACACTACTGGCGGTTCTGTTCCAGTTGGTCGTATTTGATTGTATTCTGTACGTACACTACTGGTGGTTTTGTTCAGGTTGGTCGTATTTGATTGTATTCTGTACGTACACTACTGGTGGTTCTGTTCAGGTTGGCCGTATTTGATTGTATTCTGTACGTACACTACTGTTGGTTCTGTTCAGGTTGGTCGTATTTGATTGTATTCTGTACGTACACTACTGGTGGTTCTGTTCAGGTTGGCCGTATTTGATTGTATTCTGTACGTACACTACTGGTGGTTCTGTTCAGGTTGGCCGTATTTGATTGTATTCTGTTCGTACACTACTGGTGGTTCTGTTCAGGTTGGTCGTATTTGATTGTATTCTATACGGACACTACTGGTGGTTCTGTTCCGGTTGGTCGTATTTGATTTTTTTTCTGTACGTACACTACTGATGGTTCTGTTCAGGTTAGCCGTATTTGCTTGTATTCTGTACGTACACTACTGGTGGTTCTAATCAGGTTGGTCGTATTTGATTTTTTTCTGTACGTACACTACTGGTGGTTCTGTTCAGGTTAGCCGTATTTGATTGTATTCTGTACGTACACTACTGGTGGTTCTGTTCCGGTTGGTCGTATTTGATTGTATTCTATACGGACACTACTGGTGGTTCTGTTCAGGTTAGCCGTATTTGATTGTATTCTATACGTACACTACTGGTGGTTCTGTTCAGGTTGGCCGTATTTGATTGTATTCTGTTCGTACACTACTGGTGGTTCTGTTCCGGTTGGTCGTATTTGATTGTATTCTATACGTACACTACTGGTGGTTCTGTTAAGGTTGGCCGTATTTGATTGTATTCTGTACGTACAGTACTGGTGGTTCTATTCAGGTTGGTCGTATTTGATTGTACTACTGGTGGTTCTGTTCAGGTTGGTCGTATTTGATTGTATTCTGTACGTACACTACTGTTGGTTTTGTTCCGGTTGGCCGTATTTGTTTGTATTCTGTACACTTCTAGTTCTGCTCTGGTTGGCTTTGAATTTTATTACAATACTGGCCTCACAAGTTCGTTAAATGTACTCTTTAAACTTAAAAATGTCTTGATACATGTATAACACGTCTAGCTTGTACTATAGACCTAATTACATCAAATCAAACCAAATCAAAATTGAAGAAGATTAAGGTTCCATTGTTATAAGCGTGTTTGACAAACATCGTAACAGTTCCGTGGGGAATTCCAATAGATAAAACTATTACACGAAGAAGGCGATAAAATCACTTAAACTATTTTTGTTCAATCAAGTAAACCGGAAATAGAATTGATGTCGGGATTATTTGATCAAGTCACAGAACAGAAGATGAGGGGGAGGTAATATATTTCTAGAAATTGAATTAACAAAGTAATGCTTGTTGTCTAAAATCAATCCTAATTATTTAATACAGAGAAAGTCACACCAGTTTTATAATAAACGTCACAATTACATGCTGAATTAGCAAAAAATGTCGTTTGAAACGTTTGTGTAGCAGAATTAGGAATATTTCTGGATTTTGTCGGGGGTGGAACATACACAAAAACACTATGTAAAATGGCATGCGACTTGATATAATCTATAGTTTTAAAAGGACAATAACACTTAAAATAAGAAAGTTTTTGGGTTATATAACTTAATGTTCAAGATACTTCACTTTTACATTGTTTCAGTTTCAATTTTGTTGAATTGTTATTTTTTAAATGATATTCACATATAAAACAGTTTCAGTTTATGACCAGTTTAACCGCAATTAGCTGGTGTTAAACTACATCTTTTTGTCACAACATCAAAAGAATGGATCTGAATATAACGTCATACGTAGAGTCGATATTAATGTAGATTTAATATATTGGATTAAAACCGCAATTATAGTCCTTTGAAATAAATGTGAGTTAAAAAATAATTTGCTTCCATTAGTAACCTTTTAAGTGTGTTTATTTCAAAACTATTTTAATAAGTTGAAATTTTTCAATTCAATATATGTTTTGGAATATACAGAAAAGAAGTAGAACAACATTACTAAAAGGCAGTACAAGGACAATGTTCTGATTATATACACAAGCTCCCTCCTACATTTATGTGCCTACAATTACTCCTACAATTTATCTTGATTGGTTTTAAAAATCTTTTCTTTGAAGAATCTGTGGTATCATTAATGCTATGTTTGACCGTTTCAGTTTTAATATATGGCGTTCTTCTTTTGATCTCGAAATCGCAAGATTGCAAAATCTTTGATGAATATATGAAAAAGTACTTTCTTTGAAAAAAGTAGAAAACAAATCCTTAAAAGAGTGACTACAAGTACAATGTCAGTTACTTAATGAAACAAAGCAGATTAAGCTGGATTTGCAATGGATGTTGCCTGTGTATCACGTGATGCACTCTTACGTTTGTGTGGAACGATTGTTTCCAATGGAATCTGGAATCCCATCAGTTGACGTTTTCCCGTAGAAACAACGTAATTATATTGCGAAAATCTGTTACGTAATGTTTTTCCAAAAAAGTTCCGCACAAACGTTAAGGGTTTGGATCACGTTGTACATCGTAAGCGGCTTGAAATAATGAAGTTAATTACACAGAAAATACTTAAACACAAACAAACCAATCTATAGTAACCAAGTTGCAATTTAAGTTTAAAGCACTTGAATTTCCACCAGAGAAGTTAGGGAAGGGTAAGCACCTTCTAACTTTAATTCGGATACAGCTCTATCTAGACATTATCCTTATCAACATAATTGTGATGGCGGCCATAAAACTTTTGAGGGCGTTAAAAAGCAAAGGCTTGTAATATTCTTCCGGCAACAATTTATTTGTATTTGCATCATGCTTTGTTGTATAAAGTTAACGTAGTTAGAACAATCTCTATCATAACGTAAAAATAAAAATTGTGAAACAAATAAAATATTCATGTATATATGTCAATAAACTATGGAAATATTTGAACATTTGTCAGGTAGGATGGTATTATATATATAGTCAAAAACAAACATACTTATCCATTTCCGAATCACAATCCAGAAGCAAAGTAAAAACTTTGGAACTGACAAGTTAGGTTAGACACGTGAACTTCCACCAGGGAAGTGAGGCCGGGTGCTCCGGAAGGGTAAGCACCTCCTGTTTAGCTAGCTACACCCGCCACGTGTGTAATCAAAATTGTGTGAAAGGAACATGGAACTATGAGACGTCAAATATATCCAAGGCAATCCTGGACACAGAGACATCAAACTTATCAACAATACTGTGATGACGGCCATAAAACTTTTTGAGGGCCTTGATAAGCCTAGGCTTGCAATATCCCTGAGTCAACAATTTATTTGCAAGCAGCCTACTTCGTTGTACAAAGTCCCCGTAGTGGGAACAAGCTCTACCATAGCGTATTAATTGGGAAACAAATACACCATAAGCAGGAGAAGCAGGTATATTGCTGCATAAAAAAGGAAAGTTGACAATAGAAAAATTGAAGTCATCACGTTTGTCATAAAGTTTCAAATGTAGCCTTTCCTGTGCGTCATATTTCAGGTATAAGTCTAAATATGAAGCAGAACTTGAGGAATCAGTCGTGTCTTTTATTTCAAGCTCACTAGGATAGATGACATTTACATAGTCTCCAAATTTAGGATTGTTAAGAGACAGAACGTCATCTATATATCTGTATGTTGAGTTGAATGATTTGGCGACAGTTTTTTCTCCAGATTTAACAAGGTTCTGCATAAAGTCTGCTTCGTAAGAATAAAGAAACAAATCAGCAAGCAATGGTGCACAGTTTGTACCCATTGGTATACCGATTGTTTGCTGAAAAACTATATTACCAAACACAACAAATATGTTATCTATCAAAAACTCCAACATTTTGTTGATGGTATCTTCAGTATATTTTTGTTTGGAATCCGTATGGTGCTTGACAAAATAACCAGAATACACATAATGATTTATCTCTATTTAACATTAGTGAGAGATTATAAATTTAAAATTGTATTGAATCTTAGAAAAAAATGATTTTATAATTGTGGTCCAAGCACTACTGATGAGGAATTGTATTCTGAAACGGCCGTCTAGTGCTGTAAAATTAAAATTGGTATAATATGTAATATATCATATGTATTTTTATTTTTTTTAAATGTGTAAATTATAACATCTTTGCGTCAACAAAAATATTACATTGTACTTTACCTTCCTTCTATTTCTTTTACTGACTACCCTGACTAATGTGTGGTACGTCATTATCCAGTCTGCTAAAACAAGCTTTTCATTATCGTTACTTAATCAAAAACAAACATACTAATCCATGTCCGAATCACAATCCAGAAGCAAAGTAAAAACTTTGGAACTGACACGTTAGGTAAGACACGTGAACTTCCACCAGGGAAGTGAGTCCGGGTGCTCCAGAAGGGTAAGCACCTCCTGTTTAGCTAGCTACACCCGCCACGTGTGTAATCAAAATTGTGTGAAAGGAACATGGAACTATGAGACGTCAAATATATCCAGGGCAATCCTGGACACAGAGACATCAAACTTAAATTACCTTAACTATATCTATACCGCTTATCTTCGTTCGCCCTATTTATACCATTCACGAATAAATTCCGCCAGTGTACCATATGAATAATACCCCTTAACGTTTGTGCGGAATCTTTTGGAAAAGAAAACTTTTTCATTTCCACAATAACTTCGTAGATACGGAGAAACGTCAACATTCAATAGAAATAATCTTTCCACACAAACGTTAGGAGTATCACGTGGTGCAATGGCGGAATCCATGATCCGGTGGACCAGTTGGACAATGCGATGCAGATGCATACAGCGTTTGATTTTAAACCGTTTCTTTTTGATAATAGAGAAAAGACAAATGTTTCACACAGATATTAATATTTAGAAAGTTGTAGTTAAAAACATGGATAAGGCAGTTATAATTTTAATAAAAAACAAACATACTAATTCATGTTCGAATCACAATCCAGTAGCAAAGTTAAAACTTTGGAATTGACAAGTTAGGTCAGAAACGTGAATTTCCACCAGGAAAGTGAGACCGGGTGCTCGGGAAGGGTAAGGAAACAAGATACAAGCAAGTAATATAAGAAAACACCTATAACATGAACACAAAATACAAAATCTTACATTGGAAAACAGAAGGTTATAAAGAAGAAAATGGAATACAATAATATGAATATAGAAATTCCCCAAGTCATAAACATTAAAAACGACAATATAATTTGTTTGAATCTATTGATTGATAAGCTACAAAAATAGTATATGACACTCCTAAAAGACACATTGCACAATTAAAAGAATGAGGCAAGTTTGAAAAATGTAAAATATAATCGAATAATAAAGATATAACTGCTTTAAAGAGTTTTAGATTATGACGAATAAAAAAACTTAACTTCACATTTATATCTTGACCATTCTTGGCAATTTCAGAGATATTTATTTTTTCAGCCAGTAATCGTGATTAATGATAATTTGTTTTAACACTTTGTTAATTACGTTTGTAAATCGTAAAACGATGTTTGTCACATATATGATAAATCAGTAAGTAGGTGCTAATGTACGACCATGAGTATGCTTCTTCAGCTTAGGTAACGATGATGATATTTTTTGATGATTTTTTTATATTAAATCATTTTCCGTTGACGCTGATTGACTGCCTTTCATTTAGATATAACAAAGCAGTGTAAAAAGTCTCTGGTAACTAACACATTAAGTAAAACAGGAGAACTCCTACCAGGGGCCGGGATTGGGATCAAGTGCTCCAGAAAGAAAAGCATTGCATTTGGCATTGTCTCTTCAGGATAGTATTTCACGCCGATCTCTTCTTTTAATATGTCTTCTTTTTCCGAAAAATTATATATAAGTTTTAATTTTACAACACTAGAGGCCGTTTCGTAATGCAATTCCTCATCATTAGTGCTTGGACCGAAATTGTGAATTTTTAATTTCAAGATTTCGAAAAAATATCCAAAAGGACCAAATTTAGCTAAGGAAATAATTTATATGAGGGGGGGGGGGGGGGTTAAACTTAGTTTTTGAGAAACTTCAGATTTCAACTAGCAACAAATAGTATATCTTCTTCTGATTCTGCAATTAATTATCGTTTATATACGCTTGTTTTGGATAATATATACAAGGTAAAATATCTAAATGCATGTTGTTTTTGGCAAAATAATACTTTTTTATATTTTTTTAAATATATTTTTTAGTTTTGACGTTCTTGATTTCAGGTTTGGTATCTTTACAAGTTTGTTCTGGTTATATGTACAATATATTTACATTTCTTATACATTAGTATATACTTTTGTCTGTTGAATACACGAAATATTATAGTTTTTTAGGACGCAGGTTCAGATTTTCTTAACATGCACCGCAAGTTGTGATAGATTATATTATTCTTGCACCAAGACACAAAAAACCATAAAAAGAAAGATGAAAGATATCTTTATCTGCCATCTTTTTGGACCAAATATATAAGAACTCCCATTTAGTTTTCCCTTTCTGTTGCCACGCGTAGTGATAGATGTTAATAGTCGCCTATCAACGTGCTAAGCAAAGACGTATTCAGTGATTACCAGCCTTAACGTACGGTATTTACCCAATTGTCACTAATATTTAGGCAACTATGAGAGTGTCAAATGACTCGATTTACAGGTTATTATAGGAATGTTAAAGTGACCAAGTAGATGCATCTTTTTATTCAGTTCATTTTTGTTTTAGCGAATACTCAACTATATATTTTTATTTTTATTATTTCAGGTCTCTAACTGGAAGAAACAAACCTTAGTATCACCCATGTTTAAACTATGCACATACTCATATTTTTATGGGTGAGTAATATGATTATATTGTTAACTATTTTTTCTCGTACAAGTAACTTTCGCCTGTTTTGTAAGGGTAAAAAATCGCGAAAGATAATCGTCGCAAACCTGTTTTACAAAAGATGGAAATTTATTGTTTATATTCCGCTATAGTCCATATTGTTAATAGTTGCAATAATTGTTTTAGTAAGAGATCGCAAAAGTTTATAACCGCAAAGAAGTCGGTTTACAGTTATTGGTTTAAGATTAATAACATCTATTCCAAAGTGTTTAGTGTTTCAAATGGTGTATAATATCTTTAATTAATTAATTTATATTTTGCCAAGTGATTTAGAGATTTTCCAAGCTGTATTTTTCAACACCATTACTCAACGCCACTCATAATAAACCGAGAAGGTCTTCATTGTTACAAATTCATCATGATAATTATAGCAATTTTTATTAAACAATGAACAAATATTTGCCGTATCATTGAAAAAGACGGAATGTCGTCGAGGTGTTAATGAGGAAATTTACATTGTACTGTAATAGTTTTAATTTGACGGAAACATACAGGTCCATCCAGAAAGTTTGGACACCCCCTTCTATAACCTTTGTAAAACAGCAATGTTAATGGTCTTAGTACTTGGTGTTTTGTTAACTTATATTTGTTGAAAGACTATTTTTATATACTACCTTGAATCTTTTTTCAAATGGCATAATTGATAAAAGTTTTCGTTTTAGTTTTTAATGAACTGTGAGTGATAACAAAAAAGAAAATGTTTGAGAAAAATCCTTTTTCTTCAAATATGGACTAAATAAATAGAAAATACTGAAAAAAACTTTAAACACTTAGTTCCAAGTGATTATTAAGCACTTTCTAAGTAAAACATGTAATTTTGTTTGTTAAAATTCCTTCTGTATTGAAAATACTAAAACATTTAGAAATACAGTATAATTGAATTTTTCGTTAGTTTATTGAACGATTATTTATTTTTCGTAAAACGTCCATTTCCTACTGCAAAAAAGATGTTTTATAGTATTATTTGACTTAGAAAAAATTTCGTCTTATGTTTTGAAACAGAAGCCTTCTTCTCATTGTTTGAAATCATTTTTGCCAAAGGACAGCCGTTTTTGTGTCTGGAATATATAAAGGGAGATAACAATGTCTTTTGCAATTTTATTGCGTCAAATTGACATTGAGTAGATCTAATGGTATGCAAAATTTAAGTAACAAATAAACAAATCATAGATAAACCATGTCAAAAATTGTTATAGCAAACAAGTTCGTGGCTAGCTATGAATCACTTTAATAGGGGGTCCAAACTTTCTGGATGGACCTGTAGTTTGCCAATCATTGTGCGACTATGTAAATTATAAAGCTTCCGTATAGTGTAATTTTGCATTTCATTGAAATTCCCTACATATAATAGCCAAACGTGTTAGAAATTATAATTAATATGACATATCAGATGAGAATTATGATTGAACTAGGAAGTCAATGGGAATAAATTAAAGGGATTGTTTGAATAACGTTTTTCGCCAAATCCAGATTAGTTTTGGTATATAAAGGGCTACGGACCTGACAGTGTTTCATCGACGAATCAATTACTTCAGGGCATTGCTTTGGCAATATACACGCAGGTCTTTTTAGTTTGAAGTAAACACAAATTTAGCTTAAAACGTCTCATCCTAAAATGTTTTTCAGAATAAACAACTAAACTAAAGGGGACGTGTGTGGGTAAACTTTCTCTGTTCATATACCTTTGAAGATACCTTAGATCTTCCTGTTGAGAAAAAACTGTTCGTGGTCTGTATCCGTAAGATCATCCTTGCCAGGGTACACACTGGCTCATTTTTAACGTCGCAAATTTATAAAAACGGTAGACAGTTTAAGTCTTCTAGGACATTTTTTCTATTAAAAGATGATTTATTTATTTATTTATTTTTGTCGAAAATTATAAAAAAAGTGTCACAAATTGCGACATTTGCAACTGACAGTGTAAGCCCTGTGGGGGTAATCTGTCGATGTTTATATGCCTGTGGTGTTAAGCGCAATCTTTCCATAGTATTTATACCTGTGTGGGTAATCTGTTAATATACCAGTGACGAAAAGCGCATCATTGCCATGGTTTATACCTGTGGGGTTAATCTTGCGATGTTTATATGCCTGTAGCGGTAAGCTCACCCTTCACATGGTGTAAATACCTGTGTGGGAGTATTCTATTCATCATTATATATCTGTTGTGACAATATGTTAAGGTTTGTATAAATTGGATTCAATTAGCTCATAATGCCCATGGTCTAGGTGAAATATGCCCATGATTTGTTGAATTTAGCTTATCATGATTTATACTTAGTATACATAAAAAGGCACCCTTCATCGTCTCATTAGCTTGAACAAAAGATACGGCTGATTCTTCAAGTTCTTCTTTAATTTTCGGCTTATACCTCAATTATAACAGACTACATGCTTTATGGCCGTCATTACAATATTGTTCATAACTATGATGTCTCTGTATCCAAAATTGATATATTTGACGTCCCATAATTCAATGCTTCTTTCATTTACAATTTTGATTACACACGTAGCTGGTTTAGGTAACTAGACAGGATGTGTATATACTTCCAAATTTGAAACACCGGCCTTACAACTCTGGTAGACGTTCACCTGTTTAACGTAATTTACCAGTTTTAACTCGTAAGAGTTAAGAATAATACTAATAACCTTTAATATTAAATATTTAATATCAATCTTTAAAAATATTATTTGCTCATGGATTGGTATGTCTGTTTTGATTATTATCAAAACTGGTAGTCTTATTAAGATCGAAGTGAAACCGAAAAAAGATAAAAGCTTAAATACTTAATTGTCCTCGGTGTTCATTTAGTTTGCTTTCAATGTTAATTACATATTATACCAGTTTTAATTTTACAGCACTAGACGGCCGTTTCGGAATACAATTCCTCATCAGTAGTGATTGATATGAAACCAAAATCATTTTGAAGATGTTGAAAAGCTACCCAAAAGGACCAAAATATATTTTACCAAATTAAGCTAAGGAAATACTTTGCATGAGGGAGTATACCTTAGTTTTTGAGAAATTTCAAATTTTAACTTGCAGGAAATTTAGACAATTATAGTATATTTCTAACAATATACAAATTAACAAATACAAATTATGCAGCTAGTTTGATGGTGTATTTGAACATTTTCAATTAAACCACGGTATGCTATTAAATTCAATAAAATTATTGCCTATGTTTTTGACCAATCAAACAGTGTTTAGAACTTTCTTCCTAAACTATTGATTGTAATTTACACCCTTCAATAGACAAAAAAGCGAAATACAATTTTATTATACAATAATGCCGGACTGTTCCACTGATATTGTTTAACTACCGATGACATCAATGCTATTACATCATCGGTGTGAAAATTAAAATTATGAAATATTGACTTAGTGAATGAACGGAAACCATTTAATATGAGTTTCATTGATGCACAGTGTATTGCATAATACTATAGGATAAAGACAAATTAAGAGTCATATGAACCATAATGCTGATTTTGACCACCCAATTAAGGTATACACAGCTCTAACGAGACTATATTCCGGTGATTTTATGCTCCTTTGTCCTTTTGCCCTAGAAAAATGATATTTTAAATATGAAAAACTACCAAAACCAGAAATAATATTTGGAATGAATCCTTACAGCCTATTTTAAAATTTTAAAATTTGATAGTTTTTAATAAATTGTTTTGGTAGTATCCCTTGATGAAATACGCGTGTTAATTTCCAATATACAGTCACTTTCTGCTAGTGAATTTTTATACATATATGTACAGTACATTGTATATATTGTAAGTGCTAAACAAATTAATCATATTTAGATTTATACTTGAATGTTTTGATAATGAATTAAGCATTTGAGAATTTACCAATACACAATTTACACACACACACCCTATCAATGAAATAAAAAAATTATAAAAATAAACATATTGTCAAATACTTTAAAAGATCTATCAAATTATTTAAAATGACAACACATAAATAAGTCTATATAATAAAAATGTGATATTTTAATTGGAAGTAGGTGTTTGATATAGTATATCACGACATGGAACATATTGAACTACCAATTGTATAACCAATGTATTTTAGATATTACACAATAGTTATACATTATATTTGATGATGAAACCCTTACAAAAGTGTTAAATAGCGTTACAAAACATAGTTTTAAATGTCTTCTTTTGGCATTATATGGAGACAATATTGAATTATGATATTGTTTTTATCAAAATTGATAGGTGGGTGCTGAATGCAAAACTGATACATAAGTTACAGCGATGTTATTGTTACAAACCCGTTTTCATTTTGCAGAACCTAACGACCGTTTCAGAATCCCTCATCAATCGACATAAAATTTGAAAATCTGAATATTCGTCAGTAAGCAAATAACATAAATATGAAAAAACTGTCATCAAACTGTAGAATAGTACAAAAATACCGTACAAAGTTTAAACACAATATACCCAACATTTAAAGAAATCTGTATGACAATTCATATCCAAGAGTGGAACCGTGTTTTTCTTATAATAAGAATAAATAGATGGTTTATTTATCTGCTATAAAAATTCGTTAAATGCCTTGTCATGACAAGTCGATTTTGTATTTAACAATCAACATTTTAAATTTAGATTTAGACAATAAAATTGACATTTATTTTTTGTACTGCTGTCAAGGCAAGAAGCCTTATTAAAGATTCAAATGAAAATCAATAATGATCAATTGAGATAAAATTTACTTACCTTTGAAAGCAGGTGGTCGTATATAGATGTGACCTTTAAGACAATTTTGACTTCATTTATACAAAAAGTATTTAAAATGTTTTTTTGATTTGTTTTGAATGAACATTTATAATGTTTTAGTAATGATGATAAATAAAAAGTTGAAGAACACATAAAATACTCACAAAAAACGGCTTGTGAATTTCGGTATGGAACATTCTTAATGATAGAATAACGCCCTTAATGTTGGTCGTGTAGAAATTTATTAATACAGTCCAATCTGGCTTAAAGGCCACCTCTATATAAGGACCACCTGCTTTTAAAGGCCAGTAGAATTGTATCCCAATTGTTCTTTATTCATTATTTGAACCTGTATACAAAGGCAACCTGCTTATAAAGGCCACTTTTACTGGTTTCCATGGGTGGCCTTTATAGACAGGTTTGACTGTACCTCTAATGAAAGAACTGATAGTCCCTAAATACACAAAGAGAAGCAATATATGATTTTAAATGTTATATTTTGTTCTTATACAGATTACTTTTTCTGCAATGCCTTACACGATAAAAGGAGTTGTTGAACACGGCGACGAAAACACAAATAACCTTCTACGAGCAATTCTGTGGGAAGAAAGGTGAGTAGATATTACATTATATTATATGCAACGTGTTTCAAGAAAACTGAAAACGTTAAAAGATAGAATATAAAGCGCACGTACGTGAAATTTTTGTGCGCAGCGAGACTGAATTTTTTTTGTTTGGAATTCGTAACAGATTTTAACCATCTGTAGTAAATTAAAGATTTTAAAATGAAACTAAGCCTTAGTAGAAACTATCACAAAAGTATATTAAATCCTTTATCATCTGCAGTTTGAGCTGAAATGTCCGTTTTAATTATAATTGAAATAAAAGTTGAACAAACTGTAATTTCCAACAGAAATAGTTTGGACTCTATAAATTTAAACACCTAATAATCACATTTAACATTAACAGAAAAATATATGTCGCTTAACATGACCTTATACAAACTCATTTGATCAGCCATATCGTGTGAAATGTTATGCTTTTCATGTTAAAGTACAAAAAAGCCTGCAGCATATTATGGTCAGTCTATTCTGAATAAATAGCACGATTTAGTACCGAGTGACTTGTGTTGGGTGGTTTTGCAAAAGAAAAAATAAATATGTAGCATTTCTTGGTAAAGTGCAACCCACTAAAAGGTATACTTTTTCAGAAAAGTACAATAAACGCGCAGAAACGTGCCCAGATTTAGAACAGAAACATTATAACAATATATTTCGATATTTGTATTCTGTATTATTTTATCAAAAGCGTGATATTAAAATGGAAATACGTGAAGGTTTGCTATGACATTTACCCTAACTATATGAGGTGTTATGTTTATTCTTAAAACACTCATTCATAAACCATTAGATAATCCAGTTATTGACAAGTAATATTATATTGTCTTTTAAAGTTTAAAACCGATGTCTTTAAAAATTTTACGATTGTATATATTTCCACCGACGTATTGCTTGACTGAAAGCAAGGATGCAATAAATGAATATATCCACAATTGTAACATCCATCCCTAGACAACCTTTTTTCAACAATCAAGCCAACAAGTCAAATTATTCTTGGTGACATTCAATTATAGATAACGTACAGTTTGTCGTCCACTGATCAAAGACAATGGATGTTTTGTGTATTAGCATTTCATTTGTTTTATTAATAACATTTAGATTAATCATAGACCTCCTGAGCAATTGGCTAATAAAAAAAAAACAATATTTTATTATATTTTACGTCCTATAGTTCCATCTTTCTTTCATTCTCGATTTTAATAAACACGTGGAAAGGGGGGTGGTGAAGAAAGCTAAACATCAGGAGGTGCTTACCCTTTCGGGGCATCTGACTTCAACTGACTGGTGAAATGTCATACATGAACTTGATTTGCCAGTTTCAAAGTTTTTTCTTTGATTTAAGATTTTGATTTGGACATGATTGTTATGTATGTTTTTAATATGAACTCGCTTAATGGCAGTTACATTTAGAAAGCATTTCTGATATATAAATGTGATCGTTAATCTGAAGCGTTAATGACATATCATAATCCAGTCGCTGTTATTGTGAAAATGTCGAATATACTACCGTGGTAATTAGACTAATATCAAGGTAGTTTTTGAACATCTTGTCATTTCAAACGTTACTTGTTTGCTGTCTAGCTTATATGTATATACACGGTTTTCAGTCTAGTAATTAGCCAATAAAGGAAATAAGACAATGAAAAAGGAATCCATTCAAATAAAGTAATTTGTATCAGGAAATAGTCGTTATATTGTATAAAATGTCAATATAAGTATAATTAAAGCGTTTTATGAACCCGCTTCAAAAATAAAACATTTACAATGCTTAAGACTTCTTACATAAAATGGCATCAGTGTAATTTAGGAGAAATATTTAAATTATTTATAGAACAATTCGTACTGAACAGCAGTAGCTAACATTAGTAAAGTTATATATAGCAGGAGAATAAGTAATTCTTAAAGATCGTGTTTTATTTGTTTGTATATATCGTTAAAATGTTAAATTTAGTTTAAACTCTTTCAGTAATTCTTGTCTTTTGGTTAGGTATGAAACATATATACCCTATATGTCTCAGTCTTGTGTATCAGTATAGTCATGTGTACAGGTGTACTATTAGAAGCCCCTTTTCCTTAGGTTCGTGGACTTTCATTGCGTATATAATCAAAAACAAACACACTAATTCACGCCAGAATTACGTATATTGCAATTAATGTATACATTTCTATAACGTCACCATGTCACTTTTCCAGTTAATAGAAATATGGTGTAATGATTTATTTAACGTCTGCTCTGCCTGCGTTCATTGGTCCAAAGTAGACGGCTGATGTGGCAATAATAATCATCAGACAAATTAATTTTGTCACAATATCTAGGCGTAACAGAGTTAACGCGGTATTTCTTTTACAACGACTGCTACAAAATAACCAATACTTAATTTTTATCCCACCAGAAGCTAAGATATGACGTCAGAAATGATACCAGAACATTTCCATTAATATTTCAAAGCTAAGCATTATTATGGCGATATTAAATTTGTAATATCAAAAACAAACATATCAATCCATGTTAAAATCACCATCCAAAACAAAGTAAAAACTGTCATAATGGAGAAATGAAATTAAACATGTAAACTTAAACAAGGTAATTTGACCAGGTGCTCCAGAAGGGTGAATAAGACCGGGTATGTTAACGAATTTCAACTGTTTTAATGATCAGTTGTACCTTGCCATTCCTCATCATTTTATAATTAAGTTGACTTGTCTTCTATAGCGTTGTTTTTAAACGGCCAAAACTGTAACGGCCAATTCAACAACAATTGACAATAAAATATCTTGCAATGGTCCGTATGTAGAAGATTATGTAATCGTTATATTCAGTTAAAAGGATATATTATATTTAATTCTGTGTGACTGTTTTGCTTTACATTTTTGGATAGTTTGGTATTCTTAGTGCGTATTATACATGAAGCGTGACTTTATTCTGTACATATGAAATGTAGAGTACTCAAAAAGATAGATAGCATGCATAAAATTATTATATCGATTTCGTTTTTTTTTTAAATTGGAGGCCAAATAAAAGAAACATTTTATGATTAATTTACGTCGACGTCGAGATAAAAATATAGGAAAATACTAACAGAATTTAATCTCAAACAAACAAATAAAAACTTTGCAAAACAATAGAGCGCCTGTTGGTATTAAGTAACGATGATGTATAACATAATGGGATTTCTATGTAAAATTTAATTTTAATTTGGTTTAGCTAGTAACGACAGGTCCTCTATTATGTTACGCGTTTTTGAACATAATAATTCTGTTGTTTTATAGATACAAAAGCGACACCAAGCTCGACTTAATTAATGCGTGACAATTGGGGATAAAATGAAACATGTGTATCATATAATAGAACGAAACATGAGTAGTTAGCATTAGGTAATTAGTGCGTCGGTGGTCTATCGGGATACTGAATAAACAAGGGAATCATAACTTTCTGTACATTATTGAAAATTTAATCTAGATACTGATTCAGACTGTTGCTTCATTACTTTTATCGTGCAATAATTACAATTTGTCAGTGTGAACAATGTTACACTGCTGTTCGAATACCTTTAAATAGTTCATTCTCGACCATTATATAACACGGTTTATATAGGTTATGTTTTTTGTATACAATAAAACCTATTTTCAATATTTCATATCAGTAGAGTGTTTGCTAAACCATTTAAACGAACAATATTACTGTGTTTTATGTCCTAAAAAACAAACAGCTAAAATCGTTTGCCATTTTAACTCAAATTACAATTGATCTTTGGCATTATCGCTAAAACAAACGTCAGTTTTAATTTATCCTGGTGGTCATGACTGCCTCTTAATTTAGAATATATCACCTTATCCGTTCAATTTTTCAAGCTCATTCCGGCAAATCCTAAATAGAAAGCTTACCAATATAACTTGCTAACGTTTGTTGATTCATGTATATTTTTTTTACAAAAATACAAAGTAGGAAATATTCAATATGAGCACAGCTTGATGTTAATAAACAAACGAGTAGAGTAACATTCTCAAAATAAGAAATCAATTATTTAATAAAAACAGAAAGAATGATTTATTTTGCAGTAGTGGATTTGGCGAGCAAACGTAATTCTTTGACGTAAATAAATATATGAAAAATGAATGCCTTCAAGTTTATTCTAAAGACCGATTACATTGATTTTACTTTGAATCAAACATAAACATCTTGGCCAATGTCCGAATTCTAAATCTAAGTAAGATAACTTAGCCTTACAGGCACATGTACGCAATTACAATGATTATTACAAAGAAATATATTCGTTTAAATAAATACTGTTCCGATTCTTTAAAGATATATAACCATACTTACACATGTTTGTTCATTTTTATTTTCAGACGTTTTGAAGCAATCGGAAAACGCTCACACGATTCATTGATGCAGGATGACCAATACGAGTGCTGTCCAACTGTAACGAGAAGAATTGCTCCCCTTGGAGGACTTTCTAGAGAAGGAAAACTTTTACAATTGTATAGAGACTATAGGACAGTTCAAAGATTTTATGAAACATCGTGTAAACAAAATATTTTAAATCGCCCATGTAATTATATAGAACCTTCTTTATTACCAATGTCCAGTTGTATACAAAAATACACATATATGTATGCCATAGTTAGAGACTATAATGTGACACAACCTTATAGAGTGGATTATATCAGAGTTAAGTCGGGGTGTTCTTGTCGTGTTGAGCCAACTACTCCTTCTTCTAATGAACATTCAAACTAAAAAGCAACAACAATAATACAATTTAGGAACAAAGATGTCCTGTGAAAGTCTGACCTTTTAATCCTTCTTAGATGCACTTCGCAAAAAATTGAAAATTATTACAATTAGCATATATATACTCGTACTCGTCAACTTGAAGCTTAAAATAAAAATAATCTATTGACAAGCTGTGAGAAAAATTGAAAATTATTACAATTAGCATATATGTATATTCGTACTCGTCAACTTCAATCTTAAAATAAAAAATAATATATTAACAAGCTGAATACACTAATGACAAAATCAATTAGTTCTAGCAAATAGTACAGGGCTAAACTTGCAAATAAGTATTACACGTCCTTTAACAGTAAAAGAGGGGCTACATTAGTTGAATATGAAGTCAAACTCACTTTCTACGTCATTTTCGATCAATAATATATACCTGAGCTAAAAACAACTATTATTAGACTCATAAATAAAAATTCAATGACATTATAATACCAAAATACTTTGATATTAAAAACCTTGAAGTAAAAGAAGAAGTCTAAAATATTTTTGTTATTTTTTAATTTTGATTTGCAATTAATTTTAATTCTTAATCATTTTACAAAACTAGGATATGATCTAAGAGTTCTTGACATGATAAAGGCGTAATTGTGATAAATTAAGGAATAAGACATAAATACACCAAAAACCAATTTTTGGTTTTAAAATAATGTAGCGAAAAACGATCCTGCAAAAAATCGAGGAGTTTTATTTACGATAAAATCTGTATATTAAACATGAAATTGAATAAGAAAAAAGCCACTTCGCTTATTAAAGAATAATAGAAATGTATGCTCAAGTGAATAGCAATAAAACATTCATTATAGTACAAAACATCATTCATACCAAGTTAGCGATACAAATTTATAGGAATTTGTATTTAATGTTGATGTATGTAGCCAGCAACTCCTAGAACAAGACACAATCAGCGAGCAAATTGGGACCACATAAATATGCTTTACTTTATATGAGCATTGAATGTTTTCGATGCACCTACGTTACTTAGAAATACAACACCATTGAAAAACTGAAATAAAAAATAAATTATAGTTGCAAACGACGAAAATAAAGATGTTACTTATATCTAAAAAGATTTGTTGAAGGTTGACGTCAATGTTTTTTGTTCCATGTGGGAGAAGGCTACATGAGAAAAAGACAGAGGACAAACAGAAAGTATATTTGATTATATTGAAAACATATAAAATGTTTATTTATATCATGAAGACTCAATCTTACTTCCATTTCAACTGTACCATAAATTATTCCTGCAAGAAGTAAATATAATTTACTTGGTATCTTAACAAATCAATTAGAATTAATGTGATTTTAGTTTTTTTTAAACTTAAATTTCGCAAAGCCTTTTTGATTTTCACTACAAGTATGTTTTAAGTTATGATGTGCCTGTCCAACGCAATATATTCACCATTATGGCTTCGATTCAGTTTTAAAAACCGGAAATTATTTTATTTTTCGATACAGAAAATTTCTCATACAAACTAATGTATTAGAATTGTTAACTTTGTTTTTAATGTTGAATCAAAGAATAAAGTTAAACAAATGTTAATTTTCATATCATGTTTAGTTTGAAATCTGTGTTCTTTTCCCGTTATGTTTTCAAATTCGGTGATTGGTTACTGACTAAAATATAATGGAAGCAAGTTCCAGGAAACTCAGTCAATTGCATATTGTTGAACATTTTTCTGATAAAATATAAACTGCTGTTTTCATTTTGTATCTCAACATTTATACAAACTGACACAAACTTTATTATTATGTAAACTTGTTTTGGACAGAATGTATGTTTCTTTACAAAATGTTACAAGAAACATCTTTCTGTCTTTTAATCAAGAGACTTCTCTGATTTTTTCAATGTATGTTACTGTAATTTGAAAATTTAACTTTGATATGATTTTGATTTGATGTTTTAATCGATGGTTTGAAACTAATTACTTTAAAAAAATTCTATCGCGACATTATGTCTAATTCCCATGTCTTTGTCGACTTTGTCTATCTTTATTATATGTAATATCCTATATAGTCAAACTATTAAAAAGACTGCGTCACAGACTGATGTAGCAACAAATAAAAACATGTTCAGATGATTATTTTAAAATAAGGTACTATACTAATTTTATTTAGCTTTGTTACAATTGATGCTGTTGAATTTAATTTTACTAAATAAATCTATTATAAAATGCTACGCTTGTTTGTTTTTTGTTTTACTATTTAACATACTAATTAGCATGTTTATATTTATTCTGTAACAACTACGTCTTATACACTCCAATGGTATTGTAATAATGTTTGAATTAAAAGAGGAAAAAGTAAGAAAAACACATTTTATTAGACAATGTTTTGTAATATTTCAAGGATCAACACATGAAGAAACATTTTAAAGGTTATAGTTACATGCTTTAAAAACACAACTTCGTATTATCAAATTAAACAAAAATATACTGGGTCATATCATTACAATCTCAAAGCAAGGTAGAAATTTGAAACTGACAAATTAAGTTAATCGCGTGAACTTTCGGCTGGGAAGTGAGTTCGGGTTCTCCTAGGCTTGCAAGATCTCTCTGTCTATAATTTATCTGTTAGCAATTTGCTTCATTGTACAAAGTCCCCTTAGTTGGAACAAGGTATACTATAGCGTATTACTTGTCAAACAAATACACAAAAAGCAGAAGAAAAAGGGATAGTTAGACAGAGAAAATTAAACTTGACAATAGAAAAATTGAAGTCAACACGTTTGTCATCCACTTAACAATATAAAACGCCTTTTTTCCAATGACGATGATTCTAAAGACCCTGTCAATGTAATTGCCACTTTCAAAACGGTTTGCTGAATTTACATCTCCAAAACATTAATCACAAGAAAACATATAAATCCCCCTCCTGTGAGCTGTTTGCGCCTGCTTTTTTGGGTTGATTATTGTTATATCTTAGAATCTTTCTTTCAAGTCCCTCAAAATATTTTATAGCAGCAATCACAATATTGTTGATAAGTATGATGTCCCTATATCTAATGATATCTCTTAAATATTTGTCTATTTCTTTCTTTTCAATTTTAATTACACACGTGGCGTAGATAAGCAGGAGGAAACGCTTTCTTTTTCGGGGCACCCGGCATCGCTTCCCAAGTAAAGGCCACGTGTGTTTAACTAAATTTGCTAGTGTTCAAAATATTTACTTCGCTTTTGAATTTTGATTTAGAGATGTTATTTTGTTTATGGTTTCCGTAATTCGTCCTAGTGGTGCCAAAGGAGAAACATCAAAAGAACATAAAAAATTTAAGGTCTGTTCTTAACATGCACAATTTCGGTCCGAGCACGATATTTTAAAACGGCCGTCTGTTGCTAAAAATAAAACAGGTTTAGTGATATATATAGAATATTGAATATATGCTGGCTGCATTCCCCAAAAACAAGGACAGACTGTCAGAGATTGAATTGTGTTACCGGATTTCCTCCTCGGAGATTAACGCAGCTCAACGAAAACCCTGTCTATGGCAACAAAGAGTATTATGACACTTGTGTACTTTTCTTAACGTAAAACGAAACCTCGTACTCAGATTTATCATAGAGTGTTAATGAAGTTAATAATTTCTTCTTTATGTATCACGTTTGCTCAAGCCTACCTTTATCAATTGATTAACGCATGGGAAAGTTAATTCCTTTTTCACAACTGTAAACAAATGTCATTAACATTAGCGATAATGCTGAAATGAAAGCGGTAAAAACGTCAGAGACATTTGACAAATATAATCAAAACTGTGGCCAAGCACTGGAAGTCATGAGCGATACCCAATAGCATTTTTGAAATACGCAATACAAGCTGTGTTGACATAACCAAGTGATGCTTTGACATTGCTACAAAATGGACTTCTTTCTGAAATATGGTAAACAGTGGTTAAAAGGCATCTAATATTAATAACCTAGATTCATAAAATTAAGTTGGATCTGAAAAAAGGCTAATCACAATGCTAGAAAATATCTAATTCAGACACTTAGTGAACAAAATATTCCACCAAATTAAATTATTAAAATCACTGAAAATTTTAATCTACCGATTGTAAAATATTGCTGCGTTCACTTCCGTTCAGTTTAAGAACATGTATGACAATTTTTGGTGGACATATTTATGTCGGAAAGGTTAACATTTATCTAAATCCAAAAGGCGATGCTTTGAATTAACCATACAAAAAGGTCATATATAGAGATATTCTTTATGTGCCTCTTTATTAAGACGACATTTCAGTGTGGAAGTATTAATTGATGTCAAACATTAACATATAGATTCATATTCAATTAAAAATCCCACAGCAAAGTAAAAATTTGAACCTTTCAAATCAAGTTTAACATTGAAACTACCACCAGAAAGCGAGACCTATTGCTGAGAAAAGGCATGTGCACTTCATTTGACTAGTTTCAACCGTCCCATGTGAAAAAATAATTGAAAATGAAAGGAACATGTAACTATTTGACGTCAAATATATCAAAGATAATTTTGGAAACAGCAAAATTAAAGTACATGATTTGACCATTTATGATGTTTTGCTTATTAAAATAAAATTTATTATCTGTCTGTAGAGAAAAAAATAAACATGTTTGAGAGTTATGTTGGTCTTTTCCCCTTTCTTGATAGGATGTTATTCAAAAGAACCAAATAAAGATATAGGAAGGGTATTTAGTTTTACCAAAGTTTATTACAAAAAATTATGAAAAAAACATTTAGTCTGGTTTTTTCAATTAAAAAGAATATAAAACAGAAAAAGCACTTGTCCATTTTGAAATAGCAATCACAAAAGGATGTTAAAACATTACAACTTTTGGACCCCATGACCAATATCAAACAAAATACATTGCCACATCCTGTTATAAGTTATTAATCTATATCATAATTCATTTATAGTTCATGCAAAGTAACCGTTAATAACTATCTAGATTGAATGGTAGACGGAAATAATATACTCGTTTTCAGTTGTTAAGCTTGCTACAGCTATCTCTAGAATTCCGGTGAACTAAGGACAAAAAACAGAATAAAAAAAAAAGAAAAAAAAAAAAAAAAAAACACGAGAGAGCTTGACCGTTGATTCAGAAATGTGAAGCGAATAAACTTTGTTTCCAATTGTAGTTAGATTGTTAAGAGATGACTCAATCGTCGTGCGAGTTTTACATCTAATGACTTACAGAATTAAATTCAGCATTTTGAAAAAGAAATCATTTTACCAGCCATGTACCCATCTAGTATGTATTTGTTATCCATACAGATTTCATGCACATATACACTGCCTTCCATGAATTACCATACATGTTTCAAACTGGTCATATAAGTATTATAACACACTCAAAACCTTCACAAACTTGAATTGTTGATAACATCATTATGCTAAAGCTGAGTCTCTTTCAGCTAAAGTTGTGTTTTTTCTTTAAATATAATGTAATTTTGTAAAGTTATTAGGGGTTGCAGTGTATTTATTGCACCAAGATTGTGAAGACATTGTGTCAGATTCTATTACGGTAAACACCCACCGAAATTGAATTGTGTCTCATAGAAGGTAATATTTAGCATGGGTGGAGTACAAAACGTGATTTGTAACAAAGGGCAATCTCATGTAAGTATTTAAATATTGATTTGCACATGTCACATTAAAAATCTACAGAAATGTTTTCTTTTTTTGCTTTCTCAGACGTTGGGTAAATTAACAGTAGAATTTTTTCGGTAAGAGGAGGAAACACTTGTGAAATCTTACGGTTTTCATTTCTGACGAAGGAGGAAGCACAGCGTAAAAATATTTTATTGTAAAACTTTAAGAGTCGAATATGAACGATAGGTAGTTTTATAATGAGTAGTCTCAATAATTCTTTTTCTGTCGCTCCATCATTTTGACCGGTTATACGATTTTGTTTTCTATTGTATGTATATTGCAAGGCTAGGGTTATCAAGGACCTCAAAATGCCTTATGGCCGTCATCACAGTATTGTTTATAAGTTTGCTGTCCAGGATTGCCCTGGGTATATTTGACGTCCCATAGTTCTTGTTCTTTTGACACAAATTTGGTTACACACGTTGCTGGTGTAACTAGCTAACCAGGAGGTGCTTACCCTTTTAGAGCACTCGGCCTCACTTCCCTGGTGAAAGTTCACATGTATAACCTGACTTGTTAGTTAAAAAGGTATTACTTTGCTTCTGAATTGTGACATGGATTAGTATGTTTGTTTTTGATTTAGTGTTTTGGTCCTAATTTTTGTAAATTAGAATTTGTTTTGTTCCATTCCTTCACTGTAACATGTTTTACGGGTTCATTTTCTATCACCAAGAACATGCTGTTTTTTTTAGATACAGCGTTAATAAGTCCATTAAATACAATTTAGAGTTATTAAGCACATCGCGGGTTATTTGGTATTATATGTAAAGGTCTAATCCGTTTATAAAATGCGACAAGGTTTCGAATTTAAATATGACGTGTGAGGTATTAAACGAGATATTAAAGGTTTATAGAATGCATTCTTTTATAAATATTGTTAATTTTATATTCTTTTTGTATAATGAATAATTACTAGTAAATATTAACTATTAATGCTTTTGAGAAGTTATTTGTAATATAAACACGCATTTCTCTTGGGCACATTAGTAAAATAATCTTTTATTTTCATATATTTAAATTATATTACGTAAATTGATTTTTAAGTGTAAAGGTATTTTATTTAAAAACGGCCTTGTGATAATGCCATAGGTCAGCTTGGTTTAAATTACAAAATGATGACTTTATGAAATGATCTTAGATAATAATTTATATTAGTTAAAGGGTAAAGTGTAACAATGCCGAAATAAAGCTAAAGAATTACGCTGTTTTTCAAGGGTAGGATATCAATGAATATATTTTTTTCTCCCATGACAAGTCATGTAAAATAAAAATGGTCCATTAAAGATACTCATGGGGGATATTTCTATTCTCTATGAGTCGTGCGTGCAAATTAGCACTGGAACTACCTTTGGTGGCGTCATAATCAAAAGACAATCGCGTGACGTCATCATGTGGAGAATATGATATTATTTTGCGGAAAAAAAGGACACCCAAGTCTTCAAAATTTACAAATTTTGAGTGTGTTTTAAATGTTCATTCTGAGAATTTACAATAAATAACTTTGTTTTGTAGTTTGTGTCAAGGATTGCCTTGGATATACTTGACGTCTCATAGTTCCATGTTCCTTTCACACAATTTTGATTACACACGTGGCGGGTGTAGCTAGCTAAACAGGAGGTGCTTACCCTTCCGGAGCACCCGGCCTCACTTTCCTGGTGGAAGTTCACGTGCCTAATCTAACTTGTCAGTTCCAAAGTTTTTACTTTGCTTCTGGATTGTGATTTAGACATGGATTAGTATCTTGGTTTTTGATTATAAATGTTGTATAAACCAAAATCAGGTACATTCTGTCCCATGGTGATATTTATTTTAAAGTAGAATGTTAAATAACAAAGTTAAATTTTTCCATTATGTCTATGTAAATTGAAATCGAAGCCAAATATTGACATTAAAATGACAGAATAACAATCAATTATGAGATTATCCATGTAGCATAGGATAGGGAAATTTTATCCTCGGGGTTGGACATTTCTGACTCAAATGTTCAACACCTCGGTTGAGATTTCCCTATCCTATATGGATACTCTGGATTCTAGGTTTACATCAAGCTACGTATCTGTTTTTTAAATTTTACAATTTCTGATTATAAAACATTGTATTTTATTCCGCTAAAAGTAAGCTTGAAAAATCAATACACATGAAAGTTGTTACATAGAAAGGCTTCAAACATTATTGTTTTAAAATGTTTTGTTGTTTTGTAATTTTTTCAGCCGTTCTTCTGGTAAAAAGAATCATAAAAATATCAATTATGTTTCAAAGGAAATATATTTGTATCGATAAATAAAAATTAGTTAATATTAACTGTTGACATCAACTTGATTTATCGTAAAAAATTTTGCTTTACAAATACTTTATGTACCAGTTAAATTGGAAAATGGTGTTTAACGTCCTATTAAAGAATATTCACTTAAACCGAGACGTCGCAAAATATGGACGAAAGTGCAAAACATGTGCCATAGGATTTCACTGGTTGCATTATACAGCGGGATTCTTTATTGTGTCACGCCTACTGTGACACGAGATTTTGTTAATTTTAAGTTCCAATCCGAAAGAACCGTGAATTTCAGTGGGTAATACCTTTTAAATGTCATATTAAAAAGACATTTAATATCACAGAACGACATAGGGACACTGTTGATAAAAACAAGAAAAACATAAAATTGTCTATCATTTCGATCAGTCATTTCTGTTATTTTACGTTTTACATTTCACATTTTATAGAAGGAAATAACAAATAAAACATGATTATAAATTATGTAAAATTAAAAAAAAGGAAAAGTCATGAAGAAGTACATGGACATGACACAAGCAACGCAATTAAGAAAACGAGGTAATGAATTGTAAATTGTACAATAATAGTTACAAAAATTTGAAATTCCTCAAAAACTTAGGTAAACTCCATTATGCAAATTATTTCCTTAGCTAAAGTTGGTAAAATATATTTTGGTTCTTTCAGTTTTTTTCAACATCTTGGAAAAAATGGTTTCATAATTTTGGTCCAAGCACTACTAATGAGGAATTGTATTCCAAAACGACCGTCTAGTGTTGTAAAATTAAAACTGGTATAATATGTTATTACAACCACACTAGAAAAAAGCATATACCTATTGAGACACTGATTATAAAATTGACAGTAGTAGTCCAGAACGTTTTAAGTGATGAAGTTATACGTTAAAGGGCCTTCAAGCAGCTCACTTATTTTACAAACAGGGATCACTACACATAATACAAAATTAACAAGATGTTAAGAGAACACTACCCCCAGCAATAGTGAACATGAGTGGACTCAATAAAGCGCGACATATGTTTTATTGACCATTGGTTGTAAAATAAGAGGGGTGGTTGAGCTATTAAATCAATCGATTCTATGTTAAAAATTCTAACGAAATTGGTTCATAAACAAGGCTGTAATGACCATTCATGGGTTATTGCTATTTATAGTAACAGTAGCAATATTGGATACACTATATGTCGCAAACTAAAAATATAACAAAAAACGGTTAAATATGTTTAACAACCTGAGTTCTATTATTTTTTATGTTTAGAATTTCAACAAAATCGGTACACAATCAAAAACAAACATACTAATCCAAATAAGACTGTAATCGCCATTTATAGCTATAGGTTTTAGCTGTTTATAGAAACAGCGGCCATTGTAAATTCATTTAATCTTATAAACTAACATTTGTACAAAAAGACTTGTTAAATATGTTTTATAACCCTAGCTCTATTTTCTATTTTTACAAAATCGGTACATAAGGTTGTAATGACCATTTATAGGTTTTTTGTTTGTCATTTTATATATGCTATAAGGCTATCAAGCAATCTCATCGGATGTACGATTTTCTTTCAAATGCAAGGAAACAAAACACACACACACACACCCCACACCCACCCACGCACACACACACACACACACACACACACACACACACATATAGCGTTATATCTATATCTCCCTCATCACTGGTTGCGGGGGATAACAAGCGAAATTGTACACTCGATATTCAGCTGTCAAAAACTCTTTGCTAAAAGTTTTAATTAAAATTAAATCAGAACATTTTTTTTCATTTGTCCTTCGTTTAAATGCCAAATATTGAGAATATACAAAACAAATTTAATATTGTAAAGAGAACCATCGGTATAAAATACTAACCCGATAATAATAATGATATAGAACTCGTAATTACTATCTTTGACATTTTGTCATATAATAGTTAAGTGAAGTAAAATGTTTATTTTACCTATGTCATCAGTTTTATTTCTTATAAGCAATTCCAACATTATTAGCCTGACATAAGCTGTTATAGCAAATTTCAACTGAAATTGTCTTGGTTAAATTAAATGTTAAATGTATAACAAGATTCGCACCTGTGGGTAAGTCGGTTAATAAATTAATGACATTTCTTCTGAAGATTTAAACTTTTTTCCTGTATTAAACCTTTTTTCTTTACCAACATTTTAAGCAACTTACTGTACAACGGTAATTTATAACAGTGGTACAACAACGTCTTTGATAGACCCATGTTTTACCTTTATTTGATTCAATTCGCGTTTCCTCTAAATTCTGGCTGAGGCTATTGACCTTATTTTAATGATAAAACTTGAAATTTATAATACCGTAAATAACCTGTTATAAGCACTGTTTATATACACGGGCTAACGGAACCGTCAAAATTGTTAATTTATTAACAACATTAACCAGTGTTACATGTAAACAAACTAATTTATGTTCAATCACAATCGCACTGTAAAAACTGACAAATGAAATAAAGTTTAAGGATGAACTTCGATTGGGGAAATGATGTCCAGTGTTCGGGAAGGTCAAATATTTCCTGTTTAAGTTGCTAGATTCGCCACGTGTGTGATCAAAATTGAGAGTTAAAGGAACATTTTTGAACAAAATTTAAATAAAAATAAGTTTTGATATTAAAATAATTAAATGCTCTTGTAAATTTAACAAAATCTGATGTTAGTGATAGTTTCCTTACATATTATACCAGTTTTATTTTACCGCACTAGACAGAATACAATTCCTCATCAGTAGTGCTTGGACCAAAATTTAGAAACCAAAATTGTTTTCAAGATGTTGAAAGGATTACCAAAGGAACAAAATATATTTGACCAAATTTAGCTAAGGAAATACTTTGCACGAGGGAGTATACCTTAGTTTTTGAGAACTATCAAATTTTAACTTGCATCAAATTTAGACAATAGTATATTTCCGACAATAATACATAATTATTGACTACTTAGTTTGTGATATCATAAGGGCACCAGTTTATTTGTACTATTTGTTCTTTTGGAATGCAATGTAAAACATATGTACTAATAGTAATTTTATAGCGATCATCATAATACTGTTGATAAGTGTTATCTCTCTATATCTAAAATACATTTGAGATATCAAGCTTACCAAGGTGCTTAAAAACATTTTGACCGTTATCTGAATATTGTTGACAAGTATGATGTTTCTGTATCAAAATTTAACCTGGATGTATGTGACGTCAAATAATTCCAAGATATAACTTGTTTGCAGTCTATTATACGGAGGCGTTCAGACAAGATATATATATATTTTTTGAGGTCCTATAGTTCCAATACCTTTCATTCTCAATTTTGAATACTCACGTAGCGGTTGTGGCTAGCTTACCTTTTCGGAAGCATTCGACCTCACTTGCTTTCGGAAATTCAGGTATTAAACCGAATTTGCCAGCTTCAACGTTGGCATAGATTGCTGTATATGTTTTTTATTACGTTTACGTTACTGCACAGCTAGGATACGTCTAGTTGCTGGTTATATGTACATTTTGTCGCATTGAAGAAAGTGACTGGATATCTCTTATCAAACCACAGATGGTAAATAACACCTTCTTCGTAACTTTTGGTTGTGTTCTCTTTTACTACCAAAGGGAGTTAACTGCGTGTTTCAACAATTTTAGCTTTTACGCTGTAAAAAGGCAATAATGGTTAAAAATATTATTTGTGGCTCAACTGACCCTTTTGTTGTGTAATCGTTTTGAAAATAGCACTAAATAAAAGTCTGTTTTCAATAACCGGTGATCTTTAGAATTATAAACTTTTTTAGAACAAATTTTCCGAATTTTATATAATACTGTTTTAACACTATTTACATGTCATAATATGTTTTGTCATAACAAATGGAAATATTTAATCTCGAATTTTTCACAATTTGTACCTAACGATAAACAGGTCAGTCATGAATTTGCAAGTTCAAGATTGATTTTGTCAATAAACGTATTCGTAAAAGCAACAGGATCGCCCATTTCTTTATTACTACACTTTATTTAACTTTATATTAATAATAAATAAGGTAAAAGTGACACTTGCTGCGTTAGATGTAGAGTAAGTATACAATTTTAGCTACAAAAGCTAGAAATACGCAAAAATATTATGAAAGGCTATTTAAGTGTCGTCCTTAAACGTTGCACAACGTGTTTATGGGGTAATAATTTGCCTTTTTGCACCGATTCCTTACGAACTGCTTCATATTTAAACATTCATATCAATAACGACCCCCGCCCACAAAAAAACTCTATTTCAAGATATATGACAAATGTGTTTATTTCAATTTTCCATTTGTCAACTTAACTTTTTCTATGCTGCAATATTCACAGCAGTTCACGTGTTTAATGCAACTTGGCAATTTCAACGTTTTTACTTTACTTTATGATTTGGATGTGGATCAGTGTGTTTTGTTATTGATTTGGATGATAATTTTTCCACAAATAAATAAGATTATAAAATACTACTTAGCGTTTGTACAAACTGATGCAGTGTCAAAGTAAATTCCAAATGTTTTATATGAAAATCTGTAATACCTGCTTTTTCTGCTTATGATGTGTTTGTTCCACAATTAATGCGTTATGGTAAAATGATTCCCCTTCGAGATCTTAATACAACGAAGCAAGCTTCTTATAAATAAATTATTGACCCATGTACTACAAGCCTAGGTTTATCAGGGCCCTCATCACAATATTGTTGATAAGTATCATGTCTTGATCTTCGTCCTGAATTACTCTGAATATATTTGACGTCCCAAAGTTCCATGTTTCTTTCATTATCAATTTTGATTACACGCGCGGCGGGTGAAGCTAACTTTACAGGAACCTTTCCTGAATACCAGGCCTCACTTCCCTGTTGGAAATTTACGAGTTGCCTCCACGTTCCCAGGTAGTTTATTCTTGGGGTATCAAATGCCTTTGTTTGATGATACTTTCCGTTTGTAAATTAAACATTTTTCTCATCGAATATGAAAGTTCCTCTAATGGTTGTGGAATTTTTTAAGGATTATCAAACACGCAATTGCGTCCTTCCAGTGGATTTGCATTGAAGCAAAGACAACATTTGGGACGAAGTACACAACTACGTCATCTAGTATATGCAGAATGCAACTATCGCGAATTATTGAGTTTGTCGTGCATAGGTTTGGCATTCATATTAACTATGTTAATACACCCTATCACCTGCTTCTCCTGCTTATGGTGTATTTGTTTCCCAATTAATACGCTATGGTAGAGCTTGTTCCCACTACGGGGACTTTGTACAACGAAGTAGGCTGCTTGCAAATAAATTGTTGACTCAGGGATATTGCAAGCCTAGGCTTATCAAGGCCCTCAAAAAGTTTTATGGCCGTCATCACAGTATTGTTGATAAGTTTGATGTCTCTGTGTCCAGGATTGCCTTGGATATATTTGACGTCTCATAGTTCCATGTTCCTTTCACACAATTTTGATTACACACGTGACGGGTGTAGCTAGCTAAACAGGAGGTGCTTACCCTTCCGGAGCACCCGGCCTCACTTCCCTGGTGGAAGTTCACGTGTCTAACCTAACTTGTCAGTTCCAAAGTTTTTACTTTGCTTCTGGATTGTGATTCGGAAATGGATAAGTATGTTTGTTTTTGATTAATGTTAATGGTAAAATTCCAAAAAAATTTAATAAAGGGAAATCAATTTTTGAGGCGTTTTTTATTATGTGGGTTCTATAGAAAGTGGATATTACTCTTGCAAAACAAGCAAAAACAAACACACCAATCCATGTCCGAATCAAAATCCAGAAGCAAAGTAAAAAGTTTGGAACTGACAAATTAGGTTAGACGCGTGAACTTCCACCAGGGAAGCGAGGCCGGGTCCTCCTCTGGAAGGGTGAGCACCTCCTGGTTAGCTAGGTACACCCGCCGCAAGTGAGATTTTACTCCCATTATCATTATTATTTATGTGTTGTGCTGTATGAACAATATCTATAGTAAAACTACTGGAATTAATCAATTATTTTAACCTTTTAAGCTCATTTAAATGATCAGCCAATTTTAATTCAGTTGCATTTTATTTTTAGTCTGTCACAGTTTAATATTTCTAGTAAATAAGAATTAATGACAGAATATTCAGAGTATAAAAACAATTAACCTGAGATACACTTATATAATTTTTGTGCATATGAAAATATATCTAAGGCTAAATATTCAACAAAATAATTTAATGTTTTACATTGCATATACATATTGCATTCAGAATTGTCTTAAAATATTTATTTTTAGTCTATGTATAAATTTTCATCTTATTTCTCGACTGTTCTTCATATCGTAGCAAAAACAAATGAATGTACTTAGTTTTTTATATTTCTGCCCACAGTACAGAGTTATCTCTCTTTGCTATGATAACTGCTATTGACAACTTAAACTGGCAAAAAGTCAAAATGCACTGAATTGAAATTGTTAAAATTTTCATAGTGAATCATAACACCTTTCCTGAAAACAATCATATTAAAGTATTTTCTGTTGCAATTCCTTTGAGGTTTAACCTTATTTTTTTATAGAATGACTGATTTGCTGTTTTGTCTATTCTTTGTGTGTGGTTAGGACAGACGCCTAATTTAGACAAACTCCCGACTTTCGACAGACAAAAGATCTGAATTAAAGACAAACACATATTGATACCAGTGATAACAATTTCTCAAATTGGGTGAAATTTGGATCTGATAACAAAGCTGCCATCCTGGCGGGTCTGATTTCCGAGAGGATATTGAGAACAGTGGCGTCAAAAATACTAATCCATGTCCGAATCACAATCTAGAAGCAAAGTAAAAACTTTGGAACAGACAAGTTAGTTAGACGTCGGATTGTTTATTTAAAACAGTGATGCCGGGGTTGTTGTTTATTGTTGTACCGACTTACCCAATAAAAGCAACCTGTACATAGTCAATAGTCATCATGATTTATAATGAACTAACTAAGTGACAGCGGATACAAAGACAAATTGCGTATAAAAAGTGTTAAAATTAATTATGATAAAGAGATTAAAAATTGACGTGTGGCGTTTCGCACAATCCATGACGCACATAGTTAATACCGATCGAAGTTCGCGTGCTCTTAAATCAGGTTGCCAACAATAGTATTTTAGCTGTAAACAATTTTACAATTTGTTAGACGTTAGATTGTCGAAATAAAATCGAATTGCCACAAAGTTTCAGTATATTTTCTCAAATTTGCACCAATGCTACCAAAACAGCATGGAAATAACAGTTCTTTTCAACTTACTCACGTCATGTAATATTAAGCATTAAATATATGTTGTGTACCGTAAAAAGAAAGAACGGAATACCGTTTATCTGCAAGGGCAGTAATATGTTCCCGACTTCCTTGATTGCACTCGAGGTATACAGTTCTGCGGGAATCATATGCATTCCTCCCACATCAGACAATAAAATTCCATGTTTTAATAGGATACGCGATGAAATTCTTTTTTTTCCAAACCTCGGCAAATCTCAGTCTGGAAAATCTAGAATTTCATTCCTCAGGTTGAGATATTATGCCCTCACAACAACTAATAGTCTTTGTAAAAACAATATATAATGACGTAATACAGTTGTGTAATACATAATTAAAATGGTAACTAGGATATCATTTCAAGTATCTGAAATAATAATATTAGTTATATAGGTATCTAGTTTTTTTTCTACACAGTGATTGACTATATAAACATCGCAAGTTTTTTTTTACTCCCTCGTCGTGGTGGGAGCACATACGGCCTTGACCGAGGACTCCCATCTCTGCCTGTCTGCTGACATTTTCTGTAACATGTCCCACGTCCATCCTTGTTCTTTCATCTCTTTTTCGACTGATCTTCTCCAAGTCTCCTTCGGTCGTCCTCTGCTTCTTTTACCAGGTGGTGTCCATCTAATTGCAACTGTTGGTATATCTGATGTTCCCATCCTTAAAATTTTACCAATTAACCTCGATCTTCTCTCTCTGATTTTTTCTGAGATTGGGACTGTTTCGGTTCTTTCATAAAGTTCTTCATTTGTTATTTTGTTGGGCCAAAATATTTTCAGCATTCTGCGTAGATATTTTTTCTGAAAGGTGTCAAGTTTGTGTACATTTTTTTTTAACTACCTATTTATGGAGTAATGGACTTCCTAGAAAAGATGAAAATATTGGCTGTTGTCTAATGCGTATCATCCATAGATAATCTGCTTTCATTTTATATTGGCATTGTCACATAAGATCTGGATGAGTTTGGTAAAAAGACCCTTCGAAATAGAAGTGCGGTTTTTACGTTTTCGACTTTAATATTAAAGTGAAAAGAATTTATTACTTTAGACGCAATGCATTAGTTATGAGCTAACAACATTGACCTGGCCTCTTGACCTTTCATTAGGAATATCCATCTAATACATGGGCTGTGTTGGGCTTTGCATTTAGTACAAAAACAATGCATTTCGAATGTTATATAGACGTATTAACACTAGTGTTCCCTGATGCATAAATTATATTTCAATTACAGGTCAAACGGACAGGTCGTCACTGCTGTTTTGCCTATATACATTTAAAACAGAAATTGATTCAATGTAAATGTGTTGTTAAATCTCTTTGGTTGGATTAAAAAAGGAGAAAATCTCAAATTTTGAGTTCACCTTACTAAAAGCAAATCTTACAATATTCTTGATGTAATATATTTTAAGAACAGCATGTCTGTAAACCCGAGACATCATGTACAAATGATAAAATTGTAAAGCATGCATGTACCAAGCCTTGAAGTACAACTTGACAATATACCAATTAATGAATAGAACGTTGATTACTAATTAGTGCTTATCAATAATGATATTTCAATTAAACGATGTGCAACCAGACGTGTAGGCAAATTACATATTATACCAGCTTTACTTTTACAGCACTAGACGGCCGTTTCGGAATACAATTTCTTATCAGTTTTGCTTGGATCAAAATTGTGAAACCAATTTTATTTCAAGATGTTGAAAGAACCAAAACTTATTTTGCCAAATAGAGAATATACTTTAGTCTTTGAAGAAATACAAATTTTAACTAGCAGCAAATTTAGTCAATAGTATATTTCTCACAATAATACAACTACGTGTTTTCTGTCAGCGCTAGTTTAAATACTAGGATTAATGGATTATTGGTTGATCCATTGGATTTGATACCAATTAAGGGTTAGAGTATAATCTAGAGTTAACTAGCAAGGCTGCATTATAATTAATATAAATGTACGCATGAATGATTAAAATGTGTGATGCTGCGAAGATCTATTTCTAGAATGGCTGACAAAGTATTATTGTTTAAAAGGTCATAAGGTCACATATACGCCCACAACACAAACAAAGTAATTTCCTTTGGGGTTAAAGCGATACTCCCACTACTGGCTTATTGTCTCTTTATCGATACATAGTGGAGCCGTTTTATTACTTTCCAGCATCTAACGACTTTGCGAATATTTTTGTAGTTATTATATGATGATTTCCCTGAACGGGATATATTCCCCTGTCAATAAACCCAGAGAACCAAAAATATCTCAAAGCGCATACAAAATCATGCAAGCATATGATAAGGTAGTAATATATATATATATATATATATATATATATATATATATATATATATATATATATATATATATATCCTTGCTTTGGTTTTGTTTCTGTAATGGGCGTGGCTAATATGTGTGATTTGCATCAAAGATAACGTTTTACAGTAATTACAAATAACAGATTGTCTAGTTGATTGCATGCAAAACAACACAAAGTTGCGTTTTTGCAAAGATTAAATCTAGTCATATCGAAAACGCGTGTTTATGGTTATTTTATTGCGTTGATGTATGTACATCATAGTTTCTGTGAACCAAGTCGCGATAGTTTTGTTGAAATATTGCATATCAGTTTTTGGCTAGTTTCGTGGTAATGTTATATAATATTTCTGTTTATGTAAATGTCTTTAATAATAATGATATAGATAATTTTGGGTATATTCACAGTCTTCGTGTAAATAACATTGACGATAAACAAATTTTAACGTCTTCCGGCTGAATGGCAGTTATAGCAGATCATAATGCCTCGGTTATGAAATACAGATGCATGGCAGTATGCCATCTAACCTTGGGAAATGTTGTGGCATATAATTATGCATTAGTTACTTTTGCAGAGGGCACTATCAAGATTGCGGCTCGGGCCATATCAAAATGTTGGTCCGAATACTTGCCCTCGGGCAGTCTGTAAATCTTGATAGTGTCCTCTACATAAGTAACTAAAGCTTATATTGCATTGAACAAACAAAATTGCATATACATGTACTTAACATGAAGAGACATACAAACATTGATAGACCCAATTTCTATATCCCTTCCAAGTTGCAAACTTCGTTAGAGTGGGGAATAAAAGCAAAACATAAATATCTCAACAATAAATTTAATGTTCAGTTTCTTTTTAAATGCAACAACAGAAATCTATATAAATATTAAATACAATATCCAATGTATAGTTATGACTGTCATTTTAAGTAAAAGTTAAATACACCACCAGAGACATTGGATACACTAATATTTGGTATCACAGTGTTCCTTGATTCAGACAAATAACTGTTATTTACATTTACTTCAGAAGAAATATCATTTAAAATTTTATCTAGGAAATCTTCATCTGCTACATGTAACTTTAATTCTCGACCCTGGGTACAGGTACTGTATGAAGAGCGCTTTACTGACTGGTTTTCAAACTGTATCACAGATTTATTTTCATTTCCTATCAATGCATTTGAAAAGGCTTCAGGAATTTCACGTTTCTGGGGAGAGAAGTGTCTCTTGTGTAACTATCCACACTATGAACACATTTATGCTTAGAAATGCTTTTAATTTGGCGTGGATCACATCCAGCATCACTCAACTCTGTAATGGAGGTTGCACGAATCGAGTGATTTGTGTATACCTGGGACAAATCTGCTGCCTTTGAAATGCTAACCATTAACTGACTAAGTGTGTTTTGCCTAATGGACGGGCATCAAACCAAATATCATCAGATGGACAGAAATTATCTTTTGGTCGTTGAAAAAGTGAATCATTTTTTGGATTCAGCTTTTGTAGATAAAACTGAAATGATTTAACAGGACGAGATTCATTGTCTTTGACCTCAAAAATTAAACCACCAGAAGTGTCCTCCTGATCATTTCTGTGTTTTTTTGTTACCCCAGAACCACTTCTACTAATATACTTGTTGCCGCTACCATCAGTATTTACTATATATGAAGTCTTAGTCAATTCACGTAGACATTCACGTCCTCGGCGACAACAATACATCATAATATCAAACCAGACTTTTCTCATTAAAATCACAGAATTTGTTTTCCATTCAGAAAGATACTTGTTGAGCCGGGCTATATCTTCCCTGTGTATTACTGGCTTGTGTTCAGTATTACCGTTACCACATCTCTTTAAATCCACACATACTGCATCAAACATGGAATTACTAGCACTAAAATCTTCTCCACCGACTATATTGAAATTTCTTTTGAGGGGTGGTTCATTATAATATCTGAAAATATATAAAACAAAAAAAGATTTAATAAACTTGAATTAATAAGAAACGTACCATTCCCTGTTTAAAGTCATTATTCACGTCTTTTTTCGTAAACAAATCCGACAAAATTAAAAGTGGCGAATATTGAAATCTGAGCAAAACAACCGGGGGTGGCGCATCATTATTTAAATGCAAATTACGATAGAAGGGACATGTTTCTACAATGTAGGTCCCACATATAGACCTATTACATAGTCTGTCAGGGCTCTAGACTTTTTGGACTCAAGTATTCGTAGTCGAAGAAAAATCGTGATATTGCAGTAGAACAGGAGAGAATTCTTATTTACTTGCCATTGACACGTACATTTTAATACATACCTCTGTAAACCACTCCTAATCAAAAACAAACATACTAATCCATAATTGATTTTAGGCTGCTGACTAAATATTTTTCACCATTGCGATTTTGTGCCTTCACATAGAACGCTTCCAATAACTGATCCAATATAGGAGCTGGTTGTGTGTCAACAACTAAATCGTTGACATACCATTTTCTCTCTTTACAATATTCGTGGAAAATGTTGATTGCATACTTGGTTGCCGCCCTACGCTTTAGTGTTCTTTGAACTTTTTCCCATTAACAATTTTTCCTTGTAGATCTCAGATAAACGGCAAATCTGGAGCCGGAGGGTGTTGACATTCTGTTTTTTTTTGTTGTCGTTTGCAACATAAAAATCCTTATCACGCAAGCGTTCTGATTTTCAAGGGACACAACTCATAACGTTCAATACTGAATATGGACCGCTCGGTAGTGTATTGACCGGTGCATTAACCGTGTATGGACCGTTCGGTCTTGTACACTATTATTTTTATTATTTTCTCAGCTTTCGACGAATCAAATTAATTGTTACAGATGTGATATGCAATAACATAGAATAAACAATGTTATCATATAAGTCATCAGCAATTTTCAGCTTGTTTCATGGTACTATTATCATAAAATAGTCATTAGCAATGTTCAGCTTATGTAAGGATCATATACATGATTTTGAACAAGAAGCTGAAAGATTGGGTAGTCTTCTTTTAAACTATCAAAAAGATAAATGTATTTGATTTTGAACGTCATCCAGGGAAATTACATACGTGGCGGTTGTAGCTGGCGAAACAGGAGGTGCTTACCCTTCCGGAGAACCTGGCCTCACTTCCCTGGTGAAAGTTCATGTGTATAACCTAACTTGTCAGTTCCAAAATTTTTACTTTGCTTCTGGATTGTGATTCGAATATAGATTAGTATGTTTGTTTTTGATTATTGAATAAAGCACAGTTACCTTAACATTCTAAATATTTAATATTGCCTTGTCATTAGAACCTTGCATTCAACGGTATAAATCATAACCGATGTACAAAAAAAAATCATGAAATCATCAATGACGAATGGTGTTATTCATTTTGCTTTTCAAATAATCAACGGAGTTTGAAAAAATTAACGAATTCGAAGTATACAATAAAATAGATGGTTTTTGTTTAGTTATACTCATTTTATAGGCAAAAAATGTCCTCATAAACAAACAAAGTACGATGTTTTGTTTTTGTTGTTTTATCACAGTGCTGACCGCATTACCGAGAAAGCCCGTGGTCACCTACGCAGTATCGCGATTAAGGAAAATTGTAGGTTAGGCTGTAGGTTAGGTTGTTTTCTTGAACTTGTAATTTTGATATGGACACGTGCATATTAGCAACTACCAATGAAAGTCACCCCTATATTGTCAAAAGGAGATACCTATGTTGCCAGAATGAATAGTACGGTTATCATAGTCTTGATTGCACGATTAATCGCAATTTTTTTTTATATTTAAATTTCTTGAAAGGTCACTTTGTTAAGGCTAAGTTGTAGCATAATCATTATAGTATCACACACACACACACACACACACACACACACACACACACACACACTAAAACGTTGAATGTGTTGGTGCAATATTTATAGAATTAATTATTTTAAATCCCTAATAAACAGAACTCAGGTCTGTTTCCGTGACGTTAGCAGTGTGTTGTAATCAAAAACAAATATACCTGTAACCAGCCCACGTTTAAAATCATGATCCCCCCAAAAAAAGAGCAAAAACTTATTTAGTTGCATAGGTGAACTTTAGCCTGGGAAGTGAGCCCGGGTGGTGCTACGAAAGGTTAAACACCTCCTGTTTTTCTCGCTACACCCGTGACGTTTGTAATCAACCTTGAGAATGAAAGGAATCTTAAACTGTTGAATGTCAAAAATATCGAGGGTATTTTGGATACAGACACATCAACTTATGCACAATAATCTGATGACGGTCATAAAACTTTTTGAAGGCCTTGATAGTCTTAAGCTTGCAATATCCCCAAGTCATTAACATTAATTCGCAAGCAGCTTGGAGAGGCTAACCGGTGTAATTTGTAGATTTAGTTAATGACCACCATGTCATCGTTTAACAATTAAACCTAATTAGTCACAACTAACATTTACCAAGTCTTTTAGATCACGAAAATTCAATAATTAGAATCATCTGCTAGTAGGTACATGTCTTTAACTTGCACTTATGTTCAAAGGGTTAAAACTTCCAGAAGAAAAAGTCCTTCAGTAAGTCTGTCTAAAGTTTCCTACCTATTTTACCTCATAACAAAACGCATTTACCCTACGGGGCTTGTAAAAGGTGCAGAAGTATTCATAGTGTTAAAATGATATTTCATAACAATGTCTAAACATTATAAAACATTTTGGTGGTAACATTCTTTTATAAGTGTCATTTTTGTTGTAAGGTGTTTTCATTATACAACATATGTAAATGACAGAAAATAAACACAAAGTGATAAACTAGTGTTATAGCGTGTATGCCACATGATGATTTTGACTATCAATATATCCGGTGTCTAAAACGAACATTTTAATATAACCGTGCTTGCACTTATGGCAATGATGTCGCTTAAATTTAACATCATTTCTTCTAGCATATATAATGAACCTCTAGTCTTACGGAATTCATTAATTCTAAACTTGAGATGATACTATTTAAAAATGAAAAAAGGCATTTGTTTTGTTGAAAGCCACTTATATAGCTATTGCTAATAGCGTCTTTTTGGGTTCACACATATTCTTGTTAATATGTTAAACTAAATTTCATTACAAGTTGAAACGGTATTGTATTTTCAATAGCGATCATTACCTTTAATAACCTAGAAATCAGCAAAATAGACAGTAATAGCAGAAACAGTTCCATTAATTTTGATCTATTTGTAACCTCCAATGTTAATGATTAAGGCCTAAAAATGACTAAACCAAGCCATTTTGAACACTTTTGTGAAAATCAAAAACAAATATACCATATCCAAATCACAATCCAAAACTAAGTACAAACTTTGAAACTGAGAATTTATGTTGAATATGTGAACTTCCACCTTGGAAGTAAGTTCGGGTGCTCAATTGTAAGCATCTCGTTTCAGCCAGCTGCACCCGCCACGTGTGCAATAAAAATTGAGAGTGAAGGTAAGATGAAACTATGGGGCGTCAAACACGTGAAAGATAATTTAATGAGTAAGTAACAAAATAAAAAAAACTGTGTCAAATATAGCTTTTAGAATTTAATCTAAGCTAAAACAATCTTGCTTGAAAGACAGTGTAATAGGATAACATGCCTTAATACTTTCGAAGAAAGTTTGTTGGGCAGTAAGCTACATCGAATTAAATGGTTTTCAGGAATAAAATACTGTATTCCCAATTATTTTAAAATAAAAATTTAATTATTTTTTTGTTATGGAAGTATGAAAAATTAGACATTTTTTAACTGCATAACTCGCGAATTCATTTCTTTTTAATAACAATTCAACAATATTTCCGTAGCCAATACAAATCAGCATCGATACAGCTCATGAATTCACAAATCTCTAAACGTCTTCTATCATGGCCTCACTGTGACAATCCTTTTACTCAAAAATAGTAGAACAGCTATGACTATTCAAATTATTTGAAACAAATTAGAATTAAAAAAACTAATTGGAAGCAAGCTGCTTACAAAGAAATTGTTGACCAACAACTGTTACTAACTGTTCACTTGGCATTATTGACCTTTTTCTTCTGGCAATTTTGAAAATCATAACCTTAACCTTTCTTTAAATGAATGTATTGCTATATTTTTCAAATACTATCGTAAACTTATCTCAAAAGCTTAAGTGATACTCATTTAATAGTTACTTTAATAAGACACCCCCAACAATCGTAAATGCGCCTTGCTACAAAATCTAGATTAATCCCTAGAATGTAGATAAATTTTTATACAATTCTATGTATATGTATATGTGAAATTGTCCTTTTGTTACAGGGCGAGTAAACCCAGTGGCCCCAACCCTGACACTTGACCATCCCTATTTAGTGTCTAGGACAATAAAAAAAACCATACATTAGAAAAAAATAGAAATTGTTAACCAAGGATATTGCAAGCCTAGGCTTATCAGGATTCTAAAAACGTTTTATGGTCATCATCAGAGTATTGTCTCTGTGTCCAGGATTGCCCTGGGTATATTTGACGTTTCATTGGTGCATGTTCCTTGCACCCCAATTTGATTACACACGTGGCGGGTGTAGATAGCTCACGAGGGGATGCTTACCCTTCCATAGCATCCGGCCACACTTCCACCAGGGTGAGAGTGTCAAGCCTTCTGTTTGTGTAGGTTTTTTTCGGAGAAAGCAAGGACGCAAATTGCTTATAGATAAGGGTACACATCAATAATTCTTCAACTTGCACGAGCCGAGTCGTTACTAAAAACCCCTGTCTTGGCTCCATTCTGGCTTTATATATCATTTTATGCGACATAATACAATGTGGGTAGGTGATTATATTGGTAATTTTTTTACGAAAAGGCGGGGTTTTTTATGTACGTAGTTATGACGGAATATTTGACTATTTACGTAGATAAGTGCAGCTCAAGAACGAATTGATTTGGGCATAATTGGGTTGACCTTAATTGACTTAATAAACTAATAAAGTAACTATTTATCTGCTTTTTTAAAATAATAAAAATTGACGTAATGAAACTTCAAAATTCAACCAGACCTTTAAGCTACCCTTCATTGTAGCCTTTACAAACCTACGTAAATAATAAATTCTTCCGTCATCATTACGTCACACGAAAGACACCGCTATTTTGTCAAAATTTGTACTATTGAAAATACCCATCCAAAATACGTTTCGGTGTATTAAAGAAGTTATAATAAATGGATTACATTGAATTAGGATTTTTAGTAACTACTCAGCTCATGTAGATAAATTATTATTGATTTTTAACCGTTCCATTGAAAATCTATGAAACATATGCGTTGTTCCTTTCTCTACAGACGACTAAACGGACAGTAATATATCACTTTTTACTTGTTTCACTTTTAGGTTGAGCATGGATTGGTACTTTTTTGATTATGGTTTAGATATATAGTTCAAGATTTGTCTTGTCACTGGATGACGTCAGTAAGGGTGACTGATGGATAATTACTCTTCACACATGAAAGGGAATCCAGCTATTTTGCCGGTCCTAGATTCCACTGTCTCACACTGTTTGAGACAGATCACATGAATCATTTCCTGCATTAATTGGATTTCACTGACTTCAGCGATTCTTTGAAAAAAGAAGGCATTCCAGATGAGACGCGATCACTTGCCGATACTAAAAAATATGACGTCAGAATCATTTTACACAAGACCGTCAACAAAATTTAGTAACATCATTATCAGAAGGTACAGAAATGTTGCCTGTGCGTTGCCCTGATGTTATGATTGTTTAGCGTGATAAGCCCATCGTGACACGGGACCTCGTTTATTTTAAGTTACCATCGAAAAAAACGCGACTTTTATCTCATAAAACCGAGTGCTTGGCGAAATCACTACCCACTTTCAAATTTTGGGTCAGACTCGGCCAGGGATCGAAACCACGATCCCCCACTTACGCGCCAGAAAAAGAATCCTACACCAATAACAGTGTGAGACAGAGATGTATTTTTAACTCGGGTGAATATTTTCGGTGTGTGGTCAAAACTCGCTAAAGCTTATTCTGTACACGATAATATTTATCCTTGTTTCATTTATCTCAGTCTTACACTGTTACCAGTGTAAGATTATATTAGTCTAACTGTTATAAATAATAAGATATAAATTAAACCCGGGGTGTTAGGAAGCTCATATAACTTATCCTGTTTTAATTTCACAGCACTAGACGAGCGCCGCTTTGGAATACACTTCCTCATTAGTAATGCTCTGACTGAAATTGTACAAATCCAAGGTGTTGAAATTTGAAGATTGAAGGACCAAAATGTATATTACAAATCCATCTAAGGTATTACTTAAACAATTAAGCATAGCTTAGTATTTCAGGATTTCACGAAGCAGATAATTTTTTGTCACGAAAAAGTGAGATGATGGGTATTATTATTTTTGTTTTGTTTTGCACATAATGTGATATTATATAATCAAAAACAAAACTACTAATCCATTTCCGAATCACAATCCAGAAGCAAAGTAAAAACTGTGGAACCGACAAGTTAGGTTAGACACGTGAACTTCCACCAGGGAAGTGAGGCCGGGTGCTCCGGAAGGGTAAGCACCTCCTGTTTAGCTAGCTACACCAGCCACGTGTGTAATCAAAATTGTGTGAAAGGAACATGGAACTATGAGACGTCAAATATATCCAAGGCAATCCTGGACACAAAGACATCAAACTTATCAACAATACTGTGATGACGGCCATAAACCTTTTTGAGGGCCTTGATAAGCCTAGGCTTGCAATATCCCTGAGTCAACAATTTATTTGCAAGCAGCCTACTTTGTTGTACAAAGTCCCCGTAGTGGGCTAACAATACATATAATATTTTTAATAATCATATGATGATAGTATTTTCCTGACCGTTTCAGCATACACTAGCCCACATATCATGATAAAAATTACAAGCGGTACACGAAATACATGAATGCAATTGGAAACTCACAAAAACTGCGAAAATTGGCGTTATTAATACTTTTTGTTTTGCAATTTGTCACCAAAAAGTGAAATAAATAAACGAATTTTTATGCTTTAAATTAAAAATGTGATCCTTTTAGATAGTACTCACTTCATTAAATAATAATATGCTACGAAGAGCACGCGTATTCATGTTTAGTTTGTGACAATATAGAAATTTAAGATTGATAATTTGGACACAAATCAAGGTCGTACTCGTTTTACGTGCGTTTAATCGCGATTATTTTAAAACTTTAAGTTGCATGATCGCCGTTTAAAGGAGCGAAATGTAAAAACCATTAACGATAAACGTGAAATGCAGATATTTAAAACAAAACCTTGACAGGTTTACCTGGTGTTGTGGTTTTTTGAAAACGAGTGGGCGGATCTAACCCAGTTTTATCCAATCAAAACCCGTTTGATATTGACAAGGAATTTCAACGAAAAACATGAAATAATTAGCCATATTTAAAAATTTGTAGGTTGTAAGCGACGGATTGCAAATATAAACATTACATATGATGGTTTAGATCGAATAGCTCTCGCGCTTATTTGTCATAAACGGCGTTTTATTCAAATTAGCGCGAGAGCTATTCGATCTAAATTATCATAGTTCGATTACTAACAAAGTTTAATGATTCAATGTTCGAATTTTTATAAAGACTATGACTAAAAAGTGTCCAAAAAGAGAGAGCAAGGTTTATTTCTGCGTCACTAGTTTATGTTTATCGTCAAACATTGAACTTTTTGACCAGTGTGATATTTCTAAAATGTGTTATTGAATCTAAATCGAATAAAATAATTTTTAATTATTGTCTTGGTTTAATTTTAACTTTTAACTTTATTTTAAATCTTTTAATAATATAAGCCGTTCAAATACCGGTAGTCATGTAAAATTTAACTCAAAGCCGGATAAATATAAAACGAAAACATCAGCTACAGTTAATAGGAACAAGTTTTATGTTGATATCTGTTCAGATGGATATGTATAACGGTGATACGGAGATTTACTGGCAAATTCATTTTCCAGTTTTGTAATTCAAAGAGAGACAAACGTTATATCAACTGAATCTGACGATTGTGTTCTTATTACTGAAGATCCAAAAAGGTATTATATAAACCCTCTAGTATTATATATGTATAAGGTGTGTTCAGTTTCAGTAAAAAATTATGATCATTTGCCTTATTGTTTAACAAAAGGAATTTGTTATGTTTTTCACATAAGCACTGTACTGAGTAGAATTTGTGCACATCAATTGTACCAACACAATTGTCTCAATAACCGCCAGTATTTGTAGCATAATCTTGTACCCATAAATGTTTGAATCATTAAAACCAATTTGTTTTAGTTTTTTCAGAATTCCAAGAAGTGAAAATTCGCTCTCATGTTGCTGCTTGTTGCATTACCTTTTGAAAGTTTTCTTGCTTTTATTTAAACTAGAATAGTTTTGGTTGTAGCTAGTTGAATAGGGGTGCTTCCCCTTCTGGAAGTATCCAGCCTAACTTCACTGGTGGAAGTTCATGTGTCTAACCTAACTTGTCAGTTGCAAAGTTTTTACTTTGATTCCGGATTGTGAATCGGACAAGGAATAGTATGTTTGGATTTTAGCCTAACTACTTTAAACACAACGTTTAAGAAATTATCATGATTTTTATAACTTTTTTATACAGGCGCCAGAATATTTGACCAAGAACTGGTGTACAATTACTCCGTATCTGACAAGCAAAATGTCACCAAATCGATTAAAGTTGGGACTGTAATACTAAATTATATCATGGTATTACCTACTAACATTACCCCCAAGTAAGTTGTAATTAATGAATCAATTGTGATTTGTTCATGAACCGATATGTTTGATTATTTAATTTTTGTAAAATTAATTTAAGTATTTTTGTTAATATGTATAATACATCAATATGTTTTTGAAGTAATGAACTTTAAACAACAAAGCAGCCGCATACACATTAATTTATGACAAAGGAATATTGGAAACCTAGGCTTATAAAAACCCTGGGAAAGTTTTATGGTCGTCATCATAATATTGATGATGTTCATGATCTATCCCGGTTATCCTGGATTTATTCAACGTCGCACAATTCGATGTTCCTTCCGTTCTCAATTTTTATTATACACGTAGAGCAGGTAAATATATCCACACATGAGGTTACTACCTCTCCGGTGAACCAGACCTCATTTTTCTGGTTGAAAGTCACGTATTTACTTACCCTTTTAGGCAATTTTTAATTTTTTCGCTTTGCTCTTTGGATTGTGATATCAACATGGATAAGTATGTATGTGTTCTTCTATTACGATTCACACAACACGTATTCAGATTTGTTAATTGTCCTCATTAAAACGCCATTGAAGTAGGAACAGAAGTAATGTGATTATAAAAAGTGAGCATAGGAGGCTCGATGCGCTATTCCAGAGTAACTGTAGCCATGTGCAATGTAATGATATATAAATACATTGTAAAAACAAACATACTAATTCAGGTCCGTATGAATCACAATCCAGAAGCAAAGTAAAAACTTTGGAACTGACAAGTTAGGTTAGACACGTGAACTTCCACCAGGGAAGCGAGGCCGCGTGCTTTGGAAGGATAAGCATCTCCTGTTTAGCTACATCTACCAGCGACGTGTGTAATCAAAATTGTATGAAAGGAACATGGAACTATAGAACGTCAAATATATCCAGGGCAATCCTGGTCATAGAGACATCAAACTTATTAAAATACTGTGATAACGGCCATACAACTTTTTGAGGGTTTAGGGTTGCAATACTCCTGAGTCAACAATTTATATTTCAACATACATGTCATGACAATTTCTGAATTTTTAAAAAATAAGTAATCAATAAACGAGTAATATTTTACAAATTAACAGATAGTAATTATTTTAGTATTGTAAGCAGCGTTATTACTTTCTTTTATGATGTAAGAGAAATAATCCAGTCTCTTGATCAGCAAATGTTATAAAGGTTATTTCCCTTATAGTAATTTCGAAACCGCTGTCTACTGTTGATTTCATTGAAGAATTGAGGAAATTGCTTTTGATTTCCATATACGAACAATATTTGGTTCATAGGCAACGCACATCGTGCTATGATTTTTTTTCAACTTGTACAGTTTGTGCTTGTGTGTTTTGAAAAAAATCGCACGACAGGAGGAGCATATAAATGCTATTTTTAGACGTTTTGCATTTTGGTTTTATAGTCCTGATACAAATAAAACACTGTCGTTTACGTCATTCATGTCCAGTGCCTAAAACAGAACAACCAATAAATGACGCCATGTATTTTTTGCAGAAGCAGTGAGTGACGTCACTCTATCAATAGTAATTATGTCCATAAATTCCATTTTATAGAACATAAACATCACAAATTTAAACATAACTTATCAGAATAGTATATATTCTTGTTAAATGTTCTTGGTGGTATTGTGTAGTCTTATTCCTATAATGCGGATCAATTTTAAGCCTTCAAACGTGAACGTCTATCACTTGTTTACTTGGTTCGGAGATATCATTTATATCTTTTATTTATATGTTACTGTTATACAGTGTGTTCAATAATTTGGCAGCCATTTTGATTGTCATTTATCTGAATATAAATCAACAGAGTTACAAGGCTAGTAGAGTTGAAGTATTCACTTAGTGAATTATAGTTATGATTGTGGTTTCTTATTGTATGTGCCTTTTTAATGTGTCATGTGTGTCATTAGTGTGACCGGACAAGCTTTCAAAAACGTTTCTTCGTCACTTTATTGATGCTAGAGTATAAAAATCACCCGAAGTCTCCTCTTCTGTCTTCTATTTATCCATGACGGGGGAAAATAATCATATGCCATTCCATATTCATTCAAAATAATTTTTCCGCACAAACGTTAGAGGGTATCATGTAGTTAACCCCATTACATTTCAACTGAAATTATCTACAATCAGCTTGCTAAATCACCATTTGCTCTGTTTACATTTGAAAGACAGTCGTTCTGTCAGCCAAATTGTGATTAGTGTGCAGGCTCTCCGCTTATTACAATGAAAATGATTGGATTTGTTATTTCTCTGTTAAACAGATTTGTTTTATTTTAAAACAAATCCGAAAAATGAATTATTTTAAGCTGAATGTTGTAATTTTCCCCGTTTTATTTTAGAGCTACCTTATATATCAGTTCATAAAAACCCCTTTGCAACTATTGTCTGTAAATTCCGAAAGACTTGTGCTTAAAACAGATATAGTAATAATTATTCGTCAATGGATACCATTTTTTCATTAAACATAGTGCTCGTCTGTGATTATAGTATCTGTTGTTGTTTTATTTTCTTGTTTCCACTACAAGATTTGTATACAACAAAAAAAAAAAAAAAAAAAAAAAAAAAAAAAAAAAAAAAACGCTTTTTACAAATAAATTGTTGACCGAGGGATATTGAAAACCTAGTGTTTCAGCGCCCTCAAAAAGTTTTATGGCCGTCGTCTCAATATTGTTAAGTATGATGCCTTTTGTATCCAAAATTACTCTGGTTATATTTGGCGCCCCATTGTTTCGTGTTACTTTTTCCCAGTTTTGATTACATACGTTGTGGGTGTAGCTAGCTTAACAGAAGGTGCTTACCCTTCTTGAGCACCAGGCATCACTTCCCTGGAATGTGTTAAACCTAATTTTCCAGCTTCAAAGTTGTTTTACTTTGGGATTGTGGTTTGGGCATAGATTGTTTTTTTTTTTTTTGAGTGCACATTTTATTGTGTACTCCTTCTTTATTGGTTTGATGTATTTCTTTGATAAAACTTAGTGATTCATATAATTTATACACATTTTTAATTTCCATTATGTCTTGTCTCAAGTAGGATTACGTTGTGTTGGGAAAACAATATTTCTTGGATAATAATTAATCCCTTTATCTTCGGTCATTAATCCTCGATTGAATCACTTGTAGATTACAGGAGAATTTTAATCTGGAGACAACAAATGTTTATGATCATTATTCATAATAAAAGTGTAATATGAATCAAATGATTGGCGTAGGTATTGATTATGAAAATAAAAATTATAGCAAGACACGGACCAGAACCATCAGGAACTTGTGGCAAATAAAAAGTAAATTACGTTCACGAAAAGCTACATCTGAAACTTTTTTGACAAACGTGATGACTTCATTTTTTCTATTGTCAACTTTCCTTTTCTATGCAGCAATACATCTGCTTCTCCTGCTTATGGTGTATTTGTTTCCCAATTAATACGCTTTGGTAGAGCTTGTTCCTACGGGGAATTTGTACAACAAAGCAGGCTTTGTTCACTCGGGAATATTGCAAGCTTACGCTTATCAAGGCACCTAAAAATTTTTATGGTCGTCATCACAGTATTGTTGATACATTTGATGTCTCTGTGTCCTGGATATATGTGACGTCCCATAGTCCAATGTTCCTTTCACACAATTTTGATTACACACGTGGCGGGTGTAGCTAGTTGCACAGAAGGTGCTTACCCTTCCAAGGTACCCGGCCTCATTTCGCTGGTGGATTCACGTCTAACCTGACTTGTCAGTACCAAAGTTTTCACTTTGTTTATGGATTTTGATTCGGACATTGATTAGTATGTTTGTTTTTACTTTGCTTCTGGATTTAGATTCAGATATGGATAAGTTTGTTTGTTTTTACTTTGCTTCTGGATTTTGATTTAGACATGGATTAGTATGTTTGTTTTTACTTGCTTCTGGATTTTGATTCGGACATGGATTAGTATGTTTGTTTTTACTTTGCTTCTGGATTTTGATTCGGACATGGATTAGTATGTTTGTTTTTACTTTGCTTCTGGATTTTGATTTAGACATGGATTAGTATGTTTGTTTTTACTTGCTTCTGGATTTTGATTCGGACATGGATTAGTATGTTTGTTGTTACTTTGCTTCTGGACTTTGATTCGGACATGGATTAGTATGTTTGTTTTTACTTTGCTTCTGGATTGTGATTCAGACATAGATTAGCATGTTTGTTTTAAATTGTTGATGCACTAAGGCTCACAAAATGTTTTATGGTCTTTACAATATTGTTGATAAGTATGATGTCCCAGTATCAAAAATCATCCTGGATATATTTGACACCCTATATAGTCTATATGTTCCTTTCATTCTCGGTTGTCGTTTACATACGTAACGGGGATAGTTTTCCTGCTAGAAGCTCTCATGTTTAACCTAATTTGTCAGTTTTCCTTAGCTGAATTTAGTAAAATTTATTTTGGTCTTTTGGTAATCTGTTCAACATCTTGAAAACAATCTTGGTTTTATAATTTTGGTTCAAGCACTACTGATGAGGAATTGTATTATGAAATGACCGTCTAGTGCTGTAAAATTAAATAAGAATGTAATTTTGACATTGATTGGTGTTCATTTTTTTAAATGTTAACTTTTAATATATTAATTTTGATCATCAGTCGATATTTCCTGTGTTTAATCTGAGATAAAAATGCGTTCGTTGTATAAAGTTCCATTCCAGCAGTGAGAACATGCTCTACCTTAGCGTATTAACATTGAAACAAATACGCTAAAGGTTGACATTAGAAAAACTGCTAGTGCGTAATCATGCTTGTCAAACAGTTTTTAACGCAGCCTTTCATTTGCGTCATTATTGAAATACGTCTAAATATAAAAGAGAAATTGAAGATTTAGTGATAGTTGGTGATATGGCATACTCCTCTTACTATGATTTGTAGCGGCATTGTTGGAATAATTGTTTAATATAATGCATTTCGTCGGTAAAATATGAATATGATACGATATCTCCTGAGTATAGAGCAATTTCTGAGGTGAATTTAAATATTACATTTGTTTATGTTTTCATTAGATAAGAGTATTTTATCCAGATAATGTCTAAGAAACTTTATTAAACTAACATTAACATCAGTACCTTGAAGGTCAATTCACTTTGATAGTTTTAAAATGAACAAAAAAGCACGAATCGAACTGTTTTTAGAATACTCATACCAACATCGATCTATCAATTCTGAAAATATTTTTTCTTATGCCTAATTGAGAATACTGTACTGTATTATTCAAAAAAAGTTTTGAAGAATGTTTAGTAAGATTTGTTTAAACACTTTATTTTTTATCACGGATTTCTTCACGTATAGTCACACCTGTGTTGAAGGTCACATCTATATAAGGGTCACTTGTCAATAAAAACAGTTATATTTTTATCCAAATTGCTCTTTATTTATATTTTTGAACCTGTGTATAAGGGTTACCTGCCTATAAAGGTCACTTTTACTTGTTACCTTGGGTAGTCTTTATGAACAGGTTTGACTGTATCTTGGAGAAAATGGATAGTCTGTTAATTGGACGCACCAGATGTTCCAGATATTTGCATAATGTACATAATTTCAGACCATGGAAACAGTATTCATGTCACCGTAATAATTAGTTCATGAAATATTCGAGTTTCAAATCTGGTTGATTACTTGATAACTGAAAAGAGAGTGCGTAACTGTTACTTTGTTGTTGTTTTAAATTAAATGCGTATATGCACAGCTATATAATGTTTTAAACCAAAATGCCGAATGATCATGAATCTTGGGGTTTTTAAGATTTGATTTTAAAAAGTTTATTATTTAATCATTTGAGCATGCGTTTTTGGTTCGTACAGCAGTAATTGACATGCAAAAGGACAGATTGTTCAGCTGTATGCTTTTAGTTATTTTGATTTTTGAATTTTGAAACTTGCAATTCAAGTTTAACACGTACCCAACACTGAAAGGTAAGCACCTCCTTGTCATATTATAAATGTTTGGATATTTATTTAATAAAATTAGCTTTATTATTTTATAATTTTTTGGAATTTTCTGAATGAAATATCCAAAATATTGTCATATTATAAATGTTTGAATATTTGTTTTATAAAATTCCAAAAAAGTATAAAGTAACATTTAATCAGGAGGTGCTTATCTTTCCGTGTGGGGGTGTATACGTGTTAATCTTGAATTGCAAGTTTCAAAGTTTTTACTTTGCCTTTGAATTTTAATTCGAACATGCATGGATTAGTATGTTTGTTTTTGATGGATTACATGTCAAATTCCATCTTAAATTTACCAATTTGTGATTATTTTGTTTGTTCGTGACAGACTTGTTATTATTCTTTATAATTCATAACAAAATCCTTGTTTCTAAATTCAGATTAAATACCAATAATTTTACAGTAGAATAGCTCTATGGCTAAACCTGATTCATGCTTTGATGACGTAGTCTAGACTAATAAAGACAAAGCTTGCCAATACTTGTTGACTATTAAGGAGTGTACAGAACAGACCTGTCGAAAGTATAACACTGAGGTAACAAAAAGGAGTCCATGTTCGGCTGCTGAATGGCGGCCGACAATGGATAGCTAGTTACTCACGGATAGATAGCAGCTGCCGAAAAACTGTCGAGATAAAATTTAATGAGGAGTCAAGATGAGCTGCCGATTGGTTAGTTTAGTATTAAACTTTTTACTGGTCTGTACTGTATGTAAGGTTATGGTGCTTAGTATCCATTATCAAATGTGAATCATTTCCTGTATAGGACCACAAACTAGATCGATTTCCGATGTTTTAAGGATGTATCGACCATGAATTCAGTTCGAGACAAGTTTCAATATAATCGAACTATTCTACTATGATGCATCTTCTTGGCACTAAATTTAGATTAATTCACCACACAGAACATGGATCTAGTGAAAAGGGTCATTGGCTCTTTGGTTTCTTTTAAAACTGTAGTGTATTTCTTATTTGGATATTGATAGTTTTTATGTGATTTTTTTACTATTTGTTCGCAGTTTACCGATATCGTAACTCTATGCTTATGCGTTTGAATACAATCGCTCAATGTTGTTTGTATATTTCTGCGGTCATGTCACATTTATTCAATGTATTGATTGCAAAGAATAACTTGTTGTTCCTATAAGGTGGATGATATTAGTTTTATGTACAGTACAAAAGTAACTCTAATTGATTTAGAAGACATGTATTATTTCCCATCAGTATTTCTTGCTTTTTATATAAAAAAAACAAAACAAACATACCAATCTATGTCCTAATCACAATCCAAATGCAAAGTTAAAACTTTGAAAACTGACAAATAAGTTAAAAAAACCACTTCCACCAGGGAAGCGAGTCCGGTTGCTCCGGAAGGATAATCACTTCCTGTTAACAAACGCCACGTTTTAAATGTTCAGAGTGAAAGGAACATTTGACATGAAATGTATCCAGGACAATCCTGAACACAGAGGCATCATTCTTTTAACAATTCTATATTGACGACTATTAAACCTTTTGAAGGCCCTTATTAGCCTAAACTTGCAATATCAAAAATAACCAGCTTGCTTCGTTGTATAAAGCCTTCGTATATCTAAAGATCATCTAGGGTAAACACACAACAAAATAATTGCAAGTTGATTTCATCAAACGACATCACTTTCATGTTCCTATTAATTCGTTTATTCATCAAAATAAACAAATTTTAAGAATTTTTATTGACAGGAAAGTTAATTAATATAATTAAAATTATAAATGGTGTGTAATAAGAACGACGACGTGACGTGGTTTACATTTAATTAAGAAAAGTTTCTATTGTGACGTAATATATGATGTGGTGTTATTGACGTCATATTATTAGTTATCTGGTTTTTAGGCAGGTGATATGGAATTTTACAACCTTTCTGAATTTCTTATTTCCTGAGGCGCAGCCGAAGGAAATAAGAAATTCAGAAAGGTTGTAAAATTCCATATCACCTGTCTAAAAACCAGATAACGAATTTATCATTTTATTCAGACTTATTTTTTCAAAATTTTGTAGATGAAAAAAGATTACAATAAAAAGAAACCCGAAAACCGTATATTTGTAAAATAAAGTTTATGTTTTCTTTATCAATGAACATAAAATTGTAATTTTAATGAAAAAATTAACAACGAATAATTTAATTTCTAAATTCTGTTACATCAGGCTGTGATACAAACACAGTGCAAGTGTACGCGCTCGTTTTTCATGTTATACTCCAATAAAATAACGCAACCATAGCAACGCCGACCGTGAACTACTTTTACTCCCATCAGCTGGTTTCAGGGGTCAGAACGTCTCACATCAATTATTGTACTGTGTTATTTAATTTTTTTAAAGTTCGTTTTTTCACAATGGAATGAATCATGATTAAAAATATAATATGAAAACAATTGCCAAAGTGTTTTTTTAATATTTTGTTTACATCGGTGATACAACATTGATCAGCATGCATATGTCCGTTATCGGCGATTTTAACTTGGGGATGTGGAGACAATATTCAATTTGAAGGAATATGATCACATGGAATATCTTTAAACATCAATTTTCAAGCTTTTTCAAGATGAGTTTGGTTCGGTTGAAGTACTAGTGTCACCACACATGGCAACTACCATCATCGGTGCCGGCATTTAAAGCACTTGGAGGCCCTCCACATGTACAGGTCGGACTAAAATTAGAATGTGAATTTAGTGAGAGTTACTTCCCTTTCGCCGTGTATCGGTTACCAGGAGTAAGCGATGTCGAGTTTAATTTATTGATAATATCGGAAATTGAGAGCGCAAAATTTAACTAGAATATTAAGATAATACACAATAAAATATACATCATGTGTCAATTTGATTGATACTTACAAACTAAGCGTAAATTTTACTCTGTTTATTGCCAATTGAACTGTATGGTGGCGGCCATTACCGCTCTATTCACTCTTTCTTATTACCCGTGTAATTTTTATTTATTACCCGAGTAAATTATTTATCACCCTTGTAAAATTGTAATATCGGTATTTACAAGGACCTTATTATCCAATCAGATCGTAAAGAAATTATCTGAAAAATGATAAAATTACTTAATAGTACGGTTAGCATGGCTTATAAACTTTCAATTATTAAAAATTGTTGTGAATGGTTTCAAAGAAAATTGATTGTTTTACCAAACAAAGGTGTGTATATATATTGAGTTATATATTAAGATAGGGAAGCTGTGTACATTATTATGATTATAATGAACCTGTATTACGTCTGTGTTTGATACACTAAATACGGTAATTTTGATTTGATTCCCAGTGGTATTGGATACCAGTAATGACGTCATTACCATTATGTTATTGAGTGTTCCTTAACATAAACCAACAGTAGAATATCTTTACAAAAGCAAGATTATAGTAAATTGCAGATAGATCAAATGTTATACGGTAACAAGATCCGCAAAGAAAACGACGTAACACAACACCGGAGAAAGAGATAAGCATCGTCGTACTGTTGGTGTAATGTGAAGCATAATGTCAAAAGTTAAGATAAATGCTTTTGTGACCAGAAAGATAGAGAAAGAAAGTCTCTTAAATATGAACTGATATTAGCAGAATTTAGCACAATAAATATCGAACAAACCATCGCCATATCCAATGATGTCATCGAGTAGGGTTTGAACAAAATATATTTCACCACAATCGACTATGTTCTAAATAACTCTAAATATATGTGAAATTAAAAGCGTTGTGCGTTATATTCAATATGTTATATTGATTCCGTAATAATTTGTAAACAAACACAAACAAACCGATGCGTGTTTAAATTTTAGCCTCAAAAAGCAACAAAAAAAGTTTCAAAATTAGCAAAATTAGATTAACACAAGAGCTTCTATTTGGACAGTGAGACGATGTGCTCTAGAATAACAAGCACCGCCTGTTTACCTGTCTACAACGGGGCCCCGCACGTGTAAAATCAAAAATGATAATGAAAGTAATATAGAACTATGCGAGTTCAATATATGTAAGATAAACTTAGATAGAGACAGAACGCTTATAAGGACGACTGAAAAAAAAATTGAGGGCTTTAATAAGCGTAGATTTGCAATATCCCGGAGTCAACAATCTGAATTGTAAGCCATTTGCTTCGTTTTATATGACTGTATATAAAGTGCTTATATTGTATGTAATTACATATTATACCAGTTTACATTTATCAGCACTAGACGGCTGTTTCGAATTACATCAGTAGTGTTTGGACCAAAATTGTGAAACCAAAATGTTTTTCAAGATGTTGAAAAGATACCCAAAGAACCAAAATAATAAATTTTTCCAAAAAAAGCTAAGGAAATACTTTGCATGATGGAGTATACCTTAGTTTTCTTGAGGAAAGTGATAGAAAAATGGTTTAAAATATATACAGGACAGAAAAAACTGTTTACCTTTGGATAAATGAAAACATTTCAATCTAAACAAACAGTCGTGTAAAGATAATTTACCTTTTAGTAGCTTACTAAATAGGGGGTGCTTACCCTTCTGGATAACCCGGCCTCGCTTCCCACCTGTTTTACCTAATTTGTCCTTGTTCATAGTTTTTACTTTGCTTTGCGATGGTGATTTTTGGACAAAGATCGGTATGTTTGTTTTTAATTTATTACTTGCTGAACCATAAATCCATGACAATAACATATTTGGTCTGTATCGAAATCTATTTAAATTCATATTATGAATTTTGTGAAAGTGGAAAGTAAAACCACCAGATACAATCATATAGATACCAAGTTAGTGCAGAATTTTAAAAACTTTAGTATTTTTAACATTTAGTTAAACATTATGTCTAAGTTAATGAGAGCGTCATTAACTGCAAAATGCTTTTAGATAATTTAATCATCGTTATTTAACATCATTTTCCACAATCTTTTATAGCCATTTTCCAATTAATGTAAGTGCAGTTTTCAGAGTTCCCATTTTATATTCTGCTATCGCTGCGTCAGAGTAAATGTTTCCAAATAATATAAGAATATGTACTGCCTGATAAAATATTTATTCGTTTGTTAAGAATCTATACATTTATGAGTGCATTAACGAATTTCAAATCTGTTTCAACTATTTTATTTTATTTTTTTTATATTTTAAGTGGTTTTTACAATTTTGTTTCGAGAACATTACAGAAGACAGTGCAGGTATATTTGAAATCATTTCAATGGCGGTTGGACTCGTATATCACTTCTCGGTCAAATGACCTGCTCTAAAGACATAAAAATACAAACATTAGGAAATATAGGCGATATATTCTGCTACACAGAACACAATAATAAAACATGTATACCACTTGAAAATACGAAACATAGCAAATTGAAATACTTACTTTATATAGGTACTTTAATGTCACATACTGATAATTTTTCCATCAGAAGTCTTCTTTTGGGGTTGCGCAACTATGGAAAATAATCATTTCATAGTTGTCCGATCGCTTTTTAAAAAAGATAATGTTTTACGCAAATTGTGTAATGATACAATAAATTTGTATTGTGATTAAAACTTAGTTCAGGGAAATATAAAAACGCAATTGTAATCATGTGTTTTATCTTGTGGTCTGTATAAAATCTCGAATTTGAAAAAGGAAAAAAATCAACGGCAATATTAGAATTGAATTTTAAAACTGAATTTTGAAACCTTTGGTTTTGCTTTTAAATGAAACTAAAAATACAAAACATGATTCAATAGGGCTGCCGGTGATTCATTTTGAGGAGATTTATATTTCATATTCATCATGACATGTTGATCCATCCTTCTATACAATTAATTAAAATTCGTATCACCTTAATCTGTTATTCTTTATTTCGACCCTTATTTGATTGGTCTCCTTAATGTTTAAGTAAAATGAGATCGATCTGGTATGGCGTGGAAATGATTAGACCTTCTACTGAACAATTAAAAGTCAATAGTCAATTAAAAAATGTACATTATTGTTTATTTTATTTTTTAGTATTAAACCTGTTTTAATTTTGCAGAATTAGACAGCCGTTCTGGGATAAAACAATTAAGAAAAAACTTTACTAAGGAATTTCTGATGTCGATGAACAGATTTTTATATCAAAAACAAACATACTAATCCATTTCCGAATCACAATCCAGAAGCAAAGTAAAAACTTTGGAACTGACAAGTTAGGTTAGACACGTGAACTTCCACCAGGGAAGTGAGGCCGGGTACTCCGGAAGGATAAGCACCTCCTGTTTAGCTAGATACACCCGCCACGTGTGTAATCAAAATTGTGTGAAAGGAACATGGAACTATGAGACGTCAAATATATCCAAGGCAACCCTGGACACAGAGACATCAAACTTATCAACAATACTGTGATGACGGCCATAAAACTTTTTGAAGGCCTTGATAAGCCTAGGCTTGCAATATCCCTGAGTCAACAATTTATTTGCAAGCAGCCTACTTCGTTGTACAAAGTCCCCGTAGTGGGAACAAGCTCTACCATAGCGTATTAATTGGGAAACAAATACACCATAAGCAGGAGAAGCAGGTATATTGCTGCATAAAAAGGAAAGTTGACAATAGAAAAATTGAAGTCATCACGTTTGTCATAAAGTTTCAAATGTAGCCTTTCCTGTGCTTCATAATTCAGGTATAAGTCTAAATATGAAGCAGAAAATGAGGAATCAGTCGTGTCTTTTATTTCAAGCTCACAAGGATAGATGACATTTACATAGTCTCCAAATTTAGGATTGTTAAGAGACAGAACGTCATCTATATATCTGTATGTTGAGTTAAATGATTTGGCGACATTTTTCTCTCCAGATTTAACAAGGTTCTGCATAAATTTTGCTTTGTAAGAATAAAGAAACAAATCAGCAAGCAATGGTGCACAGTTTGTACCCATTGGTATACCGATTGTTTGCTGAAAAACTATATTACCAAACACAACAAATATGTTATCTATCAAAAACTCCAACATTTTGTTGATAGTATCTTAAGTATATTTTTGTTTGGAATCGGTATGGTGCTTGACAAAATAACCCGAATCCCTGTTCAGCACCAGATATACATGTAACTACATGTATGTAGAATAATGTGGCACCCGTAAACCAAACGGCTACTGCATCTATATTAATTTTTACAGTTTTGTATCATGATCGATAAAATAAACCGGTGATGCTTAAACAATTAATTAAGGGCATACACGATAGATGTAACTAGCTAGACAAGAGGTGTCTACCTTTCTGGAACAAACGGTCTTACTTCCCTGGTGGAAATTCACATCTTTATAACTTATTATTAACTCAATATTAAGCCCTCTAATAATAGAAAATTAGTTGTAAGTGTCCAGTTCAGTCAAAGGGTGTGACTTTGCATTATTGTTTCACAAAATGTATTTACTTTGTTTTTAGGAGTGTAAATTCGTGTTTGTGTTTGATTAATAGTAATTGACGTCAATTATTTTAATCACACTGCAATAAGGTTTTTTTTCAAAACAACACCTGCTAAAGGCACTAAAGTAATCTTGGACACGCAGAGCTAGCTATAGAGAAGGTAGACGTTGTTTCGTAGCTTAAGAATTAAGATACTGAACTAAGTATAGTTCTTCTCAAATCTGTTTGTGATTCTAAAGCACAAGGGCACAACAAATTAATTACTTACCATCTAACAGGTTAACTTCAAAATTGGCGCATAAGTACTTAATTGTTTAGTTTGCACTAATTGATTCAAGTAACAGTTTTAAAAAATGAAAATAAATTGATATAAATAACTATCCTCTGCTAATCTCGGCCTCTCATTGGCTGTATCTTGGCAGCTTTTCTGGTTCTCAGGTTCTAGTCAACCAAACTTCGACTCGGTTCTGCGCCGTAATTGAAAATTGTATTTTGCCTAAGTCATACCAGATCGCGTAGATAATTGCCAATATTGTTAAGAAATCTGATTATTATTGCATACAATATGAGGGAAAACAGTTCGATTAGGGATTAAACATTAGAAAAAAACATAAAAGGTGGAAAAGGTTAACCATGTGCTTCGAGTATCCTAAAAGAATCAATGGTGTTGCCACGTACGTAATCATTACTAATATTAAAAAACACACGATTGATTGTTTTCTAAAACCACATTTTGAATTGTTATTGTCTTTTGTGTGTTACTGTGACATTTTGTACGTAGTTTTGCCTTATGAAATAAAATCTATTTTTACCAATATGTAATTTATATATTAGACATTTGAAAATGCACAAAAGTAATATTGCTTGCATAATACATTCGTTTTACAGGCTTTGATTTGGTTTAAAATTGGAACTGTGATTCCTCCTCCTCCTCATTCTTCTCATCATCATCATCATCATCATCAGCAGCAGCAGCAGCAGCAGCAGTAACATCAGCATTACATCGTTGTCGTTCCTACTGTTGTCTTTGTTTTTGCTGGATTCGGATTTATGATTGTGTTGAAATGTCAGAGTTGAAATCTAGTATACACCCAGTTACAATATATCTCTGACTGACTAAGTCAAAATGAAAAATGCTTGATAGAGTTTTTCCGAAATCCCACGCATTTTGAAGAATTTGCAGAAATGAAACTGTTGTTGACATTCAAATCCAGCATAGCTACCATAGGTAAAATAATCAAGCAGAGACAGAAATATAATACACTATATGATTTTAAGCTATGGTTATCAGCTTTTCTTTGTATGTAGAATAAAAACATAATTCAGGATAGGAAATTGCAGCTGAAAGTTTCCACCTTCACAGTATAGTATGTAATTTGACCAAATTAAGTCAAGTATGCAAACAGATCTATGTATAAATAAAGAAATGTTATACATTTTATCGTGTTTGTCGAGATTAGACTAGTAGCTCCGAATGTTCAATATTTCTGATGTACATCTAGATTCAGCCGTTTCTGTAGCTTAGAATATGCATTGTGCTTAGTCATACACATATCGTATAATAGTAAGAATATCTAGAATTTTAAGTTCATTAAAGTATACTATTCACACTTGTCGAAAGTTTAAAACTAGTACAGTACAACCTGTCTGAAAGGTCACCTCTATATAAGGGTCACCTGCTTATAAAGGCTAGTAGAATTGTATCCCAACTGTTCTTTATTCATATTATTTGAACCTGAAGACCACCAGCCATAAAGGCCACTTTTACACGTTCCCTTGGGTGGCCTTTATAGACAGGTTTGACTATAAGCTACCGAATCGGTACCGATTCAGCAGCTGATCCCGGACCTTCGTTCTCTATAGCTATATATTTAGCAGCTGTTATCGATTTCTCGTCACCTTTTCGATCACTTGCTACCAATATCTCCACCATCTCGAATCCTGTTTTACTTGCTCTTAAACCTTTGACAGGTTTGTGTTGTATGCTACTGCAGAAAGTATGTTCTATTGTTTGAACTATAGAAAGTTTGTATTCACAAATACTTAGTCTATATATGCATAACGTAGACATTACGTAGCTAGGTTATATCTATAAGTATCTCATGTATAGTCCTTACAGGCAAATTACAGTACAGACCTGTCCAAAGTTTAACACTAAGTAAATGAATAAGTGCCGAATAGACAGCTCATCTCGACAGGTTTTCAATAGCTGCTTTCTATCTGTCGACAACTTTTCCTTCATTAGATATCAAATCTCTGTCACTAGACAGCGGAGCTCCTTCTCCTTTTTTGTTAGCTCACTGTTACACTTCCGACCGGACTGTACTGTAGAATAAAGTTAATGTAAACGCATTGAGTTAGTTTCGTACTTTCATTTACCATCTGTAATATAATAATCCAGAACAAACATACTATTCCAAGTTCGAATTACAATAATGTTAGTGTTATGTTTGTGTTAATGTTAGCGATTCCTAATTACAAGGCAATTTTTATAATACTGAATCATCACTCAAATTTCAATGACGGTTTTCAAAATTGTTTTTAAAGGTTAATTTTAATTTCATTTATTCTACTCGAAGTGGAATCTGAAGAAAATTGTTTTAGGCATCACAATTGTAAAACGTTGGACATTAGACGCGTATCGTTCTTCAAGATATCTTTATCAAAATGGTAAAAATTGGAATCATCGAGGAAACCGGTGTCTACCAAGAAAAAAATCACATCGATTGTCACATACCATTTTTATAATATATTTTATGATTAAATTGAAAAAAGTATATGCCACCTCCAAAAATAAAAAAAAGAACTTAAGCCAGTCTTGATATAAGTGATATAATCTTGCTTGACATAAAACACCATCCCAAGCTAAAAGAAAAAAGCCTGCTTGCCAGTGATTTCTTATAAATCTACTTATTAATGAATGTGCGTTTCAAGAGGATTTACATCTAGTAGATATTTGTAAATGTAATCCACATATATCATCACAATACCAATTTAATTTACTTAAAAATTTATAGTTCAGTTATTTAATAATTTATTACATTATTATCAAGAGCATTATTCCAACAAAGGGGCGGGTAATGTAACAAGGTTTAGATTTCTCACAGTGAAGAAAACACAGTGAAGCTAGGTAAATAAAGACTAAATCAGCACCATAAGACAACAAGAATCGACAGATATGAGTATTTGAATAAAGATAGACATATATTATTTGTAATATTTAATATATTATACATATTGATCGAAACAAAATAAAATGGTTGGGAGGATTCATGCTGGTTCTAATGATGATAAAATTAATAAAAGTAAATCTAGGCTAACATCCAATAAATTCTTGGTAATAGTATTCCTAGTATATGTGTGTGCGTGTGTATTGCTGTAACATATGATAACAACTATTATCGCATCTTTCTATTATGTACAAAGAGAATATTTCATATTTTATGGAACTTAAAATCCGAGATTAATTATCCGATAAATGCTGACACAGGTGGGTACACGGTCTCCTTATCTTAAATCGATATCCATACGTTTCATATTACACACTCCGATCAATACACGAGACTAAATTAATTCTAGGCCGGTAAACACATACTCTTAGAAATCAAACATTTTTTTCAACAATTTGTCTTTTTAGTTCCATTTTACTACTTATTACTCGACTGGTAAACTGTACACAAACGATATAAACATTTTTATTAACACAAATACTTTTTTTCTCTCTCACAATATTTCCATTTAGTTAATCCTAATACACACTTCACATCGTGCTAAGAATTATTAGTTTCCAAATCCGAATACTGTTTGTAAATTTCCGAATTCCTTTTCATTATTTCAAGACATGGTCCTAATAAACGCTCAAACGAGCCTCTTTCTAGGAATGCTGCCTTGACGCGACCTACAGCATACACATTAGCAGACCTTGGTTGTTTTTGGATAAGAGCCAATTCACCAAAATATTTCCCGGTTCCGTGTTGACCTACTTCCTCTTCCTGTCCCTCACTGTTTGGAATTGTGACTCGAATTGTCCCAGTTTCAACAAAGTACATCCCTTCAGCTTCATCTCCTTCTTTTATAATTACATCTTTGTCATTAAAAGTCTTGGTTACTAAAGCATCAGCTAAATTCATCCGTTCGTAAGGCTCAAGAGACTGAAGAATGTTAACCTTTTCGAGTAAGGATTCATACATTTTCCTTTTCTTGAAAGCACTTTTCAATACTATTCGACGAAAAGACTTTCGATCCATTGCCCATAGCGAACCATCTGTGACAGCAACAATGGTTGCTGATCTCGGCATGTTATACATCAAAGCAAGTTCACCGAAACTTCCCTTGTTGTCAAACCGATGGATTGCCTTTTCGACGCCATTTGCCTTAACTAAAACGTCATACACTCCTCGATCAATCACATAAAAGTTATCACCATCATCGCCTTGTTGAATAACATACTCTCCAGTTTCGACAACTTTCTCGAACATAGCATCTAAAACCTCGGACATTTGTTCCGATTCTAAACATCGAAATAATAAAATTCCCCTAACAGCCTCGGCCAAACGATCTCTTTGATCATCTGTTTTTGGATACGAAACTTTGGTATCATCGTCACTATCATTTTCAGGATCATAGCGCTCAGCTGACACAGATTGTCGTCTGGCATACCTGTTAAATTTCTGTGTTTTGGTTTAAATTTCTCTTTATCTGGTTCTTTAGCGTTGTCGTCATCATCAACAATAACATACATAGGAACCGACGTATTGGTTCTGTTATCCTTCACCTTTGCAAAATAATCCACAGCGAAATCATACAAATCGGAAGGTCTCTCTCTAAGAACAGCCACAGTAAAGTCACGCAGTAAATCACTAAGCCCGTCAGGTATTTCTAGATTCATCGTATAGATTTACAGAAACAATTCTCCGATAGCAAAAACAGTAATAAAATCAAGCAGTTGTTGTTATATCGTATTTAGCTACTACAATACGCTCAACAATAGCGGTTTGTATGCAGCATAATCGTGGTGATAAAATAATATTAGTTGCTTATGAGCCGTAATAGTATTTCCATGTTATTAATATTTCAACAAGTTGCTGAGTGGGATAGTTCTTCTATCATACGGCCTTTACCACGTTATGGTACTCTGTTTATCTCTAAAGACGTTCGTATTCTGGCAACAATCGATTTTTGATGATGATTATGGAAATTATTTTGAAACTATTTTTTGTCTTATCCAAATCACAGTGCTGCTAGCAATGTTCAAAATTTTAAATCATATTTGTGAATTCTCCATGGAATACCTTTATCTTGAGATACCATCAACCTGAAAGGATAAAAAGTAAAAATTCAGAATTTATGGTAATAGAACAGCAGGAACTATTGAAATAATTCAATTTATCAAACGGTATTTACATGCATACATGACCTACTATATGAATAAATAAGGGAAAATCGTGCATTCATGTAACAGTAATTGTCCCCCTGTGTAAAATATAAATTACTACAATAATATAGAGACATCATTTATAATATACATTATATCTACGGGATATCATGAACACCATCATTATCCAATTAATTTTTATGCCTGACATAAAAAACTACATGAAACATAACCAACCATTCGCTGTCTCAGAGCTTATTTTCTTTCCGATATACAGTACAGATCTGTCGAAAGTTTAACATTGGGCTAACGTCATGGATTATGAGCTCTTCTATCGAGTGATCGAGGTATAGATCATTAGAGACCGACAAACTGCAGAAAATATATAGCAGCTGGCGAAAAGTTATCAAAATATAGGCAACGAGGGGCCGGGAAAAGATGGGACTAATTCGTTACGTTAATGTTTAACTTTCGACAGTCCTGTACAGTACATGGGCTTCAGCAATGAGCTTAACTTCATTGAATTAGGCTCATAATTAGATATATTTGAATTCCCTCTCGATAACAATGATGGTATCAGTATGCTACCCATGTGAATTCTTATTAAAACTTCACCATTTAATTATGACAACTTTAAGCATTGAGAATGCCTAGAAATGACGTTAATAGTATTATAACTTCCTCTAATGTTTTGCAAAGCAAATTTCGCTGAAGCGTGTTTACTAGCGCGTTATTATTAGTTTGCTTTGCATGGCAGTGCGAAAGAATACAGAAATGGTTAATTTTCTTGAAAACTATGAACTTTTTGTATAGGCATGTATATTAGAATGTTGTAGGTATTGATACAACAAACATTTTGATGTGTAGAAAAAGGCCACAGGTTCAAAGGTCAAGGTTACATATGCAAAACATGACACTATCTAATTGAACTATCATGAGTTCAATGATTTTATATACAGTACAGGCCTGTCGAAAGTTTAACACAAGGCTAACTAATTAGTGCCGAATCGGTAGCTTATCTCGCCCCTAGTTTACCTTTATTTAGACAGCTTTTCGGCAGCTGCTAGCTATCTCTAGTTTGACAACTAGCTGTCTAAATCTCGACCACTCGGCATCTGAGCTTCAACTACTTTTCACATAAGCTTAGTGTTAAACTTTCGACAGATCTTAACTGTACACTCTATTTTTCTAGTTTTACTTTGATGTTTTAACCCTTAAAAAATTATTCACTGTTTCTATTTAGATCCTTGTTTGTGTTTTATTTTGAGGATCTTGATTCTTTGTTCATTTCATGTGTTAAATTAACTATGTGCCGTGATGTCTGTCTTTGTTTTAAATCGCAACATCTCTGTTACTATTTTCATTTCTAATCAATTATTCTGAACTTAGTTTCTAAATAGTCATTGAGAAAACAGTTCATTTACTGAAACATCAGATTCCATTTACATTAACGATTAAATACGTGTCTTATCTACATTGTGTTTTAGAGATAAAAATATTCTAAATTGTTCACAGATCTATACGGAATACTATCTTAAACAGTTGATCGTTACTCTTCGTTTGTCAAGATGTTTGTAGTCCTAGGCTGAAATGAAATCATCGGAAACACATCTGTCATGCATATTGAACTGAAACCTGAAATTGTTAGCTTGGCATGCAAAACTTGTAAAACCTAGAGTACACATTACAAAACTATAATTTCCACAGTTTTTTAAAGTTTGGTATCTTTGTCGAAAGATTAGGTCTTTATATGTCTCAGGCATCTTTTAAGCTGCACTAGAATCAAGGAACAAAACAAAACACACGGTGGCTGATTGGTGATGGGTCAACCATTTAATCCACAAATTGAGATTCAAAAGTTATTTTTGAACTACAATCCAAATTGACTTAAAGGCCACCTCTATATAAGGGCCACATGCTTATAAAGGTAATTATAATTGTATCCCAATTGGTTTTTATTTATATTATTTGAACCTGTATATAAAGACCACCTGCCAACAAAGTCCGTTTGAAGTGGTTCTCTTGTGTGGCCTTTATAGACAGGTTTGATTGTATATTGATCAATGCACTAACGGTTAAATGTTGTCAAAGTGCAATACTGTATCCAGAACCTACTCGTCGCATAAACTTCGATTTTTTAGGGGTTTCCTTAAGATTAATAAAATTGATTGAATAAAATACTATCTCGAATTTTCTATTTTGAATACAACATTCCGCATTTACAAAATTTCATGAATTCGTAATAATTAATTCGATGTTTTTTCGCAATAGTTGTTGGAATTTTCAAAATTAGGAAATTACTGTTTTACGTTTGTAACCTTATAATTAATCTATCCGTGCTAGCTGGTGCGCGAAAAAAAGATTGAAATGTCAAATTTAAGACTTCCGGTTTATCAAACACAACTTATGTAACTATTCCACAACATTATAGTAATCTACAAATTCATATTAATTTACACGCAGCCTTATAAAGTAAGATATTAAATTCTATACTAAAATCAATCAATTTATGATGATGGCTTACATGTATATAGTTATTAATCTACTTTCCACAGGTAAACAGCACTAAGTGCAAATGTAAAGTCACTGATTCGTACCATTTCATCTCTTATAACTTCGCTAGTTCGTCTTCAATCTCATAAAGTTATGTGCTAATATTTCATATTTTAATAAATTTTTTGATTAGAATATTGTCTCATACGTTCTTAGAATTTCATCCTTATTCAATTTCTCAACTTTGTGAGAAGAGCCACCCACCTCAAAAAAAAACAAAAAAAAAAAAAAAAAAAAAAAAAAAAAAAGGTGGGTAGGGGGTGGTGCAGATCCTGCTCCTGCTCCATTATCTTCACTGTACACTTTTAAAACAGAGAGAGAGAGAGAGAGAGAGAGAGAGAGAGAGAGAGAGAGAGAGAGAGAGACAGAGAGACAGACTTTTAGGCGTGTGTGTATGTATATGTGTGCTGGATGGCACATACCGGGCTCCATACTGTTACAATATATTTATTTTCTAAGTATGATTCCTATCAGTATAACTACGCAATCATCAAGGATATCTACTTAATGGACATTTAAAATATTAAAATGAGATAACTTACTAGAGTAGAGTTATAAAATTATTGATCAGATGACGACAATCTCATTTTATGAGTGCTACAGTGTTGACAGATCTAAAGTAGTACATACTTAATATTTCATTAACTGATTGTAGCACTGATCACAGAATATCTGGTCGTCTAATAGCGAGTCGTGCATTATTGGTAGAAACACTTGCCCACGTGTGTTTTTGTCGAGTGAGATAGCCAGTTTTCTGATAAAGGCACTGATCACTGATTTTCTGGTTCAATTGTAAATGGGAGTAATGTAGAGTTTTTATAAGCACTGCCCTCAAGTGTCTTCATCGAGTGGTATAGCTGAATTACTCTAGTAAATGATATTGAAATAAAATGTAGAAAATTGCAGTGTAACATGTACATTGCCGTGCATATGTAAAATATAGCTTGCCTAAGCCGCCGAAACAATACGCAATAAAAGTAATAATAACGCCGCTCGCGCCGCCACAACCACCACCACCACCACCATAACAACAACAGTCCTAAGTAGGAAGGATGGGCAGAAGGACAAAATAAAATCATAACAGAAATAACATCAGCATCTATCAATTTGAGTCGCTATTTATATATGATGCAACTTCTGCTGAATGTGTACATGAGAATGAAACTCTTAAGATCTAATATGGTCTTTGTCTGGTTTAAAATTCTGTATAAAGGTTACTTTAATTTGACCTCAGGAAACTAAAGTTAACGTCCTTTACATCAAAATTAAAAGGATAGTTATAACGTAACGTCATTTAAAGCGGTTGCTATCCACGCTGATTACGCTTGTCACCGGAAATCGCAATTTTACGTTGCGGTCACATGACGAGACTTTAAGACTCTTAATCTTTAAAATGTTTTAATGGTTGTAATACATTGTCTTATTTAATGTTGAAACGCTTAATAGTTGAATAGTTCAAATGCCAAATTGTGCGTGCGTTTAAAACCGTTTTGCGTGACAAATCTCAACTAAAAGTGTGATTAGCGACAGTTAATATTGGGAACGTCTGGTAATACACCACTGCGGTCGTTCAAGGCAATACACATTCAGTCAATCGATCAATCACACTGCAGTCAGTACGAGATGTAAAGTTAATATTCGTTTGTAACAGTTTGTAATTACATATATTTAATCATCAATTATTTACTCGTGCTGTTAAATTAATTAGTGGATCGCGTTTACGGAATAAATCACATTTTCCTTCCTAGAACTGACTGCCCGCATCGACAAAAGTGAATAAATCTTGACTTGGGCGTAAAACACCATTTCTACACTCTGCTATCACAGAACTGACCACCTTGATATAAGTGAGGGAATCGCGACTAGAACGTATAGCACCCCTATTCCACCCTAATCCACTATTTCTTGTGACAATTCCTCATAAATGATAACTGTTTTATTGTGAATAAAGGAGTAAACATCAATGATTTCTAATTACTTGTAAATGTGTTTTTTTTTTAAAAAATCAAAAGAACTGAAACGAAATTAACATAATTTATCGAAAATGAAGTTCAATAAACTATTATAATGAAATGTTCGTATTGGATGCTTAGTTACTGCTTTACCTAACGGCAAAAGAAATGCGTTGCTTTTTGCTGCGAGATAATATTTATTATAAATAAATCTATACAAAAAGTTCATGCGGTGCGTGAGAAATTTACTTTGTACTGAGCGCTTGTGGTCACATTTAGGGTTTCGCAGACTTGCCCATGGGTATATTGCCGCAAATAACCATTTCAAATCACTTGGGTCATTATAATGTTTAACTTGCTTACAAGCAGAGGTCCAAACAAGAAATCAAACATTTTTTTTTCATTTGTGGACCGGGTCGAACCCATAGCACCTCCCTAACTGCTCAAAACCGGAACCAATATACAAATGTTGGAGGATTTTGCTACTTTTGCAACAAACTTGGCAACAAATGACTAAAACGTCTAATTTAGTTCTGTTTATACGCAGACTTTTAATGTCAGAAATCTGCACGTATTTTTTTTTCAAAATCCAATATTGTGTATAAATTTCAATATTGTTTGATGAGAAATAAATCCTTTCCTATCTCGTTGCTATGGTTTCCAATTGCACTTTAAGGAAATGAAATAAAGGATTTGTAGCTGAAGAATGAAAAGGAAGAAATAAATATGTATAATGATTATAAATTAATAATTCTATGGTATGGTCATTCAATGCTGTATGACAAACGTGATGAGGCCGGTGGTTCAGTAGGAATAAGCTTATACATTGCACATAGTTTCTATTTGTGCCATGTGCAACTTTGGAATTTTAATGAAATAATGGATTCACAGATTATATCTAATATGCACGGTTTTACCCCAAAATATTTTAAACATTAGCCATTTTACCCCTACAATCATAATTAAAATGCATGATAAAACTCTGTTGCAAATTTCATTCTTATAGTAGCTTTATTTACAGACTTATGGACTATAACACAAAACATTTTATTATCATGTGCTACATTTGAATGCATTAGTTCATTAAAATTAAAATCTAGCACATGACATAATATACATGTATACATAATATAAGTTACATTCATTTAGTTCGTGTTATAAGGAAACCTTCAGTACAAATCTGTCCAAAGTTAAACACTTAGCCAACGAATAGGTTGCAAATCGGCACACCCCACGTGGTCATGGCATATAGGTTTTCGGCAGCTGCTATATATCTCTCGGTCGTTTGGCTATCCATATCTTGTCCACTTGGTAGCCGAACTTCGACTCGTTTTCGTTAGATCAGTGTTAATCTTTCGACAGGTCTGTACTGTATATCTCTCGGTAGTTTGGCTATCCATATCTTGTCCACTTGGTAGCCGAACTTCGACTCGTTTTCGTTAGTTCAGTGTTAAACTTTCGACAGGTCTGGACTTTTCTTCTTATTTTATTCATGACTTGACTTAAATGTTAAGAAAATAAGTGTTGACGTTAAGTTAAGGTTAATGTTGAACTAGTCTAAAATTCATCAAACATTTATAATTAAATAGTCGATATTTGTAGAGTAAAGTCAATCAGAGTTAAGGATGACTAAGTAAAGACGTCAATGTTAGACCCAGTAAACTGATTCCGCTTGATAAATACTTTGTATAAAAGTTAAAATTTACAATACGATAGAGTAAAATCACATAAAACAAACGACGGCGTGATTAACTCGATAAACACAAAGAAAAGTCTTCATTGAATTACCTACTTTTATCTGGTTGACAAACATTTTAACTGCTTGAAAAACTTTTTTATTTGCATGACATACTTTTCGTCATTTTGACATACTTTTCATCTGCTTCACAAACAAATCATCTGCTTGACATAATTTTCATTGAGCTTGACATATTTTTTTGTGTTTTTGTCGACGTAATTTAAATACTTTTTGTTTGCTTGACATGGTTTACATTTGGTTGACATATATTCATTGAGGTCGATATATTTTTCGTCTGTTTTGTCGACATATTTTTAATACTTTTCATTTGCTTGATATACCCTGCTCTAAAGTTAGCATCAAGGGCTCAATGATTTTTATAATTATATATTAATCAATCGTTAAAAAAAATCGACATGCACTTGTAATAATTATGTTACCACACTGTTGATTTCCAGTTTAATTTTTGTCACTTTATGTCTGATGACGTCACGGCGACGTTACTAATGGTGATGTAATGGCGGTTTTATCGCGTATTTGTTGTATTTTTGATTTTTTTGAAATAGGTCCTTATACTCCCAACTCCTTTCCATCCCATCGAAACCACACATTCAAGACACACTAGAGACCTTGACATTCTCGAACTAACCTAGCAATTACATTATTTGGAAGTCCCAAAGTTCACTTTTATGGTTTACCTTACAAGCATTCTTTTATTAGATTAAGCGCTAAACCACTTTGTTGTGCCAAAATCTGACTGAACAAATGGTGGGAAGTAATGAAGGTTTTACTGTAATATAATGGTGTTGTCATATATCATTTTTTTTATTTCATCGTTCATAACATTAAATGATATAATTAATAAAATTAAAATGTAGTATATGATAGTATTTAAAATACTTATAAACATTTACATTTCCAATGGTTTCATTTAGTCAAAAACACCCACATTTCTATTTCCCGTGTTTTGCACAGGAATTACATAATATGTAAAATATACTTGGCAGTGTTCAATAAGTCAGAGGCAATTATCATTCAAACAAAAATTGTGTTGTCTATTACTATAAATTGTTGTTATTATACATGTTTCCAGACTCATCTTTATAAACTCATTGAAGTCTGCATGCAACATGGTCAATAATTCAGAGACATCGTTTTTAATTTAATGTTGTGTAATTACGAAAGTGGCCATAATTATAACTCTGTATGTAACGACAGTGGATAAGATCAGTCAAACACAAAATCGTGTTTAGAAATTACTAAAACATTCAACAATTAGACTTGACCCGTGCTCTTAAATGCTCTATGAAGTATACATGTAGCATGGTGAATAGGTCGGGGGCACTTTTCATACGTGTTGCCAAATTACACAAAATGGCAATAATTACCATAAAAGTCCACGAGGCCTGCATGTAACAGTGATGGTTAAGTCAGAGACAGTTATCGTTCAAACAAAAATCTGTTGCCTAATTACTGAAAATGGCTGTGATAATAGAGGAATAATTTGTGGTACTTTGTGATTTGATAAAAGATAAAGTTCCAGTAAATCAATAATGGAAAACATATACAAAGTAAATATATGGAACTATAGTCATCAGAGACAAACAGGCAAAATATTGAAGATGACATACTATAAACGTATTAAATTTCGCGTGTATTTATTTTCGCGGTATAGGAAATTTGAACATATCCGCGTAGCTAAATTTTCGCGTTTTTTTAAAATAAACACTATAACGCAATAAGGATAATATACATTTCGCTCGCAAAACAAACATATCCGCGTTTAGCGAAAATAAGTATACCGCGAATATAAATACGTGTACAGTATACAGGCGCCGTGAAAATTTTTATGTAACATTATTTTATTTTTCTGCTTCTTGTAATGTGTAAGTTTTTGAAGACATTGTTTCATAAAAAACTAAAAATATTAGCACATGACATTTTTGATAGACGATTACAAAAACGTGAGGAGTAATTGTTTTTTCTGCTAGTTGTCATGTGCTAATTTTTAAATGCTTTATTTAATAAAAAATAATATAAAAATAGCACATGGCATTTATACAGAAATACACAGACGTAATCGGATCATAGTAGGCGTCTAGTTTAAGAAAATTCCAATAGCATCAGTAGTAATTGTACGAGTAAATTGAGTATGGCCACCAGTATCAGAGTTATATACCAAATTATAACTAATCAATTTCAATGCATTGTTTTCTCAGCAATTCTTGAATGTGGTCCTTACATATAGCCTTTTAGCCAGGCTGGACTATATTTGACATAATAGATTTTGCCTAGAACAAACAGTACTGGACTGTAGTTAAACACTGAGCAAACGGATTAGTGTCAAATCGTCAGCTCCCCTTGTCCATACTTTGACAGCTGTTATCTATTTCTTGGCAACTTCTCTGCCATTAACTACCAATACAATGGTCATGCATTCGACTCCTTTCCGTAAGCTGACTGTTAAACTTTCGATAGGCCTGTACTGTACATGTATGCTATATTTTACAATAATTTTTATAATGTCACCCCGACATGGTGCAGAAGGATAAAAATTGTGAAACCGAAACACAATTTTTGGAAAAAAGCTGAGTTGGTGTTCCTACTGACACCTTTTGCTAGCTTATTGTTAAACTTTCGACAGACCTGTACTGTACATGTTTACTGTATTTACAGACATTCACATCATACAGTTTTCTTCAATACACACCTATTATAATGTAACCCCGACATGCCTTTTATTGATTACGATAACGTTATTACAAATAGGAAGTGTCAGGGACTGATATTTTATTTATACACACACTGAAAAACAAACGCTATAAGATATAACTCAGAATCCAAATTCAATTAGAACCAAGCTTAGGAAGATGTAAAAACTAGTCCGAGTTGAACGGAGGGTTCCAAACTGTAGGATCAATGCTCTGACACAAAACCAATTATATACAACTACCATAGTCAACCTCAATATCTAAATCTTCAACAAGATTTGTAATTCGTTATTTAGTATAGACCTGTCGAATGTTTAACTATGAGCTAACTAAAATGATTTAAAGTTCGACTGTCTACTGGTAAAAAATGGATAGCGAAGTGCCGAAAATCTTAGAGAGAAAGCCGCCTAAAAGCTGTCACGATTTAGCTTATAAAGGACTAAGCTGCTGATGTTGGCACTAAAATACGTTAGGTCAGTGCTAAACTTTCGTCAGGCCTGTGTTGTTAACTATTTACGAAGAAAAACAAAGGTTCTGTGAAGATAAACCTGATATGAAATAGATTCTAAACCTACAATCGGTTAACCGTTTGTAAACTATCGCCATTTGCAATTGAAGAGAGAAAACCCTAGGAAAATGCCCAAATGTTAAAGTTGAAATAAATAAATAAATAAATAAATAACAGAGCATACAAGTTAAAACAGTATTGAGAGAACTGACGAAGGCATCTATCCATACCCCAATCGTATTGAAACATGTTTACGCTCACTTTTATATAATGACAATAAAATGAACTAGGGCATGACGTCAATGGGTATCGAGAGTGCCCAATAAAACTCATCAATACTTGTATATTGCCCCTTAAACCCACTGTGATAATTGAACCAATCATTTGGGAAATGAGATTTAACAACTTTTATTGCTCATATAAAGATATGCTGTGTAATTAACACATCGAGATAACCTCAAGTGCAAATGTCTCTTTCATGTCAGCAGACTCTATAAACCAAGACAATTATCATAATCACAATTTCATGCCAACGACGAAGGACATAGTGCTCTGAGAGAGAGAGAGAGAGAGAGAGAGAGAGAGAGAGAGAGAGAGAGAGAGGGGGGGACACAGTGTTCTGATAGAGAAAGACGAAGGAGAGAGAGAGAGAGAGAGAGAGAGAGAGCAGTCGCTGACATGGGGACTTTTTACAACCATCTGTAGATCCATCGATATCACTGACAAAGTGAGCACCCTACTGTTGATGTGGAGACAGTATATGTTGATTTAAATGATCTAAAATGCTAACTACAACAATAGGGTAAGGTTAAATTAGATGGGGGTCATTTTATATCGTATGTAATAAAATGACGTATCACAAATTACAAATTGTCTCGACTATTTTTTCTGAAAACAAGAGAGAGAGAGAGAGAGAGAGAGAGAGAGAGAGAGCACTACTTATTGAACCTATTACACTTTATTTGCGTCATCGTACTGATTTTATTTTACAACCACTTCTCGGCATAATTAACTAATGTGATTTTAAGTGTTTAATTGTCACAATAAAGAATTTATAACGATCTATAATACTAATAGTATAGTATGGATTTGAAATAAACCAAACAAAATTACGTTTATCCTAAATGCCATATTAACAGAGATTCAGAATTCAGACTTAAACGAGGCAACTTGAGTATCCGACTTTTATCACCATAAGCGATTTGACTACAGATTTGTAAAAAATAAGTATTACTGTCGTATTTTTAATTTTTGAATATTTCATTCAGAAAATATAATAATGTGATATTATTAAGAAGTATGATGTTGAGGCTTCCTGGCGTCACTCTATCTGTTTTATCGCTTATGAACATTGTAGATGCTTTGGTATTTGGTAATATATACACTTGAACAATGTAAATGCATATATATGACCTTGGCCTGTTTTGAAACCCCATTAAACTCGATCTACTAACCTTTTTATTGATTTAATGCGTGAGGAGAAAAAATAAAAAAAAAACAACCAACAAATTGTCTACCCGAGGTAAGGTCAAGGTCAATGCTAGTTATATAGAGGGGTGGTTATGATTCACGGGTTTCTTTCTGCTCGACAATTCACGATACTCAACATGCATTGTATAAATATTTTGTTATTTAATGGTAAAACTGTTAATTTATATATATTTCAAAATTATATATGGTACAAAATAGAAACTCACTCATATATCGAATTGGTTACCGACGTTGTAGAATAATATATGTTACACGCGTGGCGGGTGCAGATAGCTAAACAGCGGTGCTTATACTTCCGGAGCACCCGGCCTCACATCCATGGATTAGTATGTTTGTTTTTGGTTATATGTTTGATTACAATAAGACTGTAGCAATGATATGGAAAACAGAGTTAAAATATTTAGCTACATTTACGATCTGAATGTTTTAGTGTCAAAAGTAGAGGGCATGTCATGATATTTAAGATATTTAATGACTGATCTATACACAGCTAGCACAGTTATTCATTCAGAATAAATCGATCATTTTAAACGATCTATACACGACGGCAGTTACGTGAACATTCATAAAAAAATTGATAATTTTGAATAACCGATTGAATTTTCAACAGAAAAACGAACAATATATTACTGACAGTTTTGTTCATTGACAGCTGTTGAAAACCAAAACTAGACCAAGCCCAAAGTTCATACATTTATATTAGTGGGATATGTATTGTGCACCTTGTACATAACTATATTTTATTTAAATATGTTTTTAATCGTTCGTATCAAATTTCATATTGTTTGAGTGTAAAATTGACTGCACATAGATTCCCACATATACAGCTATCTAGGTTATGAGTTATACTATTTAAATTCCCACATTCCTCGTCCTTTAATATAAGCTGGTGAAAGAGATACTACTTTATAAACGACACTGCTTACAGCACACTTCACGTCTTGATCCCTAAGTATGTGGGAGGTCGTGGGTTCGAATCCCGGCCGGATGTGACCGTAAGACTTCAAAATAGGTAGTGACTGTTCTTTCGCCAAGTACTCGGCATTTAGAAATAAAAGTTGCAGGTTCCTTTTGAAGAGACCTTAAAAACCGATGTCCCGTGTCACGGCAGGCATGGCTCGTTAAAGAACACTCCCTGCATATTGCCCTGAGTGCACCTCAGAGGTCAACTTTCCAGCATCTTCGCCTATAGATGGTGACGTCTCGATATAAGTGAAATACTCTTGACTGGGAAGTAAAATTCCATTCAATCAATCTTGCTCTAAATCAACTGTTATTTTATTAAAAATTCAAAATGATCATATAATACAACTATTGAAGAACTAAGCTATATAGTTCATGGTTTTAGCAATTCATAGATCGAGACTATTGATAAAAGAATGTTTATGTCACTGTTCCATACACGATATTTGAAAATGAAGTCAATCAACAATAACCTATCCTTGGAAAGTTTCCGTCATTTGTATATTGAATATCCATTAATAAATTAATTTGTGTTTATATACACGTAGGAAGGGCTTATTACCTCGATGATGATAATTATAAATGCTAGTAATTATTATGACTTGTTTACCTACATGTATATACGGTCATGTTGGTTAAAATATTGCAACTGAATTAAAATGACGTTGAAAATGATTAAAAATATAACAATTTTCAATCTATTCCTTCAAAATGCCATTTATACATTCCTTTTACAATGTCGTGTTTTGTTAAATTAACTCATTTTATATTTCATCAAATACTGTTTTACATGCATATTGCGTTCGAACTCCAATCAATAGGTAAAATGGTATAAAGGTAACCACGCACGGCTGTAATATTATACAGTAATGAAATGTTCGTCTACAGTATAAGGATAATACTCATTAATGAAAGAACTAATTTACCTTTCAATAACCATTATCGTGGAGAGTTTTATCAGACACGGAATCTCTTGTAAAAATGCGATGAATTATTTAAAATCACAGACTATTATAAAACTTTGCATATAAAATCTATAAACAAGAATACTGTATTAAAATTACTTAATAATGAACTTAATTAAAAAATTACTACTAACCTTACTTAATCACATCCAATCCTGAGACACTGAAGTCGGCAAATAACCAAGACACATGTATATATTAACAGTATGAAGTAGGTTCAAAGCAGCTTTTAGCCAATATATATATATGTGTGACAACAGCAACGCTTCCTATTTGAGAGTGTTTGTCATACTAACACATATACGATCGATCTAGCTATAACATTTACTTCTTGTTCTACCCTTTTATTTATTTAAAGTGTTCGGTCTGCTACAAAGCTTTGCAATATTTATTTAAATACCATTATAACATAATAAAAATCTTTGATACAGTACAGACCTGTCGACAATTTAACACCGGGGGCAAAGCTCGGCTGATGAGGGCCCGGGATATGGATAACTAGTGGCCAAAAAGCTAGAAGATGCCCACATTCTGTCAAGATATAGCTAACAAAAGGGGCAAAAATATTCAGCACTAATTAGTTAGCCCAACCTGCCTTAAAGGCTACCTCAATATAAGGATCACCTGTTTATAAAGGCCAGTAGAATTGTATCTCAATTGTTCTTTATTCATAGTACTTGAACCTGTATATAAAGGTCACCTGCCCATAAAGGTCTCTTTTACTGGTTCTCTTTTGCGGTCTTTATAGACAGGTTTGACTGTACTTTCGTGTTAAACTTTCAACTGGTCTGTACTGTACATCACACGACTGATTCTACATTGATATGGTAAATATAAGTGGTTCTTCACTCTATAATAAAGATGTCCAATAACTGATTGTTGTGCTTTTATTTGTACAAATTATTTGCATATTTAATGAAAAACTTCCATATTATACCGCTTTATTATTTGTTGTATACATATAATATTATTCTTCTGAATGGTAAGTTTTTAAATATATTTACTCATAACCACACACAGTATTTAGTATTTGTAATAGTTAAAACTCCTTCTTTTTAAAGAACGGATTTGTTTGTTTAAAGGAATGCGTGCTGTCAATATTTTCTTTTCCATGGTACACGGATAGGACCCCGTTATTGCATATGAAGGCAACAAGGGGGACTTTCATTTGCACCCTCTCCTGAAATTTTAATTTTGACTTAAAAAGCCTGAAAATGACGGAACAAGACATTTTGTTTTATATAAAATGTAATGGTTGATTAAAAAGGAAAGGAAGTCCTTCTAAGCCATATATATAATATCGACAAATGGTTTTATATCAACACTGAAATATTAGTTTTATATAGCACAATATATGTTGCAATAGGTGTTTTTATAACAGTACAGGTAGTCATTTGGTTAACAACACCGTCTTACAGTTTCTTTTAAAATTTATAATGTTTTTACTTGTTCTCTTCAAATTCTGAACCTACACCTCCCACTTAAAGTACATTTTGTATGTCAAACTTATACCGATCTTTGTGCTAAGTCAGTTTTGACTTTTTGTAACCTTTAAAAATTATTGAATGTAATGTTATCTATCATATGACTTAACTGTTCGAATATCTAATATGTGAAGTTCCTGATTTTAATCTTTTATGAAATGAACAAGAAGGAAGTAAAGCAACTTTAAAAATTTAATCCCAATATCAAACCGACATCTGATAAAAAATTAGGTTGTCGACTTCATTTTATGCATTTAAATTTTGGATATAAAGGATGTTGTCAAAAAACCTGCATAAATATGTAAACATGCATCCATTAAATATAACAGTGCCTTTATTAAGATTGTATGTGTTGGTTCTTGCTTATAAAAGGACCATCGGTGTTAAAAAGATCCCCGCCTTATGGCATCAGATAATAAAAAGTTACTGTCGATTACGTAAAAGTTGTATGGAATTAAAACAACTTTGGATAAACAAATAATGAAGACGACTCCATTTCACGTAGTTTCATTTTTGGTAATCTCGATATTGCAGAAAAGTGTGTAACTGTGTTTATATATATGGATCAAATGCGCAAGTCATGAATCTGAAATTTTCCGTTTGTGTATATTATAGGGTGTCTAAGTATAGAAATATCTCTAATATGACGTTAGATAATGAAAGTTACCGTCGGTTACATAAAAAGCCGTGCCGTTTAATAATCATGGCGGTTGTTCTTGTGTCCAGAAATCGCAAATTCTCGCTAGTCACATGACGAGAATGACACATCTTACTGTCAAGCAGTATCAATGCATGACAAGAGTCCGAAATGCATCTATATATTAACTCTACAGAACATTTTTCTTATTATTTCTACATGTGTCGACAATAGTTTACACGTATACTTAATGTATCTTTTATATAAAATCAGAGTTGTCAAGAAAGGCATGCTTTCTTTTTATTTACAATTTGGCGTGCTTAGCAAGATGGCGCCTCGTGACATCATCCATGCAAATGCAGTCCCCAAATACGCAATTTTTGTTTTGATAAGTAAATATGTGTCAATCAACGAACTAACAAACAATCTTACCTGATATATGTTGCTTACGTGTACCTTCTTCTGTTGGAAATTATGATTTTTTCACCTGTATAAGTCTTTTAAATTTTAAATTCTAAACGAGTGACCAGTGACACAGCTATAAACATTCTCCCGATGGTGGGTAACAACAAAGCCGTAATTTATTAGCGATTGCATTATATTTTACTTTAATGACTTCAACTGAATACGAATACCAATACTTACAAATAAAACACTTTTTAACTTTAATTAACACTGATATACATCTGTACGATCATACCTACATTTTAATGTCTTATATTGTTTTGTGATTTCTATACCAGTTTTTAAAGTGACTGAATATTTTTGTTCTTTTTTATATTTCAAATTGAAATATTTTTATTTGTAATGATTTCGCCAGACAGTAATAACGTCAATACCCTTTAAAATTGCTAATTATTTTTTTCATGACGCGTATGATTAAAATGATTGAATTCATTCACGCATTGAAAACATGACACATTATTATATATTATCATGATGTCCTTCCAAACAATCGGAGAAAATAATTTAAAATGATTACAAAACGTAAAAGAAACACAAAGGACAATTTGCGAGCCACACGCCAGAAAGTAGCTAGGCTATGTCTTGATCTAGCTTAATGTCTATACATACAGTGCAGGACTGTCGAGAGTTTAACAATGATTAACAAAAATTTAAGAAGTCGAAGGTCGTCTGCCGAGAAATGCCGAACTACATTGATTGAATTGGGTTTTACGTCCCGGTCAAGAACATTTCACTTATAAAGACATGTCACCAGCTTCATAGGTAAGTGGTAGAAGTTTTTACTTTTGCCGTGCGCACATGACAGTGTACAGGGAGGGTCCTTTTACGTGCCACGCCTGTCGTGACACAAGAGATAGGTTTTCAAATTCTGTTCCGAAGGACCCCATGACTTTCGTTTCTAAATGCCGAGTGCTTGGCGAAAGAACAGTCACTACCTATTTCCAAGTCTTTGTCAGACCCCACCGGGGTCGAACCAACGACCCCCAACATACGATGCTAGCACCTTACCAACTGAGCTACTGTATATTGGTCAAGTTTTAAGAAGAAAAAACACAGCTCTTTTTATGTTTAAACGGAAATAACTACAGAGACACGGTGTAAATTGAACAGAAGAGTTATTATGGTAATACGCGAATGCTCACACATAATATAGATCCAATTTATCGGCAATTTAGCAATTATTAAAAAATTGTCGAGAAAAAGTGAAATACTGATTTATACACGATGATTACTATGAAATGAATGGTAATTTTCTGCTCTGTAGCTCTTATTATTAGATTGAAAATAATTACTATCAGGTTTTACAGAAAAGCAGAGCTTTGAGGGCACATGTAATTAATACTTGTAAAATGTCATAATTACAGTTCAGTACATTTCTTTTTATCCTTTATCCGATTTGATAGAAATGTATATTATCATAGTCGATGTTCTAAAACATGCAGTCAAACCTGCCTTAAATGTAACCTCTATATGGAGATCGATGTAGTCAAACCTGCTTTAAATGTCACCTCTATATGAATGCCGATGCAGTCAATCCTGCCTTAAATGTCACCTCTATATGAAGACCGATGCAGTCAAACCTGCCTTAAATGTCACCTCTATATGAAGACCGATGCAGTCAATCCTGCCTTAAATGTCACCTCTATATGAATGCCGATGCAGTCAATCCTGCCTTAAATGTCACCTCTATATGAAGACCGATGCAGTCAAACCTGCCTTAAATGTCACCTCTATATGAAGACCGATGTAGTCAAACCTGCCTTAAATGTCACCTCTATATGAAGACCGATGCAGTCAAACCTGCCTTAAATGTCACCTCTATATGAAGACCGATGTAGTCAAACCTGCCTTAAATGTCACCTCTATATGAAGACCGATGCAGTCAAACCTGCCTTAAATGTCACCTCTATATGAAGACCGATGTAGTCAAACCTGCCTTAAATGTCACCTCTATATGAAGACCGATGCAGTCAAACCTGCCTTAAATGTCACCTCTATATGAAGACCGATGTAGTCAAACCTGCCTTAAATATCACCTCTATATGAAGACCGATGCAGTCAAGCCTGCCTTAAATGTCACCTCTATATGAAGACCGATGCAGTCAAACCTGCCTTAAATGTCACCTCTATATGAAGACCGATGTAGTCAAACCTGTCTTAAATGTCACCTCTATATGAAGACCGATGTAGTCAAACCTGCCTTAAATGTCACCTCTATATGAAGACCGATGTAGTCAAACCTGCCTTAAATGTCACCTCTATATGAAGACCGATGCAGTCAAACCTGTTTTAAATGTCACCTCTATATGAAGACCGATGTAGTCAAACCTGCCTTAAATGTCACCTCTATATGAAGACCGATGTAGTCAAACCTGCCTTAAATGTCACCTCTATATGAAGACCGATGCAGTCAAACCTGCCTTAAATATCACCTCTATATGAAGACCGATGTAGTCAAACCTGCCTTAAATGTCACCTCTATATGAAGACCGATGTAGTCAAACCTGTCTTAAATGTCACCTCTATATGAAGACCGATGTAGTCATACCTGCCTTAAATGTCACCTCTATATGAAGACCCATGTAGTCAAACCTGCCTTAAATGTCACCTCTATATGAAGACCCATGTAGTCAAACCTGCCTTAAATGTCACCTCTATATGAAGACCGATGTAGTCAAATCTGCCTTAAATGTCACCTCTATATGAAGACCGATGTAGTCAAACCTGCCTTAAATGTCACCTCTATATGAAGACCGATGTAGTCAAACCTGCCTTAAATGTCACCTCTATATGAAGACCGATGTAGTCAAACCTGCCTTAAATATCACCTCTATATGAAGACCGATGCAGACAAACCTGCCTTAAATGTCACCTCTATATGAAGACCGATGTAGTCAAACCTGCCTTAAATGTCACCTCTATATGAAGACCGATGTAGTCAAACCTGCCTTAAATGTCACCTCTATATGAAGACCGATGTAGTCAAACCTGTCTTAAATGTCACCTCTATATGAAGACCGATGTAGTCATACCTGCCTTAAATGTCACCTCTATATGAAGACCCATGTAGTCAAACCTGCCTTAAATGTCACCTCTATATGAAGACCCATGTAGTCAAACCTGCCTTAAATGTCACCTCTATATGAAGACCGATGTAGTCAAATCTGCCTTAAATGTCACCTCTATATGAAGACCGATGTAGTCAAACCTGCCTTAAATGTCACCTCTATATGAAGACCGATGTAGTCTCAAACCTGCCTTAAATGTCACCTCTATATGAAGACCGATGTAGTCAAACCTGCCTTAAATATCACCTCTATATGAAGACCGATGCAGACAAACCTGCCTTAAATGTCACCTCTATATGAAGACCGATGTAGTCAAACCTGCCTTAAATGTCACCTCTATATGAAGACCGATGTAGTCAAACCTGCCTTAAATGTCACCTCTGTATGAAGACCACCTGGTTGTAAAGGCTAGTAAAATTAAATTGGTCTTTATTTGCATTATTTGGACCTGTACCTGTATATTAAGGAGCACCTGCCCATAAAGGCCACTTTTTCTGCCCCCTTTAGGTGACCTCTATAGACAGGTTTAACCGTACCGAACTAAAATAACGGACTGCAGGTGGTTCAAATTAAGAAAATTTAAATAAAGTTTACAAGTTTACACGTGTTTTATACATACTAGTATCAGAGTTGTTGGCACGTGCACAAAAATGTTTATTTTTAAGACCAGTCAACATCTCTTTTCTGTTGTATGGCTTATGGAATTGTCCTTTAGAGGTATTATAAAGGGCCATTGATTGTAAAAGAATTGCAATGATTTAGGACCATTGACCATAATGATTATAAACATATTCAAACACTAGAGTAAATGCCCAATGTTGTATACATTTAGAATTATTGGTTGACACTCACCTAATTTACAACAAGTCTTTTCAATAAGCAAATTAAAAATTTAACATAGGCCTTATTTTAGCATACAATGACCAATCCTAGCCTGTATATGTAATTCATAAAAATTAAAGAGGCCAAATTTAAGAAAGACTGTCAGGGTGGTAATATATACAATAATTGAACGGAGATAGTATCCAGTAAAGATAGCTAGTTACCGAAAGCACAAGAGACATAAGAAGCTACCGAGATAAAACTAACGAGGGGTCGATTCTACACTACAGTACAGGCATGTCGAAAGTTTAACACAAAGCTAACGAATTAGTGACGAATCGACAGCTTATTCATAACTTGTTGACCACATCTGTAGAATTTTGGTAGTTGCCATGTCTCGATAGCTTTTCAGTAACCAGCTGTCATATCTCGGCAGATCGACTCCTTTTCGTTAGCTCAGTGTTAAACTTTCGACAGTTCCGTACTGTACCTTTTATCAAAGAAGCAGGAAGTCATTATCCTCATGAAAATCAATATAAAGAATGATTAAAATAATACAGTTTACTCTATAGGGTATATTGTGGCATTCTGATCTCATAGACGGAAACCTAGCAACAGATTAAAATGAACAAACTAGGAGAAAATTTTATACATGAATTCAAAAGTAAGCGAAATTCATCATGGGTTCAAATATCCTTTATTCACGTAGTTTAGTACACATGTACCAGGATTATATTTTTTAAAGCAAGGACCGGTTGTTAAAAATCTCCGTTTGCCTAACCGTTTGGCTAGTAAAAATGCATTTTGTGTTTTAGAAAATTTCAGAAATTCCTGTTTGAAAGTTGATGGACGCAATTGGTATAACCAAATCAACGCACTTAAAAATCATATTTCATACTAAATATTTTCAATTTTAATAACATTTTGAATTTTCACTAACAATTTGGTTAAGTTAACGCTGTTTTGATGATTCCTAGACCCAGCTGTACATGTATTTTGAATCTAGATAGTTCAGTTATAGTCACATTGGATATTGTGGCAGTTAATTTAAAGCTTCAAATAGAACGATCAAGTGATGGCAGACAGAAAAGTCAAATTTAACAACTATATTTCAATTATTTACTTCAAAATAGGTGTGTTCAACTACAAAGATAAAATATTTACAACAAAAAAAGGTGAATACTACAATAGTCGGGTTTTTACAACTAAAAAGTCATTTACTACTACAAAGACTAGGCACATTATGTATTTACAACTACAAAAGTCAAGTCTTTACGACTAGAAATGTCCAGTATTTACAATTACAAATGTCGGTTGTTCACAACTACAGAATCATTTTTTCACAACTACAAAAGATACAACTACAAAATGTCAAGTATTAACGACTACACAATTCAGGTGTTTACAATAGAAGGCCTCACACACATATATAATAATTACAACTACAGTATATGCAACTACAAGAGTCAAGACTAAAGTCCCAAGTTAGAGAAAAACCCCTAGATCGGATTTATGCTAAAGTGTATGTGATATATACAGTCTAACCTGTCTTAAAGACAACATCTAAACAAGAACCTTCTGCTTCTGCTCTTAATTCATGCTTTTTGAACCTGAATATAAAGTCCGCCTCCGCATAAACACCAATTTAATGGTTTCCTTGGGAGGTTTTAATAGACAAGTTTTACTTTTTTGTAAAAGAATATAACTAGAAACAAATACGAATTACAAGTGTAGTAATTAAGGCTGTAAACCTATATGTCCGGTACTCCTTTTTCCTCAAAGCAGACACAGAAGTAGATAAAAAGACGGATTTTTTTCTAAAACTAGGATTCCTAGCTATAGTTTATTTCGGAATCAAGACCGTAGGTTGAATAAAAAAAAGAACAAATTAAAAATGTCGACGAATCTTATATCATAAGTAAAACAATACAGACAATAATACAGGTATCATCATCTAAAACACGAGATTGTTTACTTGTGAGGCGTCTGTAATCCTAATACAGTACAGACCTGTCGAAAGTTTAACACTGAGCTAACGAAAAGGTATTGAAGCTCGGCTGCCGAGTGCCCAATGTATAGATGGTTAGTTGCCGAAAAGAACAAGACAGACAGAGATAGAACAGCTACAAAGAGGTAGGATACCGATTCGACCTGAATTCGTAAGCTTCTTGTTAAACATTCAATAGGTCTGTACCGTGCATAATTCTATTCTATTCTAGATGGAACACCTTAACACTGGTGATCATATTAACTAGTCAAACATATTTGTGTTTCTTAGGACAGTTCCGTAAAAGTTGGAGGTGGTACTATAATTATAAGAAGATTTTGTTTGTTAATTTTGGAGACTTAAAGACGACAAAACTAAAACACTTTCCATGTTATGCTAAATAACTGTCTCTAATCAGTTTCACAAATTTATACATTTTATACTTGTCATATTGTTTGATATGTTATATAATAAATCATTGTTATATTACAGGTGATCCGTTTTACACTTCATTAGGTCCTGTTACTTGAAGAACATCAAGATGAGCATTTCAAGTCAGAAAGGAAACTCGATTCGTCACTAATTCGTTAGCTTTGTGTTAAACTTTCGACAGACCTGTACTGTAGTGCAGAATCGACCCTCGTTACTTTTATCTCGGTAGCTTCTTATGTCTCTTGTGCTTTTTGGCAACTACTGTAGAAACCACTGTGACTGTGAGTGAAATTCTCTTTATATCCATAGAATATCAAGTAAATTTGAATAAAGATCGATATTTTTCACTTACTTGTACCTAGTCGTAACAGGAAATCTGTATGCGCATCCGCGATTGTCATAAAGTATGTCTGTAAAAAGGAAAATGTTGGCGGTATGGGGATTTAACACATGCGAAAATGACGATGTTTACACCGGAAGTGATGTCCTTGGTGACGTTGTACGTCATATGCGCAACAGAAGCCGCCATTTGCATGGTTTTTCAACATGTTAAATCCCCATAGCACCAACGTTTTTCCCTATACAGATATATTTTGGGCTAATCGCAGATGCGCATACAGAATTCCTGTTACGACTAGGTACAAGTAAGTGAAAAATATCGATCTTTATTCAAATTTATTTGATTTTCTATGGATATAAAGAGAATTTCACTGTCACAGCCACAGTGGTTCCTACAGTAGCTATCTTTACTGCATACTATCTCCATTCAATTATTGTATATATTACCACCCTGACATTCTTTCTTAAATTTGGCCTCTTTAATTTTTATGAATTACATATACAGGCTAGGATTGGTCATTGTATGCTAAAATAAGGCCTATTTTAAATTTTTAATTTGCTTATTGAAATGACTTGTTGTAAATTAGGTGAGTGTCAACCAATAATTCTAAATGTATACAACATTGGAAATTTACTCTAGTGTTTGAATATTTTTATAATCATTATCGTCAATGGTTCTAAATCATTGCAATTCTTTTACAATCAATGGCCCTTTATAATACTTCTAAAAGACAATTCCATCAGCCATACAACAGAAAAGAGATGTTGATTGGTCTTAAAAATAAACATTTTTGTGCACGTGCCAACAACTCTTATAATTTTTCACAACTACAAAATCATTTTTTCACAACTACAAAATCATTTTTCACAACTACAAAAGATACAACTACAAAAAGTTAAGTATTAACGACTACACAATTCAGGTTTTACCACAAAAGGCCTCACACACATATAAAATTACAACTAGAAATGTCAAATACAGTATATGCAACTATAAGAGTCAAGACTCCAATCCCAAGTCAGAGAAACCCCCCTTGATCATATATTTATGCTAAAATGTATGCGATATATACAATGTACAGTCTAACCTTCTGCTTCTAAACGCCAGTGAAAATGTATCCCAATCACTCTTAATCCATGCTATTTGAACCTGAATATAAGGGCCACCTCCGCATAAAGGCCATTTTATTGGTTCCCTTGGGAGGTCTTTATAGACAAGTTTCACTTTTTTGTAAAAGAATATAACTAGAAACAAATACGAATTACAAGTGTAGTAATTAAGGCTGTAAACCTATATGTTCGGTACTCCTTTTTCCTCAAAGCAGACACAGAAGTAGATAAAAAGACGGGTTTTTTCTAAAACTAGGGTTCCTAGTTTATTTTGGAATCAAAACCGTAGGTTGAATAAAAAAGAACAAATTAAAAATGTCGACGAATCTTATATCATAAGTAAAACAATACAGACAATAATACAGGTATCATCATCTAAAACACGAGATTGTTTACTTGTGAAGCGTCTGTAATCGGAATACAGTACAGACCCGTCGAAAGTTCAACACTGAGCTAACGAAAAGGTATTGAAGCTTGACTGCCGGGTGCCCAATGTATAGATGGTTAGTTGCCGAAAAGAACAAGACAGACAGAGATAGAACAGCTACAAAGAGGTAGGATACCGATTCGACCTGAATTCGTAAGCTTCTTGTTAAAAATTCAATAGGTCTGTACCGTGCATAATTCTATTCTATTCTAGATAGAACACCTTAACACTGGTGATCATATTAACTAGTCAAACATATTTGTGTTTCTTAGGACAGTTCCGTAAAAGTTGGAGGTGGTACTATAATTATAAGAAGATCTTGTTTGTTAATTTTGGAGACTTAAAGACGACAAAACTAAAACACTTTCCATGTTATGCTAAATAACTGTCTCTAATCAGTTTCACAAATTTATACATTTTATACTTGTCATATTGTTTGATATGTTATATAATAAATCATTATTATATTACAGGTGATCCGTTTAACACTTCATTAGGTCTTGTTACTTGAAGAAGAACAAGATGAGCATTTCAAGTCAGAAAGGAAATGGTATATTATTTGGTCAAATTTGATCATATGTTGTGATTCTAGTGCAGCAGTTTTCAGAATCGCGTTATTTATAAAACATTAAAACACTTGCATATTATTTGAACATCAATGTAAGCAAGAAATATGCCAGATATTGCACCTAAAATTCCATTTCCCCACAGTGTTTCAATACACAATGGACTTATTATGATATGCATGATGATGGTGTATTTAAAACATAGTAAGTCGTATATTCCCGAACAAAAACAGTTTATGTAATGTATCTCACAATGTAATCAAGTCTGCATGTAAAAATCACACGTAAATGTCAACAAATTTGATGCTGCAAAACATTGTACCATCAAACGCCAGTCTTTCGACATTTATCACATAATACAGACAAATGCCGCTGTTTCGTGAGGAAAAAATAACAGCATAACAGCTTAATATATTGATGTTATGACTGAAAGCAAATATTTGTATTAGCAGAGTACCGTGCAGAGATCAATATGAATATGTGATTTTAAATCAATTTTGTAATTTCCCACTACTTTCATCACAAATTAATTAATGTTCTATATTTGCCCCTGTATCATCGATGACAGGAAGATCTTAATAAAAAGTCAGTCACTTATGTCAACGAAAAACAAAACAACTTATCGTGTAATATAGCTATATCATTGGTGACAGGGAAGTCATATTAAAGAGAAAGCCACTTAAACGTATTCCATTGAAAGATGGAACTAACCGCCACATTAGTGACAGGGAAGGCATATGTAAACGTCAGCCACTTATATCAATGAGAAATGAAACTATTCGCCATTAGTGACATGAAATTCATATCAAAGCTCAGTCATTTATATGGCTTATACAGACATTCGTATTAGCGAAGTCATACTAACTAAAACTGTCGCTTGAGAGCCAAATACCCTCGCCAAAACATTGACCTCATGGCCTTGACCTTTGACTTATGCACATAAATATGGTTTGCGACACATCGTCTCATGTTGGTTTACATTTGTGCCAAGTTTGATCAAATCCCATCCATAGACATGGGAAATATGGAGACATAGAAACCATATTGGGACGGACAACAAGACGGACAGAAAGACAGACAGACAGATAGGATGATTCCTATATACCCCTAAACTTCTTTTACGGGGGTATAAAAACCAGCCACGTATATCAATGAGAAATGGAACGGGTCGTTTATATTAGTGACAGAAAATTCATATCAAAAGCCAGCCACTTACATCAATGGAAAATTGAACTGACCTATATACCGCTATATACCGCTGTATCATCAACGACAAAAGAGTCATATAAAATTCAGCCACTTACACCAATGACAAATAGAACTATTTCATTTTACAGGAAGTCACAATAAATGCAACCCGTAAAATGTATGTCATAAAAAGATGGAGCTGACCTATATACCGCTTTATCATTATTGGCATAAGAGTAATATAAAAAATCAAACACTTATATCAATGATAAATTTAAATAGACAGTTTTTATAGCCATATGATTCGTATAATAAACAAGGTCATAATAAAAAGTCAGCTACTCACATTTATATCATAAAGAACTTCTCGAATGGAACTGACCTATATACCATTGTAACGTCAGTGAAAGGAAGTATTAAAAGACAGCCACTTATATCAATGAAAATCTATATTTCAGTGATATAAAAGTTATATATTAAAATTCAGTCGCATTTTGTTGTACTAGGAATAACAGAAAGGCCGTAATAAAACACAGGCAATCATATCAATGAACAACTAACAGTGTATACCCGCTGTATCATTAAATGTCGGGAAAATTATATTAAACGTGAGGCAAACACAGTACAGACCAGTCGAAAGCTTAACATTAAGCTTACAGTGGTGTAGCCAGCAAAAAATAAATGTGTAAGCCTGTTGCCAGTGCGTTCACGAGAGCAGGGTATGGGAGCATGCTCCCCTGAAAATTTAAAAAAGTAGCAAAATCTAGTGAATTTTTCCTTTTGTTGTTGTTGGATTATTTCCATGTCCACGGGTTGTCAATACATGAAGACGTTTGTATATTGTAAATGACACGGCAAATGAAATATTGGATTAATTTTTTTAAAACATAAAAATATATGGAAGCACAGGATTATTGGCTTATATGCATGCTACGTCACTGGCTAACGAATTAGTGACGATCAGTAGCTCACCTCGTCTCTTCGTTACCTATATCTCGACAACATTTTATCAGAAGCTGCTATCTGTCTTTGTGCAGTTTCCTGGTCACTAGCTGGTCACTCGACATCCTTCTTCTTAGCCCAATGTTAAACTTTACAAATGTCTGTACTGTGTATTATTAGTAAATAAAAATCGTCGAATATACCAATGTAGTAATAGTGAAAAGGGAGGCATGTTCACAGTTAGACAAATAGCAAGCGCGCGTTATTCAGTTTGCTTTGCACGACAATATCAGTTGTGACACAATACATACCAATTCTAGACAGCTGAATGTTAAACTGGTGTGTTCTTTGTATGTTTACATATTAAACTACCGCTATCGCTACAAATGATACACATATTCGTGGCTTTAAGTCGATCATTGGATTTGCACGTGTCGGTGATATTAAATTACACGTGCATTTTATGTACAATCTCAAAATACAATAAGTACTAACAAGTGAAACATCAAACAACATTTTAGCACAGTGAATGTGTTCCAAAGTTTTCAATTAATTTTTTTCATCATTTTTATTTTTTAATGAAAAAAGGTTTTCATTATGCTAGAGGCATTAATGATTTTTTTCATCATAATGATTAAACTTCGGTAGAGACTGAAAATAAAGCATCTTTTTAATGAGTGAAATCAAAATCCCAAAATAAAAACGTATAACAAAAAGTTTTGAAAAAAATGAACATAATTTTTTAATTCAATGACACCGAAATCCCACAATAAAAACATATACAACAAAATGTCAACGTTTTTAAAAAGGAAACTTATCCATAAGGAACCGTACTTACGTGTACTTGTAAATCCCTCCAGTTTCAAATCGAATTAATTTCGTGTATGAAGATATAGGATATAATCATAAAACTGTGAATTCAATCTCTGATAAATATAGAACTACATCACCGTCGAAAGTTTAACACAGGGCGAACGAAAAGGGGTCCAAACAAGCTCGAGACTGCGGAAATATAGATAGCTAATGATTGAAAAAGATGCCGAGAAATAGATAGCAGCTGCCAGAATTATAGTTAACGAGGGCTGATCATGAAATGGGCTTCCGATTTGGCACTGTTTTGTTAACATACATATGTAATGTTAAACTTTGGACATGTCTGTACTGTATTAGTGGTGAGCCATTACGGTCAAATAGCCTTAAGGAAATTAAATGACGTTTGCAGATGTTACCCAAAGGCAGTAACTGCGGGTGTTACGTGTTACGTTATCTATAATAATTACTACAAACTCTGATATAATAATGATATAAATTCTACGTCTATATACGTCTGTAGGTAGGTGTACGTCAGGACATATTCGTGGACTTATCGATATATTATAGGTATTTGTTGCAAACATGCGTTAAAGGTGTTTTTATCTTAAATTGCACTTTGGGTTTTTAACATCAATTATTTTTCAGTTTTCCACTTTTATGAAAGTATACTTGTATGAAAAACTACAAGGTGAACTGAAATTTATTAATAAACTGCTACCAGCTTTCTACATTTATTGCTTTTCCAAGCGAAAAAATCCGATATCTTATTTTTTAAACTACAAGACATTTGCGATTCTCTTAAACCTCAAATAAGTTGTATTTAATGGGAAAGTAATCTGAAAAAAACCAATAGTTACTTGCACAAATGTGTAAAAAAAACCAAATACCTCGATGTAAATTCAAATCATCAAATAATAATGACAAAAACATAATCACTAGGTTTTTCAGCCATTAGTTAATTGGTAACAAATTAGAGAAAATATCCAGTTTTGCTGCTAAAATTGACAATAATTGAAAGCTGTACATGTAAAATAGAGTGTTTAGAACATTTAATTGACAATTACTCTCATACTTATTAACTAACCGATTCGTGTTCAAACCCAAAAATCACAAAGTAAAAACTTAAACAACTTCCAAATTAGATAAAACACAAATTTCCACTAAAAATGATAGCGACATGGTGCATTCCTACAATAATTACAAGCCAATGTAAAATTTAAAAATATCTAAATTGGACTAAATGACAGACCTGCGTACATACAAGTTAGTATGATAATGTTGTTTTTTTTTATTATTTTAAAACAATTCAGTGTTCCCGTTACTTCATCACTTAACAGTCGCATCTCCCTCATTTCAATTACCAACAGACATATTGTCTTTCTTGTTAATAAAAAACGTTTTTTTTTTCATTATTTGCATTTCATTGAATACAGTGATGTCGTGTTGTTAGGCAATTTGCCTAGTACTTATATAGCAAAGGCATTAGACAATGCAATACACTGTCTGGATTGTTACTGTTAACGTATTTAATTCCGCGTGTATTTATTTTGGAGGTATGTCAAATTTTGAGATATCTGCGTAATTTTTGCGTTTTTAGATATGCACTATAATACAATAAGCATTATACAATTTTCACTCGGTATTAATTTTCGCGCATAACAAACGACAGCGAAATAAGTGAAAATAAGTACACAGCGAAAATAATACAAGAACATCGGATTAATTGACAAAATATTGTCTAGTGGAGTGTTAAAACTACTATTGGAGCGAATCCTATCATCCAACTTAGTTTACAAATTTCGAAATTGAAAATAATAACATTTAGAGTGGATAGAACTGTCATGTACTATTTTTGATTTTTTATGAAATAATACATCAGTTAGAGTGCATAGAAATGATTTTTTTCTTGCGCAAAAAAAGCGATAGATGCATTATGAAAAAGAACTTGTCAATAGTGGCTGGTCTAAGAACGTTACGCATTCTGCTTAGTATAATTGACAAAACCATTTACCCTCCCTTTCAAAACGGCCAAGTAATTATCTGAGTGACAAAAAATCAATATTTTCTGATGTCATTTTGTTAAAAATTTGGTAAAAAAGACAGAAATCTATATAAAAAATGAAATTGAAATCAAAGACCGTAGACTCTGTCAGAGTTATCATGATTGTGTCATATACATGTACCATTTTTTTCAATGTATTTTATGATTAAATTAAAAAATTGGTATTTTACAATAATATAACTTCATTTATCTTGCAGACATAGATTTGCATTTTAGGAAGACTTTTAATTTTGTAGTATGACCCTTTAGATATTACTATTCTAACTTGTCTGGTCGTTCGAGAGAGAAGAATTCTTGTTGAGATGTAAATGTTTTTAAAGTAAAAATCTTGCTGATCGTTCTAAAAAGAGTCTTGCTAAGGTTTTATGGAACATAAAATAAAAGGTTATATTCTGATGAAGTCCAGTGAATTTTGTTTAGACATATGGTTTCAATAGTATAAATACCTCATGGTATTCAAAATCCTTAGCCATAATAAAATGTCATGTTAATGCTCAAAATATGCCTTTTTAACCCTGTTTGAAATTTCATCTATTAATAAGCACCTGATTATCTTAATAAACAGCGAAAAGTCTCGCCCCAAAAAGTTGTGTTTTGTCGATAATGTACATGGCCTTGACCAACATTGCGTTTAATCATTCTTTATTTAAAGTTCAATGTAAAATGCAATAAAAATAGCCATAGAACTCTATAGAAATGACACTTTAGTGCTATACATGTAACTACCGCTGTCAAGCATTGCAAACTCATCATAACACGCGAGTTATTCAGTTACCATTACTCGTTAGAAGATGATAGCACACTATTAACACTATTTCTAGACACTTCCAATTGCTAAATGACTTTTAGTGTGATGTACTGCACACTAATTATAACGTGCAAATGTGTAATAGTTGCTTTATAGTGGCAGTTAGAAAACTGCCATGTGCTGATTTTAAAGTTTGATTAAATTATGCATTCAAAATCGCCACATGATGATTTTGAATGCATTATTGTAATAAAAATACAAAATCAACACATGTCAAAACTATAAACGGCATTTCTTAACAAGCTAATAAGTATGTTTACAAACATGATTGTGAAACAAACTAGACACTTCCCAGATACAGCACACCATGTACAGTTAAATCTGACAAAACTTTACATTTCCAAGTAATGTTAGGATTTGAATTGGTTCTATAAACGTCATTTCATGACAATCCATACATATATTGCAGTTGATTGAACAAGTATCAGGTGTGTAACAACCCACTTTGAAAAAATTACGCACTTTGAAATTTTTTTTCAAATCGCGTTAAATTCGGGACAAGCTCAACGCACTTTGAAATTTTTTTCAAAGTGCGTTGAGCTTGTCCCGAATTTGACGCGATTTGAAAAAAATTTTCAAAGTGCGTAATTTTTTCAAAGTGGGTTGCTACACAGGTGCTCCAAACATTACTCTACACACTTAAAATCTTACAAATCTTGTTAAATTCTTATTTAGATTTGTTATTCGATATTAATTATTGACGGCAAGTTACCATTGCTTGTTGTCTAGCAACCGTATAATATAAATCAAAACGTTGACATTTTGCTAATTTTCTTGTTTCTTTTAAGTTCTTACACACTCCTCTAGTCGACTGACTGTCTATAAGTAACGAAGCGTTAAAACGACCATGATATTACTGGGCATCAATTGAAAATCGAACCTGAAGCTTTCCAAGAAGTCTAATGAATAATGTATTGATTTGAATAAAAATCGGAAGGCGAGTCTATTAAAACTAGACGTTTGATGTTAGTCCTTTGGAAAAGTGTCCCTTATTTACCATACAATTTCAATACTTTCTATAGTTACGTCTGAGTTGGCAGTAAATTAATAACGTTTTGATGTTTTATATAACTAACAAACATGAAATACAACCGGAAGCTACATTGCTAAAGCCTGTATTAACACTATAGTTAATTACTTGTTAGATTGGTGTTCTTAATAACAAATTTACTCAACTGAAGACCTAATCAAAACAAACGAAAGTTAAAATTGAGCTAATATTGCTGCAGGATTAAACCCCAACATTAACGAGTGAAAAATGTCAGTAAACAGCTGTTTTAATGAGTCTATTAAAACCTAGTGCAATGCACCATGTTAAAACATATAACTTTTTGCTAATCAGATCAAGGCATGGATAGATTGTTTGATTTCGTTTCTCATTTTAAATGCTGAATCTGTAATTTAACATTTAATCTCGGGTTATTTGAAATCTCGCTTTTTAGCATATTGATCGAAATATCAATCAAACATGACAAACAGTAGACACAGACGATATATAGGATGTGCTTGATTGTATAAAATGTCCTAAAAAGTGTAATAGCAGGAGGAAATATGCAACTTAAAATCACGTAGTTGGCAGCATACATTGCAACCTAAGACAATAATCGTTCACGATAGAATCGGCCAAAAAAGACTAACGAACACATACAGAGACTACAGATACAAATGACTCCAGACTGTGAAAGAGCACTAGATTGAATTACAAAATACTGTCTAATGGTGTGGTTGAAGTACTATTGGAGTGCATCCTATCATTCCCTTTAATTTACAACCAGTGATGCATACATCATACGACTCTATAAGAGGACAGACACCATGCCTTTATCCTAGGCCACCAAAAGGAGGAAAAGGAAAAGGGTAGGACATTCTTAGTACACCCATGAATCTATTCCATGGGGTAGCAATGCGATGACAGACAGAAAAGAAGAACAAAAGAGACATGGAGAAGATCCACTGATAAAGACATTAAGGACAAAGGATGGACATGGGGACAAAATAACACTGGTCCCAACACAGAAGAAATGGAAGTCTCTAGTGACGGCCTTACGAAGATGATTACAGAGAGCAGTGAGATTCATACAAACGCTCATTTAAATGGAATTGAAAATAATAACAGAGCGGATGAATGGATCCGACAAAGTATTTTTTCTGCGCAAAGAAGGGATGGGTAATAACTTAAAAAAATTGGTGAACATGGAAATTAATTATGTTTTCTTAAGACAAACCTTTGAAATTAAAAACTTGAAATAGTATAAGTTATAGAGTGCATAGAATGGACTCGAAAGAATCGTAAAGAAGGGATTGATAATTATTGAAAGACTGTCGAAGACAGAATTCATTATTTAGTCTAAAGACAAACCTTTGATACTTTAATTAAAAAACAACAAAGAAATGTACCTGTCTGCTTTGAATGAATAAAGGAATTTTTCCTTCAACTGCAAGTCTTTATCTTAAGTAAAAACAAGCTGTAGATAGGAAAGAGAATTGAAATTCCAGTAATTAATTTTAAGGAAGGATAGAAATCCTGTTTGAAATTTTAATCATATTACAACAAAGCCATACATACAGAAATATCTGTAGGAAGGGATGCACCAGAATACTGAGTTTATAGGTAACCTATTCCTGCGGCATTTCTGCAAATCTTTATTTCAGGTGAAGAAGATGCGATCAAGATGTCTGATCGTTTCCTCGTGTTGATAATTGGTAATAAGGTCAATAGCAAGTAACACCATGTATTTCCTCTAATTGATGAAATTGCCAACCACAGATGTTAGTAAATGATAGGAGTTCATTTAACCGACGATTCCATTTATATATACAGTAACGGCCTGTCGAAAGTTTAAACACTATAGTAAGCTAATGTATTTGAGCAGAATCAACAGTTAATCCCGACCCCTCATTAGTTACATCTCGGCAGCTGCTCCTACCCTCTTGACAACCTTTTCGACCACTAGCTATCCACGCTAGCAAACTACGACTCCTTTTCTCAGTTTAGTTAAATGCTGAACTTTCGACAGGTCTGTACTGCACATTTTAGAATTTATCGGCCGACGATTGATGTTTCATCATTGGGTGTTGAATGATGTTTTATCAATATAGGAACAAACGGTTTTTTTGTAATAATTATAACTTCAATGCATCCCGTATGTACATTCTCGTAATGCATAAAATCTTTTTCACAAGTATCTTTCCTTTGTTCTTTGTCAATGAAATTTGTAAAAGCATCTCTAAGTCCGTAACTAATTATTACACCGAATAAGCTTTAAACGTATGTGAAACATTTAGCAAAACACGTACACAGATAATTAAGCAGTGAAGTATTGGTCAGATTCTCGGATCAGATGCTAAGTCAGTGAAACAGCATGGCGATTTAAACACCATGTTACCGATAAATGGCAAGAGGTATTTCGCGAATGTTATGATCAGTATAATGGGAAAGCGTTATATAGCTACATATTTCAAAGGAGAGTTTTAGAAAATACGATTCCGAAAGGTTATTCCCGAATCCCGAATTGACCTACATGCATGATCAAGCGCGAATTATCGTCATGTTACCACGGAAACGCGAAAGTTTATACCAGCGAATTATTCAAATATACTAAATGTGCATTCCACCGAAAGTGTTGCTATTAAAAAACCAACCGCGAAGGTTTATACCATCAACATAGTTGTTATGCAACATAATACCCGCATGGAACCGTGAAAAAGCGTTGCAAATACTACGAAAGTTTAATACCAGCGAACATTATCTTGTACAAAAACTTATAGTACATACCCAGAGTGCTGTACACGTGCAGAGACCGCGGAAATTGATATCAGCAAACTGTTTTATTTCATAAATTAATCATACATCTATAATGTCCAAATGTAAAATATCAATCAATTACACATATAAAAACATCTGCCGTGATACATTGGTGCCATGAAGTACAAAAACATAATGTGTTATCCTGATAAAATATGACTCTCTGGTGATTGAATGAAGAGAGAAATTTTATTTTACAATTATTAGATAAATGATTCTATAATTTTATTTAATTAATTCATCATGTTCTTCGCTCAAAAATCAGATTAAATTTCTAATTGAAAATCCGAACTGATGAAATTTCCTTCCCTTAATTGAGAATAACAAGTTAAGCGAAATCATAAATTCGTCGATTTGGAAGCCAAGCACCAACAGCTTATAACAGTTATCTGTTAATAATCTAATTAAAACCCCCTTGTAATGTTCTTTATGCGGTGCATGATACGCGTTTTTCTCGCTGTTTATTACAAGGGAACAGTATATTTTAATACTCGAGTAGCTAATAAAAACGGCAAATTTCATTTCGTGAAACAAATTACAGATAATACATAATAAATGAAGCTTTATCATTGGAAGGCTCAAAAACTTGTACTTTACACCATCCAACGCAAGAACGAAAACAACACTATACAAGTTCATTATACAACAGTATTACTTCAAATTTCTAACTGATATATTTTAATTTGCAATTATACAGCCATTGTTAACAGTTTAATTCACCCAATTTTTACAGTACATTTGCGACCACCTTTTACAGCCAGCAATTGTAGTGCATGTACAACATATGATAGCGCACCGATCTTCTTAAAATGCTTACTAACTTTCCAATGTTTAGAAAATTTAAAACCTTTAAAATTCATTTCATTTTTTCCCCTATAAAATATCACTTAAATTATAGTGCTAGAGGGCGCCTAGCTTTTTGTGGTGAATGCCGCTATTGAAGTCTTCAATTTGACTTACTGACTAGCTTAACATATATCCAATGAATTCGAAAGCGTAGACTAAAAACAAGGTTTGGTTTATATTGTTGTGACACATTCTGTTTATTCATTTTTCAGAAGACTTTTATTATCTTTTATTTTGTAATAAAAACAAAGAAAAACAATGATACAATAACACAAATCAGGACCAGGTTGTATTTGGCTTAGAATCGTGACACAACTTATAAATAATGCAGATATATGGCATGCTTACAGTCGATTTATCATGCAAAACGTTTTATTATGGCTACGATTCCTAATAAATATTTTACCATTAGACCACGAAACATTGCACGACTTGGAGTACAGTACAGGCCTGTCGAAGGTTCAACACTGTGATAATGGAAGCTCTGTAGCCAATAGGCCGATATATGGACCGGCAGCCAAAGAGCTTACGAAAGATATACATTAACTGTCAAAAAGCATGTCGAGATACTGGTGACGGGGAGGCAAAATGGGCATATGATTTGTTATTAAGTCGTTAGCTTAGGGCTAAACTTTCGACTTTCGACAGACCTGGTCCGTCTGCTGTGTAACGCCGCATAAACGCGCCCGACACGTCTATGACACTTCAGCGTTACACTGCTATTCCAAGATGGAGGTAACAGTGCTCACAAAACAGTATTTTAATACTGTATCTACTCTCTCTCTCTCTCTCTCTCTCTCTCAGACTTGTCAATTGGACAAAAATGCTTTATGGTATTATTTCTTTTCTATCGATGTAAAAATGGCATGTTTACGCCAAATGATAGATATCTTATAATTCTCGTCACGATTTGCCACTGTTGTATTTGATAAACAAAAACATTTATGCTATTCTTAGCCTTATCCACGTTGATGTTTTTTTCATTATTTTTAAAAAAGAGCTTTGTTGCTGTCAATAGTTCGGATTTCAATTTAAACATGATCGACTTCGTGTTATTTCATTTATCTAAAGTCTTTTCTGAATTTGAGATCATATTAGAACACATTAAATGTAATCGGTTTTAGATATCTTCTGAGTATGAAAAAGACAGAGCAGCCTTGAAATACATTACTGTGGCAAGAAACTATAGCAAAATCTCTGATACAGCATCACAGTTTGATAGATTCTCGGAGAAATACGCTCGTATCAAGATTTTTATGTTTAAAGAACAGATGATTGCAATGGATAACCAGAGGATTGTAATGTAACTGCAGTATTACAGGATCAGGAAAACTTTTACACGACTTTTAAGTCAAAATTAATATACTTTTACATTTACCAATCTTGGTGCAGAGAAAGAATGAATTTCAATAAGATATTTACTTCATTCGACAGGCCTATAGATTCCACTATTAATTGTAAATGTTATAACGAAAAATAAGCCCCTTCCTATTCCCAATCCTTGTTCTGAAAAAGAGACTAAGTTAGTTCAAGTCATGGCGCAATAGAACCTGATACCTAATTATAAATCACCAAAAATCTTAATTTAGAAAAATAAAACTTTAATTTATTCCCTTCTTTACAAAGTAAATGCAATGATTAACGACCATGTAACGTAATCACGATAACACTGGTATAGGTATCCGGTAACGCTGAGGATAGATGCTGTGTTCAATCAACAACAAACCTAACGGCCCATGTCCAAATCACCATCCAAAAGCAAAGTAAAATGTTGAAATTGGCAAACTATGTTAAACACGTGAAGTGGGTTCTACCGTGAGAAAGGCTGGCTGTGTAAAAGTAGAATAATTTGGTGAAATATAGACTTCTCCAAAGTAAGACTTAGGTCCTTAGGTTTACGTCTGAGAAACGAATTTTGCCTTGCTGTTATTTACCATTGTATAATTATGCCGCGTCTTAGGTTAAATACAGATTTATGCATAGCGATTGTCTTACCAATGAAAAGGTGACTATGTTTATGCTGGAATAAAGACTGCTTTTAAAATTGAATAGGGTCTGGAATTACACCTTTACTGGGACTGAGTTCATAATATACCGGGTCTTAGACTACAAGAACATAAAGACTATTTTGACACTGCAACCGCGACTGTGTTTACATTGGAAGAAGGACTATATTTATATTGGAAAAGGATCTATGTCCACATTGGAACAGGGGCCATGTTTACACTGACATTGGGTTAACAATGGATTGGCTACACTAGAACGCATAGACTTTTTTGTTTGGCAATTGGGGATATTAAAATTATTCCTTTACTGATTAGTGTAAATTAAATGAATAAATAATATCATCAGTTGACCTCTTAGATAAATATAGAAATTTATTAGCTTCATAATAATCACGTGTTCATAATCAAACTAATTAGAGAAGAGAAAAAGAAGTATCAAATTACAGCAATGTGACTGGTTAAATTCACAAACGACGTCATTAGCAGTAAAAAGCCAAAAATAAACTACCAAAGGCAATACAAAGGCTGTATAACCATTCCTAATTGGGCACGATAACGCACGTAAATATTAAGAATTAATGAACTTGGAACCACTGACAAATTGCGTTTGACTCGACTCGCACTCCGTAATTAATGTTTTCAATCAAAACTATCTGTTTCATAAAGATACATTATCACTATTACGAAAGTTAAACACTGAGCTAACAAAAAGATGTCGAGTCTCGACAACCAAATGACCGAGATATGGATAGTTAGTGAAAAAGAAAACCAACAACAACAACTGTCGAGACCTAGCTGGCCATCTGCCAAAAGCTACCAACAAGAATCAAGATTAGTTACATTAATTTGTTTATTACCTTAGTGATAAACTTTCGACAGTTCTGTACTGAAGCTAAGTCAAGATAGATGGTTTAGTTGCTGTTGTTGTCTTGATGTCACAGAAATGTTTTTATACCGTATGGCTTTATGGGGCTTTATTTAAAATTAAGTACACGCTGTTTGTAAAATAGATAGGGTCATTTAGAAAGCGTACGCATACTGTGTCTGTGATTTGGTTTCCCATAATTGGCTTACAGAGTTCAATTTTGTCTTTTCTCATTTGTAACATATTTTTATCATTCTTGTTTAAGTTCGGTGTAATTGTACCAAGTTTAAATTTATGCTTCCATTTCAAATATCATGAAACGATCAGGCTTTCCTAATGATCTTATGTAAAAGCTGTTATTTTTCGTGACGACACTTGTCAGCTTTAGCACAAAGCAGTCACATTAAACGATACATCATTGTAATAATGCAATTTAAAACGATTCAAATTAAGTGTAAAATAGTACCATCATATCGTTAATTTTTTTCGCGAATCGAGATAACATATTATTGCCATTGCATGTTACTTTTAACAGTACATATTTATGTTATTGGAATTTCTTGTTTCTTCCATTAATATACAGTTTTAATTTAGAGATATGTATTGTATAGCAGATTCCATCAGCTATATCCAATAAGCACCCCGGAAGTGTTTGACAAGACCTTACACATCGGGATGTTCGGGAATATTCGTGTGATATTACATCTCACGCCTTTCCAAATTTCCAGATTGTTATGTACAGAGTAGTTCTTCAAAGCTATGAAGCACTATTTTACGAAACTTTGTGCAAAGCATCAGCATCGATGAGAGATGCGCATTTCATTAACCCGAGTTGGCTCTATTTTACTCAGAGTTATGGCCCTTTCAACATAAATGTAAATCACAAAAAGTACCTCCTGACGAGAAATCCTTATTTACTGAACTTACATGTTTGTAGATAATTGGTAGACGGTAGTAATCACAGTTCTATCAAACAGTTTAGTTAGGCGGGTACAACGAAATATCAGCTAAAAATAGACATGTAAATATGTCAAAATGCTGATATCTGTCAGGTATTGTTATCATGTTAGTCAGTCAACATCATTGCCTAATCTTTAGTTAATATTTTATTTCTAGATTTAAAATAGACCATTCTCGTGAGAGACAAATGCGTCTGTTCACCGACATTGTATACGATATGACTTGTGACCTTGCCCCTTGACTTATTTACTTTAATTTATGCGGCACATCATTTCATGGTGGTTACCATTTGTGTCACTTTTGATCAAAATTCATTTACAGACGTGGAATAATTGGATTAGATATGATTTTGGGACAGACAGACAGACGGATGGACGTACAGGATGATTCCAGTATACCCTTAACTTTGTCTGCGAACGCCGAGAACCACTAGTGTCCGAGGCCTCGAACGAGTGAAAGACAAAAAGATAAACACCCTTTTATAAGTTTAGGTCGCCCGAAAAAGATTCACTTGATATTCAGTGCCATCAAACATAATTCTTAAACCATCATGCACAAATCACGGACCTTTAAAATAAAAACAGTTATTTTATATAAAATGACAGGTTCCTGAAGTCCTTGTTAGAATTCAATACTTTTTTATCATTGATAAAGTCTTACATAACATTAATTTCCACCGGGAAATTTGAAACCTGATACATATGACTACATGAATACGAGCTCAAACGTCAAAGGTGTAAGAATGGAGGAAATTTCTACAGCTTGTCTAGGAAAATTCATTAAATTATAATTAATCGAGATTCAGCAAGGCCAGCAAAATATTGCGAAATAAATAAGGATCACCCTATGTCAATACCCTTCGAACGACAAAAATGTGATTCATTCTCATGATGACTATTTTATCCATTTTATAAGTGTATAGAAAACGGTTCACTATACCAACTTGACACTGGTTAGGAGAACATGGCCACACTAGAGTTCTCTATAAACATACCGCCCGCTAATAGTGTTTAGGGAGTATATAGGAATCACCCTGTCCGTCTGTCCCTGTACCGTTTCCGCCCCATAACTCCCATGGCTATGTCTGGACACATGTATAACAACATGAACCAATATGTCAAATACCAATTCTAATGTTTGCCTTGCTTATGGGGACGGATGGTGTTTTTCGCTTGACATACTAATATAGTAGATATCAAATCAACCACTAGACTGGTATGGTTTTAAAGTAGAATATCTTAAATATAGGATACCAAAACTAGGAAGCAACAGACAAATAAAAGAAGAAAATGAAGATGACCAGTGATTGAAAGTTTACTAATTAAGACCATTGATTCAGTTCACCGATTGAAACCACTGATTGAGTCAACTGATATGAAGGTAGTCACTTACATGTATTGAGTCCACTGATTGTGATGACTGATTGAGGCCTGTTACGACGTATTATGTAATAAATGCCAAGTAATGTAATACTCACCTTGTATTGTAATAATTCGCCTACATTACATGGAAACTTAATTACATAACGCAAAACCTTGTTTTATTACATTACGCGTTATTATTTATAACATAACAAGTTGTTTTTACATTAAACGAAAGAAATAATTACACTTCAAGGTGGGTATTACATTACTTGGCATTTTTTACATAACACGGCGTAACAAGACCACTTATTGTGATCAACGATTGCGTCTAGATCTACCGATTGATTCTACTGATTGATACCTTAACATACATTTTATCAAGGGACAATGGTAATATTTTTAAGAATACATTAATCAAAGTACCATGGTGGCATATACAATTTTTTAAAATCTAATCATAAAATACATTTTAAAAAATTGTATATGACAATGGTAATACTTCTTAGTATATATTTATCAAAGTATCGTGGTAATATTTTTATGTATATATTTATCAAAGTATCGTGGTAATATTTTTATGTATATATTTATCAAAGTGTTATGGTAACATTTCTAATAACACATTTATCAAAGTACCATCATGGCGATATTCCTAAGAATGAATTTTTCATGATACCACGGTAATATTTCTAAGAATACATTTATCAAAGTACAATGGTAAAATTTCTGATAAAACATTTATCACAGTACGAAGGTAATATTTCTAATAACACAGTGTCAGGACAGTATTTCTATGAATATATTTATCAAAGTGCCATGGTAATATTACTAATAACACGTTTATCAAAGTACATAATGATATCCCTATGAATGAAGTTTTCATGGTACCATGTTAATATTTCTACGAAAACCTTAATAAAAGTACTTTGATCATGTTTCTGAGAATAAATTTATTAAAGTTCCATGGTAATATTTTCTGAGAAGATTATTGATAATTAATATTGAACCAGACATACACAGCATTATACTTATCCACGGAAATTAAATAGACTTTATTTTTCTTTAAAATCAATCAAGATTCTTTTGACTAAGAATATTTTTACTTCAGATTTTAAGCGCCAACCTATTGTTATCGGTATTAAAAACTATACTAGACTAAGTCAATGGCGTCAAAATCCGCTAAATAATCTGGAGCAATTTCCGGTTTGGATTTTACAAAATCATTCGATTTGAGTGCCAATCAGCAGGATAACAAACCCACTTGTATCGCTCAAGTCTGTATTGATCTGAACATCTAGGGTTATTGTTTAGATTTTAGTGTTTAATATTATCTGTCATGCCATTATAAAAATGGATACTAGTTCATATATATACTGTATATGAATAATCTAGTATGCAATAACTATGGTCTAATGTATAGATAATTGCCTCTTGTAAACTAAACAACATATGTCTTCCTTGTTATAGGGGATTGCATAGTTTTTTTTTAATCTCAAATGTCAAAACTCGTTGTATTGTTTTGTATAGCATCGTATCTATATTTGATGTTCAATATTACATAATGATGAACGGTTATTTTAATGACTATGAGTCATCGTAATATCCGGTACTGGAATGATGTTATAATGTTTTACTAAATACAGTACAGACCTGTCGATAGTTAAACACTGAGCAAACGAAAAGAGCTTGGATTCGACTGCCGACTGACCGCGATTTAGGTAGTTAGTTGCCGAAAACACCCGAGACATAGAAGATAAGCTTCCAATTCGGCATTAACTCGTAAGTTTAGTGTTAAACTTTCGACGGGCTTGTACTGTGCTGTTGATAGCGCTAGCATTGACAACACTTACAGAAGGAATAAGAGTTTTTAAAAAATAGGTTTTAGTATTGTAAATTAATAGAAGGTGGAAATCTGTAACTAAAAACACGAACCTGACAAATAGCAACGGAATCAAGAATACTACAGAATACAGCCTAATGGTAGATTCATACTACTGCGTTTTTTAAATTATATGTATATGTTTAAAACTGTTCGATTTGTAATGGAAAAACTCAAGACGTGATGGTAATAAAATACAACGAGATGTCATTTTATGGATCGTAAATTACTAACTAATTACAACTAAGTTCACATAAGTACATTTAATAAAGATTTACCAAATCCTAAATGGATGAATGTAAAAATATATTTCATTACAGATTTATATGACTTAGATAACTTGATGTGCGTCATACATATACCGGCACTACTGCCTAAATTTGCTGCAAGTTGAAGTTTTAAAATCCTCAAAAACTAAGGTATACCCCCCTCATGCAATTTATGACCCTAGCTAAATTTGGTTAAATGTGTTTTGTTCCTTAGTCTTTTTTCAACCTCTCCAAACATTTTTGGTTTCACAACTGAAACAGCCGTCTAGTGCTGTATTAACTGGTATAATATTAATAGTAATATGCGTTTTAATGATATATTTTTAAAAGCTCCATCGCGTCGAGAAGGATTAGTTCTGGACCAGTGGAGGTAACCGACGCACCCGAAGAAAACCAAACACTATCGACAATAGAATATTCTCATAGCGGTATCTATCTAAGTGAACTTTAAATCTAAGCAATGGAAAGGACATGTGATTCTTCCGATCGTTTGACCGCTCGGCCACCGAGACCCCAAAAAATGTACCTACATGTATTTACATAAGATACCTATAACTATATTGACTCACACATTTTGACTAGTTGAAGCGTGACCTTAACCTTTTTATTAACTTTATTTTTAGTATGAAAGCTGTATCTTGGATATGCTTTTCTTCACAATTAACTGAACAGAATCTACAATCTATCAGAGATAGAAGAGGTCTGTCGAAATTTAAATATATTAAAATTATAAGTTTATCAGATACAGAACATGTCTGTCGATAGCTTAACACTACTTTAACGAATCAGTGTCAAGTAGTCACCTCATGTTGTCCCTTTGTTACCTATATTTCGGTAGGTTTTCGACAGGCATTATCTCTCGGCATCTTCATGGTCACCTGCTATCCATACCTCGACTGCTGAGCGTCGTATTACTTTCGTTGGCTTCGTGTTAAACTTTCAACAGCTCTGCATTGTATTTGGTTGCTGCAACTCTGACCAGTACACAATATATTATCATTTTGTATTGACAATAATCTAATATTATAACTAATTCTTAGACGTCAGCATGGTGTCTCTAGATGTATTGTTATAATGTAATAAGGTAGTTTTACCAAATAAATGAAATGTTATATATTCAAAAGGAATACACACAATAAAATCTATATGATAATGACCCAATTGTTATCTATCCCCCAAATAAAGAATACCCAAGCATTGATAATGCAGCTCTCTACCAAAGGAGAATAGAGGCAATAAAACATTCTGACCATAAACATTTCTGACAATATCTAGCCTGCTAATGAGATTTAGGTGGTGGAAGATCAATCACGCTGAATAAACAATATCTAAACTATAAAATGACATTATATTTGTTTAGTATAAACGGCCAGCTTGTTTTGTGTCGCTTCGTGAATAGTCGAGTTTAGTGAGGTGACGTCAAACGATGAACTAGCTTATCTAATTAAGTCTCAGTAACACTAAATCATTCATCCTGCTAAAGGCTACATATTAAACGTGTATGAAATAGATACGGAATAATAAATATTTGCCTGAATGGATCAAATTCAAATTCTAATTTCATTTTCTATTCGAAATTACACGAGTATCAAACATAAGTCGTTGTTGGCAAAACATGGTAAAACTAGCTCTGGTATTTCGAAAAGAATGATGACATTTTCATGAGAGAAAATGTAAACTATAGGATTAATTTTACTTGTGGTGCCAGTTCAAAAAGGACATCCTACTACACATGCCATTGTCAGTATTTTTGAAATCTGAATTATTTATTTATCTGCAGATTTTAAAGTATGGCTTAGATCTTGTATAGGAAATGACCACGTTTTCATCAAATTTCTTTAATTAAATCTGTAACTTCATTTTCATATTTTCTTTAATGTAGGAAATTGAAATCTGAATATTTTTGTAACTTTACAAGATATTCATCCATTTTAGCATCCAATGTAACTGAGATCACATTTATCATTTTGTATTTGTGTTCTAGTTTTTTTCGGGATAGTTAATGGATACCATAAATATTGCTTCATAACATTGCTTAAAGAATTGGACATTGCAAATGTAATATATTTCGCTACGCGAATTATAAAGTATGCAAAATGTCCAATTCTTTCATACTTCTATAACAAAAAGAAAAATTAACTTCATTCCTATTATAAAACGAAGGTATGGGGAATCTCCCAGTTCTAAGTGAGAAGGACTATTGAATTTCAAAGAATAAAAAAGTAAAACCTTTGAAAACCAAGTTAGACACGCGATATTCAACCAAGGAGCTGAAGTCGTGTGATATGGAAGGGGAAACACCTCCGACTAGCTAGCTACAATCACAGCATGCAATTAAAATCAAGTAAAGGGTGCAAATTCAAAGAATGTAAAATGGATCTACCAAAACTCTAGGTAAAAATACCAAATAACCAACATTCAATGTGAGGACCTGTTTCAAAGTTAAAGTACATTATGATCTTCATAAATATAAACCTAGGGCAGTAGACCTCTTATTACATATTGATGTGATATATGGTCTATGATTGCCATTTATCTAAGTAAAAACATAATATTGCTAACAGTGACACTGTATCAACCTAGTCTGACTCATATTGGATTTGATGTAGCTCCAAGCTCTGCATTACACGTTCATTTCTATAATAGCATTAGAAAATCATTCCATTTTCACATCAGGGAATTATATACATTATTTATCACCAATAATGCTTATCAACTAAACTCCTCAATTTATGTAATGTGTATCCAGGATATTGGTTACCATATAAACCGATTTGTTTTGATTTGTTATTGCTTTTACAAGCTACGATCTACAAATGAACAGGTTACGAGTGTAATCAGGGGTGAGTTTATTTAAGAGTTTAACACAAGGGAATTATAGTCTGGTCAGATTGAAATCGTTCATATTAACATATTAGATGGATATTGCCAAAAGAATCAATGATGGTCAAGCTTTGAGCGGGATTAACATAATTAACCCTGTAGTTGCTACCATTGCAATTTTTTCAACGGTTTATTTTAACTTCAACAGATTTACGGGAGCATTTGAAAAATATCTAATTTTTTATAAAATAGTGAGGTGTTTAAATCCACAAATTGAGTCTACCGATTGATTCTACAGTCCTTTTGATTTCAATGATTGACTTCACTGATAGAGTCCAATTTAGGTCATACATTAATTGAGACCACTGATTGAGTCCACCTATTGAGTCCATTTATTGAGACCAATGGTTGAGTCCACTTATTGAGGCCACTGATTGAGTTCACTGATTTAGACCACTGATTGAATTAACCAATTGAGTTCACTGATTGAGACCACTAATTGAGTCCATCTATTGAGACCACTGATTGAGTCCATCCATTGAGACCACTGATTGGAACAACCAATTGAGTTCACTCATTGAGACCACCTACTGAGTCCACCAAAATATCTAGAGACCAACTAAATAAATGTTAAAATCGTTTTACTTATGAAAAAACATGATTTGTATCATTCCAAACTTAAGCACATTGTAGCATACTTTCGGCAGGATATCTTTTGTTAAATATATTATCAGAATCTTCTGTCCTCTGTTGTGTATAGGACATATTTGTTCTGATATTATCCAGTTCATAACACTTAAGGCTTCGAAATTATCGATAAATTTGAGCGATCAAGATTCCAAGGTGTCCTGCAGCGATTAACTTAGGAGATAGATGGACAATAAATATATGAATACAATTGCTTTCCATTTCGAAACCTAACCACTTTCTACGTATCTCCATAAAGTCTCAAACAAAATTAGTTTAACCTCCTGTGCCTTAGATAAAAACGAAAGCATGGTGTAATATAAACATGCTGGTTATACTTAGTACTAATCAAAAACCATCAAAACAAGAACACAGAACAAGTTAATAAAAAGAACTGAGCAAGGCATTGCAAGAAAAAAAATATTGGGACTACTGGTTATAAAACTCCCGACTTTGGATGGCAACTATTTAAAGTCAATATGTCAATATCCAGTAGTGTGGTTATAGCACTATCATTGCACTTCCGACTCGAAAAAAATACAAACCATTTTGCTTATTACATAATCCAGAATGCTTGTATGTATGACATTGGTTCTATCTAAATATTCCATTCGTTTCATTTTAATGTTACCATTCTGTTATTTTATAACCTGTAACATGTGTCGTTTTGTTTAAATGTTACCATTCTATAATATTAATATAACCGGATTTGATTGAGATACTAAAAATATTGTAGTTACAGCATTATACATGGTTAAATGATAAATGCTTCTGTGTCATCTTTGTCAATGGCCATCAGCCCTGTACAAGCAACATACTATGAAACAGGTAGAACCTAGCTTTGCAAGATCAATGAAATTTGTAAAGGAACAATAGATTGGATGCCTTAACCTGTGTCACCACCATATGTCACCACAAAGGTTTTACCCAAACAGGTATTTTACATAGCAAGATGATTCAATCTGCTTACCTTGCTAGTAGTTTTGTTGCGTTCAAAGCTGTGGTTAAAAGTATGTACTGTCCGCAGCGTAGATTACTGATAAAGTTTAGCTTAGCATGAAAAATTCTAGACAAAAATTATAAAGCCGAAATTAAATGTTCCCAAATTCCATATGGATATAAAGGTTTCTTGTAATGAATACGTACAGGAACTAGCTTAACAAAGGATATAAATGAATGATAAGGAACAATAGGGATGCCCCAAATATTTTATGACTATGAAACTACACTTTCGTTGTAAATCAACCACTAAATGCCGCTCCATGTTCTAACTACAATCTTTAAATCAAAGAAAACACTTTTTAAAAAACTTAAAGTCAAGCTCCTTATTTCTACTTGTAACTTGCTTCAACGTGTGAAATCAAAATTGAGAATCAAAAGAACACGGAACAAAGGGACGCGCCCAAAATATTTTGTGACTATGAATCTACATCCTTGTTATCAACCACAAGCATTACGATCCATGGTCCAATTACAATTCCTAAACCAAAGAAAAAACTTTTTTGAGGATAATAAGCCCCTTATGTCTACTTGTAGCAAGCTACATAAGCAATGTGTGAAATTAAATTGAGAATCAAAAGAACACGGGACTATGTTTAATATATCCAGGGTAATTTTGGATACAGAAACATATACAATATTGTGATGTAAGCCGTTATCAATATTTATCTATACTCTCGTGAAAAAATTCATTAGAGTTGTCTTAAAAATTACTAGGGGTTAGCTAGCAGCATATGTCAAAATATTAATGAAATATTGATACTACGTAACACGTGTTTTACAAATATATTATTCATTAAACATAAATCAATTTGTAACTAAATAACATATACCTGATGATACATAAAAAATAACTGGAATACAAAACAAGATACAAAGTAAAATAGACCGTTTTCATCATCCCTTATACATACGTCACAAATTGTGCTTTGACAGACGTAGAACTAGTGCTTACATAGTGCTGTCGTGTGCTTTTTTGAATTTGTATTAAAATACTGCATTCAAAAAAGAATATGAGCTTTTTTTGAATGCATTATTTTAATAAAAATAAAAAAAGCACATGAAAGTGCTGTTTGTTAAATTTAAAGTGTTAAAATATCGCTTTGAACGAAATGCGCTCATGTTAGATATGCCATATGCTGATTTTGAATTTTTATTAAAATTATGCATTCAAAATCATTGCCATGGGCTGATTTTGAATGCATTACTCTAATAAAAATTCAAAATTTAATAAAAATAAAACAACAAATCTTATGTTTTACTTTTTTCTCTCAATAAGCCGGGCATATCTCCAAAAATGAAAGTCTAAATTATGCATTGGGATATTACCAATAGATAATAATAATAATAATAATAATAAGAATAATAATAATGATAGTAAAAATAAAAGTTAATAATAATAATAATAATAATAATAATAATAATAATAATAATAATAATAATAATGAAGAAGAAGAAGAAGAAGAAGCGAATAAGAATTGCTCACTTGAAATACAAAAATAATAAATTTCCAGATAAAAATAACCTTACCTTTCCGGATATCTGTCGGCAGATTCTGATTCTGTTTCTGGATATTTCGAGATTTTACAGAAATCAATGTTTATATATGAGAACATCTGTTGCTGTGTAAATTGTTCAATAGATTTAATTCTGTTATAACTGTGGCATGTGTATCTTCCTCAGTAACAGACCTGTGTAATACACAAAGTGAAGATTAAACTCCTCAGCCTCCCTGATTCTTATCGTATCATCCTCGTCTATAGTACAGTACTATTGGACATGATGGGATTATGTTAACTTGACGGACATATTAGGCTCTGTTTATTACTATTTTGTTATATAGATTTGAAGGGACGATTTTACAAACGGGGAATGAAGAACTGGTCGATATATTGACGTATTGATATTGTGATTGACAGGGAAGTGGAAGTGACTTTAATCTGATGTATCCACTTATGTAATGTAATACTGCATTATGTTTTAGTTTATATCTGATACTAAATATCAGGATATTTGGCGACATTTAAATTCTAGCACAAGTAAATGCCAAACATGGTATATACATCATAAAGATATATGTACAATATTTAACCTGTATCTATCAAAGACAAACGTTCCATTCCATGTCCAACTTACAAAAGCAATGTAAAAAAAAAACAACAGAAGAACCGGTCCATTTGGATTTCCAAATTACAATCCAAAAAGCAATATATATATATATATATAAACATAGGTACCGGTCCATTTCCAAATTACAATCCCTAAAAAAGTAAAAACACATTGAAAATTAGAAACTCAAGTTGAACATGTGAACTTTATTTAACCAGGGAAGTGAGACCGGGTGATCTGGGATGCTAAACACGTCTTATTTAATTCACAAAATTGACAATCTCGGATATGCAACTGAAAAACATGTAGGCCAAAGTAACCAGACAATATAGTCAAAATACAAGTTAACAGCCAAACGCGTAATTAATTCAATAATTACAAGAAATTCAGATGGTGAACGGGTACTGGAATAAATGTTGAATGATATATTTGAAGTACATATATTATATATAGTTTTTCTTTAAATTAAAAATAAAGTTGAAGATAATTATCAACAGTTACAAAATTCCCGAGTATTTACAGGTATCCGAGTAAATTATATTTTTGCAGTACATCTATTTTTTTTTAATTTCAAATAATTTTGAAGATAAATATCAACAGATGATCGTGTATACTTATGTTCTAGACGTACACATGTAGGCTGTAAAGAGGACACACGTTATTATTTTTTGTACTTTTCCGTTTCTAACTAGACTTTTTTCCTTATAGAAAAAAAAACTCACAATTCTATAAGAAAATGTCAAAACCGTTTCATCTTATAATTTGAAGAAAGTCATTTTTTCAATAACAGCTGAGATTTCTACTAAAACACAGTATGGACCTATCACAAGTTTAACACTAGGCTGACAACAAGGCGTCTAAAGATTGGCGGCCGAATAGGCGAAATAATGTCTAGCTTGTAATCGAAAAAGCTGCTCAGAGATAGATAGCACCTGTCGATATAAAGCTAACATGGAAGCGAGATAAGCTGCCGATTCGGTGTTTATTCGTTAGCTTGGTGTTAAACTTTCGAAAGTCCTGTATTGTAATTTTAAAGACAGGCTCTTGGGATTAAAATAAATACCATATTTTGAAGACATTTCAGAGTATAGAATTACATGAAATGAATTTATAATTTCAAACTGATTACTGAACATAACCTATTCATATTTCCTTAACTTATTAATACTGGTTTGTTGTCATGGTAACAGTTTTATTCCTTTAGCCAAATCTTGAGAGGAAATTATTAGCATTTCTGATTAATTTACACAATATCTCGATGGATGAATTTTATCATATAAAGTTACAAATTATTCCAACTCTAATTAATTTTCATGGAGGAAATACATTTAATTTGAATGTTATTTCACTTATTTCAACCAAAGTGTCGAAATAATCAATTTATGTTGTAATTTTTGCATTTGATCACCATCCTTCATTATATAATGTTACCAAAATGTGTGAATTGGCATTGAGCTGTTGACAAATATAAAAAGAAAACGTTATTATTTTATAAATGCTGCTAAAATGCATTTGGTAACGTTACCTTCGCTATCGTATATATGTGTTAACTGTATAAATTGTTAAATGGACCAGAACTACTACTCATAATTTAAACCGAAAAGTTTGCAAGTTCTACTTGACTAATGTCATCTGTCACACGCATGGTGCCATCACTGCAGTAGCTCAGGTAGTACAGTTCTCGCTCAGTAAGTGAGAGGTCGTAGATTTGAAAGCCGACCGGGTCCGACTCAAACTTGAAAGTGGGTAGTGGTTGTTTCTTCACTAAACACCCGACATTACGAAATAAAGTCACGGTTCTTTCGGATGGGAAATTAAAATTCACGAGGCCCTGTGTCACGATAAGCTTGGCACGATAAAGATCCCTTCCGTATAAAGCCATCAGCGCAACGCACAGGCAAAGTTTCTTCACCTTCAACTATAGCTATATCATTAAACTCAGACAATGTGTCAATAGAGATCGAGGAAAGCCCAATGAATTCTATAAGCAAATTGAGAAGCTATCTCACACTAGTGTCTTTCAAGACAAGAATTCGAGCCTAGCCGTTAAGAGGCACTGTCGCCTTAGACCATCATGATACCAAGGTCCCTCCTTGCATTTGGTGCCATTTTACATATCCAAACAATTTACTTTGGATGCTGCTGTTCTGATGTTATGTAAATAATGAAAGCCCTTCGGAACTCTCTCTCTCTCTCTCTCTCTCTCTCTCTCTCTCTCTCTCTCTCTCTCTCTCTCTCTCTCGTAGGGTCCCTATGGCCCACTCTTAGAAATAACAAAAAAAGTGTATCTCCTCTCCTCGTTTTGAATCCGAATCAGGTAGAGTGTGAAAAAGGTGTCAGTTCGCTTATCGAAGGTTTCAATCGCTAACTCCGAAGTTTCTGTCTCAAATCGTCAAAATAGCGTCATTTTACAAGCCATTTATGCGACATGCACCTTAAATCCTTTTAAAATGACATTTACAAACACCCACATGACATTTTCACACAAGTATTCAGAGATGCCACATGATACTGTTTTACAATTCACAAAAACAGCATTATTGTGAAATAAATCATATCTTATGTATTTGTATTTTCTCAAATTTCTGTTGTATAATAGAAAAATATAATTTACACATGTTATTTAAAAACACACATTGTATCAGAGTCGATTTTCTCGCAGTTAGATGCTTTACGTGATGCATCGTGCAATAAAGTCTGTTGAGTAATTTCTGAATATTGCATGCAAGAAAACATTTCTGCTTCAATTTCTAATCATTATGTAATCAGGTTTCTGAGAATACAACAAAAGTTTATTGAGCAAACAGTAGGGATGTGAAAAAATTAAATAATTGCTTAATAAACAAGTTCTGTCGGGGAAATAATCTGTTTAACGTCAAAATAATATGACATTTGGTTCATCCTGTGTCTTTGATGTTTGCTTATAATGTTATATTAAGAAAGTATAAGAAAGACTCATTCAATCTAGAATCAGTTTGAAACCTCAGATGTCGCTAATTCGAAATGCAGAAATCAAACTCGCTTCAGGAAATTATATGAATGCAAGATAAATAATGAAAATAGCTCCATTGAAGGAGAAAATGTTGTCTTTGTGATATCGCACAACAACGTTAAAACATAATAATAGCCACTGCTTTTGATTAAAATTTAGACGTGTTATGACATGTAAAAGGAAAACACAATTCACTAGAAGGGGGTTTTACCGGAATAATTGCGAAAATCCGGAATAATCAGACTAAATCCGGAATAAACCAAATTGATCCGGAATAATCAAGTAAAGTCCGGAATAAACCGGTAAAATCCGGAATAATCAGGCAAAATCCGGAATAATCAAGCAAAATCCGGAATAATTGGACTATTTTGTTACGGTAAGTTTTCCGTAATCTAAAAATTACGGTAAGTGTCTGATTATTCCGGAAAATGACCGATTATTACAGAAAAAGTCTAATTATTCCGGCAAATGTCCAATTATTACGGGAAATTTCCTAAAAAATAATATTTTTTTTAAAATATTTTACCGTAATAATTGGACATTTGCCGGAATAATTAGATTTTTACCGTAATAATCAGTCTTTTACCGGAATAATCAGACAAGTTACCGTAATAATCAGACACTTGCCGGAATTTTTAGAATCCGTAAAATTTACCGTAAAAATATTCTTATTATTCCGGATTTTGACCAATTATTCCGGATTTTGTCCGATTATTTCGGATTTGGTCTAAAAATTCCGGAATTGATCTAAATATTCCGGATTTTCGCAAAGATTACGGAAAGTGTCTTACTATTCCGGAATTTCGCAATTATTCCGGTAAAACCCCCTTCTAGTGATTCGTTTTTTAGTTTAGAATTAAACTAACAAATTAGTTCAAAATCAACAGCTCATCTTGGATCTTCTATTGATATATCACTACTGTTTTTGGCAGCTGTTATCTATCTCTCGACAGCTTTTCGACAACTAACTATGTAACAACTCCAAATGAAGTCCGGACTTCATTAGGCGTTGAACTTCATTAGGAGTTGTTACATAGCTATCCATGTTCGGACATTCCGCAGCCGAACTTCTCCATTTTTTTAGCCAATGTAAGATCTGTTATTGGCAGAAAAATATGACTGTTTGAACCCACCACCCAACACTTACGGAGCGAATACTCTACCAACTGAGGTATCGCAGTGGTTCATGGAATACACCTCTCAGCTTTTGTTGTTATTTGTTGTGATTCGGTGTGTTGTAGCTTTGGATTTTGTAATCGACATTTCATTTAATTTGCTTCATTTTATGATTAATCAATACAAAAAAAACGATATCAACTGCGTGTCAACTGAGTAAAACGTAACTATGTATATGGCACAAACATTGCTATTTAATTCATTGATCCAGAGTTAGATCATAAGTAATACAACATGATCAATATAAAGTACAACAATTAAACTGTATAGGTAAACAACTTTGACCTGTCCGTTTGACCTTTAATTTAAATATTTATTATGAGCGACTGCATTCATATATAGAAATCATGTATACAATCACTTATCTTGTGTACAAATTATTAAATGCGAATCCTACTACGACCTATGTATAGGATGGACTCTTCTATATGAAAATTCCCAATGAAAGGTCAAACGGACAGGGTCAATGTTGTTTGCCTATACAGGTATAGATGTTACATTTACAGGTATAGGCATACAACATTGACCTGTCTGCTTGACCTTAAATTTACAAGTAAAGGCAAAAAAACATTGACCTGTTTGTTTGAAATGTAATTTGCAAGTACTTTAAACGTATTTTTTTATGCAGTGTACTTATTTTGGCTTATTTTGCAGTCGTTTGTTTTGCGCGAAAATTAATACCGAGTGAAAATTATATGTACATGTATTGTGTTATAGTGCATATTACAAAAACGCGAACATTTAAATTCACTGATATGTTTTAATTTCCTGTACCACGAAAATAAATACACGCAAAATAAATACGTTTACAGTAATATTTTTTATGTTTAGAAAACACAGGTATTTATGTCGTCTACACCATAGGAAACGTGCATTTTTAATGTATGGTTTTTTACTCTAAACACTACCCATATATCATGTGGGTCATCGCATATGAATAGTCTTAATGAAAGGTCAAGCGAATAGGTCATTTTTGTTTGCCTATACTAGTGCATATACAGGAATATCACTTATAAATAGTAGAATATAATACTAGCTCAATATTTCAATACTGTTGTAAACCAGTAAAGACTTGTCGAAAATACAAATCTAAGGTACGAATTAGTGCCGAATCTCTAGCCAATCTCGGTCCCTCGACAGCTTCTTAGCACCTGCTCCCCATCTCTTGGGAGATTCTTAACAACTAGCCTTCCTCTCTGTAGCCGATCCCTGTGAGGTTCGACTGTTTTACGTTAGCTCAGTGTTAAATGTTGACAGACCTGCACTGTATATCATACGAGGTAGATATATAATCGGATTGTGTATAAAATCAATCAATGTAATTTGCATAAAATGCACATTTCATTTATAACCAGATGTGATACAAACTACATGTAATTGTATATCTGTTTTATCATTTATCGACGGATGCGATAAGAATTATAATATGATTGAGTATACATGTAGACGTTTAACATTTGTATGTACAATTAATATATAAAGAATTGACACGAGGAACCAAAAAATAGCAAATAGCAAATATATATATACTTTTTTCTAATATGTGTTTACTCTACCGGAGCACTCGGCCTCACTTCCCTGGTTCAACGAACACTCGCATTTTTTACTTAATTTGCCTTTAGTTTTCACATTCGGATGTGATTTGAATAAGGTACAATATATATTTGTTTTTGTTTTGGCAAAGTCAAGAAGCTTACAGTATCGAAACTTTCAATTATTACACGTCATTTTCTGCGCAGGGCAATGCTAATTTCAATTTAATGCATATACATGTATGCTGCATAAAGTACAAAGTTTACATTAAAATAGACAACATTTGACAACATTTTATACAGCCAACAGCTGTACAATGTTAATTGAAATTTTATTTACAATTAATTGTGTGTAAATTAGGAATGAAGGGTTGAAGGTGAATGCTGAATCAAACACTGCCAACGCTGACCTGGTAATGTCTCGATAGTAAAAGAAAAATTGTCTGTGGTATAAAGCTCCTCTCCACTCCAAATAAATGTAAATCCAGTGTAGCAATACAACGACAATGACAAGATATCTAAATATTTTTAACATAGGATTTAAGGGATCGGGATCAATTATATCAAGGGATCTCTTACTTACAAATGAATGTTCTACCTTTTTTAAACCCATTTTTGGATTTACAATCCGAAAACTTTACCAGATCATTTCAATTATTGTACTACCAATTTTCATAATTAAATTTTGCAATGTTTGTATATTATAAAAATATAAAATATTTTACTTACAGTTTTTACAAGATGATCTTATAATTCGTGTATATACATGTGTTTGTTTCTAAATCTTCTATGTATAACACATGTTACACTATAACAATGACGCATGTATCTACTACATCTGGCGCGATGTTAGCTATTGAAAAATTGAAACTAGCCCACTTCCGACGACAATATATGATAATTCTTTCTGGTTTAATTATATAGAGATATTCATCAATACAAAAGCTTTATTCCCGACTTGGCTGGTAAAATATCTTAGCCGTTTTCTTATACAATATTCCTATTGAAGCGAAGGTTTGTAAATTTGTATGATATTAAAGAACGTGTGTTAGCAATATGATCGAATTAGCTGGATCAGATGCTTCATTAAGTAAATGTGTTTCTTCGAGAATTTTTATTGAATAGAGTAATATCGAAAATATCGGAGGCCATAAATCTATTACATTATATTCAGAATACTTTGCTCAAATCAGCCAAAAACAGATATACATGTATTGTCATTTTCCTGACAAACAATTTCTTTATATCTGAGATTCTGTACGTGTTCAAATCAGCCTGAAACGGATATATTGCATTGTCTTTTCCTTAACTATAACGTTTATATCAGAAATGCTGGTATTAAATCAACCCGAAAAAACATTTATAAATACAGTATATTTTGATTTACAATTTCTATATACCCGAGAATTAGTTTTCAAATCAAACAGAAGAAGCCATATTGTATATTCCTTTTTAAAAATGTAGATTCAATTTTTAAACATTCAGCCACTTCACCTATAGCTGGTGACGTGTCGATATAAGTGAAATATTAAGTGAACAGGTAAACTCTCATTCAATCAAAGTCAAAACCTTTTTTTTAAATCTTCCTTTATATAAGAAACATTGCTGTCATATCAGATAGATATATTTTACATGTCTTACACATTTTAATCAATATATAGTTATCAACCAAGCAGAAAAAAGTAATATTATACATCTCTCACAAATATGTTTTAAAGTAAGCATTGATAAATAATAGAAGGGCGGTAACATGACATCAGGTAATGTTTTCTCGGTTGATTAGATCCTTTGATATCCATGTACAGTACAGGCCTGTCGAAAAACGATCATAAAGCTGCAACTCATAGTTGACCCTTGTTATATTAGCTATTTTTCGATAACGTTTCGACAACTATCTAACATACTAATAGTGTCTTATTAAATTGGTTTGGGGTGGGCAGTTGACAATAAAGGTTGTTTTACATTATGTTGTACAGTTGTTCTAGAGACAGCTTTAAATAAGCTAGCGCTTGTTCCTGAATCCAGTTTAAAGTTTGTTATGAATTATATTATTTGTATGTAATGATAAATAAATATTGTTTAAACTAACATACTAATATCACTTGACAGTTTTTTGGCTACTATTCTATCCATATCTCAATCAAGCTTCGACTCCTTTTTGAGCAAAACTTTCGACAGACAGTTTCTTTTAAATCAGGCTAATATGGTTCTCAGCGATTGACATTAAGCAATAGTTTGTTAATATAGATGTTTAAATGTGAAATTAAAATTTTGATCCCAACGATATCCCAGCGATATTCTTAATCGCTAATATGGTTCTCAGCGATTGACATTAACTTGCGGCAATTGTTTGTTAATATAGATGTTTAAATGTGAAATTAAAATTGATCCCAACGATAACTGTGTCATGCTGCATTTTACCCACTTAAATGTTCTTGAAATACAATTGGAAAAATGTCATAAAGTTATGTGTTCTTTGTATACATAGTTTTTCGATCCCGTGTTCCTGTGGCATCTTTAAAAAGCCTTTTATGACTCCTAATACAGAATATATTTAGTACATGTATATAATATATCAATGTATCTATTCTTGAAGTTTGATTAACACCTTAAAATTCTAAATGTACTCAGGCTTAATGGGCAAGTCGTCATTGAGATATACTAATGCATTCTATGTGAGGTCATTAAAGGTCCTATACATCACCAAACAGCTAAACAATCTCTATAAACATACAGGAGACTGTACTTTTACATCGTGTTATGATGCACTTAATATTGCATCTGCAATAATGTTTTAAATGTTCTGCATGGAAATGTAGAGTTTTGGAAATGACATGCAAATTACATTGAAAAAAGTTTAGACAAACTCATTGTTATCCTGCAAATCAACAACAAACATACTAATCCATGTCCGATCCAGAAGCAGAGTAAAAACTTTGGAACTGACTAGTTGGGTTAGGCACGTGAACTTCCACCAGGGGAGTGAGACCGGGAAGAGTTAAGCATTACCTGTTTAGCTAGCTACATTCACCACGTAATTTTGTTCAGGTCAAGTCAATTCAGGTCACATTTTCAACTTAATTATCTAATTCAATATTAAAGACATTGAGACATTATTTCCGTTGTTTTAAACTGAGAATATCGTCATATAGTTTAACTGGATCATGGCTCCACTTGTATCGTCGTCCCACAATTCAAATTGAGTTACATGTAAATGACATGAAAACCAAACTTGTTATGTCAATAACGCAATGCATATATACATGCATATACACAATAAAATGTATTATCGAAACAACGTAAACAACGTGTATATATCTACACTTGGTCATTTCTAGATTCTTTAGAAACGTCGCAGTAAACCATGTGTCAAAACAACACAAAGCATTTGGAAAAGAAACCAATATTGGTACAAGAATAAATGAATACATTTCAGACTTTGAACGAGAACTTAATGTGTTGAAGAAATGGTTCCAATGACGTTGTTTTTGGAGTATATGTATATGTTAAGATGTGTTTTTGTAATGTCATGTACCATTTATTTTTAAAGAAATTATCACTGAATACATTCAGGTATTGTCATGTGTCATTTTAATGTACATGTATTATAGTCCGATCACTTATTCAGTGATGAAAACCGATGTGGCCTTAAACAGATTGTGGATTACTTACCTCAAGTTTCATGAATGCTATATGTAGATCTGCTATTATTATAACATGTGTTTAAATAATTAGAATTTTTATATTTAGTCTAAAAATAAATAAAACCCGCTTTTATCAGACGTGCATCTGAATTTAGTCGATACGTATCACTTAGTAAAATGCACAATCACCAATAACTACATCTTTTGAGACAAAAATCGCGGCTTTGTAATATAAGCTTGAAGGTTTTGTAGTTAAAAAAAATGTGTCGTTCTAGGCCAAACATGTATAATAAATGAATATTATGCATTACTTTGATGTTCTGTTTAACCCTTTGTCCATTCATAAACAAGTGCAATGGGTTAGTCCGTGATGTATACTAGTTAGGATTAGAAACACGTGTACAAAACCGTATCGTGTGAATACGTATTAGCCAATCAGAACCCAATTATGAATGACTTATATGAATGAAACTGTCGAATATGCCATATCAACATATGAGAGGGGCAACAGCTACCTTTCAATTAATTGCTAAATTTCGACTCCTAAAAGCTCAAAAACTACAGTGAATATTAATAATTTAACCATGACGATAGAAAAATAGTATTTTTAAATATTTAACTTTAAAACAAGACTGCAAATGAACAAGTATTAATTACTCAAAAAACTTTTATCGAAAAAAAGTTAATTAAAATTTTTTCATATAATTTATAAAAGCAAAAAATTGAAAAAGCTGTGAATATTTGCAAAAATATTTAAAATATGCAAAAATATGTTCTAATAACACATGTGAAATTTCAAGTCTATTGAAGATATATCAAGTGAGATATGTAAGTTTGAATTACGCAACCCATTCAAAACATGTTTTTTCATCAATGAAAATGTGATCGGACATAACAGTGTATATCAATTATCTCATAACATATCGGAAATTTAAAAACAAAGCCTGGATTTACAGCCCTTTCAAAAATGTTACAGTTAAAGACAGTTTTTAAGAAGCCAACACGTATGGAGTAAATGTATCGCAAAAACATATGGGCAAAATGAAAACTTAGTGGAAGTAGGCAACAAACCTGATCCTTATCCAAACAAGTATTAGACGTGTGCTGGCTTTATTAAAACTACTGTACTTATATATTATATTTTGCCAGGCAGGAAATACTACATGTTACATGTATGGCAGTTTGTTATGTCTGCAATATAACTTCATGACTTAACACAGATTATGGAATATCTCCAGTGTGTTGTTTACAGTAGATGCTGGCGGAGTTACATAAAATGCAGTCAAATGGCACAACTTTTATAGAAATTGTTCTAAGTTCCACAATGAGAAGGATCATTGGATGTATATCCAGATGGTGTGGAACATATCCGGAATATGAGAAATTATCCGGAACATCTAGGCATAAATTTCAAATTTCCAACATGCTATATACACTCAAACCTGTCTATAAAAACCACTCAAGGGAACTAGTTTAAGTATGCTTTATGGACAGGTGGCCTTTATATACAGGTTTAAAAAACATGTATAAAGACCAATTTGGATAAACATTTTACCGACCTTTAAAAACTTAGAGGTGGCCTTTAAGGCAGGTTTACTGTAGTTTGCAAAATTTAAGGATGAATCAATAAATATGACACACCTCTTTTAATTTGGTTAAATCAATAACCTGAAATAGAAGCTATGACGCAGGTCTGTTTTTGATTATTAAAAAGAACTATATAATTGAACCCAATCTATATTAAAAACCGTAACTTACGACTTGTATATGATCAAAAATGTTTTTGTCAATCAACCACTGTTGGCTGTTCTTATATATCAATATATTCTGTGTGGTTTTTTTTAATTCCGGTACGACATAATATAAGTACAGACCTGATAAAAGTTTAACACTAAGCTAAAGAATTAGAGCCGAATAGGCAGTTTATTCCAGCCCCTATATTTTGACAGCTTTTCAGCCGCTGTTTTCTATCTCTCTTCAACTTTTCCTTCAAACTACGGTCCCTCGACAGTCGATCGAGCTCCGGTCGCCTTTTCGTTAGCTCAGTGTTAAACTTTCGACAGACAAGTATGTACTGTAGCTGGTTTTATTGCTGAAACAATAAACCGCGGCAAAATATACTATATACTTTGATGACGTATTTGGGAACTGGAAGGATAAAAAATATAAAAGAGCTAATTTATTTTAAAGGAACGGCATCTTAGATGTACACATGGCGTACAGGTGACCGTTTTCTTAGAAAAAAACTATGACCTAAAGGCTCTATTGTACAAAAATTCAAATATATCAGCATTCTGTGCACTGTACAGGTATTGGTTTTTTAATGGATAAACCTTTTAAGGCGTTATGTCAACATAAAGGCGTTTAGACCTATGATGTACAAGTGAACCAGATCTGGGTAACTTGGAAGCTAACTCGAACACTAAACGCCTGAAGATGCAATATGTTGTTTATATGCGTTAGATATTGATAACAGTTAAGCTTGCTTCGAGTAACTAAGCTCTGTCATGCATGTCTAGAAATTGAAAATAAGTTTATTCCTTGGAAGTACCTTTGTATAAAACATTCTTTTTTTCTTTACAGAATACGGATAATTATGGTTCTGCCACATCTTATTATATTAGGAACTCATAAACAACAGTGCAATCACAGTATATATATATATATATTCCAGAGCTTGATCAAAGTTTTATAATCAGTGATACCAGCATGTTTTTTTTTTCTAAACTGTTCTTTTTATTATGGTATTTAATTATGTCTTTTTATGAATGTTAACAGCCGGTCTCATAAATACCATGATTCCACATTAACGTACATGTATCAAGTGACATAAAATACGTCTATGACATCATCAATTAATTTACTTTTTTCCAACAGATTCTAGAATATTTTTCAATTAAAATTGATGTTTGGCGGTAAATCTAAAACTCACACCTATCAATCTTAACCAGGTTAGGGATATCAAAATAAAAAAGTAATTCTTATCTTAAATTGACACCAACTCTCAGTTTCAGTACACCAAAATGTCATGGTGTACGTACATGTAGTGCTGGTGCCGCGTGATGTCATTTCAAATCTATGAGAGCATATTGTTGTTTATTTCCATACTTTTGAAGTATATAATTTCTTTAATTCATAACCGAGGAGCATCAAAATGGCCAAAATGGTAGAAACCTATAAGGAATTGGTTTGTGTGTTGATGCTGTATTGTTTAATGCCGAATAAGAAATCAGTCAGCCATTGGCGATGAGGTACAATTGAAGTAAGCCCTCGAGGATTAATCTCAATAACTTTACTTTAAAAGAGAACCCCATTGAACAAAACAATTCACTTATTTATAACAAAATGTTTCAGCTCTCTTTCTTTCTCTGTCTCTCTCATCTGGTAATAGTTTGGTGTGTAGGAAAGATAAAATGTATTAATTTTTCTTTCATTTTCTAGTTTTATTATCCACTTGACGGTGTATCTAGTGGAACAGGATGTGCTCATTTTCCGGAGCATCCGACCTCACTTCCATGGTTTACGTGTTTACCTTAATTTCCCGATTTTCAAAGTTTTACCTTTTGTTTTGGGATTGTGATTTAGACATGGATTTGTATGTTTGCCTTTGAATTATATTAATTTCACTAAATAATGTATTGTTACCAATGACTATAGCTAATGTCGTGGAAAGTAATATCAGTAACAATGTGAAACATCAGCAGAACCATGTAAATGCCACACAGCGGCATGTCAGGATCAGAGATCAAGGAGGCATGACTTGAATTTCACAGTTTCACACTGGATTTCAATTTTTATGTAGTCAATGTTGTATACTTAAGTTTTTTAAGTGAACCGACTTTTATTATATCCCTTCAAACAATTTAGTTGGGTAAATGGGAATTGACCTGTCTGTCATTTCGTCCGTCCCAATATCGTGTCCACTCTATAACTTCCATGCTTATGGCTGGGTTTTAGTTTCTAAGTTTTCACATTTTATTTGTCAGGAATAATGTACAAACCCATATACAAAACTTATACTTAGAAGCCATTAGAATGATTTTTCAATGCGCGATCTAGAGACGCAATACTACTTGTACTTAATTGAAACCTACAATCACAAATTATATATTGCATCACTGAGAATTGAAATTAAAAAAAATATTTAAATACCTTAAATAGCCTTAGGAGTTTTGAACTGATGAGCCGGAAAACCATGTATTTTATTTTTAATGAAATGGCGGCGTGATAAATACGAATTTAAACTAAAAAGATTCTAAAAAACCTGAGCTGAGAACTAAAATCTATTACAGCAGCCAATATACCGGAAATAAAACCTCCAATCCTATGCTTAGTATTACGTCTTCATTCCAAAGTCGAGATTAAAACTGATAAAAGCACAACTGTAAATAAAATAAAAATTGCCTCTCGAAAGATATAACCAGACATCATTATAAATGTGGTGATGTTTTCGTAGTCGTAAGTCCGGTTTAATCATGTTTTTGTTGACGTGTGTAACGATCTCCGTCTGGATATTGCACACATACTATAACCACACGACTTTGACATCGTTCTCTTTTTAACACTATCACCTGATATTGTGCCAATGGTTCGAAGACCTTTTGTTCTTTCTTTTAGAAGCTGTGTATTTTCGGTTGTTTTGGGTTATAATATTGTCATGTACATGTTTTTTGGCTATTAGATTTATTTTTTTTCTATTCGTTCTTTACATTTACGATGTATTTATTTTTTTCAATCTGTCATCAATAAGAATCAATAAATTTGATAATACATGTTATAATAATAATAATAATAATAATAATAATAATAATAATAATAATTATTATTATTATTTAATTTTTTATTATTGAATACATATAGCAAAATCTTAATTACTAAAAAACTAAGGTATACTCCCTCATGCAAATTATTTCCTAAGCTAAATTTGATATTATATATTTTGGTCCTCGTGGTATCATTTCAGCGTTTCTTTTTTCGTTATCTCTTCTCACGTTTTATTATGTACGAGTATCAGATTTTAGTGATAGGTTGTTGTTTAGATTGCTAATGTAAGGTCAGTCTGTACGTTTAATATACCATGTATTTTAATTATACCATATATAAATTCAGTTTTTTTGTTTTACTGAGATAGTTCATTGGCTATAAAGACCATCCCTTCTGTGTCTTCATCTCAAAAGTCAGTCTCCTTCACGGTTTAATTCGAAATGTCCTAAAAGCAGATATATTGCTTGGTTTGAAGTTTTAACAATCAGAATGTTCTTATAGATAAATGGTTTTTGACCGACTCCTTATCGTTCATATTTTAATTTCTAAGGAATAAGGTACCAAACCGTATACAAATCTTTTATTTCTCAGAAATAAGGTTACAAACCGTAAAAAAATCTTTTATTTCTCAGAAATAAGGTACCAACCGAATACAAATCTTTTATTTCTCAGAAATAAGTTACCAAACCGTATACAAATATTTTAGTTCTCAGAAATAAGGTACCAAACTGTATACAAATCTTTAAGTTCTCAGAAATAAGGTACCAAACCGTATACAAATCTTTTAGTTCTCAGAAATAAAGTACCAAACCGTATACAAATCTTATATTTCTCAGAAATAAGGTACCAAACCGTATACAAATCTTCTATCAGTAGAAGCCATCAAAATATGTTTACTGTGAGCGATAAGCAATACTGCTTGAACTTTAAATTAAACCTTAAATCACACATTATATACTGCACATCACTTAGAATTGGAATTAAAAAAAATAGATCTAAATACATGTATCTGAAGGTAGCCTAAGGTGTTTAAATTGATGAGCCAGAAGACCACGTATTTTACTTATAATGAAATGGCGGTGTTATATATAAAAGAATTCAAATCAAATTAAAAGTGAGCTGAGAACTGAAATCTATTAAAGCAGCCAATATATCGAAAATAAAGCTCCCAATCCTATCCTTGGTTTTACGTCTTCATTTTGAAATCAAAACTGGTAAACTGATAAAAATCTTCTTTTCAGCAAGTTTTTTTTACTTTGATAACATACTAGTACTAGTATTTATATATCATCAATAATAGTCAATAAATTGGATAATATATGTAATAATAATAATAATAATAATAATAATAATATGATTTTATATTTCTGATTGATTACATATAGTAAAATCTTAAATTCCTCAAAAACTAAGGTATTCTTCCTCATGCAAATTACATCCGTAGCTATATTTGATAAATATATATTTTCTTCCTTCGGGTATCTTGTCAACATTTCTTTTCTTCATTATCTGTTCTCACGTTTTATAATGTATGAGTATCAGATATTTCTGACAGGTTGTTGTTTAGATTGCTAATGTAAGGTCAGTCTATATGAAACACTTGCCATGTAATTTAAGTATCCCATATAAATTTCAGTATTTTTACTTCTTAGACAGTTAATGAAATATAAAGATCATCTCCTTCTATGTCTTCATATCAAAAGTCAGTCTCCTTACTTAATTCGAAATGCCTTGTAAGAAGATATACTGCATGGTTTTAATTATTAAAAACTGGGTATTAACTATCAGTAAGTCTTGTAGGTTTTTGACTGACCCATTAATATTCACATTTGGATTTTTCAGGAATATGGTAACAAACCGTATAAAAATTTTCTAAGTAGAATCGATGTCATTAAAAGGTTTACTTTGAGCGATCTAGAACTAGAGACGCAATTCTATTTGTGCTTTAAATGAAATTTAAAATCACAAAGTATATCTTGTACATCACTGAGAATTGGAATTAAAAAATAGATCTAAATATCTGAAGGTAGCCTAAGGTGTTTGAAATTGACGAGCCGGAAAAAACATATTTTGCTTCTAATGAAATGGCGGCGTGTTATATAAGAATTCAAATTAAAAAGATTCTTAAAAACCTGAGCTGAAAACTAAAATCTATTATAGCAGCAAGTATACCGGAAATAAAACCTCTAATCCTATCCTTGGTATTACGTCTTCATTTTGAAGTCGAAATTAAAACTGATAAAAGCACAACTGTAAATGAAAATCAAAATTGCCTCTAGAAAGATATAACCAGACATCTATAAGATGGTGTCTTTTTTTAGTATTCTTAAATTTGTTTTAATCATTCGATATAATACCGGTTTTTTTTTTACTTGTGTAACAATCTCCGTCTGAATAATGCAAACGTACTAAAATCGCATCTCTAGACATCGTACTGACAATCACCTGACCGGCATTGTGTAAATGGTTCAAAGACCTGTTGTTCTTTCATTTAGAAGTTTAGTGTTTTCGGTTGTTTTGTGTATTGCCATGTACAATGTACATGTTTTTCGGCTATTAGATTTATTTTTTTCTATTCGTTCTTTACTTTGACAACATATTAATTTTTTATTCATCTGTCATCTATAAGAATAATAAATGGATAATACATATTATAATAATATTATTAATAATATTAAAATTTATATTTTTATTACTTATTATATTCCATATAGCAAAATCCTAATTCCTTAAAAAAAAAAAAAAAAAAAAAAAAAAAAAAAAAACAAAACTAAGGTATATACATAATCCCTCGTGCAAAGTATTTCCATACATAGTTTGGTAAAATATACATTGATACTTTGGGTATCTTTTTTCAACATTTTGAAAAAAAAAGATTTCACAACTTTGGTCCAAGCACTTCTGATGAAGAATTGTATTCCGAAACCTCCGTCTAGTGCTGTAAAATTAAAACTGGTGTAATATGTCATTTTAATCTCTGCCGATAGTGTTTTCACCGAAGACATCACAAACTCGGTAGTCATTAATCAGAAATATACTATTGTCTCAATTGGTTGCTGGTTAAAATTTAATTTCCTTAAAAACTAAAGTGTACTCCCTCATACAAAGTATTTCACTACCTAAAGAATGATTCCCAAAACGCCGAGCTATCCGCCTATAGGAATATATACGCAAGAAACTAGGTTACACCCTTTTCAGGCCTCTATACCCGTCACTACTTCGAGGCCAAGTACAAATAAATATCTGTGTTAATATATACGTTGCATATGAATAACATTTTCCTTTTTTATATTGACGTGTGTGGAAGCTGACTTTACTGGGTAGTTAGCTGTCTATATAATTTAAATGTTTGTTATTCTGCACCAAAGTGTAGCGGTGAGCGGTACTGTCATTGCCATTACTTTGCTAGCACAAAAACAAAAACTCAGGTGTCACAATGACTTGTTTTGTTTTGCGTCATAATGCGTATACGTTGTGTCTATTGACGGCATGTCAGTGTGATTTCATAGCAGAATACTTCGATTTAGGCCATCACACTTGTATTTAGATAGAAGACATTCAAGAAACTCAAGTTGTTAGAGCTACCCGTGCTTCAGAGAGCATGCTTGACACATGGAGCATTTTTCAGACAAAATAGTGTTGCTAAGAGTTCATGATAAAGACCAGTTTGAAGCTTTGTCAAGAGCAGCCCTAACGCAAAGCTTTTAGACTTAGTGCTTAGTACTGATATAACCTTTGTTACAAGATGCTACCTCCAGTCAATGTATAATAGTCATCATCAGAAAGTCCATTTGTACATGTGTAATCGAAATCAATTTCTCTACTTTAACTATAAAATATTCTTATTCGACAAACCGCAGGTTCATGATATTCAGTAGTGTCCAGCTAGTGACATTGACCATCATAAACCTACCCAGACGTTTCTTCGTGTCACGACGAATGCACTTAGAAAAGTTTTTGGCATTTTATTTACTAGTGCGTGTTCAACATACACGAAACACACGGGAAATGACAAGTGGCCTTAAACTGGATTGTAATGTCGTTATATATATTGTATGTATAAAACAAATATGCGTGCATGTCTTTCTTTATATTATGTTATTTGTGGCAGAAATAAATAATATTGCATTTAAATTCTAACACAAAGTAAGATAGAAAAGAAATAAAGCCGTTAAATATGCATTTTATTAAAATAAAATAAGTTGAAAAATAAAATTGTAACTTTGGGATTCGAACCAACAACGCAAGACTTACTGGTACCTACGTATACCCACTACACCACGCAGGTAATGCTTGACAATAAGGTTTATTAATATCAAGTACGAGTATAGTACGGTATATTAAGAGGTTATATTGGGGTAACTCTCAAAACATTGGTTTTTACAAAATTCAGTATCAGCGCATATCTCTCCATTAACCATACTTTGCATATCTAACAGTAAAATAATATAGTTTTTATATTTAAAATATCTTTAATGGAGAGGCATGCGCTCTATATGTATTAATTAAAAAACGTGTTGATTTTCACTGACTTGTTCCATGTTTGTATAGAGTTCTACGGAGACAAACCTAATGGATTACATGAGTTAAACATATAATGCAATGTTTTACTGAGACTTTTACCATATAAACTTACAAAATGATAGTAGCTTTAGGTTTTTTCACTATCAATATGTATTCAACATACTTTTAAATTTTGAATCCCATAGGCGGATAGCTCGGCGTTTTGGGTATCATCCTTTGATAAAATATAATTTGGTCCTTTTGGTATCTTTTCAACATCTTGAAAAAACATTTTGGTTACACAATTTTGGTCCGAGCACCACTGATGAGGAATTCTTTTTCGAAACGATCATCTAGTGCTGTGAAATTAAAACTCGTATAATATGTATTACACGAGTTGTTTTGTTGTTTAGAAAAATGATTTTTTATTTTTAAAAAAATAATGAATGTTTGTGGGCCACTTTTAAAACAAGTACAATGGTTGAACCTCTAATGATGCTATATAACTACACCACCAATGTCTATCAGTAACCGAGGGTTTTGTTTTATATTTTGGAGTCTTACGCACTGGTGGAACTAATCACGCCTTAATACACAACTGAAACTAGGATAACATTTAACATTTTTACAATGATACTACTACGTAATAATGTTTACGTGTAATCTACAAAAACAGTTTATAAAAATTCTATTTTGCACATCACCAAATTTAAATTAAACATTCATCAACATTTTTCTGGTATGCCTGTGGGAGTTTAAAATTGATGGGCAGTAAAGCCAGAGGTTGTCTTTGATAATGAAATCATGCGCTGTAACAAATTTGAATTCAAATTATAGAAATTATATTAGAGCAGTCAATTTTCTCGAAGACTTACCCTGTCAGAACCGAACAGAACCGAAGATAGCAAGAAAAGTACATAATCTTATAGTGGGAACTAAAATATTTTCAACACAAAAATTATTATAAATTTGTAAACTTAGAAATATAGCAACTAGCTATACAGGAGGTGCGGACCCTAATACTTTCGGAGTACCCGATCTCACTTCTCACTTGACAGTTTCCAAAGTTTAACTATGCTTTGGGATTGTGATTTGAACATGGATTTGTACATGTATTATTGTTTTTGACAGACAACCTTATTTACCGTTTGATTTATACTGGAGGTTATTTTCACTAATTTTTTTCCAAAACAGCATAATCGCTTGCAATCGATAAGAACCGACCAAAATATTTGTTTAAAACAAATTTTAAAATGTATTTGGGCTGATGCTTATAGGTTCATACATTGTTTGTCTCTTCGAATTGTGATCCCGGCCGGTCCGACTCAAAACTTGAACGTTGGTAATGACTGTTCTTTCGCCAAGGACTCAGCATTAGGAAATGAAAGTCACGGTTCTTTAGGATGAGAACTTAAAACAAACGAGGTGTTCCGTGTCACAGTAAGCTTGGAGCGATAAAGAATACTGCTGTCATATACCATTTTTTGAATTTAATCATAAAATACATTCAAAAAATGGTATATGACAATATTGTCATATACCATTTTTTGAATGTATTTTATGATTAAATTCAAAAAATGGTATATGACACTGCTGTAAAATGACATCAGCGAAATGCACAGGCAAAATGTTTGCACCGTTTCCTTCATATGAAACATGAAGAGAGCCAGCAACAGCTGAATTGTTTCAATTGACCTATTTGCAAATGGACAGTAAAATGTACTTCCGAAGAAAGAGTTCACAATGTTTATTTCAATCCTTTTTATCTAAGTCTTGTTAGAATTGAAATTATCAACATTTATCCGTGGTATATCCTCGAATAATACAGGGGCCAGAGTTCACATGCAAAAAAATATATCACGAGGTGATTTTGTGAAATATTCTGTACTGGTCCTTTTAACACCATTACTCAAACCCAACTCTTCGAATTGTGAATAGCTGTAGCTGAAATACATTCTACGAAAAATGTGATGAAGTATCAATGCATTCCATATGGTGCTATTAAATCAGTTGAATTATAAACAACCACGTATTTCAGGCCAGAAGTTAGTTTTTGGTCGGATATATTTATAAACAAATATTCTTCAGTATGGCTATTAAATTCATTAAGAAAGTCTGGGGTCATAATTTATGGTACATGTGTATAATCACAGCTGACATAAACGTATTGTTACATCACTGAAACCCAAAATGATAAACATTTACTAAATAAATAAACAAATTATCTACTTTATATATGTAGCACGGTAAATCTGAAATCAGTGAATTCATGTTACTGAAAGTTTTTAGAAAATCCAGAAATAAGTTGTCAGTTTCATGGCTTGAGTAATGATGTTTTACATTCCAGTTAAGATTTTTTCACTTATATCCAGGCGATCAGTTCACAAATGGTGGAGAAAACCAACAATTTTCAGCAAGTGAGCTGACAAAGTTACACTAGAACCAGTCCCGAGTCTGGTTTAAATGTAAGAAGTGCACTTATCCGTTAATTTAGTCTAAAACGTTTGACAGACATGTACTGTACAGCCAAATTCCGATGAGACGACTGAAATGCAAGTTTTTTAATGATTTATTTAAGAACAAGAATGAAATAATGTTTGCATCAGCTATTTGTGCAGCTATATACTCAAGACACAAACTTATTTATCGCTCTTAATTAACTCAAAAATATTTCAAACACGTTTTGCGCTTGGCATCAACAACTGATCAAATGTTTGCTCTAAATATGCACATTTTACGTAAGTTTTCTATTTTTATTGCTTATAAGTTTGCCACATATACGAAGAAAGTAACAAAATCTAATATATACAGTAATTTTTACAGCATAGTCTGGAAAACCATTAGGTTGTTTTTTGGAATATAAAAAGACAAAAGATCCCCATAAATAAAACATTTTATAATGAAGCTGACAAGTAGGTCTATATGGAGTGCTGTATAACCTAATTACTCAATTTGTGATTCAATTGGCGTCGTTTTCCAGACATAAAACGTCAAGTAATCGATGACATATAAATAATTCAAGATTTTTTTGTCTCAAATAAAAACCGAAACACTCAATTGTTGTGCCGGGAACCTGAGCCGCCAAGATCTATGTGTGGTATTCAAATTCCTTCATTACGGTCAGGTAGCTACTAAACATTTATTTATTTACAGTACAGACCTGTCGAAACATTAACACACAGAAAACTAATTAGTACCAAATCAGCAGCTCATTTCAGTCCCTCGTAATAAAAAACAAACATACTAATCCATGTCCGAATCACAATCCAGAAGCAAAGTAAAAACTTTAGAACTGACAAGTTAGGTTAAACACGTGGCCTTCCACGAGGGAAGTGAGGCCGGGTGCTCCGGAAGGGTAAGCACCTCCTGTTTAGGTAGCTACACACGCTACGTGTGTAATCAAAATTGTGTGAAAGGAACATGAAACTATGGGACGTCAAATATATCCAGGGCAATCCTGGACACAGAGACGTAAGCTATATCTTTTCAGCAGCAGCTATCTATCTCCCGGCAGCTTATCTGTCTCGACCATTTAGAAACCGGGTTTGACTCCATTACGTTAGCGCAGTGTTAAACTTTCGACAGATCTGTACCATACATATGAGTCAAAAACTTTTAGCATATCATAAATACTACTAATGGTCAATCTTTGATGTTGTTTTCTTTTATCGATTTCTCGGGATCACGTGTCAGCAGTTTATACTACCAAACAGATATCTAAAACCAGATGGCTTTAATATGAATATATACAAAAATATGAAAATAATATTCCATTACTGGATCTATATACAATATAAAGATGTCATTGGTATATATATATATATACATAAATATAAATATTATATGTTCCATTACTGGATCTATTTATTATTTTAATGCAGTTATATTGGTGATTTATTACTCTGGTTTTAATTGCTGTCAAATACCGTAATCCTTATAATAAAGTGATCAATCATTATTAATACCGTAACTACTCATGAATATACATCTTATAGATGTTGTCCTGATAAAGAAAAACACACTGATCTCATTGATTCAGTAGTAATTGTTATTAATGACGAATTAAACAACTTGTCATGTAGATGTTGCTTTGAAGATCTATGGAGAACATAGTATAGGCAAACAACATTGACCTGTCCGCTTGACCTTTTATGTCGAATATTCATATAGGAGGATCCACCCAATACATGGGTACTGTTAGGATCAAATATGTTAATACATACACAGTGTACATAAGTGAGTATATCTGATGTTGTATACAAAATAAACACCTGTTCTCCTTGTACATAGATAAATATTTGAATGATAGGTCAAGCGGGCCGGTCAAAGTTGTTTGCCTATACGCCTTATAAAGATGAATTAACGATTATGACGTATCGTTATGCTTTAAGGGGCGTACATTTGCAAAACCTTTACTCTAAAACATTCTGAAAAATATCAAGACACAGCAAGTAAATATTTAAAAAGGAAATGGCCAGGTTATGACAAAAGTCTTGCTGGTAACTAAAGTCTCTCCTCATATCATTCAGATTACAGGTAAAAATAATCAGCTTCATGTTTATTATAATTATTCCAGGTTATATGCAAAATGCAATAATTTATTTTGCTAGCATTTCTCTGTATATTGCTTGTAAAAAGTGTTTTTGTTGCTTGGCCATTGGTCTTTACGAATTTGTATTTTTGTAAATCTTTTTATATACTTACATGCTCACTTGATGTAACAATAAATTGACAGATTAAACATAGCCAAAAATCTATGAGGAATTAAAAAAAATTACAAACCGAAATTTTGATAAACATTGTTCACCTAACAATACAATGCATTGTCTTCTAGGTTTACGGACAACTGCGGTAGCTCAGTGGTAGAGTGCTTGATTTGTATGTGGGAGGTTGTGGGTTCGAATCCCGGCTGGGTCTGACTAAGACTTAAATTAGGTAGTGACTGTTCTTTCGCCAAGCATTCGGGTTTAGAAATAAAATTCATGGGGTCATTAGGAAGAGACCTTAAAACCCAATGCTCCGTGTCACGACAAACCTTGCACGCTATAGAACCCCCCTGCACATTGCACTAAAATTTTCTGACTCTTCACCCATAACTCTTTCGATATAAGTGAAATATTCTTGACTGAGATGTTAAACCCAACCAACCTAGGTTAATGGTGAATTAACATGTTGCATGCATATACCTTATTGATCATATGTGACGTCGTAGAATTATAGTGTTAATGTAAAATTACATAATTTGTTTGATATGTTAAAAATTTAAACCGTGCCTTACAGTACAGATCTGTCCAAAGTGTAACACTGAGCTAACGAAAAGGGGTGAAAGCTCGGTCCCCGAGTGACCAAGACAAGGAAAGCAAGTGACAGAAAAGTTGCCGATAGATAGAAAGCAGGTACCGAGTTGAGGTAACGAGCGGCCGAGATGAGTTGATGGTTCGGCACTTATTCTTTATCTATGTGTTATATTTTGGCCAGGTCTGTACTGTACTTTACTCGAAGTCGCACCTTAAATCAATACCTGGCATTATGACCTGTTACATCATTTCATTATAACACTGTCATTTGGAAATCTTTTCACATACACTATAGTTCTATGTGTTTGACATATCGGGATTGGGTTTTTATTCTTCTGTTGTCAATAGTGTATTTTCTATTTGCGTGTATATGCGTCTTGTGTGGTTTTATCATTGATTTAAAACGTTTCAAACATGTAAATATGTCAATTCCTTGAAATACTCGCATAGTTAATTTGTAAGATTGTATTTTAAGTTTTCCATCAAAGAGGTCCTTATTGGTTTTGTTCCGTTTCTTCTTTTTCACATAGAGCTGGTGACGTGACATATTGTTGACTTGGACGGAAAACCCCATTCAACAAATCAATCTTTTATTATTACTACTACTACTACTATTATTATTATTATTATTATTATTATTATTATATTAAAAGACTAGAGGTGAAATCTCATATTTATTTTAGAAAATCGAAAAACAACACGACCTTAAAATAAAATAATTCTTTGTAAAAGTTTTAAGAGTACTGGAGAACCTTATGACACAACAATTTCTTGAAACCGTCTTAGCATCACTTAGTGAATACTCGAACTATAGTACAACCTCAATTCATCGCCTCCATTAGTTCAATTAAGAAGGGGTTGGCAATAAATCGAGGACAACTTGCTTCAAAAATCATCAAAAGGTCTTTTAGATAATTAAATACTATGTGTGTATGGTAGTTGACCTTCAGGCAGAACCACATATCACAGATATTACAGGTTTAGCATACACATGGTTTTATATCAACATCAAAAGTCATATGGTAGAAGTTAATTTAAACAGTGAAAGATATTTTATAAACAACAGTAGCAATGCATTTACTGAATGATAACAGTATCTGTTTGTGATATACGGAACAGACCTGTCGAAAAATTAACACCGAAAAAGGAGTCGAAGCTCGACCGAGCGACCGATAGCTAGAGACCGAAAGTCATCGAAAGACAAATTGCTGCTGTCTAAATACGTAGCTAACGAGGGGTTGATTCGGCATCCCTTCATTAGTTTAGTGTTAAGCTTTCAACAGGTCTGTACTATATCTGTAATATAAAGGCCATCAAGGACAGCTGTTTCAAAGAAATTGTTTAACAGTTGGAATTAAAATAAAGAATAAGAATAAAGGATATGATTAAAGTTTTCTAGAGATCTTGTCTTGTACACTTGCCTTAAATCATATAACCTATGTTGTAATTAAAATCTATTGCCAAGGAATGACGTCATTCATTTCTTTTTTGTTTTGCTGCAAGCACCGTTGTTTTGTGTAAAATATATAACTATGAAAATTCTAATTTACTGACGAAGAAACAAATTAAGTTCATGATGGTTGTAAAAAGTAAACTGTTAATTTCGCAGCAACATAAAACCATAGTAAACTGGTTTTCAAACGAAAAAAAGAGAAGGCTTAATATTACATGAAATATTGATCACACAGTCGAGCTTTGTTACGTATTGTAAGCAATATAAATACAGTAGAATATAACATGCCATGAATTCTGTACCGGTCGTCAGGTTTCGATAAAAAGTCATAGACAAGCATTTGCTTGCTGGAACCCGGCATTATTGACTTGATGGTTTAAGAGGTTTTATGATGCTAGTGATTAGCTCTATTAAAAGTCGTAATGGGCGCACATTCATACCAGACATATCGGAGACACGTATATAAATATACCGGGTAACAGGAAGGATATTGTAACTAACAAACATGTACTTAGCAACCGCCAATGCAATCAAGAATACGACATAATAAATGTTGATGAACAAAATAGTAAAACACGGCAAGAAAAGACAACGCATTTCATACAGTTCAGTGAAGCTTTGTAAGAGTAACACTTGTATAAATCAGATACATTATAAGAAACACTATCAAAAATGATTTTTTTTTTAAATTTTATAAAATTTATTAAAAAAATGTATATGACAACTATTTTTCGAATTTCTTTTACGATTAAATTTCAAAAATGGTATATGGCACTAGCATGTGGATATATGAATATTTATTTAGCCCCATCTTTGAGCGATTATAAGAGTTTCGTCATAAAAAGAATGATGTTTTACCAAACGCATTCAGCCAACCCATTCACACACCAGTCAATCTGCCAACCGACCGATCAATTCATTCATCCACTCATCAACCAGCAAGCCAACCAGCAAGGCAGCTTATCAACCAAACAACCAACCCCACTCACACACCAACCACTGCCAACGACTCAGTCCTCCCAACTAATAGCAAACGTATAAAGCAAAAGACAAGAAAGCAATCAATTCGTCTTCTTAATTAACTTTACAATTTCTAATGATCAAATCAAATCATTAAAAGGAATTGTGTCTAATTCACTTGTTAAGGTTAAGAATTTGGGTTTGATGTAAGTCATTGTAGTTTATCAACAATATAAAGATTCCTTTTCAGATTGTAAACAGACCGACCATACGTCATATAGTGTCCTTAATTCAAATTACAAACACAAAACAATATTCTTAAAATAAAATATAACTGAATTCCTGGAAATAAGGTCTAGTTAGATTTGCTAGACTATATAATAAATTACAGATACCACAGTACTTACAACAGAAGTATAACCAATATCTGAGAAAAAAAATCTAGTTAGACTCGCTACAGAATGTAATACAATGTGCTTAATAGCAAGACAAATATCGTGTTATTTACAACTAGAAAAAAATCTAGTTAGAATCACTACAGGATATAATACAATGTGCCTAATATCAAGACAAATATCGTGTTATTTACAACTAGAAAAAAATCTATATAGACTCGCTACAGAATATAATACAATGTGTCTAATTTTAAGACAAATACCATATTATTTACAACAGAAAATAACAACAGAAAATATAACAGATTTCCAAGAAGAAAAAAACTCGAAAATAATTCGCTACAGGATACAATGTACGTAGGTTTACCTCACTACAAGACAATGGATAGGTAATCTACGAGCAAAAAGATAAATTAACATTCTTGTATCGAATTTGATTTACCAAATGGGTTTGTTGCAAGTTAAGACAGAACACTGATTGAATCTACAAAATTAATGTTATATAGAGCTAGAGGGACCAGACAACATATGACAAATATCTAACCTTTCCTTGCCAATGTTAATTTTGAAATAGCTTGTCAAACTTTTTTTCATTAGCTGATGTGCGAAAAGAACAAAAGGCAATAATTGGTTTTATGCGGATGGACATTATGTTGTTAAGTACGTTCTATTCTGTCTCTGACGATAAATGACTTAAAAAGATTTGATTAGAAAGCTTAAATATGTGCTAGAAGCATTTGTTACCAACGGTCGTCTGCTACCTATGAGTAATGATACTAGGTTAAAGTTTCAATCGATTCAGGTTCTTCCAAAACATGTTTTAATGAAGAAAGACAGAAAGACGATGAAAGATATTTTAAGTTTTTTAAAATTCAAAATTCTTGGTGTAAATTTTTATTACCAAACCTATTTTTATTTTACAACACCAGTTTTGTTTTCGAAAGAAAAATTCCTCATCAGCAGCGATTGGATAAAAATTGTTGAAATCCATTTATTTTAAAGATGTTGAAATGAGAATATTTAAATTTATGATGTTTATAATATAAAACTCTGATTGAGACCAAATGTAATTATAGGACTATAATTACATTTCCTAAAATGACTTTACTCCTTTCGTACTTTTGCCTATATTTGTGACATATAGATTGGCTGTTCGAACGATTGAAAATGAATGTCGTAGACAACAATGTTTTGAATTTATTTCCAGGTTTAAAGACCGAAATAAGATTTTCAAAAATTGTAAACAGAACGATTGAGCTGTATAGAATTAGTATCAATAGTGCTAAACCTCACATTACTGTGCAAAGCAAACTAATCATAAAGCACTAAAATAATAGACTGGGGATCAGTAAGTTTTTGTTACCAAGTCAAAAGTGAAAACGAAGCGGGTTTAACATCAATGAGATTAAATCATTAGAAAAGATCCGAAGTTCATGAAATTAAATTCTTTTTTCTTTAGAAAGACGGATGAGAATGTTCTGTAACCACAAAGTATAATCATTTATAGTGCCATGTTTAGGAATGTGTTTGTCGTTTTATACCATTAAGCAATTAGTCGTTAGTTGAGAGTCAATGGTAACTACTTTGGAAAGAAACTTTAAGGGTTCATTCTCATACGTAGAATTGTTAATGGCGTTATAAAGGTTTTGGCAGCATCAAGAGGGGGAGATCTTTTGAGACTTCAAAAGGACTCTGACAAAACCACCGAGGAATATTAACAAAGTTTTTTCTATACTGGAGCAGTCAATTAATTGAACTATATTTAAAGCTAAATGATTGAAATAAACAAGAAGAACGTTACATAACAGTAGAGACGCAAAACAAGTTTTATCTATCTGTCATATACCATTTCTGAATGTATTTTATGATAAAATTTAAAAAAATGGTATATGACACATCTACAATTAATATATTCTCCAATTTCAAACAGCAATCGTTTTGGTATCAAGAAGTGCATTGACGTTCGTCCACTTTTCAGATTTAATAAAGGTAAATAAAATCGATGAAAAATTTTAATAAGAGAAAGCGTATTTAGCTCATATCTCATTACTCGGAGTGCACTTGTGTTATTTCCTCACTATTACATGCAAACACCAATTGCCTGTCCGCTTAGCCTTTAAGTTAAATATTTATTATAGAACAATACATTTACATATATGGGTTTAATGTGTTTATTTCGTAAACATCATGGGAAACATTCACTGTTTATATCTTAACACTCCCCATGTATTTAGTGGATCGACGGAGATGGATATTCTTAATAACAAGTCAGACGAACAGATCAATGTTGTTTGCCTATACCCGAACTTCCCTAAGGTTGATGTATGCATTTATTACAACTTAATAAATCTGTTTTCTTATAAAAACCCTGCATCCCTGAATCTGCTCAGGATATAATTTAAATTATTACCTGAAGCAATCTTGCAGCAACAGAATCATAACGTAATAAAACATATAAATATTGGAAAGCGAGTGTTTATGTTTTGTAATGTGCTCCGATATTAAATATTTAATTTACGATGTGATGCAGATGGTTGTAGTGATATACCATTAGTTATTCTATGTAATAAACGGTTGGCTTTATCACTTTACTCGAGGATTAGACTATATATCACATAATAATCTTAATAATGAAATTACTGAAAGGAAAAATATGATTTGTGCCTTAATATATGTCTAAAATCTCGAGTTATTTTTGTTTTAACTGCACACTCATACTCATATACAATATTGATAATTTATATTGAGAAGAGATGTGCATTGTGATGCCTAATCTAGAAGATGTATATTATATTTTTAAATTAATTGACAGAGATTTAAAACTATTTGCAACTACTCTCAAACATTAATTGCTGACAAATAATTATTTCAACATAAATGTTATGGTTTACATTGTTTGCTGGTAATCTGAAACAAGGTCTTAACTTGATATTAAAAATAATTTAAAAAATGCATCACAAGTAAACAATTGATTATATAAACATATCCATTAGTTGATGAATTAAACATACCGGTCGATGTTTTAACTACTTTCCCAAAGCAAAACAAAAACTTAAATAGAAACTGGCAAATTAAGTTAAAGTCAAACACGTGAACTTGGAAGAGGAAAGTGAGGACAACTACTCCAGATCCGGAAGAGTATACATAGCCTGTCTAGTGAGCTATACACTAGCCGCGTGTGAAATCGAAAAAGCATGGTGCTATAGGACGTGAAATATACCCAGAGTAATTATGGATATAGAGAATAAGAACATTGTGAAAATATTGTGATCGTATCCATAAAACTTTTGATGGCCTTAATAAGCCAACTCTTGCAATATATCTGGAAAAATTATGTATAAAACATGTAGATATACGTGACCTAAAACATACATGTAACAGGCTTGCCTATTCAACAAATATATCCTTTTTTGGCGGGTTGGTACCATAAAAACGGATAAACGGACAGATAAAATGAAAAGGTCAAATAAGACAGATTTTCCCCATTTTGAGGGGTTTCTTTTAATTAAAGGTACCAAAAATTCGTACTTTTTATTTGGAAATAAAAAAGTACCTAAAAGGCACACTAAAAGTACCAATCTGAAACCGTTTCAGATTGGTACTTTTAGTGTGCCTTTTAGGTACTTTTTTAAAAAAAAAAATGATTAGTCAGCCTGATGTAATAATGTATCAAAAAGTGCAATGTCTTACCTAGTGTTATGTTTCTTCTGTCGTATAAACGCTGGATAAATCGACGTAAATCTCCAGTTACTTTACCCAACAGGAAGTAAATGTAGACACGGTTTTTATATATGAATTATTTCACTGTGGTTTACATATAAGTATGATAAATCTAACTGTTAACCTCCCTTCCTGATTGTGCACTAGAAGGGGATTTTAAGTGGCGAATGCACATCTGCAAGCTTATCAGCATTTGTTTACGGAAATCAGTGAAAATTTAAAATGATCTGTAATAGTTTGTTGATTAAAATTAAAAATCTCATCCCGTGTTTAATATATATGAGACTTTTAGAGTTTAGCACTCCAGTGAGTTCAGAGATGTTAAATGTATCTATAAGTATAAAGTTTGATTTATTGTAGATTTGAAGATTAAGTTCACATATAACCAGGATGTAATAAATTGTAATTCCATACAAATTCTGGTCCATTAGATCAAGTTATTTCAGTTTTATGGCAGTAATACAAGGTATTAACATACGATCTGCTGAACAAGACGTCACTGCATGGAGGTATGGTTTCAATATTAAATACAAAAATAAAAACTAAAGGGAGATTAAATGGAAGATTGCATTTAGATTTTAATACACCTTCACGGTTGATTGAATCGCCTCCTTATAGCATCTTTGATGTGACAAATTCATTTTATTAGAACAAATTTACTTTATGCTTAATTTGAGACACATTAAAATACATATTAAAATGTTTGAAGTGGATTTTATGGTTTATGTTAAATTCTAATGCAGTGTTTTTTTTATGAAATATAGAATATGTTATGACTGAATGAAGGTCGCTTGGTTTTTGGTGTTGGGTATATGATATGTGTATTTCAATGTTAAATAATGCGATTTTAATCAATATAACCAAATAAAGTTATGCAATAAGCAATGGGACAAGACAGGACAGGATATATTGTTACGCTTACCGATAACAAACGTTTTAAATTAGAACTGAAACTGCCTACAATGATTATATCAAACAAAAATACTTATCCATGTCCGATTCACAATCCAGAAGCAAAGTAAAAACTTTGGATTGGAACTGACAAGTAAGGTTAGACACGTGAACTTTCACCACGGAAGTGAGGCCGGATGCTCCGGAATGGTAAAACCTCCTGTTATATATAATGGTATCGCTGATCAAGCTTCAGTACTCTCGGTGAGAATTGACAATTTCATGTTTATCAAATCCAGTCCCGTCAAGTATTTAACGTGTCCGTGCGTCTTAAAAGGATAAATTATTCCTTCACTGTCCTCCATACTAGTTGCCCAGTCGAGAAATTGTATTTCTGATGATCAGACTACATAAAATTACAAACATTACTAAACAATCACAAATTAGATACTAGAAGCATTGCATAAATAAATAAATAAATAAATAAATAAATAAATAAATAAATAAATAAACATAGTAATCCATGTCCGAAACACAATCCAGAAGCAAAGTATAACACGTTGAAACTTACAAGTTAGGTTAGACACGTGAACTTCCTCCAGGGAAGTGAGGCCGGGTGCTCCGGAAGGGTAAGCGCCTCTTGTTTAGCTAGCTACACTAAATAAATAAATAAATAAATAAATAAATAAATAAATAAATAAAGATTCAATACTATCGAACGGACATCGAATCTCTGCAAAAATATGATTTTTATCGAGAAGAGTTATGATGATTAAAACCATAGTCAAAGTTATGTTATTTATATCAAGATGAATAGCGAGTATCAAAATACAGAAAACCACATAGAATCAACAAAACCAACTGACAAATTATCTAACACTTGGATTTGCCATAGTCGGATTCTATCCTAGGCGGTTAGAGGCACTGTGGTCTGTGCTTAAGACCACTTGTCAACCGAGGCCACACCAAGACTCTATAATCATTGCACAAAACAGTGTGGGGAATAAAGCTAAATGCACTAGGTCGTATTATATAACAATATAAATCGAGGTTAGTCGAACATGCAGTGAAGGGCTTGGTGAAATATGGATTCTTAACGGTAAGCTAGATTGATGTTATGACATAATCCAAAAATAATGAATTCTTCATTTCAAGTAAATTGACATTTTAAAAGTTAATATTGACATTTGACAGCTAATAAAAGCGTAAGATTTTAACTCAGCTAAATATCAAGTTTTCGGTCAGTTGCATTTTTGTTTTATTAGGAACAAGAGCACCACTGTGCGGGGCAATATACGCCCGTCAATGTCTATAATATAAGCAGAAATAATAATATCATAGTTAGGTGTATACTGATTCATATGAAGAAATAAGCAGGCCATGTTAGAATATATGACATACACACATGCACAGCACATCATTGAGTTTATTGTGCTATATTCAAACATAAACATGTTATACATCAAAAATTTATGTAATGATAAATGCAAAAATACAGCTAATACAAACAAAATAAAGTTTTTACTGCAGGAAAAAGAACTCTTACATGTTCTAAGGTATCTCGTATTAATGCAAATTTTATCCCTCTTGTCACGCGATATTGCAATCAGCTGATCAGGCTCAATTTCAGTTGTCTTCATTACTACTCATTCATTTGCCATAACTAAGTACATAAACATTTTCCAGATTATCGCTGGTAATATCTGTCAAAAGTAACTAGCTTTGATCAAATAACCACTTGTCATTTCGTTAGAATCAATCCTATGAAGGAAAACAATAATTTATTGACATAACATGTTCGTGGGTCGGAAGGGGAATTGCAACTACGTACATAAGACTAAACTGGCTTTTGAAAATGTATTTCTTCATGTTTAGGGGTAAATTCAACAAATTCAGTTCCACAAAGTTTTCAAATAACAATCATTTCAATAGAGTCATTGTTGTAAAATTTGTGTTAGGATTTATACATGCTCTACTACTTCATGATGATGCTTCATTGCATACATCGGAGTTTGTGAGGCATTTTTTAAGTTGAAGGTTATCGTCTTGATACACTCACCATACTCTTCAGACCTATCCCCATGCACCTTTTGTTTTATTTCCAAAGAAGTTCTTATCTGTCGTGCCGACAAGCGCGTGTCTCAGCCACCAGTCATTGCCTTAGAGACTTACCTAAATGAGCGTGTGTACCGTCAGACATTCAGAAATGGATTCAGAGATTGGAATTATGTATTACAAACCATTGAGACTACTTTGAAAGAATATAATGTTTATTTCACTATTTTAGTCGAATTCTTTTGATTTATCGCACATTAAATATCGAATAACACTCGTACTTCAAACAAATGACACCGGTTCCAAGTTATATCGACAACTCGTTCACAACGTCTTTATACGTTTGATTATCGAGGTTTTACTACAATTTTACGTTGTATCGACACTCCGATTACTTAGTCTCCATATCATTGAGTCCTCTCGGTTTTCAAGTCTTGACATTATAATCAGCTTTACTTTATTGTAGTCTTTTTCCTGAGCACCCGGCCTCACTTCCCTGGTGGAAGTTCACGTGTCTAATCTGACTTGTCAGCTCTAAAGTTTTACTTTGCTTCTGGATTGTGATTCGGACATGGATTAGTATGTTTGTTTTTGACTACATAGTGTTGATATCGTCTTAACCTTTTGATTACCAAGTCTTGACATCTGGACTGCTCGATTACCAAACCTTGCTCGATTACAAAGTTTGTAAGTTATCATGACCAATATTATACCAAACCTTGACATATCTTCTCTACTTCTCGACTAACACGTGAGATCAGCTTTCAAAGCCATGCAAGTACTTTTCACATTTTTTTTTTCTAAATTCAGAATTTTAATATTTGAACATTTTATAAGGTCAAATTTCGAGATAATATAATAAATATGGCTTACGAATGTCTATATTTACAGATAATATATAAACTGTAATATAATCTTACATGCTTCTCCAATGTGCTTTTAAATGCTTAAGATATTTGTGTTCTTGAAATGATTTTAGAAGCATAAAGTAAGAATGAAATTATATCACGTTTTGAACGTGAGTTTCATTTGAAATCATAAAACCCTCTATTCACAAAATAGAACTGAAACAAAGACATTATTATGATGTTATTTTTGATCAAAGTATGTTTCTTCGATTCAGTAATGAGGAAAAATATGAGTATCCATAATACATGTTATAATAATTATTCATTAAAAACACAGTCCTTCTTATGACAATATCAATTATAATCGGATATTTCTGAAAAACTAACCGTTCCAAAGCCAAAGATTTAAAATGTTTTGAGTATTATTATTCAATTTTAGAATTTTTTCAACAACAAATCAACAACTTAAACAACAATACAGCAAGTAAATAAAATACAACCGTAGCAAGTAAAAAATTGACAAATCTTAAGGTTGAAGAAACCTTTCTCTATGTTTCACTAAAATAGTATGTTCATTTCAGCGCAGGGTAGAATGATGTGCAGTTTTTTTTTATAATTTTTATAGAAATAATACTTATAAAACAGCTTATTACATTACATACGGTTGGACAGGACACATACACACACACACACACACGCGCGCGCGCGCAAGCGCGCACGTTTTGGTCATTCGCGAACATCTTATGGTTTCAAATTCGAAACATTAAGCAAAGAAAATCGACTTTCATTTATATACTTTAAATTATATTAAAGGTTTTACCATTCGCTTGATAATACTTCCTTTAAATTGCGTTATTACGCCTTCTAATTCGCGTTTTTACGCTACTATTTCGCGTTATAACGCCTTTCAATACGCGTTGTTTCGCCTTTCGAAAGGCTTTATAACACATTTATTTCGCATAATAACGCCTTTATTTCGCATTATAACGTCTTTATTTTGCGTAATTACGCCTTTTTTCGCGCCATTACGCCATTTATTTTTTATTCATGAGCCTTATAGGCTTTCGTAGTTATTTACCAGAAATTCCGGATTTGGCAATCCGCTGTCAAAAATATGCTAAACATATTTTTCATAATAATGGCATCTGTCTGTTCTATCAAATGTATTTTTTCAAAATAATTGGATACAATATATATTTTAAATGTCAAACAACTTCAACATCAAATAGGCTACTTGGAAAACGATCAAACATTTTTACAACACAATCGACATAAATCTTCCGGCAATGTGATGCTACTTCTCTAGACAGCATCATTCTAGGATTATAAAGTCAAACCACGTTTGGTGCACGGTATTGTAGTTGAGAAATGGAGTTTTACGTCAAAGTCAAAATCGAGGCGGGTATAGATGGTGGAGAAAACTAGAGTTCCCGAGGAAAACCATCGGCAGTAACGCTGGCAAACTTCCCACACTAGGATCTGTCCTCAGTGGAATTCGAACATAGGTGAGAGGCAGGGCGCGCTTTAGATAACTCGGCAACCGTAGCCTCCTCTTTAATGGAATTATTATCCTTCATTGTACCACAAAAAAAAAAAAAAAAAAAAAAAAAAAAAAAAAAAATAAATAAATAAATAAATAAATAAATAAATATCAGACTTGATTGTTTGGTACTACGGTATTCCCATGCTAATAACGGTAATGTCATATATCATTTTTTGAATTTAATCATAAAAAACATTCAAAAAATGATATATGACAATATCATTTTTTGAATGTATTTTATGATTAAATTAAAAAAATGATATATGACAGTAACATAAGCATCGAGAAAACATTTACTAGAAAACTTAGAATAGACATGCTTGTTTCAAACACTCGTATAATGTGAACAAAATAGGTACCTTACTTAAGACTAAAGATTTTATAGTAGCATGAGATCCTTTTTATTTTAGGATTCAAGTCATCATAAATCTTACCATGCTTCATTGGATTCTCTTGTCAATTACTCGTTGGATTGGCAAATTATGAAATAAATGAATGAATGAGTAGATATAAGGCTAAGTAAAGTATTGATGATATGTCACCATAAGAAGGATATTAACTGAAAATGTCTATTAATTTGGTTGTTTACGTCTACAGAACCAAGTCACTGCTTACGTTAATTTTGACAATGTTTTCGCTTCATAAACCGCTTTAAACGTTACTGGGGTTTTTGATTGTCTAAATATAGCAATGGAAAAAGAGTGAAACGTATGAGAATGTTGAATTACACATTTACAATAAAACTCATTAAATAAATAATAGCTTTTTACCCGTTTTACATTCAAGCCACCCTACATCTTTTCGTACTGCATTGGATGATGTTGCTAATTACTCGTTGGAATAGCGAAATATAAATAATGATTTTTTTATGTTAGACTAATAAAAAACAACATTCTAATCCTTGTTCGAATCACAATCCAGAAGCAAAGGAAAATCTTTTGAACTGACAAGTTAGGTATAGACACGTGAACTTCGATCAGGGAAGTGAGGCCGGGTGCTCTGGAAGGGTAAGCACCTCCTTTTTATCTAGCTACACCCGCTTCGTGTGTAATCAAAATTGTGTAAAAGGAACATGGAACTATGGGACGTCAAATATATTCAGTGCAATCCTAGACACAGATACATAAAACTTTTTGAGGGCCTTGATAAGCCTAGACTTGCAATATCCCTTGATCATCAATGTATTTGCAAGCAGCTCGCTTCGTACAAAGCTCTACCATAGTGTATTAATTGCGAAATGAATACAGTATAAGCAGGAGAAGCAGGTATATTGTTGCATAGAAAAGGAAAGTTGACAATAGAAAAATTGAAGTTATTTCGTTTGGTCATACAGTTTCAAATGCAGCCTTTCGTGGGCGTCATAGTTGAGTAACAAGTCTAAATATGAAGCAGAACTTGAGGAATCAATCGTGGATTATTAATGTCAAAGTGATATCAACATAAAGATCATATTTTACGTGACATTTGGCAATTTTCTCACTTCAATAACTGTCTTAAATGTTACATGATTTCCGAAACCAAACTGAAAAAACTAGTAGTTTTCAAAATATATCCATATTTAAAAAAGGGTGAAAATCTTGAAAACATTAACATTTTTGTTGAATGAATTTTTATCAATAAATTTAAAAAATGAAACTAATTAAAAGACGGTATATAACGGGATTTGGCCAACTATTGTGTTGTGTTAAACAACTGCCAACTCTTTCCAATATGCATGGTTGGTGATAATTTGCAACTTAAAATTCTTGTAGCCAACATAAATTATAAACGTATGAGTTGCCATTCCTCAATTTGATAGCATTATAGAGAAAAATGTATATATGCTATACTGATTTATTTAAGTAGATTTTTAGCCTTTAAGCAAGAGAAACCCAGATAATTGTGATTTAAAAACATGAAAGGTATATGTAAGTCTATAGACAAACAGTAATATACAAACGCCCTCATTGTTCCGCTGTATGATTGATAGATGCAATTCCATTGAGAATTGAAGTTTTTGGTTGTTTCGATATTTGTGAAGAGTATTGTATTCAGCAACTTATGTTATAAATTCCAATATTGAAACTTTCACCCCTACCACAGATATTCATTTGTTAAATTTTGGTAAAAAACAATTTTAAACGTTGACGTTTTATAATTAACTTGAAATTCGAAATAATCTTATTTAACACTGCCTTATATCTGTTCGGGGGCATCTCGGAGTTTTGTGACCAAGTTTTCTTCATTTTTTCCATAATAATGACGAATTTACTTCTTTGATGTAATGCAAAGAAAATAGTTTTCTATGCATCAATCCCATCTCTTTGTTTCAATGTCTTTCACTGACCAGTTTAATTATTTCTTTTTACAATTCATCTTTTTGTTCTTTTAATATTTCCTTTTCACTGTGAAGAAGTCAACCTTCTAGATGTCTTAACCGGCTATTCTTTGTAATAAACAGATGCTTCCAATCTCAGTAATCTTATAGGCACTTGTTCCCTATATACCACATACGATTGTTTAAAGTTTAAGTTATCGCCCACTATATTGGTTTTAACATCACCAGTAATCATTTTTTCTTTGAGGGAGTTAGAAGTCTCATTTTGTTTCTTTTATTGCTTTCAATTCTTCTTGTGAATTGGGGGTAAATTCTAATTTCAGTTTATTTATTGTAGCAACGAATCGTATTGATCATTTACAACTTTTTCAAGCTGTATATCATAATACTTAAGTTTAGAGACATTCAAAGACGTTCAAAAATGTCTGCATATCTGTTCTTACGTCTGCTTCTTCCTTTTCAGGAAATTGGATGAAATAATACTATCTCTTATACTACGACTGGTTAGGTCAGAGACTTTACTTGGCATGATGTCTAATCACACAGTATATTTAGATTGGATCATTTAACTATTTCATTCAGCTATACTATCGTTTCATGTGGGTTTATGACTGTTTTGTCCTTTTTACCCAAGTTTGTCACAGTTCCATAAAAATCTATTATAGAAAAAATTGTCAACATGTTTCAAGACATTACAACACCAAAACGAACAGGGTCTACATAAAAAAATTATGTTTTTTATTCGGAACTGGTAAGCCATGCATTAAGAGAGAATATGATGCACATAGCAAATTACCTTTACCCATACATTTTTGTAACTTTTTCGAAAAATACTAAAGCCGGTATCTCTGCTGGTGGATGTTTTCTCAAGGATATGGCAATACTGTTATATTGTATGAGATATACTATTGTCTTACTTTGCTGCTAATTAAAATCTGGAAATCTTAAAAAACACGATATACTTCCTCATGCAAAGTATTTTCTTAGCTAAAATTAGTTAAATATTTTTTGTTCCTTTTGGGTATTTTTTCAACAGTTTGGTTTCACAATTTTGGTCCAAGTACTACTGAATTTTGAAACGGCCGTCTAGTGCTGCAAAATTAACACTAGTATAAGAAGTAAAATTATTTTGATTAGATAGTTGGATCATGCGGTCAGACATGCGGAGAAACAACGTCTAAAATCATCTTATTTTACCCATCGCTTAGCCTGTCTCCTGCAAAAGTTATCCTTCTTCAATAAGACAAAAGCCTGTGCCGTTTAAAGGGTTTTGTCTATCAGCAAAATAAAGAAGTAAAATTTTAAACAGGTTTAAAATGGATCAAATTGTTGATGCTTATAAAAAGTCAGTGAAATGAACAATGTGTTAATTTTTAATCGACAATATTGTATTTTCCGAGGGCATCAGTATAATAGAATCTTCATAAACAAGTAAATACATCGTGTCAATTTTCTTAATCAATGTATCTTATTTAAAAAGTAAATATCGTCTCATTAACCGATTTAATCAGCAAAATAAATGTACTTTATATTGTATAAAGCTACTATAAAGATTTATTATGCTTGTATGTTCTGTAGGAGATCTTTCGGCAAATCAGAAACATAGAAATCCGAACAGCTTACACTTCCTGGTCTAATTAGATTTATTTGTATAATGTGTCCAGTTAGTCGAGTAGGCATTTTACGAACCTAGAAATGTTTATTCCTATGAAGTTTTTTCGCTGTTTTGTTTTCCTTATGGGTCCTTGAACAAAACTAACTTAGTTGCCCTTCGGGCAAATTTGGGCAACTTGCACAATATACATAAATCCAAAATGGCCGCCAAACGTGAAATTGAAGTACATACTGCGATATAAAATATCTTCCAATAGGTTGTAATATATCCTTTTAGATGTTTTCAGGCATGAGAAACCCATTTCTGGTGTTAGTTTTTACATACAGAACACTTAACTCGCACAATAAGCTATAAATACAAGATGACCGACGGACGCCATCTTGAAATATTGATTTTGTACAAAAACAAATTTATAATAGATTGTCATATATCTTTGCAGGGGTATTTAGGCAGGGGCAACTCAATTCTGGCATCATGTCTATAATGACCGACCATATGTGTCAAATAACTATTCACCCTTGTGTAAAAATTTAAACACTCCCTTTCTCCAGAACAGCTACACAATTATGTACAGGATTATTTTTTAGGCAAGCATGTCCTTGTGTGTTGCAATTATGATTTTGTGCCTTACATTGACATAGCATGACAAAGACGTTCTTGGGGCACCGGGTATCCTTTTGCTATAACATGTAATGAGAAATGATCTTTGAATTTCAATCCGAAATCGGTTATCATCTCATACTGTTCAGGAGGATCTTGACTGTCGGTACCCTTTCACAACATTAACAAAAGGTGAGACAACAGAAAATGGTGTTTGATACAAAGTTAAAACTATGACTTTGGTGTTCTTTATGAAGAGCCTGAGGAAACAACACAGTTTTCCCTGCTGGCTGGCAATACAGAACAACAAAGAATGGTTCAGATCCCATAAAGTTACTTGTGATCTTTGTTAACCAAGAACATCAGCTAAATGAGGAGAATAAGAGTTTGTAATTATGATACTGTATCACAACCACTAAAAACATGCATACATAACAGCTCAAGATATCTCAAACCAAGACCATGACACTGAGAGCATGCATGCCTGGTAGTTCAAGACATCTCGAACCAAGACCATGACACTTACAGTGTGCATGCCTGGCAGTTCAAGACATCTCAAACCAAGACCAAGACACTAACAGCATGCATGCCTGGCAGTTCAAGACATCTCAAACCAAGACCGTGGCACTTACAGCATGCATGCCTGGCAGTTCAAGACATCTCAAACCAAGACCATGACACTGAGAGCATGCATGCCTGGTAGTTCAAGACATCTCGAACCAAGACCATGACACTTACAGTGTGCATGCCTGGCAGTTCAAGACATCTCAAACCAAGACCGTGGCACTTATAGCATGCATGCCTGGCAGTTAAAGACATCTCCAATCAAGACCATAGTTAGTTTCATTGATGTTCAAAACTTCTATCCTATTACTCCATCTGTACATCACATTTTTTTCATGCTTATACACCCAATACACTAGGAAAACAAAAATATTTGTGTTGTCAATCAGCACACAAATGATATCATGACCTGTTTGTGCATCCTGGAGAACATACGATACCATAGTTACGCCGCATTCATCATGGCCGAATCCACAATCGTATACATATTGCTGTGGTGTTTCCTCTGTCCTGGTTTCTAAGAATATATGAGATGGTATTTGTCGAAAAACAAGATTTTCTTTAAAGTGCCTGGTAACCAATATGACCTTTTTTGGATTGATGCAATGTAATCTGATGGGTTATTGTCATGTGATCAAGAAATGTGGTAGAAAAACTGTGAATCATTGTGATTGTGAGTTTTGGGTGAACGACCTCCACAAAGCGATTTGACTAGAGCTGACTTCATGCCTGTTTCAATGACAACTATTTTCAACCAATGTCAAAAAGGAACAGAACTGATTTCAAATGCAAGCAGAAAATAACCTCAAACTGCCATTGCTGTCCAAACAACGATAACCAAAGAAACATGTTTCCAAGATCAGTAACTGGCTTTGTTTTTTGCATCTTGACAGTGTCGCTTTGAAACGAATCATATTTATATAGCTAATGGTGGCATTATAAAACTCATCAGGTAGACTGGATTGTACTCTTATTCCATCTTCACATCCATTGCAACTGAATCCATCACACTGACAAATTTGAAGCAATTTTGAGAGCAATTGCCTTAATGACCTGTTTTAATTTGGAGGGAGTTTGAATAAGCAATGCAATTTGGTCATATATATCCAATAAACATCGACGATTAAACTCTTTGAGTTATGGTCCGTATCACACTCAGAATATATTCATTCCAATCGATCAGAGAAGCAACAATCTACCCACTACAAGGATCAGGCTAGAGAGTCATGCCTTTAAAGGCTCATTTTTCTCCAAACTGGTTAACCAAGACAGCATCCTAATAATCACTATGGTGCCGACATGCAAGATCCTCAACAGGACACGCATGTGTTTATTGCAGACACTGAGAAAGTTTACCAGCATATTGTACATGTCCAGCATCCAATAAAATTATTTGTTGGGTTTGTTAATTAGGATACAAATAGTTTTGGTGGTAGACAGTGCAGATGTATTATTTTCTGCCGCCCAGTATAATTTATATGTGAAACAGCAGGTTCAGGTCTAGATGTCAAGATGTTGCTTAATGGTAACTTAGGTAAGTTGAGACACCAGAAGTAAGCCAAATCTTCACTGTGCACTACCTTTTCACTTATGAACATGGAAGTCTGAATTCATAACGTGTGTCTCATAGCGGCCATTTGGAGTGGAAATAGTTAAAAAAAAATCAAAACTATCATAAAACTAAATATTGAGTTCCACTGTTCATCTCCAACTAAACAATTTGTGGAAGGTTGTGCATTATCACGGACAGATTTTGCTGCAGATTCCCGAAACCATAATACTTCATTACATGACGCAATGTTTATGTAAAAATCGAATCAATTCACTGCTGCCAAAGATTATGTTTGTAATTTCTCATTAAAAGGAGTTTTTCGTGCCTCATTTATGACCTTTTAATCAAAACGTATCAAGAAGCATGGTTAAGTTACACAGCTTTGAATGTGATATGCTGAGTTACATCTAATTATAAAAAAACCTTTGTTTGGTCAAAATTGTAAAATATACTTTCAAAATGTCCCAAATGTTAAAAACAACAATGGAAATGAGTTCCTCATCCCTAAGAACATATAAAACGGCATATTACAAGCTATTGTAGAACAATTCTTACAAAAGATAGATTTTCAATATGGCGTCTGGCAGCCATCTTGGATATATGCAAATTATGCAATTTGCCCAATGTTGCCTCCAGGGCAACTAACCTAATTTTACTCTAGGGACCCTATAGAATACAAAACAGCAAAAAAACTTCATAGGAAAAAACATTTCTAGGTTCAAGTATTGAGTATATGGGAGTGTCAACTCGACTAAGTTTGACCTGATCATTTGGGTTTTAATTTGATTAATTAATGGTTTAGGCTGATAGCCTGTGTGATTTAGGTAAAACACCATGTTTCATAACTATAAACTACCGGTACACAATATTTCTATAACCTATCCTTATATATCAACTTGATATGGTCCCTAAATTACACAATGGATATGCATGTTTGAATATTCAAATTAAAGGTCAAACTGCCAGGTCAAACTTGATGCACAATCCAGTAACTATACACTGAAATATAAAAAACCATTTTTTTCCAAGATCTGATGCAACAGGAATCTATGGCCAATTTTTTTACGAATTGGTAAAGGCGCTGATGATAATAATGTTTAGTTTACTGTTATAAATGGCATTTCGTATAAAAATGAAAACATGTTATAATCAATTTACTCTATTTAATGTTTTTGGGTACAAAGAATAAGATTTTTTAGTTTTTTGGACAATTATTAATATGTTTTACAGCATTATACTCTGAGGCATTAAAACAGCAGTGTTGATGTCATTGATACATTTATTTTAATAACAAAATTTGTCAAATCATCCCTTTAATATGATATTTGATTTTAAAAAAAATACGAAAAATGAAATTTTATGACCTAAAGACTAAGGGATAACATACTAAAAATAGCTTTTAAATTTAAGCTAAACGTGATTACCAAACTACTTTGCAAAATAACGTTTTTTGACACTACTTCAACAATTGGAAATGTCATGTCGAAAAGCCGGTGTTTGGTACACTTAAATTTACGTCACATCCACATCTTAAATTCTAAATGTTTTCATATATGTATAGCAACATATGACGTAGGAATATGATGTCATCATTTTTTGTAACGTATGTACTTTATCTGTGACAGTGTTTTTATAAAGAAGGAAATAATTTGGTGTTTTGCAGATCAGTAACTGTGTTGTTTTCAAGAATATATTTCCGGTTGGGGTTAAAATGATTCAAATAAAAAACTATTAAGCGTTTAAAACGATATGGGTTTGACAGGTTGAGGTAATACAGCGCAAAACTTATGGTTTATTCCATTTTTTGATACAATAATTTGAAGTACCCGTGACATTTAAACTCATAGCTCTGATTTTTTAAGAACTTGTCTCAAAAGTGTTCTAATTAATTTTGGGAAGCAAAGGTTTATTAACAAGCTTTTACACAATGTATCTTTTCTTTCAAAATACAAAAATAAAATTAAACTTTTTTTTATAATTTGCAAACCCAAATTTTTTCAAGTGGTTGCTTAATGTATTAATCGATACAAAAACATAATGTTCGATGAATATTCAACTCACAATCGCAAAGTAAAAACCCGCAATTCACACGTGAAATTCCAACAACGAGTTAAGACCAGGTGATCCGGAGGAATAAGCTTGCTCACCTTTCTTCACCAGCAATGTGTTTAAGCCAAGTTGAGAATGAAGAGAACAAAGAACACGAAATATATCAAGACTTCTAGACACGGGAACATCATACTCATCAACAATTTATATTAACTATTTATTATGTTTACTAAAATTTCATCAAAAGTTTTTTTTTTTTATATTGAAGATTAACTTCACTTGAATCAACACAAGTAAAAAAAAAAAAAAAAAAAGAGAAACCGAAACAATTTATTGACCATTCGACTACTTAAATAATAAAAATATCTATCCCATTTTAAATATAATTACGAGTAAAGTTGGATAGCTTTTTTGTTTTACAGACGACTGAATTTCGTATACATGTATATTTTTTTCATAATTCAACTTTATCCATTGAACGTATATCCTTGTATAGGTAAACAACATTGAATTGTCCGTTTGACCTTCAATATTTATTATGGACCATTACATTCATGTTCTCATATACGGAACACAACTTTATAACGTCCAAACCTTGGAGTACACATTTATTGATGTATTAACCTGATATTCTCAACACTATTAATGCATAAAGTAGATCAACGCATAGGAGTATTCTTAATAAAATGTGAAGCTAGCAGGTCAAAGTAGTTTGCATATAAATCTGAATTTCTAAGCCAATGGTGTATTCTAAATGATGGAAGACCATGGTTATATAATGTGACATATAAAGAATCCTTAGTTTATAAAATTTCATCTACAACATCTGAAACCATAAGAGGAGTAATAGTAGCATGTCACGCAATCAATCACATCTATTCGACTTCTTGTAAAAAGCCAATGAATGAGTCGAATTACATTGCTAATTTGCCAAATAATCATTTATAAATATTGGAAACAAGGTAATTGTTGTTTAAATTATCAATCTTGTTGTTGATTACTATAATTAAGTTTATTTCAGTATTCAAGTGCACAGCAGGCAATTCATTTGTTCAAACATGTAATTCTGTGATTAATGTATAATGTCATCTGTTTCCAACAATTATAATGAAATATTGAATAAAGATGGGAAAAGAAACTAATACAGTTGGGTGGATAATACCTACTTGTCAAAAAGCGCGCCTTCAAAACACGTTGAAAACAAAATGGACAAAAAAGAAAATACGAAACATAATATAAATATGCATTCATATATAGGATTGCTTAATCTCCATCCTAAGCATAAAAGTTTGTAAACGTAACAAACCATGATCCAACCTTTTCTATTTGTGTGCCCCAAGAATATTGATAATTGTATGTAAAATAGCATCCAAATGACGAAACTTTATCATTGGTGTGGCAAATGTAGGTAAAGAGAAATACAATGTTACAGTGAAAAAGTATTTTCAAATCCCGTTCATATATATTTGGCCTACTTCAACAATCATTCAACTTTAATATGATTTGAATCAGAAACAAACACACAAATCAAAATCACAACACCATAAGGAAGTAAAACTGGCAAATTTAGTCAAAATGTGAACTTTAATCAGGAAACTGATACCTTATGTTCAAGAAGGACAAGTACCTCTTGTTTAGATAGCTACACTCGAGACGTATAATACAAATGATACATGAAGGAACATGGTACTATGGGACGTCCAAAACATCTAGGATAATTTAGTATAAAGCGACATCATATTTATCATTAATCAAAAACAAACATACTAATCCATGTCCGAATCACAATCCAGAGGGCAAAGTAAAAACTTTGTAACTGGCAAGTTAGGTTAGACACGTGAACTTCCACCAGGGAAGTAAGGACGGGTGCTCCTGAAGGGTAAGCACCTCCTGTTTAGCTAGCTACACCCGCCACGTGTGTAATCAAAATTGTGTGAAAGGAACATAGAACTAAGAGGCGTCAAATATATCCAGGACAATCCTTGACACAGAGATATCAAACTTATCAAAAAAACTGTGATGACGGTCATTAAATGTATTTTCGTTTCTATAGTTTTTCTTGTTCTTATTGCCTTTTTAAATGGCTGTTCTATTTTTGTATTACATCCAATGTTATACATTTGATCTGTCATTGCGCTACAAACCCCACATTAGACCATCGAACTCCATATCCATATGTAGCTGTTGCCTAATAATGCAAATGCACTAAACCATATTTTATCTATTGCTCTGTCTCTTTTCTTGGATGACTTAATTTCATTGCAATCTGTATGGTGTCATTTTAAGTCTATTTTATCCATGTAGCAACTAATGATCATTTTGTGTTTCAGAATGTGGATATTTAAGAATAGTCTAGTAAATGCAACTTAATTATCTTGTCGTTGTAGTAATTCTTCTACCGGCTGGGTACACATGTACATGCTAAAATAAATTGATCTTATCACGGACAATCTAAGTGTCTGCCGCAATTAGGATACGATTTTAATAAAGATTTGTTATCAGTGAACATGCAATTAGTAATATATTGCGTGATATGTTGCTTGATATCATATTTTCATCATATTGCCATGTCTTCAATTTTCGTTGCAAATTACAATTTACACACTCGAGATGGTACGTGGCATATGCACGATATGCAGAATATCAATTTAACTTAAGAGTGTTATAAATTTTCAGATCTGAATTGTTTGATAACAATGTTTCATATCTTATGTTCTAACACACAGCTATGCTTTTGACCTCCTTACCTCCTTGTGTTATGTTGTACAAAAATATAAATTCAACACAAAATACAACTATACTTAAATATTAGTAATCAGGGCTGAGTAACATTGTGTTATATAGGCATTAAGTGATCGTAACTGCTAAGAGAGCTTCGAGTTACCCAGCCCAGGTCAACTGTGAAACGCCTGAAGTTGCACACTTCAATATACATAGCGTCACATTAACAGCATCTTCGTAACTCCGTTAGAGAATCAAGTCTGTAAACTTAAATCAAGCCTATCGTTCTTGTAGACAAAGAACTAAATGATGTACGGAAATCAAAGTAACTAATTTACAAAACTAAATGGGGAAATATGGCTTGGACGTTTAGTACTGAGAATTTACAGGTTGTATGTATATATCTCGAAATAACATCTTTTTTAAATATCAAATATTTATTTCAAAATCAGTATAATGCAGCATGACAACCTTTTCTTCTTCACCTGATCAAAATATTTCATTCAGATTTATATCCTGCGATAGTTTTTTTAATTCAAAATCGTAAATCTAACCCTACTGCAATGGATCATACTGCTAATTATTCGTTTAAATGGCAGATTATTTCGTATGAAACCAAGTATAGTGATTGATGATCTGTCAAAATTAGTGCAATATCAACTCGAATAAGTGCATAATACATGTAATAGTAATGGGTTTGGAATCTTTACAGAACGAAGTTACATAATACTATTATTATTAAATTAATAATACTAACTCGCATGTCAATTTAAACCATCACCCTTTTATTATTATATTAATAATACTTATTCGGATATCAATTTAAACCATCACATTTTCAAATTTTACAAAAGCTTAGTAGTTTCGTTTTTATAAACACCAACCCTTTTTCATAAAGGACAACAACGGTTGGTGATCTCTGTTGCCAATAAATCCGAGAAAAAAAAAACAAACAGCAAAAAATAGAGTGGAGGTAAGTTATCAAAAACAAACATACCAATCTATGTCCGAATCCAGAAGCAATGTAAAAACTTTTGGAACTGACAAGTCACGTTAGACACGTGAACTTTCGCCAAGAAAGTGAGGCCGGGTACTCCGGAAGGGTAAGCACCTCAAGCTCCTGTGTAATATATATGTAAATAAAGTAAAAATTAGGTCTGTTAATTTATTGTACTTTTTTTAATTAAACAGTGTTGTAATTAAAAAAAAAATTATTTTAAAAATTCGAAATTTTGTTTGTTTGTCTTACTTCTTGTTACATTCAACTTTATTGCAGTCTGTAACATAAGAAAGCAAGATAAAGCGCCGATTATAAAACTTGTAGACATGTTTCGGAAATGCTGTCAAATATCATCCACAAACATACCGTTAAATGTTCAAACTTGCTGTAGACGTTCACAAGGTAAGTGTGGCCGGGTGTTCTTAATGAAAGCCAATCCCCAAACCACAGGGAATTTGAAAAAAGAGATAATTTAAAAGTTCAGATAAAAACAATCATACCTATCTATGTCTGAATCACAATCCAAAAGCAAAGTAAAAACTTTGGAACTGCCAAATAAGGTGAAACACGTAAACTTCAAACACAGAAGGGTAAACACAAAACTCAGAGTTTATTCCATTGTTTGATACAATAATTTTAAGTACCCCTGACATTTAAATTCATAGCTCTGATTTTTAAGGACTTGTCTCAAAAGTGTTCTAATTAGTTTTGGGAAGATGTTCTACAAACAAAGGTTTATTTACAAACTTTTACACAATGTATCTTTTCTTTCAAAATACAAAAATAGAATTAAAACATTTTTTTTAGAATTTGTAAACCCCAAATTTTTCAAGTTGATTAATGTATTAATGGATACAAAAACATAATGTTCGATGAATATTCAACTCACAATCGCAAAGTAAAAACCCGCAATTCGGTTTATTACACACGTGAAATTCCAACAACAAGTTGAGACCAGGTGCTCCGGAGGAATAAGCTTGCTCACCTTTCTTCACCAGCAATGTGTTTAATCCAAGTTGAAAATGAAGAGAACAAAGAACACCATTTTTTGTTATTAAAGGTTAACTTTACTTAAATCAACAAAAGTAAAACAAAAAAGAGAAACTGAAACAAATCATTCCAATACGTAAATAAAAATATATATCCCGTTTTAAATATAATTACGAGAAAAAGGGACAGCCTTTTATGTTTAACAGACGACTGAATTTCGTATATATATTTTCATAATTCAACTTTATCCATTGAAAGTGTATCCTTGTATAGGTAAACAACATTGAATTGTCTGTTTGACCTTCAATTCCAATATTTATTATGGACCAGTACATTTATATTTCCATATACGGAACACAACTTTATAACGTCCGAACCTTGGAGTACACAGTTATTTATGAATTCACTTGAAATCCCAACACTATTATTGCATAAAGTAGATCAACGCATAGGAGTATTCGTAATAAAATGTGAAGCTAGCAGGTCAAAGTAGTTCGCATATACATCAGAATTTCTAAGCCAATGGTGTATTCTAAATGATGGAAGACCATGGTTATATAATGTGACATATAAGGAATCCTTAGTTTATAAAATTTCATCTACAACATCTGAAACCATAAGAGGAGTAATAGTAGCATGTCACGCAATCAATCACATCTATTCGACTTCTTGTAAAAAACCAATGAATGAGACTAATTACATTGCTGTTTTGCCAAATAATCATTTACAAATATTGCAAACAAGGTAATTGTTGTTTAAATTATCAATCTTGTTGTTGATTACTATAATTAAGTTTATTTCAGTTTTCAAGTGCACAGCAGGCAATTCATTTGTTCAAACATGTAATTCTGTGATTAATGTATAATGTCATCTGTTTCCAACAATTATAATGAAATATTGAATAAAGATGGGAAAAGAAACTAAAACAGTTGGGTGGATAATACCTACTTGTCAAAAAGCGTGCCTTCAAAACACGTTAAATGGACGAAAATGAAAATACAAAACATAGAATAAATATGCATTCAGATAAAGGATTGCTTAATCTCCATCCTAAGCATAAGAGTTTGTAAACGTAACAAACCATGATCCAACCTTTTCTATTTGTGTGCCCCAAGAATATTGAAAATTGTATGTAAAATAGCATCCAAATGACAAAACTTTATCTACTGGTGTGGCAAATGTAGGTAAAGAGAAATACAATGTTACAGTGAAAAAGTATTTTCAAATCCCGTTCATATATATTTGGCCTACTTCAACAATCATTCAACTTTAATATGATTTGAATCAGAAACAAACACACAAATCAAAATCACAACACCATAAGGAAGTAAAACTGGCAAATTTAGTCAAAACGTGAACTTTAATCAGGAAACTGATACCTTATGTTCAAGAAGGACAAGTACCTCTTGTTTAGATAGCTACACTCGAGACGTGTAATACAAATGATACATGAAGGAACATGGTACTATGGGACGTCCAAAATATCTAAGATAATTTAGTATAAAGCGACATCATATTTATCATTAATCAAAAACAAACATACTAATCCATGTCCGAATCACAATCCAGAAGCAAAGTAAAAACTTTGTAACTGACAAGTTAGGTTAGACACGTGAACTTCCACCAGGGAAGTAAGGCCGGGTGCTCCGGAAGGGTAAGCACCTCCTGTTTAGCTAGCTACACCCGCCACGTGTGTAATCAAAATTGTGTGAAAGGAACATAGAACTAAGAGGCGTCAAATATATCCAGGACAATCCTTGACACAGAGATATCAAACTTATCAAAAAAACTGTGATGACGGTCATTAAATGTATTTCCGTTTCTATAGTTTTTCTTGTTCTTATTGCCTTTTTAAATGGCTGTTCTATTTTTGTATTACATCCAATGTTATACATTTGATCTGTCATTGCGCTACAAACCCCACATTAGACCATCGAACTCCATATCCATATGTAGCTGTTGCCTAATAATGCAAATGCACTAAACCATATTTTATCTATTGCTCTGTCTCTTTTCTTGGATGACTTAATTTCATTGCGACCTGTATGATGTCATTTTAAGTCTATTTTATCCATGTAGCAACTAATGATCATTTTGTGTTTCAGAATGTGGATATTTAAGAATAGTCTAGTAAATGCAACTTAATTATCTTGGCGTTGTAGTAATTCTTCTACCGGCTGGGTACACATGTACATGCTAAAATAAATTGATCTTATCACGGACAATCTAAGTGTCTGCCGCAATTAGGATACGATTTTAATAAAGATTTGTTACCAGTGAACATGCAATTAGTAATATATTGCGTGATATGTTGCTTGATATCATATTTTCATCATATTGCCATGTGTTCAATTTTCGTTGCAAATTACAATTTACACACCCGAGATGGTACGTGGCATTTGCACGATATGCAGAATATCAATTTAACTTAGTGTTATAAATTTTCAGATCTGAATTGTTTGATAACAATGTTTCATATCTTATGTTCTAACACACAGGTATGCTTTGACCTCCTTGTGTTATGTTGTACAAAAATATAAATTCAACAAATCAATACAACTATACTTAAATATTAGTAATCAGGTCAACTGTGAAACGCCTGAAGTTGCACACTTCAACATAAATAACGTCGCATTAATAACATCTTAGTAACTCCGTTAGAGAATCAAGTCTGTAAACTTAAATCAAGCCTATCGTTCTTGTAGACAAAAAACTAAATGATGTACGAAAATCAAAGTAAACAATTTACAAAACTACACGGGTAATATGGCTTGGACGTTTAGTACTGAGAATTTACAGGTTGTATGTATATATCCCGAAATAACATCTTATTTAAATATCAAATATTTATTTCAAAATCAGTATAATGCAGCATAACACACTTCTCTTCTTCAACTGATCAAAGTATTTCATTCAGATTTATATCCTGCGATAGTTTTTTTTAATTCAAAATCGTAAATCTAACCCTACTGCAATGGATCATACTGCTAATTATTCGTTTGAATGGCAGATTATTTCGTATGAAACCAAGTATAGTGATTGATGATCTGTCAAAATTAGTGCAATATCAACTCAAATAGGTGCATAATAACAGTAATGGGTTTAAAATCTTTACAGAACGAAGTTACGTAACCCTTTTATTATTATATTAATAATACTATCTCGCATATCAATTTAAACCATCACATTTTTAAATTTTACAAAGCTTAGTAGTTTCGTTTTTATAAACACCAACCCCTTTTCATAAAGGACAACTAACAACGGTTGGTGATCTCTGTTGCCAAAGAATCCGAGAAAAGAAAAACAAACAGCAAAAGATAGAGTGGAGGTAAGTTATCAAAAACAAACATACTAATCCATGTCCGAATCCAGAATCAAAGTAAAAACATTTTGAACTGACAAGTCAGGTTAGACACGTGAACTTTCGCCAAGGAAGTGAGGCCAAGTACTCCGGAAGAGTAAGCACCTCAAGCGCCTGTGTAATATATATATTATAAGGAAAAATTAGGACTGTTAATTTATTGTCCTTTTTTTAATTAAACAGTGTTGTAAATTAAAAATAAATTAAATTAATTTTTTTTTAAAATTCTAATTTTTTTGTTGGTCTTACTTCCTGTTACATTCAAGTTTATTGAAGTCTGTAACATTAGAAAGCAAGAGAAAGCGCCGATTATAAAACGTGTAGACATGTTTCGGAAATGCTGTCAAATATCATCCACAAACATACCGTTAAATGTTCAAACTTGCTGTAGACCTCCACAAGGTAAGTGTGGCCGGGTGCTCCTTATGAAAGCAAATCCCCACACCACAGGGAATTTGAAAACAGAGATAATTAAAAAGTTCAAATAAAAAAATCATACTAATCTATGTCTTAATCACAATCCAAAAGCGAGGTAAAAACTTTGGAACTGTGAAATAAGGTGAAACACGTAAACTTCAATCAGAGAAGGGTAAACATTTCCTGTGTAGCTAGGTACACCTGCCCCTTGTGACAGATTTGACTTAACAATAAATTAATATAGCATGCAAGTTTGCGAAATTCAAATCATTTAATGCGATCAAAATATCGTTAACGATGATTTAGTTGATTCTCATTTTAATTTTCGAAAATTCTTTCTAGTAAAACATTACAGTAGTCCACACAAACTGTGTATATATTTTTAAATCTATTTGAACCTGCAATTCTAAGGGAATTATTAAGACTGAATTATTAAAGCCTGACTTCTGAAATCTATGAAGCAAGCGAAAATCAAATTAATCTTCTGAAAATCAACTCTGCTGTAGAATAAATTTAGTTATAAATGACATAGGCTCTTAAATTTGAATTCACGCAATACATCTATGCATTCGAAGAGTTTTATTTTCAGTTTAGTTTTTACCTTTATTTTAAAAAAGGTAAGTCGAGATAAAAATTTCTAGTGCAGCACAATGAGTTTCGTTATTTGATCAAGACCCCTACATGCTGCAAACAATACTGACAATACTATCAAGCAAATATTGGTTTTTCGATAAACCGCTTAAATTTTATGTTTATTATTAGCAATCGGTAAACAAATGAGCACAAATTGTGCACTATTGCTTGCTGGTTCTATGAAGCATAGATGGTGTAAACTCAGGTTCAATCTGTACAGACCAATGTCGCCAAATCACTCAATTCCACATACAAATATCTTTCATAATAATTCTAAAGTTCGAGAATAAGTGAATCTACCATTGTGTCTTAAAATGAAATTTTGACTTTTCCGAAGTTTTACTTTTTATTTTGACTTGTACTTCAGTAACAAAAATCATCAATAATACAAGCTACTTTTATGTGTATTGATGATCAAACACAAACATCCTGGTCCATGCACAAGAAGAAAGGCTATATGTAAAGAAAAAATGACCAGCATAGTGATTTTAAATTTACTATTGTCCAATTTCTTTTAGTATACAGAAATATACCTTGGTGTCCTATTTATGGTGTACAGTAGAACTTCGATCGCTCGAACGTCGATGCCTCGATGTATTTGTTTAACCTTCAAGAAATTTATTGCTGTGAAGACACTAATGTTGACAGATATAGCCCGTCCACAATCTGATGCCAGAGTGTTTAAATATATGGGCAGGTTTAAATAACGCATTTAAGTGTATAGTCAAACAACATTGACATGTCCGTTTGACCTTTCATTGGGAATATTCATATGGAACGACCTACTCGATACATGGGTAGTGTTAAGATTCGCAGTCAATACATATATACATTGCCCATGAGTAGTGTTCACATCAGGTAGACGAAAAATTTGCTCGTCCATAATGAATATTTAAATCAAAGGTCAAGCTGACAGGTCAATGTTGTTTACCAATACGTAGATTATAGTCACACCGACTCATGCTTTATTCGTTACAATAACCTTAATATTCTTAAATAGACTCACTGTAGACTTTGCCATCAGATCGTTGACGAACTACAAGATTGTTCTGTATCCAATATTATTTTTGATATGTTCATGAACATCATAAGTCCGATTTTTTTATTCGTGTAGTTTCTAAGAAGGAGCCACTATATCACTTTCTTGCTTAATGTTAAAGCGCCGCTTTACCTTGTTTACTTAATGTGACAGTTTTTGTTATTGCATACTTTGTTTTTGAGGTCGTACTTTTAACATAGATCGATATGGTTATAATTGTGGTTGAACGGTTTGTTTTGTGGCATCTGCGTTGTTTTTGACATTTGCTCTCTGAAATGTTATTTAGCTTCAATTTTCTGTATTTTATTACTATTTATTTAAAAAAATACCAACCCATGAAACAAATTGACATCCTTTAGTTTTTACTTTGCTTCTGGATTGTGAATCAGACATGTGTCCATGTGACACGAATTAGTGTTTTTTTTTATATATATAAGACAGAATAATATTTTGGCATTCGGTCCTTCTCATTTGCTGTAACACTGTCAAACAGAAACAACACGCCGTGAAAATTGATCATTACATATTTTAGATAGCTCCAACACAAAATGCTCGTCACATCAGTGTTAAAGATTCATTGTACCTTTTATATATGTCGACCTGTTTCAAAACCATACAATTATCAATGCAATCACAACGTTCTTACTTCTACTTCAACATCTTCAGAATTAAATTGTATAGATTGAGAAGATATGCACTTTTAAGAGAATTTGATATACATGGCTATTCATTATTCTTGCAACCTGTCTCAGATTGTCTAAACCAATGCATTTTTAACTTTCAGAAGTAACCATTACATCTTTAATCGATTGTGGCGATTAGTTTTAAACGGAAACTGTTAAAGTCAGATTTAAAAATTATGTATTAAAAGTACACTCTAATAATATGAACCTTTATACATAGAAAGGGAAGCAAGAAAGACGCTTTCGGTTAGAATCAATGTCGTTTTAATACCTCCATCGTTACTTTAAAGGCACGTGTTGTCTATCTTTAGGGAAATAAATAGTTTATTCAAGCATTGAGGTTAAGCAACATCGTGTAGCTAGCTAGCTTAATAATTTTGTCTTTCAATGATTTATTCCATATTAACGTTTCCAATAAATACAGTAAAACACAATCGTTTGAAAACAGAAAAAATCATTTGTAATTGCAAACATGCGGATATAGTAGGATATTGGTAGCTCTGTGATGGATACTTGAGTAAATATTAAGTGGTTGGTGAGGCTTGTACAACAAGAGTTGCTCACTTTTCCGGAGGACCAAGCCTCATTCACCTGGTAGAAGTTTACGTTAATTTTGTTTCCCCAGTTTTTAAAGAATTTGCTTTTGGATCCTAATTAGGACATCGACAAATTTTAAGACATAATGGTCTAAGGTATATCATATTAGTATACACATTGCTTACATTTGATATATATTATTACATGTACTATGAGACCGGTACTTGGTGTATATGTTGGTGCGTGTATGATTTGCTTTCTAGATGTTTTTTGATATGGCTCAAAATGTTAATTTGGTACTTATTTTGAAAAAAAGGACATCGATCGGAATGTTGTTTTTTATAAAACATATTAATGATTATACTGCCTACACAATTGTCGTATAAAATTAGCCATTACGTATAATTCTTTAAATACAAAGTACAAAACAGGCGTCAGATAGCAGGTTGACCTTTAACGTAAGAGGTAATTAGTTATATATAAAGTTACAAAATCATCATTCTTGTTGTCTGAAAAAGTTTAACGTCCTTGTTATAGGGATAATTATCTAAAAACCAAGAGTCAGATTTACATTTAGTGTCTGACCATATAACACCATACAAAAAAATATACACTCTTCCTTTGTTTTTTATTATACATTATAATATATTACGTCCGCTATCTGTTGGCAAAGTTTTTATAAACACGGTTTACATTACACAAAAAAGTGTATGTAGCGTGTCACCGTATGCGCATAATCACGCCGGCTCACACTTGATTTGTCATAATTACCCTAATACTAAAAAGACTCGCTGTATATAGGTAAACAACATTGACCTTTCCGATTGACCATTCATTAGGAATATTCATATAGGAGAGTCCATCCAAGACACGGGTAGCGTTAGGTTTCGCAGTTAATAAATATACACATTGACCATAATAAGTGTTCACATCAGGTAGACGAAATATATACGGATGATCCCTATTACTTACATTTACCTGTCCATTATGAATATTTAAATTAAAGGTCAAACGGACAGGTCAATGTTGTTTGCCTATACTTTGCCATCAGATCAAGGGTGACCTTTATTATTGGTCACTCTTTAGAAATTAAACAAGCATGAATATCGTATGGAAATTTTATTCTATCAGTTGTAATGACATAACAGTAATTGGAACCGTGAAGAACATTAAGATTTTTGGAAGGGTAAGATACTGCAGCCGATTTCCGTCAATCATGGATAAACACGGATGGTGCTGTTTTCATAGGCATGCTTTAATTACATATAAATTTGAAACTAGTTAAAATCCTAATTCCTGAAAAACTAAGGTATAATCCCTTATGCAAAATATTCACTTAGCTTAATTTAGTAAAATATATTTTGGCCCTTTTCGTAACTTCCCAACGTTTGGAAAGAAATAGTTACACATTTTGGTCCAAACACTACTTATGAGGAATTGTATTCCGAAACGGCCGTCTAGTGCTGTAAGATTAAAACTGGTATAGTATGTAATATAGACCCTGTACTGTAAAATTTAATTTGACATAGCGCCGATAAGCCAGCATTTTTATATTTTTTATTCAACAGATTCATTAGTGTAATTGGCTCTTTATTATAGTTGCGAAGATTCCTGTTAATATAGCATTGTAAATAATTGACAATGATGTTTATTTAAGACATATAATTAATTCAAGGTTGAATCAGTTTTATTATATGTCAACACAATACCTGAAAGATATAACACCATTACAGGAGTAATGTGTGGATGTCACGCAATTTATCATACCTACGTGTTTAATTAAATTTGCAAGCTTTTACTTTGCTTTGGAATTGTTATTTGAACATTTATTAGTATTGGTATGTCTGTTTTTATTTACATATAGAATTGAGTAAAGGCAAAGAAAGGTTATAAAAAAGTTTAATTTTAGATGTTTATCTAATGCGTCTCTCGGTGCTTTCCATGACAAACAACTTTTAGACCCTAATCTAGAAAGTACAACAGTATTGTAAGAGTAAAATAAAAATAACTATAAATTTCTGGAAGATTGTCAGAAAATATCTTTAATACCATAATAATGATATCAGTATTATACATTATTGACAAGACCCTTAGAGAATAATAAGTAACTTCACATTTTTGTAATGGGCTAAGTGTATATCTACAATCACATTTGATTGTGGTTTAAACAAATCAAAACCAAACATACTAATCAAAAACAAACATACTAATCAAAAACAAACAAACTAATCAAAAACAAACATACTAATCCATGTCAGAATCACAATCCAGAAGCAAAGGTAAACTTTGGAACTGACAAGTTAGGTTAGACACGTAAACTTCCACCAGGGAAGTGAGGTCGGGTGCTCCGGAAGAGTAAGTACCTCCTGTTTAGCCAGCTTCACCCTCCACGTGTGTAATCAAAATTGTGTGAAAGGAACATGGAACTATTAGACGTCAAATATATATATTCAAATTGTTTTATAAAATGATAATTTGACAGGGAAATCAGTATTTGAGTTGCTGATTGTTGAAGAAATGGACACATTATTCAATAATTAAAAAATAGCAACTACAATCTTGAACTACTATCAAAAAGGGAGGTGGGTTGAATACTACAACTTTGCTATCATGTGTCTGTAACGAGATTCCCTTGCCTTTGTTTCAGCACTTCTTGTCGTTTGCTAGTTAGCAAATTTAGTGCTTTGTTAAAATAAAAAACATCCTTTCCAGGTCATACCATAATCCCATGGCAGAGTAAAAAAATCTTAACCAAGTTGAAAGTAAACTCGTTGTTTTAAATAGAATTGTCTTGACAAAAGTGAAAATATTTATAATTTTCAATCATTTCTAGGAATTCTATACAACTGCATCTGAAAGAGTGGTTATACTACATTTATTAGACACGCGACAATATAAACCAGTAGTGCTAATTTCAAATTCTATCGGTAATATTGTCGCCTGAATCTTCGTTCCTTGGTTTTATTTCATGTACCTTTACATGACAAGGCCTTTGTTTTCTTCTGGAATTTGTTAAATGTAGTCACGACTGGATGTATTGTATACAATAAACATATACCAGTCCATGCTCAAGTCACACATAGTCATAATCACAAAAGAAAAAAGAAGCTCTTTGGCAGTTGGCAAAAAAAAAACACCAAAAACTTGTGAACTTCCACCAGAAGGAATGAGACCGGGTGCTCCGGAAAAGCGAGCATATACTGTTTAACTGGTTACACCCGCCATGTGTATAATTTAAAATAAAAATGAAAGGAACGTCGAATATATCCAAGATAATTTTAGATAGAGATATCAACAATATTTTATACGATTTTACTTCCTTGAAACAATGCAAAGAAAATAGTTTTCTATGCATCAATCCCATCTCTTTGTTTCGAGGTCTTTCAATGACCAGTTTAAGTATTTCTTTTTTCAATTCCCCCTTTTGTTCTTTTAATATTTCCTTTTCACTGTGAACAGATCAACATTCTAGATGTTTTAACCGTCAATTCTTTGTTAGAAACAGATGGTTCCAATTTCAGTAATCTTATAGACACTTGTTCCCTATATACCAGACAATATTGTTTAAAGTTCAACTTATCGCCCACTATATTGGTTTTAACATCACCAGTAATTACTTTTTCTTTGAGGGAGTTAGAAGTCTCTTTTTGTTTCTTTCTTTTCTTTGAATTCCTCTTGTGAATTGGGGGTAAATTCTAATTTCAGTTTTATTTATTGTAGCAATGAATCGTATTGATCATTTACCACTTCTTCAAGCTGTATATCATAATACTTAAGTTCAGAGACATTCAAAGACGTTCTGAAATGTCTGCATATCTGTTCTTGCGTCTGCTTCTTCCTTTTCAGGGAATTGGATGAAATAATATTCTCTCTGATATTACGACAAGTTAGGTCATAGACTTTATTTGGCATGTTGTCTAATCGCACAGTATAGTTAGATTGGACCATTTAACTATTTCATTCAGCTATACTATCGTTTCGTGTGGGTCCATGTTTTGTCCTTTTCACCCAAGTGTGTCACAGTTCCATAAAATCTATTATAGAACAAATTGTCAACGTGTTTCAAGACATTACAACACCAAAACGAACAGGGTCTACTTAAAACATTTATGATTTTCATTTGGAACTGGTAAGCCATGCAGTTAGAGAGAATGTGATGCACATGTATGAAATTACTTTTGTCTTAATTTGCTGCTAATTAAGATCTGGAAATCCTAAAAAAAAACTATGGTATACTTCCTCATGCAAAGTATTTTAAGCTAAATTTGCTTTAATATTTGTTTGTACTTTTGGTATTTTTCAACCCTTTGAAAAAATGGTTTTACAATTTTGGTTGAAGCACTACTGATGAGGAATTGTATTTCGAAACGACCGTGTAGTGCTGTAAAAAAGACTAGTTTAAGAAGTAAAGTAAAATTATTTTGGTTAGATAGTTGGATCACGCGGTCAGGCATGCGAAACAACGTCTAAAACCATCTTATTCTATAGAACGTTTAGCATGCCTCCTGCAAAAGTTATCCTTCTTCAATAAAACAAAAACCTGTGCCGTTTGAAGAGTTTTGTCTATCAGCAAAATAAAGAAGTAAAATTTTAAACAGGTTTAAAATGGATCAAATTGTTGATGCTTATAAAAAGTCAGTGAAATGAACAATGTGTTAATTGACAGTATTGTATTTTCTGAGGGCATCAGTATAATAGAATCTTCATAAACATTCCAGTAAAGGGCAGTGAATACATCGTGTCAATTTTCTTAATCATTGTATTACATATTATACCAGTTTTAATTTTACAGCACTAGACGGCCGTTTCGGAATACAATTCCTCATCAGTAGGGCTTGGACCAAAATTATGAAACCAAAATTATTTTGAAGATGTTGAAAAGCTACCCAAAGGACCAAAATATATTGTATTTAAAAAAAAAGTAAATATCGTATAAAGCTACTATAAAGTTTCATTAGGCTTGTATGTTCTGTAAGAGATCATTCGGCAAATCAGAAACATAGAAATCCGAATAGCTTACACTTCCTGGTCTAATTAGATTTATTTGTATAATGTGTCCAGTTTGACCTGGTCATTTGGGTTTTAATTTGATTAATGGTTTAGGCCGATAGCCTGTGTGATTTAGGTAAAACACCATGTTTCATAACTATAAACTACCGGTACACAATATTTCTATAACCTATCCTTATATATCAACTTGATATAGTCCCTAAATTACACAATGGATTTGCATGTTTGAATATTCAAATTAAAGGTCAAACTACCAAGTCAAACTTGATGCACAATCCAGTAACTATACACGTATGACCTATATCTGAAATATAAAATACATTTTTCCAAGATCTGATGCGACAGGAAACTATGGCCAATTTTTTTTACGAATTGGTTAAGGCCCTGATGATAATAATGTTTAGTTTACTGCTATAAATGGCATTTCGTGTAAAAATGAAAACATGTTATAATCAATTTACTCGATTTAATGTTATTGGGTACAAAGAATAAGATTTTTTAGTTTTTTGGACAATTACTAATATGTTTTATAGCATTATACTCTTAGGCATTGAAACAGCAGTTTTGATGTCATTGATACATTTATTTTAATAACAAAATTTGTCAAATCATCCCTTTAATATGATATTTGACTTTAAAAAATACGAAAAATGAAATTTTATGACATATGGACTAAGGGATAATATACTAAAAATAGCTTTTAAATTTAAGCTAAACGTGATTACCAAACTACTTTGCAAAATAACGTTTATTTGACACTACTTCAACAATTGGAAATGTCATGTCGAAAAGTCGGTGTTTGGTACACTTAAATTTACGTCACATCCACATCTTAAATTCTAAATGTTTTCATACATGTATAGCAACATATGACGTAGGAATAGGATGTCATCATTTTTTATGTAACGTATGTACTTTTTCTGTGACAGTGTTTTTATAAAGGAGGAAATAATTTGGTTTCTTGCAGTTCAGTAACTGTGATGTTTTCAAGAATATATTTCCGGTGGGTTAAAATGATTCAAATAAAAAACTATGAAGCGTGTTTAAAACGATATGGGTGTGACAGGTTGAAGAAATACACTGCAAAACTCAAGGTTTATTCCATTTTTTGATACAATAATTTGAAGTACCCGTGACATTTAAACTCATAGCACTGATTTTTAAGGACTTGTCTCAAAAGTGTTCTAATTAATTTTGGGAAGATGTTCTACAAGCAAAGGTTTATTAACAAGCTTTTACACAATGTATCTTTTCTTTTAAAATACAAAAATAAAATTAAAACATTTTTTTTTAGAATTTGCAAACCCAAATTTTTTCAAGTGGTTGATTAATGTATTAATCGATACAAAAACATAATGTTCGATCAATGTTCAACTCACAATCGCAAAGTAAAAACCCACAATTTGGTTGGTTACGCACGTGAAATTCCAACAACTAGTTGAGGCCGGGTGCTCCGGAGGAACAAGCTTGCTCAGCTTTCCTCACTAACAATGTGTGTAAGCCAAGTTGAGAATGAAGAGAACAAAGAACATCAAACATATCTAGAATTCTAGACACAGGAACATCGTACTCATCAACAAAATATTTTGTTTACTGAAATTTCATCAAAAGTTTTTTTTATTAAAGATTAGCTTTACTTAAATCAACAAAAGTAAAAAAAAAAAGAGAAACCGAAACAATTTATTGACCATTCGACTACTTAAATAATAAAAATATCTATCCCATTTTAAATATAATTACGAGTAAAGTTGGACAGCTTTTTTTGTTTTACAGACGACTGAATTTCGTATACATGTATATTTTTTTCATAATTCAACTTTATCCATTGAACGTATATCCTTGTATAGGTAAACAACATTGAATTGTCCGTTTGACCTTCAATTCAAATATTTATTATGGACCATTACATTCATGTTCTCATATACGGAACACAACTGTATAACGTCCGAACCTTGAGGTACACATTTATTGGTGTATTAACTTGAAATCCAAACACTATAAATGCATCAAATAGATCAACGCATAGGAGTATTCTTAATAAAATGTGAAGGTAGCAGGTCGTCAAAGTAGTTTGCTTATAAATATAAATCTCTAAGCCAATGGTGTATTCTAAATGATGGAAGACCATAGTTATATAATGTGACATATGAGGAATCCTTAGTTTATAAAATTTCATCTACAACATCTGAAACCATAAGAGGAGTAATAGTAGCATGTCACGCAATCAATCACATCTATTCGACTTCTTGTAAAAAGCCAATGAATGAGACTAATTACATTGCTGTGTTGCCAAATAATCATTTATAAATATTATAAACAAGGTAATTGTTGTTTAAATTATCAATCTTGTTGTTGATTACCATAATTAAGTTTATTTCAGTTTTCAAGTGCACAGCAGGCAATTCATTTGTTCAAACATGTAATTCTGTGATTAATGTATAATGTCATCTGTTTCCAACAATTATATTGAAATATTGAATAAAGATGAAAAAAGAAATAAAAACAGTTGGGTGGATGATATCTACTTGTCAAAAAGCGCGCCTTTAAAACACGTTAAAAACAAAATGGACAAAAAAGAAAATACAAAACATAATATAAAAATGCTTTCAGATAAAGGATTGCTTAATCTCCATCCTAAGCATAAGAGTTTGTAAACGTAACAAACCATGATCCAACCTTTTCTATTTGTGTGCCCCAAGAATATTGAAAATTGTATGTAAAATAGCATCCAAATGACAAAACTTTATCTACTGGTGTGGCAAATGTAGGTAAAGCGAAATACAATGTTACAGTGAAAAAGTATTCTCAAATCCCGTTAATATATATTTGGCCTACTTCAACAATCATTCAACTTTAATAAATAATTTGAATCAGAAACAAACACACAAATCAAAATCACAACACCATAAGGAAGTAAAACTGGCAAATTTAGTCCTTGAACTTTAATCAGGAAAGTGATACCTAATGTTCAGGAAGGGCAAGTGCCTCTTGTTTAGATAGCTACGCTCGACACGTGTAAATCAAATGGTACATGAAGGAACATGGAACTATGGGACGTCCAAAATATCCAGGATAATTTAGTATAAAGCGACATCATATTTATCATTAATCAAAAACAAACATACTAATCCATGTCCGAATCACAATCCAGAAGCAAAGTAAAAACTTTGTAACTGACAAGTTAGGTTAGACACGTTAACTTCCACCAGGGAAGGAAGGCCGGGTGCTCCGGAAGGGTAAGCACCTCCTGTTTAGCTAGCTACACCCGCCACGTGTGTAATCAAAATTGTGTGAAATGAACATGGAACTATGAGACGTCAAATATATCCAGGACAATCCTTGACACAGATATCAAACTTATCAAGAAAACTGTGATGATGGTCATTAAATGTATTTCCATGTCTATAGTTTTTCTTGTTCGTATTGCCTTTTTAAATGGTTGTTTCCTTGTATTACATCCAATGTTATACATTTGATCTGTCATTGCGCTACAAACTCCACATTAGACCATTGAACTCTATATCCATATGTAGCTATTACCTAATAATGTAAATGCACTATACCATATATTATCTATTGCTCTATCTCTTTTTTGAAAGACTTGATTTCATTGCAATCTGTATGATCTCATTTTAAGTCCATTCTATCCATGTAGCAACTAATGATCATATTGTATGTTAGTATGTGGATCTTTAAGAATAGTCTAGTAAATGCAACTTAATTATCTTGGCGTTGTAGTAATTCTTTTACCGGCTGGGTACACATGTACATGCTAAAATAAATTGATCTTATCACGGACAATCTAAGTGTCTGCCGCAATTAGGATACGATTTTAATAAAGATTTGTTATCAGTGAACATGCAATTAGTAATATGTTGCGTGATATGTTGCTTGATATCATATTTTCATCATATTGCCATGTCTTCAATTTTCGTTGCAAATTACAATTTACACACTCGAGATGGTACGTGGCATATGCACGATATGCAGAATATCAATTTAACTTAAGAGAGTTATAATTTTTAGATCTAAATTGTTTGATAACAATGTTTCATATCTTATGTTCTAACACACATCTATGCTTTTGACCTCCTTACCTCCTTGTGTTATGTTGTACAAAAATATAAATTCAACACATCAATACAACTATACTTAAATATTAGTAATCAGGGCTGAGTAACATTGTGTTATATAGGCATTAAGTGATCGTAACTGCTAAGAGAGCTTCGAGTTACCCAGCCCAGGTCAACTGTGAAACGCCTGAAGTTGCACACTTCAATATACATAGCGTCGCATTAACAGCATCTTCGTAACTCCGTTAGAGAATCAAGTCTGTAAACTTAAATCAAGCCTATCGTTCTTGTAGACAAAGAACTAAATGATGTACGGAAATCAAAGTAAGCAATTTACAAAAGTACATGGGGAAATATGGCTTGGACGTTTAGTACTGAGAATTTACAGGTTGTGTGTATATATCTCGAAATAACATCTTAATTAAATATCAAATATTTATGACAAAATCAGTATAATGCAGCATGACAACCTTTTCTTCTTCACCTGATCAAAGTATTTCATTCAGATTTATATCCTGCGATAGTTTTTTTAATTCAAAATCGTAAATCTAACCCTACTGCAATGGATCATACTGCTAATTATTCGTTTGAATGGCAGATTATTTCGTATGAAACCAAGTATAGTGATTGATGATCTGTCAAAATTAGTGCAATATCAACTCGAATAAGTGCATAATACATGTAATAGTAATGGGTTTGAAATCTTTACAGAACGAAGTTACGTAATCCTTTTATTATTATATTAATAATACTAACTTTCATGTCAATTTAAACCATCAAATTTTCAAATTTTACAAAAGCTTAGTAGTTTCGTTTTTATAAACACCAACCCCACTTTCATAAAGGACAACTAACAACGGTTGGTGATTTCTGTTGCCGATGATTCCGAGAAAAGAAAAACAAACAGCAAAAGAGAGAGTGGAGGTAAGTTTTCAAAAACAAACATACTAATTCATGTCCGAATTCAGAAGCAAAGTGAAAACTTTTGGAACTGACAAGTCAGGTTAGACACGTGAACTTTCGCCAAGGAAGTGAGACCGGGTACTCCGGAAGGGTAAGCACCTCAAGCTCCTGTGTAATATATATGTAAATAAAGTAAAAACTAGGTCTGTTAATTTATTGTACTTTTTTAATTAAACTGTGTTGTAATTTAAAAAAAAATTAAATTATTTTTTTTTTTTTTTAAATTCGAAATTTTGTTTGTTGGTCTTACTTCTTGTTACATTCAAGTTTCTTGCAGTCTGTAACATAAGAAAGCAAGAGAAAGCGCCGATTATAAAACTTGTAGACATGTTTCGGAAATGCTGTCAAATATCATCCACAAACATACCGTTAAATGTTCAAACTTGCTGTAGACTTTCATAAGGTAAGTGTGGCCGGGTGCTTCTAATGAAAGCCAATCCCCAAACCACAGGGAATTTGAAAACAGAGATAATTAAAAAGTTCAAATAAAAACAATCATACTAATCTATGTCTTAATTACAATCCAAAAGCAAAGTAAAGACTTTGGAACTGCCAAATAAGGTGAAACACGTAAACTTCAACCACAGAAGGGTAAACACTTCCTGTTTAGCTAGGTACACTTGCCCCTTGTGAGAGATTTGACTTAACAATAAATTAATTCAGCATGCAAAGATGCAAAATTCAAATCATTTAATGCGATCACAATATCCTTGACGATGATTTATTTGACTCTCATTTTAATTTTCAAAAAATCCTTTCCAGTGAAACATCACAGTACACGCAAACTGTGTATACATTTTTAAATCTATTTGAACCTGCTATTCTAAGGGAATAATTAAGACCAAATTATTAAAGCTTGACTTCTGAAATCTATGAAGCAAGCGAAAATCAAATTAATCTTCTGAAAATCAACTCTACTGTAGAATAAATTTAGTTATAAATGACACAGTCTCTTAAATCTTAATTCAAGTAATACATCGATGCATTCGAAGATTTTTATTTGCCGTTTAGTTTTTACCTTTATTTTTAAAAAAAGGTAAGTCGAGATAAAAATATCTAGTGCAGCACAGGGAGTTTCGTTATTTGATCAAGACACCTACATGCTGCAAACAAAAGAATGAAAATATACTGACAATACTATCAAGCACATGTTGGTTTTATATAGATTTATAATTAGCAATCGGTAAACAAATGAGAACAAATTGTGCACTATTGCTTGCTGGTTCTATGAAGCATAGATTATGTAAAATCCAGTCCATGTCGCAAAATCACAATCAACATTGACATGTCTGTTTGACCTTTCATTAGGAATATTCATATGGAACGACCTACTCGATACATGGGTAGTGTTAAGATTCGCAGTCAATACATATATACATTGCCCATGAGTAGTGATCACATCAGGTAGACGAAAAATTTGCTCGTCCATAATGAATATTTAAATCAAAGGTCAAGCTGACAGGTCAATGTTGTTTACCAATACGTAGATTATAGTCACGTCGACTCATGCTTTATTCGTTACAATAACCTTAATATTCTTAAATAGACTCACTGTAGACTTTGCCATCAGATCGTTGACGAACTACAAGATTGTTCTGTATCCAATATTATTTTTGATATGTTCATGAACATCATAAGTCCGATTTTTTTATTCGTGTAGTTTCTAAGAAGGAGCCACTATATCACTTTATTGCTTAATGTTAAAGCGCCGCTTTACCTTGTTTACTTAATGTGACAGTTTTTGTTATTGCATACTTTGTTTTTGAGGTCGTACTTTTAACATAGATCGATATGGTTATAATTGTGGTTGAACGGTTTGTTTTGTAGCATCTGCGTTGTTTTTGACATTTGCTCTCTGAAATGTTATTTAGCCTCAATTTTCTGTATTTTATTACTATTTATTTAAAAAAAAAATACTAACCCATGATACGAATTGACATACTTTAGTTTTAACTTTGCTTCTGGATTGTGAATCAAACATGTGTCCATGTGACACGAATTAGTGTGTTTCTTTTTTATATATATAAGACAGAATAATATTTTGGCATTCGGTCCTTCTCATTTGCTGTAACACTGTCAAACAGAAACAACACGCCGTGAAAATTGATCATTACATATTTTAGATAGCTCCAACACAAAATGCTCGTCACATCAGTGTTAAAGATTCATTGTACCTTTTATATATGTCGACCTGTTTCAAAACCATACAATTATCTATGCAATCACAACGTTCTTACTTCTACTTCAACATCTTCAGAATTAAATTGTATAGATTGAGAAGATATGCACTTTTAAGAGAATTTGATGTACATGGCTATTCATTATTCTTGCAACCTGTCTCAGATTATCTAAACCAATGCATTTTTAACTTTCAAAAGTAACCATTACATCTTTAATCGATTGTGGCGATTAGTTTTAAACGGAAACTGTTAAAGTTAGATTTAAAAATTATGTATTAAAAGTACACTCTAATAATATGAACCTTTATACATAGAAAGGGAAGCAAGAAAGACGCTTTCGGTTAGAATCAATGTCGTTTTAATACCTCCATCGTTACTTTATAGGCACGTGTTGTCTATCTTTAGGGAAATAAATAGTTTATTCAAGCATTGAGGTTAAGCAACATCGTGTAGCTAGCTAGCTTAATAATTTTGTCTTTCAATGATTTATTCCATATTAACGTTTCCAATGAATACAGTAAAACACAATCGTTTGAAAACAGAAAAAATAATTTGTAATTGCAAACATGCGGATATAGTAGGATATTGGTAGCTCTGTGATGGATACTTGAGTAAATATTAAGTGGTTGGTGAGGCTTGTACAACAAGAGTTGCTTACTTTTCCGGAGGACCAAGCCTCATTCACCTGGTAGAAGTTTACGTTAATTTTGTTTCCCCAGTTTTTAAAGAATTTGCTTTTGGATCCTAATTAGGACATCGCCAAATTTTAAGACATAATGTTCTAAGGTATATCATATTAGTATACACATTGCTTACATTTGATATATATTATTACATGTACTATGAGACCGGTACTTGGTGTATATGTTGGTGCGTGTATGATTTGCTTTCTAGATGTTTTTTGATATGGCTCAAAATGTTAATTTGGTACTTATTTTGAAAAAAAGGACATCGATCGGAATGTTGTTTTTTTATAAAACATATTAAATTAATGATTATACTGCCTACACAATCGTCGTATAAAATTAGCCATTACGTATATTTCTTTAAATACAAAGTACAAAACAGGCGTCAGATAGCAGGTTGACCTTTAACCTAAGAGGTAATAAGTTGTATATAAAGTTACAAAATCATCATTCTTGTTGTCTGAAAAAGTTTAACGTCCTTGTTATAGGGATAATTATCTAAAAACCAAGAGTCAGATTTACATTTAGTGTCTGACCATATAACACCATACAAAAAAATATACACTCTTCCTTTGTTTTTTATTATACATTAATGTATATTACGTCCGCTATCTGTTGGTAAAAGTTTTATAAACACGGTTTACATTACACAAAAAGGTGTATGTAACGTATCACCGTATGCGCATAATCACGCCGGCTAACACTTGATTTGTCATAATTACCCTAATATTAAAAAGACTCGTGGTATTTACTTAAACAACATTGACCTTTCCGTTTGACCTTTCATTAGGAATATTCATATAGGAGAGTCCATCCAATACACGGGTAGCGTTAGGTTTCGCAGTTAATACATAAACAAATTGCCCATAATAAGTGTTCACATCAGGTAGACGAAATATATACGCATGATCCCTATTACTTACATTTACCTGTCCATAATGGATATTTTAATTAAAGGTCAAACGGACAGGTCATCGTTGTTTACCTATATATTGCCATCAGATCAAGGGTGACCTTTATTATTGGTCACTCTTTAGAAATTAGACAAGCATAAATATCGTATGAAAATTTTATTCTATCAGTTGTAATGACATAACAGTAATTGGAACCGTGAAGAACATTAAGATTTTTGGAAGGGTAAGATGGTGCAGTCGATTTCCGTCAATCATGGATAAACACGGATGGTGCTGTTTTCATAGGGATACTTTAATTACACATAGATTTGAAACTAGTTAAAATCCTAATTCCTGAAAAACTAAGGTATAATCCCTTATGCAAAATATTCACTTAGCTAAATTTAGTAAAATATATTTTTGCCCTTTTCGTAACTTCCCAACGTTTGGAAAGAAATGGTTACACATTTTGGTCCAAGCACTACTTATGAGGAATTGTATTCCGAAACGGCCGTCTAGTGCTGTAAGATTAAAACTGGTATAGTATGTAATATAGACACTGTACTGTAAAATTTAATTTGACATAGCGCCGATAAGCCAGCATTTTTATATTTTTTATTCAACAGATTCATTAGTGTAATTGGCTCTTTATTATATTTGCGAAGATTCCTGTTAATATAGCATTGTAAATAATTGACAATGATGTTTATTTAAGACATATAATTAATTCAAGGTTGAAACATTTTTATTACATGTCAACACAATACCTGAAAGATACAACACCATTACAGGAGTAATGTGTGGATGTCACGCAATTTATCATACCTACGTGTTTAATTAAATTTGCGAGTTTTTACTTTGCTTTGGAATTGTGATTTAAACATTTATTAGTATTGGGATGTCTGTTTTTATTTACATATAGAATTGAGTAAAGGCAAAGAAAGGTTATCAAAAAGTTTAATTTTAGATGTTTATCTAATGCGTCTCTCGGTGCTTTCCATGACAAACAACTTTTAGACCCTAATCTTGAGAGTAGAGCAGTATTGTAAGAGTAAAATAAAAATAATTATAAATTTCTGGAAGATTGTCAGAAAATGTCTTTAATACCACAATAATGATATCAGTATTATACACTATTGACAAGACACTTAAAGAATAATAAGTACGCTAACATGTTTGTAATGGGCTAAGTGTATTTCTGCAATCACATTTGATTCTTGATTAAAAAATCAATACTAAGATATATTTAAATTGTTTTTATAAAATAATAATTTGACAGGGAAATCAGTATTTGAGTTGCTGATTGTTGAAGAAATAGACATATTATTCAATAATTAAAAAATAGCAACTACAATTTTAAACTGCTATCAAAAAGGGAAGTGGGTTGAATACTACAACTTTGCCATCATATGTCTGTAATGAGATTTTCTTGTCTTTGTTCAAGCACTTCTTGTCGTTTGCTAGTTAGCAAATTTAGTGCTTTAGTAAAATGAAAAACATCCTTTCCATGTCATACCACAATCAAATGGCAGAGTAAAAAAATCTTAACCAAGTTAAAAGTAAACTCGTTGTTTTAAATAGAATTGTCTTGAAAAAAATGAAAATATGTATAATTTTCAATCATTTCTAGGAATTCTATAAAACTGCATCTGAAAGAGTGGTTATACTACATTTATTAGACATACAACAATATAAACCAGTAGTGCTAATTTCATATTCTATCGGTAATATTGTCGCCTCAATCTTCGTTCCTGGGTTTTATTTTATGTACCTTTACATGACAAGGCCTTTGATTTCTTCTGGAATTTGTTAAATGTAGTCACGACTGGATGTATTGTATTCCATCAAGATATACCAGTCCATGTTTAAGTCACACATAGTCACAATAACAAAATAAAAAATAAAAAACCACTTCGGCAGCTGGCAAAAAAAAAACCATGTGAACTCCCACCAGAAAAATGAGACCGGGTGCTCCGGAAAAGCGAGCATATCCTGTTTAATTAGCTACACCTGCAATGTGTATAATTTAAAATGAAAATGAAAGGAACGTGGATCTATAGGGCGTCGGATATATCCAAGATAATTTTAGAAAGAGAGATCAACAATACTGTGATAACGATCATAATTTTTTTGATGGTCTGCAAGATCTCCATTGAACCCAAATGTCGTCAATTTTACATCTGGCCGAATAACAATAACTATCATGTTCCTTTCTTGTAGAAGAATCAATGAATCCATCTTGTAACGTAATTCACTGTAAATAGGGTACATTATATTTATTGGGCCAATGTATCTCCTTTTCTTCTGTTGTTTTGTATACAGTAAAAAATAGAAACCTATAATGATAGAACCAATTTCAATGTCTACTGCAGTTAGTAAATTAGAACTTAACTTTTATTCATGAATGGTTACCAAAGTGCACATACAATATGCAATAAATTTCCTGATATTTGGATTGAAATCACATTTTGATCTTGTTTTTATGCCTTTAGGTTTTATTGCAACGTTCTCAAGATGGTACTAGAAATATCAATATTGCTAAAGCAATATGCAGGTATCGATCTATTCCAAACTGTATCAAGATTGGACTTTCTTTTACTGCCAATTAGTTCAGATATTTGATGCTACAGAGAACGATAAAATTACGAACGAAAGTTGATTGTATTTTAAGATTTAAGGTTCTTATTTGTTCGATAATTTTTTTTTAGTTTGTCTGTGTTCTAATGGGTTTTAGAATAATTGCTGAATGAATTAAGGAGCAGAGTCTAACCGTTTACTCTAACTAATACCTAGTGTTAAGTCCACAATATCACTTTAGATATAATTCCTTTTCTTCTCTGGGTACCTTTTATCGTCACTATACTCAATATCACATGCCATTTTTAATGCAATCTTGATGTAAACGTACTTTTTATATAATGACATTTGGACTCGATAACAACAAACAAACAAACCGTCTAAGTTCAAAATAACAGTCCAAGAAGCAAAGAAAGGCTTTAAAACACGAATTTCCACAAAAAACGAATTTAATTGCTTTATGGAGTAAGCACCTTCTATCTAGGTAGCTACACCCGCCACATATGTAACATAAAGTCGACAAACAGTATTCATGCGTATTCATGTTCTATCACTTTCAGTATCGTATTATGGTTTCTTAAAATTATTAATTATTTTGGAGAATACTGCAGACAAGTAGAGAGAAGGGCTGAAGGAAGAATGTAAATTTGAACAGTTTGTTGAGAAACGGATTCAGTAAAACATTTCTAAAGCCACGTGCGTCCACTTCGTTTATTAAACATAAAATTCAAAAAAAGTTTATGATCCTCGTTGTTATTTATCGAAAACGTTTAATGCATACTCAAGCACATTTACCAGACTAGACTCAAGTGATACTATATTGTAATGGCAGTTAAATAAATGCCCGGAATTATTTTATTTTTCTGAATAAATCCATATAATAAACAGATAAGAGAGAAAATATTCAAGTAGATTTTATTTCATTCAGTACTTGAACTAATATTTCAAGTGCAAACAGAGATTACACTATCCTTATCAATCAAATGGAGTAGGCAAGCACCGGTATTTCGGTCATATAAAGTTAAGTGAGATGTAAGACAGTGAGCTATTGGATAAATAATGCTTACTCCGATACTTTTATTTACCGTTCTTTACACGTATGTGCATATAGCAGGTATGATATTTTATGAATGTTAGAATTATTGCTAAAGCTATTAATTATGTAGCACAAAACGTCCGTTAGAAGATAACTTTCCTAATTAGTAGTGCTCGTATCCAAATTATGGAAATAAAGATATTTTTAAGATGTTAAAATGAGCAAAAAATAGAAGGACCAAAATAATTTTTACCAAATATTCAAGCTTAAGGGGAAGAACAGTGGTACCTTGTCCATTGGGAAACTTAGTTCAATTGCAATTGCATTCTATGTACGTTCTAATACGCTTTAAAAGAGTTCATGTAAGGTCACTCAAAGTAAGAGTCCCAGTAACTTTCTTCACTGACACTGCAAAATGGTATCAAATACATTTACCAGAATGCATTAAAAACATAACATATGTAAAAAGTGTGATTGATGTACATGGTTTGTTGTGCATTGGAAATGTAGTGCCAGGTACGGAAATATTGTGGTGCATTTCATTTTGGGCAAAATTTGATTTTAAATATAAACATTAGAACATTAGCAATATTTGCAGAAAATATTTTCTCCAGTCTTTGCTAATTAAAGCACTAGTCTAAAGTATTGCCTATTAGAACATCAAGAGCAAGAGTATTTCCAGATAATAGTGTTCATCAGTTCTTGCTCATTGAATAACATGTGTAAAGTATTGACGAATTACACAATGACTATTTTCTTATTTATATAGCTGCTGAACCGTGCCAACAAGGATGGGTTAATTTTGAAACTTCCTGTTACAAGTATATAAATGTAAATGCGACTTGGGGAGACGCTTTGGTAAGATTTCATTACAACATAAAGAATACATTTATATTTCATGTTACAAATATATTGTAACAATATAATGTACACTGAACATAAAATATATAAATATTACATTATTGACAGGGTGCCAGTACATCTTGTCACCTCGAGGAAGCATTGTCTGCCTAGGCGATAGCCGAGTGACAAGATGTACTGGCACTTTGTCAGAAATGTAATATTTATTTTTTACACCGAATGTTTGTTTTATTTTACTAATACATGATGTGCATCCTTTGTCTTTAGTAATGTCTATACCACTTTTCATTCAATTTATCGACCGGGAATGCCTAAAATGCACAGTCATTTGAGCCAAGAAATTTAAGAAACGTATCCACAGCCCGCTTAACGATCCGTTTAGTTGATGCAGAGTATTTAGACTCTAACAAATTGTCAAGATAGTCATTGTCAACCTCGGCAAACGTCACACAGACGAATGTAAACAATATCAAAAACAATGAGACGCTTGCCGTAGACACGTTTGTTCAAAGCGCTGACGTCATCCAGTGAAGGGAGGCGACTCAAACAAAAGTACTGTCACATAGTCACGCGCAGCGCTATGTGACATTATAAGTTTTATGTGACAGTACAAATTGTTACATACCTCTCATCCAATGAAATTGCTAGATTTTTACATAAGGTGTAATAACATATTTTGTAACTCATGTTAATAACAAACAGAAGAATTACAGTTTATCATTTCATAGACATTTGCTTACAGTTATTGAAGCCTTGATTTATTGAAATGCTCTTCCGTGTGCATCTGGCAAACATTTTTGACTTTATATACATCGATATATAAATGCAATAAAGAACGAGTATGTACAAAAATCTAAAAAATCAGCAAATGTAGGTAAAAGATGGATCTGCGGAAAAGTTACCAACAGTTTTCCGTGAAAATTTCCAAGAGGATTCTCGAGCAGTAGGGAATTTTTTTCTAGTTTTAAAAATGTGTAATGTTATAATTGTTATAAAAACAAAGGATGACATACAGTACCACAAGAGTGAAAAAACGTTACCTGCACGCTATCCTTGTTTTGCAATTATTGCAAAGGCTCTGACTATTCCTTACAGAATTGTTTATACGAGCAGCAGTCTTTCCAATAAAAAAGACATTTTCATAGGTTATAAATTCAAGCGTGCACTTTAGGGCTGATAAAAGCTAATGATAAAAATGCAAAACCAAAACCAACTTTTATCTTGACCAGTCCAACAGCAGGTGCATACCCTTTTGGAGCACCCGGCTTCTCTTCCCTTGTGGAAGTTCACGTGTCCTTACTAATGCGTTTGTTCAAAAGATTTTACTTTCCTTTTGGATTGTGATTCAGACATGGATTAGTATGCTTTTTTTGAATTTTTCATGCTTGTTATTTTTCCATTTTATGTAGGCTATTTGTATGACATTAAATGCACATTTGGTGGAAATTGATACGAAGGAAGAAAATGGCTTTATCAAAGGGAAACATCAGAATAATCGTAAGTATGTCTTTGGCACTTAAATCTACCTATCTTTTCTGAAGCCCTGACCATTGCAATACTGAAGTAGCATCACTTAAGAAAATTGTATATTATCAACTTTTGCTGACACAATTTCATATAATTTTACCATATTATATTTTCCTTTTCAGTAAAAACAGTTCTATGTACATTAAATTCGCTTATAGTAATAGTTTTATAAATATGAATAGATTATATTCCGTTTAAAATAACTAATAAGTTGGTCTTGTAGAAAAATGGTATTGAAGCTTTATCACACGTTTCCGTGTCTTGTTTAATTGTTTCTATCATCTGTATTGTTTCTTAGGATCGTAAACTGTTGCAATACACGTGTCCGTTTTGTTATATCATCCAAAAATGTGCTTTGTAAAATACTAGACGATTTTTAATTCCTATTCAGACCTGGAATTATTGCAAAAACTACGTTCTTACGAACAAAAAACACTACTTGTTATATTATACGATAGACAGTTTTCTACTGACTGGTCTATGTTTGGGCTATTTATTTTCTATCAGATAACTATTGGATTGGTGGTAATGATATTGAGGTAGAATCAGTATGGAGATGGATTACCAGTAGAAACCCGATTACTTTTTTTGACTGGGCGCCTTTACAACCTAGCAACCTACGACATCGTCAAGACTGTGTGCTCATTCATAAATCAAATCACCAGTGGCATGATTTTGATTGCCGTGCGGAAAACTTCTTCATATGTGAAAAAGAGTAAGTTACGAGAGAGAGAGAGAGAGAGAGAGAGAGAGAGAGAGAGAGAGAGAGAGTAGAAATATCAACGTTACTACGTTAATCGGTAGTTTTAACAAAGTAAATTTTACAGATGCACGCGCAATAGGGATAAAAATTATAATTTTAGGTGAATATGAAATGTAAATGCAGAAAGGAAAAATATCAGAAATAATACAGAGTATGTAATCATAAACAAACATTTTAAACCATGCTCAAATCAAAACCCCAAAAGTTAAACCTTAAAAAAAAACGACAAATTAAGACAAATACATGAACTTGTACCGGGTGCTGGATAGGGTAAGCGTCTCCAGTTTATCTAACAAGTTTATCTAAATGTTTTCATATTATCCGAAATTATTTTCCATCACATTCAGTGGGAAAATATAATATATGTAAATTTACACATTGTGAATATTTTATTTTGTATACACAGCGCATTAACACCAGACACAACCACTACAACAGTGATGACAACACAGTCATTATCAACAACCCAAGAAAGAACCACTCAGACAATGATGCCTGTCTTCATGTCATCTGCTGGTACAGAAGAACCGCACACAACAAATATTGACCAGAATACAGCCACTACGACGGCTTCAAATGAACTCATTATTGGTTAAATAAAAATAAAGTTAAAAATTTAGTATTATAACCAGGAAAGTGGTCAATTATGTGTGTTGTTTCAATGATTTTTTTCCAAATCTATTGGACCCGGCTTTAGAGTGATTAACTTAACCCAGATTTTAATGAAATTAAAACCCATCGGTTTTATTGGATATATTCATCTATGATCACCATTTAATAAAATATTTTCCGCAAGATCATAAATAAAACCGAAAGCAAACATACTAACCCATATTCTTACCACGATCGAAAACAAAGTAAAAACTTTGAAACTGGCGCTTAAATTAAACATGCGAACATCTACGATGAAAATGAGATAAGGTGATTCAGAGGAGTAGGGACCTATAGTTTAGCCAGCTATACCTGCAACGTGTACAAATGTTATTAAAAATGAAAGAAAATAGAACCATGGGCGCCAAATACATCCAGGGTAATTTTGAATACACAGACATTATACTCATCAACAATATTGTGAGGACGTCCGTAAAATTTTTCCTAGACATCATACTTATCATACTCAATAATAATCAGTGATGACGTCCATAAAATTTTAGAGATCCTTGATAAGTCCGGGTTTGCAATATTACTGGGTACAAAATGACGGACAGTCGCAGAACACTTTGATGAACATAAACAAACAGGAATAGAATTTACATTTACCTATATACACTTATTTCGCCCACATAGAAATGGACTTGTATAATTGAAAATGTTCAATTGGAAATATATATACCAGTGGTATATTACTAAAATGAAGAATTAAATATTACAATTTTAAGCTTGAGTTTGCAAGTCATGTCTGGATTTGAAATGAATCTATGTAGTTTTTCTAAATACCAGTATACGTATACTCATGCTGGTGTTAATTTGAAAGATATGCAAGCGGGAAAAAACTACATGTAGCAATAATATCACATAAGTAATGGTTGTATATACAATATCGGTTGTCAGACATCCTAGAGGGTTATATATTACCGACATTACTTCGTCTGAACAATACTTGTTAATTAGATCAGTTTATATTGTCCCTTGAAGACAAATTATAAGAATTCTAAATATCGATCATGTAAGTTGTAAGAATCTACTCAGTGTTATATACTTCAGTATTCAACAAACTCGAATTTCTTATAAACAAAAGGTAGATGTGGAAGAATATTTCTTGGTATGATTTTTCTTTATCCTAAATTATCCTGTTTATATCTGACGTAACGTAATTCAATGTTACTTTCATTTTCAACGTGGTGAATTGTAGATTATTATTTTGGCATGTATTGGTATGTTTGATTTTCATATTTGTACAAGTAGGTGATGAAAGAAGCGAGAATGTAACAGTTGGGAGTAGTTCAATTAGTGGACGGAGTCTTTATAGTTTATAAACGGGGGCATTAATGTTAAGTTTGGGACTTATAATTCAAATAAAAAACAAATCTACAAATCCATGTCCACAATCCCAAAGCAAAGCTTCACTTAAACAAGTGAATTTCCCTAGGAAATTGATGACGGTTGCTAACTACCCACGCCATGAGTGAAATTGAAATTGAGAATGAACGAACATGGTAATTTTGGATACAGAGACATCATACTTATCTATATTGGGACAACATTTTGATGACCATACAAAGGCTAGGCCTGCAATATCCTGACATCAACAATTTATTTGTAGGCGGCTTGTTTCTGTGTACACAAGTCCCCGCAGTGGAAACAAACCCTACCATAGCGTATTAATTGTGTAACAATCATTTGATAAATTTATCGAGTCAAATTATTCTGATGGCATTTTTTTATTTTGCACACATCAAACAGAATATACTTAAGAGAATCTAATGAAAGAACATCCCAAGGTATCTTATTTTATAAACATAATATAAAACATTTATTATGTTAGTAAATATAATCACAGAATTGATAGTGTGCATGTAGGTACCTTTAGTGATTTAAAAGTACGACGAACCTTACACTTTCACGTAATTATTAGCTGTTTTATCAAGTATAGACAAGCAATATACTGTAGACCTGTCACCTTTACCTTGACTTTGATTGTAATATTTATTTTGGATCACTACATTTACGTATAGGAAAAAATGCCTGTTTCGTCTATATCACGTGACGCATGCATTGTTGATGTATTAACTGCTGCAAATCCAAACACCACTCATGCATTGGTTAGACCCTACTTATCCTACTATATGGATATTCCTTAAAAAGGTCAAACAGACAGATCAATGTTGTTTTCCTATGCTTGGCATTTGTTTTAATGTTACATAAAGTAACCGTGAACGTATTCAAGCGGTAATGATAACAGGAGATACTTACCCTTCCGGGGCACCTGGTTTGTAGGTGAGTCTGGATTTTCTAAACCTTGGTGGCTACAGTTCCAATGTTTTTGATGTTGCGTCAAAATGAATTAACGCTACTTCAGAAACATCAGTCTTTTTAATTTCTGTTCTCTGACATTATATATATTCACAGTTAAAGGTGTATTGAATTAATGGATCCATTTTGACACTGAGCATTATTGAGTAATGCATCATGTTGACCATCTAATAATTATCTGAGGGAAGTGACGTTAACAAATGGAAGTTGTTTTACTGTATACCTGATATATAGTGTTTAACTATTTTACAGAACAGACCTGTCGAAAGTTTAACACTAAGCGTGTTGCAGCTCGACTGCCAAGTGCCCGAGATAGAAATAGCTAATGACCATAAAGCTTCCGAGAGATAGAGAACCGACAACATGGGCTCAACATGGCATTCGACAGGCCTCCACCGTACTTGAATAAATCACGAAGGAGTATACCTAAATTTTTGAGGAATTTAAAATTTTAACTAGCAGCAAGTTAAGAAAATAGTATATTTCTGACAATAATACACAAATATTGCCTACTAAGTTTGTTATACAAGTTACTACATATTCATACGATCGTCCTATATCATTGGAAAATACACAAGGACTTGTAAGGCGAGCCATATATATTTTATAAATGATAGTTGTGTACATATTAACAATTCATTATTACATCCAGTGCCTAACAAATAATTTCAATCAAGAGTTTTCTGCTTTCAGGGCAATTCAATTTCAAGTTTGAATTATCTGTAAATTGATGTAATTTTGAAAATCTATGAACAATGAATCAATCTATAATGAACTGACCGCTTTAATCTAGATTTCTCTAGTTTTCTCAGAAATTCAATTTCACATATGAATACCTCTTCGTTGAAGCCGAGACACATTAAAACAAACCCTTATTACATTGGCACTGCACGCATTGTCTATAACATTAACGTGATATATACGTTAATTTATTATCATTAATCGGCAATATAATATCTGTCTTCATAATTAAATATATTTTACTCTTGTTGCTAAGTACAATTTCTTAGCAACAACTTAAGAGAACAGTTTCCACCGATCCCTCATTGTCGCAACTTGTGGTCACACACAGCTTAATCTAAAGTTTGCAAACATTTTTGCTATTCAAATATTGTCTATAAACATTGTTTATTTTGATCCGTCATTTTCACCACTCGTAGTCAGACACGGCTTAATTCAAAGTTTGCATACAATATGTTTATTATTTTTGTTACTTCAAATATTGTCTGTACAAGGTTGTTTATTTTGATCCGTTATTTTCGCCACTCGTAGTCAGACACGGCTTATATTTAATTTATATTTTGCATACAATACGTTTATAATGTTTGTTATTCAAATATTTTCTGTAAACATTGTTTATCTTGATAACAAACGCCAAAAATATGATCCTCGGCAAAATTACTTATATGTTTACTAGTAGGAAGCATTTCAATTTGTCATTGTTGCAGTATTATTTTCATCGATATACGACATCTATAATGCATACATATTGACATTTAGATGTTATAAAGTTACATCACCACAGTTAATATCGATTTAATCCGGTTACATCTTAGTAATGAACGATTAGTTTTACCTTAAAGTAGACATCATCAGATACCAGAAAGGTCCTTTGTCAAGTCGTGATGGCAGTGTTTTAATAAGTGCACTACCAAATTCGGCCAGAGCTGCAATGTAACATCGCAAACCAAATGCTAGACTCACAATAAGGTGAAATAGAAGAAAAATAGAAAAATATGCGAAAGTCAACCTATCTAAAACACAACAAAATACGTGTATATGATTGATAGATAAAAGCAAACACACACAAGTGCTTATTTGAAAAATTTATTGTAAAGTTTTCGACTTTGATCGGATACGGAAATAAATGTCCAGTGGTGTGATTGCTGTACTATTTGACTGTCCACAACCATTCCACTTATTTTACAACTAATGACCCATCAATATGCAAATTGAAATATATAATTAAGCTCTGTTTCAATAACAAACGATGACCTTGCGATAAGAAAGTCAGTAAGTATCATTCATATGCCAACAAATACAAACATACCGGTCATTTTAAATTTCAAATTCAAAGACAAAGAAAAGACTTTGAAAATTGACAAATTATATTAGGACAACATTTACTTTCACCGGACAAATAAGGTCGGGTGGTACGGATGGGTGAGTATTCTTTGTCTAGCTGCATGGATATGAAAACAGTCTTTATCAGTACATGTAGTTCATTGTTCCGTTTAGGACTGAATCACTATTGGAAAAATTCATTGTTAAACTCTCTTTCTTACTAATGATGTTGCTTCGACAAACGGATACAACTTTTTTCGAACAGTTAAGTTTAATTCTGTTTTGAAAACACGGACCATTTTAAATGCCAAGTAAATAAAACTTATTATCACTTGGGTAATCGATATTTTCTTAGAATTAGTATAATTTGTCTTGAAGGGAAGATATAATGATGTGATTAACAAGCAATATTCAGATGAAATAATGCCAGTTTTATATGACCCTTAAGATTTTACCGACAACACTTTTTAAATTCCATAGGTAATCGTCAATTTGATTATTTGATTATTTGACTCACTTGTCAACCGATTAACAGAAGTACGAATATATGTTCACGTATATTGGTATGAACCACTTGAAACAAGCACATCAAAGTTTTTACTTTGCTTTTTTGTGCGATTTGAACATGGACCAGTATGTATGTTTTTGATGCAATTGAAACCGGTCATTGAATTTATAAAACACCGCACGCCCAATGTAAAACTCAGTAAACATGTCTGCAGTTTTTTAATGTTTGTTTGGTATGACAAAACGTGATCAAAATGCTAGACCGTTCTTAATGTATGTTTACCTCAGCGGTGTGTGAGAACGCGGGTTCGAAGCCTGGCCGGAGTCTGACCAAGACTTTAAAATAGGTAGTAACTGTTTTGCACCAAGTACTCGACATTTAGAAATGAATGTCACCGTGACCTTTGGAAGAGGCACTGATAAGTTATTCCCGACGTTTCAGTATGGATGAAAAAAAAAACTTCTAACAGCACATTGCCCTGAGCGCACTGCAAATATGGATGATGTCTAAATATTAGTTTAATATTCTTGACTTGGGCATTACATCCCATTCAATCAATGGATGTTCTGTATCTTCTGGAACAACGGTTGATGACAGTACCGTAACTACCTATGAGGCAACCGAGACAACTGCCTCGGTAAACATTTAACCAAGTACTTTTTCACACAGAATTGATATTTTGAGAGAGACTAAGAGAGAGAGAAACAGTCGTCATTATTTTTCCGGGATGTGATTGGGATGAATCTGACGGCATTATATGGTTCCTATCGCATTCCTGCCAATGTTGGCACAATTAAATACTGATATACTTGCGGACATAAAGCAAGAGTTCCAACACTAGTTATCAGATCTGGGATCAGCTGATCAGGAATTACAAAAAAATGGCTTAAGTATTGTAATGACCATAATAATGTTGCTGGACTTACGAAAGTCTTGGTTTGATCAGAAAAGAGTACTTCTAGTGTTACCCGAACGTCACAATGGTTAGTGAGCTTTTCGCGACTTTGCCCGTTGGATCGTGCAGTTGCGAACGAACCTTCTCAGCACTACACAGACTGACAATATTGCAGGAAAACAGTATGTCAGACAACTGACTATCTGACCTCGAGATGATATATAATATATATCCACAGAGATAGCCGTCTTAAAGCGATGGGCTGGTCCGGGGAATCCGAACAGGAGAATTGAACTGACGTCCAAGACTTCGATCCCAGAGTGAGACTCGAACATATCATATGATTGTCACATTAAACGTTTGCATAACTATTTAATTTGTCATTTTGGTTACTAGCTGTATTGCAATACTGGTTGATTACGGGGGTTTTACCGGAATAATTGCGAAATTCCGGAATAGTTAGACACTTTCCGTAATCTTTGGAAAAATCCGGAATCGTTAGACAAAAATCCGGAATAATAAGTCAAAATCCGAAATAATTAGGCAAAATCCGGAATAATCGGTCAAAATCCGGAATAATTAGGTTATATTTTTTACGGTAAATTTTCCGGAATCTAAAGATTCCGGATTTTGTCTGATTATTCCGGATTTTGTCTAATTATTTCGGATTTTGCCTAATTATGTCGGTGAAGAAAGACAAAATGGCGCAAATTGAAAATTTTAATTTTTTAAAATACTTTACCGTAATAATTGGACGTTTTCCGGAATAATAAGTCAAAATCCGAAATAATTAGGCAAAATCCGAAATAATTAGACAAAATCCGGAATAATCAGACAAAAATTCCGGAAAATTTACCGTAAAAAATATAGCCTAATTATTCCGGATTTTGACCGATTATTCCGGATTTTGTCAGATTATTCCGGATTTTGCCTAATTATTTCGGATTTTGACTTATTATTCCGATTTTTGTCTAAAGATTCCGGATTTTTCCAAAGATTAAGGAAAGTGTCTAACTCTTCCGGAATTTCGCAATTATTCCGGTAAAACCCCCTTCTAGTGTACTATCGCGGTACTAGACAAAATAAAATACAGAAAACCCGTCTGAAACCGAATCTATATTCTTACCGTGTCATTAAATTTCTATAGTAGCAACTCCAAAGCCAAATTATCAGTCAGAAGTTCTACTCGCGATCAATGTGATTCATTGACAAACGGCAATAAAATAGTGTAAAAGTAAAATTTATTTTTAAATTTCGTTAGGTCTTTTTTCCTATCCATACTCATTATATTTTATATAAAATTTCAAAAATATATAAAATTTATAGATGTTCAAAAAGGCTTAATTCCGTCATTTAATGCTTTTTCAGTTAAAAAATGAAATTTTATTGAGTTACTTATAGAAGTCATTCCCCAATTTAGGTTCATTTTGAATTAAGAAAAAAAAACCACCAGGTAATGCGCATTTTAAACTTTTATCATTAACCAATCAAAACTTCCTTATTGCCCCCCGTTTCCTGTGTATCCTGTACAATGTTTCCGCTTGCTATGGTGACCCCAACGTTGGTCAGTGTTATGGCCTCTGATGTCATTCCCTGTGTCGTTGACATTTCTTGTGTTGTTTCTGGAATTGTCATCCTGTATTAATAATATATCATTCATAAGTGAAAATAAAAAACAACATATTAATTTTTTTTCGGCGTATTGTATGTAACGATCTAAGAAACAAGAAATATAAATGTTTACTTTCTGTATTTATAGAATAATCACAATAATGCATCCACATTATTCCATATAAACATGTTCATATACATTTCATTTTATTGTTTTATATGGTTTTTATAATACCTGTTTGAATTTTTTAAGTCAAATGTCATATACTGATTTTGAATTTCAATCAAATAATGCATTCAAAACTTTGCCATGCGTTGATTTTGAATGCATTATTTAAATAGAAATTCAAATTCAACACAAGACAAACTCGTTCAGTGTATTTGATATTAAATATCCATTAAGCTAAGATCCAATATCTAATTTCGAATTTATAAAGACATTTGATCAAGCGTCTTCATTAACGGACTAAATAAAAAAGAAAACGTTTGAATATTCTGATTAACATTGATGGTCTCTCTCTCTCTCTCTCTCTCTCTCTCTCTCTCTCTCTCTCTCTCTCTCTCTCTCAAACTGAATCACTTACTTCTTTTCACATATGAAGAAGTTTTCAGATCTACAGTCAAAATCGTGCCATCTATTATGTTGTGAGTGATGTATCACTAAGCAGTCTTGACGATGACGTAGGTTGCTAGGCTGACCAATCGACCAATCAGTGAACGTAACCTGGTCTTTACTTGTTATCCACCGCCATACTGCTTCCTGTTCAATATCATTACCTCCCGTCCAGAAGTTATCTGAAAGGAAATAATTAGTCAGAACCTGCCCAGTAATGAGAGGAGTGATTTTTATGCCCCACTCAAGACCTGCGGTAAACGAACTGACAACTTTTCTCACACTATGGTCTGCCCTGAGTAGGATTCGAACCCAGGCCGTTATAGGCGCTGTGATTCGTAAGCGCGGGCATTAGACCATTCATCCACAGAGGTCCCATTTTATGATGAGGCTGTTTTTCGAATGAGATTTTCAAGGTGTAGTTTTATTCGCAGCAAACTAGTTAAAATTTTACGCGCTTTTCCGTATATTATAGTCAAACATCTATTGAAGTACAATATTAGTTTAGAAATATCTTAAACTCAGAACAAACAGGTCCATGTTCCATGCAAAATAAGAATTCAGAAGCGTATCACCAAACAAAGCGCAGCGGAAACAATAGTGTCTGGATCAACCGTATGGATTACATACCAACTACATGACATAGTAAACGCACACAAAACACAAAATGTATTAAATCAAAAACAAAAAAATCACACAAATCCATGTTCGAATCCAAATCCTGAAGCAAAGTAAAAACTTTGAAAAATGACATATTAGGTTAAACTTGTGTACTTCAACCAGGGAAGTGATGCCTGGGGATCTGGAAGACATCTACAAAACAATGTTTGATAAACGATCACACTTCGAAGATAAAACAATAAAAACTTAAACAACTAATAAATAAATAAATGAATAAATGTAAATAAATAAGTAAATAAATAAATAAATAAATAAATAAATAAACAGGAAGGAAGTGATAAACAAACAAATAAATAAGTAAAATAAATAAATAAATAAATACATATTGAATAATTTCATAAAATAAATAAATAAATAAATAAATAAATAAATAAATAAATAAATAAATAAAATAGGAAGTAATAAATAAATTAAAGCTAAAACAAATGTTAATATTCAATTGATTCTTACGTCCATGCGCTAAAGCTGCTTGGTCCTTTAAGAAATGGTTCTCTTCTGATGTCTCAATCTCCACCAAATAAGAACCCAGAACATCACATATGCCCTAAAATATGTAAAATCGAGATTTAAAAATAATTAAAATTTATGTGAAATGATGAAATGATGGACACTTACAACAAAAACTGGTCTACAGCATACAAAAACGAAATAATAAGTAACAAACACAATTGAACGTTGAGTGTTCCAATTGTATACGCGCATATCGTCATTCGATTAACAACGAAATATTTGATCAATTAAGCAAGTTTTGTGAACATTATCATTGTTGATGATTAGTAAGTTTTGTAAAATGTATCATTTTAATTGATAAATAAAATATCTCAAATTGCAATTAACTCGCACGCCCATTGAAAGTGTAACCAGGTACCGGTGCTTAAGAAAAAAATATCTTGAAAGCTTGGCCACGTGTAAATGAATGATGACACCATGCACATTGTAAGAAATTTGACTTGATGGCTATGTAATCAAGCCAAGTTAATGAAGCTACTTATATCACACGACTTATACAGTTGTACACTTACATATATATAAATAAATAATTAAAACACACTGGCGTTATTGGGTATCACAGGCATTATATAAACAGACGAAGTTCGTTTCAATCTCAATATTTTGTCAAATATTTTAATCCTAACACAAATATTTATAAGAAATACCATATCATGTAAATAGCAATAATATCTCACCAAAGCGTCTCCCCAAGTAGCGTTTGCATTTGAAAACATGTAGCAGGAATCTCCAAAAGGAACCCATCCTGTCTGACACAGATCAGCCACTGTCAATAAACATACAACGAGTAAGCTTAGCGGTTAGAGTGATTTAAAAAAAATTCCTTAAAATGTGCAAATCTTTAGTTTTATTTCATTTCATTGTACATCTGAAAAAAAATGTTATTCGTGCTAATTATATTTTCATTGGGAAAATTAAAAAGGGAAAAGTTTAATTTCACGTTTTCGAAACTTTACAAAATTAATGATATTTTGAAACAGAACAGAGTCTGTCATGAATGTTGATAGTTTTAAATGCTGATAGATGCAAACCTTAATATATTATAAAATAGGTGAAAGTGCATATTTGAAATAACTTTAAAATAAGTATGATGGATGTGCCCTCCAGTAATACTTTAACCATACACTTTCTCCCGAATGTTACGATCAATGGTTAAACTATGTCATTGTCCTTTCTTGTCATGTTAAGTTGATTACACTGTATTTTGTTATGTTCTTCGTTGCGTTTGTTGGTTCTAATACTGTTTAGTGAAGAGGTCAGTAAAACAACATAAAGACGTGTTAACAGACAACGAAATAAAGTGGTCTAATTAGTCTGTTGATATGCGTTTAACTATTTATTTCTGGTTGTTCGCTTTAAAAGGCACAACGAAATCTTTGTTAAAAATATATTATGGTTTTAGAGCCAAAAATGCATACGCGTGAAGGCATATAGTTCCATTTACGCGGGTACCATTTACGTCAAAAGCAAACATACTAATCCATGTTCGAATTGTAATCCAGAAGCAAAGTAAAATAAATGAATCTGAGAAGTTAGGTAAAACACGTTAAATTTCACCAGAGAAGTGAGGTCGGATGCTCTGGAAGGTAAGCAAATCCTGATAAGCTAACTACACAACGACGCGTGTAATAAAAATTGAGTGAAAGGAACATGAAACTGTGCGACGTTAAATATATCCAGGAGATTCCTGGACACAGAGAAATGAAACTTATCAACAATAGTGTACCATATGACTTTTTGAGGGCCCTGATAAGCCATCGTCTTAGTATTTGTTATATATTGATTATTCTTCTGATGTAAGTTTAAGATTTTGAAATTTCAAGAAATAATATATGATAGATACCTGCTGACTGTACACTACAATACAAAACTGTGTATAAAAGTACTGATGTAAACATCATAAGCCTTATACAATAGCTAAGTGTCTAAATCAACCTTACCTATCTATATATGTCATCTTAGTGCTTCACTTATCTATACAAATGATAAGAGTACTGTAGTGCTGTACTCTGTGTCTCACTAAAACAAGAGTTTCAATGTACTAAACAGATTTGTTAAAAAAATCATTTCAGTTACGTAACTAGAATGTATAACTCATCCTTGGGCATTTTGAAGTTTTCTTGCAATTGATAATTTGCTTCTGGATTGTGATTCGGACATGGATTAGTATGTTTGTTTTTGTTTAGTTGACCAATCACATTGAAGTTTTCTTGCAATTGGAGTTGAAAAATTGTGCTTAGCCTCCCAGTCAAGAATATTTTACTTGTATCGAGACGTCACCAGCTATATGTCAAGGTGCAGAAATTTTGTCTGTGCGTTGCGCTGGTGGCGTTGTACAGCAGGGTTCATGCCATGCATACCATGAAAAGGGACCTCTTTTATTTTAAGTTTCCACCGCAACATTCATTCCGTAATGCCGAGTGCTTGGCAAAAGAATAGTCACTGTCCACTTGTTATGACGTTCTTAGATACATATAAGTTTCATAATGTCCTCGGTTTATGGAAACATAATCTTCCGAGCGGAATTCCAAATTCGATTGCAGGATAGACATTCCTCTATGCTCCCCTCAACTGAGGTGTGTTATAAAGATATATATATACATTCGTAATATACTGTTCATTTTGTAGTAAAAAAGATAAGGAGATTTTTATTCTTTCTCAGAATTTACGCAAACAATTGAAAATAATTTATCTTATTGGTTTTTTTTTAAATTTTGATGGAAAATTAAAACCACAAAAGCATAAAAATACAACGAAAATATAAAAAATAGACAATTAACATTACACAAAACCCATAAACATATGAAAAAACCCATAAAAATGCAGACATTTACCTCAGTACAATAATCAAACCAAGCCTGAAACCCATGCCATAGTACAATTATACATCGACGATACATTTTGCTGAATGATAAATTATAACAGATTATATACTAATTTTATTTTATTATCAATCATAATCTATGCTGTATATAATAGATCTAGACTTTATGTTTAAAAAACTGCCAGATACTAAGAAAAATGCAATTGCACCTAGATTAAAAAAAACTATAAAAGATTTATCTTACATTAGTTTTTCGAGGAGCAAAACTCCTTATATTACATGTATAATCCAGATCGACATGTTTATTTTTTTTATTGCTATATATCTAACAATGCTTTGATCCAGTAATAAACAACTTGAATTAAAGACTCTCAAAAGACAAACGCGGGGCTCATTGAATGCGAGTGACAAATTTGTTATTTTTACACACATGGAAAGAAAACGAATTTAAACCTAGAGTTTTGACTTTATATCTAACTACGCTTTCGATGTACGGTTACCATCAAGCAAGAAACATAAAATTAATTCTCATTTGAGTTAAAGACTCTTAAAAGGTAAACGCGGGGCGCATTGAATGCGAGTGACCAATTTTTACATACATGGAAAAAACCGGATTTAGACGTAGTGCAACAAAATAGGTTATTTAACGAGAGGCTCACTGATATCAAGTTTTACATGAAACGTTGAGAGAGTAGATAAATGAAACTGGACGCGTTTATTATAGATCCGTTTTGGCTTCGTATGTGCAAAGTCAGGGTTCGACATGGGTCTGACCAACATTTGGAAATAGTTAGTGATTGTTCTTCCGCCAATCAATCGACATTTAGTGATGAAAGTCACGATGTCCCTCAGAAGAGAACATTAAACAAATCAGACGTAGCACGTTAGAAAACTTTGTCCTAAGCACACTGCAAAGGTAACACTTTTGTCACTTCACGATATAATTGGAATTTTCTTGACGGGAACGTAAAGTCCCATTCAATCAACCAGTGTTTAATTTTTTGCAATAAAGATTACAGTTATGCTGAATATGTACATAAATTGATGGGAGAGTTACCTCTCTTTTTACTGTGTTATTATTTGTTTAGACATTTAGTCTAAAAAGTCATATTGAAACCATTGATTATAGAATTTACTTTCTTGCACCTCAGATAGAAAAATCAATGAAAAGGGAAGTGCAAGATATCTCTACATGTATCTTGTAAACCACCTTCGCCGTCATGCAATTTGGACTGGCCATTGTTATTCATACTTGCATCGATAACGAAAAAAAAAAAAAGAATGTCATTTTTTAAGTAACGTCAAATCATCGCGTTTGAATACATTACAATCAGAAAGTACCTTCTGACGTTCCGTTCTAATTTTATCTTTTTACGATTAAATACAATAAAATAATTTATTTTGTGCAACAGTTAATCGATATACTTTTGATTTTAACATGAAATTTAAGAGATAACTATATTACATTTGAAGAGTTCCGACCGGAAAAAGTGGATTTTACTTTCGCAAAATGAGTTCTACCTGGCGACGCAAAAATTAATTGAATAACTGAAAATGTTTCCGATGCTACAGTAAGAGATTGTTAAGTACAGACGCATCACTGTAGACATATATTGTTAAGTACAGACGTATCACTGTAGACATATATCGTTAAGTACAGACGCATCACTGTAGACATATATTGTTAAGTACAGACACATCACTGTAGACATATATCGTTAAGTACAGACGCATCACTGTAGACATATATCGTTAAGTACAGACGCATCACTGTAGACGTATATCGTTAAGTACAGACGCATCACTGTAGACATATATCGTTAAGTACAGACGCATCACTGTAGACATATATCGTTAAGTACAGACGCATCACTGTAGACATATATCGTTAAGTACAGACGCATCACTGTAGACATATATCGTTAAGTACAGACGCATCACTGTAGACATATATCGTTAAGCCACAAACATAGTTATATTACTTAGGCACTGATATCCAAATGTATAATAATTTATTGTTCGAGTGAGTGAGTGAGTGAGTAATGGTGTTTAACGTCCCAGTCAAGAATATTTCACTTATATCGAGACGTCGCCAGCTATAGGCAAAAGTGCAGAAATTTTGCCTGTGCGTTGCGCTTATGGCATTATACAGCAGGGTTCTTTAGCGTGCCAAGCCCACCGTGACACGGGACCTCGTTTATTTTAAGTTCCCATCCGAAAGAACCGTGACTTTCATTTCGTAATGCCGGGTGCTTGGCGAAAGAACAGTCACTACCCACTTTCAAGTCTTGGGTCAGACCCGGCCGGGGTTCGAACCCACGAAATTCCACTTACGGAGCGAGCACTCTACCAACTGAGCTACCGCAGTGGTTTTTTATTGTTCGAAATACAGATGCCGAATAAATTTTCGATATTTAAATATAACATAATCTTTTTTAACAACGATGAAACATGTCATTACGTTTTGTAAACAAAAGCGCGTGTACCGGCGTGTAGGATTACATGACGTAATCGTAGCCTAGACGACACGCGACGTCATTACTCCGACCGTAAAACGTATACTTTTTTGTGCTCAGGTTCCAATAAAAACCTTTCCATTAGAACGTAATTTTGTCGAAGTAATATAAATGTGGACGCCGTCATTTTTCCGAAGGTGATGTCAAGGCAGAATAACAAAATACACTCAAAGTATTAAGCATTTGCAATTTTTTGAAATTGAAGATTGTAAATATAAGAAACGACATTTGGTGTTCATATTTTTTAGACAGGTCATTGTTATTCATACTTTCATCCATAACGAAAAAAAAATTGTCATTTCTTAAGTACAAACACTGTTTGATCAAACATTGAACCAACAGTGTACTTTGTATAACAGTACCTGAATTATAATAGTTGAGTACATTGTATTTTCATCACCTTTTCTTTTTATAAATGATTACCATAGATACATATAAAAATAATAAATAAATATTTATGATAAGTTATTGTTAATTTGATTTTTTTTTTCAGTTTGAATGACTCATCGATAAATGAAACAGAAAATCAACAAAGAAGTCCTGTATAATTGAATTAATATTCATAACACCCAGTATCTACAATATAAAGTAAAATGTCAAATGTTTAATATCAATCAATGTTTGCATAAAGAAGACATGAATATCAACTAGGTAAGTTCATTCATCTGGGAAAGAAAAATTCCATTATTGTGCTTTTTGCACTGAGAAATTTGATACTCGCTGGCGAGATCTAAAAATATTGAAGATAACTTTTTTTTCATTAAATGTAATCTTTATTTCCTGGAGACGCAGTTCACAATTTTGATACAAACGATGTTTAATTTTTAAACATAATCAAATTGACAATATATATATATATCAATAAAAGATGCCCAAAGAGGATGACAGACTACAAACTAAAACGTTTGATGAATAATTTACCTATCTAGCTCAAAATATTACCTGTCGAAAGTGAATTTCAAATAATTTCGGAAGTAACCATGGAATGATAATTTCAGAAAAGAAAAACGGTACATTCTGAAACACGATGACTTATAACAAATTGAGTTAAAAGTATGTTAATTTTTGTCCTATTTTATTCTTAAATTCTATTTAGATAAAAATAGTATTTTTAATTCACCTTAAAAAGCTCATAGAAAGGTCAATATCTAACTATTTTCTCCAAATAAAGAAAAACAGAAATTAACTAAATCTAAAAAAAAACATTTCTTAGGACAAACTTACTAAGTAACTAAAGTTTGAACAGGATTATTATTTAACATTGATCCTTATTTAGTACTAGACTAGTCAATATTTTTATTTCTCAATTTAAGCTGCTGACACAAATAAATGAAACTTCAAAATCAAAATCTTAAAATTTGAATAACTTCATTGACTCACCTTATATATTTAAGCTAATTTTTTTTTTAAAATGCAATCTTTATTCCCTGGAGACATTTCGTAAATAAAAATAACTTTAAAAGGTACATCTTCCAAACTGTGTTAGATAACATTTAAATTTTCAATTTAATTCAATTTACAAGTATAATGCAAAAATAAGTAATATGCAATTAATTCATAAACTATATACATTTCAAATAAACAAACTACTAAACTATATTTTTTGTACCTCTCAAGGCTTTTACTTATTAACCAATGAATTTTCCTTTTTAATTTTTTTCTCATTTTACCTCTGTATTACCATTATTAAAACGCGTGTAAGCAAAGCGTTTTTCTCTAACTTTGAAACCTATTATTAGCGAAATATAGACAAATACTTATTATAACATAGCAATAGCAAATCTGTCCCTTCCGGAACACCCGGCCTCACTTCCATATCAGAAGTTTACGTGTTGTACTTACTTTGTTAGTTTCAAAGTGTTTCCTTTGTTTTGAATTGTGATTTGGACACGGATTGTCTATGGGATTATGATTTGGACACGCATCGGTATGCCTAATTTGTTATCCATAATTAAATGAATAAATGTGCATTCCGATTGATTACTGGTGATGACGTCATATATAGTCATATATACTTGTATACATACAACGTAGATATTATGACGTAACATAGAAAAGTACGTGTCTATTATTATTATACTAATTAAATGGACGAGATCCGCATAGTAAAAAAATGCAAAACCAGTAGGAACAGGGCCCAGTTTCACAATCATTCGTTAGCTAAGATTTTCTTTAACTTAAAGTTAGCAAATTTTGGAAATCTCTTTTTGGAACTACTGGTGAATATTTTTGTCAAAACTAAATGCAAATGTCTTAATCTAGATTTAATCTAAAAAGTGGCACCTTAAATTCCTGAACATGTTTGAAATTAACAAAATTATAAAGATTTGAAATTTTGCAAGATCTTAGCTAAGGAATGATTGTGAAACCGGAGCCTGTCCACTGTCGTTGTAAATTACTGACGTAACACGGCATCAAGCAATCTGACGTTGAAATCATATTCAAACAGTCGTCTATTTTTTACCAATGCACGTGATTAGATAAGTGATATTTAATTACATAGTGTATGCTTAACATGTTTCCGTCATTATACGGTAGTAAGTGGTACTACCTAATGATGTAACTACGTGATGATGCTACGTCTGCATTTACATACAACAGGGTTATTTAAAATCTTTATTTTACATTAATTTCACTGCAATGCATGTTTTCTTGATTTTTGTCGATAGAAGATAGTTTTCGGATTTGTTGTCTAGCAACATGATTACTGGTTTCCTTTTGTCTGCCTTATTTATTTTTATGTATTATTTAAGAACCTCCATTGAGAAAAAAGATTTTATAAATGAAAATTAAGCATGGGAGTACGTCATTAAAACGAAACAGCGATGGTATATCGATTGTTATACCACGGAAAACTCAGGTTATGTTAAAATTATAGCACCCGGCCTCACTTCCCTGGTGGAAGTTCACGTGTCTAACAAAACTTGTCTGTTCCAAAGTTTTTACTTTGCTTCTGGATTGTGATTTGGACATGGATTAGTTTGTTTGTTTTTGAATATTTTTTTTTAATTTTCGACATGAGCCTTGAGAAATCATGACGAGTCAGCTGTCGTCTCACACGATTAAAGAAGGGCGAATACGCCCGCCATAAAAAAATAGATGTCAATAAAATCCTTAAGTAGCTTGCAGAAATGTCCGTCATAAATAATGACAGTAGAAATGAATTTGTTAATATTTAACTGGAAAAATTCCGTTTTAAATTCACCGATAAAATACAATTGCGTGAAGGTTTAATTCAAAATTCAGATTTCTTCATATATTTCACTGATTTTTAGTCTGTTCATGATATTCCAAAAGGTAACGCAAGATGATGTGGCGCGTGCCAAGTTCATGAAGGGCGATGCCCTTCATTTTGAATTTGACACGTGCCGTACTATCTTACCTCTTGAAATACCATGAACAGAACGTCTCTCTTATATTTACATTTTTTTTTTCTTTCAAAAAAGAAATATGCACCTATATTTGTACTCTTGGCACTATTTTTGCCATATCTGCTCATGTGAGATGAGGTTTTTTTTAGATATATCTCACACGACAACGCGATCTTTAGTGACGTCATAATCACGTCAACCTGTTGGGACACAAGTCATTTCGCAGAAAAAAATGAAACAAGAGTCTTCAAAATTCAGAAATATCAATGCGTTTCAAAAACTTTGTTTTTTAGTTTGTAATGTTAAAAGTTGAATTTGTTAACATCCTAGGTGTATTAGAGAAATCAAGTTTCGGATTAGTAATGGATAGAGTAGCAATAATTTGATAACATTGATAAAAATGTTTTGTATTCATATGCATCAAGGGCCATGACCCCAATTGTCTTTCTACAGGATTTGCAATACATTTGCATTTGCATGTTTTATCTAAGAAACTTACAGTTATGTTTAGTAGTAAAGATATATCAATGATAAAAGGCGTGTTGATAATATACTTATAAAAACATAACAACAAAGATAATGAAGTCATGTTATAAGGAAATAAGTCTAGAATCCAAGAAAATGACTCGGAAAATTGGGAATGCACATTCCTTTTACCGTTAATTTATAAACGTTGGCAATCATGTTAACCAGAACAGCATTTAGTATCTTGTAACATTTTTCATTCATATTTTAGTATAGGTTTTAGTGTTTTCCATTCATTATGAGAGACTAGACACGTGTACTGGTAGAATCTACCTCTGGACATATTCCAGTGTTTGTATAAGGATATTGGAAGCCTAGGCTTATAAAGGCCCTCGAAAAGTTTTATGGAAGTCATTACAATATTATTGATAATTATGGCCCCTCTGTATCCAAAATTACCCGGGATATATTTGAAGTTCCATAATCATGTGTTCCTTGATTACACACATGGCGGGTGTAGCTAGCTAACCTGTATGTTCTTACCCTTCCAAAGCAACCGGAATTACTTCGCAGGTTGAAGTTTACATGTGTTAGTAACTTAATTTCCAAGTTGCAATATTTATACTTTGCTTTGGAATTGTGATTTAAATACATATTAGCATTTTGTTTTAATGTGTAAGCTTTCCGGAGATCAATAATGTTGTCTAGAAACTCAATCCCGGAAATAACCACCTCAACATTAGTAACCCTAACTGAGGTTTCAGACAATATTCCAACCGTCAATCAGTGTCTCATACAGGTACATTAACGTAATACAAAACAATTTAAGTATAACCCGTGTATAACGAAGCACTGGGGACTTTGTTTTAAGCGACTTCATTATATTGTTATATATAGACGCATATACAGAAGCTCAGTTCCAATATTTGACTACTATCCATGTATTCAGTTTTAGCTTCTTCGATATATTCGCGTTTTACTGTATTTGGTGTATATTTATTTAAAATGACAACAAAGGTACAATTTTATTGGTATTAAATATTTATTTTGTTTTAAAAAATGATTCCTAATCCTATTGTATAGAATCTATCTATCCATAACAATGTAGTTCATCAACAAGTAACATTAATCCATGGTATTAGTATCTTATTCAAAAACGGCCGTCTAGTGCTGTAAAATTAAAACTGGTATATTACGTAATTTAAACCCCTGAGCCGATATCTCTGCTGGTGCCTGGTGCCACGAGGATATCACAAACTCAGAAGGCAAACTCATTATTATTGTCAGAAATATACTTATGTCTTAATTTGCTCAAACTTGAAATCTGAAATTCCTCAAAAACTTAGGTATACTCCCTCATGCAAAGTATTTCCTTAGCTTAATTTGGTAAAATATATTTTGGTACTTTGATAATCGTTTCAACATCTTGAAAACAATTTTGGTTAAATAATGTTAGTTCCAATCAGTACTGATGAGGAATTGTATTCCTAAACGACCGTCTAGTGCTGTAAAATGAAAACTGGTATAATATGTAATTACACCACGTATTCAGAAAAAGCATGGTTCATCTGAAACAAAATTATAACACATACGTTGAACATAGCTTATGTACGTTTATGTTATGTCTAAATGACACCAAAATTTTTTGTCAACGGTACTCCTATTGGAGTCATCAATTTTTTAGATAAAGTCAATTAAGAATTGTTTTCAGTTTTTTGCAATATTTTAGGAAATAAACCGACTAAACCACCTAACCATGTTCTTAAGGGATCCAAGAAACCAGGTAAAATTGTCCTTCATCCACGGTAAATCGGGGCCTTTATGTGGTTCAACTTTCGACATGTATGTACTTGTCATGTTATATTTTTTTAATGGAGTGTCCATATCACAAGTTACTTACAGCAATAATAATAATCACTTGTCGAAACGTGTTATTGCAATTAACTTCAAAAAAAGTCTATCCTGTAGACAAGCTTAATGTCGAATGTCCCTGCTGTTAAACCCACGTCTCGAATATTTTACACAGCCAGGTTAAAACATAGGCTCATTAAAATAGAAAAAAATTAGATAAATTACTAGATCATTTTTATTGCCATGACAAACATTATATTAGTACTGGTAACGTCAAACATTTTATTAAACACAAACGATTTCATTTCATTTTAGATTACATGCACTTGATATAGTATTAGCCAATCATGCAAGTAATTTCGGTAGCTGTAATCTGAACATGTTCGACATGTATTTGACAAATCATTGAAATGTTTAAATTAAAATTATAATAGCTTGTCTAACAACGATTGACACTATATTTCGTGAACTTGGAAAAAATTGAAAATAATAAAAAATAAAACAATCTATCATATATCTTATAAATATTTGGTAGTAGTTTTAAAATACAACATTGTATAAACGATTATAAAATTGTTCTATGTGTTTATCACGGGTCTTAAAAAACCCAATAAAGCCTTTTGTATCATTGTATGAATGTAACACTTTGTAGGAACTGCTTATTTGAATACTGCCTTATAAAAAAGTTAAAAATAAGAATAAATAAATAAGTGTTATATTATTTAAAAACTGTTTACTTCTACATGACAATTTAAATTTTTACTTTAATTATAAAAAATCTGAATTGTAACGTTAAATATAAAATTCATAAAAAATAATATCAAGTTGCTATTTGTTGAAAATCGTGTAATGTAACGACGGGAGAATATTAAATAGTCAACCTATACATCATATTTCACATTGGTTGACGTTTTTGTCTTTAATAAGTAACTTGTACAAATAAAAAAACATACTCATCGATGTGCAAATTATTATCTCAGAGTAAAGTAAAAATGTTGAAATCAAAAACAAATATACTAATCCATATCCGAATCACAATCCAGAAGCAAAGTAAAAACTTTGGAACTGACAAGTTAGGTTATACACGTGAATATCCACCAGGGAAGTGAGGCTTGGTGCTTCGGAAGGGTAAGCACCTCCTGTTTAGCTAGCTATACCCGCCACGTGTGCAATCAAAATTATGTGAATGGAACATTGAACTATGACACGCCAAATATATCCAGGACACAGAGACATCAAACTTATTAACAATACTGTGCTGACGGCCATAAAACTTTTTGAGGGCTTTGATAAGCCTAGGCTTGCAATATACCTGAGTCAAAAATTTATTTGCAAGCAACCTACTTCGTTGTACAAAGTCCCCCTAGTGGGAACAAGCTCTACCATAGCGTATTAATTGAGAAACAAATACACCATAAGCAGAAGAAGCAGGTATATTGCTGCATAAAAAAGGAAAGTTGACAATAGAAAAATTAAAGTCATCACGTTTGTCATAAAGTTTTAAATGTAGCCTTTCATGTGCGTCATAATTCAGGTATAAGTCTAAATATGAAGCAGAACATGAGGAATCAGTCGTGTCTTTTATTTGAAGCTCAATAGTAAAAACTTTGGAACTGACTAGAAAGGTTAGGCACTTTAACTTCCTACAGAGAAGTGAGCCGGCTGCTTACCCTGCGGGTAACTTCATCCGCCACGTGTGTATGTGAAAATTATGTAAAAGGAACATGCAACTATAGACGTCAATTAAATCCTGGACACAGATACATCAAACATATCATTTATACTGTGATAGCGACCATAACGCTTTTTAGGGCCTTGATAAGCCTAGGCTTGCTATATACCTGGGTAAGCAATTTATTTGCAAGCAACCTGCCTCGCTGAACAAAGTCCCCGTGATGGGAATATGCTCTACCATTGCGTATGTATTGGGAAAAATTAATTCTTACTTAGAGTCATCATTAGGTACTAAATATTACAGAGTTTTGTCAGTCAACTCCTTACGATGAAAAGTTCAATGGCTTTCTTAACTGTTCTAATCGCATATCACAGCTTTTAGTTTCTTAAGGCATCTAAATGTTAGGTAAAGTAACTCGCTTCTTCGTTTAACGCTTTCAATAAAGTCTGCTCGATAGCCATGTGATATCGTGTCTATAACCGTAAAGGTTAGATTACTACTAGAGACAGATGCTAGTGCTTGAAAATTTACAAGAATACTGACTATTGGTGACTGTGTCTAGGAACCTCTACTTCCACCATCATGGAATTTATCACGTTGTAAAAACATGTCTGGAATTTAAATCAGCATTCAATTAAACCGTCAACCTTATCCTCAATTTATATTTTAATCAGTAAACACATAAAATATAGAGTGAGCGTATGTAGCACATGAAGTTTTATTGACAACAAAGGTAATTTTTTATTTCTATTATTTATTAATTCTTTTTTTTTTAAATTATGGTCCTCTGTCCTACTGCAAAGGGTCTGTCTTTAACAATTATAACAATACATTTCATCAACAAGTAACAGCAACCCGTAGTTTTAATATCTGATACCGAATTTATGAGTAAAAACATGGTCCATCTGAAACAGAAAATAAACATGTACGCTTACGTTATGTCTAAATAAACTCAACATTTATGTCGATGACATTACTATTAAGAGCGATTTATAGACAAGATAAATGGAACATGTCTACTATTACGCACAATTAAAAAAAACACCGGCAAAAAGTCTTTTCTTAGGATATAGCCATCCAGCTTTTTGACAAACATTTCTAATTTTCTCGACTTTTCTTAAATGACACAAGCAAGCATTTTAAATAATCTCACAACAGTAATATGGTGAAATTGCCTTCTATTTAAGTTTTCAACAAAATACGCGTATACAACTCATCAACAACATCTTTGTTTGTTTGTTTGTTTGTTGTTTGAGAGAGAGAGAGAGAAAAAAAGATAGAGAGATTCTAACCTGCTATCGCTTGGAAGTTGCATTGGTCCATCAAATTCATGTTTGTCAATATCTGTGCACCCAGTCGGAATTCTTTTGGTGTAATCAAACCATCGCCTATATTTAAGTAAAAATACATAAACGTATAAAAAATGACAGTATATTGATACTAAAGAAAACGCAGTCAATAACATACTTAAACCCATGTTGCAAACCATCTATTATTTTGTCAACTTTTAGCAGATTTTTTTTTAAAAAAAGGGTAAAAAATGTTTTTTAAACTGGGAAATTAGTAATGATACGTTTGGTTTTTTTTTGTTTTTTTTTTTGTTTTTTTTTTTTTTTTTTTTTGTTATATATTTCAGTTTGTGACAATCACTGATTAAACCAATTAACTTTTGAAGAACAACTGTGTCCAAATAACAATTTACTTGAACTTTAAACGCCCGTGATTATAATATTTACTTGTCTTTACTAAGTGCCACTATTAAAAATTAAAACACAAATAAATTAAAAAAATAATAACATAAATAGAAATAATTAAAAAAATAATAACATAAATAGAAATAATAGAAAATAAATAAATAAATACGTCGCATTGCATACCACGTGTATATTCCTGACACCATTAACAACTACATGCTAGTGGAGATTTAGTTTCGATAAAATTACTTGAATTAAACAAAAATCATACCATCAATATTGTCAAATATATTAAACAGCTCGGGTTTATCAAACTGGTTGAGATACGGTGTAGCCTTTACAAACTCGTCATATGGAATAACTCCGTCGTGGTTCAAGTCGTGAATGTTGAAATCACACCTAACCTTCTCTGTAATTTCCTAAAACAAATGAAATAAATGTATTAGTCGCTGCCATTCTGTTTAAACACCAGTATAACTTTTATACAATTCTTTTAGCACTTACGTTGATCATGTAAATGATCGTATACAAATAGAGGAGCTAATAGTTTAGAAAGAAAAACCAAAACAAACATCATATGTTTAAATATAAGACATACACATGAATCCATATTGAAATGGCAATCCCAAAGCAAATTAAAATATTCAGATTAGGTTAAACATGTGAACTGCCCCAGGGCCGAGTTGAGTTGAGTTGAGTAATATTGTTAAACGCCCCAGTCAAAAATATGTCACTTATAGCGAAACGTCGCCAGCGATAGGCTTGCAGAAATTTTGTCTGTGCGTTGCGCTGATGGCGTTATACAACAGGGTTCAGCAGGGCGAAAGACGAGTCACTACCTATTTTTGAGTCTTGGACCAGACCCGACCGGGATTCGAACCCACAACCACACACTTACGGAGCGAGAACTCTACCAACTGAGCTACCACAGTGGTAAAAGTGAACCAAATGCTCCTGGAATGGTAAACATCCCTGTTTAGCTAGTTTTACTTATCATGTGTGGATAAGTGTGTCGAGAATGAAATAAACATGTAAAGGTTGTCAATTATATCTAAAGTAATTTTAGATACAGAGACAACACACCTATCAACAATATTGTTATGATGATCAATAATGATGTATTATTTGTTTAAATCGATCTATCACAGTGTAAATTTAACACTCAAGCCAGAGCACATTTTTTCTAAATTCACACACGCACAAACACGCACAACAATATTAAAGATAGAACAACAAATTAAATAGTAATTGGTACATGTTGACTTTAAAAATTAATGTCCACATCATTTAACCTTGTATTTATAAATGGCATTGTCAGTTTCAAAATTCTTAGATTGCTTCTCGATTGTGATTCAGATCAGTATGTTTGTTTTTGATAATAGGATAATGTAGATCTAATGGAACAAGAACAAACTGTGTGTTACATATGCAAAATATGCATAACAGTCATTGTGATAGTAAATAATGTCTGTACTATTTTTGTACATTTATAAACCATACAGTTCATAGTCATATTTTGGCTTACCCTACGGCCACGGCATCCTCTAATGGTGTTACTTGCAGTATTACCGTTTCCAGTAATGTTTATTCTTTGTCTGTGCCCGCCACCGCCACCGCCACCGCCACCGCCACCGTTTCTTCTTCCACCGCCACCGCTCCTCCTTCCACCGCCACCGCCCCTCCTTCCACCACCACCACTCCTTCTTCCACCGCCACGATTTCTCCTTCCACCGCCTCCACCCCCTCTTCTACCGCCTCCGTCCCTCCTTCTACCGCCTCCGTCCCTCCTTCTACCACCACCGCCCCTTCTTCTTCCGCCACCGCCACCGCCCCTCCTCCGTCCAGGAATCCTCCTAGTAGTTCTTCTTTCACTACCGGCATCAACAAAAACTTGCAAGAGCATGAAAATACTCGCCGCAATTATAATGAATTGATCCATCTGTTAAAATGTGAAAGTGTAATATATAATATGTATATTGTGGTTGGGATAAATACAAATTATATTAAATTGCTGTGGCTTATGCTAAACGCCGTTCCAATTTGGAGGATTTTGACCACGTAAGTTTAACAAATCGTCTTAGGTAACGAAAATCGTGTACTTAAAACATCGGTTAAAATGCAGAAATACTACTAAAGAATGATATTGGTGATTCAATTTGAATATTTATAAAATGATTTGAAGCATAATACAAGAACACAATATACTCTTTCATAAAAAGGAAGTTATTTTTTGTTATAATTTATGCATGGTTTATTTGTGTACAAAATTAAAATTACTTTTTGTTTATTTTGAAATAATATAACAATCTTTGTCAAATGTGTTAAAATGAATGAATTGTTATGGCTCTTTTAAACTCACATCCCATTTCCCCTTCGGGGATCGATCACAAATCTCATTCAAATGAACAAATGAACAGTATTATATGTGATGATATTTATCAGCTTACTTGTTGAAATTCACTATTGTTCTTTGATCAGTTTTTGAATTATACCAAAACCTAACCAAAATGGGTGACTCCATACAATATAAGATGTTAATCACCAAGACAGCAGGAGTTAAATTGTTTAACAGTGTTAAACATCCCATACAAATATAAATTATTGCATGTGTAGGATTATTATTTTAGAGTTTGCATACTAATTTGGGAAAGGTTTTTCCGTTTCTACATTTACTGAATATGCATCTCTATTTAGATTCATCTTAGAATACCATGTCTTCAATTGAAGTATCGCCGGCCACGCCCACAATTTTCCGACAAAGACCCGACATGCTTGAATCAGACGCAAAAAGAAAGAAAACTCGACCTGAACTGTGCCGTTTAATGACGTCACTGACACAGGTAAGTCATTAGTTGCCTTGACGCTGCTTTGGTACCGTGATGGCGGCCAGTGTCGGAACATTGTGGGTGTGGTTGGTGAAACGGCAATTGTTAGTGTTGTTGTTTCTTTTGTCATTGTATAGGACCACTAAATGTAAATAATGTAGGATGGTTAGAGTTATAATCAGTGATTTTTATATGTGTTGTCATGCTTTGTGTTGTTTTTTTTTTAATTATTTATTTCGATTTTTTCTTTCTCTCCGTTTCTTACCGTATACATTTTTATCGCAAACTTTATGGTTCTAGAAAACTAGGAATTCAGCTATAGCAAAATACTTGTTTTGTACCGGTAAGTATTTATAAGTAACTTCATCATTAATCATTTCATTATATACCAAATATAGCATAATTAAATCTACTAAAACAGTTGTTTACTTTATAGTGATGCCGTCTATCCAGAAAAGCTGAACGAAGACCATAAATCTCTAATTCTAATGCAAAGATTTGTAAACAGGATTTTGATTGGACCCCGACCGCAGTAAAATCTACGTTTCACTGTCGGAGTTATAACGTCGCGTGTTGTCTAGGCTATGATTACGTCATATATTCCTACACGCCGGTACACGTGCCTTTGTTTGCAAAACATAATAACATAATTCATTGTTGTAAACAAAGATTTTTTATGCTAAGTATTTAAATATTGATATTCATTCGACATTTTATTTCGAACAATTATATTATTATACCTAGTATGGTTATCAGGACTTTAGTGATAGAACTATATTTGTGGCGTAACGAAACAGGTCTATATTGATGTGTCTGTAATAAACAATGTCTAACTGTAGCATCGGAAATTTTCATTAATTCAATTAAGTTGAACATTATTTTTATTTACATTAGAATGGAGATAACTATGTTACATTTGAAGAGTTCCGACCGTAAAACGTGGATTTTTCGGTCAGAACTCTTCAAATATAACATAGTTATCGCCTAAATAAAACACGAGAATATTCATAAAGTGTTGTGTATCTGTCTAGTTCTTCTTTCTAATGACAACATTATTTCATCGAGATTTACATTTTTCCAAAAAAAATTAGGAGATGAGATGCCGATTTAACTTTTGTGAACAGGCAGATGTAAGGACGGACAGACGTGCTTAAGGAGAGATCTGGATAAAGTCTTATGCAGACCAAAACACAGATATACATAAGTTTCATCAAGAGGGGACCAATAATTAGTGACGCAGTTCTGTTTTGGAGACCCCATTCATCTTAAAAGTGCAAAAAATGGCGATGTTTTAATGCCATTCCAGTATCAGCAATTTATGATTTATATAACATTGTATACATGTATTTGGTTTGTTAAATAAATATGTAATAATTAAATTTTAATACTATCCAGTGTTGTAAATTTTTTATATCTATGATCCCATAGACAGAATTTTCTGACGTCATATAAGCTGACGTCATATTGTGCAGAAAATGTTCATGCAAGGCTAGCTACCGGCGGTTGCCATTGGCAATCAGCTGTGTTCCGCTTTTAGATTAATGCGCCGTTTTTTGTCTTAATGCGCTTGTTTTTTGTTTCATGTGTATAATTTAAAGATTACATGAATGTTATGAATATTGAACTTATTTTTGAATTAAATTATAAGGAATGATTGTAATTTTTTTTCTCTATCTATGGGGTCATAGATAAAATTATTTGGTGCACGCGGCATAAAACTGCGAATATATTCACTTCAAAAGTACCTAAAGATGTGAGGAAGAAATAAAATAAATCAATAAAAAATATTGGTAATACGTTTTTTCTTTTAAAAATGTTTGTTGAAAAGGATAGGGAGTAAAATTAGAAAAAAGAAATAAATGAAAAAACCCACTGATTATGAATAATAATTTTGAAAAATATGTGAATAGGTACGGAAGAGAAAAAAATTATATTAAACAACTAATTTCATAATAGTTAAATGAAAAAACTATGACCTATTAACACGTTATCAAACAATTTCAGTATCCCTGAAATAGCCAGTGCGTCCCGTTGTTTTTCTTGACGACGTCGGACATTTAAAAAAATGTACCATCATGCCCTCTAACAATGAACAGTTATCAGCGTCGTTTTAAGCAGTTATTTCTAAATGCATTGTTTTTGGATCCTTTTTGTTAAAATATATATAATCAACGAAACACAAACTTATATTTTCACAATATAATGACTTATTTGTCGAAATTATGACAGAAAACAATTCAAAAACTGTTCAATGTAGCAACATTGTGCTGCAGCATTTTCAGTCGATGTTTTTAAAGAAAGGTATGCGCCATGCTCCACAAAAACATTTTAACGCGTTAGTCCTTTTAGGATTTTTTTCAACATTATTTTATATTTAAATATCTTTGTGAAGCACGACTGCGCTCATACTTTATTTATAAATAAGTGTATCAGAAAAACAACATCATTTCGACAAAACATGCTGCACTTTAGTGATACATGGCGGCACTTTCTAAGATTTAAAAAAAAAAACTTTTAGGTTTGCTTGATTTGTATAATTGGCAATGCTTTCTGTGACATATAATATACATTAGTCACTTCAACAAACGATTACAATTATGGCGTCGGGAAGAGCCAATAGCGTATAACCTTTCCACAAGTAAACGAAGACAGGTGATTTAATTTTAGTATAAGACAAATTTGTAATTAAATATGACAGATTCACATTACATGTCAAAAATCTTTTTTGGTCACGGTTTTCCTTTATATTTTAGCTATAGCTCAAAAGAGTCAGAAAACTGTTTAGTCAACTACCCGCGTATGTTTTCCTTTACTACTTACCTTGAACTACTTTTTCTATCCAGTCCAAGAGCTATCAAATATGAGATTTGCCCCCAAACCTTTCATTTATATATAAATGTTTGCACCAAATATGTTATCAGCCAATCATGCTTATATTTTAGTCATCGGTAGTCGAAACATGTTCGACATCAATCTGAAAAAAATACATTGTTTAAAAGTAAAGGTATTTCCAACAATGATTGACACAATGCGGCATGACAAAACTGGAAAATAACGCTAAATGTCGGAAAAAATCTGTTGTGTATTATATATATTATTACAAATTATATTAAACAATCCATCATTCATCGTTTCACGTTACTCCTGAATTTACAAATATAAAACTCCACCCCCTTTTGAAGTATTTAAAATCATCTCTTTCATCATTTTATTTACTGCAATAGGTGTTACACATTAAGATAAACGGTTAAACTGGACACAAAATTACGTATACACAACGTTTTTTTCTACTTGTTGACAAAAAAGTATGATGATGTCAAGTGATTTTTTAAATTTGAACTGTTTTATTGTCGACTAAAATCCATGAAATTAAACTTTTTCTTCAAACAGTAAATAAATAAATAAATAAATGTGATTTTGACAATTTTTAGTCCGACAAAACCCAATATTTCCGTACAATGTATTTCAAAGGCCAATTTTTCCTGATCATGTAGAAAATGTATCAATGCTTCTTAAATATGTGACCAAGAAACAAAAGATAACTAGAAATTAAATAAAAGTACCTGCTGTTATTAAATTAATTCATACTTTTAACATTTAAAATACCCACCTGCTAGACCTCGTTCAAATTTAATAAAATTTCGGTAAAATTATAAATTAATTCTGAAATGGTTGTGAAAGTGAGAGAAACAATGAACTGGATTTCTAAATTATTAATGTTCTGATAATGGTTGTAAATCTAAAATATTGACAAATAACTGATTTTATTTATTTTATTTTGACACAAAATCATAGGAGAAAAGAAAGAATACATGATTAAAAATTAAATGACCGTGGTAACATTTTATTTAAAATGTTATTTTTCAAAACTATATAATACTGTCATTTACCCGTTGTCAGTTATCCATCTATTCATACTCGCGTAACTATTTTTTTATACATAATTATCTGTTACAAATCATTTTACTTAGTCTTAATTCAAGACAACATCCAACGATTGAGGTAGTATTTTTCCAGGTGTCAAGAAATCACTCTTCCCAAACAGCTGTCAATCAATTTTGTTAATTGTAAGAACACTTTCTAATGTAATGTCTAATAAACAATTTTTTTTATCAAAGTGAACTACAAATTGCTTAATTATTGGTAGGTGACATTCGAATGTAAATTCCACTTCATCAAATAAATTTATTGTGGAATATATATCTATAATTCAGCTAGTCCAATATATTAGTAAAGTGACGTCATTGCACGGGGTCCCCAAAACCGGACTTTTTGATTTGGATTTAACGAAGATGCATTAGAAATTCACCAATTCTCTCTTCTTTCGGCTTAATTTTTTATTTTAGTATGGTGAATAACATATGTAAAAACATCGTTACAGATACTCTTTAAAATTAAGATGATTTTGATGAACAATGATTATCTAACAACATTACAGTATACATATGTATTTGTTTATTTATTCATTGATTTATTTTTGATTTATTTATCACGGCAAGGCATGCAGACATTTTAATTCGTACATGGACATACATACTTTTTAAAAGACCAAACAATAAGAATCGTAGAATTAAATAAGAAAACACTACAAGACAGAACTAGTAATATTTCACGATTAGTGTTGAAGATATTAACTATAAGGTATCCAACCACATAACTCTTGTTGGTTTATTTATCACGGCAAGGAATGCAGACATTTTAATTCGTACATGGACATACATACTTTTTAAAAGACCAAACAATAAGAATCGTAGAATTAAATAAGAAAACACTACAAGACAGAACTAGTAATATTTCACGATTAGTGTTGAAGATATTAACTATAAGGTATCCAACCACATAACTCTGTTGGTTTATTTATCACGGCAAGGAATGCAGACATTTTAATTCGTACATGGACATACATACTTTTTTAAAGACCAAACAATAAGAATCGTAGAATTAAATAAGAAAACACTACAAGACAGAACTAGTAATATTTCACGATTAGTGTTGAAGATATTAACTATAAGGTATCCAACCACATAACTCTTGTTGGTTTATTTATCACGGCAAGGAATGCAGACATTTTAATTCGTACATGGACATACATACTTTTTAAAAGACCAAACAATAAGAATCGTAGAATTAAATAAGAAAACACTACAAGATAGAACTAGTAATATTTCACGATTAGTGTTGAAGATATTAACTATAAGGTATCCAACCACATAACTCTTGTTGGTTTATTTATCACGGCAAGGAATGCAGACATTTTAATTCGTACATGGACATACATACTTTTTAAAAGACCAAACAATAAGAATCGTAGAATGAAATAAGAAAACACTACAAGACAGAACTAGTAATATTTCACGATTAGTGTTGAAGATATTAACTATAAGGTATCCAACCACATAACTCTTGTTGGTTTATTTATCACGGCAAGGAATGCAGACGGTTTAATTCGTACATGGACATACATACTTTTTAAAAGACCAAACAAAAAAAATCGTAGAATGAAATAAGAAAACACTACAAGACAGAACTAGTAATATTTTCACGATTGGCGTTGAAGATATTAACTATAAGGTATCCAACCACATAACTCTTGTTGGTTTTCGGAGCATCCGGTCTCACTTCCCTGTTAACCTAAGTTGTGTGTTTCAAAGAAATGTATTTCTATTGTACATACACAATTTTCAAATATATCAGTAGAGCTTGCTTCTACTTCGTGAACTTTATACAACGAAGCAAGGGACTTACAAATAAATTGTATACACAAAGAGGTTGTAGGCCAAAATTTATCAAGGCCCTCAAAATCTATTTTAGCCGTCATTACAATATTGAAATATAAATATGGTGTCTCTGTATGTAGAATTACCCTGGATATATTAGTCCTCCTATAGTTCCATTTTTCCTTCTTTACTTACTTTTGTTTTCACAGATAGCAGGTAGGTAAACATGAGCTGATTACCCTTCGGGGCATCCGATGTCACCTTCCCTGGTTAAAGTTCACCTGTTTATCATAATGTATCAGTTTTCAGAGTTTTTAGTTTTTCTATTGGTTTGTGCTTTTAATATGGATTGTCATGTTTGTTTTTGATTGATTTAATATATACCTAGTCGTTAAAGTAATGTTTGGTAACTTTTCTATATTAAATAGTAAAATTTAACATGCCTTTAATTAAAATGAACGGGACCAAGAGGTTTTAATAATGATTCGTTTAGCAAAGTGTCCCTGGTTAAAATAAAAAACAAACATACTCATCCATGTCCGGATCACAATCCAGAAGCTAAGTAAAGACTTTGGAAGTGACAAGTTAGGTTAGACACGTGAACTTCCACCAGGGAATGGAGAATATAACTTACTGCCAATTAAATGGAATGTTGTTTAAAATCTGAGCCATGTCTATTTGTAACAAACGATTAAGTTCCGTGTGCTCCGGAAATGTAAGCACCTCCTGTTTAGCTAGCTACACCCGCCACGTGTGTAATCAAAATTGTGTGAAATGAACATGGCACTATCTGACGTCAAATATGTCCAAGACAACCCTGGAAACCATCAAACTTATCAACAATACTGTGATGACGGCCATAAAACTTTTTGAGGGCCTTGATAAGCCTAGGCTTGCAATATTCCTAATTTATTTGCAAGCAGTCTGTTTCGTTGTACAAAGTCCCTGTGGTGGGAACAAGCTCTACCATAGCGTAGTAATTGGGAAACAAATACACCATAAGGAGGAGGAACAAGTATATTACTGCAATGAAAAAAAATTGACAATAGAAAAATTGAAGTCATCACGTTTGTCTTAAAGTTTCAAATGTAGCCTTTCGTTGGCGTCATAATTTAGGTATAAGTCTAAATATGAAACAGAACTTGAGGAATCAGTCGTGTCTTTCATTTCAAGCTCACTAGGACAGATGACATTAACATAGTCTCCAAATTTAGGATTGTTAAGAGACGACGTCATCTATATATCTGTATGCTGAGTTGAATAATTTAGCGACAGTCTTCTCTCCAGATTTAACAAGTTTGTGCATAAATTCTACCAAACACAACAAATATATGTTATTTGAAACTTTATGACAAACGTGATGACTTCAATTTTTCTATTGTCAACTTTCCTTTTTTTATGCAGTAATATACCTGCTTCTCCTGCTTATGGTGTATTTGTTTCCCAAATAATACGCTATGGTAGAGCTTGTTCCCACTACGGAGACTTTGTACAACGAAGTAGGCTGCTTGCAAATAAATTGTTGACTCAGGAATATTGCAAGCCTAGGCTTATCAAGGCCCTCAAAATGTTTTATGGCCGTCATCACAGTATTGTTGATAAGTTTGATGTCTCTGTGTCCATGATTGCCTTGGATATATTTGACATCTCATAGTTCCATGTTCCTTTCACACAATTTTGATTACACACGTGGCGGGTGTAGCTAGCTTAACAGGAGGTGCTTATCCTTCCGGAGCACCCGGCCTCACTTCCCTGGTGGAAGTTCACGTGTCTAGCCTAACTTGTCAGTTCCAAAGTTTTTACTTTGCTTCTAGATTGTGATTCGGAAATGGATAAGTATGTTTGTTTTTGATTATCAGTCAAAAACTTGATAAGGGCAATCAAGGAAAATAATCATTTCAGACTTTGACACATTTGTGATAAAAACAACGAAAATATTTATATCATTTTAAATTATTGTTTAGTGATAGATTAAAATGCAAACCCTCTTTTAACTTTTTAGATTATTTGTCAAGTTTAAAATGCTCAATAAAACATGCAAATTTCCGCTCTAAATTATTGTATGCGTTTATTTGCAAGAGTATAATTTTGTTAAACTTTCTTGTAGTTATGTTGAAGATGATGTAATGGAAATATGAAAAACTGAAACGTTATAGCAGTAAAAAATAAATATGCTTCTTCAATACATAATAAGAAAATTTTTAGTTCTATATATGCCATTTGGTGTTATATATAATACATATTTTTAGTCCTTTAAGTAATAACATCACATTCATAAATGTATAACATGAAGATTGTTTGGTATTTTTTGCGAAATATTTCTTTTTACAGCAATAATTTTGGAATTGCCTTTCCTACCTTGCATGTAAACTTGTTTTATAGAATTAAAAAATTGAATGTATTTATTTCTGCTGCGTTAAATATAAACTAAAACCGTCTCTTCAGACTCAAATACCCCCCCCCCGCCTCAAATACCCCCGATTTTATTGTTTTTCTGCGACCTTTATCTTTATGATATGACCTTAGTTCAAAGTCATGGCACACTTTTGGACCATGTCCAAAGCATTGATGAGGTATGACCCGGACACGATTTTACACGGACAGACAGACAGCCACACAGACAGACATCCTATATACCGTTCTCAAACTAGTTTGCGGGGTTATAAATATGGAACACATATTCAGACAAAAACACGTAAAAACATTAAGTTGCCTTTGTATCATGTAAAATGTACTATTCACCCACCAACATACCGGCCCATGTACAAATCACAATCAAAAGCAAACAAAAAGGCAACTTAGTAAAACACGTGAACCTCAGTAAGAAAAGCACCTCCAGTCTAGCTACAACAGCCATGTGTGAAATAAAAATGATAGCGAAATGAAGCTATGACACGCCAAATATATTCGGCGTAATTTTGAATAAATCCACATCATCGTAAAACATTTCCGTAGTGAAAATAAGCTATAATATAGCGTGTTGACTGTGACAAAATACACCAGAAGTAGGGGAAAATATACTCCTACATAGAAAAGGAGAGTTGACAAAGAAAATTGAAGTTATCAGGTTTTTCACATAGCATAAATAGTGTGTAATATGACATTTCGTGTGCATTTTAATAGAGGTACAAATCCAAATATAAACAGATTCTGTTCTATGTTTTATTTCAACCTCCCTAGGATAGATCCACAAAGTCTCCGAATTAGAGATAGAACGATATCTATATATTTGTGTGTGAAGTTGAATAATCTGGCGACTATTTTCTCTATATATATTTTTGAGGTTATGCATAATGTCTGTTTCATACGAATTAAGAAACAACTATGGAAGCAATGATGCACGGTTTGTGTTGAAAAAATATATGGTGAAATATGTTTCTGTCAATTTACCTTTATTACGTAGAGAAAACATGCAGTTCACTTGTTAAACAGGCAAATCAAGACTGCATCCATTTTCTTTACTTTTTTATTAATGAAATACAAATAAAATATATATAGCTAAATCAAAAACAAATAAACAAATCCATGTCCATACCACAATCCCAACGCAAAATAAAAAACTTTGAGACTGGCAATTTAAGCGAGACCGTATGCTATGTAAGGGTAAGCACCTCCTGTTTACCAAGATACACCCATTATGTGTGTATGCAAAAGGATAACTAATATTTGTATATTGTAACTACGACTGTACTGTTTTGATCAGTTGGTTAATTGAACTAAGATGAGTATCATATATACATCACACTCAATGAAAAAAAGTTTCCAAAGAAACATGAAAATCAATTGTTGAAAGCATACCTCACAGCTTAACTTTTAATTGCAAAAGTCACCATACAATTGAATAATCATGTCGAAAAAGCACATTCTCAATTTTATATATAACTTTTTTTTCAATTCAGGTTACCCGAATGTCACATGTCATTTTGAACATCTGTCTTCATTGCGCGTAATGTGCATTAAACTTGTCTCTATCTATCATGAAAGAACAGACGAACAGACAGTTTTGCTGGGTGCTGGGATTAAACGCCTTACAGATCATAATCCCCATAAACGTTTTGGTTCGATTCCTGCTCGGGGCAGATCCTAGTTCTAGAAAATTCATAAGCTTGTTGTCGATTGCCAGCGATTGGTTATTGTGTCTAGGAATTTCTACTGCCACCATTAACTGAATTAACTTAATTGTTTGTTAAAAATTACATGGCTCAGACTTTAAATAGCATTCCATTCATTAAGCAAACAGTTTATTTTCTCCATTCCCTGGTGGAAGTTCACTTGTCTAACCTGACTTGTCAGTTCCAAAGTTTTTTACTTTGCTTCTGGATTGTGATTCGGACATCGATAAGTGTGATTGTTTTTGATTAAAAAATACAAATATACACTATTAATTAGTGTGTACAGCGCACAAAGTTGTATTGACAACTATATTAAGTAATTTTATTTCTATTATTTATTCATTTTTGTTTTAATTATGAATCCCTCTACTTCTACAAAGAGTCTACCTTTAACAACACATTTCATCAACAAGTAACACCAGCTCGTTGTTTTAATATCTTACACCAAACATCTCAGTTAAAGCATGGTCCATCTGAAACAGAAAAAAACATGTTTATTAATGATTTTGTCTGAAAAAAATCAACATTTGTTGTAGAATTACTAAATCAGAGTGAAAGTTCTTTTATTGATAATGTTATTGTATTGGGTTCACTATAACACACTAAAGTTGTTATGAAACATCATTGAAGATAGCAATCCCGTATTGTCACAAGTAATTTATTTGTCCTATAATAAGCTTTAAAGTGATCCAAAATTTTAAACAATCGTAACCAAAAAACAAACATACTTATCCATGTCCTAATCACAATAAATTGCCGTCCATCCATATTACATTTTTAAACAAATATTAGTCCACAATTCTCTCGGGATGGTACAAGGAACACTAGTCAACAAGTACAATATTTTGTTTCAGAGAAAAGAGACACGGCCTTAGGCCATAGTGATCCGAGGGTATTTATTCAACCTACCAAGTTAAACGAAAGTACAATAACATATATTTTAGTCTTCACTTTTACGGTTATCTCAAAAACAAACAAGCAATCTGTGTTCAAATAATAACCATTAAGCAAAGTTAAAGTATTGGTAAAAACTGGCTTATTAAGTTTACCACGTTAACTTCCAATAAGGAAGCGAGGCCGGATAGATAAGAATCTCCTTTAATTATAACGAGAGAGAGAGAGAGAGAGAGAGAGAGAGAGAGAGAGAGAGAGATTACTAACCTGCTATTGCTTGGAAGTTGCATTGGTCCATAAAATTCATGTTTGTCATTACCTGTGCACCCAGTCGGAATTCTTTCGGTGTAATCAGACCATTACCTAAAATAAAAAATAATATATTTTTGTGTGAACAAAGACAGCATTTAGATAATGAAGAAATCAAAATAAACAATATATTCAAGTAAATAATGTATTCATTATGACAAGAATAATATAATAAAATTTTAAAATGAAACATATTTTAATTGAGTATGTATGCACTTCCTTTAGGTGGTAGAGTACAGTATATTCTTTAATAAATAAATATGTCAAAATGAATGCATACTACATGTATTTACTATTGTGATAATTTATAACAAAATAAAAAGTGATATTGTAATTTTAGTAAATTCAATAGAGTTTAAAAAATCATACCATTAGTATTGTCAAATATACTAAACAGCTCGGGTTTGTCAAACTGGTTAAGATAGGACGTAGCCTTTACGAACTCGTCATATGGAATAACTCCGTCATGGTTTAAGTCGTGAATGTTGAAATCACACCTAACTTTCTCTGTAATTTCCTAAAATAAATAACAACAAGATGTGTGTCCCTGCCATTCTGTTACACAATAATATAATATTGTCTTTGATACTATTCTTTAAACTCTTTAACTGATCATTTAAATGATTTTATACAAAGTATAGACATTTAATTTTGACTAAAATAAGAAACACTAACCCAATTTCAATAGTAAATGTCAAAAAGAAACATTCTAATCCATGTCCGAATCACAATCCAGAAGCAAAGTAAAAACTTTGGAACTGACAAGTCAGGCTAGACACGCGAACGTCCACCATGTAAGTGAGGCCAGGTGCTCCGGAAAGGTAAGCACCTCCCGTTTAGCTAGCTACACCCGCCACGTGTGTAATCAAAATTGTGTGAAAGAAACGTGTAACTATGGGACGTCAAATGCCAACATCATATGAGCAACCATACACCATAATTAAATCTGATTTTTAAAACTGTCATGAAGTTTCTTAAGATTGGTCTTACTTATCTCTCTTAGATATTATAGTAAATGCTCCTTGTATGATTGTAATAGATACAGTTAATAGAAACATTTTCACTCACCCTACGACCACGGCGACAAGCCCCATTAATGACATTTCTTGCAGTATTACCGTTTCCAGTAATTTGAATATTTTGTCTGTGACCGCCGCTAGTACCACCGATTCTCCTTCCATTGTTCCTTCTTCCATTATTCCTCCTTCCATTATTTCTTCTTCCATTATTTCTCCTTCCATTATTCCTCCTTCCATTATTTCTCCTGCCATTGTTCCTTCGTCCATTATTTCTCCTTCCATTGTTTCTTCTTCCATTATTTCTCCTTCCATTGTTCCTCCTTCCATTGTTACCTTCAGATTGGGCATCAACAAAAACTTGCAACAGCATAAAAATACTCGCCACAATTATAATGAATTGATCCATCTATTTAAATTTGAAAGTATAAAATTTACATAATTTTTTATTATCAATTTTTCTTTTATATACTTTTCCTGCTTATACTGTATTTGTTTTACTATTAATTATTATTATGATAAAGCATGTTCCCAATAATGAAACATTTTACAACATAGCAAGATGCCTAGGGATTTTGCAAGCCTAGAATTATCAGGGCCCTAAAAGTTTGGACATCACAAATTATACTGATAAATATGTTGCCTCTGTGTCCTAGATAGCCTTAGGTAAATTTGACATCCCGTTCAATGTATTACACAACTGGCTACTGAAAGAGGAGGCGCTTAGCCTTCCGGAGCACCTGTTTTCACTTCTCTGGTTGTTCACGGTTTTAAACTAATTTGTCAGTTTCAAAGTTTCTTCTTTGCTTTTGATTTTGATTTGGACAAGGACTAGCATCTTTGATTTTTGGTGAGTATAAATATAATTATATGCGTGAATATATATATACTACATAACTGAAGATATATTAATTAATTGCTAAATGAATAGATGGTTGAAAGAAAAATAGCGAAAATGCTCAAATTGTTATCAGCAATTGTTCAATGTAAACATTTATTAAATGATTGTTTGCACAATACTTAACCAGAATATATAATTTTTACAATTTTTGACAAAAACTGATTTTGCATTATTAAGTCCGATAAATACTGATAAGGAATTGTATTTCGAAGAGACTGTCTAGTGCTGTAAAAATTAACACTGGTATAATGTGTAATTCTTCCATTAAATGAAATATTTTGACGATTTATACTTTCTTTAGTTTTATAGTAAATTCATATTTAATTCATTTTAAATAATATAATCAGCAAATACATATCAATATATTTAGAATATTGAAAAATATCGTTTATTTATGTGTCTAAACATAATTATAACTAATTATAACGTTTTAACTTTACAGCACTGGACGACCGTTTTGGAATTAAATACGCATCAGTAAATCTTAAATAAAAATTAGAAATCCGGATATGTTTAAGATATTAAATTAAGAAAAATGAAAGAAACAAAATGCATTTCGTCAAATCCGTCCACAAATATAATATAAAATATGTTAATTTTTACAAATTTCACGTACTTAAGTTTAAAAGTTCCGTTGATTATATCTAAGTATGCGAGCTATATTGAAGCACGTTGTTGTTTTGAATTGGTCTGTTGTATCTGATGTGCAATTGCCACTTATCCATTTATTCACATGCATTTAACAATGACTAAATGCGGGTGTTATTATTAAACAAACACCTCTGTATGGGCCTATAAACTCGGTTTAAAGAAGATATTTAATATAATGGCTGATACGCAAACTTCAGATTTTAAAATCTTCATATACCTTCGCACTTGGAATATCGAAGTTTTTGTCCAAGTAATGCCTTAAGATTTCATAATGAAACTATTGCGTTACTCTGATAACTAAAGTGCAATAAACAGACCCAAACAGACACAAATACGCCTGTCCATGTTTCAATCACAATCCAAAAATCAAAATGAAAGCTTTGAAACTGGGTAATTTAGTGAAACAATCAATAGTGTATTGAATATTAACATTATTTCTCTAAAATAAATAAAATTGAATATTAATATTATTTCTCTAAAATAAATAAAATTGAATATTAACATTATTTCTCTAAAATAAATAAAATTGAATATTTAAAATAATAGGACATCAAACATAAGGTTTATCAATGTCCGAAAAATGATGATTTAATTTGAGAAAATGACAAATGTCTATGCAATATGACATTACACGACAAATATCTTTTTGGTGGCTATTTGTTTTATTTTAGCTATAGATTAAAAGAGTTAGAAATAACTGTCCATTTAGCTACACACGTCTGTTTTCCTTGCTACTTACCTTGAACACCTTTTTCCTATCCAGTCCAAGAGCTATCAAATATTAGATTTGCCATCAAACCGTTTATTTTTACATAAATATCTGCATCAAATTTGGTATCAGCCAATCATGTTTATATTTTAGCCATCGTTAGTCCAAACACGTTCGACATCAGTCTTAATAAATGTTAAGTTTTAAGTTATGCGTATGTATAACAATGATTGACACAATTCAGCATGACAAAACTGGAAAATGATTCAAAATGTTGAAAAAAACTGAAAACAATTAGAATTAAATAACCCATCATACACCATTATATAATATATTTTGTAGCTTGTTCTAAGATCAATCTTAAGGCATTTACTAAAATATTTTTATATATTTAATCGGATCATGAAAATTTAATAACAATTTCACTCAATTTTAATAACAGACGTGGCGAATGTAGCTAGCTAAAAAGGAGGTGATATCTTTCCGGAGTACCCGGCCTCACTTCTCTGTTGGGAGTATGTTCAACCTAATTTGTCAGTTTCTTAATTTTGACTTTGCTTCTGAATTCTAATCGGACATGGATAAGTATGTTTGTTTTTAGATTGCATTATCAATACGCAAAATCGATATGATTATGAATATATGTCCCTTTACATGGATATTTCAAAGTAATTAAGGATGCAAACAGTGACTTTTTGCCTACCTGTCTGATCATAAGTCTAGCAATTCCTTTTTCGGTTTTAATTATGGTAGATATTACATATATAGATAAAATTATGGAATTGAATTGAATATTGTTTTATTATCTGTTTTGTAACAAACATTTACATTGGGTAATAGGAGATCACGTGGTGCAAACGGCTGGTGTGTATTGATCGAGCGGGCAATACACAGAGTTACGTCCCTTTAATAAAAATAACCTCACAAATGAGGTTTGACCTGTCAGAGGAAGATATGAAAGAATTACTCAAAAAATGCTGAATATACAAAGAAAATCACAAAGGATGCTATGTGTATATTTCACGAGTATTGTCAGGGACGCTACAGCTATAAAGTCGCTTTAATTTATTGTTGACATCTTGTCTGCTCTGATAATGGACAAATATTAGAGTCCTTCTAAGGAAGCAAGATATCAAAAGGAGATAAATTTTCAGTTCAAACAATGATGCCTATCAGGAGTGGCATCCAGATGTAGAATTTCTTAAATATTATTTGTTTTTATACCCCCGCTTAAAAGTGGGGGTATATAGTGATAGGGGTGTCCGTCCATGTGTCCGTCCGTCCTTCCGTTACACCTTAGGGTACCTATCTCTTATCCGCAACTCCTCCTAAACACTTCAATGGATTTTCATGAAACTTTCACACAATCTTTGTGATATAATGTAGATGTGCACCTCCTATTTAAACATTTGATCCGATGAATTTTTTTTATGTGGGGGAGCGGGGGGTATTTTTGTGAGTTGGTGGCTCACAGTTTTTCTAGTTTAAATTGCAATGATAGGTTTTCATTTGTTTTTTGTATTTTCTCATAAAAAGTTTCGGATGATGAGTGAATAAGGTCTAAGTAGCTGAGTCGATAGAGCTCTTGCCTATATTTTGAGAGATTTGGGGTTCGATCCGCGGTCCAACCTTGCATCTATTTTCCTATTACTGTATAAACTGCATTTCCTTGTATATAATTATAAGAGCACGAAATTATTCCAAAATTATTTCCAAAATGCAAATTACAAAACAATTCTTCTGAATTTGAGTTTAATTGATTTTTATAAATAAAAACAAATGGATTGGTTACAAATTAAAATCAGTCTTAAAATTCGAAACAGTCTGGCATTTGATGTTCGACACTAATTTATCCATTAGTCCATATATTATTAACTTAATTATTTATTTTATTATTTTATATTATACATTATTTTTTAAGAAAGCTATGGTTTATTTTTAGTATGTGCTGCATGTGTACGTGTACTGAACAAATCATCTATTTTGAATTGTCAGGTAATATTATGAACCAACAATAAAGATAAACTTTAACATTAAGCTTTGACACACTCTCCGATGTGTTTTAGTAACAGCAAACATTAGTACTGCTTTGCCAGTTGTGCCTCAAGCAAATTCTTTAAAGATACCTACATCCAGTCCATGTATCCAGGGACATGAGAATTCACATTTAGCTTTTGCAGATTTGCAATGTCTAGAGGTTGATAAAATTCTAATAATTATCCTTGATAATTCCAGATGTCTTAGTATTACATTTATTTGATTTTATATTATTAATGTTATCAATGTTATAATTATGTTATTGTTATTAATATTTGATGTTGTAACATTGTTAATGAAGTTTCTTATATAGTTTTTTAATACATGTTGTCCCCTCTCAAAGAGTTATTGTTACTAGGTACATGTGAAATCGTGAATATGTTTATGCTTTATTGTGTCGTACCTGTATAAAAGCACCAGGTCTTGATCACACTGGGTTAAGTTCAATAAAATGAAAGCTATAGTTACTTATGTACAGGGCACTCTCAAGGATTTTGGACTGACTGAGGGCCAGGATATGGACCGTCAATTTGATATGGCCTGAGCAGTAGGTGGTAATTCAAATATTGTTCACATGTTGAAATGAGAACAACACGACCCTTTTTCTATAGGAATTTTATAATTAAAATGATTTTATGAACAATGTGTATCTGACATTATTATAGTATTATTTATTTGTTTGTTTATTTATTTATTTATTTATTTATTTATTATTTATTTTTTATTATTTTGGCAAGGCATGAATAAACGGTCTCAAAAACTTGACAATGAACAAAGCATTTGGAAAAGTGACATGGAATAAGAAAACACTGTTTTACAAGACAGAACTGGTAATAATTTTACGACTATGGCTGAATATAATTACTTTGCGGAATGCAACCATATGGGTTCCCTTGTTGGTTACCGAACATCCTACTTATTGGTAAAGATTATTTTCACATACGTCTTTAGTTACCTCTAATATTGCCGGAAAATTTCACATTACATTCCTATTTCACATACAAAATGAAACGCGATTTACAAATGTATCAGTAGAGCTTGTTTCCACTACGGAAACTTTATACAATCAAGCAATCTTATGAAAAATATTGTTGACGCAAGGATATTGCAGGCCTAGGCTTATTATCGTTATCACAAAAATCGGCGATAAGTATGGTGTCTTAGTATCCAAAATTACCATGGATACATTTGTTGTTTTAAAGTTCCATGTTCTTTCATTCTCAATTTTGATTTCACACGTAGCTGGTGCAGGTAGATAAACATGACGTGCTTACTCTTCCAGGGAATTCAGCCTCACTTCCCTGGTCGAAGTGTGCTATCTTTAATTGCCCATTTTAAAGGTATTTGGTACGACGTTGTGCCTTTGGCTTGGATTTATTTATTCTTTTTTTTTATTAAGTTGATTTGCCCGGTTAAAAGTTTTAACTTTGCATTGGAATTGAGATAAGGCCATGTTTGGTTCTTTAGTATGTTTCTTATTGACTAACTACAGATGTGTATGAATATAAACACAAAGAAAGGAACATGGAACTCAGAGATATATACGGGATAATTTTGGATACAGAGGCATTATACTTAACAAAACTGTGATAACGGGCATAAAAATGTTTGATGGACCTCTTAAACCTAGGCATGCAACATCCGTGTGTCAACATTTTATTTACTATTTGAAAGCAGTTTGTATCGTTGTATAACGTTCTCATAGTTTTCTTTCATAGCGTATTAACAGTGACAAAATACCCAATAAGCAGGAGACAAAGATATTTTCTACATAGAAAAGGATTGTTGACAACGAAAAATTGAAGTTATTGTATTTGTCATTTAGCATGAAGCCAGTGTGTCACGTGACTTTTCGTGGGTATTATAATTGAGATACAGTCCCAATATAAACCGATTATTTTCTCAACCTCCAGCTCCCTACGATAGATTCACATAATCTCTACATTTATTATTACAAGGAGATAGAGCGATATCTATATACCTGTGTTTGGGGATGTATGATTTGGCGACTATCTTCTCTCCACGTAATAACAAGGTTCTGTATAATGTGTTGTTTATACGAGTAAAGACAGAACACAGCAAGTAATGGTGACCAATTCGTAAAGTATATTGTCTTTCTTTCACTCTACCTTTCGTAGGTACACATGTGATGTGGTACACTAGATAATCATTTAAATAGGCAATATGATTTTTTCAAATCAACACTGCACACTTTTTTAATCAAATAATGGGTTTAAAAACATACCAATTCATGCCCGTATTCCCTTAGCAAACTAAAACAATTTGAAACTGACAATTTAGGTTAAACACGTCAGATTTCACCAACGACGTAAGACAGAGTGCCCTAAGAGGATTTGCACTTCCTGCTTAGCTTGCACACTCACCACGTGTGTAATCAAACTTATAATGACATTTGCATATTGAAATAAAAAAATCACTTGTGCCAATCAGTTGGATAACTGAACTAGGATGAGTGCAAATTTTGGTCACACTGAAGTTTTTTACTTTTATCGTTACCGATGAGGTCGGTTTGGAGTAAAAGATACAGAGGAAACCACAGCTCTTTGGCAAGGTAAAATAACAAAGATTTTAATACTAGGATCTAATATTAAAATCGTAGCGGTGTGTTTTAAGACCAGGATCTGTTACCTTTTTCACCCCTATACACCCAGAATAAAGTCAGAGATTGGTGTTCCAATAGGATTTATGCAAAGGCTGCGAAACTGAAAATAACGGATTTATTTTAATCAATCTTATAAGTATATTCAAAGAAAATGAAAATACTATTATTAACTAGTGAAACCATAAATCATAGCGTAACTTTTAGCTTCAAAAGCCGCCTTAAAACTTTCAAATTCAGATTAACCCGAATGTAACGTGGCAATTTGTAAAACTCATTACACCATACGTATTTAATTTTTTTTTTATCCGCCATGATAGAACAGACAGTGTTATTTCTGGGATTAAACGCCATACCACTCCTGTGACCATATAGGTTCGATTCTACTCAAGTCAGATCCTAGTGTATTCTTAAGATTAGCGATTATTGTTGATAGTGTCTAGGACCTTCTACTTCTATCACCTCAGAAATAACCACGTGATCAGAAATAAACATGGCTGGGGTTTAAAACATAATTCCATTCAATCGGCAATCAGTTACCAATTTTCTACTCTACTTAATATACACATGCGACATTAATGAGTTTGGGAATGTAAATAATACATGTAATTAAATTCAAAACAAAAGTATTTTTTATATTTCTTTTATTTATTTAATCTGTTGTTTTTAATTTTGATTCTCTATCTTTAAAGAATCAATATTTAACAATTTTATTAACAAGTAACACTAGCTCCTGGTTTTAATATCTTACACTAAACATGTCAGTCGAAGCATGGTCCATCTGAAACAGAAAAAAATAGAAAACTTATGTTGATGTTTTGTCTCTATAAACACAACATTTTTGCCGATGGAATTTCTATTTATCAGTGATAAATGCTCTAAAAATGTCAGTGTGGTGGGTTCATAATCACACAATAAAGTGTTTCAGGAATCGGCCGTTAAATAGTCTAATCATTCACTATAACCATCCCAACGTGTCACAAGCACTTGGTTGTCTTTACCCCAATTTTAAAAATCTAAGCATTTTAAATAATTAAACCTAAACTATTTGGTGAAATTGCCGCCAATTCAAATTATAATTTTTTACTAAATAAATGCAAATGCCTCGGGATATTGCAAATTTACGAATACTCGTCAACAATTACAATAATTTCATTGAGAGACCGAAAGTGAAAAAATAGATATAATCCTATGTAATCATAGGATATTTATGTAACCTACCAACTGCAACTGCAGCGCATTGCCGTAGATATGACTACTTAAATCGTAACTTTTATGTCAAAACATACCAATATATGTCCAAATCACAATTTTAAAGTAAAAAATTGAAAACTGGCAATTTAGATTAAACAGATGGAACTCCGGGGAAATGAAGCCGGGTACTTTAGAAGGATAAGCACCTTCTGGGCAGAGAGAGAGAGAGAGAGAGAGGGAGAGAGAGAGAGAGAGATGCTAACCTGCTATCGCTTGGAAGTTACATTGGTCCATCAAATTCATGTTTGTCAATATCTGTGCACCCACTCTAAATTCAGTTGGTGTAATCAGACCATTTCCTAAATTTAAGAAATTTTAATGACAGATAAGAAAGTAATACTGAAAAACGTGCAATCGCTAACAACATTCAATCACCTGTATATTTTGTAAAAAAAGGTATTACAAAATGACACAAATATTAATTTAGTATATAACTTTAAGATGTAGAAAGTGAACGCATGGTTTCAAACGTTTATAAAAATACCTGCAACATATTAATATGTAACTTCGTTTTCGTTAAATAATCATAAATGGGGCATTTTGTTATTATAAACCAACTGCCCATACGCAAAACGGATTTGATTCACTAATTTAAAAAAAAAGGAATGCCTCCTTGTAATATATACAAGCTTCCACATCAAGATGCTATGTAAAAATGTTAATATTTGTCATTATACATTGCAATGGTAGTTTGGGTGCGGTTTTTTTCTCTGAAAGGTCTTGTTTTGAGGGTCCAAGTAGGACTCTTCATCACTCTTTAACATCAGGACCCAGTGTTTTAAAGCTTAAATTTAATCAATCGATTAGTGGAACATAATTTCTTGTATACCATAATATTTTGTGAATATTCTGTAGAAAGAACAAACAGCAAATATACATATAATTTCAAACTGCATGATTTACCTTATCTCAAAAAAAGTTGAACGCTTTCAAACAAACAGGTGTTATTCCATTAATAATAAAAAATTAAAATCTATGATAAAAATCCATCATACCATCAGTATTATCAAATATACGAAACAGCTCGGGTTTGTCAAACTGGTTAAGATAGGACGTAGCCTTTACAAACTCGTCATATGGAATAACTCCGTCGTCGTTTAAGTCGTGAATGTTGAAATCACACCTAACTTTCTCTGTAATTTCCTAAAATAAAATGAAAGCAAGATATCTGTTTTAACATGAATATTCATTTATATATTCTTCTGTAAACACTTTACTGGCCATTTAAGTGATTGTAAACATAATATTGGGTCATTTAATTTTTGAAAGAAATAAGTCGCTAAAACGTATGTCATATGTTTTTTATGACGTATCTGTGTTTGTTTTAGGCTATCACACAAAGATTGGAATCTAACTCTAACGTTCAGGTCATTCTATACAATATTAAAAAAAGTATAAAATACCAAATTCAAAAACTTATAAACAGAAAATCAAAACTGAGCTGAATGTTTCGAACAAAAAGTTGTATTAATTATAATAAGTAAGTTTTATTCGATTTTCTTACTTAGTTGACATGGATTAGTATGTTTGTTTTTGATTAGTTATAACCAACCCAAAACAAATACTCAGCATTAAATGACGAGGTATTTCAAGATGGATTTATTAAAAACAAACAGTACTGCAATTTTGTAATTATTATCACTACTGTTCACATCATTCTGAATTCTGTGTTTATCAATGTCATAATTAAATAAACAAACGTATTTTATAACTTAATCTAACTCACAAAATTATTATCAATAGTTTCATATGACTTATCTAACCATTTATTCTGAACGAGTCGTAAACTTGTGTTTTGGGTACTATTTAATTTTAGGGGATTAAATTGGTTTAATCTACCATTAACTTACTACCTTTAAGAAATAACATTTTATTTGAGTGTATTTATTTGGTATTATGAATAAGAGTCAATATGCTATTCCTGACTCTTATTCATAATACCGAGTACATACACTCAAATAGAATGTTTTTTCTTATATTTACATCATGAAAGTGTTGATACCATATCCGAAATTTAAAATTATCGCTATTATAATCTATTTCATTCAAGCTTTCGACAAACATACGGGATTGATGAACAGCCTTGCTCCAAATAAGGATAGTTTCATCGAGACTAGACTTGAATGTTGACCAATCAAACAATGCATGACATAATAGAATGACATTCTGTGACGTAATCGGATAGTTAAACGTTACGTAGGTCATGACCCAACACTGTAAGTAAGAGCAATTGAATGGCAGTAAAAACAAATTGTTTCAACTAAAGAAGGTTGTGTCAATTTTAAATAAATGAAACTTAAACAAACTTAAAACATGGGTAAAAATTAGTTTAGTTTTTTTATGAAAATTAAATCGCATAACAGTGAATTTGATAAACATTATTTGTACGCTTGTTGTACAGTATAGTTGTGATATATAGAGGTAATAATGGCATTACGACTCACCCTACGACCACGGTTGCATCGTCCTGCACCATTAATGACGTTTGATGCAGTATTACCGTTTCCAGTAATTTGTATATTTTGGGTGTGACTGCCGCCAAAACCACCGCCTCCTCCTCCGGTATTTCTCCTTCCGTTATTTCTCCTTCCATTATTTCTCCTTCCGTTATTTCTATTTCCATTATTCCGTCTTCCGTTATTCCTCCTTCCATTATTTCGCCGTCCGTTATTTCTATTTCCATTATTCCTCCTTCCGTTATTCCTCCTTCCATTGTTTCTCCTTCCATTATTCCTCCTTCCATTTTGACTTTGGCCTTGGACATCAACAAAAACTTGCAACAGCATAAAAATACTCGCCGCAATTATAATGAATTGATCCATCTGTTAAAATTTGTAAGTTTAAAATTTATATAATTTTCCTATTGTCAATTTTTCTTACCTATGCTCCGCCTGCTTATGGTGTATTTATTTCACAGTTAATACACTATGATAGTTTGTTTCCAATATGGGAATTTCATACAACAAGTAAGCAGCTTAAAATAGATTATTGACTCAGGTATATTGCAAGCCTAGGCTTATCGGGGCCCTAAAGATTTATATGCCTCATCAAGTATTATTGATAAGTATGATGTATCTGTGTCCAGGAAATCCTTAATTGTTGTGCCTTTCCCTTAGAGCTGTTCGTATTTGGAGTGGTTTTCTGTCAGTCTTACAATTTAAGAAAGTGTCTTAGGCAACGCAACGCAAATTGTGTTCCTTAACCAATGTCGAAAATACTAAATTTAGTATCTGTGATTAGAATACAAGTGTTCAACTGAGGCAATATAAAGATAATTGTAAACACAAAGCATATACACAATATATATTATTTTACAACCCTTTGAAAAAATTAGTTTTAAAACTACAATTTTATTGATTAATTAATTGTTAACCCTTCCGGAGCGCCCGACTTCTCTTCCTATGTAGCATATATATGTAACTAGACAAAAATCATATGTTTTTCTTATTTGAACAAAATGTAAAGCAAAAACATTTTTACTACTCACCTTGAACACCTTTTTTCTATCCTGTCCAAGAGCTATCAAATACGATATTTGCCCAGGAATCTCTTTTATACTCAAATTGGGTCACCAAATATGGTACCAGCCAATCGTGTTTGCTTTTGAGCATCGGTATTCGTAACACGTTCGACATAAACTTAAATTGTTCAAATTTAAGTTATAAGTATGTGCAACTCTGATTGACACTGTAAAGCATGACAAAAATGAAAATTAACAGTTGTCAAAAAAACCCAATGAAAATAAAACCATCCATCAAACAACATTACATTTTATATGGTAGCTATTTATTTTTTATTGTAAGATTGAAATTTTAAGAAAATCGGATAATGACATTTAAATAACATTCATGTTCAGAACGTTGCTGGTAAGGGTTTTGTTCTGAAACGATCGTCTAGTGCTGCAGAGTTAATACTGGTTAGATAATAATTGCGTTATCAATGCAAAATCACAATATTTGAAACATTCATCTCTCTAGAAAGATAATTCGTCGTAATCGCAGATGGGAATTCTGACTCCTCGCATGTCAGTTCGTCAATCTGTCAATCCCTTTTCTTTTCTGTCGTTTTCGTTATACATGAAGATACCAGTTTGATATTAAGTATATACATATATATTGAATAAAAAGGAACATGCCAATTCATGTCCAAATCACAATTCCTGAATTAAAAAACATATCAATCCATGTTCAAATTACAATCGATTCATTAAAAAACAAGCCAATACATGTCAAAATTGAATATATCATATAACAGACCAAGTTCTGTTGTAGTAAGTCAACTACTAACAGCTATGGATTATCAATAAAATAACTGTAAATTCACATTGAAAATGTGAGAATTTATACCATAGCAACGGTTGTCAAGCACCGATTGAAGGGAAGATAAAAATACGCGAATGTAGCGTTCTTGATTCTAGGCTGTCAAAATAAAACAACACGAATTCATACACGGGACAACTTCGAATATTTTACACAGAGAAAAGTAAGCCTAGGCTTATCAAGGTCCTCAAAAGATTTTATCACCGTCATCACAGTATTGTTGATAAGTTTGATGTCTCTCTGTCCATAATTGCACTGTATATATTTGACGTCCCATAGTTCCATGTTCCTTACACACAATTTTGTTTTCACACGTGGCAAGTGCAGCTAGCTAAACAGGAATGGCTTACCCTTTCGGAGTATCAGGCCTTACTCCTTGGTGGAAGTTTATGTATCTAACCTGACTTGACAGTTCCAAAATTTTTACTTTGCCTCTGGTTTGTGATTCGGACATGGATTAGTATGTTTGTTTTTTATTATTACACGGTATGTGTATTTAAGATTCGTCAATTTGCTCTACGCCTATACTACTTGTATTTCATTTCACTTACAAAACCCCTTGCAAAACATTTAAACGACAGTAGTACTTCAAATTATATAGTATACACATACCTAAATATTCCAATTATTTAGAACCGTTCCTTCAACGATGTAGATCTACTTGATTTTCATGAAATTATTATGTTTTTTAAATTGTAGCCGAGATTGGTATGGTGGATTTTAATCTTGATTCAATGCAGAAGAATATTATAAATGGTATTAGTGATCGCATTCCCGCCGTTTTACTGTAAGCGCCGAAGACCATATTTTTGTGACGCCATAGATTAAATGACGTCAAATCAGACATGGCGAATGTATGCACAAAACGACGTCACCATGATATGGTTCTAGCTTAAAAAGGTTATCCATATCAATTACAAAACTTACACATTAAAAACATTAAAGAATAATGTCAGTCTATAATTATTTAAATGACTGATCAAAATAAACTTAAAAAACCCAAACCACAATATTGCAAGTATAAGCTCCATTTTGTTTCCTTGATTTTTGATTTGTGGAACAAAAAGGTCCAAAGGTATAGATAATGACCTATAAATTACAAGTATGATAAAATTAAAATTTTAAAAGCAATAACCAATGTAATTATTAATTGATAGAATGTTTAGATAACAACAATATGTTCGTTTGTCTAATTATTGCTTCTTGCAATTTATTAATTATTGCACGTAACTTTGTACAGAACTAGTATTGAAATAAAAGTATTGTACTTGATGTTTTTCAAAAATTCTGTAAACGTATTAATTTTCGCGGTGTACTTATTTTTACTTGTTTACCGGTCATTCGTTTTCCCGAAAATTATATAATGCTTTTGTTTTATAGTACATATTTCAAAAATTCAACTACGCGGATATGCTTTAATTTCATGTACCTCGAAAACAAATACACGCAAAATTAAATACAATTTACAGTACATTTGTAAATGTTACATACTTTGCCTTTTTATTTGTCATTGGTTGATATTTTTTTCTCAAAACTATTGGTTTTTTTATTTATGTAATTGTTTTAGTCTATGTTACATAACAGCATACACTTACATATAATTTATCAACACGTTATATCATTTATGTAATTCTTATTAATATTTCATATTATACGTCTGTTGCCTTTTAGTGAGATACCTAAAGTTATAGAGAATCAAAAGCAAGTCAAACTAGCAAATAAAGAGAAACAGGTGATTTTTTACAAGAGAAGGCTGGTTCTTGACATGATAGACAACAAAGAAGCAGTCGGTTCACATAAAAAATGATTTGTTGGATGCTTTGTTTTCTATATGAACATGGTTCGTGACGTAATTCTGTAGTAAAATTACCAATGTTAATTAAGATGTTACCCTTTTCGCAGTTTCAGTAATAAAAGATATTTGAACTGCTATGATCAATAACAAACATACTGATCTGTGTCCGAATCACAATCCAGAAGCAACTTAAAAACTGTGGAACTGACAAGTCAGGTTCGACACGTAAACTTTCACAAGGGAAGTGACGCCAGTTGCTCCAGAAAGGTAAGCACCTCCTGTTTAGCTAGCTACACCCGCCGCGTGCGTAATCAAAATTGTGTGAAAGGAACATGGACCTACTCTCAAAACAATCATGTTCACAAAATAATTTAAAAAAAATATATCAGCCAATGTATAAATCACAATCCCAAAGTAAAAAAAATTATTCTCCATCTTCCTGTTTATATCAAACCATGCATCTAAATATATAACATTTTGTAAACTTTGCATATTTTATATTTTCAAGAAAGCGGTTATTTGTTGATGTTTCCAAATTGTTCTGGCTTTTTTTATCTCATTTTTCTTTGGTTATTTTTTCTCTAAATTGTATTGTTTTTGCAATTTATGCTATTGTTTTTTCTGTATTATATAACAACAATACAATTACAGCTAGCTTATAGCAACTTTTTTCATTAATGCAATTTGTACAAATATTTCATTTTATATTATATATTGTTGTCTTTCAGTGAGAAAAACATGAAGAGATATAGAAGATTAAAAAACAATATAAACCATGTCCAAATCGCAATTCCAAAGCAAAATAAAATCCTTGAAATTGGCTAATTAACTACGAGAGATCGATACTGAGATGAAAACTGGAAAAAAGTTAACGTAGAAAAAGATTTATTGTATCATCTGTTTCCTATTAGAACGTGGTTCAAGGCGTGATTCTGTAGTTTAATGAACAACTTTCGTTTAGATTTTGCCCTTTCGCAATCGCAGTTAAAAAGATATTTGCACTGCTTTAACCGATTCTCTAAACAATAATTTTCGCAAAATAATAATAAAAAACATATAATATACCAACCTATATATATAAATCACAATCCAAAAGCAAAAACTAATATTCTCCATCTTTCCGTTTATATCAAACCATGCATTTTAATATATAACAATCTGTAAACTTTAATATTTGATATATTTTAATATTTTAAGTCTTTTTATTTCATTTGTCATTGGTTGTTTTTATTTTAAATTGTATTGTTATGCAATTTATGCTATAGATTTTCTATATTATATTACAACAATACAATTACAGGAAGCTTATAGCAACTTTTGTCATTAATGCAATTAGTACTCACATTTAATATTATATTATATATATTGCTGTCTTCCAGTGAAGGAAACATGAAGAGTTGAGATGAGTTATGATGTTTAACGTCCCAGTCAAGAATATTTCACTTATATCGAGACGTCGCCATTTAAAGGCGAGGGTGAAGAATTTTTTGCCTGTGCGTTGTGCCTATGGCATTAAATGGCATGGTTCTTTATCGTGCCACGGGACCTCGTTTATATTAAGTTCCCATTCGAAATAACCGTGACTTTTATTTAGTAATGCCGAGTGCTTGGCGAAAGAACAGTCACTACCCACTTTCAAGTCTTGGGTCAGACGCGGTCGGGGTTCAAACCCACGACCTCCCACTTACGAAGCGAGCACTCTACCAACTGAGCTACCGCAGTGGTATGAAACATGAAAAGATATAGAAGATAAAAAAACAAACAATAAGAATAATAATTCTTATCGAAATCGCAAATCGAAGTATAATTCTTGAGATGAAAACAGCAAGAAACAGACGGTTCATAGAGAAAAAGATTTGCTGAATGATCTGTTTGCTATATGGGTGTGGTTTCATCTCGTTATTTATTAACAACATGCACACACTGTTTTTAGAAAAGAGTTAGTTGAATTGTTTGTTTTCTATATTAATGTGTTTTCATAGTTTCATTTTGTAGATAAATGAACAAATGTGTTTAGATATTGTCTTTAGGAGAACGTTAAATAGTCCTGATTGAAACTACAGTGACAAATAGATACTTACACTGCTACGACCAATTCGACTGTCTAGAAACAACTTTGTGTAGAAAAGTATTAAACCATAATTCACCAACTCATATCAAAATCACAATCCGCACGCAAAAACTATTATTCGCCCACCTTTCTCTTTATATCAAACCATTTATCTTAATATATAATATTCTGTAAACTTTATATACTTCATTTTAATTAATCTGTTATTGTTTTTTCCCTTAAACTGTACTGTTTTTGCATTTTATGTAATTGTTTTAGCCTATATCATGCTATGTCATACCATAACATATACTTTATAGACACTTATTGTCATGTATGCAATTCTTACTTATATTTAAAATTATATATGGTTGCTTTACAGTGATACCAAAAACAAAAACGTTCATGTCCATATCGCAATCCCAAAGCAAAATAAAATCTTTGAAACTGGCAAATAAAGTAATACACGTAAACTACCATTAGGGAAGTCATGCCGGATCTTTAAATGATAACCAAGCAGACGGTTCGCATACAAAAGGCTTTGTTGACTGGTTATTTGTTATTTGGTCGTAGTTTCATTATGCCATTCTTAAGTAAAATGAATAAAGTTTGTTGCTATTGTGCATGACAGTAGAACCTTAAACGGTCTTGAGTTCAGAAACAGTGGTAAATAGATATTTACATTGCTATGACAGATTTTTGGAACATTCGTGTTGAGGAATTGTAAAAACAAAATATAGCAACCCATGTCCAAAATAGAATCCTAAAGCAAAAATTATTGTTCTCCGCCTTTTCGTTATATCAAACTATATATATCTTAATATATAAAATCTGTTAATGTTACATACTTTGCCTTTTTATTTTATTTGCCATTGGTTGAATTTTCCAAAAACTGTATTGCTTTTGCAATTATGCTATTGTTTTAGGCTATATTATATAACAGCATACAATTACATATAATTTATATGGCCTTTGTGTCATTAATGCCGTTCTTACAATTTCTTTTATATTTTATTGCCTTTTGGTGAGACAGATATGAAGAATTGCAAACAAATTTCAACCCCACCATGTCAATTGAGAGCAAGGATTGAAAATTGCAAACTACTCTAGTTGTCCACATATCTTTAACCAAAGTTGTTTTTGATTTTATTGAGCCCGGTGTGTCTTTTGTATATTTTGTTGTGGCTTGTTGATGATAGACCGTTACTTGTTTCATTTCTGTTGTGTTATTGGATAACTTTGTCCGACCACTACTTACTTTATCATTTTGATGATGTCGCAATTGACGTTTCGCCGGCCACGCCCACAATGGTCCGACAAATGACCGGATGCTTGATTGACACGCAAAAAGAATAAAAAAACGGCCTGAATTGCGCGATTTAATGACGTCGCTGACACTAGTACGTTATTAGTTGCCGTGACGCTGCTTTGGTACCGTGATGGCGGCTAGTGTCGGAACATTGTGGGCGTGGTCGGCAATACGTCAATTAACATAGTCCGTATTCAAGAGTAGGATTTTTCAATGCATTTTTGGTAAGCATAGTCTTTTGACCCTAGTGAATAGACAGGAATGTGAAATAATGATTTGTGTAATCGACCATTCAAAACGATGTCATTATCAAATGATCAAGATCTACTGTAAACGTATTTAATTCCGAGTGTATTTATACTCGAGGTATATGAAATTTAACCATATCGGCATGGTTACATTTTGCGTTTTTTAAATACGCACTATACCACAATAAGCATAATAAAATTTTCTCTCAGTATAAATGTTTGCGCAAAACACACGAGTGTAAAATAAGCAAAAATGAGTACAACGTCAAAATGAATACGTTTACAGTACTTTTCGGATATTATTGAATCATACACGGAGTTCACATGATGGGCGAGGTGATAAACGGGTAATTTGTTTGTTATTTCTTTACTAAAATGACTTAATTTAAAAGCATTGTAATAATTCAAAATAAACATATCGGTCTATATCCAAACCAATATCCTACAGCAAAGTAAAGAATAAAAACTTGCACGTGCATTCGCATTAGGGAAGTGAGGTTAGGCCCTCCGGGAGAGTAAGCACCTCCTGATTAGCTAGGTACGATTGACACGTATGTAATCGAAATTGCGAATGTAAGATGAAAGTTTTTATAGTAATTTAGGATACAGTGACATTATATTTATCAACAATATTTTAACGCGACTGCAATTCACAATGTGAACTATTAAATAGTTCAGCTTTTGAGATTACCTCCATTGAAATAAATGATTCATAAAAATGATAATGAATTTTAAATACACCACTACCGTTGTTCGCGACACATATCATGACGCCGCAATATTATTAAGAGAACATTGCTGTAAAACGAACACCCATGGTTATATCGTTTGATTTACTAAGACTGATGCTCTTGATGGATCATATGAAGGAAACCACAGGTCATGTTAAGAATTCATATATTTTAAAGCACCAATTAATTAAAACAAAAAGAAAAATAACTTGAACCGTATTGTTTGAAGCCTAATGACCTAACTTTATTTTAGAGACCTTATTGTATTTTGGAAAATATAAAAATACTAATTATACCGTAGAAGGCGTTTTTTCTTCCAGATATTGGACAATGTTGATTACTTATAGTGACATTTATCATAAGGTATAAATCAAATACCTTTATATATCATTACAAACAACTACATAGATTGTGAATTACAAAAACAGTTTGAAACAAATTAGAGACGGGTTTTATATCAAATGACATTTGTGAACGCAGGACTTAACAAGTCATATTTTATCGTGAATTTGTTATAATATTAATCAAAATGTCAGATACCTTAGCTTTTGGCTTTCGAGTTCGCCGCTGTATCACGTGATACCCCTAACGTTTGTGCGGAACACTTATTCCCAATGCATATGGAATCGCATGACTTTTTCTCGTGGAAACGACGCCATTCCGGGAATCTGTGACGTAAACGTTAAAAGGCATTGATCACGTTGAACAGCGGCTAACCCCATTATAATTCTCATAACATGTACATTTATTGTGGTATTACCATTAAAACAGGTGATGATATTAAACAAAGCATAAAGCATAAACATTCGGTCCTGTCTCGTACAGAGCACTCGGTCTCACTTCCCCAGTGCATGTCCACTGGTTAAACTTAGTTATTAAGAAGATAACCCGGTATGTTTATGTTTGATTTATACATTGTTTTCTTCTCTCTTGAACAATATTAATAGGGACAGAAATGTTAGGTGTATCCGGATTTAATTTGGGTTAAAATTATGTGAATGAGAATTGTTCAAAATTGTGTTGATTTTTGTAAATATAGTAATGAATGTTACATTTTATTATTTTCATTTATTTAATAAATCAGCTTGTTTTAGTGTGCACTATCAAATCTTACGTAAAATGTAAGGATTTCAATTTTCGTCGTATACATGTACTCGTACTAAGGAATGTCCTTATTGTTAATTGTAAATATTCACAATTTCCTTAATACGCTTTCAATTAAACCACATGTAGTGCAGAGTATATACTGTCATGCGCATGGCAAATTATGATGTTAATTTTTGAAAACTTCCGTAGAAGTATCAAGAAAACGCGTACGCTCATACTTTTCAACGTTCCTGGAAAAGCCCACATTTTCTAGCTGTCGGAATTTAAATTCGATGGATCATTTTCCACATTTTCTGTTTTTATTGAAAATAACTTTAAAAAGCGTAGACAAATTGTTTCTTCTCATTGCATAAGTTACTCACCTTCATTTGTAATTGTCTTTCAATCAATGTAATTTACAAAACATAGTTAAACATACGTAACCAACAATGCTTAACGCGGAAACAACAAGGTGTAATAACATAAAGAGCAAACATCTAACAACCCAACAACAACGACAACCAGTTGGCCATTTCTCGCTCATTATTTCTTTGTATATGAAAAGAACATACATACTATCTCATGTTTACAATCCCAAAAACATATTTAAACTGTGAACATTTGCAAATTAAGTCAAACATGTGAAATTCCACCGCGCATGTGAAGCCGTTTGCTCCCTCCAGATGGGGGAGCGTCTCCTGCCTTGTTAGCTACACCTGCCACGGGCGAATCAAAATTGAAAATGAAAGGAACATGCATGGGACTTCAAATACATTCAAGATAATTTTGGATATAGAGACATACACGTAATATTTCTCAGTAATATTGTTATATAACGGTCATAAAACTTATTGAAGGCCTTGATAAACCTATGCTTGCAATTTTCCCGAGTCAGTCATTCATTTGTAAACAGCTTGCTTTGATGTTTTAAGTCCCCGTTAAGATATTGTAAACAGTGGATTCCTTCAGAATTTTTACCTTCTGATGTAGGGATATTTTAGTTTAAACGCGTCAATATGAATAATCTTCAAAAACCTAGAACTATTTACAATTTAAATTTAAAATTTTTATGATTGCTTATTGTGAATTGTTAGTGACAATTGTCCTTTATTTGTGTCAAACACGCAAAAATATCTCTGTTAACAATAATTTTCCATATATATGGTAAATAACATTTTATTAATCATAAAGAAGATTAATCCAAGCATAGACTTATGAAAGCTTTGAGAAAATTGTATGACCCTCATCACAATTCTGTTAATAAGTATGATGTCACTGTATCAAAAATTACCGTGTGTATATTTGACGTCAATAGGTCCATGTACCTTTCAGACTCATTTTAATTACTGATGCTAATTCTTCCGCAGCACCTAATCTCATTTGCCCAGATAAAATTACCGTTTTAAATATTTTACTTTGGTATATGATTAAGATTGGGCATGGATTGAATTATTGTTTTTCATTATTGTTGTTCTACTTCTATTTGAACTTTAAACATTTGATTAAAAAAACAAGTTAATTTATTTCGTCTCTAGTTAGATTTATTTTTTCTTATCCTCCTACTAAATTTATCTGTCGACCTGTTCCTACTTAGATGAACAGGAAATAAATCCCATGATTACACTTGAAAAATAATAGGAAAAAATACTGAAACTTGACATAACTCAGTTAAATAACGAATTTATATTCTGACTCGAATTATTGATAACTTGATGTTTACCTGGAATTCACGCTATGTCTTAAATGACATTGTAAATAGACACTTTTTTGTTTTATTACACTTTTTCATATAAATATCTGATAAAATGGATTTAAAAGCACTAAGATAAAGAGTAGAACTGTTTATTTTTGTTATTTATATTTATTATCTTTTTTTTTGTTTTGGCTCCAAGTCATTCTGTGACTTGCATACAAAATGGTACGAACCTAATAAAACGTCTTTTTCTAGTAAAATTTCTGGAACAATAGAGTGTTAGCATAGTTTGTTTTACACACATTCGTTCACAAAATAAGGGCATTTTAAGATTTCGTTTATATTTTTGACATCGTTATAGTTTATTTTATTTGGTATACATATATTTTAAATGATTTCCCCCTTTTATGATTTTAATGGTTTTTCCATTTATTGAAGAATTGACATTTATTCTGTTTATTTAATCTTAAATGAGTCAAGATGTTCGTTGCAATCATGTCTTAAGACATTAATACTCGTCATGTTCTAGATTGATGTTTTGTGGTTATAGTTAAATCTGATCACAAAGTCCAAAATATGAATAACTTCTTTTTGTATTTTGGAATGTTGTACATTTCGTTTCTTCACTGATTTGCGCGCACCATTTTTTATATGATGGGTACTATAAACTGATTCCTCAACCCACCTTGCTTTGCTATTTACACTGTTTACCACTGCGATTGGTGGAACATTCTCTCCGTAAAGTCTAATTAAAGACTTGAAAATTGGTAGTAGTTGTTCTTTCGCCAAGCAGTAGGTATTATAAAATGAAAGTCACGGTTCTTTCGGATACGAACTTAAAATTGTCAACGTTCCGTATCACGGTAGACTCTGGCACGATAAAGAACCCTGTTGTATAATGCTATCAGCGCAACGAACAGACAAATTTTCTGCACTTCGCCTATAGCTTCGACGGCTGGATGTAAGTGAAACATTCTTCACTGGTACGTTAAACACCATTTCTCAACTTAAATCAAATGTTACGTTAGTGTCAGACAATTAAAAACTATATCCATTTTCTTTGAATAATGTAAATGTTTAATAATGACGTTGAGAAATAACAAATGCAAAGAAAGAAAGAAATTATAAAATAACACAGAAAAAAAGTATCTATCATAGGCTCTGTCAATGTCTTTTATGAATACCCACAATAACGGGTACTATAATGTCGATGATGTTGCAAAACTGTGTTAAGTTGCGATACGCAATAATGTGTTGGCGTATAGTACTCTAACATAGTCACACCTTATATTGCGGGCAATTTATTCAAATTGGGTAAAATATCAATATATGAAAAATAATTTACACACCATATTAAAATATAACTAAATTTTCAAGTGTTTCCATCAAGAATGTTGACATTCTGCCTTATCATCGCCATAAATCAAGCTTGATGGATTGTTTTCATAGTTCAATATCCGTGTCAAGGTTAATTTTCATTTATTGTGGGTTTAAACAAAATGATTGAGTAATGGACAAATTTATAATTAAATACAAATTAGGATAATTTGTATCTGGTATGCATGACAAAATGTGGGTTTGGCCATATACAGTTGAAAAAATCATAGCCTACACCTAGCATAAACGTCGATATTATCAGGTGTTTCCTGGCACCTGCACACATTGCTTCCCTCCATTTCCAAAATATGTATATCATATGGTTAAAACGTTAAAATATGTCGACCAAAATGTTAACAAAATATCAATATTCGGGTTTAGTAAAATTAATAAAAAAAATTGGTGATTTGGGATAACGATTTGTCTTGAGTAATGACTTAAAACAATAAATTGCATAAATATGTTTGTCAAATTATTTGCTTGGGCTTTTATATAAATAAACAACAACTTAAACAAACCAATCAATGTTAAAAAGTTGAAACTTTGGAAACTGGCAAATAAACACGTGAACTTTCACCATTAATAATAAAATATTTCTGGGAATAATTAATTGTTAAATAGTGAAATTGTTTGCTTATCGAATTTTATCTACATAATGATGCATGTATGTAACTTTTCTTTTTATAAAATGTTTTCCGTCATTAAAATTTAAAATCACAGTGCAATTCATGGCCTTTTATTGATACATTCAACAATCATTAACTTGTTCCAATAACAATATACATGTACTATAACTGTAACATAACGATACATTCGATAGGTGTTTAATTGACTGAAGAAAATCTTTATCGGTCGAGTTTTTAGACAGTATTTCCGAAAAAAAAATCCGCATATATATATGTTTCGTCCAGTTCTTGTGAGGACATTGTTCTAATTTAGGTATATCCTTTTGAGTATTTTTTTCAAAATTCAGATTGGATAGTTAGTGAAAGTATATTTTGCATGTAGATAATTTTTGTTCACATTAGAGTTTGTTTCTTTTTCAAAATAAAAGTTCTCCAAGTTGTATGATTTATACAAAAATATATTTCTTATCTTTAGGAATGTTTTTATTAGCATCCTACATTGTTTCACTATACCTTACCTGTATATAGAAATTTCAGATATATTCTAGTAGAGACTATGCGACTATTAGCCATTATATGTAATTTGATTTATGCCATTCTACATTTTTCTGTCAACATAATGCATGTTATAATTTGCTTATTTGAATTCTATTTTTACTATAGTTTTGATAGATTTGATGGGTCTGTGTCCAGGATTGCCATTAATATATTTGAAGTCCCATAGTTCCATGTTCTTTTTACGCAGTTTTGATTACACACGTGGCGGGTGTAGCTAGATAAACAAGGGGTGCTTACCCTTCCGGAGCATCCAGTCTCACGTCCCCGATAGAAGTTCATGTGTCTAGCTTAACTTGTCAGTTCAAAAATTTTATACTTTGCTTCTGGATTGTGATTCGGACATTGATAAGTATGTTTGTTTTTGATGATTACTAAAATGTTTATACAACCCTTGTTATTAAAACAAATCTACTAGTATTTTATACATTGTTTACTGCACAGAAACGCATTTAAATAAAATTGATTTAAGCTTGCATTGCGTAAGACGTCCTGTATTTCTGACTTTTAATATCATCACCTGTTCATTATTTTACATGTACATTAAATATTAATAGAATTATGTGATAGGTTGCACTTTCTGTGACTTATTGAAGACAAATTTAGTAAAGCGAAAATCCGTCACCGAATTGATAAATAGGTATCATAGCCCGAATAAAAAAATACTGAGAAATGAAACTTTTTTACAATAACCGATTTTCATATAAATTGTTCATTAACATAGTACATAATATGACATATTTTTGTAGTAACATTTTAATTACAAAATATTCAATCTGTTACCTCGATTTGATCCCAAACCAGAACCATTTTTGGGTCCCTAAAATTATCATAAAAAAATTATTTTAAACGCTATTAGTATTTTTCATTGAATTTGCAAAGGGTATTTGTATAACAATCTTGTTTTTTTAATCGGTGTGATCATCAAACAAAAGCATACCGTTCTATGATCAGGTAACAATAACTAAAGCAAAGTTAAAACTTTAAAACAGGAAATTAAGTAAGATAAATGTCGGGTGCTCTGGAAAGGTAAGGATCTCCTGTCTAGCTAGCTTAATCCACCACGTGTAAAAACGAATTAGAGAAATAAAGGAACATGGAACTATATGACGTCATACGTCATATATACAGAGACATTGTACGAATCAACGATATTGTAATGACAGCCATTATAATTTTCGGGGCATAGAAAAGTCTATGCTAACAATATACATTAGCCAACAAATGGTGGAAACAAAATCTATAACATCATATACGTACTCAATGTGAAACAAATACACCATGAGTAGAAGAAGGTACATTTCTGCATTGCACAGAAAATAAGACAAAAATTGAAAATAGCACCTTTGAATAATCAAATACAGCATGCCAATAGTTTCATAATTGCAGTATATATTGAATACAGAATTTCAAGTTTACTATTATAGAGGACATTCACATTACTTCCTAATTTAGAATCAGTAAAATATAGAACGTCGACTTAAGATGTGTTTAAATGAATAATTTGGTGCCTGTCCTCTCTTTTAATGCTAAAATTCAAAATGTTAATGATTATAAATCGCCATCTAAAAATCAATACAATTTTTAATACTCTAAAAGTAATTTATATTTTAAAAAGCGTCTTTACATAATATTAAATAAAAACGTCGCTTATGTTTCAAATCAATGCAATCTGTCACTAATTACACTTATTAGCATGCACACGCTCTTCTATTCTAGTAAATCACATATTTTTTTAAAAAACATTCGAAAATTTTAAATTACATATTACACCCGTTTCAATTACAGCACTAGGTGGTCGTTTCGGAAATCAATTTCTAATCAGTAGTGCTTAAATCAAAATTGTGAAACCAAATTTTATTCAAGGGGTTAAAAAATATCGCAAGGACCGAAATATATTTAACCAAATTAAACTGAAGAAATACTTTGCATAATGGAGTATATCTGATTTTTTAAGGATTTTCATATTTTAACTAGCAGCAAATTTAAAAAAAAAGTATATTTCAGACAATACGCAAGTATTGCCTACTGTGTTCGTGATATCCTCGGGGAAATATTCCCAAGCAGAGATACCAATTCAATGGATTAAATTACATATTATACCAGTTTAAATTTTACAACACTAGACGGTCGTTTCAGAATATAATTCTTCGACAGTAGCGCTTTAACCAAAATTGTGAAACCAAAATTAATTCAAGGTGTTAAAAAATACAAAACAAAAAGCTCATTTGGCCTGATACGCTCACCTCATAAATCATGGCTAGATGATAGGTTTCAAGAAAACATAAACACTGAGAGCTCAGTATATATGTAGTACAGATTGGAGCCTTTTTAAGTATTCTTTTTCATCTGTAACTTTGACTTTTGAGTGGCAATTATTTTATTAAAATCCTAAAAATGAAAAATGATTTATTTTTAAGATGATTTTTTATTTTGCGTGCCTGTCGTGAATTTGTGTTTTACAGGGTACAAGAACAAGTGGATGCGATTAGTAACTGTCATCCATAAGTACTTTGCGTTCTTATCTCAAAAAGAATGAAATATAAAGGTCCTAAGCCATTCCAGAACACCTGACCTCATTTTCTTGGTCGAGATCCACTCAATTGGCCAGTTTTATTTTATTTAATTGTAATTGAGACATGAATGGTATCTTTGTGATTCATTAAGACAATGCCCCTCAAACCCTTCATTATTAGTACATATATATATACCATACGTACTTATACATACATATTCCAATCAGGAAGATCCATATTTATCAAAGTCGTATATTTAGTTCTTTTTGATGGATGAGAATTAAATCTTAAATAAAATGATCGATTTATAGATGAAAATGAATGTATTAGTGGTTATTTCAAAAAGTATCTATACCGTAAACAACACCTTGTCTTAGTAATTTTTTTTGAATACATCGGAGAGATTGTTTTGCAGAGATGATTCTCTATGTGTCTGTCTAACTACATTGTAAACACCCATCAACATAAGTGTCTTTTGTTTGTATTCGCCTTGTTATTTCAGATTTACTTTTAATACATGTTATATAGAAGGCTTTTGTTTAAATAATACAAATAACAGTTGTTGAGTATATGTAATACTTTGTTTACATTTTGTTGTTTTGTTTTGTAAAATATCTTATTATTAAGGCAATAGATGCTTCGCATACAAATTAAACAGTAAATTCTGAGGTGCTTGCGTGCAATTAATATCGACTTTGTTCCACCCCGATGTTTTCCGAATCATTTTTATATGACACACTTTGTCACATGACACTGTCATTTATGACTTTACAAGATTGTTGTAACATGGCTGAAGACGTCATCTCTGCGTTCTAGTCATACTGTGCTAGTTCTATATCCATACACAAGGACTAGTGTAATATTTATGTTTTGTGAGACAAAATGGTATTTCAGATGAAATACAAGTGGAGAGTAAATTAATTTTATTTTTCTATGTAATAAAAGGGTTTTGAACTGTTATTGTAAAATATTGTCCCTCGTCGACTCAAAGTTGCACGTTTGAAATATTGTCCCTCGTTGACTCGCAATCTCGTGTAAATGTCGAGTCAACTTGGGACAATACTTCACATTATTATATAGCAATATATGCTTCGCATAGAAATAAAAAGATAAATCCCGAGGTGTCAGCGTGCAATAAATATCGATATTTGCACGCTTTCTTTGTTCCAGCCCGAGGTTTCCAGAGTAATTTTTTTCAAACTGCACACTTTGGCACACGACGCTGTCGTTTATGACGTCATACGATTGTAAGTACATGGCTGAAGACGTCATCGCTGTGCTGTTGTCATATTACACTAGTTATTGTATCCATTTACAAGAACTAGTGCAATATTTATGTATTGTACGACAAAATGGTATTTTACATGAAATACTTGATGGAAGTAAACGGAATTTATTTTGCTATATAGAAAAGGGTTATTGAACTGATATTGTGAGATATTGTCGCTCGTTCATTTGATATTTGCACGAGCTTGCGAGTCAACTCGGGACAATATTTAACATTATTAGTTTAATAACCCTATAATATCAGTTCAATAATCCTATAATATTGTTCCTAAATGACTTTAAATCGAATGCACTTTGTCATTTTACAAATGATATTATTATTTCCGTGTTCAGTTTTGAGTAAAAAAGGTGATAATTCATCATTTCTATTTTAAATTTATAAATACTAATTAATAAAAAAAATCGAGATTAACTTTACTATATATTTTTCTTCCATGGCGCCAAGAATCCGTGACAAGATTTGCAAAAACCAATAAACAACGAGATATAATGCATAAATTTCATCCATGTTAAAATTATATATTATCTTTAATTGAATTGGATACATGACTAGAACCAACTAGATTTAAACTGTAGCTAGTATGCTGTGATAATTGTATATTTAGTTTATTGTTTTGATTTATCAAACGCTCAAAGACCTTTTTCTCTTTGATATATTGTATCGATTTCTGAGTTAATTGGAATATGTATCAACACCCTAAAGCGACATACTCCAGTCATCGTAAATAGTACAAAAGTACTACCCAGAAACTCAGTCAAACCCTTTTGTTAATTTTATAGATCTGATCCCGGATAATGATTTCTTTCAGTTCCTTTTTTCAATTTTCTGTCATTGATTATCCACTGGCTCCTCAGCCTCTTGTTTCCGTATATTCAAAGCAAACATGTCAGTCTGTTCAAATCACAATCCTAAAATCAAATTAAAATCTTTAAAAACTGGAACATTAGTCAAACACGTGAACTTCAGCAAGGGAAGTGAAAGCGGATACTCCGAAAGTCTAATCGTCTTCTGTTCAGCTACATATACCCATCACGTGTGTAATCAAAATCAGGCGTGACAAAATAGACTTATGGGGGGACGTCAAGTATATTGATGGTACAGACACATCATTCTTGTCAACAGTATTGTGATGAGAAAATTAAGAGGACATTGATAAGCCTAGGCTTGCAATATTCCCTGAATTAACAATTTATTAGTAAGGTTCTTGCAATTTGAATTATTTATTTGTTCTATATATATATGTATTTATATTCCACTCAAATATTGAAACCGCAATAGCTGAAGAAATAAAATTATTTAAACCACAACAATTTCAAAACACGGCATGGCAACCGCAATTGCCCAAAAAATAAATTTATTCAAACTACATCTGTTTTAAAATCGGACATACAAACGGAATAAGATTATTTTAAACTAATGAGATGTCAAAACAGCATTTGCTCAAGGGATAACATTGCCCAAGACATTACATTGTCAAACTACATCTATTTCAAAATTGGGTCAAGTAAACTGCCGCATAATATATATTATTTTAACCACATGAACCACAATAGCCACAGATCTATTATTTTATGACAAATTACGACCACATACATGCAATTAAATCTGACTTGACAAGTGCGCAGGTACGTATTTATCCTTGTACAACATTACATTTTATTGCTGAGTTTTATATTTATGTCTGTAATAAAACACAGTATGAAACATTTAAATAATGAACAAAAGTTCTATAAAAAATAATAGTTGATAATGTTTAACCACTGACAACCTCATCTATATAGTATACTGTTTTTTCGGCTTGTCATAAAAGATTAAATAATAGTGTCAACATATTTATTATCAGCTTGCTTTATTTATATTAATACTAAATATGTTTTATTTTTGTACATGTTTAACGATTTCAAACCTAATCTATATTTACATGTACCTCAACGGTCTAGAATAAATATTTGAAATAGCTATTGATATTAAGGCGTGTTCTGTTTACAATTAGGCATTGCCTATAGGATCCAACTGGATGCAGTTTTTTCTCTTTATTTGAAAATGTTGAAATGATTTCTTTCCTATGGTGGCTTATTTCTGACATCCAGGCAATTTCGGTCGACATAAAATTATCTCTATATGTTAACTTAATACGACAAGTCCAGATAATATGATGGAAAGTTGTGAAAGTAAAATAAAAAGTTGCAATAAATAACAGGACATGTCAAGATACTTATTTCGACTAGTCATGGTAAATATCTAGGCATAAGTATCTCGACATTTCCAGTTATGTATCTCATTTAAAAAAAATCTATCAAAACCTTTCGTCATATATCTCAACTTGTCTAAATAGTGTTGATGTCAGAAATAAGAGACCATAGTTTCCCAATTTTTCAATTAATACGCAATGGTAGAGCATGTTCTCACTATGGGAACTTAATACAATGAAGCAAGCTGCTTACAAATAAATTATTGGCCCACTGATATTGCAAGCCTAGATTTATCAGGGCCCTCAAAAAAGGTTTTATGGTTGTCATCAAAGTATTGTTGATAAGTTTGATGTCTCTGTGCCCAGGATTGCCCTGGATATATTTGACGTCCCATAGTTCTATGTCCCTTTCACTGAATTTTGATTATACGCGTGACGGGTATAGCTAGCTAAACAGAGGTGTTTATCCTTCCGGAGCACCCGTCCTCACTTCCCTGGTGAACTTTTTTCACGTGTTTAACCTAACTTGTCAGTTTCATAGTTGCTACTTTACTTCTAGATTGTGATTCGGACATGGATCAATATGCTTGAGTTTTATTTGAATTAAAACGACCACATAAAATTATGATAGACTTAAAACCATGCAACTTATTATTTGTGCTGTTTTAGCTTGTTTTATTGGACATGTTTGTGATATTTTTCTAGTTGTAAAACCTCAACAGTCGAAATACACATGCACGTGCAGCCAAACTTCCTTAAATTATAGAAGTAGCAAAATAATAAATTTATATAATGAATTCATCCATAAACTAATCACACATGCCAGTATATGTCCAAATCACAATCTATAAGTTTTAACTAAGATTAAATCGCACCATAGAAATGATGCCGGGTACTTCGGAACTTTTAGCACCTTCTTATTTTTAAAGTTCTAGTATGTGACCCAGCTAATTGCACAGGGGCTGTTATATTTCTTTATTGGTAGGATAAAATAGAAAATAAACACTTAATATCGTGTACTGTCAGTTTGCCAAATATCTAGAAGCTCTATTTGTGGATGTATTCGTATGTGTTTTCACTGTTATATGCAGAATAATATATGCTTTTGAATTGTGTTTTGGGCATAAATTAGTATGTTTGTTTTTGATATTTTCTTTTAACTTCTTGAAAAATATTTGGTTTTACAATAGATAAGCCTATGTGTATTTAACGGTACATTAAGTTTTATATTTTTTTACAAAATTATGTCATACGAGCCATTGGAAATTTTGGATACAGACACATCATTCTTGTCAACAGTATTGTGATGAGAAAATTAAAGAGGGCATTAATAAGTCTATGCTTGCAATATTCCCTCAATTACAATTTATTATGAAGTATATTGTAATTTGAATTATTCATTTCTTCTATAGATATAAGTATTATACTCCACTCAAATATTGAAACAGCAATAGCCGAAGGAATAAAATTATTTAAACCACAACTTTTTCAAAACACGGCAACCGCAATTACCCAAAGGAATAAATTTATTCAAAATACACCTGTTTTAAAGTCAGACATGAAAACCGGAATAAAACCAGTAAAAACTACATATATCCCAAAATGAGACGTGAAAACCGCATTTGTCCAAGGAATAACATTGCCCAAGGCAAAACATTATCAAACTACATCTTTTCAAAATTGGGTCAAGAAAACTGTCAAAAATTACACATTTTAGCCACATGAATCACAATAGCCACCGATTTATTATTTTATATGACAAATTACGATCACATACATGCAATTAAATCTGACTTAACAAGTGTGCAAGTACATATTTATCCTTGTACAACATTAAATTTATTGCTGAGTTTTGTATTTATGTCTATAACAAAACACAGTATAAAACATTTAAATAAGAAACAAAAGTTCTATAAAAAATAATAGTTGATAATGTCTAACTACTGACAGCCTCATCTGCATAGTATACTGTTTTTCTGGCTTGTCATAAAAGATTAAATAATAGTATCAACATATTTATTATCAGCTTGCTTTATTTTAATACTAAATATGTTTTATTTTTGTACATGTTAAACGATTGAAAACCTAATCTATATATATATATTGCCTCAACGGTCTGGAATAAATATTCGTAATAACTATTAATATTAAGACGTAATCTGTTTACAATAAGGCATTGTCTATAGGATCCAACAGGATGCAATTTTTTCTCTTCGTTTGAAAATTTGGAAATGATTTCTTTTCTATGGTGGCTTACTTCTGACATCCAGATAATAATTTCGGTCGACATAAAATTATCTCGATATGTTAACTTAATATCAAGACGACAAGACGAGATAATATGGTGGAATGTTGTGAAATTAAAATAAAAAGTTGAAATAAATAACAGGACCTGTCAAGATACAATATTTCGACTAGTCATGGTAAATATCTAGGCATGTCCAGTTATTTATCTAATTTTTTTAAGAAAAATTCTATCACAACCTTTCGTCATATTATCTCGACTTGTCGAAATTGTGTTGATGTCAGAAATAAGACGCCATTCTTTCCCAATTTCTCAAGTAATACGCTATGGTAGAGCATGTTCTCAATATGGGAACTTTATACAATGAATCAAGCTGCTTACAAATAAATTGTTGGCTCACTGGTATTGCAAGCCTAGGCCTATCAGGGCCCTCAAAAAAGTTTTATGACAGTTATCAAAGTATTGTTGATAAGTTTGATGTCTCTGTTTCCAGGATAACCCTGGATATATTTGACGTTCCATAGTTCCATGTCCCTTTCACTCAATTTTGATTATACGCGTGACGGGTATAGCTTGCTAAACAGGAGGTGTTTATCTTTCTGGAGCACTCGTCTTTATATCCCTGGTGAAATCCACGTGTTTAACCTAACTTGTCAGTTTCAAAGTTGCTACTTTGCTTCTAGATTGTGATTCGGACATGGATCAGTATGCTTGAGTTTTATTTGAATTAGAACGACCACAAAAATTATGATAGACTTGAAACCATGCAACTTATTATGTGTACTGTTTTATCTTGTTTTATTGGACATGTTTATAAAATTTCTCGAGTTCTGAAACCTCAACAGTCTTAATACACATACACGTGCAGCCAAACTTCCTTAAATTATAAAAAGTAGCAAAATAATAAATATATATAATAAATTAATCCATAAACTAATCACACATGTCAGTCTATGTCCAAATCACAATCTATAAGCAAAGTTTTAACTTGCATGTAGATGAAATTCCACCATGGAAATGATGCCGGGTATTTGGGAACTGTTAGCACCTACTTTTTATTAAAGTTTTAGTATGTGACCCTACTAATTACACAGTGGCTATTAGATGTCTTTACTGGTATTATAAAATAGAAAACAAATACTTAATATCGTGTACTGTCAGTTTGCAAAAAATCTAGAAAGTGTATTTGTGGATGTATTCATATGTGTTTCACTGTTATATGCAAAATAATATATGCTTTAGAACTGTGATTTGGACATACATCAGTATGTTTGTATTTGATATTTTCTCAAATATTTCACAATAAGACATGGAAAACCGAAAAGCCCAAAAATATATTTTTAAAATACATATTTTTTCAAATTTATGAATACTAATAAATAACAAAAATCGAGATTAACTGTACTATATTTTTTCTTTCATGGCGCCAAGAATTCGTGACAAGCTTTGCAAAAACCAATAATCATCTAGATATAATGCATAACTTTCATCCATGTTAAAATTGTATATTCTCTTTAATTAAACTGGCTACATGACAAGAGCCAACTATATATGTAGATTTGACTTGTAGCTTGTACGCTGTGATAATTGTATAATTAACTATGTAGATTTAAACTGTAGCTAGTACGCTGTGATAATTGTATAATTAACTATGTAGATTTAAACTGTAGCTAGTACGCTGTGATAATTGTATAATTGAGTATGTAGATTTAAACTGTAGCTAGTACGCTGTGGCAATTGTATAATTAGTTAAATGTTTTGATATATCAAACGTTCAAAGTTAATTGGAAGATGTATCAACACGCTAAAGCGACATACTCCAGTCATCGTAAATGATACAGAAGTACTACCCAAAAACTCACTCAAACCCTTTTGTATACTTTATGGACATACACAACTGAAGTTTCTCAGTTGTTTCTAATCCCGGATAATGGTTTCATTCAGTTTTTATTTATGTTTTTTCTCTCTGATTATCTACTGGCTCCTCAACCTCTTGTTTCAGTATATTCAAAGCAAACATATCAGTCTGTGTTCAAATCACAAACCTAAAATCAAATTAAAATCTTTAAAAACTGGAGTATTAGGCAAACACGTGAACTTCAGCAAGTGCAGTGAAGTCGGATGCTTCTAAGTGAAATCGTCTTCTGTTTAGCAACATCAAAATCGGGCATGACAAAAAAAGACTTATGGGACGTCAAGTATATGGATTGTAATTTTGGATACAGACACATCATTTTTGTCAACAGTATTGTGATGAGAAAATTAAGAGGGCATTGGTCAGCCTATGCTTGCAATTTTCCCTAAATTTACAATTTATTATGAAGTATAATGTAATTTGAATTATTTATTTCTTCTATAGATATATGTATTTATACTCCACTCAAATATTGAAACCGCAATAGCCGAAGGAATAAAATTATTTAAACCACAACTATTTCAAAACACGACATTTCAACCGCAATTACCCAAAGAAATAAATTTATTCAAAATACACCTGTTTGAAAGTCGGACATATAAACCGGAATAAAACCAGTATAAACTACATATATCCCAAAATGAGACGTGAAACCCGCATTTGTCCAAGGAATAACATTGCCCATGGCATAACATTATCAAACTACATCTTTTTCAAAATTGGGTCAAGAAAACTGCCAAAAGATCTATATTTTAACCACATGAACCACAATAGCCACCGGTCTATTATTTTATATGACAAATTACGACCACATACTTGCAATTAAATCTGACTTAACAAGTGCGCAAGTACTTAGGATTGCCCTGGATATATTTGACGTCTCATAGTTCCATGTTCCTTTCACACAATTTTGATTACACACGTGGCGGGTGTAGCTAGCTAAACAGGAAGTGTTTACCCTTCCGGAGCACCCGGCCTCACTTCCCTGGTGAAAATTCACGTGTCTAACCTAACATGTAAGTTCCAAAGTTTTTCCTTTGCTTCTGGATTGTGATTCAGACATGGATTAGTATGTTTGTTTTTGATTATCCTTGTCCCACATTAAATTTTATTACTAAGTTTTATATTTATGTCTGTAATAAAACACAGTATGAAACATTTAAATAAGAAACAAAAGTTCTATAAAAATAATAGTTGATAATGTTTAACTACTGACAGCCTCATCTGTATAGTATACTGTTTTTCCGGCTGGTCATAAAAGATTAAATAATAGTATCAACATATTTATTATCAGCTTGCTTTATTTATATTAATACTAAATATGTTTATTTTTGTACATGTTCATTATTTCAAAACCTTATCTATATATACATATACCTCAACAGTCTGGAATAAACATTCGAAAAAACTATTGAATCAATCTGGATGCAATGTTTTCTCCTCATTGAAAATTTAAATAATTTCTTTCTTATGGTGGCTTATTTCTGACATCTAGATAATTTCGGTCGACATAAAATTATCTCGATATGTTAACTTAATATCAGACAAGTTGGGATAATATGGTGGAAAGTTGTGAAGTAAAATAAAAAGTTGAAATAAATAACATGACATGTCAAGATACTTATGTCGACTAGTCATGGTAAATATCTAGGCATAAATATCTCGAAATGTCTACTTGTTTATCTCATTTTTTCAAAGAAAATTCTATCACAACCTTTCGTCATATTATTTCGGCTTGTCGAAATAGTGTTGATGTCACAAATAAGACACCATAGTTCCAAAATGTCTCAATTAATACGCTATGGTAGAGCTTGTTCTTACTATGGGAACTTTATACAATGAATCAAGCTGCTAACACACAAATTGTTGGCCACTGATATTGCAAGCCTAGGCCTATCAGGGCCCTCAAAAAAGTTTTATGGCTGTCATCAAAGTATTGTTGATAGGTTGGATGTCTCTGTGCCCAGAATTACCCTTGATATATTTGATGTCCAATAGTTCCATATCGCTTTCAATCAATTTTGATTATACGCGTGACAGATATAGCTAGCTAAATAGGAGGTGTTTATCCTTCTGGGGCAGCCGTCCTCACTTCACTATTGAAAGTGCACGTGTTAAGCCTAACTTGTCAGTTTCAAAGTAGCTACTTTGCTTCTAGATTGTGATTCGGATCAGTATGCTTGAGTTTTAATTGAATTAAAACAAGCATATAAAATTATGTTAGACTTAAAACCATGCAACTTATTATGTGTGCTGTTTTATCTTGTTTTATATGACGTGGATATAAAATCTCTCGAGTTGTGAAACCTCAACAGTCTAAATACACATACACGTTAAGCCAAACTTCCTTAAATTATTGAAGTAGCAAAATAAAAAATATAAATAATAAATTAATCCATAAACTAATCACACATGCCAGTCTATGACCAACCCACAATCTATAAGCAAAGTTTTAACTTAGATGAAATTCCACCAGGGAAATGAGACCGATTACTTCGGAACTGTTAGCACCTTCTTTTTATTAAATTTTTAGTATGTGACCCAGCTATATGCACAGGGGCTGTTATATTTCTTTATTGGTATGATAAAATAGAAAATAAATACTTCGTGTACTGTCAGTATGCAAAAAATCTAGAAGTTGTATTTGTGGATGGATTTGTATGTGTTTTCACTGTTATATGTAAAATAATATATGCTTTTGAATCGTGTTTTGGACATAAATTAGTATGTTTGTTTTTGATATTTTCTTTTAAATTCTTGAAAAATATTTGGTTTTACAATAGTTAAGAAATTGATAAACACATGTGTATTTAACGGTACATTAGGTTTTTTTTTTACAAAATTATGTCATACAAGTCATTTTGTTAGTCGACTCAAATATTTCACAACCAAACATGGAAAACTGAAAACCCCAAAACTATATATTTAAAATACGTCTTTTTTCAAACTCGAATTTCTGTTTCAAATTTAAAATACTAATACATAAAAAGCCGAAATTGACTGTACTATATTTTTCTTCCATGTCGCCAAGAATTCGTGACAAAATTTGCAAAAACCAATAATCAATGAGATATAATGCATAACTTTCATCCATGTTGAAATTTTATATTTTCTTTAATTAAACTGGATACATGACAAGAACCAGCTATGTAGAATTAAACTTTAGCTAGTATGCTGTGATAATTGTATAATTAGTTTATTGTTTTGATATATCAAACGGTCAAAGACCTTTTTAAATTTTGTATCAACACAGATATGTTGTATGCATTTCTGAGTAAATTGGAAGATGTATCAACACGCTAAAGCGACATACTCCAGTCATCGTAAATGATACAGACGTGCTACCCAAAAACTCACTCAAACCTTTTTGTATACTTCATAGACATACACAGCTATATCTCCTCAGATGTTTCTGATCCCGGATAATGATTTCCTTCAGTTTTTTATTATTAAGTTTCTCTTTCTGATTATCTTCTGGCTCCTCAACCTCGTGTTTCCGTATATTAAAAGCAAAAATGACAGTTCGTGTTCAAATGACAATCCTAAAATCAAATTGAAATATTTAAAAACTGGAACATTAGTCAAACACGTGAACTTCAGCAAGGGAAGTAAAAGCGGATACTCCGAAAGTCTAGTCGTCTTCTGTTTAGCTGCATATACCCATCACGTGTGCAATTAAAATCAGACGTGACAACAATAGACTTATGGGACGTCAAGTATATTCATGGTAATTTTGGATACAGACACATCATTCTTGTCAACAGTATTGTGATGAGAAAACTAAGAGGGCATTGATAAGCCTAGGCTTGCAATATTCCCTGAAATATCAATTTATTAGTAAGGTTCTTGCAATTTGAATTATTGATGATAAATATATGTATTTATACCCCACTCAAATATTGAAACCGCAATAGCCGAAGGAATAAAATTATTTAAACCACAACCATTTCAAAACAGGACATGGCAACCGCAATTACCCAAAGAAATAAATTTATTCAAAATACATCTGCTTTAAAATCGGACGTGAAAACTAGAATAAGATTATTTCAACCACATAGAATCAAAAATGAGATGTCAAAACCGCATTTGCCCAAGGCATAACATTGTCAAACTACATCTATTTCAAAATTGGGTCAAGAGAACTGCTGCATAATATATATTATGTTAATCACATGAACCACAATAGCCACAGATCTATTATTTTATATGACAAATTACGACCACATACATGCAATTTAATCTGACTTAACAAGTGTGCAAGTACTTATTTATCCTTGTCCCGCATTAAATTTTATTGCTAAGATTTATAGTTTTGTCTATAACTAAACACAGTATAAAACATTTAAATTAGGTGCAACAAAATTATAAAAAAATAATTGATAACTACTGACAGCCTCATCTGTACAGTATACTGTTTTTCCGGCTTGTCATAAAAGATTAAATAATAGTATCAACACATTTATTATCAGCTTGCTTTATTTATATTATTACTAAATATGTTTTATTTGTGTACATGTTTAACGATTGAAAACCTGTACCTCAACGGTCTGGAATAAATTCGAAATAACTATTGATATTAAGGCGCAATCTGTTTACCATAAGGCATTGCCTATAGGATCCAACTGGATGCAATGTTTTCTCTTCGTTTGAAAATTTTGAAATGATTTCTTTCCTATTGTTGCTCATTTCTGACATCCAGATAATTTCGGTCGACATAAAATTATCTCAATATGTTAACTTAATATCAAGACGACAAGACGAGATAATATGGTTGAAAGTTGTGAAAGTAAAATAAAAAGTTGAAATAAATAACAGGACTTGTCAAGATACATAATTTCGACTAGTCATGGTAAGTATATCGACATGTCTAGTTATTGATCTCATGCAAAAAAAACTATCACAAACTTTCGTCATATTATCTCGACTTGTCGAAATTGTGTTGATGTCAGAAATAAGACACCTATTTTTCAATTAATACGCTATGGTAGAGCTTGTTCTCACTAAAGAAATTTTATGCAATGCAGCAAGCTGCTTACAAATAAATTGTTGGCCCATTAATATTGCAAGTCTAGGCCTAATAGGGCCCTCAAAAAAGTTTTATGGCTGTCAGCAAAGTACTGTTGATAAGTTTGATGTCTCTGTGCCCAGGATTACCCTGGATATATTTGACGTCCCATAGTTCCATGTCCCTTTCACTCAAATTTGATTATACGTGACGGGTATAGCTTGCTAAACAGGCGGTGTTTATCCTTCTGGAACATCCGTCTTTACTTACCTGGTAAAAAAATACGTGTTTAACCTAATAGTCAGTTTCTAAATTGCTACTTTGCTTCTAGATTGTGATTCGGACATGGATCAGTATGCTTGAGTTTTATTTGAATTAGAACAATCACAAAAAATTATGATAGACTTGAAACCATGCAACCTATAATGTGTACTGTTTTATCTTGTTTTATTGCACATGTTTATAAAATTTCTCGAGTTGTGAAACCTCAACAGTCTAAATACACATACACTTGCAGCCAAACTTCCAAAAGCAAAATAATAAATATATATAATAAATTAATCCGTAAACTAATCACACATGTCAGTCTATGTCACAATCTATAAGCAAAGTTTTAACTTAGATGAAATTCTATCATGGAAATGAGGCCGGGTACTTGGGAACTGTTAGCACCTACTTTTTGTTAAAGTTCTAGGTTGTGACCCAGCTAATTGCACAGGGGCTCTTATATGTTTTTTATGGTTTGATAAAATAGAAAATAAACGGTACATAAAGTTTTAATTTTTTTTACAAAATTATGTCATACGAGCCAGTTTGTTAGTTGACTCAAATTTCCAATCAGACATGCAAAACCGAAAAGCCCGATAATTTATTTTTTAAAATACCTCCTGTTTCAAACTCGGATCAGATCAAAAGAGCTGCCAAAAATAGAAAATATTATTAATCACAGGAAATACAATAGCTATAGATCTATTTTTTGTGAAATATTAATATCATATACATTTTATTAAGATTGATAATTGACAAGTGCGCTAATACATATTTATCCTTGTTCGATTTTTAAGTGCGCTAGTTCTTAATTATATTCGTCCAATAATACGTTTTATATTGTGAAAAAAATGAATCTCTCTCTCTCTCTCACTCTCTCTCTCATTTAATTTTACATATTTAGCAAGCCCAAAATCATCTATTTTGTGTGAAATATTAAATATATATATTTTATTAAAATTTATAATTGACAAGTGCGCTAGTACATATTTATCCTTGTTAGATTTTTAAGTGCGCTAGTTCTTAATTATATTCGTCCAATAATAAGTTTTATATTATGAAAAAATAATGAATCTCTCTCTCTCTCTCTCTCTCTCTCTCTCTCTCTCTCTTCTCTTCTTCTTCTTCTTCTTCTTTAATTTTATGTATTTAGCAAGCCCAAAATTATCAATGCCCTGAATGATTTTTTTGGTTGTCAACAATATGATGTTGATAAATAAGATGTTTCCGTGTCCTGTATTTATTTGGCGTCCCATAGAATTTTCCACGTTTCTTTCATTTTAAATTTTGATTTGTGATGTGACAGGTAAAAGTAGCTGGCCGTAGTCGAATGCAGATTAAAATATTGCTATGACGTCATCCTTTGTTCTCTTGAGTCTAATATCCAACATACATGAACTGGACCGGTGCCAACAATCCAATATGTTGTGACAACAGTTTTCACAATATATTGGAATGTTGGCACCAGTCCAGTTCAAGAACACTGGAATCGGAAAGCAAGAAAAAAAAACAAAACACCAATATATTGATTTTACTAACGAAATATGATTTACAATCAAAATCAGACAAAACATAACAAAATCCGATACGCGAAAACAAATATCTCAAATGATGCAGGGTTCGTTACAACAACACGGATCCGTTTATTGTCCTTTTATTAAATTACTTTGACCTGCAAAATATAAACATTAGATATTTTACAACACGAAACTCTCTCTCTCTCTCTCTCTCTCACACACACACACACACACACACACACACACACACACACACACACACCATTCACTCTTATATACGCAGATTACAGAGGTTGACCAACTTTTCATTAATAAACAACTATAAAGACCGGACGATCTACACACATCTACAAGCTGTAAAACAGGTTTATCGGTCTGACACATTATAACTTAATTCGGGCACAATACCAACACATTTTGTAAAGATTAATCACGGGTAAATTGAATGCATATCAAATAAAATCGTTGCATATATTATATTAAAATGTAGTATTGAACATACCTGTTTTAGCGAAATAAGTTTCCAAATCCTAGGAATGATTTCACGATTAAATCCACACACATTGACAGTATAGGTTGAATGTAAATATTTTTGGCGCGCTTCGTGCATTTGCGTGATGACAATATCACTAACGGGGACTGATTATATTTCTCAAAAACCGTGTTAATAGTCACGTAAACGACGGGCGACCTACTATCTTTAACTCTGTTCACAAATTAATTAAGGGGTTACATAAAGGAATACAAGTTTTATATTTTTATTTTCTTATTTCTTAATTTGTGATACCGATTGATTTATTCATAAATTTTTGCCTGATTTACTTGATTTTTTCTTCTTCCTTTTATATTTGTCTTTGCAATATTTTAAGTAAGATATAAGCCTCAAACTGCCCAGTATGTAAAATATTGGACTGGCCTCGGCGCTTCGCGCCTCGACAAGTCCAGTATTTTACATACTGGACAGTTTTTCGGCTTATATCCTATACGGAATGACGTTTGCTTTTTATCGTCCAACAAGGTATGAACTGGCAATCTGGGGCAAAGCAACCATAAACTGCTTCGCGAATTATATAATTTGCCTCAGGCTGCTTTCACAGTTTATACTTTAATGAACGATTATAAAACAGACGTCAATCGTTAAATGTAGTTTTTTTCTCAAAAAAATCTGTTTTTATTTGAAACACTGAATGTATGTATTGCATACATTATCGTGTGCATTTTTTTCAAGAACCTACATTGTAAGTAATTGATATAAGCCGAAAACTGCCCAGTATGTAAAATATTGGACTTGTCGAGGCGCGAAACCCAAGTGACGGCTGGTGGTGATACTTTACGAAATTATCCCCGCTCATATCATTTGAAGGATTACTGTGTTAACGTAATTACAAAATCTGAAGTGATATGACTTCAGTTATTCTATTGTCAACTTTCCTTTACTATGCAGCAACATAACTGCTTATGGTGTTTGTTTCTTAAAATATACGCTATGGTATAGATTGTTTTCACTACTGGGACTTTATTAAACTAAGGGATATTGCAAGCCTGGCCTTACAAAGGCCTTAAAAGGATGACCACCTTTACAATATTGCTAAGGAGAAAGGCGTCTATTTACCTAAAATTACCCTGTCTATATTTGACGTCACATACCTCTATGCTCTTTTTGCTCTTCAATTTTGATCTGAAACGTGTCAAATGTAGTAAGCTAAAACAGGTGTCTACTCCTCCGGAGCACATGGCCTCACTTCCCTGGTGGAAGTTCGCGCTACTGCATTTGACGCCAGTTTTCAAAGTGTTTACTTTGCTTTTGCAATTGTAATTTGTATGCGACCGTGTGTGTGTGTTTGCACGCCTGTTTTAAAATCTTGCCGAGTCTTTAAATTAGATGCACTAGCATATTATATATTGTATAAAGGAAAAAAGCTCTTTAAATCGATTGTATACATTTTTTTCTGTTTAGAATTATAACTGGTAAAAACAAAAAGTCATTCCTGTGAAAGTAGTGCATGACAAGATCTGTGTCAAGGGCGGACAATGAGTTGACAAAATCATTGTACTGTATGTTAGAAAATTAGTATTAGTTCATGTATGTTACAAATAATGTCGCGATTAATTATTTATTTATTTAGAAAGGAATTTCGTTTGTACCATCCAATATTATAATTTTTTATTGTGACAGAAAAAGATGTACAAATAACAGAATCAAGCTGTTTTGAATTTTTTTTTTTAACATTTACATAGAATTTAATGGGTATGGGCATAAAGGAAGTTTTAATTTTATTATTTTACAACCAATCTACAAAAATAAACCAAGAGAATAAATTACCTTGATATACATGTATATTGGCTGGGCATTGACCTTGCTAGATTTCCTAGAAATCCACATTGTCTTATAAACCGAACATTCATGTCAAATTAACAATTATACACAATTTTATATATAATTTGTGTTAATTAATCACCATGTCATAAGTTTATCATTTATTTCATGTATGTTGTGACCAACATTTATAATATCGACCTGTCGAAAGTTTAACACTAAGCTAACGAATTGGATCCGAATTTAGCCGATCAAATCCGATCACTCGTTACCTATATACCGACAGCTTTATGGCAGCTGTTTGCCAGCTATAAGGTCATTAGCTATCCATATTTTTACAATTCGTCAACTTTGGGTTCGGCTCCTTTTCATTAGCTCAATATTAACTTTTAACTTTTCTGTAGCGTCGTTAAACTTCACACACGCACATAAATCACCCTTGTGGTAGGCCGACGACAGGACAATTTTTCTTTTTATCCAATAAGGCTTCTCAAATAATTGACAGAAACGTAGGATAATTTAATTCATTTTTTCAGTGAAATAATTAAATGTTGATATAAAAATCAATTTATGCTACGTCTTAATGTGGTTTTAATTAGTATTTAATAATTGAAATTAATTATTTTAATAAAATTCACTCCTAATTGTAGTTTTGAATATAAATCATAGAAATGAGTTTCATAAACAATTCATTGTCGCACAGAGAAGATTTAAACACCACTTGCTAACATAAAGAGTATATGGAACAAGTCGCAAATTACATGGGATTGAATAATGACCTTTGGGGTTCATCCTCGACCATACCTGAAACCTATTTGATGCCAATTCATAGACCTATAGCTGTTAGTGCGCAAGTACTATAGCGACTCCCTTTGATACCAACCTGTCTATACAGTAAAATCTACTATAGTGACCACTCTATTTATCGGTGTTGGATTACTATAGCGAAACCATTGAAACCCAACCTGTTTAAATTTATTCAGCAAAATCTGCTATAACGATCACCTCTATATAAAAATCCCATGTCCGTATAGTAAAATCAGTTATAGCAACCATCTCTCCACAAAGAATACCTGCTACTGATACATTGAAAGCAACCACTTCCAATATAAAAAGCTTCTATCTATACAGTAAAACCTGCTATACGGACCATCACTATAACATGAATAATTTTTCATACAGCAAAATCAGTTAAAGCAACCACCTCTTTACAAAGACCACCTGACAGTACAGTAATACATACTATAGTTTCCACATTTATTAGCGACAACCTCTATAAACATAACACCTGCCTATACATCAAAACCCGACAAAGCAACAACCTCTAAATTAGGAATGACTTACTTGACTTATGTCCATCTCTCCTTGTGGAGAATTGGGCCAGATATCTTTCTCCTCCAAGAATTTCTGTTGGCAGCTATTTTAGCAGCTTCACTCCATGTCCCAAATCCAAAATCTGATCTTTCCCTTTCAACAGTCCTGCGCCAGGTCTCTTTCGGCCGCCCTCTTCTTCTCTTTCCTTCTGCTGGTGTCCATTGCAGAGCTATCCTTGGATGTTCATCTGGCTTCTGTCTTAATATGTGTCCTATCCATTTCCACCTCCGATGTTTAACAAGCTCGCTTATCTTTTTTGTTTGTGTTTTTTCTCTAAATTAGGAATACATGTCTGTAAATATATAGTTAGATAGATTTTGCTGTGTTATGGTATAATTAGTATATGTATAACTTAAAATGGTAAGATCCGGAGTTGAGTTCAGTTGAGTTGAGTAATGTTTTTTAAAGTCCCAGTCAATATATACAGCAGGGCTCTTTATCGTGTCAAGCCTACTAGACACGGGACCTCGTTTATTTCAAATTCCCGAGACTTTAATTGTGTTATGCCGACTGCTCGGCAAAAGAACAGTCACTAGCCACTGTCAAGTCTTGGGTCGGATCCGGTCATGGTTCGAACCCATGACCCTCCACTTACGGAGCTAGCACTCTACCAACTGAGCTACCGCAATGATTTACAGTGCTAGGAGGTCGCCGTTTAATTGTTTAAATTAGTATGCACGCGAAGACATAATCGGAAATTTCAAATCGGGAATAATACGTTTTTTGGTGTAAGGAATGTTGAATAATGTGTATTTCTATGAACCATTAATATTAATGATTTTTTACATAGTGTCAAATTCATACATACAAAATATTAATAATTTACCATTAATCATTTTGAGAACTTTTTAAATAATCGCTCGCAATCGTCTTCGACAAGCTTAAGGGTGTAAAAAGGTGATTAACATTTTAACACCCCCCCCCCCCCGCGCGATGATCGTGAATTATTACAGTATTACTAGTATTTGCCATTTTTTTCGAGAGAGTAGCCGCCGATATACGTCTTCAAATTCAAAAAGTTATCTCCTTTTTGTCAAGTTCAATGTATTTTGAAACCATGCCATATATTTTTCAACTTATGAAAAATTCTGCGAAAAAAATATTTTAGAATTAAAAAAAAAATAAGCGTGACGAAGTACATTCAAATATTTGCATGTAGAGTTGTGGTTTGTAGGCTTTTATGATGTGGTTTTTAAATTATCCTTTGTTTTGGTTCCAACCACAGGTGGGCGCCTCATGATAGATCGCAATTAATTAATAAAAATATTCTGAGTTTTTTTTTCGTTCAAAATCTTATTGCGTTTTCGTCTTTCGTCGATCTTTTTCCTCATTTTTACTTTTTTCAAGATTTTTTGAAGAAATGAATTATATCTTTGACAGAAGATGATTAATATCATCATGTGAGGGAGGACAAATGCCGGGTTTCCCATGATATATGTTATACTTTTACTTTTTCACAAAATTTTTTTTTTAATTCATCCAATTGAAATTTTCAAGAAGTTGTATTTATATATGTTTTTTTTAGATTTTATGTAATTGAATTCACAAAATTTGCTATCATTCCCGCTATCCAAATCACCATTTCTACATTTAACATAAAAAACGGTAATTTTCGTTGCTTTTGGATGAATCTCGAAACTGGATTTTACAAACCCATTGAATGTATCTTTGTTTTCTACAACAGTTACATGTGCTATTTTTCTAGTATAACATTACCGCGGTGGTTTTCCAAGTCAACGTACACATACATTTTGACTGTCAGTAATGGGTATACAAATTGGATCCTTAAGTTGATTTAGAAATGTCTTCTACATCTTCCTCATCACAAAGAGTTACTGATATTTGATAAGTGGTTCAGTTTCTGGTTTCATGAGCATTATTTCAGTTATATTTGAACACTTTTTGGTTACACTGTTTCAACCCTTACTTTCTTTCTCTTAAAGCGCGTCTCTTTTTGTTAGTATACCATTGCGGTAGCTAAGGTAGAGTGCTAGCTCCGTAAGTGGGAGGTCGTGGGTTTAAACCCCGACTGGGTCTGACTCAAGACTTAATAATGGGTAGTGAATGTTCTTTCGCCAAGCACTCGGCATTACAAAATTAATGTCACGGTTCTTTCGGATAGGAACTTAAAATAAACGAAGCACGGTGTCACGGAAGGCGTGGCACAATTTAAAAAAACAACTGTTTAATGCCTCAATAACCCTTTGTTTCAAACAAGAAAAATAAGAATATGTATATTAGAATAATACAAGTCTGAAGAATAAAATACATTGGTCTGTTATAGATCCACTTTCAAACCCTTATTAAAATTGAAGATCACACACACACACACACACACACACACACACACACACACTGTCATTTCAGACTAGTGCCAATTACAGTCTATACTTACTGTGGCGGTACAATTGACTATGAAGGGGTTATTGTCTTTGAACTATTGATTGTTCAATTCTTTAAGCATACTAGCAGCCATATTTGGTTTAACTGCCTTTGCTGCTCCTACAATTTTAAAATTGCCATAAAACACATGGTTCCAAATTGCCAAGCTTTGAAGCGGTTCAACCGTTTATTATTACATGAATTACAGTAGTTTCAGATTATCAATGGCGTGCAATCAAATACATACATACAGCTCTATGATATGTGATAGTGAATAATAACTTTCATTTGTTTATAACAAAGCTGACGGTCTAAGCAAATCGGAGTTTCAGTATGGACGTGTCATAAACCATTTTTGGATGTATTTTATGATTAATTTAAAAAAACGTATATATGACAGGCTTATATAGTATTGGACAAATGACCAACAGTTAGTAAATAAAATAAGTTGAATCTAACTTTGTATTTTCAATCGACTTTCCTTTATTGTGACGTTTAACGGTGGACACTTTGGTTATTTTCAAACAGATCGGACATCTGATGGAAAATAAATTGTTGAGATCATTTTGGAGCTCTAGAATAATTATTTTCATGGTAATCTTTTTCTTACACTAATGACAAACTTTACGTAATTTTTTGCTGAATTTGCCAAGTTCGAATATTCAACTTTTGATTCAATTATGTCATTTTTCATCCCCTTTTCGTCACATTCTGAAACCTTTGTCTCACCAGCGCTGTTATTTGTTTTTGAATACTTGTCAATGACATTAATAACACTGGTATTACACAGCTATAATAGTACGCATGGCCTTCGTGCATTCTATGGTGCATACGAATATACTAAATGAATCCCTGGTCTTTGATGTTTTGATGAATTGTTTTGATAAATTTATGGTATATGTACTTATGTGCCTCGCAACAAAAAAGAGCCTTGAACGGTATAATTTCTACATATTTGAATATTTGCTTTTCCGCAAGTGACGACATAGTCTGGTGGAAAACAAATTGAAATTTCACAATAGGGGGACATGAGTGTTCAAAGCTGGCAACATAGCTGTCTTATATCATCATAGGTTAGGGGTCAAGAATCAACCTGTTGCCAAGCTGATCGACCCTTGGTTTAGTAGATAAAAGGTCAAAGGTCAGATAGTGTTTTTTTTCCAAAAAAAATAATCTTTATTAATTTATAGCTGTCCAAATATATACTTTTTGAGATTTAAATAAATCAAATAAATCTGTTCTCATGTAATCATAGTATTTCATGTATTTTAACATTGACTAGGAAGCTAATTGAGACTGTTTAGGCTAAGATTTAAATATTTCAATGTTATTTTTCAAAATTCTGACACAAACCTCAAGATAGAATAAAATAAAAGTATACATTCAACATCAAAGCATGAATCAAAATGCTAAAATATAATTCTTTTGTAAATACATGACTGTGATTAAAACGAATATATTGTTTAAACCCAGCTGATAATTTGAAATTTATTAAAAGTTTAAATCAAAGTACTGCAAGTACTGTAATCGGCAAGGCATAGTCACGAGAATCTCTGGAATATATCAGTCACATCTAACGATTTCTTTTGATTCATCAATATCACTAGCTGTGGCATTATCATTCAAAGGGTTCAACCAATCAACGGTTCAACGGTCCCATTGCAAGTGCATACAGCCACCAACTTTAAACTGTATGCCCTACATGTACATCTTGTAGTGCAACATGATTTATATTTACATTTCAGCAATGCATGACATGATTTTGGTAAAGGTTATTTTCTCATTAAAAAAAACCCTACTGTAGCTCAATTGGTATAACCCTCACTCCCCGTATGTGGTGGGTCCTGGGTTCGAACCCTAGTTGGGTCTGATCAAGACTTGAAATAAGGTAGTGACTGTTCTTTTGCCAAACACTCGGTATTTAAAAACGAAAGTCACGAGATTCTTTGAGAGAGATCTTAAAAACCGATGCCCCGTGCCAAGGCGGGTGTAACATGTTAAGGAACTTTTCCTGCACATTTCCCTAAGTTCACTGCAAAGGTCAAACTTTCTGCCACTTCACCTATAGCTGGTGACGTCTTGATATGACTGAAATAGTTAAAAGCCCGTAAAATCCCATGCAATCAATCAATTTATAATTTCTCATTAACACTGTTTTTAAATCACATTCAGACTCGTACTAACTTAACTGTCCGAGAATAATCGTGAACATCAGGAAAATACTTAACTTAAATCCAAAAAGTTAAGTTTTGTTCATGATCCTTTAACCTGTAATTGTCTTAGAAAAGTTAAAGTTCAAAGTAAGATTTAAGCAAAAAAATAATAATAAGTTTAATTTGTGGAAAAAAACTCAGATTTAAGTAAAAAAAACTAGTATTGTTTGTGGTCCTGTTGCCAGATGACCAGACAAAATTAGTAACGAAAAGTTTATGGTTGTTCACAAAACAAGGTCGTTTTGAAACACAAACACAAAAGCGACATTGGGGATGGATAGGTCACACCATCAAGACACCTGCCAACAACATCACAAAACTTTGAAATGGTACACACAAGAATAAAAGACACCTTGAGACAATATTCTGGAATTGAAACAGAGGGGGTAAAATTGTGCAGAACAGAGCCAGTTTGAGGGATTTTGTCGATGGACTAACCTCCACTGGGAGTTAAAGGCATACAGTACGCAAGTTAGTGAGACTAGCACCACCCGTGTCCTATAGGTGATGGATGATCCGGAACAAATACCAAGTATAACTAAATGCAGCCAAACAGCAGTTTAATGGTGTGCATGTTGAATATGTAGGTCGGTTGCATATGATGTTGGAAGCAAATTTTCAATTGTACTTTTCCCCTGAGAGGAACAGTTTACATCGTAGATTAGAAATAATCGCTAGGTACAATGAAGGCATCTGCACTCACAAGTTCAGAAAAGTTCCCTCTTGCAAGAGTGGGAAGAAAACCTGTATTTTCCCTGGAAACGCGGAATGCTGTATGAAAGTTAACTGACAGTCTTACAGTTTGTAATTGCATGGAATACTGGGAGCTTATTCCTCTTGAGAAGTGATAATTTTATGCTATGAACAGGGACGAACTTTAGATGTCCCGGTCTGGAATCATACTTCCTCATTTAAAAACAACAGAAGAATAAGGTCATCAGTATCACGACACACAACAACTGCTCTTTTATAGCCTTGCATGTAAGCCTCAACACCATGGGGAACAATTCTAGTATCGGCTTCCTTATGTAAAGCTTTAAAAATGGTTACACTCCTTCCTCTGTATGAATTAAACATGCTGTCTATTGAACCCCCTGATACCCTCAGCTAAGCTAAGAAGTGTCTTGGATTACTACGAGATCCTATTTGTTTTCTTGGTGACTGATAAAATCTTACCAATTTGATGGCAGAGGGGCATTTTAATTATCAATAATTGTTCTAACAGAACGGGGACCTGATCCTCTTTTATCTCTAGATGGTTTCACCTTTTATGGATTAGTTGGCATCTCTATCATAATGAGATCAATTTTAATACATTTATCTTTAGCGTGGATAAAAACAGTTTGTGCGTTTCCTAACTCGCCGAATGTATTGATAACTTTCGTTTTCCCAGTGCTACAACTAAAGTTTGACCATTAATTATTTTGGTAGTAACGGTCTCCATGCAAACTTCCTCCTCAGGGATATTTTGAAGATCCCACTCGTCGGCTGTATATAACAAAGGTCCTGATGTATCAGGTATAGGCGACACTGGGAATAATTCGTGTTTTAACAGTTCACTAATATTTCCACCAGAAAAAGAGAACACACTTAATAGTATTATACAGATACAGTCATTATAGCTAACCAAATCTTTCAGTACCACCAGTACTTTGATTTCTTTTTTTTTAAAAGTGGATACTTATATAAATACGGGAAATATGATTCAGTAAAATTATTTTAACAGAAGTCTAAAGTTTTGTTAAACAATTTCAAATGCACAAATGTGTTTATACTAGTATTTATTTGCCACAATTAATCATATTTGTAAAGGTCAAATTTGTGCAAGTGTTTAATCTTATTTTTCATGGAAAACTTTGAAAATAAGTGACTGAATTAGTTAGATATGACTTTCTATTAATTTGAAGATTTAGAAGACAAAATGTATAAAGAAAAACTTCTGTAAGCCACCTTGAATTTGTGTATAGGTCAATATGGGCATTTTCACTTGTACTTTGCACCCATTGACCTTTAGCTGCCCCCCACAATGGCCCCTGGGTGAAATCTTGCTTGGCAACAAGCAGATTCTACCAAAGTAAAGTTCAAAGAAGGTTATGAAATAACTTGCCACCTTTGAACACGTTGTCCTCCCTACATCGAAAAATAAGCGGTTTTTTCAAAATCCTCTACCAGACTAACACAACTAAAACTAGAGAAACGTGTCCTCAGTCACCTTTAGTCCGCGATAACAGACAAATTTCGACAACTAAATGTCATGAAGGGTTATAGATAAGGACATGAATTAATACCGTTCTCGAGGTACCAACATGGTGACTAGAGTTACTCAGTTAACGTTATGTCTTTTATTTATATCGCCATTATTGGCAACAACACCGGTATAGTATTCCTTTCTACTTTATATAAAATACCTTGACCCTTGTTGATCGACTAGTCTAAAGCGTATGCCTCACAAGATCACAACATCTCTAACCACCTAGCTAGGTTCGTCATGAATGCCTGAAAAAAATGTTGATGTGACGTAAAACAATATTCAACCTACCTTTATCATTAACATCGATATCGGTGATCTTAGCAATTATTATTTAAATGTCATGATTTTGTAAGTCCTGTCCTCCGGGAGATGAATAATAGTCTATAGCTTACGTTTATAGCGCCTTTTACAGCTTAGAGTCAATTCATTCGGTGAGAAAAGTTTGTCGTTTCACTTGCCGAAGATCGGTGGTTTTCTCAGGGCATTCCAACTCCCTAAAAAAGTTCTAAAATGAGCGTAAAATTCTGTTACTTCACTTATTCATTTCTTCTGTAGACAATAACCACTAGAACCAAATACCTCACTCCCCATTATAATTTTACCTTGTGACCATGACCTTCAACCTAAATGGTGATACGCGATACGTCGTCTATTATAGGTGTACATTTGTTACAAGTTCAATCAAAATCAATCCATAAATGTGAAAGTTATGGAGCCGACATGTATGATTTAACACAAAGGAAAACGGGCGAACAAACACACAACCATGATGTTTCCCGCTATATTCCAACAAACCTAGTAGCCTTGTGTGCTATAAATATACATTCAAGATTGATTATAAAAAACTTTTGTTGTATTTATTTTGGTATATGAACCATAAGGCGAGGGCAAATTAACCCTTGTTCACAAAAGATTGTAGTTTAACCAAGTTTCCATGTCAGGCCTAGGCTTTCCATTTGTGTTCTGTTTAACCTTCTATAATTGACATCTATTAATAATTAACATGTTCTATTTTACATTTCAGACAAGACATCCATTACATCATTGCTATGTGAACTCCGAATGTAATGATGAAAATCTATGTTGTTCATACACGGCTGTACTTGGTCGTCGGAGTGTGCACGTTAACACTTTTCCTCCAGATGGTATGGTCCATTATTGCCTTCCTTACAAAAACGAGAACGCCACCTGGTGTGATCTGAGACTGCAGTATGCTACAGATATCACCCATTATGTCGGTCTCTGTCCTTGTGGACCAGGACTAAAATGTACCCCTACAGAAGATCTAGACCCTAAATATTACCCACGTGATCGATATGGAAAATGTACCAAAATAATGTAACTTCTGTGTGGGCATCGTATAGTCTCTTGTTAAGATAACGATTTTATTCACCTGTTAACATATAATTATAAAATTATAAGAATAAAAAATCAAATTTTTGTTCAACTTATATTTTCCATTACTAGATACCGATTTGCAAAGTCATTCCAGACGAGCAGCCATATTCTTCCCTTCCAATTACGAGCTCCAACCAATACAAATTGTTATTCGTCTGATTCTTTCGATTGAGCATCCACAAAAAAATGCAGTGCGGCGAACAAATCGAGATTTGACCCTCTATATACTAGCGTTACGCCTGTGACTGATCCGTCATACGTGTACTTTCTATGAAAGTCTCACTGTTAAAATTATCAATTTTATTTGGTTTCTTAAAATTAATCATTTCATCTTTTTGTAGAAAAACAGCTACTAGTAATTTGAAATAGAAGTCTCGTAACTAGATATTCATGATTAAGGAGTCGTTAAATTTCACAACGTTGTTTACTTTGTAATTTCTTGAATATGGACAAACTTTTGAACATTACAGAAATAAACTGCAATAATTATTTCTGAATTAAGCCATGATTTTTTTTTAAATCAATCAAGTAAAAGCAAGTGAGTTTTATGTAAAATAGAAAGGTTTTTGCGAACTGTCCCAAAATACTTTTTCACCTTATGTCTTAAATTATATAACGACTTTATCAAAGCTTTTTGAAAACGTTCTGCACATACGTTAATGGAATTCTATCACGTGGTACCAGCAAATTCCATTGTCTCCAATGTGCACTACATAGTACAGATCAGAAACACGCTCCAAGAACACACCAAAATGATATTTAAACTACATGTACTGTAAGTAAAGTTTGATGTGGGCGAATGCTGTTTTACATCGAGCCAGCTATTCCCCACTGGGTATTTTATATTAATCTTGCCAACCATTTCACAATCATTCCTTAACTAAGATTTCCCTCGACTTAAATCTGGCAATTTGCAATGAAACCACTTTTGATAATTATTTTACGATATCCATGAATATGAGGTGCCATCAGTTTAGCTTAATGTCATACATGTAAACCGTTTTCTGAACGCCGTTTTAATGATGATATATGACTCTTTTATTATTTGTATTTCGTTTTGTCAAAAATATTTATTTCTAGTCCCAACAAAGATTGCCAAAAACTTACTTTTAAGTTATGGAAAATCAAGGTTTCGGGTCTCTTTTGTACGAGTACACATTCACTTATGACTGTATTTAGAGTCCCAGTGTACTTGTTATTATTCTGGTACCTATTCAATCAAAATAAACCTAGATTACATTGTGGAGGAAACCTGGGTTTCTGGAGAAAACTACCGATATTCGACAAGCGAATCGACAAACTTTCTTATACTAGAATCTACCCCGATTGTGATTCAAACGATACTGTGATCCGTAATCGCACACTTTTGACAAATTCAAACACCTACAGTTGGGCCGAACACGTCAAACAGAAAGAGTTATCTTTCTTTAACCAAGGGTTACACAGTAGTGTAGAAAAGAGAAGGGATAGACAAATTCGGATGATATCTTGTTAAGAAAGAAACTTCTGAATATTTACGGTATGTTGTATGATCATGGCTCCATAAATAGGGAGGACTTCCATTTGTACAATAGTAATACTATAATTTTAAATATTATATTCAGAAAATTCAAAAAATTATAATATGACAGAACCATTCAACTTAAATTTCATTTTTGACGGAATTAAGCTATTTTGAGCATTTTTGACAAAAAGGTATCATCACGAGGAGTCTGTCTACATGTATCTACTCTTTTCCACAAGTTCACCCTGTATAACTTGTGACGTGACCAAACGTAATAGTCTTGCCTGACGGGTAAACTCATTTCACTCCTTCAAAGTAATAAAAATATACTCAAATATTTCAACAAATTTATTTATTCAAAAAATGAAATGTATAAGTACATATAACCAACAAAGTAGAAAATTAAATCAGAGAGAGAGAGAGAGAGAGAGAGAGAGCGAGAGAGAGAGAGAGAGAGCAAGCAAGCACTATCCTAAAGCAAGAGCACTAATAAGAACAAAATATTGTACATTGAATTTGAAATTCATTTCATGATGAATTTGGTGAAATCATCTAACAGTTGCCTGTCCTGATCGTTGACTTTGTTCTTTGACAATAAACATTTATCTGGACTTCCGACCCTGGTATCATCGACTGTATCCACTGTTGCTGACTTTTCCTGTGCCGAGCCTCTCCGTATCTACTCCAGTATGGACCTCTGTGTAGAGGTTTTAGGATACCGTGACTTAATTCCTACCTTTCTTCAAACTGTTGTTTCGCGTTTGTTGTTTGTTTCATGTTTTGATTTTACATGTCTATTGACCTAAAAGATAGAAAAAATACATATATACGTTTGTCAAACAGAATAAAAAAAACAAGGAACATTGCCTGTCTGATAATAGAGGAAGTTTTATTTTGACTTAATGTCATATACATGTATATGTAAACCATGTCCGATATTAGATATAAAAAAGTGGAAGCTGAATCGATCACACTTTGTGAAAGCCGCTAGAATTTACATGCCATAAATATAGAGGTAAACATGAATGTAACTAAGGTAGGACCATGCAATTTCTAATTTAAATGCGTCCACCAAATGGATAATGACACAATAATCACTATATGACCCCAAAAAGTTTGTTTGAAATGGTGTTTGCAGTAAGAAAATATTGAATGCTGTGGGTGTTTTTATCGCTTCTAGTCATTTCTACAGAAATTGCAAGTCCTCCGAATTTGACGGTTTGCTTATCAAGAGAGATAACTCGAGAAGACCAATGTCATATCAACTCACCGTGTGTAGTATTTTCTCTGCTGTTTTATGTTGACTGTATTTCTGCATTGACTGTGTCACTTTACATGCTGTATTTAAGTTTTTGTTTCTTTCTATGAAATCCCAACAAGCTGTCTCTAAATCGTCCAGTCCAAACTGCACAGCTCCACAAAGTATTCCTAAAATATAAAGAAAAGGATCAATGAATAACTTTTCAAGTTTAAATTTATAATAGAGAATTAAAGTTCACAGAAAATTGACAGAATTATGGAAAGTATAAAAATGAGCTTTGCGTAGACTTTTCTCAAGTTTAAAGTTTCACCAAAAATAATAAAATAATAAAAACAAATACAAAAGAAGAACATCTAAAACGCTGAATTAATAACAAGTCTACGATTGTATGCATTTAAACAAGCCCCGTCACTGTGTTTGTGTTTGCCAAAATTCAGTTACATGTATATGATCGAGATGTTCATCCAGTCGGTCACAAATTTTCAATGAACATAACTAGATATCTATAGCCTTGATAAACAAGCAGACTTTGCAGTGAATTAAAAATAACTTAAAAGAATACGGTTGTCTCGTTTTCTTTTAGCGACAACCATGGACGTCTTCGATATTCATCTTGCACAAAGCAACATATAAAGAAAGTGCCATGTACCTGTGACGTTATCTGCGGTGACTTCTACCGATCCACAATGTACAAACTGAATAATTCTCCTAAAATCCTCAGGTTCATATTTCGACACTTCTATTTTTAGATGTTGTGTCCTCTTTTTCTTGTTCGATTTCTTTAACATTGACTTCTTGGGAGAATTTTCTTCACTTTCTCTCTGAGCATTCAATATTAAACTGTAAAGAGTTCTGAAAATAAGAATCAAAGAACAATATATAAACCATTGTGTTGCGGATAGATGTTAATAAAACATTACAAAGAATATTTACCAAAAATATATATATGTATGTATTTCTATGTCTGGACAACGTCATTTTGTCACATAAATGTTTATAGAAAATTATTGGATTTTATTTTCAAAAAGCGAAATATATAAAGTCAAAACAAATACACTAGTCCATGATCAAGCCAAAAGAAAAAAAATAGAACTTGGTAAATTTAGTAAAAGACACGTTAACTTTCACCAGGAAAGTTAGGTCCGGTGATCCGGAAGGGTACGCACTAGCACCTTCGGCTTAGCTACATCTATTACGTGCGAAATGAAAGTGCACGTGTATAAACTAATTGAGACTAAGCATTCAACCAACTTTTTTTATAGTCAAGTAGCTCGTAATAATAAATTACACAAATAAAAAAAACAAATAATTACCTGCTTCTTGTTCCCATTATTGCTTTGACTCCGTAAACAGGTACCCGTTCTGGTCCGACCTCAAAAACTACATCACATAACTCTGGTACAGACAGGATGTACTGCAACTGATCACACAGCGAATGTGCGTTAGAGAAAGTCATCACTTCAGAGTCCTTTTCAAAATTTGCTGTTTGTTTGTAATCCTTTTCGTCGTCGTCGATGTCGTCATCAGATTCATCGCCACTGAAGTTATCGCTATCACTTTCAGAATCAGATGATTCTGAATTGAAATCCAATACAGAACCATCTAAGGATGAATCGTAGCCAGATGAAGAGCCTGAAATAGAGAATAAAAAAAAAATGTTTATTTATTTATTTATTTATTTATTTATTTATTTATTTATTTATTTATTTATTTATTTATTTATGTCTGTCTGTCTGTAAGTGTGAGCAATCTACACTTTTTTCAAAAACTAATTGTGTTATTAGTTGTTAGCATATATTATATACTGAATGTTTTTTCCGAAAAATAAAACTTAACACGTAATTAAAATAGAAATAGGGAAAAAGTCCTGTTTGCAAAGAGTTTGCTTAAAGGGGAATCAGTTAATAAAATATTCAAATGTCATTCATCTTACAACGTTTCGTATTTAATGGTACTTGATAAAGACTTACTTTCAGAAGAAGAAAATATTTCTGAAAATAAACACAATAATATGAATTTTTAAGGCTAACCTTCTGTGTCAGAATTCCATGTGATCACATTCTTGCAGTCAATATCGCCTAAATTCCATATTGCCATCTGGTCATCACCAAGTAATGGTTGCATTGAGTCGTTAGCAGACATTTTGTTATAAGACATTTAAAAACTTTTTACGTATGTATAATCTGAAGGGAAAATCGTTTTGATGAATTTTTTTGGACCAAGTGGCGTATATATAGGAGGTTCTGAATCGGCTTGTTCATTTCATATTTTTGACTTGAGTTATTTCTGACACAATGACATGCAATGCCAGTGCCAGGCTCCATTCTCATAGCTAACTTCAGATTTAGAAACAATGTCGAACTCGTAGGAGAGCTACTTGAACAGTGGCAGATTATGACCACTGTTACTTGAACGCTGTCACTGGGCTTGGGGTACTCACCGTCGCTCTCAGTGAACCGACTCGCCATCCAAGCCATTGTTTTACCTGTACTGACAAAGGTATACCACGGTTGTCTGTACAATATTGTTCATATTGTTATAAAATTAATAGATGGCCTTAAGTGTATAGGATGAGATTATTTAAACTTCCTTTTGTACAAAACAAACTATGTAATTCTGTATTTAAAAAAATGAAAAAATCATAGAAACGTCCGAAATTATAAATGGTGCGATAAGTTTCGGGTTTCTCCAGTAACATTAAATTTTAGAGTAGGGTGGAAATGAAAGTACTTAAAGTTTCATAATGATAAATTTTATTTCCACGTCGTTTCAAATGCATTGCGTTTAATTACATGCACTGGTGTTTTGTTCGCGACGGTTTGATCATGACATCTCAGATTCTGTATAATGACGTAAATCATTAATGTTTGTAGAGTAAGCATTTCACTAATTTTTCATATTTATTTATTTATTTATTTATTTATTTATTATTTATTTATTATTTATTTATTTATTCCATATAGTAACAATTATATTATAATTACTCAAAAAAGTTCAAGCAGAAACACAGTCACACGATGATGAAAAACAACAAGTTTCGTGGTACTTGTACTTTATGCAGGATAATATCTCCCCGCCATTGTTGTGACATATGGATATATTGCTTATTACAATAATATAAATACGAAAAACAAATATTTACTTGTCTTCTTAATTTCAGTAATTGTTTGTTTACACATCAATTTTCCGTAACAGTAGGCCCAAATATTTTCCTTTATCCAGAACTTACCAGTTTAAGTTTGGCCCGTTATAGGATTAAATATACTCGCGCGATAAGATCCAGAAAAATACCCAAAGGATTTGCAAAAATAATGACTTTAGATTTGTATACATAAAAATAACATTCTGAACATTTAATAAAGTTTTGTTAACTTTACTTTATGAATAAATATAACAAATAAAAATTTGTTTTGAAATTTCTTTCTTATAATTGAAAAATATTTGTCCAAATTGGGTATATTAGTGTAGAAAAAAATAATATGTGTATAATTTTTTGATGTTTGGTTTTTAGATTGAAAATAAAACAACTTTTAGTATTTATAAAAATGGGAAAATGTTCACTATTAAAATGATTTAATGAAATGTAAATAAAAGCTTTAGTAGTCGGGAAACAATATTGTCTTGCTATAAAAGGAAAAACAACAACAGTCATAAAGTCGTCGTCGTTGTTGTATTCGTCTTCGTCGTCGTCATCTTCGTCATCGTCGGCGGCGTGGTTAAAATAGTGAATGTAAAGATACATCTGAAAATGTCTAATAACCTCTCAACACTAAACATTTATGGAATTCAATTTTTATTTTTAATTGAAATAGTGAATATATCTGTGTCGACCATGTAAAAGACTGTAAAAATCCAGAATCTCTCTCTCTCTCTCTCTCTCTCTCTCTCTCTCTCTCTCCTGATAACTGTAAAGTCATTCTGTGACTGTGACAGGTAACAATTAACAGTAAAAAAAAACAATATCACTGTTCATTAATCCCGTTTGTTTTGTGACTACAAATTATGAATTAATTCAGTTTGTTTTGTAATAACTTCTGTCAGGATATCAGACACTCTAACTGTGACAACAGAAATAATTACCATGACGAACTGAAATAAAAACAAGGAGTGAATATAGAATAATTTAATTCCAAAACAAACACTTTAACAGTCCGATCAATACGAATCAATCTAGCTCGTAAAGGTGTAATTTGAACAAATGATGGTTATTTTGTTTTGACCAAGTAATGTTCCCTAGTTCTTTGGAATTATGGATTGATAACTTTTAATGTAATAAGCTTCTAAAAGAAAGAGAATACGTGGAGGCTTTTAGTCATCACGAGTAATGCTCATTGTATTAGGATTGTCATTGTAAATTGAAAACTCTGCTAATAATTCCAGATGGTTTTTAAAATCAATATTTTCATAAGAAATCTGTAAGCTATTTTAAATACTTTTGTTTGTGAAATATGCGAAATTCGGAGCGATAACAATGGAACAAATGATACTGCCATGCGTCAGACTCTAAAACTGCGAGCAATCTTTTGTCATACCGGAAAACGTCCTTTTGTGCCAATTATATACTAGTATTTTTATAGGTATCATGATCATTTCCGCCGCTAATTTAAATTGCCAGTGTTTTAATTCCGCCAGAATCTGGAGGCCTTTTGCGTCAGTTCAAGCCATTGACATGATGGTGGATTGCGTATATACCGGTATATTCACAGTATGTTTCGCATGGAAATATTTAATTATTATGTATCATTGAGAATTTTATTTGTGTGTCTTTTTAATATAGGCAATAGATTATAAAATAAAATTATTTTAACTCCGCCATTAATATAAAAATTATTTGATTATTTGATTCTCATTGAATAGAAATAGATTAAAAAAAAGCTAAATAATAATAAATTATTTTCAGCGTTACATTTAAAAACCCAAGACGTGTATTTATAATGTTGTCATGTGTTGATTTTAAATTTTTATTAAAATCATGTGCTGATTTTGAATGCATTATTGTAAGTACGACTTGTTGCGGGTGAACAAATCTTCATATCTCCCTCACACAAAGGCAATAAATTGTTTATTATACCGAAAGATAACCATGGTAATAAGAAAGACAGAAAGGAAGAAAATATTTTAAAAAGACAACTTTAAAACATCAGCCCTTCTCCGATTCATTGCTTTTTCTCCTATCGGAACCTATCGGAGGCAAACGGTAGAACATCGTGACAGATTCTCCATCTATGACGTGATATCATTGTGACGCCATGGTGTGTTCCGAAGACGTGGGATATGATGTTTCAGAGGGATACACGATGTTTTCTCCACCCTGATCACATGATCCAACGAACCAATGAAATTACAGATAGTATCGTATTTTTCTTATGAGATATAATAAAAATATTTAGCAAATCTGACCAGTTTTCTTTTACTTAAATTACCCGACATAAGAATAGAAAATTTATTTACATTTGGCCAATGGCAAAAATAATTATCTAAATATTTTATTCTAATATCCCTATAGATTGGACGGTGTCTTCACATTTATCCAACATTTGATATTTTGATATGTGGAAAGGTAAATTTTATGTTGGATAAATGACATCAAAGGAAAATGGAAACAATAGGTTGGCTTGGGTATTGTGAACATGGAAATTCATACCTTTACCTTTTTTGAAGATTAAATATACCTGGCCCCAGTTCCACAAGAATAATTTTTAAGAAAGATATTACCAGTACTTTACTTAAAAATCTTGCAAATTTGATATGTTCGTAAATGATTTTGGAAAATTTTTTAAATAACCTGGAATTTAATTTTAAATTTAATTTAATTTTAAATATACCTGGCCCCAGTTCCACAAGAATAATTTTTAAGAAAGATATTACCAGTACTTTACTTAAAAATCTTGCAAATTTGATATGTTCGTAAATGATTTTGGAAATTTTTTTAAATATCCTGGAATTTAATTTTTAATTTAATTTAAGGTGATTTTGAAGATCAAATAAAACATATTTAGTTCTGTCAAAAATGTTTATTCTAAGATTCAAAGATTGCCAAAAATTGTTAAAGAAAAACTTAGTTAGGGAATTATTCGAAATTGGGTGCCTAGTAAAATGAAAACTATAGTTTTATTTTGAATTCTCAAATTTCTTTTGCTTGTTTTGAGAATTTTGAAATTCCAATAAAATTTTAAAAAATCCTACATACTTACTTTGGAAAAAAATATAAAAGTTATAATGGGGTAAAATTCTAAAATAACTTTAATTTGAAAAAAATTAAATCTAAAATATGCTCCTTTTCAGAACAAAAAATTTCCAATTGAAAAAAAAAACCTAAAATATGTTACATTTTGGATAATTATTCCAAGATTATTACCTTATTGGAAAAATTTCCAATTGGAAAAAATCCAAAATATACTCAATTTTAAAAAAAATATTCCATGAACATAACCTTTATTAAGCATTTAATTTTTTCCATTCAGTTATTTAAAGCATCAAACAAGCATCACCATTACATCATTTCAAAACCACTATCAAATGAATTTAAAAAAAAATATATATACATATGACATTTAAATCAATTTTTCAATCTATCACCCCATGATGGGGAATAAAAGAATAAATTAATGAATGAATTTGAGAGAAATTCATATTTATTTGTCAAAATATAACATTATCAAATTTTAATTAGGTAGGAAATATTTTTTTAATTACTAAAAATTAACATATTTATTTCTTATTTATGGTTATTTTTAATTCTTATTTAAGAATAAATATTATTATCCTTTAAATATAACTGTATTGAAATTTATTAAGGTAGGAATCAAACTCTTTAATTTCTAAAATTTAACATATTTATCTTATAATTTAGGTTATTTTAAACTCTTTTAGTAAAAACATGACATATTATTTCATACTTGTTAATTACCATCATATCTACCCTGTTCTACAGCTAAGCTGTGTGCACCAACACGTAATTTTGTTAGTGAAATTCTATACTTGGTTTCTGTTACAATATTTAAATATTCTGAGAAACAAAAATCATTTTTAAACATACAATAATATTTAAGTTTTGTTGAATTTTTACAACATGCTATCCATTCTTGTGCATATTGATCAAAGACTCTTTGTTTTAAAATTGAATAACTAGGTATACTAGTTTTAATTTGGTAATTAGTCAATAACCACTCAAGAATGAGATCACGATAATTTTTGTTTATTTTTGTCATTATGAACCTTTTTTTTCAGTTTTTTGGACAGTTTAATTAGCCGAAAGTAAACAGTAAGTAGTTACAAAGTGGTTATCAATTAAAAATGACGTAAGATGAGGTCTATAATCGTGGATAAAAGATACCGCCAACCGGATTATTGTTGGGATCATGACGGGATTATGGCATTTATAGCTACATACATGGTTCCGCAATATGTTCGTTACGGTTTCCCTGTATTCAATAACCCCCTTTCTCCAGGTAATTCTCTAAAACTGTAAAGCAACATCGCGCAGAGTATCAACAGCAATGATATTGAAAATGAATGCAAAACACAAATGTAACTTCTGGCGGGGGGTCCTTATTATATGCATTATCTTGTTCAGCTTAAATAGCAAAAGTTCTTTGTGGGCCTAAATATCCGTTCTATATAAAAATGCTTAAAATAGAATGAAACAACTGAAAGACGCGTGGTTGACAAAAGCAAACGCAACAGAAAACACGAAAAACAAATATATGATAACATTTAAAAACAAGACAAACAAATATTAGGATCATTGATTATAAAGTTTCCTATTTTAGCCATAGACTGGTACTGGAGTATGTCCAGAAATTTCGGGTAAAAATGCTTTTGGGGCGCCTAACCATCTCAGTTATTTTATAATCAGTAGAATCAGAATGTCGCTGAGGAATCAAATGTCAAAATCTTTTTTTTTTTCTCAATGTCTTCAAAAAACGCTGGTTGTAAACCATTAAAACTCATATATATGTCCCGAGCACTTAGAGAAAATAAGAAAAAATGGTAATAATGGAAACAATAAAGAAAACCCCAACCAGCTTAAATATCTTATACTAGTGACAGTTAATGTATACAATACATTTCATACTAAATGTCACTGCTTATACTTAAAACCAGTAATAACTTTTTTCATCATCTTCATTGAGTCGTTAAATTACTCTACTGACCGATCATGACATGTACCGTATTTCTATTGTCATATTACCTCACTAGTCCCAGGTGAATTTATTTAATTATAGTTTCTGAAAAAGCCGTAACGTAACGCAAACTTCCTTGCCGTGTAGACATTACAAATTACAAATTCTTTATTAATCTCATAAACATATTTACAATGTATAGAGACAATATATATATATACAAATAATAAATAAATAACATCATGTAGTATTATGTAGTAGAGGACAGTTTACATACCTGGAGGAGTGACCCGGTTTACAATTACAGATATAAATTTACAAAGTCTTGATAGTATCAAAGTATCTTTATGATTAAAAAGTTTTTGCATAGAGAAAATGTTCGGAACTCTGAGGTCTTTTGGAATGTATATTCGTCTTTCAGAAACAAATGCAGTGCAGTTAAATATATAATGGAACTCATCTCCTATTTCCTTTGAATCACATAAACGGTAATTATATTGTACATTTCAGGTATAAGGAATTCCGTAGGGTGTTACAGTCACGGCTACTGGAGAAATTGTTTGACAAACATTGGCAAGTGTTTGGCACATGATTGGTTTATTCTTATCATTTGTAAGACTTTGTTTGGATAAATTACAACATTTTTTGTTGGCATTTGAATTAATTTCTTTCAGATATTTTGATATTTTTTCATTGGGCGTAGAAATACAAGTTACCAATGGTTATTTACTAGAATGCAATTACAGATAAGAATTAAGATGATGTAATAATCCCAGGATAATCTAACAGATCAGTAAACATTCAAACAAAATATTTTAATAATGAATTAGACAGTTAGCGAATTGAAAATTGTCTTATTTCAAATGAAGACTTTGACACGTCGATGTGGTGTGGAATGATAGTTTTATTAGCATGTCTGAATGTTTATAAGGTCAACCCTGTCTTAAAGACCACCTCTAAATAAGTATAAGGGCAACCAGTTTTTAATTGTCAGTAATATTTTATTCCAATTGTTCTTTATTTATAATATCTGAACATGTATATAAAGACCAACTCAGTGTCCATAAAGGCCACTCAGTATTACTGGTTCCATGTTGGTCGCCTTAGCCTGTCGTCGTCCGTCTGCGCACCGGTTAACTGCTCTCAATATAAATTATTGCAATCAAATGCAATTTAATGATGTATTTTATTATTTTTAAAACATTTTTTACATGTTTGCTATTTGTAATCCCCGATGAATGTATCATGAAAGGAAACTTTATGTCCTGAAAAAAAAAGCTTTCAACCCGACAAGAACTTGGATACAGGCAATTTGATTTCTTGCAAATAAACGGCAACGCCTCACCCAAATAATTATAACTGAACAAACTATTATTTATATAAAAGTTGTTTACTCAATTTCATGGCTTTACTTGGCACAACCTGTCTGTTCAGATCGGATCCAACAACAGGTACCATATATAATCATAGTATTTGGTATTTATGCAGTGTTATATCAGAACTTCACTCGGACTGAACTGAATGCATGATCCCGAGGCCTGTATTTTTGTATTACGGTGGCGTCGTCTAAAATCAGACAATGTTTTGCATTAAGCTATTTGTAGACAACAAAATAAAACCCGTTATTACCTTGTCCAGTACAGGTGGATAATTAAAAATGTGTTTACACAAGGTATAACAAAGTTGAGATTTACTAATTGAAAAATGTCAACAAACCAGAGAAGTTCGATTGAAAATCTTTCCTCTTGAGAGAGCAACAATGCTGGTTCCCACGTCCTCTAATCCGGATCTCCCGAGGGCTGGATTCAGACGAACCCCCAGCATTGGAGCTTATGACCATGCAAATAATTACAAGCGAAAAACACAAGCATGTAAAAAGTAACAAAGTTCAAACGAGTTTCTAAACTTATGACTTGTTCAAGGTTTATTTATTTATTTATTTATTTATTTATTTATTTATTTATTTATTTATTTATTTATTTATTTATTTATTTTTTATTAGTTTAAACAATAAACAGATATCAATAAATAAAACATATCTAAAACATTAATAAAACCAAAACAAATATCGCCCAAATAAATATTGTTACATGATAGTGTTCAATCAACTGTTGAAACAGACAGATGTTTCTTTTCCGTTTATCCATTAATAAAGGTCTCCTGGAAAACTATTATAAGATAGAATTTCTTGAACAATATTATAAATATTTGGTTGCAATACCAATATTGTTATATGATTGTGTTCAATGTTGAAAAAGACTTTTTCATTAAGAACTGTTTTAAAAATACTGGCGCATTATTGGAAAGAAGTTCTTTTAACAATTTTATAAATATTTAGTTGCGATACCAATATTGTCACGAGTTTATAAATATTTTCAAAATATCGACAACATTTTCCATCAATATTGCCACTTTTTATGTATATATTGTCGCAATGTAAGATACCTATTGGGAAGTGTATATAGACACATACATTTTGGTAGTGATTTTAATGTGTAATTATTTTATATGTTAACCAGTGGCCGCGGAAATGCAATAAAGAAGTAGTTTTACATGATTATGAATATGAATACGTACATGTAAATATTTATGACCCAACTAAAACACAAGTACAATACTTTCCTAGATGCTGTCATAAAAAAGAACTGTATTGTACTCAATACTTGATATTTAGTTTTATGTTCTAACTTAAGTTTCTGATTACTACTAATACTAAAATATTTTATTTTTGTGTCACATGACAATATACATTTGGATAAAAACATTTAACATACATTCATAAATTGCATTATACATAAAACACTAACACCCAGTCACAAATGTCTTATGAGACACCTAAAAACCATAAATAAATGCATTTCTTTAATTTTGGAAGTGTTCGATTGCCGGCGCCATCGCCGGTTGCGTGTAACGTGTGTGTGTGTGTGTGTAACGGTTCTTAATCATGCAATCGGTATATATACTGTCCATTTGTGAGTGATAGGCAATGCGACATCTTGTTGGTGGGGACAGGTCCCAACCACTTGTATTGCCGCTTTGCTTGTCGCTCAGATGTGGACGGGCCGCGAATACATTGTTAATAATATTCAATACATCTACTTACAACGGTATATAGCATATTGTTATTTAATATATATCACAAATAGTCACAAGTAGTCAGTGGTGCATGGTTGTCTGTCTTAATGAGTATACTATCCCTATTATCGTGCCTCGGCAAACATCTATTGTACCGTCCCACCTCTGAATGACAAGCACTGTCGCATTTTGGGTGTACATCTTGTCTTGTTTCCTTGCTTGTCGCTCAGAGATGGGTCAGTCGGTGTCATTGTTTACGGTTTTTACTCAGTAGTCAGACAGCCATGTTCCATAGTTCTACTTGTAAAGTTTAGGCAAAAATTGTAAATAAAACTAAGTTATTATAACTACCATTTTGTATATTATAGAATAATTATTTTGTTGTAAACATTTCAATTTACTGTACCATTTCCATGAACATTGCCAAATATTGTATTATATTGTATATACACTCATAAGTTGTAAAACTTTCACTGAAAATAAATATATTTATATAAAGATTTATATAAAGTGTGTGTGTGTGTGTTGTGCTTTATATCCTGTGGGCTGTTCGTATCATTAACCAGTAGTTATTGTCCTCAGAATTTTTCTTAAAAAATATATATTCAAAACAGATTTTTTAAATACAGTGACTATTAACATGTAATGTAAGTCAAATGTCTGATCAAATATCTTAATTTTTAGAATTATAAAAGAAAATAATAACATAAACAAAAACTCTTAAATGTGAAAATTAGGGCAACTCACATGGAAAAAAGTGATACGAATCGCGCCATATAATTAACACGATCTCTATCACGATCCAGTCTTTTTGTGTTATGAAATTCTTTTCACTTTCGACATTTTCAACATAAATTTTACAACATACTTGTAATTATGCAGATATCAAATTTTGACTAGCCAAGCTCCGAACATCTGGCCCCTTGTTGTCAGCGTAAAGAAGTTAAATTTTTATCCCTCTATCAATTTAAGTCAGTTGGTGTTAGTTTGAATCGACTTAAGGTTAGACAAAAGTGAAAGTTCTTGTACGGTTGTGTTCAGATAAAGTATTTCATCTTTTATGATACCTCTTAAACATAGACTGCCAGGGATGTCTAGTCACTTACAGTGAAGGACAATTTTTAATTAACCCATTGAAAACTTCACCGTGATTGACTACATGAACATCTCCAATAAAACTGCAGATAATAAAGTCTTTGTTCAATATTATTTGTTTCACGGTGACGTTCTGCACGTCTCTTTTTCAGAATCCCTTCAAGTTCTCTTATCTTCTCCCACAATGGCGGTAGCTCAATCGGTAGAGTGTTTGCTACGTACGTGGGAGGCCGTGGGCTCGAACCCCGGCCTGGTCTGACACAAAACTGGGTAGTAACTGTTCTTTCGCGAAGCACTCGGCATTACGAAATAAAAGTCTCGGTTGGTTCAGATGTAAACTTAGAATAAACGAGGCGTGGCACGATAATGAACCCTGTTGTATAATAGCATGAGTGCAACGCACAGGCAAAATTTCTGCACCTTAGCCTATAGCTGGTGACGTCTGGATATAAGATTATGATATTCTTGACTCGGACGTTTAACACCATTATTCAACTCTACTCTCTAATTTCTTACCTTACAGATATCGAAGTACTCGCACCATTTTGTAGTTTGTTCCCAAAGTTAAACTTAGCACAACCTGATCTTTATTTATTTATTTATTTATTTATTTATTTATTTATTTATTTATTTATTATAGTACAATTAATTGCATCGTAATAACTGTGACTCTTCGTTGTATTCAAAGATTTTCAGCCTGTAATAAGTTTGTCTTCATCATATAGTTGCTACTTGTCTTGTTACTTTGACATAATGATGGTTAATCCATGTATTTGTATTTGATAAACATCACAATTCATTCTATTATATCAACAAATCAGACTAAATGAATTAGGTAATCTATTTAACACTATACAATAAGATATCATCATGGCTGCTAGGGTCAAGGTGACAGTTAGCGCGCGGACCTGACAGTTAACGGCCTTGGCATTGGGTGATGACAACCGTTAGGCCACTTAGCGATATGTCGCTGTGTCACACAAAAATCTTTATCGTATAGGAAAAAATGTTGCTCTGTATTAATTAAATATGGCACAAGAAACTTCGAATTCATTGGAATTTAAAAATAAGTTAATTGTTCATTTAAGAGTTTATATAGTACATAGTAATAGTTGAACTTTTTATTATTGAAATCAAATTAAAAAAGTAGACTGGTTGAAAGTCTAAACCCTTTCAAACAAAAAATATTTTTATATTACTTTATAACAAAACCATTTGCATACTCATATTATTATGAATGTAGTCTTTTTTTATCATTGGAAGTCGGGAGTCATTGAACTCGATATATGTATGTATCTATCTTGGCTTACGTGTTCGATCATTCCTTGATGCATTGGCTATAAATTATTGTATATTTCTGTTTAAAATGTCTTAATTTTGACTTCATGTACATCATTTTTTTGTCATATGGATCTTAGTTTAAACAATATTTATTTATTTAAGAACTACATTTTACAAAAAATAATTAACGTATATAACAGAAGATCCAAGAACAAGAGTATACTCTTATATAAACCGGTTTCCTCAACAATTATTAATATATTACAATATTTTGCAAGTCACATGGATCTTGAATGGTTCGGGTCAAATATCCGGCCAAAATATTACTTTGTAGTACTTCATGCGAATTGAAGGTTAGGGTTTTATACTCCATTATATATGGTTATATATTACTTTATGCAAGTTTATGTTCTGTTTTCCCGATTACTCTCGCTAGTGTTGTGGGTAATTTATCAATTAACCTACTTTCTTATAAACTTTTGTATTTTTCTTAGTTACTGCAAGCCTAGGCTTATCAAGGCCCTCAAAAAGTTTTATGGCCGTCATCACAGTATTGTTGATAAGTTTGATGTCTCTGTGTCCAGGATTGCCCTGGATATATTTGACGTCTCATAGTTCCATGTTCCTTTCACACAATTTTAATTACACACGTGGTGGTTGTAGCTAGCTAAACAGGAGGTGCTTAACATTTCGGAGCACCCGGCCTCACTTCCCTGATGGAAGTTCACGAGTCTAACCTAACTTGTCAGTTCCAAAGTTTTTACTTTGCTTCTGAATTGTGATTCGGACATAGATTAGTATGTTTGTTTTGTATTACTGACACTATATTTTGAATTATTGTAGAATAACCATTCTGATTGTTTCACTGTACAAATCGCGAGATAGTGTCTTCTTTGATTGGTTTGGGGTTGGCAGTTGACAATAACGGTTGTTTTACAGTATGTTGTATATTTATTCTGGAGACGGGTTTTAATAAGCTTGTGCTTGTTCCTCAATCCAGTTTACAATTTGTACTGTATTGTATTATTTGTATTAACAGATAAATAAATATGGTTAAAACTAAAACTAGTGTTGTAGGTATTATAAAGATGGAACTTTAATTTTATAAATCTCGACAATATATTAATATATGTTTCTTACACAATAGTAAATGTGTAATACTTTTCATGCTGTATGAGTTGCAGCAAATTGTATATGCGCTCACGAACCGCCTCTTATATATGTTCAAAACGTATAAACTTGTAATTTGGCTTTTAGCAAATTAAATATTTTTTTTAGAATCTTTCCATGTAAATAAAATTCATATTAATGAAAACTAATCAGAAAATGGACAGAAAAAAAATTTCTTTTATTTTTTAAACTGTATAGTATTTACAATTGCAACAGTTTTGCTTCAATAAAGTATTTGACATCGACTATACTTTGCAACTTCATAGAGGCATTGCTCCACATGCTGACGTGATGACGTCAGATGTCACTAATGCTCTCGTTAACTGAAAGGAGACGATCCATTTTTATGAAAAGGTGCACCAACAGTGCATTTCAAAATTGTTTTCAAAATAGCATGGAAAATGTGAGACGGCAATAAAATTTATGTTTATAAATATTGTAAATATAAGAAATAAGGTAATGTCGCATCGGTACCATTCTGACGAATACGCTTCAGAATCGCTTAATACGGATTTTGACATTCAAAAATTGTCTATTTCATACGACAGCTCAGTTTATAATGTGCTTGGTGTAATTAAGTTGTAAGTTGAAGCAACGAAATTTCAAAATGCAGCACACTACAACATATGTAACGAAAGTAAGAATGAAGACACGTCTAAATGTAGAGTGATATACCGGTATCTCTTGTTATAAAACTAGATTTAATTTCTTTGACACTTAACAATGAATTAATGATGGATATGTCAATTAATAATACTTCCGGCCATTTAATAATTTCGAACTTAAAAATCTTCCATCTATCATTGTTTGAAGATTTTTTAAGTTTCGTTTTAAATTTGAAAACAATTTCGTCCTAAGGCTCAATATGAACACCTGGATTGGCTTTTCAAAAAGTTAAACCTCAAAAATTTCAAGTATAACTAATAATGATAGCTGGGGTTCTATTTATAAAGATTAATTGAAATTTTGTTTATTGTCCGAAGTGGATAAACTAACAAATAGTAGAAAGTTTAATTTTTGAGCAAATAAAATGCTTATTTAATTCATCCATATTTCACCTATCAATCGGAATTAAAACGGAAAACATTTACCTATTACTTGTTACATTTGAACAAATTTGTTAAACTTAAGCTCTGAACAAACTAAAACATCATCCAAGTATTTGTCTTTTTGCTTTGGGGTTTTGCTACGATATAAGTATAATGACGGGTAAGTGGTTCTAATAATTTCAATCTGATTTTAGAAATACTTTTTGTATATTTAATGTGTATTGTTCAATCTTTCCATTGATAATTTTGTTTGCAACATCTGTGCTCTCCTGTTTTCAAGGACAGACTTTTAAAGGGATTGCCAAAATTCCTTTAGCGTGAGTAATGGTCGAAGGTTGTGTGTAAATATTAAATATACATGTATTTTGTACTTTCTAAAAGTCTGGACACTCCAAAAATTGAACGTCTTATTCATTTCAATTCGATAAAGATGAACTCGAAACTGTGATGGTGTGCACAAAGTAATTACGGCGTTCTGTTAGGGTCAAATTTGTAGAATATTTCGAAGATACGATGGTGAAGGAGCGAAGTTGCGACGTTGCGATAGTACCTTCGCTCATTCTCCATCGTGTCTTCGTACCTTCCCTCCTTCACGAACGTTAACGTTATCCGCGGCTTCTTCGTGTTCCGATCAAAGGAGCAAAGAGGCGATAATGCAATTTGATCTTGCTCCTAACAGAACACCCAAGTGCACGTGTATCATAATAATTATTTGTTGCAATGATCGTAGAACTCACGAGCACCAACTGGTCGTGAACTATAAGTTCTGGGGACAAACAACACCATGTTGCAATGTAGAATAGCATATAGTTAAACAACGACAACAAAATGTTATAGTACAAGTATCCAACACACTCATACTACACTCAAACCTGCATTAAAGACTACTTCTATATAAAAACCACCTGCTGTTAAAGGTCATTAAATTTTATCCCAATTGTTCTTTATTCATATTATTTGTGCCTTTTTATAAGGGTCAACTGCCAAGAAAGACCACTTTTACTGAATTCTTATGCATGTTTAATTTATTGTAGTAACTTGACGTGATAAAAACGGTATCGTCACGCTAACGATGAACTTAAATATTTACAACGCGTTGAAGTCCACAAAAACTTAAATCAAAACGTAGTAAAGCTCTTTCAACAAAAAATAACACTAATGGTTATAATTTTGATAATAAATTTGACCAATTAATTCAGCATGTTTAGCATCCTTAAAAACTATTTATTTGTTTTTAATTTTATTTATTCGTTGGAGTTTCTCGTCACAACAGTATGCAGCCAAGTTGTCTTAATATTGTAAGGTTGCGTGAAAGACAGTTAGTTTCCGGTCCAGATTTTTGATAATGTCACTTGGCCAACTCAGTCCCTAATTGAGTTACCAAACCAGTTTATATCATTATTTTTATCTTGTTGTGATTATTGATATTAATTAGAATTACCCAGAAAATATTTAATTAGGAATCGTTTCCATATTTGACCTCTGGGCAATATGAAGAACGTCAAGAACGTGGACCCTGAAAAGAAATGTCAAGGTCATCCAACCAGTTAATCAGTAACTGTTTATCTTGGCACTAATTAGACCGGAAGTTGCCCTCGGGGGAAATGTTTCTGAAGAAATACACAAAACAAAACAACAGCAATATCGGCAATTGAGAATGAAACACTTTTTTAGCAGTATTAAATAAATAAATAAATAGAAAATTCATATTAAACTATTTTATATTTATATACGTACTTTTTACATGTATTTTTATTGCTACTTTTCATATTTAGTCGGTTTTGTATTCTGCCGCCATTATTGTAAATATTTAGGCTATAGGCTTGTAGTTTAATGCTTCGGTATACATTTTTTGCCCCTAATATAATGGATAAAAATCCGAACATGCCGGACTACAAATCCAGTGACAGGCATAAAAAGAGGATATTATCATGATTGCGTAATAATCTGTCTTTCGATATATCATTTATATGCAGTCATTTCGCATATTTTATGCCCAAACTCTTGAAGATTTGAATTTAATTGATTCTAATGAGAAAACTTCAGACTCGAAAAAACAGTGAAAGCTTGAACCAAATATGTAATGGTTTCAGTAATGATGCAGTGGCTCATATTAAGGCTTAATAAAGTAATGATGCAGTAGCTTATATTAAGGCTTAATACCTTGCTTTTTACCAGCGACAAAAATGTATCCGAAATCAGCAATCATGGTAGCCCTTCTGGACAGCATATCACTTGTTTGCCAATTTTGGCTTTTGTTTATTTTTTTTATTATTATTTATTCAAGTTGTTATGTGCTTAATAAAAATCACACCTTAGCAAATAACATCAAGTTATCAATAAAAAATAGCAAAACATAGCAGTTTTATTTTGTTTCGATATTTTGGGATATTTTTAGAGAAAAAGAAAGTACGTCCAATGTTGCAGCACGAATAAGTACAACACAAGTTGCCAACTTAAAAAAAAAACCTGAAGGTACAGTTGCTGAGATTGTACTCATTACATAAACCATCTTTTTTGGAAGTTTGGGTTCTATACAATGACTACACACTTTTATCACGGTTCTCACCAACTTAAAACAATTACATGAGTTTATTTATTTATTTATTTATTTATTTATTTGTTTATTTATTTATTTATTTATTTATTTATTTATTTATTTATTTATTTATTTATTTTCAGTCAGTCTACCATTCTTCATGGTAACGGTGAGTAAGAACTATTCAACTGTTAAGGAATCCGTCTTCATCATATAATTGCTACTTGTCTTGTTATTTTGACATAATGATGGTTAATCCATGTATTTGTATTTGATAAACATCTCAATCCATTCTATTATATCAACAAATCAGACTAAATGAATTAGGTAATCTATTTAACACTATACAATAAGATACCATCATGGCTGCTAGGGTCAAGGTGACAGTTAGCGCGCGGACCTGACAGTTAACGGCCTTGGCATTGGGTGATGACAACCGTTAGATGACACAAGAATGTGAGAGAAATCTAAGAAAAAAAGAAAGAAAGAAAAAGAAAAAAGAAAGAACAGTAGAACAAAAATTCAAATAAAATTGAATACAATGTTAGACAATTTTGTTTCAATCAATATTTATATATCAAGAAAATTAAAAAGAAAAATAACCAGAAACGTCATCACTCTTACTTTGAATTAAATCAGAGACATATAATAATTATATGTCTCTGATTAAATGAACCCTAGAATTGATTATGAAAAACCCTATATTCTCCAGCGTCACTGGGAGCATCATCGAGTTTTAGCGGAACACAACATATTGTTTATATCAATTAAACAAGATGTATCGTGATTATGTGTTTAAAAATTCCCATTTCACTATCCACCTTATTTAATAATCCACTTAGTTTCGAAAAAACCTGTTCTTAAATATTTGATACTTCATGTAATACTTATTATACATGTAGATTTCTACTCATAATATTATTTATTTATTTATTTATTTATTTATTTATTTAAAGCGGTTGAGATTCCCGCTGTTAAATCCAATTTAAAGGCATTTTCGGGTTTTTTCATTGCGCACCGAATCCGCGCATCCAGGGGCTACAACTCTGTTTACGTTATTGTCTGTGTAAGTGGTGCGAAATTTCAAATGAAGGGATATACTAGCAGTAGACGACGATCGACCGTAGCAACTGCAGGGGCGTAGCTTACTATGAGGCAACCGAGGCAACTGCCTCGGTAAAAATCAGATCAGATCAGATTTTTTTAAAAAATTTTAAAAGAAACACGAATAAAATAGAAAAGGATAAAAAATAATTTATAGTGAACAAATATAAAATTATGTTTTGTCCTTAGTAGTATAGACTTGACTATTCAGATGGTCTTCTACTGTGATACGGATATTGATTATATCATCCGTTTCGTCACATTGAAGAATTAGTTGTGACTGACTAGGTGAACATTTTCCAGGCCATTTCCTATTTTCCATTTATTAGCTCAGAATTGTGTTAAAGGTACCACTACAGGGTGTACCGTGTACATTAGTCACTATTAATAAATTACTGTCTTTTCGTCGACTGACTAAATGAAAATCTCAAGTAAAAGTTGAGTTACTAAGTTGATTTATTTGTTCAATATATGCAAAGTTCGGTGTCGGCAAAGTTTTGCTTTGCCATTTTGACAATGTTTGGTATGTTTGTATTTAAATTCATAAGTTTTCTTTTATATTTACTAGTATCAATTAACAGCAAATATCAGGTTCAGGTGTCGCCAGAATGCACCATTTAACACCATTTTTTCAAAATTTTCCGGGGGGGGGGGGGGGGGGGGGGAAATGCCCCCGAACCCCCATACATTTTAAGCGCCTTCGGCGCATCTATTTTTCGCCTCGGTTATAATTGGTTCCTGTCTACGCCCCTGAACTGTAAACATCCGGCTTTCTTTTAATCAGTATTCGGCAATATAAATCGTATAAATCGTAAAATTATTGATCAAAATGCCTCTTAGAAGAAGAGGACGGTTTATTAAAGTATCGGATAAGAAAAGGCGAGAAGTATGTTCTGCCCGCATGATTCAAATGAACAAATCTGGTCCAACTGTTGTGGAACCCGAACGTACTTCTCAACCACTAGCTTCGAAAAATGATTAAATGATATCTATTACAGTAAACATGAACAAATGGAAACCATACAACGGTGAATTGTCCAAATTTCATCACACCGTTGTAGCAATTAGGTTCTATCTATCTTGTGTAATCCAAAACGAAAAACGGTACGGCCTATAATGCGAGTATTACTAGCACAGATGCACAAAATGTAAACTTACCATGGTATAGAGTTTTCTCTCTTTGACCACACCACAAAGTAATGGAAATTATGTAAGTTCCAAGAGATATTAGAATGTCGACATGGTTGAACAAAACTGTTCTGTTTTATTCTTTTCATTGGAGTTTTTGAAATCTTAAAGATTCACGGATATTTTTTACGATAATTATGAATCTATTTTTAATATTCAGATTATAAAACAACGATTAATATTGTAATTTATATGTAAAAATATACTTTGTTTTGCTTTGTTTTGTGTATTATCTTGAATCTGATGCTAATATTTGAATTAACTGAAGAGAGAAAACCTTTTGGGGATTTTTTTTCATTTTTTTCAATGGAAAATTTGAAAAAATCATGGGGGGGGATAATTTTTTATTTTTAAATCCTAAAATATCATGGTGACCTATCAATTTTTCTTTGTTTTTGTGAAGTATATAGTCTGGTTAAGCTTTTAGCAGAATTTGAAAAGATTTCGAATGGTAGATTTTTTTTTATACATGAAAATGTATGGAATTTTTGTGAAAAAGGCGGTAAAATGAGCTCTACATCCAATGTATTTTTTACCAATTATTTTAATAAATGTGTATTGAACTGCCAACTTTGACATTTTTTAACATGTTAAACATGGGTATGATGTATTTTTGCTGATTATAACATTTTAATGAATTTCTTGAGTTTGTTTGAGGTTGATTTTTCAATTATACCGATTTTTGGGTAAAAATGCAAAATCCTTGAAATACTGCATATATTGAACAAGAGTTGTTGATAAATTACATGCGGTGACCTACCATTATTTTTGCATATTTTTGTTTGCATGTTCATATAGAACAAACAGTGAAAAAATTAGCTTGTTTTGAATGGTGGTTCTATTTCATAGCATATGCCTTTAATTCAATTTCAATTCCGTGCGGCTATGGTGTTTTGTTGCGTTCAATTTTAATTTTTTCGAGTCCATAATTTTTTATGCAAATTTTATTCACCAATAAAATATACCACAAGTGTCTCATGATAGATTTAACGCTGGAATAAGATTTTGTTAAGGTTTGCTAACAACCAGAGTTGGCAAAATTGTCTCCATCAATGTTTCAAGTTTCGATTAGTTTTATATGACTTTATATACAAAATAAATATTTTTTTTAAAATAATAAAAATTAAATCCCGATTTATTCCATTTTTTTCCCCACAAAATAGACCTGTAATATTATTTTTCCCATGAAAAAAAAATTATAAAATATGCTACTTATCGCCTCTTAATCGTAATAAAGGCTTTTGCATAAAGAAGTTCACACTAGAATTCCGTAAACAGGAAACATTAACGTTACTTCTGATATATATATAAACAAACCATTAATAAAATATATAAATATTACTCGAAAATCCATTTTACAGTGTAAAAGTCCATTATAACAGAGGATTTCTTCTGTAAATTGCAATAAAAACAGTCTAGTCTCAATACCGCTAGACGTCTGTTTAATTTGCTTGTAGAAATAAATAAATAAATAAATAAATAAATAAATAAATAAATAAATAGTCGTTAGCTTAGATTAATGACTTAAAATATAACTGTATCTTTTAGTATAATTTGTGTGAAAAATAATATTACAAGAAAATTGTAGTTTTAATTTGTCAAAACGTCTACATTGACATTATAGTATATATGTATGCATATTTTGGACATTTGCTGAGCAAATCATAAAAAGAAAGAAGACAAGCTGAGGCAACGATAATGGGACACAAATAAAAATTATATTCTAAGAAAAATTCGCAATCAACACTGCAATTTTATAGACAGTGGATTCAGTTTTAAAAATTGTTTACTAAATATGTCTTATCGTCGTCCATGTGGATTTTAACTCATTACGGATGGTGTAGTTTTCATAACTATAATGAAGTTTAAAAGGGAAACGTTTATTTAAAAAAAATACTTAATTGTTGCTCATTTTAAAATATATACTCAAAAAGAAAAGAAAGGGGGAAATAAAGATACATCTTTTTAAGCAGAATTTCCGTACATTGGTGTCCTAGAAGAACCGAACCACCTGGATTAGTCTCGCTAATCCCATCATTAATCTCCTCATTAATCCTGTTAGCGGCACCTTTGATCTACTATCTCCTACCTGGTCTTGCGTCATTTTCAATTAAGGACTACTTAGTACTGTTACCTTCCTTTAATTAAACGATCAAAATGTGACCAAATACGAAAAGTAAATACGCTTCGGAGATATTTTTTAAATTCAGTTCTACAGAATTTTTACAAATTGTTTAAAACGAGTAGGACCTGAGTTGTTTTATGTAATTTAGAGAAAACAGCATTATTTTACTAACTGATTTATAATATGATTTTATAATAAATAATAATAATAATAATAATAATAATAATAATAATAATAATATATAATGAATATTAAAACAGTTATATCTCGAATCATTTAATCACATGGTTTTTACGAAAAATAAATAAATAAATAAATAAATAAATAAATAAATAAATAAATTTTGGATTTTTGTTAAAATAAAATAAAATAATTCTGAAATTGAGGATTTTATGTTAAACATATTAGAAGTAAAATATACACTTTGGCATTACGCATGCTAAATCAACAAGATTAGGACCGGTTTAACTGGTCAGTCAATATGATAGCCAGTGGCTACTTAGGTCAATGTCAATAATCCGTTTTTGAATAGGTTTTGTAAAATGACAATTCCTCCCCTTACACCTGAAATAGCCAATCAGATCGAAGTATATTGTTCCATAAGAAAAAAGGTCTAAAAGAGAGATTATAAAACTCAAAAATATTCCAAAATATCATCAGAGTATCGCTTTACATTACTCAGGAAAGCAGAACTAATTTTCAGACAGTGTTTTCATTTTAGAAAATTCTTATTCCAATATTGTGATATACGGACAAACAAGAGAATGATTATTGACAACACACATGGTCTTAATCTAAGTGACAATTTAGAAGAAAAAGCATCGTGCATGATGTCAAACGCCCACTTGATGCAAGCAACAGGCCAACATGGCCTACAACAGCAACATGATGTGTCGCCAAATGACGATGAGTGCGCCCGTAACCTTCACGGCGGAAATCACGACAACAGCTATGCAGAATCTCCTGAGTCGGATTCGGATGGAGAGGAAGGTTCCTTATTTTCCGGAACATCTACTTTGTCTCAACAAAAGCGCAGATTTGCTGATGTTAAACCACCATATTCCTACATCGCTTTGATAACCATGGCAATCGAAAGTTCGACAACAGGTATGATGACATTGAATGAGATTTATGCCTTTATCATGAATAGATTTCCATATTTCAAGGAAAACCAGCAGAGATGGCAAAATTCTATACGCCATAATTTATCACTTAACGATTGTTTTGTTAAAGTTCCAAGAGCACCCGGACGTCCAGGAAAAGGAAATTATTGGGCTTTGCATCCAAGTTGTGGGGATATGTTCGGAAATGGAAGTTTCTTAAGGAGAGCAAAGAGATTTAAGTTACCAAAACAGAAACGTGAGGATTCCGCTCATATTCAACATGTTAATTCATACGGACACTTTAGTTTATACGGACCAGGAGGATACAAGCCATATCCATCACTTAATCCGCTGACTCTGTCATCATTTTCACAGAGCTTACCTCAACAGCAATACGGACTACCTCCAAAAACCGAGAACTGGAATCCATCGCCGCCATCAGGAATGTCAAGTTATTCTCCGTATTACAATCCAAACAGTATGAACATGAACAGTACCATTGGTTCTTCAATCGGATCATCCATAGGATCTTCATTAGGCGGATCTCTGGGAAGTTCCTCTTACCTACCAACATCTCAAGTTCCATCATTGTCGACGATGAACAATCCATTATCAACATACTCGTCATTGCAGCCATCATACTGCCCATCTCAGTATTCTGGACAATTGAGCTTACAAGCAACACGGTGATAAAACTTTTTAATTATTTTTATTAATTGATATTTGTTAATTATTTGTTATTTTGTGTGTATTTATATTCGACAAAGAATTATGTGTTGTTATTAATGTCGGAACTTGGACAAAATTGAAGAATTCCATTAGGATTCCGGAAAGAATTGCGTTTAAGACATTCTATACTAAGTATTTGTATCTTAGTTTAAACTGATAATTTTAATAGCTTGACATTTCAAAAAATCAGTTGGATACATTTTCCGGTACTTCAGAAATTAACAATTTTATAATTTCTGTATTTAAGCTGTGTAGAAACGTTGTGATATGTGACTTTATTCAGAAGCGCATTTATATCCGGCCGTTTCAGATAGTGCTAGATGGACTGATAGACTTCATTAAATAACTACGCATAATATCGGAAATTACCTCAGTAATTAGAATTACCCTTAGATTAAACTTGCTTGTTTTGTTGTAAACTTACGACTGGTAGAAATCCATGTGTGTTTTATGATTAACACGTGACAAGTGTAAATTTCATTTTAAAATTTACATGGTTTTTATTTTTTGTAAATATTCAAGGGAGGAACCGAATCTCATCATTTTTATAATTATGTATAAAAATGACGAAAATATTTTTGTTGCAACTTTTGCATCGTTATAATTTAATTTTTTGAGCATTTTGTAATTTAATAACAAAATTAATAATATGCCGCTTTACTTGTGGCAAAATGTTTATTGCAAAGTATATTGAAGAGATTGATACGATAGTGCAATAAAATAAAATTGAAATGAAAATATAGTTTTATCTTTTGTTTACCAAACGTTTATTGGAATATGTTGTCTCTGATTTCCTCGTATTTTACTAGACGGCTTTGTTGGTGTTGGAGTTCAGAGCAAAGTCAAACATTCATTTTTATTTTTATTTCGCCATGCGAAAAATTTTGAATTACTTATTCTTTAAGAATTTAAAAGTTTTTGCATGGCGTTCTTTTTTAAAAACAAATCTTTAATGACTGAATTTAAATGCATTTTATATTTTAAAAAAATCAAACGCTTGTAACGACATACAAATTAATACTTTCATAATAATTTACAATCAAAAGTTCAGACTAACATCACTTTATTTGATTCAATAGAAACAATTACTATTTTAGTAAATAGCATAAGAAAATGAATTTTGAAATTTGCTTTGATAATCTTTCAAAAACGATTTGATAAATACAGGTATTGAAAAGAATGAATGCGATAATTTTTAATTGTTTATAACGATTTATAAATTTGCGCATGTCATAGTATCAATCCACGAAATACTATTTTATAGGGTTATTGAATGAAATGGGTATTGCTTTTCAGTCGAGATTATATCACTGTCTTTTACGGCTAGATCGAGACCACAAGAGTTGAGTTGAGTAACGGTGTTAAACGTCCTAGTCAAGAATATTTCACTTATATCGAGACGTCGACAGCTATAGGCGAAGGTGCAGACATTTTGCCTGTGCGTTGCGCTGCTGACAACAGGTCGGTTCTTTATCGTGCCACGCCTTCCGTGACACGGGACCTCTTTTATTCTAAGTTTTTTTGCCCCGAAAGAACAGCGACTTTTATTTCGTAATTCCGAGTGCATGACGAAAGAGCAGTCACTGCCCACTTTCAAGTCTTGTGCTAGACTCGATCGGGGTTTAAACCCACGCCCTCTCACTTACAGAGCGAGCACTCTACTAACTGAGCTACCACAGTGTGCAGAAACGTGCAAGAAGTATTCGGACACTTTGTAAAATCCTTTCTTCGTTTCATATAAAACCATACATTTAAAAAAAATCAAAAACAATTGTTTTGGTTAGTTTCCATGAATTGGTCGCTGTTTAATGTAAAAGTTAAAGTTTTTCTAAAAAAATAATTAGAAAAGGGAATTCGGCCGTTGTTTTTTTAGATTAACATTTCAAATTCAACGGAAATTTCTAAAATTGAAATCTACTATATAATCATGCTTCACATGACAGTTAAAATTTGCCATGCTGTTCAACTTATGTTTTCTTGACTGTTATAAGACGGACTGTATTTTGAAAACTATTGGAAGAAACCACATTAGCTTTTACATTTAACGGTTAAAAATTAATCGAAATTGACCAAGAAATAAATCTTTGAGAATTTTTTTTTTGAAAATGAATGGTTTTACATGTAATAAAGAAGGATTTAACAAAGTGTCCGAATACTTCTTACACGTCTCTGTACATCTACAATAAATGTAGTTCCTTATGCAAAAAAATAATAATAATAATTAACCACTTTATGGCATTTTGGAAAGAAAATCAAGAAAATCAACCTTATGCATATGAAATATTGGCATATTGGAATGGCATTCAGACAAGTCTTGAACTACAGGATATATATTTTTAATATCATCGTAACTTTTCAGAATGGAAGAAACTAATTTTTAGCAAGAGTAAAATGTACTTTGCCATAACCAATGCAGCTTAAAACAAGAAACAACAGACAACTCAAGTGAGAAAAAATAGAGCAGATTCCACTTTATTGGTAGTCCGGCTATGAAACGATGTCTAATGGACGGATATGCATTTTTTTAGGCGTGCCAAGTCCATTCCATTTGCTTTACTTGCACATTGCAGTCAATGTTCCTTAAGCTGAAATTTAAAATATATGCATCCTGATAGTGGAGCAGTTAAGCAGAAAAATCTTTCAAATTTGGAAACAAGCATGAAACTTTGTATAAATGTTGCATATGAATATGTTGTAATTTAGGAAAATTACGATGGCCATTGTAAATTCCAAAATTGAGTAAATTTTAAATATAGCTGCAGTTGGTTTTTGCCGACGATGTTAAAACTACATAAATTGAAAAGAAACACGACATTTTCAGCATAACGATAAACATTTAGCAAATGCTAGTTCCATAAATATTGATTTCATCATTTTAAAAATGTCAAATATCAAAATTAAGCAAAAATTATATCTTAGTTTATGGAATCTATAAGATCAATTTTGCAAGCATGAACAACCTATTGTTACGTCGCATCAGCTATACACGAGGTATTGAATTACATGTACATAAACACATGTACATGTTTCAGTCAATGACTTGCTTTGCAAAATTTTTGGTGTTTCCAATATTTTACACGTACATTTTGTATGTGTCAAAGATTCGGTCACATATAAGTACCAGATTAACCGTTCGGCAGGATTGAAGCAATGACCACAGAAAAATAGACGGTCTTGTTGCACTAGTCGACTGGTTAAGTCACTTGGCTTTTGGAATGTTGCCGGCCTTGGGCCTCAATTGATAATTTCGAGTATTTTACTATGTTAGACTTCAATAGACACAGAGTGATTAATAAACTTAACCAGATCAGACACTTCCACAAACTCGGTTTTCCGCAATTATAACAAAACGTAATACAAGATGAAGATGAATGGAAAATATTACTGATGCTACAATATGAACCATCATCAATTGCGAAGCCGCGATTAAAACGTCGGTCCGTCCGACTTGTGGCAGCACAAACGCTTCAAAAATGTTAGTACCAGACTAAATAAATCGGATATAAATGCAGTACAAATAAGTATGAAAATGTTGTAATGGAGAAATTAATCGGAAAGTATCTTGACCCAGTTGTTCGAAGCTTGATTAAAATAATCAGCAAATTTAAAACACCAATAAAACTTAACATACATGTATCATTATTGAGTAAATAGTTTTAAAACATTTTGTTTCAATTTGATGAAATTCTATTCATTTTTTGTGTTTTAAACAAAAAAAAAAAATTACAAAATATTTTATATAATGCAAAAAAATCCAAATTTTGACTAATCAATTAATTCAACTAATCAAGTTTCGAACAACTGGGACCTTATATTTTTACTTTGCTCTAGGATTGTGGTTTGGGCATGCATGGATTGGTACAAGTATGCTTGTTTTTGAAACATACGTGTGGAAGGTGACTTGTTTTAGCTTCTAAAACAATGATTTAGCATTGCTCTCCATTCGATAATAAAAAAAATAATCCAATTTAAAAGGACCCGTAATCCAATTGAAACGCATTGCGAAAATAAAACCAATATCTTACCGACAAACGATAATAAAGAGTATGCTTATGACATCCATTAGTAAATGATTATAATAAATCGACAAATAAATAAACAAGTAAATAAAATAATCATATCAGATTATCGGATTTTAGAAAAAATAATTTTATTAATAATTTCGAACTTATACAATTGGATTAAACTACCGAAAAAGGAATTATCAATTTATAAATATAAAAGTTGGATAATCTAGATCTCCTGCGTGATAATCCCGAACATTACTTTAATGTATATCCTTGTTTTCGCACATTTTAATGTCGGAACTCTTGAACTATTTCGAATTTGTATATTTTTACAATGGCAACACATCTCTGAAAAATGAAGTATTATTTTGTGCAGACGAATAATTGCTTGATGACTTGAAAGATCATTTCCCTAATGCCTTATCTGACTGGACACAAGCAAGAACAAGACTCAAATAAACTTAGTTAACTTTGAAGCTTTTCGAACAGATTACAAAATTTGAAAACAAAATCTTGTCCGTGAAAGCCGGATATTTCAGGACTGATCATGAGCAACTGTCTACAGAAAATTAAAATAGACGGCATTGTGATGGTGGTCAAGTAGTAGAGGGTCTAGGCTAAATATTCAGAATAGTCTCGCGCCAGATTGTGTATACTGCATCCTTATAGTGTGCATGGCTACAACACCTGTTTAGGGCGGAATCACCTGATTTCGAGTCACAACCTCATTTAAGCTGTTGTACTATTCAAAAGTTTACACAGACAATGCATATTCCAGTCGTGGCTAAACCAAAAATTTATTGCTAGATTCTTAAATATCACTAGTAGTTTTTTGTGCAGATTATGAATATGGAAATGAGCGAAATAGATTGATTGATTGAATGAGTGCATATTTTCCATATATCGGGGAAATACGCGTCACCAGTGATAGGTAAAATGCAATAAGTATGCTCCAGGCAATGGGACTTTTAAGGTTCCCTTGACTTTTACTTTTAAATGTCGAATACTTTGAGAAAGAATAACCACCACCTTTCCCAAATCCTTAGACCCATTCGGGGCTCGAATCACGACCTCCCGCATACTTAGAAGTTCTACCAATTAGGTTAAGAATAATCCAATTTAAAAGAATAAGTCAGTAATCCAATTTAAAACGCAAACAGATATCTTACAGACAAATGATAACTAAAAGAGCATGCTTATAACAGCCATTAGTAAATATTTATTATAAATAAGTAAACAAATAAATAAATAATCATCAGATTATCATGATTTTTCACAAAGTATTATTAAGTATCACTTTTAATAAATCCTAATAATAATTTATACAATTGGATTAAACTACCGAAAAAGGAATTATCTATATACCTTGCGTGATAATCTCGATCATTAACCGTTTTTAAATTTTCGCACATTCATATGTCGAAACGCTTGGGCATACATGCACACATTTTGCAATGACATCTTTTTGTAAGTTGTTCAGGCGATTTTTTTCTTTTAATTTTGAATATCGGCATCCGTTTGTTAACAAGCAAGAACAAGACTCAAAGAAACTTAGCTAAACTTGACAGCCGGGCATAAATCGAGATTAAATGCGGGTATTTATTTGTAAAAAATAGAGAATAAAAATTTTTAAAATGAAAATAATTGCTCTCTCTCTCTCTCTCTCTCTCTCTCTCTCATTTTACAGTTCAGTACAATCTTCCGTTATAAGGTCTGGACAAACATAAGCCAGCGTTTATAATTGAAACTTATGTATTTCTTTCATTATTTTATTTTTTAAAGAAAATATTTACCCGATTAGTTACAAATCACATTGACAAACTAAGTAATATTTACCTATCCATATATCCAGTAAATTATTTAGTTACATATTATTTACATAGATTAAATACTGTAAATTGTGACAAGTCTTGTCCGTTTACACAGGTGACGTACGGTAATTACCTATATCAGGAGCTACAGTACAGGCCTGTCGCAAGTTTAATACTAGACAATCGAATAAGCGTCGATCGGCAGCTCATTTCGACATCTCGTTAGCTATATGTCGACAGCAGCTGTAATCTATCGCTCAGCATGTTTTCGGTCATGATCTTTCAATACCTTGGTTACTCTGAACCCGAACTTCGACTCCTTTTCGCTAGCTCAGTGTTAACGTTGTTAAACTTTCGGCAGGCCGCTGTATTGTACAGCCAAGGAATTTTTGACATTAAAATACTTTAATTATTTATACACAGATTTAGAAATAATTACATTTGTTCATTATTTCTGTTATTTATTTAGAAGTATAATTCTATTTTTCGAAGTTCAAGTAAATGAGTCATGTACAAAATGCCAGTTTTGGCATTTTGAGGAAAAACGCGTCGTCATCTTAACCCCCGCCCTTCATTTTCTTAAATGCAGGTGTTTGTATGATTAGCACTTAAAAAATCCCTGTCATTCAGTGATTGGCCAATGTCATTCAATCTGGCTTCATTTATGCTATCCTTGCAAGCTCGTGCAAATGTCGAGTCAACTCGGGACAATATTTCACAATATCAGTGTTATACCAATAACTCTTTTATTATACAACAGCATTTTTATTTATTTCCAGCTAGTATTTTAACTAAAATACCATTTTGTCTCATAAAAAATAAATATTGCTCTTGTTCGTGTAAATGGATATTAGCACTGGTGCAATATGACATCAACACAGCAATGGCGTCTTCAGTCATGCTACTACAATCGTGTGACGTCACACTACAAAGCCGTGCAAAATGAAACATTGAATCGAAAAACCTCGGACTGGAGCAATCGCAAAGAGCAATGTTTGCGTGCGTGCAAATATTGATACATATTGCACGCTCAAACGGGATTTATTTTTAATTTTTATTCGAAGCATATAATAATTATAATTTTAGAATAGTTGATTGATTAACTGATCGGTTGCAAGAACATTCTAAGCGACGCTTACTTTTTTACAACGACAAACTTAAATAAAGTTCTGGGGAACAGCAATTATCTTTCTGCGACTTGCAACATGCGACAACAGGCTAGGATAAGGGAGAGCAGGAACTGTTTCAACACTTTCTCGACAAAACATTATGTCCAATTTGCATCACACTTTTCAATTATCTACCTTTATTGGCAACCCCAAACTAATAAAGGTTTAAGCTTTGACCACAAGGTGTCACTGAAGATTGGGCCTTTAGAATGAGACGTTTAATAAAAGCGTCACTGTAGTTGTGTCACACTTTAAAGAGTCCCCTTTTTACATTGTCATGAGAGAACTGCAAAGGTACACATATTTTCCACTTCACCTATAGTTGCTGCATGGTGTTTAGACACAAGTGAAAGAAAAGTTCTTGACTTTGACGTAAAACCCCATTTGATTAATCATTTTCTATTTCTCTTCCACATCATCATCATCATCATCATCATCATCATCATCATCATCATCATCATCATCATCATCATTCCAAAACTGACAAATCAGAAATAAACATACAGATATATGTCCAAAGCACAATCCGAAAGCAAAGTAAAAACTTTGAAACTGACATTCGAACTTCCTGCAGGGAAGTGAGACCGGGTGCTCCGGAAGAACAAGTGCCTCCTGTTAATATGTATCATTCGTGTGTAGTAATTCTACTAAGAAACAGATAACAGCAAGTGTTAAGTGTTCATCGGGGTGCGAGATGGAATGATTGTGATCGAAATTTAATATGACTGCATGAGCTATTTTTAGACATTTTGCTCACTTCTCATATTCACGGTACATGCAACACTGACATGATGAAAGTGCGCTATTAAATGCTTAGCATTCCACATTTTAGAAGACTCAAGCTAATCTGTGAAGTACTGCGACAGGGAAAATTCCGTTAGATGCAACCTAAGATGTCAAGTTAAGCCTAGCTCCATTAATGGGGTTCGCCGCTGTACCACGTGGTCAATACCTCTTAACGTTTGTGCGGAACATTTTCGAAAACGTCAACGTCACAAATTCCCGGAATAACGTCGTTTTTACGGGAAAACGTCATATTGTGCGATTCCATGTCCATTGGAAACAAGCGTTTCGCAGACACGTTAGAAGGTATCACGTGGTACAGCGGCGAATCCCATTACTTGACCACCGTGCCAAGACCGTCTTTTTATCTGTAAACATTTGCTCAGTTTTTTATGGCCTGATGTTCATGCACACGGCCTTTTAACTAAATGATCCGTTCGAAAAGCTTCAAAGTTAACTGCGTTTATCCGAGTCTTGTTTTTGCCTTTTTCCAGACAGATAAGCTATCCTTCGAATCATAAAGCAATTTTATGTCTGAAAAAAATAATACTGCAATATTTAGAAACTAAGCTTGTTTCCATTGTAAAAGATATACAAATTTTCTATAAGTTAAAAAGAGTCACCGACATCAAAATATGCGAAAAGACAATTATTCTTTGGTGCAATGTTACGCCACATAGCGGTGTTGCCGCATAAACGTGCTCAACACGTCTATGCGGGGAATTCCAACGCATAAAAAGGTCCGCCACGTTTATGCGGCGGCGTTCATCGCATAAAGATGTGTTGCTTATATGCGGCGCAAGGCTGCCTTTTTGACGCATAACGATGGCTGATTTTAACGAGTTGGTATGAAATTTAAAAAGAGCTGATATCTCGAAAAAACGGTGGTAGTGATATAAATTATGACGACGACGGTGACAATTGAGAATCTGTGTTGTTGGTGTTGTTGATAATGGTAATAATAATACAAGGATGGGGACAGGGACGATGAGAGCGCGACGACGATGTTACCGTCGTCGTGCCAACGGCGGTGGCTATTATAACTGTTGATGATCGTTAAATTGTGATTTTGGCAGACTTTCTACTTTTGATTTAATAATAATAACAATAATAATAATAATAATATAATAATAATATAATGATGATCATCACGATGGTGGTGGTGCTTTATGTGAAGGTGGTAATAATGATGGAGGTGTAAATGCAGGTGATGATAGTAATTGTTTTCTTTATGGGGTGGAATGTAGCCTTTTTGCCGCATAAAACTTTCTCTTTATGCGTTGAAATTCCCCGCATAGACGTGTTGGAACACGTTTATGCGGCAACACCGCTATGTGGCGTAACAGTGCAATGATCGGGATTGTATCATGCAATAGATTGAGATCATCTCCCTTTAAATTTATAATTTGATAATTCCCTTTTCGGTTGTTTAATCCAATTGTATTAGTTTGAAATCAATACAAAGTTATTTTATAGCTAAAATATGTAGTCCAACATGATTATTTATTTATTTATTTATTTATTTGTTTGCTTATTTATAATAATTCCTTACTAATGGCTGTTTTAAGCATGATCTTTTACTTGTCGTTTGTCGGTAAGATATCGGTTTTATTTTCGTAATGCGTTTTAAATTGGATTACTTATCCCTTTTAAATTAGATTACTTATCTCTTTTAAATTGGATTTATCTTGATCCATACATTTGATTTTTCTAACCAAGATTAAGAAATAGCTATTTTAAGTAGTGACTATTCTTTAGCGTAGCACTCGGCATTTAACAATAACATCCTTATTGAAGTCTGCTTGCTGCAACCGCAATTTCAATAAAATTCAATATATTAAATAAAAAAGTAATTTTCGTGGCATAAGCATTTCTTGAACTCCAATTTCCATTGAGCTTTTTCGATTTTTTGTTTTCAAGCATCCATCTTCAAGCATTTTTGTATTGGCTTCATCTAACTCCAATTTCTCCCCCAAAAAAGAAAGTTAAGTCATATCACTGTAAAGATTAATAGATTCTAGCACAACTTTGGTGCAAGATAGGGAAATCTCAACCCGAGTTCTAAATAAAAAATTTAAATATATGAGAGAGAAGGTTCAGATTTCCTTAACTGGTTATAAAAGTAGTGATTGATTCTATTTCTTGCATCAGAATTTATTTTTTCAATTTAAAATCAATTTCAACTTATTGATACACCTCTGATTTTGTTGGTGAAATTTTGCCGGGAAAATAGAATCAATATAATTGCCAGAGAGACAAATCAATGGAGCGCTGCAAAGCGGTGTTGCCGCATTAACGCACCCGGCACGTCTATGTGGGTAATTTCAACGCATAAAGAAGGTCGGCTATGTTTTTGCGGCGGTGTTCAACGCATAAAGATGCGGTGCAAGGGTGTCTTTTTGACGCATAAAGAGGACGTATTTTAACGACTTAGTATGAATCTTAAAAAGAGCTTATATCTCGACAAAAACGGTGGTGCAATATCAATGATGACTAGACGGTTACAATTGAGAATTTATGTTGTTGCTGATAATGATAATAATAATTGTAAGGAGTAGTTGGAGGACGGGAGGACGATGTTACCGACGATATTGATGGTGGTGGTGTTTTAGTAAAGGCAGCAATGATGATTGAAGTGTAGGTGATAATAGTGAAGGATATTGTGATATCGTGCTTTAAATGTTTTCTTTATGTGACGGAAGGTAGCCTTTTTGCCACATAAGAGTGTCCTCTTTATGTGTTAAAATTCCCCGCATAGACGTGTTGGAACACGTTTATGTGGCGTTACAGGGCGTCGATATGATCTGGTTCCAGTTTCACAATTATTTCTTAACTAAGATTTTCCTTAACTTAAATCTGGCAAATTTGAAATCTGTATTATTTGTTAGTTTTTACGATATTAACGAATTTACTTATTATAATTACATCCATATATTCTAATTTTGTTGAAGCTTTTTTTATCTGCAGTACTAGTACCATGAATTATTACCAATTTTTGCCAAGTTTAAGTTAAGGAAAATCTTTGTTGAGGAATGATTATAAAACTGGAACCTGGTGCATAACTAACTTTTGCACTTTGTCTTATTTGTAATGTCTTGGTTTTGCCTCCCTTGGCTTTAAGTCCTGTTTGCCTAATGGTCTATGCGTTGTTTTTTTTATACAGTTGTAATGCGCTTTATCCAAATATGGTAACGGATTGAAAACACAAAGTCAACAAAGCATCCACTGTCATCTGCAACTACTTTATTTTCAGAGTTGGTTTTATATTCAACTGTAGTGGGTGTGAGCTAAATGTTTTTCGAAAATCTACGTCATACTGAACAAACAGACAAACATACATACTATTTTTTTTTATCTTTCGTCCATACTATAAAACACGTCTTCAATCGTGAAGTGTATTTTAATCGTGTACGGCACAGTCAAGAATGTTGTACTTATATCTAGAAGATTAGCTCAAGAATGGTGGAGGAACCAGGAGTATCCGTTAAAACATCGACCTCAGTCGGCAAGCGAACTGACAAACAATCTGAGAACATTATAGACCATGCGTCATTGTTACGTATTGCCGTCTTTCCAAGTATTCATATTGCGATTACCGGAACCGGAGTAAAAATTGACCAAAATACTACTATTCAAAATTATGCTAATGAATACAATGTAATAGCAAAATTGTGGTCTATTAATGCTTTAACTGTGCAACGCCTCTATTGTTTTTCAAAGCCTTTTGATTGATTGATTGATTGGTTGATTGATTGATTGGTTGGTTGGTTGATTGATTGATTGATTGATTGATTGATTGATTGATTGATTGATTGATTGATTGATTGATTGATTGATTGATTGATTGATTGATTGATTGATTGATTGATTGATTGATTGATTGATTGATTGATTGATTGATTGATTGATTGATTGATTGATTGATTGATTGATTGATTGATTGATTGATTGATTGATTGATTGATTGATTGATTGATTGATTGATTGATTGATTGATTGATTGATTGATTGATTGATTGATTGATTGATTGATTGATTGAAGGCGTTTTGCGTGCCAATAAAGACTATTTAACTTATGTTGAGACGTTACCAGCTGTAGACGAAGTATTCTTACGAATACACCCGTGACTTTCATTTCTAATTGCCGAATGCTACCTAGTTCGTGCACACGACCTATCACATATAAAGCAAGCGCTCTACCAACTGAACTACCGTATTTATAGTTAATCACTACGTTCATGTACATATGCATATTGGATTCAAACTAAATTTTTGTTCCTTCCAAATTATTTGAATGCGTGTCAATTTGCATCTTGTTTTACATACATGCATGAACTATATAAAATTGCGTAGAATTTTTATGGTCAATAGAAATTTTTCTATATGTCATCATTTACTGGTCTTATATTATTTTTGGTTTCTCATATAATTCGTGTTCAATAATGTCTCTGAAATTATTCTCAATTTGACTTGCTAGTTGACATCGCATCAGCAATTTTTCAGTTATTCGCGACGAGAACTATATCATTAATCTCTATGGATTAATTTATGAACAATTTCGTGTATACGTGTGAAGTGTGAGTGTGTTTTATGGTCTGTCTTGTGCCAATGCGCACTCAGGGCGACTTTAAGGCGCTAGCTAGCTCACTGAGTCAGTACGCTACGCCGCTCCCCCAGTCACATTATACTGACACCGGGTAAACCAGTAAAGGTCAACGGCAAGGAAATTTCACTTTCACGAATTTGGACTGAGCGGGACTCGAACTAACAGCGATGAGAGAGCCTGGATTTGTAGAATGACGTCTTATCCATTAGGCTACTGTAGCCTCCTCTCTTACAGACATGTACCCAGTTCTTTCTCTCATAATTATTCAAGAACAAAGAAACAAACCATGGTCTCCACGAAAAAATTACATTCCGTCAGCTCGAAACTTTTGTTTCTACCAAATGCTGATTTCCAATAGAAATAAATTAATAGAGGTTTTTCATCTCCCCCATTGTAAAACATGTTATACATTTTGTTATTATTGTGAATAAATTAAATATTATTAACCATTGTCAAAAAAGATCGGGCATTGACACAAATTGTATGAACAGTTCTTTTCTTATATTTTCATATTTTTGGATGGTGAAAATTATATTTCTATTATTCGTTAAGCTACCAACACTTTTATCATAGACAACTGAGCATTTTTCATGCTTTAAATTCTTTAATTTTCTGGATAAAATATTGAAAAAAATTATACATTTGATATTATCATGATTTTTTTATTTTTTAATTTTAAAAAATAAAAAAAAACTATAATATGACGCATTACATTAGTATACGATATTCCAGATATTTTAAATTTTGTATTATATTGTATGCCCTCGTGTTCCACTCTTTGAGTGACTGAGTGATTAAATAAATAAATGAAATGACAAAATAAAATACTATTTTGATGGGAACAGTGTAAAGATACAACAAATAATTATGTTTTGTTTAGAACACATAGTAAAGTATGGACCAAAAAGTGAATTTTGAACTTTTCCATATATCGGATATTAATATTCCGAATTTTCGAAATTGCACTGAACTATCACGACTTTCTCACAGTATATTTTATAGAAGGCTTAACGTGTCAATAACAAATATATTTACAAAAATTTAAAAACATAAATAAAACGCATTTCCGGCACTTTATTAGTTTATATTAAAAGTTTGATAAACAATTGCAAGTTGAAAACTGTCAAGATGTTTAACATTTTTTTTACAACTTGACATTTTACTGAATTTTTATATATTTAATTCTAATTGAATAAATAAATTAACAGTTAAAAACAATAATTTTATTATTTTTTCGAAGTCATAAAAATATTGACAACAAATAAATATTAATTGAAACGGTATATTTATATCTTTAAGGTGTCTAGCAATAATATATTTATATTGCTCGTTTAATTTTATTAAAATTCATTAATAATATTTGTAAAATCAGTGAAAATTTTAAACTTGAAGGAGAAAATATTGTTTCTTCCTGAACGAAATATTGATACGGCTAGTAAAAATTGAACATTGATTTTGAGTCAATTTTTGACCAAAATAAGAAAAGCATTCGAGTTAAGATCTCAATTTGTTATTTTACGGAATTACGTTACTAACGGCATGTTTGTTTTTTTCCTGAAGGCATACAAAAATGATCTTTTATATGACAGATTATGGCTAATACCAGGCCTAATAACCCCTTCAAGCACTGTATTACCGTCTTTAAGAACTAAACTAACTCGGCCTGAACAAATAAACATTTTTGAAGTTTAAGTCGCTGCACTAATATTGATTAAATCATTAAGGCTACCCAATGATTTTCTGTTTTTGAAGATCAGAAAATTCTAAAGTCACAAATATCGCCAAAACTCGCTAAAAGCTCGTTAATTCTCAGAAGAATTTTGCCTTATAAATACGATGGAGTATTAATCCATGTTAAGATCTTCTTGTATGTACTACATAAAAATATATGTTGTAATTTTTTGTAATTGTGTTTCGTAACAATTTCTTTGGATTCAAGAAAATTCACATAATGTTTTTATTTCCCGAAACCAAGAAGGTCAGGGACATCAGCTATCATTATTAGAAGATTGATTAACTTGCTGTTTCTTGTTTTTTTGAAATAAACGAAATAAATATATAACCGTTTATTAAATTCTATTACAAAAACAAGAAACAGCAGTTTGAGTAAAAATCGTCAAAACATTTAGTTCCGATTTTCGAAAATACTAAGCATTTCTCGTAAAATAGCAATATAGTTTAAAATTATATATAAAAAATAATAAAAGCGTAAATTGAATTTAAGAGAGAGAGAGAGAGAGAGAGAGAGGAGAGGAGAGAGAGAGAGAGAGCATATGGGAACAGTAAGGAGGAGGTCTGGATGCCAAATCAATCATTTTGTATCAAGGCTGCCAAGATATAATCAGGTGTATTATTTTCTCCGTTCCTCCGAAAATAAATATTTTCTTGACTAACTATGCAAATAAAACACAAACAATTAAAATAGGATGCCTAGTTGCAAGCTCTTTATATATTAATATATCCACAAACATGATTATAATTATAATATTAAAGAAACATTTTTTTTTAAAATATTTAAAGCATGGTACATATAGAGTACAAGGGAAAAATAATAAAGGGGAAAGGGCAGGGTGGGTTTTTGCCCCTTTTTCCACGCCTGGATTCCCTATCTGAATCAGAGTGAGACATACTCTCAGCTTGCAACCGGTTCGAATAACTTAAAAACACGCGTGTTACTTATATACCCTACCCAGAAAAGCGTGCAGTAACATACAACACGGAATCAACCACCCGTGAAAACATTCAATCACGAGTGAAAATCTTCGTATACGATAAAAACGAATAAGCTCCGAAAGTAAATTTAAATATTCATAGAACGTAAAGAAATGAATTTATTTTCTCCGTTCCTCCGAAAATAAATATTTTCTTGACTAACTATGCAAATAAAACACAAACAATTAAAATAGGATGCCTAGTTGCAAGCTCGAACAAACAAAGGTAAATTAAAGGCCCAGGTTAAGGGAAATTAACATTTGATTTGATAGAGAATCTTTAATATAACCATCTTTAGCGGTATCAGAAGCCCATCTACCATGAGCTTTGATAAGCCTATCAGGCATATTATTACTAGCAGCCGTTGTAGCCCCTCCACTTCTTAAACTATGCAAACAAAATTTGTTACTATCTAAACCCAAAACTTTAAATGCTGATAAAATAATCTCCCTTGCTCTGGTATAAGAAAGACCCTTGGTAGTATTAGTAGCTCGATAAGTACCATGCTTTTTAGAGAAATTAACTGCGGTAAACAAAAAATCATCTGATCCCAACTTAAAACCCGCGCACTTAATATAGTCTCTCAACCATGAAACGGGACAAAGTTTGTTGCCAGTCTCAGATATCACGATAACATTACCCCTCCTATAAATGTCAGTTTTACTTTTTCTAATAGAGATTTCAACATAACCTTGCTTAAACGAAATGTCTGAAAGCTTGATATTAGCTAACTCATTAAATCGCAAAAAACCTGAAAATCCTAACAAACATAAAACACAAATTCTCAAATTCAAAAGGTTACATTTATCCGCTCCAAATTTGTCGATTAATTTATTCAAAATGTCTATAGTAACAGGTTCCTTTTTATTGATTGGTTTGGCTAAAATTCTCCTACCACCTTCCATAATTAATTTAATAAATTCATCGTCACACGGATTTATGCTAATAGTAAACTTGTGATACCAGTTTATACTGTAATAGAAAGAATCCAACACAGACACTGAAACACCTCTCTGAATCAATCCTCCAAGAAATAAACATAAAGTTGATACTGAACACGGTAATGCACCAAATTGATGCGAATTACACCACACTCTAAATCGTTTGAAATAATCATCGTACTTCTTGTTTGTAGTATCTGCTTTTGACTTTTTAACAATCTGAGGCAACATCTGCACAATCCCGCCAAAAGTTTCATGGTCCTTGAAAAGAGCCAATGTAGCCCAATGACTTCTAGTTAATAAATCCTAAAATATATATACAACAAAAGAACAATTAATAAAAATCATGATAAACCTGTCATTAATGGAAACTTTTTACAGAATATAACAAAACCCCTGTAAAAAACTGTTTTTAAAAAACCTTTCAAAAACTAACGCAAACGAAAAGTATCAATGGCAGGTGACCCCGACATGAAAATGGTCTTAGAAAACAGGTGTTTTTTAATAAATACAAAAATACACATATATATATAGCAATCAATACAAAATTAAACAAATCATTTAACTCCAACTCTAATGTCTTTTATATATTATCTTCCTTTTTTTTTTTTTTTTTTAAACTTCAATCATATATCTATATACATGCACAAATTCCATATTCATACAACTTTTTTTTTTTTTTTTTTTACATATACAGTATACATATATACTTCGTCTAAATTAATTTTCTATTTTCTCTCTTTTCTTTCTTTCTTTTTTTTTTTTTTTTTTTACAATAAATATATATATATAAATATACTTCATCTAAATTACTTTTCTATTTTCTCTCTTTTTTATTTTATTTTTTTTTATTTTTAGCACTTCAACTGCTTAATCGATCATTTTATCTCAATATCAATGTAAATAGCACAGCTAAATAGGTCATCCACGATCTAATGGCAAATAATACAGCGAGCCTATTTATATTAAGGTAAACTTATGTAACGAATGAGGCGGCGTGATTATAAACAAACGACGATACGCTTATCACACCTAGTGAACACGCGTTAATAAACTCGTCCATGCTTATCAGCCATCAGATCGGAAACGGCTTATGTAACTTTTTTTTTTTTTAATATATATATATTATTATTAAGCAATGCAAACATTCAAGAATAAATCAGACACAACTAAAATCTATAAATAATACTAACACATTACTTATGAAAGTCTCGGCAGCAAATACTGATTTTATCCGATCCAGCCACAAAAAATCCTTTGGCTTAACATATTCAATGTAATCTTTCACAAAATATCTAAAGCCTGCGTTGCTATTAACAATAAGCGGCCAAAAACTAGCCGATTTCCACTTGGGCACAATTAAAACACCCTTGCACTTGAAATGATAAGCATGCTTTAAAACTCTACTGATCAACTTGACTGGCGGAAACTATCCAATTAAAATCTTCGGCCCAGTTGAAAGCAAAAGCATCTACACCGCTAGAATGTGGTGTCCAGTACTCAGAGTAAAACTTTTTCACCTTATAATTGTTGTAACTTGCGAAAAGATCACAAGTAAAGAGGCCCCATCTCAAGTTTAAAAAATCAAAAACTTGCTTGTTAACTGCCCAATCATCCCAATCAAAAATTTTACTGTAATAATCAGCAGTAATATTGAGATCTCTTGGAATCCAAACTGCACTTAAATCAATGTTAAATCTATTGCAAATCTGAAATATGTCTACAGCTAAATCCTGCAATTTTTTACTCATACTACCTTTATGTATTATTCTAACTACATTCTGATTATCTGTATAAACTTTAATTGCCTTACCCTTAAGACCAGATTTAAAAGATAGCAAAGTTAATTTGACGGTCTTAAGCTCCCTAAAAGTTGAACTTTCAATAACGTCAAAATGATCCCAAGTGAAATGTGCCACTATTCTAGACTGATCCAAAAGTACACCTGCTCCAGCATAGCTGCTTGCATCAGTAAACACTAAACGGTCAACGTCCCTAAATATAGGAGTAATAACCCTACGAGGTAAAGAACTACAGTTACTGACCCAAAATTCAAGCTCATGCCTCGCATCATCACTAAGATGAATAACAGAATCCCAATGCCGCATAGTTAAAATACAAAAAGTAAGATTCCTGGTAAATAACTGACAAATTGACCCGAAAGCTGGCTTCAAAGAAATGATTTTCCCAACAACTGAAGCTACTTGCCGAGCAGTTACATTATGTTTAGCCAAGATAGATGACGCCGAGTAAATAAGCCTCTCAATCTTACCCTCGGGAACCTCTAAAATAGAATCCACGAGATTCCATCTAAATCCCAACCACTCTAAACAAGACATCGGACGAAAACTACTTTTATCCATATTTATCACAAAACCAGCACGCTGTAAATCTTGTTGAACCTGTGCGGAAATACGTAAACAAGCTTCAAAACTATCAACCGCCCAACCGTCATCAAGGTATACTACTATTTTAAAACCCATGCCTCTCCATCTCAAAAAATCTTTGCTTTTGGCCGAATTTCCAGGAAAAACCGAGATATTTCTGATGGGAGGGATGAATATCAACGTGGTGATATCCCGATTTTAAGTCAAATTTTATCATATAACCACCTTTTTCTGCATAAACCAGACCCTCTTGTAAACCTTCAAATTTAATTCTCTTTCTTTTTAAACAACTATTAACATGCCTTAAATCTAAAACTAATCTGAGTTTACCACTTGATCCAACAGCAACCGTCAGCGGATTGACACAAAATGATTCCGAATCAAGCTCCCTAATACAACCTGAATCTAAAAGATCTGAAATAGCTTCTTCAACAAAGTCACTATGTTGAAAAGCAGAGGCATTGTTTTTTAAAAATATTTTAGTAGGGAACATATCAAAATCTAATAAATAACCATATCTAACTACATTATAAATAAAATCACTGACATGCAAATCGTTTTTCCAAAATATATGAGATTTTGATAAACTACCTTTTACACTATTATTGTTTTTGACATTTTGAATATATTCAAACTTTTTAAAAATGTCTTGACTATCATGTAAAATATACTCAACTTGATTACTGTCCAGAGGAGCCGATTGTACTTGATGTAGCTGTCGCTGGTCTTGATGTAGTTTCAATAACTGGTCTTCTGTACTGCAACTGCGTTGTATATTGACAGTTCTTAGCGATATGTCCGGGCAATCCGCAGTAGTAACAGATTGGCATACTTTGCTGGAAGAAAGGTGGCCTGTATTGTTGATTAACGTCCCGTCTGAAGCTTTGCTGGACTGGATATGCTTTAGATGCCTGTAAACCTCGAAAAACTGATTAGGCGACATGGACTGAAAATTACTATTCCCCGCAGGTTTTCTCTCCCATTTATTGTACGGCTGATATCTAGCGCGCTTAGCACTAGTATTACTAATAGCAGTGCGTAGTTTTGACGCATCCTCACTATTTTCTGCTATAGGGTCGTCAGAGTATTCCCTGGCTGTGTCCCAGCCGTATTTATCAGCTATCTTTAAAACTTTATTTCTCTGATTTAAAGCTCTAATTTCTTGGTTAATCTTGCCAGAAATGCCAGAAAAATCTTTACCCAATTTACAGCTTAAATTAATTGCGTCAAGTCCCTTTATTCTATCTAAATTAAAGTCATATTGAATTTTGTTACCTTCTTTGTTGAAAGCAAAAATCTTCTCCTGTCTGGAATTAACGGGGACAAGCTCCTCCAGTATTTTCTTCCTTTGAATTTCTAGAGCATTTTCCAAAGTACTATTAAATAAAGCCACTGCCTCCGAAGTTGAAAACGAATCACTGTCTCGATGTCCCCTTTTTCCACGCCTGGATTCCCTATCTGAATCAGAGTGAGACATACTCTCAGCTTGCAACCGGTTCGAATAACTTAAAAACACGCGTGTTACTTATATACCCTACCCAGAAAAGCGTGCAGTAACATACAACACGGAATCAACCACCCGTGAAAACATTCAATCACGAGTGAAAATCTTCGTATACGATAAAAACGAATAAGCTCCGAAAGTAAATTTAAATATTCATAGAACGTAAAGAAATGAATTGTGTCATTCTCATCATGACTTAACAAAATACTGTTTTTTGTTTACCAGGACAAGATGATCTAGACCTGATTATGAGATTAGGTAATGAGGACTGGCGTTTATAATTGAAAAAAGACAAGAGACAAAGTAGTTCAGCCAACGGCAAAGAAAAACACTTGTTCTGTCATACTTTGTGTTTTCGTAGCGTAAGTGTGACATTTGAATGAAGAAAATGTTAAAAATTCAATCGTTGTAGGACGGTTGTGGATATGTTTGGGCGCTGTAATGAAGAAAATATTTATTTGTCTTTACAAGAAGCTATATAGAATGATTAATAAATAAATGAGTAAATAAATATTATACCAGTTTTAATTTCACAGCATTAGGCAGCCTCATCAGTAGTGCTTGAACCAAAGATTTTGAAACCAAAATTATTTTCAAGACGATGGGACCAAACATTTTTGCCAAATTTAGTAAAAGAAATACTTTGCACGAGAGAATATACCTTAGATTTTGAGGAATTTCAAATTTGAACTACCTAGCAACAGACAATATAGATGATAAATAAATAAATATAAGTTGAATTGAATTGAATTTTCAACAAATCTATTGAAAATTTGTATCTGGGGATGTGGTCTAAAAGTTTTAATTTTCATGTTGTTTATTAATATTTTTATTTCATTTTTGGAATTATTTTAGAATTCTAAAATTAGTTTTATGTCAGTCTGATAAGGTACTATGTCAGGCCCTGGTTTCACAATCATTCCTTAGCTAAGATTTTCCTTAACTTAAATTTAGCAAATTTTTGTAATCTCTTTTTGAAACTACTGGTAAATATTTTTGTCAAGACTAAATGCAAATGTTTTAATCTGGAAGTGATCTTAAAAATGATACCTTAAATTCTTGAATATCTTGAAAATTAACAAAATTATAAAGATTTGAAAATTTGCAAGATTTAAGTTAAGAAAAATCTTAGCTAAGGAATGAATGTGAAACCAGGGCCTGGAAGTCAAAGAAGTCATATCTGTCAAGGTTTTACTGTAAATATTTACAGATGACACCATGAAAGGTTTATTAGTTTTACCAGTTCCAATATCATTGTAATTCTAGCATTAATAACGAACATTACAGATTATTCAATTTACCGAGCATTATCGACTCGTGTTGCACCTAAAAAATTAAACAAACATTATTAACTCACATTGACGGTTTTTTTTATTTTACCGAACGTTATTGACTCGTGCTGCAAAAAAATAAACAAGCATTATTGACTCATATTGCGGGTTTTTCAATTTACCGAGCATTATTGACTCGTGTTGCATTTAAAAAAATAAACAAGAATTATTGACTCATATTGCGGATTTTTCCATTTACCGAGCATTTTTGACTCGTGTTACATTTAAAAAATAAACAAAAATTATTGACTTATATTGCGATTTTTGGATTTTACCGAGCATTACTCAATCATGCTGCACGTTTTTAAATATTACTCAGCCTTGAAATGAAATGGCAAGTTAGAACAAAATACAAGTGTACTTTACAATTTACACTGACAAGTACTTGTTTTCCCACGAATGTTGTATCTTATCATTCCGTAATCGTGCTTGACATTTTTAACGGTTAAAATGTTTAATAGAATATTTGAGTAATACGTCAGTAAAATAATATATTATGGTGCAAACCCTTTTCATCGGGTAGACCTACGGAAAGCCAACCTTAATGGCATAATCACTTAGCCCTGGAGAAATTCATTGTAACAAAATTCCTTTCATTATACACCATTAGTAGGTAATAATGGGACCAACCTTGTAATCAATGGTCGCATTTGTTACATCCGTGATTGAACCCTTTATAAGCAAAATCGATCCCATTTACAACTAAATTTGTTATGCATAATTTTAAAGTACTAATCTAAATATTGACTCAACGAATTTCGCGGACCTCCTTTACATTACAATGCGTACTATAATCCGAGTTTCAATTCTAGTACAAGTTTAGTCACACTGTCCAGTAAAAGTGTGATCTTTTAAGTAGATTGTTAATCCACCCCCGGGGAGGGTGTTGTTTTTCCGGGGACAAATTTAAACAGTCCAAACTTGTAAAATTAACAACGGGTGTATAAGTTTGCCTTCGGAAACTAAATAAAACAAATCGTGGATTCAATATTGACCGAAAAATCAAGAAAAGTCGAAAAATTGTATGAAGTTCTGTTTTTGCAGCCTTTGGAAGCGTGTAGCAAGTTAAACGAACATCAAAATATTGAAATATACCGGGGTTTAATTCAGGCACACAATAATTCATATGTATTAAATAAAGATAAATTATTTGTTTAAATTTGATGTTTTATCAAAAGAAAGACAAATTATTTATTTAAATTTGATGTTTTATCAAAAGAAACACAAACTATTTGTTTAAATTTGATGTTTTATGAAAAGAAAGATAAATTATTTATTTAAATTTGTTATTTCATCTATACATACTATGACAGTATTTGACTTGATAGTGTGAAAATATTTATATGTATCATTGGTACATTTATAATCCAACCACATATTGTGAAAATACAAATAAAACATTTGACTTTAGCACTGTATGTTGTTTTAGATTGAAAAATATTTAATATATCAAATTACAATGTATACACGATAACGTTGTTTGTGGCAGATTAGTATATTTGAGTTTTAGATTGTTAGCTTATAATTAGAGGAAAACATCCTAAGCCCAACATTAAAACGTTTATGGTTGTTGTTGTTGTTGTTGTTGTTGTTTTTGAATTTGTATAACGTTGCATCAGCAATTTTTCAGCCATTCGCAAAGAGAACAATTTTTTAATCTCTATGGATTATTCTATGATCAAGTTCGTGTATGCATTTGAAATTCGAGTGTGTTGTATGGTCTGCCTTGTACTAGCGCGCACTCAGGGCGACTTTAAGGTGTTAGCGAGTAAGTACACCGCAGACAAACGGTACATACTCAGTAGAGGCCAACGGCAAGGAAAATAAAAACTTTTATGAATATTGTCATAAATCTGGAAGTTGGAATGCTATATTTGAACGAAAACTGAAAAAATAGTAATGGACATTTTAGCCAATTTTTATAGGATATTAAAATGAGAATTAACTAAAATTTGTATTAACAAAGAATTTCTAATGAACGTTTGAGCGACGGACTTTTTAGTTCGGTTTTTTTCAGTATCATGTCTTACATCTGTCGCTCAATTGTTCACTCTGATTTTTCTGAAATGAATTTTGAAAATTATCGCCGCTTAGTGATTCATTTTGTTCCTATAGTTTTTTCGGAGCACATGTTTTTAAATGAGCCACAGAAAAACACAAAGAATGGCTAACACTGAGCAACGCAGAACATAAAAACAAACCAGCACATTATTATGGCGTTTGTAGCTTTTTACAAATATTAATATATACACGCCCAGAATATTAATAACCGGAAATGACCCGAAAAACAAGTTGCAATTGCACACGTATCTTTTTAACAATGTTTCCAATATGAGTTTGCACACGGACGTGCATTATCAAAGTGAATGTTACACTGTGCGCTAACACTGATCAACAAGAAAATCTACTAGGGAGACGTTAGGCCTCTTACTCTCGTGTAACAAACCGGGTCGATTGCTTAGGATTTTACGTCCGAGTCGCTGAGAATATTTAACGGGCTCGTGATACGTAGGTTAGGTGGTTGGAATTTTCAACTTTGCGGTAGCCTCAGCTAGTGCAATGTACAGTGTCCTTCTTTTTAATTTCTAAAAGCAAATTGCATAGAAAACACTGATTGGTAGAATGGGGTTTTACGTTCCGGCCAAAAATATTTCATTTATATCGAGAAGTCACCAGCTATAGGTGAAGTGGCAAAACTTTTTACCCTTGCCGCTAGTGTGCTCCTAGGGCAATGTGCAGGGAGGAATCTTTAAACGTACCATAGATTTTAAACTCTCATCCGATGAACCACATGACTATTTTTCTAAATACGAGTGCTTTCAAGTCTTGGCCAGACACCGATCTGGGTTAGAACTCACGGCCTCTCACATTCAAAGTTACCACTCTACCAACTGAGCTACAGTAGTGGTGTGTGGAAAAAGAACAGTCACTACCAATTTTTAAGTCTTGGTCAGACCAACTATAGTTCTATTCCTGACCTCCGACAACGGAGGGGGGTTTAGTTATTTGCTATTAAGATATAATATAAGAACGAATACATGTATGTGCGAGTTGCGCCTTGCTCTCATTCAGGGCGGCTTTAATTTGCTAGATCACAGAGTTATATAAATACCACACCACAGACAACCAAAACGTACAATATCCTGACACTGAGCGAACCATTGTATTTTCTGTTCTCTGAATAACGAGCGGCGGGCGTTATCTCAAATTTAAAATAACTGAATGTATATTTATGTAACCAGACCGGGATTCGAACCCCACGACCTACCCGACCCTCGAAGCGGACATATGGAGAGAAGACACTAGAACCGAGTCAACGTACAGCTGTAGTTGTAACAAACCGAGGAAGAACTCGCAGTTAGGAACTGAAATTACATGGTCTATGTGATCTATGAGACACAGTATAGAATAATATTAAGATATGTTTGTTGTCGATAAAATCGTTAAAACAACAGTTGGAAAAAAAAAGTCAAGTTTTAATTTATGTCGGACCACACGCTAAATATCGAAAATTGCCTGTAGATCACTACTGAAAATGCATGCGTGGTAAAAAAAAAAAAAAAAAAAAAAAAAAAAAAAAAAAAAAAGACACCATTTTCGGTTGTGAAATGACCTTTGATTGAGCTTAAGGTAAAAGAGAGACAACTCTTGTTTGCATAAAAATCAAGCAGTGAGAAGTAAAAGAGGAACAACTCTTGTTGCATATATAAAATCAAGCAACGACAAGTTTTTTTTATTAACACTACAGAAAATAGCAACATGTATTTAAAAAAAATATCGGCTCCAATTTTATTTTGATTTATTTGTATTTTAAAATATTTCTTGTAACATGTTTGTACTTATACATGCATTTATACTATACCTAAGGTATAGGTAAACGATATTGTCCTGTCCGCTTGACCTTTAATTTAAATATTTATCGGGGATCGGTTTATGTATACTACACCATAAGTGATAATTACTTCATTGAGTAGACACGTTTACTGTGTTTGTATTAATTTGAATCTTAACACTACCCATGTAATGGGTGGACCCACCTATATGAATATTCCTAATGAAAGGTCAAGCGGACAGGTCAATGTTGTTATTGATTGATTTTTATTTATTTGGCATTAAGTAAAAATAAATAAATAATTTAATTCTATGATTCATGTACCCGTTTTAAAATAGCGGTTAAATTAGTACCTATCCATTTTCACTTTTAACCTTTAAGCCCCGCCTCAAAATATTTCATAATTTATTGATTGATCAGATCCGGTTTTTCCGAATGCACCCTATTTGGTTCATTGCTTAGGTACCTGGATAAACAAATGGCGACCGGATCCGGGGAGATTATTATCGAGAAAAGATGTATAGATGATGTTTTAAAGATATCTAACAGTTTTAACATGTAAATACTACTATTTATTTTACCGATATTTACCTGTAGGTACACTGTGTATTCATTTTTTATTTCGAGTTGAATATCTAGAACAGGTAAGAGGAAAGGGGGGGGGGTGAGTTTATGTAAATGATAAAGAAAGGTGTATTGTTTCGACCAACATTGCGATATGTACATTGTCTTGTTTTGCTCTATTTATTTATTTATCTATTTATTTATTTATTTATCTATTTATTTATTTATTTTGTGTGTGTTTAATATTCAATGAATGTTTATTGCATACTGTCTTGACTTGTATAAATTTAAATGAATTTATGAAAAATAAGACATTCAAAATAAGCACATGACAGTACATGAAAGATTTGATCACCATGTTTGATGTAAGAGTAGCTGAGTAGAGTTAACAACCATTGTGCAAATGTGCATATCTCTCTTTCTCTCTCTTTTTTCTTATGCTATGTTCACTGTGTGTGTTTTTTGGCTATGTTGGATAAAGTACAGGTAGCAACAGCAGTGTTAAACCTTCGACAAGTCTGTAAAATTTTAAAAAATATATTATACGTATTAAATTGTCCTTTTAGAATACAAAACTCAAGAATTTCAATATGGAGGAAATTATTGCAAAATATGATTACGCACACGGAACAGAAGAGTTGGAACACAAATTACAAGATGATCTCAAGAATTGTGAAGACAGATTTGCTCCAAGTCTTACACTAGATGGATTAAAGAAGATTATATCTACATTTCTACAGAGAGTTTGTGTGCAACCTTTCCCGAAGAGATATTCAGCAGGATATTTCATGTGCAGTTTGACTTTAAGAGAAATAATTTCTGTCATGAAGTAAGTTTAAATACTTGTATATATATTTAACCAATTAGCGTAATTTGGAGGTTGTATATAGCAAATTAGGACTCTCTCTCTCTCTCTCTCTCTCTCTCTCTCTCTCTCTCTCTCAAATAAGAATTTGTTTACGTGGTTGTTTGGAACAGAACCTCATGCATAGTATAATAAAATGAATGTACATTGTGGAAAGCTAATCTACATATTTCAGCCTGTTACTTCCGTGTAATTTCGGGATGAACTTCCTCATTTGTACCCTCCACCGACCTTTTATTTAATTTTTATTGAAAATGCATCAAAAACATGACACAAGCCATATTGAACTTTTCTGTAATATTTTTTTTCAAATTTTTTTTTAATATGGAATTTAGTTGTGGGTAATACAAGAGGAAGTCCTACCTAATATCGACTATAATCATTTTCGAGTTACATTATTTTTGCTGGTCTTCTTTCTTTTATATTAATATTTTTCTTAAATATTTTTTGTGTTTTTCGACATGGCTTACTTCCGTATTCCTGATCATGATTTTGCCTTGTCCATCATTTGCATTGTTTGACGATGGCATGATTTGTTGCAAGACCCACGCAAGATTAAGTGCAAGTAACATTACAGCCAATAAAATCATGTTGGCTTGGATCATGTATACCAATGTTTTTCGTTTCCAACATTGTTATGTTATGGACTGCATTTATTTGCATTGTCGTTAAGGTGCTATATTGACCGACTAAATAAACATTTAAAAACAACCATACCAATCCACATCCAAACGACAATCCAAAAACAAGTAAAAACTTTGAACTAACAAACACGTAGACATCCATCAGAAAAGTGAGACAAGATGCTCTGGAAGTGTAATCATATATGCATAAGACATTGCCTTTGTTCCAGACCAATCTTTCAGAATCCTTAAAATAATATTGATTACTATTTTATTTTACAGAGCGTGTAAATCTGAACATAAAGTTATCACAAAGGAACAATGCCAGCTTTTGTTTGATATTATATTGGAGTTTATTACTAAAGGACAAGGAAGCACTCATTATGAAACTAGTGTTTGATGATATAACTAAACCATTAAGTATGAATAAATATATACAGGTAATAAAACGAAGCTACATGTATCATTTTTCTGTTATAATAATACAATTTTTGAAATATACTTATGAATGTAAACATCGAATGTCGCACCAATATTGAAATATCGGGGATGTCGGCTGTGGGATCGTGGATTAATGTACATGTATTATCCGGGTACTTGTATATTGAAGTTGAAGGACTGGGGAATAGTTCAATATATTCGAAGGTACACACTCGCACCAAAAACAAACCAAGAATTTCCGATATGGTTTGGAAAAAGTTGTTTTCGTGAAATTGTGTTTTACGCACCAGTTAAGATTCTTTGGCTTATATCGAAGCGATTGGTTCTTGGCTGGCGGAGGAAACCAGTATTCCCAGGGAGAGGAAATCCCGATCTGACATTCAAATTTAGTAGATGATTACCAACCTAAGATCTGCAATGGGATTCATACTTTACTTACCAAATTCTTCCAATGAGATCTAATAACATCAACTATTGTCCCTGACCTTATGTTCAGAGAGAAAACAATTCCTTTACACCCTAAGCATTAGCAACACCATCCTTTTGTTGGACGTAGCCATTGCATAAAACTACATATTCTTTTGATACAAAATCGGTTTTCAGACCCTTTGTTGGGTGTCACTCCGACGTTATCTGGATTTGAAGTGCCATTTGCTACTTTTTAATGAATTATTTCATACATTTCAAAAATAGCACATTGCAGAACCTTTCTACGGAAAGGGATGGCAACAAAGCGTTATTGGTTGAAAAATTCTTACAATATATACATGCTACAATAGAAATTGTGTCAAAACAAAAACTGAATTTCTGGCGATTTTGACTTAAAAATAATTGATATTTTGCACATCCACATTCTGAATCATGTTTAAGGTTTTTTAACCAGTCTCATTTAAATTTTGCTTTTAGGGCTTAAGGGGAGATAACTTAAAGAAGCTGGTAAATGCCATAAAACAACAGAAGTTTATACAAGAAAAAGACATTGGTATTGATGAATATGGTAACGCATATCAAAGATGTATTTCAGATCTAATTAAAGATGCTTTAGGGTAAGTAACTGAACTTCGAACAGAAAGATAAACCGAAATAGTAATGTAAAAATCAAATTATTAAACTTAAGCCGGCATGTTTTTATATAAATAGTGCCCTTGATTGGAGGAAATATGGAGGATTGTCACCTTGAGATAAAGTTCTCAAAGGGAGACAATTCTCCATATTTACTTCAACAAAGGGCACTATTTACTTTATTATACCGAAAAAGTCTGAAAATCTCTGTATAAAATGCATTAAATGACATAAAACTGTTCGGATGCCCCTAATAATAAAGGATTGTCATACGGACAGAAGTATGATTACTTGTAGTTTGCGTGATGGCAATGTTGACCGCTAGTTAAAAAATTGTAAACATTGTAAATTGTTTCACACCACGTGATTAAAAATCGACCAATAATAGTTTAAGAAATTTTGGTGAGGTATAATAAAATACAATATTTAAGAGTTTTGCTTACTAAAAGACGCCTCTGTCATGATTATTGGTCGTAACTATACGTCATACCATGACATTGATTGTTTCTTAAGATTGATGGTTTAACAGGGTACCTTTCTCCTCAATGTACCACATTGGCCGCATCAATAAAAGCTACCCTCCGTAGCCAACTGTCTACATATTTTGAGAATTTAGATGTATTGTTGTTACATGTTTTATAGAGTAACACAAAAGTTAATTACTAAGTAAGGACTTTTCTATAATTGGCAAAGTAGACGTCTTAATGAGTCGAATGGTGGTAAAGATTAAAAACTCTAAACATTGTATATAATATTGTCTGCTTCTAAAATTGTAATGTATGTTTAATTGTTTTAAATATTGCCTTAGGTGAATTTTGGTAAAACAGATTTTGGTCACTATTTCTCTATCTTCACATCTCAAAAAGTTTGGATTGCCACAATTTTAGTCCGAACACTACTTTTTGAGGAATTTTATTCCGTAACGGCCTTCTAGTTCTGCAGAATTAAAACAAGCTAAGCAATTTAGTACACTGTTTAGTCTATTTTCAGAACATAAATTATTTTTATTTGCTAATTACTATGGATATATTTTACGTCCCATCAGTTCCATGCTAATTACTATGGATATATTTTACGTCCCATCAGTTCCATGCTAATTACTATGGATATATTTTACGTCCCATCAGTTCCATGCTAATTACTATGGATATATTTTACGTCCCATCAGTTCCATGCTAATTACTATGGATATATTTTACGTCCCATCAGTTCCATGCTAATTACTATGGATATATTTTACGTCCCATCAGTTCCATGCTAATTACTATGGATATATTTTACGTCCCATCAGTTCCATGCTAATTACTATGGATATATTTTACGTCCCATCAGTTCCATGCTAATTACTATGGATATATTTTACGTCCCATCAGTTCCATGCTAATTACTATGGATATATTTTACGCCCCATCAGTTCCATGCTAATTACTATGGATATATTTTACGCCCCATCAGTTACAATTTTCTTTTCATTCCCAATTTTGATTACACACGTGACTGATGTAGCTAGCTAAACAAGGGGTTCAAGAGGTGTTTACTCTTCCCGGTCTTCCGTAGCACCCGACCTCACTGTCCCGGTTCAAAGTTCACGTGTTTAACCTAATTTGCTAGCTTCAAAGCTTTTACTTGCTCAGGGATTGTGGTTTGGACATGTACAGGTATGTTTGTTGTTAAGAACGATACAGTAATTCCGTGACACTTAATGATCGTTCTGTAACTTTCAGTGACGATGATGAAGATGATGAAAACGGTAAACACCGACAACAGGATGTCCACAGCGAGTTTCTGGATCTATACATATTCTACCTGACCCAAGCTAAAAATAACCCCATTGGGATGATAAATAACATCAAATATTGCCAGAATGTAATGTGGTATAAATATCAAAGAAAGCCATATTTGGTAAGTCTGATTTTTACTTCAACCTGCTGCTTCTTTGGAAGCTCCAGTGTCGTGACATCGAACGTTTGGAGTCCCTAATTCATTTCGTTAATGGTTCCGATAAAGACATGGCATTGAAACTATTCCTTAGTTAACTCAGATATTGAACTGGTAAACAAACAAACAAGCGCTGTTATCATGATTGTATAAAAGGTTTTAACCTGAACATTGCCGCAATAAGACTGACTTCCCTTTTCAAAACGCGTTTTAAGTGGCAGTCCTGGTGAAAACAGAAATTCGTTGTAACCCGAGTCCTTTCCTTTGATAAAAAGCAGATGCCGTTACAACATGGCCACCACAGACCCTATCTATAAACGCCTAGAAAATGCTTCTTTAAATGTTGCCCTAATTAGCCTTATGACATTTTTAAATGTATTACTATTACTAACAATTGATAGCAATGTGCTCGAGTGCTTTTACAATTACCCCCCTTTGTTTATATTTGTTCCATACAGGGATGTCAAAATGTAGAATTGTACAGACGACATCTGGGGGTAATTAAAACTACATTAACAGACGAAAGTTACCCAAGGAACGACAATGAGGCAGAGATGGGACAAGACGCTGTTAAATATATATTACAAGGGATAGCGTAAGTATTATTACTAATTTTATTATTATTATTATTATTATTATTATTATTATACATTATAACTATTATTGTTATTATCATTATTGTTATTTTTATTTTTTGCGTTTGAAAGTTCGATTTCGTAGGTATCGATCATATTAAGATGCTAAGAGTTATGACTTTGTATTGCCGTGGTTTTTGTAAATATAAAAAAGGTAGTTGATTCTAAAAGATGAAAAAAGAAGTGTCGTAAAACAGTGTTTTCTTTTTTTGTATTCTGATATTAGAAATGACAACGTAACTGACAACTGATGGCGATACATAATGACTTGTGTACAATGGTTCAGGCATACAAACTATATTTTGAGTGATAAAACTATCTTACATTTGTGCTATACACAGATACTACATTTACACATATATTTATAAAAATTTCCAACTTTCTTTTCCAGTGGGGACAAGAGTGTACAGAAAGCTCTGTGGAATGACGTATCCGAAATTTCATCATATTTAGCAACGTGTTCAAAAGCTGAAAAACTTAAAAAGGAATTAGATTCATTTAAACCGTTTATTGAAAATGTGGACGCGGAGACACTCAAGGTTGTTTATTTTTGAGAATAAATCATTTTAAATGTCTTGCTTAAGCTTGCGTTCAATTTGACCTAGGGTCGAGGTGTAAAACGTCTCAGCTTAAGATCATGGGTGTCATTGCTTTTTTACAAGTAACGCTGATGGCTATTCATTTTAGTGAAAACAGATAAACTACATGTGTTTGGAAATTTATTTTCGATTGGCACATTATTCTCGTCTAAAATTATTGTCATTATTAAACAGGGCGTGTTTACCCTTCCTTAACACCCGGTCTCACTTCCGTGGTGGAAGGTCAGCCATGTGATTAACTGAATATATCTCTTTTTTAAAGTTTTTACTTTGCTTTGGGATTGTCATTTGGCCATGGATCGGTATGTTTTTGCATTTATTAATTTAAAAGAATTATTGTAATTAATTAAATAGTATGAACAGTAGGTGCTCACCCGTACGGACCACTCGGCCTCACTTCCCTGGTGGAAGTTCACGTGTCTATCCTGACTTGTCAGTTCCAAAGTTTTTACTTTGCTTTTTGATTGCGATTCGGACATGGACTAGTATGTTTGTTTTTAATATAGCAAACGTATTTTGTTATTGAAATGACAGTTCACCACTTTCTTGTGTTTATATATTTTATCTTTAACAATTACACACTTGTCTTAAATCGATGGGTTAAGTTATAATCTATTAATTGTTATGCTATTGGCGAACGAATCTGGTTTATCTTCAACTACGATAGTTTTGTTGTGTAATATGATGATATCATGTATTTTTTTCTATTAAGTTTACAGAAATATAGAAATTATTTATTTGTTTTTCATACAGGAAGATCCGGCGATGTTTGAAACCTGGGCTATAAAGTGTGCAGATCTGTTGGAAAAGACCACAAACAGCGAATCCATAAATTATTTAGGAAAACAAGTTGATCATATGACAGATAAATTAAAACCAGTGTAAGTTTTAACATGAGTTATAGCAGTTTTATATATTTCAATAAGTAAAATACTTGCACGATTTATTTAAAGGTATTTACACATAAGCGTATTGGAGGATGTCTTTTTTCTGAAGAACAATATTTCGCCAGCCCATGTGTCCTCACGAAGACAAGTGTTTTTAAATAATGTTACCTTAGCTTTTTTAAGTTTTTTTTTATTTGATTAAATTCTAATAAACCTTTTCAATAGATTAGTATTGTTGACATGGCATACTTAGTAACTTTTTTCATAGTTTTTACAAATAGCAAAGATATATCACTCATGCCGAAGTGAATAGGTTTATCCAGGTGTTTCGGTGTTTGGCCAGTGTAGGTCACGAACAAACCCATTGCACATGATATTGAATAAACTGCAGATGAAACATCAAAAACATTTTTATATTGGTTGATCAGTTTTCAAAAAATTCAAATTTTGTAGATATCCATATGACATCTTTTTGTACTATATGGTACAGTTGAAATCAGTTCAGACCTTATACAGTTCATACACAACAACTTTGTGGAGGGTTTGTTAAATGTATCGTATTTTTCAGTGCTGGCCATCAGAAGTTTTGGATCCCAATATTGAAAGGTTTACTTCGTCACCCTACCAAATCCTTATCAAGGGGATCTAGATCCTTGATGGAATGGGATAAAATGAAGAAATTTTGGAAGTGGAAGGTAAATGTTATATGTGTCTAGCTAAATAAAAAACAAACATACCAATCTATGACCGAATCAAAATCCATAAGCAAAGTAAAAACTGACAAGTTAGGTTAAACACAAGAACTTTTACCAGGTAAGTAAGTCCGGGTGCTCAAATTGTATCAAAAGAAGTATAAAATAATTGTGTCAATTTTAATTAATATCATTAAAAATCGATATTTAAAAGACAACATAAAAGACAAAAGATGTAAATTATGATGTATGACGTATAATATACAACCAAATAGCTCACAATCTTCGCTTTGATTGTACAATTAAGATGTTTGTCTATGCGATGAAAATTGTTGGCTCAAAGAATCACACAATATAAGAAACTACTTGGTGGAAACAGCATTTTTCATTAAAAAATTTACCAAACAAATTAGAAATACATCCACATTATCCACAAAAACGAGCATTTCTACTGCAGTCGAATCTGTCTTTATAAGAACAATCTGCTTTTAAACGCTAATGAAATTTTATTTCAATTGGTCTTTATTTATGTTATTTGAACCTGTATATAAGGACCACCTGCGTATAAAGATAACTTTTACTGATTCCCTAGGGTGGCCATAATAGACAGGCTTGACTGTGTATATATTCTGCAAATAATGTGTCTTTTTGACATCGATTGTTGATGGATATTTAAATTCTTTTGTTTTATTGAAGGAAAATGTAGAGGCAGCTAAAAAGATTGTAAATGCAGCAAAAGAAGCTAATCTTCCAAAAGAAAAAACTAAAGACAGGGAAACTGAAGATATTGCTGCAAACTATGGACATGCCATAAAGGAACTATTTGAACAACTAAAGTAAGTGCAGTTCAAACACAAACATTCCGGGCTAAAATCCAAATTACAATCTTAAAAACAAATTAAAGAAAAATTTGGTAAAACTTCCACCGAGTAAGTTCCCTGGTGGAAGTTCACGTGTCTAACCTAACTTGTCAGTTCCAAAGTTTTTACTTTGCTTCTGGATTGTGATTCGGAAATGGATAAGTATGTTTGTTTTTGATTAGACAGGATAATCCATTGGTTCTTTTAAAACTCATTGAATTGAAATAATACAGAAAAAAGAAAAATTGCAATGTTTTATTGTCACAGATGTTACCTTTATATTACCTTTTTGTCGTTAAACCATTAGGTAAAGGACATTTTGGTTTAAAATTAGCATCGAAGTAACGCAATATAACATGCTCATTATTGGCCATTTCATTTTAATTGACATGGGCCGACAGTTAATTCAGAAAAACAGTTTTTCGTAAACTCTAGATAAATGAACAATTCTGGTAATATCTACAGTATTTTTTGTTCTACATCATACTTCTCGCATTAATCTTACTCAGATTTATCATACATAACGCTATATTGTTGTATACAATATTCATTGTTTTCGTAAACATTCATGAAATGTATCAACTTTAATTGTGTAGTTAATTATGTTTATTTAATTTTCAGATTGGTAAAAGTTAACCATTTAGTCATGCCAGAGCTGTCGTTGTTTTTAATTTCCACACTTGAAAAAAGATCTGAAATTTTGAGCCACAGGGTAGTTGAAGAGTGTTCAGATATGCTTGATTTCACGGTAATTCTTTGTTCTTTACTGTTTGTTAACTATAATGGTGTCTCTCATTATGTTTCATGTATTTTGATTTTTTTAAAGTATTTCGGTATATAAGTGGGCTTGTCGTCATTATAGCAATTCATTTTCATTTAATTAATTAAATTGCAGAAAAATCAGAACTTAATTCCAGGTATCCTGAAGCGTTTTAGTGTATTATACTTTGATCCTACCTATCCTTGGGGTGGATGGACAGACAGAGCCGGAACAGAATTCCTGGAAAGTATGATAGAAGCTTACTCGTAAGTATAACGCTTATCATGTGAAGCAGAAATAATGGCGTATCATTCAAATCAACATAGAGATACTTTAATGGCGTTATATCTGTTAATTATACTTAAATTGGAGAGTATGTAAATTTCATCAATCCTATTGAGCTTTGATAAAAGATACGACTGATTCTTCAAATTGCGCTTTAAATTAAGATAAAAAACAAACATAATAATCTTAAACAAGGAATTGTTTGAATGTCTAGTGTAAGCGCAGTTTAAGCACAAACATTCTGGTTTATGTCTTCAATATGGCACCTACGAAAGGTTACATTCAAAACAATATGCCAAACGTGATTACTATTGTTAATTTTCTTTTCTATGCACCAATATACCGACCTTCCTGCTAAAGGTGTATTTGTTTATAATTAAATTTTGTTAACATAATACATTTAAGCTCCATGTAAAGTAAGTATCTAAATATGTTCGTATATATTTTAATGATAAAATGGTTTAGGCAACTGACAATTTTTCCTAAAAATCAAAATCAAATGTACTAATCCATGTCCAAATCCCTACCCCACAGCAAAGTAAAAACTTGAACAATACTATTTCATCACATACTTTAAGCTATGCTATATTTAAATATTAATATTTATTTGTTTTCTATTCTATTTGTTACAGAGACGGAAACGAAATACCACAAGATGTAAATGACCTCATAATTGGGATGTTGAACTATGGCATGTCTGATGATGTTGACAGAATTGATTTTGAAAATAGAAGTATATCTTTTCACGGACAAGCCATTTGCTGCATAATGCCAACATTTGTATCTCTGGTAAGTTTAACACTTTTTAAAACAATTTTTACATTAAACATGATTATTTCCACTGCGTTAGGTTAATTGGTAGAGTACTCGCTCTGTTTTTGCAGGTCGTGGGTACAAACATCGGCCGAGGTCTGGTCAAGACTTGGATATAGGTAGTAACTGTACTTTCGCCAAGCACTCTGTATTTAGAAATAAGGGTCACGGTTTTTTTCGGAAGAGACGTGAAAACATATGCCCGATGGCACGTTAAAACCCCATTGCAAAGTTCAACATTTTTGCCACTTCGCCTTTATAGGTGGTGACGTCTCGATATAAGCTGAATATTTATATAATATTTTATATATCATCAGAAAAATTGGAAGAATGTTTCATTCACAAAATTGGAAGAATGTTTCATTCACATCATTACATAATCGGAATCCATTACATCCATGTTGTCAGTTTTCAACAACGAAAGTTCCTTGATACCAATTTTATTAAAAACAACTTGAAAATAAAGAAAGTCCGTGGTAGAATAAATATTCCATGTTGATACCATGGAATGTAAGATCAACGATTTTGTTTTACTTACCAAATTCCCAAATTGGAACCATTTTCATAAAACATGCTTCCACGAATAATTTTCCGACGCAGTGATCTGCAGTTTGCAGCGGGTTCATATTCAAACTATGTTAAGTTAGCTACACCCGCCACATTTGTAATTAAAATAAAGAAACAGTTTGTATTACTATCATTGCATACAACGGGACCATTGTATGTATTTGTAGCCACACTTGTTAGTCATAGTAATTAATGTTCACTTTTTCAGCATTGTGAAGCAGGATCTGCTGATATTTTAACTCCATTGATACCAAGTATATTTAAAATGATGGACGACGACAATGAAACTATGGTAAATGTAGCAAATGCAATGTTCACAGTTTTCAGCGTTAAAGCTCCGAAACTAATTGCAAAGACGGATGATTTTGATCGTGTTATTCAGAGATACTTGGAGACAGAAGATACCGATACATTAGGTAAAAAAACAACATTAAATTAAAGACAGTCCAACCTGTGTTAAAGGCCGCCCTTATATAAGGGCCACATGTTTATAAAGTCCAGTAGAATTGTACCCCAAATGTTCTTTATTCATATCATTTGAACCTGTATTTAAAGGCCACCTGCCCATAAGGGTCACTTTTACTGGTAACCTTGTGTGGCCTTTATAGACAGGTGTGATTGTATATCTAAATATAAAAATGTTTTGTAGCTCTTACTGTAATTTTGTTTGTTGCCAGATGTGCTATATCTTCCGTCGCCGTGCACTGCATGCTGTGTGACTAAATGTAACAACTACAGTTGTATGTCACTGTATTTGTAGACAAACATTACTAAGTTGCTCTTATTCTGCCTAGTTACAAACTTTGAAAGAAGTCCGTATTTTTTACAATAAAATGCGAGAATAGATTAAATTACTAACTATTGTATTCAAGAAAGAAAAAACAATCTAGCACTGGACAAAAATCATTTGTTTTTATGTACAGAATCAAACATACCGGTCTATGTCCATGTCTTTTGGTTGATCTTGTTAGTCTAAGATAGTTAGGTGTTTGATATAATTATCCATGTTTCATTATAAATTTACTTTGTTCTTTAAATTAATATAGACATGGACTGGTATAATTGTGTTAATGGTTTCTGTTTTTTCTTTACTAGTAATCTATATGTACGACAAAGATTTTTTACTGTTTTTTGTGTCTTGCACGGCCGGACTTATAATTTGCTGTTCTCGTTATAGGTAATATATACCGCTTTTACCCGCACAATACAGAGATTATGGCAAAGCGATTTCAAGAATTCATGGCTACATTAGGAAACAACAAAGAAAATACACATATGATCATTGCAACAGCACACATAATTTCAGAGAGGCAACCGGAGGTATATTAAGCTTCTATAACTTGTAATTCTATTTTTTATATCAAAAATAGACATACCAATCCATGTCAAAATCAAATCTTTGGAAACACATATGCTAATGATAATTTAATCAAATGCTATCATATTATCGATATATGTCGATACTTATTAAACTGCATATTTATCATTTTAATAGACAAAGCATTGATTTGTGGCACAATAAAATATAGAAATAAACTGCTTTTAGACATATATTTGTAGTTTGGTAGAAAACATGAGTAAATACAGTATTGGAAAGATAAAATGCACAAATAAACCCCACTTAAACGACATTGCATAAAATTATAATTTATTTTGGCTTGCTTGATCTCATTTGAAAAATATGCATGTATTTCATGTTCTTTTTATATGTTATACAAAAATGACCTTTTGTGAATATGTACAATGTTTAACGTATTTACCCAAAACAAACATACCAACCCATGTCCAAACCACAATGTAAGAACAACAATTATGGAATGAGTATTGCAATTTTATACGTTTTCAAACTTCAACAGTATCTGTTGCGATAAAATGAATAAATGCTAAACAAGACTTGTAATGTTCTTACCAACATATCATAAATTCCACAACTTGTACTGAACAGTCTTTGTGTGAAAATAGTCTTGGCTTTTTAAGGAATAAAACATCCATTTTCTACAATTTTTCATTGACCGCTATGTAAATACGTATTTAAATACATAAATAACCACACTCTAGCAGTAATCTTGTTACCAAGCCTGACATATTTTCTTTTCTATCGTATCCTTTCCAGATATTTACAAGAGAGAATGTCAATGCGATGAGTCAATATCTATCAGAGGAAGGCGAGCAAATGTTAATTTTAATGGTGTGGGACAAAATATCAGCAAAGAATCCGGACCACATGCTGGATCAGGTTGATGCCTTACTGAAAGACACCAAGATACCCCTTATGGGTACACATTTCATACAGGGTATATTATCTAATGTGGCCGTTAAACATAAGGTAGGTTAAACTTTATTTTTTACAAGATAATATTTCAAATTAACTGTTCTATAGCATCCATGATACTTATTGCAATGTTTGTTCTGTGATACGAGTTCCATGTTTAAATAACAATCAAAAAGTAAAAAACTTTAAAATTCAGTAAAATAACAAATAAATTGCAGTGTTCGATTTTATAAAATTTATGAAACATTTGATATCATTAAAATCTTGAGTAAAGGAAAACATAATAAACATTTCATGTTGGTGCCTGGATTTATTATTCATATACGCTTTTCATACAAGGGTAACTGGAATGTGTTTTGATAAATACCTTGCATGTTCAACGCAAAAGTAATGAATCGACTTCTAAATTGTATATAGCTAATGACTAAACATCAGTTTGTCAACTATTGAAAACATTTGACATGATTACCAATCTTTTAGACGCAATGTTTGGAACACAATTATTTCTAAAGACAGCCGTAGTTATCTCTCTTTATACCATTCTGACCCACAAAGAGCTACCTTCGTGAAATTATGCGTTATTAAATATAATAACGAAACATCAGCCCATATTTCATTTTAAATTATTTAAGTAATTATATTAAAGTATTGAATTTTATTTTGTGTGACAAAACCGTGTCAGTATATTATTCTTATCGATTTCGTCATGATTACTTGTCACCGATAATTTCCTCATCTCACAAGATCTTAATACATTCAGTAACTATCTATTCCTTAATAGGTTAATGCAATACGAGTTCACTTTATTTCTTTTATGTTTTAATGAAAGTCCTATCTATGTTTTGTTAAAAATAATTTTGTTTTTGTTGTAGAAATATTTGGAACCCGTTTTGAAATTTTTAATGGAAAAGTCAAACAATCATGACAACCAGACGCATGTGCTACCTGTATTTTATGGTATGCGTAAATTGGCGGGGAAATATGGACCTGATCCATTCAATCCGTACAGAAAACACTTGGATCAATTGAAGAAAACTGGGGACTCTTTGACTCATGACGCAGTATCAAACCTCATCGACGTACTGGAAGGACGGAGGTAATCAAATTCTTAACTTTTGGATTTCAATCCAATTTCTTAATTTCTTAATTTAGTACCTCTGGTTTAACTATACTCTATGCAAATAAAACTGTTTCATGGTAATAAAAACAATAATAAAATCCATGTCCAAAGCACAATTTCAAAAGCAAGATAAAACTTTAGGAAACGTGCGAATTTAGAAAAAAATACTTGGACTTCCAATAGGAAAGTGATGGCGGGTGCTTCAAAAGATTAAGCAACCTAACCTTGAATTTTCTGCAGTATTTAAATTCATATAATCAGAATAACTTTGCATTGTAAAAAGATCCCAATGTATTTTTTTGTATCTGGATTTTTTTACAATGCTTAGATGAATCTTTTCGTTAATTTGTAATTGTGGATTAATATTCATAGTTTGGAAACAGTATCTGCTGATGTCAAACAAGTAAAGGAGGATGTTACTGATTTAGATAATCGTGTAGGAATGGCGGAAATTGTTGTTGGTGGTGTCATACAGCAAGTTGAAAGACATGAAGAAGAAATAAAAGAAGTAAAGGACGACGTTGATAAGGTCAATAAAAGAGTTGACAACGTAGAGGAGGATTTGGGAGAAGTGAAAGAAAAAGTCGAAGAAATAGACATGAAGGTATTGACAGCGATGTTTCATTATGGGTTCTACCTTGATGTTGGCACATAAAGACATTGTGTGTTTTGTTCAAAGTAAAATCAAGAGATATTTGGTTGAAACCCAATAGGCCATAGTATTAGTATACGAAATTTACACTAAACTGGACCCTTTGCTTTCATGTCAAAAATATTTCTTTTTCAATAAAGTAGCGTTGTTACTGAAATTCCCAAGTCATATCATTTTAAGTTCCGAATACTCAGTCTCATAGTGTAGTTTCCATTTGCACAGTTTATATGCCCCTTTTACGACCTATTCGGTGATTACACACTGAATGTTCCGAAACAGTTCCTATTTTACAAGCTGTTTTATATTATGTTATTAAATACTTTTTTAATTTTCGACCTCGTTCCCCTGGTAGAAGTCCATGTTCTGAAGATTAAATTTTGTGTTTGGATTTGAGTATGTACAAGTGTGTTTGTTTTGATTTCCTTCAAGCTTGCTCCCTATTGCTTGGACAGGTTTAGGCAACTGTGGTGAAAAGCACATTGTTTTCTATGACGAACAAGATGGTTACATTTTTTCTAATCAAACGGGTACTAATAAATTTTTTGATTTATTTATTTCAATTTTAAAAGAAACCTGAATTGACATTGAACAAGGATGGTCATTCTTTCTTTCTCTGTCAAACTTGCACGTTGTGTATGAATATATAATACAATGTATGGATTTTGCTAATATATTTTTTAGACGATGAGCAATGCTCCGACATGGTCCAGAGACGTGACAAAGCTGTTAAATCAACAATCAGATAATGATTGGCGGTTATTGGCAAGTCGACTTGGTTACAGCAATGATGATATCAGGGCATGGGCAACCCAATCTGATCCGTGTATGGCTCTTCTTAGTGAATGGTATGCCACTCACAAAACCAGGGAAGCTACTGGTGGTGTATTGAATATATTGCAAGAAATAAACAGATTAGATGCTGCTGTTATTGTTGAAAACGCCATGAAAGTTGCTGGTAAGGAGTGTTTTGAAAAATTCCTAGACTGACTTAAATTTTGTTTTTCTCTAGTTCAATGTGTTGAAAAAAATATATTTGCAATTAATAGTCTTTTATCAATTAGTAATTTATGCAAGTATTGTTTTTATTTGACTTTTAGCCAGTATATGATATTTATTTAAGAGTGTTTGCCCCTTGTCATAAAGATATGACATTAATTTGGCTTTTTAAATTTCTTTTTAAAATTTAAAATTTTGTATCACAGATGACGTTGTTGAGGATGAGGAATTTGAGTATGCCTCACCACCGCCTGTTTTCTTAAGCTATCAGTGGGGTCATCAAAATGAAGTTAAACTTCTACGACAACATTTAGAAATGGCTGGATATGAATGCTGGATGGACATTGGACAGATGGGAGGCGGAGATAAATTATTTGAGAAAATTGATGCTGGAATAAGAGGTGCCAAAGTTGTAATTTGTTGTGTGTCTGAGAAATATGCTAAATCGCCGAATTGCAACCGGGAGGTAAGTACGTGTTACACTGTCACTGTCACGATTTACATTTGTAATACCATCTAGGTTTCCGGAAATTGTAAAATGTTTCTGAAATCTCTCAAAATACGAAACTTTAATATCATTACTAAATCTGTCATGATTTTACAGCATTAAATTAAAATTCTCATTTGAAGTGTTTGGACCTAAATTGTAGAAATCTTAATAATTTCAAGTTGTTGAAATGAGAAAAGTAAACAGAAATTATTTTAGCAAATACAGGTGAAACAATACTTTTAACGATAGAATAAAGCTAAGACTGCAGAGCAATTTTAAAATTTAAGTAAAATTAGAAATATTATTTAATTTCTCAATGGAGCAATGATATTTTTATTCTGTTTGACATTATAGTTGCGGCAATTATTTAGCTACTAAGAGATTATTGAAACGCCCCCATTAGTTATTCTGTTATGACTATTATTCAAAATGTTTACGTTTAACCCATGATATTAATACATATGGGACTTGTTATTACTCTTACTATAATTTTATAAATAAATGACGCTAATATAATACACAATTTGTTTTCTACATTGTGGGTTTATGATAATACTTGATCCAAAAATAAATATGATATAGATAATAAAACTCTTTGTCAGAAGTCGTGGCTTCAGTATGTGTCTTCTTTTTTCTGATTTCCACAAATAAAATAAGTTTCAAACTTAAAATATCTGTTTCAAAGTTTTTACTATGGAATACTGTTTTGGATATGGATTGGTATCATTGGTTAAATTTTATTGTTTCGTGTCCTTGATCACATTGGCTATTTGGCTATTTTAAAGTAAACGCATTGAGTTTCTAATTGTATCTTTTTATACGCTATATCATTTGTTTGATACAGGTAAATCTTGCTGTAAATCTTCGTAAACCTATGATACCTCTTCAAATGGAGAAGATAGCCTGGCCACCTGTAGGGTCAATGGGTCCCATTTTTAGTGAATACCTCTATATTCGATTCTATTCTGGTGGAACTGGTAATAAGTACTGGGCTGACGCAAAATTTCAGGAGCTTTTGATGCAGCTACAGTTTAATAATGTAATGCCTGATGCACAATTAATTAAACCAGGTTAGTGCAAGTATGCATAAAGTGTCAATAATAATGTTAAAGGTACTGATAAATAATAAAACAATTAACAAAAACTACAAAACCCAAAAATTGTGAAATCTCATACAGTAAGTTATTCTCATTATGTAATAGCGCGATGTAGCCTTTCAGTGAAAGAAACGTTTAAATACCGTCCTATGTTGGTCCTTATGGAAACATACTGGTCCTTGTTTAATAATGTATGTTTGTTTTTCAAAAATAAAGTTGCTTACATCAGTAAGTGAACTTAAGCAGTGAAGTAAGTGTAACGTAATATTTTAGTTTAAGAGTTTTCACTTTGCTTTGGGGAATTGTGATTTGGACACCAATTGGCAAGGTTGTTTTTGATCATTGAATATGATTAAATTGTATAAAAAATGTGATATTTTATCCATGATAGTTAAATTTTATAAGAGGCATTTGAGATGCCACTTTATCCAGTTCTCGTTTAGGGTACGTAATTAGTTTCATAATTAGTGGTGTAGATATTTATGTGCCATTTTGGGGTTATTTTAATCATTTGTTTTGTCGTGTTCTTGTTTGTGTTGGCTGTTGCTAAGTGCATGTTTCATCCAAATATTAATGATATGTTATAGAATATGAAAATTGGTGGATACCTGTTGCAGAAGAGATAGTAATTAAGCAAGATAGTAAAACTGGAAACAAAACTGAGAAAAAGAACAAAATTGACACCGACAAAGAGGTTTGTTTCAGGAATAAAATTTACTTTTTTGATAATATAAACATTACCATCAATAATTCAATTCAGTCAGAAGCAAAAAAAAATTGTGTAACAATTTGAAATTAATAAAATGATTAACGTATTGGTGGCGTTTTCTACCATGCTCATGATTAGTTCGGCTGTTCTTCATTTTTACTACTCGAAAAAATGGAATTAAAACGAGTTTGAACCATGGTTTACTGACGGGGTTAATAATGAAAACGCCATCTAAATGGGAATAATAGGAGAGGAATATATTAACCTCCAACTAAACTATGACCAAACATTAGTAAATTTTAAGCGATAAAAACATGAATAGTATGTTGTTTTTTTATATTTATCTTTTTTTATCTTTTAGGGTAATGACACCTCACCTGACGTTTTCCTGTCATACCAGTGGGGAAAGCAGAAACAAATTCAGGCTTTGTATCAGAGATTGACAGGTCTTGGATTTAGTTGTTGGATGGACATACATCAGATGGGAGGAGGTGATTCGCTCTATGATAAGATTGACAAAGGTGTCAGAGGATGCAAAATTGTAGTATCATCTGTCACCCAAAAGTATGCTTTATCTGCTAATTGTCGAAGAGAGGTGAGCTTAGCCGATGCCTTGAAGAAACCCATAATACCGATACTACTAGAAGAAATTACTTGGCCTCCAAGTGGTCCTATGTCTATGGTTTTTACACAGTTGTTATATATTAACTTCTGTAAGAATCTAGACATTCAGACGAAATGGACGGGAAAAGAATTTGATGAGCTACTTGATAAATTGAAAGAATATGTACCTGATGAATCTCCAGAAGAAGCTTCGAAGAAAACTGAAAATGAAGATAAAGGTGGTACCAGTAATCAACAATCTGATGAAAATAAAAAGATAATAAAATATCCACGAGAGTGCTAAAGATAAACCTTCTGAAAAAGAAGGCCATCCACAGGACGATGCTGGAAAAGAACAGACAGAAGACCAACAACATAATAACACCCCGATTGCTAACAAACCTATGGAACCAAAATCTGAAGAAAGAAGAGAAACGGTCGAACACCCAAATGCAAATATAGTGACAGAAAGAACACAATCACCTGTGAAACAAGAAACATCACAACAAAGTAACCGCACAGCATCAGAAGATCCCGGAACTTCACAGAACATAAATAAACCGACCGCTCAGAAAAAGTCTTCAACTTGTAATATTCTTTGAAAAATTTGATAAATAGTGCTGTTTCAATTTACTTAAGATACATGTAGTGTTGTAGGTATATGTATTTTAAGGAAGTTTTTCAGATGATTTTTCCAAATAAGATCACAAGTCATATTCGTCATGGATTCTTGGTACTAAATTTCGCAGTATGTCTTTCTTCCCGTGAATTATCAATAAGTATAAAAGCTCTTTGCGATATAAATAGTTTCTGGAATTACAGTATTAAACATATTACTTTTTCACATCAAGTGATAATATATATCAGATCGTTTGGGTTTGATTTCATAAGAAAAGATAAAGATCTGAGGCGGTAGAATATCGGTTAACTGTAAGCCCTTGGTTCTGTGTGTGTGAAGTCACTTTTTCTTAACATGGGGCGTCAGTGAGTTGAAATGAGGACATCGAGCTTTTCTTTTGCCCGTGAAAGCGATGTGAAGGTGAAAACCTTGATATTTAAAATGCAGAATTAGCATACCACGACACTATGTTGGAACTTTAACCTCTCTGCAACGTGTCCCCTCAAAAATTTATTTTATTTTTAGAAAACATGTTTTTAAGTTTGAGGAAATGTTGGTTTTGTAGATTTTAGAAATGACCTATTGTCGCTTTATTACATCAGTTTGTATAAATTGATCAAGATGCCGCACAGCGACCAAAACTACATACATAGTTGTCAGTATTTTGCTTTATAAACACTTTTGCCCCTTTTATGTTATATGCAAACTCTTTATTACAATTCCATAGAATTATAATATATCTGCGTCACTTTGTTACCTGTTTGTTTTTGTGCGTTTGCTACTTATTTCAAATAATAAATAAGTTCAGTTTATTTTCTTTTATTTAGAATAAATTTTCATTCATTACGTTTGCAATATTGTACATTCCACAGAGAATGGACAGAGGGCAAACAAGTGTTTTGAATGCCTTCGTATTTATATCCTTACTATTTTGCCTACGTTGCTTCAAAGCAAAACTAATTTTTAGTTTGTGATTGTGCTGTTCTCTATAATTTATTCACAAAATAGTAAAGTTTTAATGTAAACCAAAGAAACCTGTGATACTTAACTTTATGCCTTTCTGAATTTGTAGAATTGTGATATATGTAAGTGCCATAGTAAATTTTATTTTCTGCATTTAATCATCTAGTATTTTTTATGTTTACTTTTTTTGTAAAAACATATTGTACAACAAGAATAATTTTGTGTTGTTATAAAAATAAAATAGTGGATTTTACCTACAGTCTGTGTTTTTGTTATTCTTTAATACTACAATAAGCAAATTTAACAAAACAACACCAACAACTGACATACTGTACAGTGTACGTACATGATACACCTGTCGAAAGTGTTACCCTAACCTAACTAATTAGACCACTAGATAGCTATGTTTGGAAAACTTTTTAGAAGTTGTTATCTTTTTATCCTTCTTCCGTCAGAGACTCTCTAGCCAAGCTTTGACTGAATTTCGTCAGTTGGGTAATAAACTTTCGACAGGTCTGTATTGTATGTTATTTATAATAGACAGGCAATTTGCAGCCGAAAAACAATAAAAGAGCCAATGCAACCAAGAAATGGACAAACTTAAAGCAAACATATTTAAAACTACATGTACTGAGTATAGACGCCAGACATTTGACGGGAATTAGATTTAATGTTAAAACGATAATTATTTGAGTGGTAACCGTACAACTGGAGAGTCAATTCTAATCCTACTTATTGAACAATCAGCGTTTTCTGAATACGCGTATTAAATAATTTTAATATAATGGACATATGATACTTTATGCTGAAATAAAGCACTTTAAACATAAACAGTACATATATACCATGTATACGTAATAATGACTCACCAATATTATTGAAAAACAAAATAATACATATAATTGAAGAAAAAAATAATTATATTAAACTATTAAATTTATAATAACATACATGTATTATATAGCTGTATAAACATTAAATTAGATAATTGTGGCATAGATTTCTGGAAAAAAAATTATGCTAATTAAATATACAGTTTAATAATTATTCTCTATTTGAATTTACGAAAAAGATTTCTGTCTATTCAAAAATAAACCAAATCGTTTTGTGCACGCTACATTTCCTACTTTGTGGGATAAAATCCCGTGTTGTGGGTTATGGAAAAACCTGTGCAAAACAATTTTGTTTTGTCATCCATTTTTAATTATACACGTTAAAAGCTAGTCATTCTACTTTTTTCTCAGAATATCTCTAGACAATAATTTGATGTTTTCAATTTCTTTAATAACAATAAAAAACCAAACATAAAAATAACCTGTAAATGTCGAAATTACAATTCTAATAAATACAAAGTTTGAAAACAGACAAATAACTGCCACACCTTTACTTACAACGGAAAACTGAGACCTGGAGCTCCGGAAGGCTAAGCGCCTTCTAATCAACTACCCGCAACCTCCAAGTATACTGACAATTCTGTCATGCTTTAATCCATATTTCAAAGAGAATTGTGCCATGATATTTTATACTGTAAATTTAAAAAATACATTTTATTGCCAGAGCAACCGGCCTCACGTCTCTGGTGGAGGTTAGCGTGATTTACTTAACTTGTCATTTTCAAATTTTTTTACTTTGCTTCTGTATTATGATTTGGGTATGGGTTGGTGCGTTTGTTTTTGATCACCTAAGGCCATCAAAAGTAATCGAATTTCAAAACACTATGATTAAGTTGATAAATTATATTTAATTTTTTATAAAAAATGTCTGCATATTCCGTATGCTTCTGATTCGGTTATATAGAGGTTACAAACATAATGGTGACTCTGAATGAAACGTAAGTGGACTTTATAGAAGTATCTTTATTTGGAAGTATGCTTAAACACAGGTTCAACTGTCTAAATTAGTCAACAAAATGAAACCTATATCTAAGTGTCGTATGATATCTGTATCTCATTGTGCAAATACCATATTATGATGTCACTGTATTCTAAAGTATTCTGGATAATTGAAAAACAACGTCCCATAGTTTCTGGTTCCTTTCATCTCAATTTTCAATACACACTTATTAGATGTAGCTAGATAAACAGGATACGTTTACATTTCCAGAGCACACGGCATCACTTCCCTGATGGAAGTTCATGCGTTTCACTTAATTTGCCAGTTTTCAAGGTTTTTGCTCTGCTTTTGAGATTATAATTTGGACATCGACTTGTATATTTCGCTTTCAGGAGTGTCTCTTACTAGCACTTGGATAACCATAACAACAATAACTTTTGCATTTTATCTGTTTTTGCGTTCTATTCATGAGAATTTCCTTATAAGAAAATGTCAATGCATTCTTAGAAATTATTGACATTACGTAATCATGTGATTTTTTAAATATGTATTAATATTAAAACTAAAAGTCTAAGAGATATCGTGTCGAGAACGAATTAACAGTAAGTAAAACACATGTAGTTCTAATTTCTTCTTGCTGCTCAATTTCTAAGACATCACCACATAATTGTTTCCTTAATTAACGCATAGCTTGAGACTGTTGCGTAGGTAGACGTTTAAAGAATAATTATTATTCTACAGTTTATCTGTCTGTTAAAGTCACCAAAAGTAAACTGAATATGGAATCATATTTTTCTCTCTTCGCAGCAGTTAATTAGAAACTACAAATGCTGTTTGTTATATGCCATTAAAATTAAAAGAGTCGTATGTCATGCAATGTTATGTAGAAATGTTGCAATTGTTTATATTCTTTGTCTAATGTTTCGTTAAATACGTCGTCGGAAACTTTCGTAATAACTTATATTTTTTTGGTGGACTGCCTGTTGAGGGTAATATATGCATAGAGTAAATCTATCAAACATTCTCTCAACCATTTGGTACTTGGAAGATATCCGTGGAGTTAGTTTCCGTTCGTTGTTTGCTTTCAAAATAGTTCATATTGAACGTCTAGAAGACATGGCATACATGAAATGCATTTTATAACTCTCAAAGGATAACATACAACATATGTTGGTTGGTTTAATGTTTCTTAACGTCACATCAGCAATTTTTCACCTATTCCCGACGAGAACTATCTCCATAAATTAATCTATGAACAAGTTCGTGCATGCCTGTGAAGTGCGAGTGTGTAGTATGGTCTGCCTTGTACAAGCGCGCACTAAAGGCGACTTTAAGGTGCTATCTCACCAAGCCAGTATGCCGCAGACAAGCGTACTACTTCCCAATCACGTTATACTGACACTGGTGAACCAGGAAAGGCCAACGGCAAAGCAAATTCATTTTCCCACATGTGGTCTAAGCGCACAACATATTGACAAGCAAATGTTAAGACAGAATTCTTCTTGAGTAGTATTGATATAACACACCTAGATGTCAACAGGTTGAACGTATGTATTCTATCTGTCTAAAACAAGATGTCTGGAAGATATGACATGCGTGGAAAAACCGTTTCTACTTTATATACACCATATCAAAAACAAACACAAAGTCTATATCAAAACCACAATTTAAAAACCAAAATAAAATCTTTGAAGACTAGCATATTAAGGTAAACTTGTGGTACCTCCGTCAGCCAATTGAAACCAGAAAAGGTACACAACTAATAACTAGCTACATCGGTAAAATGTAAAATATCAAAATTGAAATGACAGGAACATCGAATTACGGGATGTCAATATATCCATGGTAATTTTGGATAGAGTTACATCATACTTATCAACAAAATTGTGAAACTTTTTATAGGTCTTGATAAACCTTGGTTTACAATATATGCAATTGTATGCGAGGAGGAATATACAGTGTACTTCTGCTTTCTCACACGGCTCTCCTTGAAGATACTAGTATGGTATGTATCAATCAAAAACAAACATACTAATCCATGTCACAATCACAATCCAGAAGCGAAGTAAAAACTTTGAAACTGACAAGTTAGGTTAAACATGTGAACTTCCATCAGGATCAGGCAAGTGAGGTCGGGTGCTCCGGAAGATAATCAAAATTGAGTGAAAGGAACATGGAACTATATAAGTATACATACCCATTGTTTCTTTTCTTTTTTCTATTTTTGTATCGATAAGACAATGGTATGTGTGAAAACATGTACCATAATTATATCCCTTCTCCTTGTGTTCTTTCAGACAATTCTGGCAGAGCAAATCATTCCTAAAGTGAAGACAATCAGGTGCTTGGAAATCTCTTCTCTGATGAAAATTTACGTGTATAAATTAATCTGTCAGTTTCAAAGTTTTAATTTGCTTCTGGATTTAGATTTGGATATGGATTGAAATGTTTGTTTTTTATTTAAAGTATCAGTACATCAAGTCTAGTGAAGAGACAATGCCATGAGTATATACTAATTATTTTGTAAGAAAACCATGCAGCTTTCTAGAAAAAAGTATAGACAAATCTATAGATTTTACGATGACCTGATGAGTGGAGGTACGTATTCTTCGGTACTTTAATACTTGATTATTCTACAAGAATATCTTTACACTTAGCAGTAAGACAATGACTTGCGTGGATGTCTTTATCTTTAATTGGAATATTGTTCAGACACAATCATTCATTATTTACTCCTACTTCTACATCACTTACAATTAGCTCGAGGCTAATTACGTCTAAACCATAAACAATTCTTAACAAGCATCATATAAAACTATATTATATCTTCCTTGTACTTTATTTCATCTTTTCATACTAATTATAGTTAAAGGTTTATGTTTGTCCTGACCTTGATTTTTTGTAGCAAGCACCTGTTTGAATATGATTTTTTCGCACTTCATTATTTATTTATTGAATTATTTTGTTATTTATTATTTATTTATTTATGTTTCGCAATAATTTTACTTTCACTTTATTTGCGGTCGTATGTTTTTCCATGAAAATAAAACCGTCGCGAAATTTTGTCAACTCCTATTTGTTACTGCAATTGTCTTCAAATATTTGTTTATTCATCTATACATTCATTTATTTATTTTTATTATTTTTTTTTTTTTTTTTTTTTATTTATTTTTTTTTTTTTTTGCATTGGTATCATGTTCGTCAACTGCGGTTGAATGCCTTTCCGTGAAAATAAAACCTAATTATCATCTTTATTGGTGAGTAAAGTGATCTACATTCTAGGCAGAAAAAAAGTTAAACAACGCAATATATCAAGCAACGTTTATCAGAGAAAATTATACAATGTAAAATCAAGTATTGTACAGACTTAACATATTTTAAACACGAGGTTTAAAAAGGTACATTCGCATTGCATGGTGCTATAGGAATATGGCAAATGAACACATGCACGCTTTAGGCATGTTAAGGTTTTTTATTGTTTGTAATTGAGTAGAGGTCATGCCAAATTGTCATAGGAAGCTAGAAATATTACTTTTAAAAAAATGGTTTCATAATTTTGGAACGGACATTACTGATGAGTAAGTTTATTTCAAAATGGCCGTATAGTGTTGTTAACTTAAAACTTGTATAATATGTAATCACCACGTAACTAGCCGGGGATCACGTAAAATGTGTTTTTATAGATTATGTTATTATTTATTGGTCATCTCAGAAACTACAACTAAGGCTCTTTACTATGTCTGTATGACGAAACATAGCCATGTCTGTCGTAGAATGGGCCAATATCATGGAAAAATCAAGTCGGGTATAACAGTACTGCAACTATTTGATTTAACAACACGTTGAATATATCAAAATGTACTTGACATTCAGAAATCCATTTTCGTTTCCGATAAAGTTTACATAATATATATAATTATACATTTAATATTCATTGTAAATATTTTAAGTTTAAGTTTTCAAACTGTTTTGACTATCTGAAGTGATTAAACAACATTGGTTTCAAACTGATTTGTTTCTAGATTCGATATACTTCATAGTAATCAATTTAGATAGGCAATTAAAGAAATAACAAATATAGGAAACTTTTTTCAGATCCATTAGTATATGTGATGGTACTAACAATTAATTGATAATCTTTTGCTTGACATTTAAAAACTGACCAGGTGTCGGAATAGACATCGGAGATCCTTTACCATTGTAACACATATTATATTGACAATTCGCAGCAAGCAATTATAAACAATATAAACATCTGTATAAGTGTCTTATTGTCAATGTAGGCGACTGTAAATGCACGCACTCGACATTTTAGTAATGAACATAGTATACAAATACACACATACACTTACTTATTGCATCCTGGCGTATAGGTTTTAATTAATTAAAATTAACAACACTTTCATACACAAGTGTGTTTTTTTCTGAGTAATTAATTTTCTTGCCATCAGTCGTCTATTTAATCTGTCATTTTCCCTGTTCTATCCCTTATTAATTCCGAAACGACCGTCTAGTAATGTATAATTAAAACAGCTTTTCAATAATTATCACCAACGGATGACGTTAACACAGGAAGCAGTACATAGTATAAACAGATAAATATTATTCCTAATATTAGCTGTTTCTTAATTTTAAAATTCTTATCAAACTGTATTGCCATAGTTATATTTGATAAAATACATTTCGGTATTTTTTCTTTATTCAAACATTTAAAACTCAATTGCTTTTCGACAATTTGGTCGGAGTACTACTGATGAGGAATTTTATTTCGAATAGCAGTCTAGCGCTGCATCATTTAGAAAAAGGTTAATGATAATTATGATTATTTCCTTGAACACACACCAACAGATAACCAAACTAAGCCTGTTTTGAGTTCTCAAATTTTTGTTACATTTTACAGGGCAAAATTTCAAAACTCAGAAAGGTAGAGCGAATCCAATAAGAGCTAAAAAGAACCAAACCTCCTTCTGAAAAGTGACATGTTGAAGAGGTGTTAAAGCTTATTTTACACAAGAAACATAACACGGGTTCTCAAACCATGGATATTTTAAGATAATACTTTAAATATATTTTTTCATTACCAAAAGCAAATGCCAATCCATGTTCAAATCACATTTCAAAGGTAAAGTAAAAACTTTCCAACTGACAAATTAAGTTAAACACGTAAACAGGGAAGTGAGGCGGGTGCTCCAGAAGGGTAAGCGCCCCTAGTTTAGCCAGTTACACAAGTTAGCTATATATTGAATTTAAACGGATAATCCATTGCACTTGTTGCTGAGTCTGCTCAATTTCAGATTAAACATTTCAAAAAATTTTGATTCGTTTTAAAGTCTCTTCGTGACACTTTCATCGTTCATTTTATAAAATGGGAATACTTTAAATTCTCCATCAGCGCATAGATCCAAATGTTCACTGAGTGATATTTTACGTACTGACGGGTCGCGAATCTGTTGTTTGTAAATACGGACTCTTTCACTTAGGCTGTTTCCTGTTTGTCCTATGTAATATTCATTGCACCCCCCCCGCACATGATGCAATCTATTAAGTTTTTGGATTTGCAGCTTAGGTCCGAATTTGCGTATAGTTCCTTTCCATTTTTAAAAAGTATGTATGGCCCAGTCTCTATGTGGTGGCATGTACCACATCTAGTTTCACCACATTTTTCAATTTTTGATGCATCTCTGAGTTCATTGTCAAATCTGGCCGTGGTGAGGAGCTTTTTTAAATTTTTCGGCTGCCTTTTGCTCGAAATGATATCGTTTACTGGGATAAGTTCTTTTTACGTTTCTGACTAAAGCAGTATCGGTAGGTTGCTTTTGACAATTTTATAAATATTGGAATTCCGGGGGGATTATGTGTAACAACAAATAATAATATTTCTTTTTTTGTTTGTTCTTGATATTGGTGTGCGTAGTTGCTGTATCGGTATGTCTTTAGCGTTTTTTATACCCGTCCGTACGTCTTTTATCCCGGGTATCTTCCTTGTCTAAAATTTTGCAAACTCGTTTAGCAAAACCAAAAGAGATGTTTCGTTTGGTATGTGACGGATGGCATGACCAGAAATCAAGGTATTGCTGAGTATCCGTGTTTTTATAGTAAATATCAGTCTCTATTTTATTGCCCGTTTTGATCATCATAATGTCTAAAAATGGAATCTGGGTATCACTTCTTTCCATTGTGAACTTTATTGATGGATGAAGCTCATTAAAATTACATAGAAATGTTCTAAATGTTCCACTGAACTATTCCAGATCAAAAAACAATCATCCAGAAATCGTTTCCAAGACTGACGGATATATTCCCAGTTGATTTGGTCAAATTTGTTTTGGACATGCTAGTAATGTTTCTCTTCTAAAAATCCCATTGTGAGTGCTACTTTTGTACCCATGGCTGTTCCAGACTTTTGTATATAATGTTTTCCGTCAAAGTAAAATATGTTATTTTCCAGCAATAATTGTAGACTTTCTAGTATGAATTCCACATTATTTCGTGCTTCCACAGCATTTTCAAATTTTTGCAACCAAAATTGGATGGCTTCTAATCCTAATGTATGTGAAATATTAGTATACAATCTTGTACCATCGAATGTCACAAGTATAGAATTTGTTTCAACATATCGGGGAATTATTTTGATAGAAATTCGATGTCATCTCTGATGAAACTTGGAACATATTGACACAAAGGTCTAAGGATGATGTCAATTAAGTTGCTTAAGCGGTGGGTCGGGCATTGAGGCCAGCAACTATCGGTCTAAAAGATAAATCGGATTAATCGGTTGGGGACATTTTACGTATTCCAAAGTTTGTAATTTGATAGCATCCTGGATTTCTTTGCTTTTGTGAATCTTTGGAAGACCGTAAAAAATACTAGTTTTAACTTCAAAATTTGTTAGGTAGTCCTTTTCCTTTTCTGTTAAGCAATTGTGGTATTTTCGGACGATTTTCTTTATTCTTCTCAGTGTGTTTTTATCTGCGTCCGTTTCAGTTTCCGAATAGACCGATAGTTGCTGGTCCCCAATGCCAGACCCAACGCTTAGTTAATATTCGTTCTTGATTTTGAGCATGGCTGTTTGAATTTGTGAGATAAAGATTATTTTTTTTATGACGCTTACAGGTACCATGTCTGAAAGTCAAGGAAGTGATGTCTGTCAAGGTTTTACTGTAAATATTAACAGATGATACCATGAAAGGTTTATTATTTAAATTAGTTCCAATACCATTGTAATTCTAGCATTAATAACGCCTATTGCGGATTTTTCAATTTACCGAACATTTTTGACTCGAGTTGCATTTGAAAAAAATTAAACAAGCATTATGAACTCATATTGCAGATTTTTTAATTTACTGAGCATGTTGACTCGTGTGGCATTAAAAAAAATGAACAAGAATTATTGACTCATATTGCGATTTTTTGGATTTTACCGAGCATTACTCAATCATGCTGCACGTTTTTAAATATTATTCAGCCTTGAAATGAAATGGCAAGTTAGAACAAAATACAAGTGTACTTTACAATTTACACTGACAAGTACTTGTTTTCCCACGAATGTTGTATCTTATCATTCCGTAATCGTGCTTGACATTTTTAACGGTTAAAATGTTTAATAGAATATTTGAGTAATACGTCAGTAAAATAATATATTATGGTGCAAACCCTTTTCATCGGGTAGACCTACGGAAAGCCAACCTTAATGGCATAATCACTTAGCCCTGGAGAAATTCATTGTAACAAAATTCCTTTCATTATACACCATTAGTAGGTAATAATGGGACCAACCTTGTAATCAATGGTCGCATTTGTTACATCCGTGATTGAACCCTTTATAAGCAAAATCGATCCCATTTACAACTAAATTTGTTATGCATAATTTTAAAGTACTAATCTAAATATTGACTCAACGAATTTCGCGGACCTCCTTTACATTACAATGCGTACTATAATCCTAGTTTCAATTCTAGTACAAGTTTAGTCACACTGTCCAGTAAAAGTGAATGTTGCTTAACGCCACATTAGAAATTTTTCAGCTATTTTATTAATCTCTATGGATTCGATTCATCTAGTATGAACAAGTTCATGTATGCATGTGAGGTGCGAGTGTGTTGTATGCTCTGTCTTGTACTAGCGCACAATCAAGGCGACTTTAAGGTGCTAGCTCACAGAGTCATTACGTCGCAGACAAACGTATCACTCCCCCAGTAACATTATACTGATACAAGGTGAACCAGTAAAAGGCCAACGCCAAGGAAAATAAAAATATATATTTGGATATTATTATCAGTATAACATTTTAGTTATCGTCTGGAAGTTTGAATGCTGTATTTGAACGAAAACTGAAAAATTAGTAATGGATATTTTGGCCAATTGCTATAGGATATTGGAACAAGTTCTAATGAACGTTTGAGCGACGGATTTTCTAGCTTGGACTTTTCAGTAGCATGTCTTGCATCTGTCGCTCAATTGTTCACTGATTTTTCTGAAATGAAATTTAAAATTTTTCTCAATTTTGCCGCTTAAGATTCATTTTGTTCCTATAGTTTTTTTCGGAGCACATGTTTTAAATGAGCCACCACAGCGAAAACATAAGGCATGGGTAACATTCCGGAGCAACACGAAGCATTAGTAAGCCGTTTGTTGCTTTTTTGAACTGCATCCACGCCAAGAATATTAATCACTAGAAAATGCTTGAAACAAAAGTTGCAATTGCACACATATCTTATTTTAACAATGCTTCTTATATGATTTTCCACATGGACTTGCATTGTGAACATGAATGTAACACATTTAGACTAGGCACATTTTCAGAAAAGACGTCGTTTTAAAGAGGAAGAGGCAATTTTTAGTAAAAGCAAACCATATATCATTCTTACCTAATTTGGGTGTGCCGAGTCCGAAAATGGCGGATACCAAGCTGAAAAATTGCTCCAAGTAGGTCAAAGTTTAAATACAAAATGGCTGCCAAAATCAAAATACATTTTTGCATGAAAGTTGATATGATATAGATGTTGTTTTGGTAGCAACAAATAGCTATTAATCAAAGATTGTGATATTTCAAGGCTTACTTGGGTGTTAATGAACAGAAAATTTAAACAAAAATACCTATGGGCCTTATTGCTCACCTGCAAACATTTTAAGGATACTGAAATCTTAGGGGCAGCATCACCTTTGTTGATTATCATACACAAAAATTGCTACGAAGTAAGATCTTGGCATGTTGATTATTTTTGCAACTTTGTGCTGTTATGTATTTATAATATTCTTAAAAAAATATGGTCAAAAACACAAATTTGCAAAAAAATTATGCTCCAGGGGTAACAACTCCTCTATGAATTATCCTATTCTTACAATGTTGCTACTTAGTTTGTCATGTTCATTATTTTTAATGTCTTCTTTATATAACACCAATTATTTTCTAGTAAATAGCCACAAACCAGCACAATTGGCGAAAAGTCAAGTATTTTTCAGGGGCAATAACTCTGTAAAATGGGGTTTAATATACATGAAATCAAAAGATCTGGCATGCCGATCAGCCTTCGTCTCAGGTGGCCTGGCGACAATGTATATATTTGACTCATGAACGAAGTCCACATGTTTCATTTAAGCCAGTTTTAAAGGTTTTCGCTTTTAGTTTTGGATTGTAATTTGAACATAAGACTTTATGTTTCTGTTTAATTTAAAGAATTAAGTATGACAGATAACATTTTGAAACACTGATATATGTAGTCTAGGGTGTGAATGAAATAGCTTACAAAATTGAAGCCCGTGTTTGCACTAAATGCTTAAGAATTTTTCTTTTTTGCACTGAAAGAGCAAAGCAAATGTTAATACACTATCCTTCCAAATCTATTTAGAGATGCTAAGTCATCATCAAGCAACTATAAGCTGACTATTTTCTAAAAAAGATGAACTTGCACTACAAAATGTTGATGTGAAGTTTGTATTCATCTATAGCAAAAGTAATACTACATATTATTTTATTAAAACTGGTAAGAAGTAAGAGGTCTGAATGATATACCGTGAGCCTTCTGTTAAAGGAGATTAGCGCCGATGACCCTTTTCAATCATTGTATCCGAAGACCAGTGTAATTTTGTAAGTTAATATCAGCAAGGTATTACTCTAAAATTAATAGGACTAGTGACTTGGCAAATGTTAAAAATGGTAAAAGAGCAGGATCCAATATTTGCACAAAAACTGTTAGGCACCTAAGGCTATCCATACTGGTATGATAGAAACATGCCCCTACATAGGCAAGAGTAAAAAAGTGGGTGGCGGAATATGAACAGGACAAGCAGAACATTAATGATGACCCCAGTCATAGAATGTATGCCACAGTTACAACCCCAGATATGGTCAATTATGCTTTGTTTTTATTCCATTCATGGTATCCGAAATCACCATTTGGTTGCTCATTTTTGAGAAATTCATTTTCATTTTCTTTTAAAAAAAAATGTTTTTGCAAATTTGTAAAAACAAACATACTTTAAACATTTTCACAAATTTTGAAAGTTTGGCCACTTATCATTTTAAAATTAGTAGTAAAAAACCATGGTTTTGTTTTGACTGACAGGCGAGTTACAGAAAATATAAGGGCAGTGAGTCGGCATTTCACAGAGAACAGTACATTCTACTCTGACATCTTGCAATAAGAAACCTTTGGGTCTTTTGGGATTCTGGCAGTTAATCAGAAACACACAAGATGCACTTTGTCACTAAACATTTAGTGGTATATCCTGCTAGCTCCCATAAGAGCTTTGTTTCTATGGAGGCATAGCGGGACATTATTTCATCCCTGAGCCCAAAAAACAGTCTAAACAATCGGATCACCTGGTTCATCTCCGCCAAAGAAGGCAGAGAAAGACTGTTCCATTACCACAGCTAACTAAGATACTGATGGTATTCTGATTGTAGATGTAGATTATTTCAAAAAGGGACAAAAATAAATGGCACATAATTTGTATTACTTTTCAGGCTGTTACAAAAAATGTTCATCTCAAGTGCTTTGGAAAACTCATTTAAGGTGTCTTGGTCCATTGACACAATTCTACCATGGCCTTGACTGCAATTAACGATTGTGGCTTTAAATTTTAATTGAGTTGCCAACTTTTTGCTTAAGCTTGCACATTAGTCTTGCTATTTACATTACCCAGTTCTATATTTAGATGATGATGTTATATGATGTCATCGGATGA